>JAULUF010000052.1:21350000-22710000 GCA_031834385.1 Semotilus atromaculatus
TTCATTGATCTTCAGAACACAAATGAAGATCTTTTTAATGAAATCTGACAGATTTCTGTTCCTCTATTGACAACCTACTCAACTACCACTTTCAAGCCCCAGAAAAGTAGTAAAGACATCATTGAAGTATTCCATGTGACTCCTAGGGCCCTGTTTTAACGATCTGAAACGCAAGTATCAAGCGCGAAGCGCAAGTAACTTTGTGGGCGGGTCTTGGGCGCTGTTGCTATTTTACCGGCGGGATAAATGACTCTTGCGCCCGGTGCAAGTTTAAAAGGGGTTGGTCTGAAGTAGCTTCATTATTCATAGGTGTGGTTTGGGCGTAACGTGAAATAAACCAATCAGAGCGTCATATCACGTTCCCTTTAAGAGCATGATGAGCGAGGTGCGCTTGTTCCATGGCGCAATACTATTATAACGGCGCATTTACCAGGAGCGCTTCAGAATCGGTTCACAGCCGAGGAGATCGATGTTCTCGTCAGGGCCGTAAAAGAAACAGAAGTGACATTGGGGATGGGACAACCCCACCCAAATTAGCTTTGGTTATACATGCATACAATAATTTGGGTAAATATGTAAGCTTTATGCCTATTTGTCCCATCGTCATGGACACAACAATGATTTCCCTCGTGTTTTAATATTTTTCCTTATAATAATGTATCATTTGCAAAAAGGAAAATGCATCTGTGTAGATGAGAGAATACAGTGTATGCGCGTTGTTCACACTCTGTATTATGACCAAGCATGCGCGCTTAAAATGGCATCTGAATGTACGCTCAAGCTCAACGCGTCACTGACTTTAGACTAGGTTTTTTCTGGTCAGTGGCGCAATTGTTTTCTGGAACTGCAAAATAGCACCAGGGATTGTTTGCACCGGAACACGCCTCCTTTTTTGCGCCGACCCGCCCAGGGAGCGCAAGTTCATTCTCTAGTTTACCGACGTGCGTTCACGAGAGCACCACGATGCAAGCATGTTGTGTTGATGCAAGTGCAGAAGTTGTTAAGTGAACGTGCGTCGGAGACTAATATTTTGTAAATAAAGTGGTAAAAAAAAAAAAGCTGTGTGCAAACAAAGCACTCCCATCACTTCATAAAAAAAGTGCAATGAAATTAATTAAATTCATTCATTTCAATTAATGAAATGTAATCCATGTACATGGATTACATTAATGATTTACTACCTTTCTGAGTCTTGAAAGTGGAAGTTGTGTACGCTATGAATGGATTCATCAAAAAGATCTTACTTTGTGTCTTACAGGATTGTAACGACATGGGATTGAGTAATTAACGAAATAAATTTAACTATAAACTAAACTTTAATCATATGTGTATTATCTTAAAAAAATGAAAACATATTTTTATACATGCATTGTGACTGAAATTTATATCAAGGCTCTTGGCAGAACCACTTTATAAGACAAGCACACTTATTAATTCTATTATATCCTAAATAATATCATATAAATCTGAGACCAGACCACAGTGAAAATTTTGGAAATCTTTTTCATTTAAATCTACTAATAAACTCTGAAATTAATGTATTTTTTATTTTATTTATTCTTTTATTGTGAAATTTATATATATATATATATATATATATATTAATTTTTTTTTTTTTTATAATAGCACATGTGAATTAAAAAAAAATATATATTTTTACTAGGGCTTCAGACTGTTGAGGCCCACTGTCACATTAAAATGATCTAGCTCCTTATTTAATCAATTAACCTGACAATTCATAGCAGAGATCATAATCTTAACGTCTTGTTTGAAAAAAGACACATTAGAATCTCAAACCCTAATGTGCTTAATCTGAGCATATGTAATAATTATAATCCTACACAAGAAAAATAATTATAATCCTACCCAAGAAAAGAATGGAGAACCCATGGCAATACAATGAAATAATGAGAAATGAAGCTCATCTCCCACTGAAACCCATTTTGAAACACTGTATCATGATGGTTTCATAGAACTGTCTGAAAATTCCTCCTAAAGCTCTTTTCTTTTCTCACATTTTGTTTTTTTTTTCCTTTTTAGGCACATTGTGTGTAGCTGTGTACAATGTGCAATGTGTTCAATTGAGTGTACTTACAGCTATGTAGCCTACCCATGCATAGAGAAAATTACATGACACAAAGGACACAATAGTCATTTGTCTTCTGTTGAAGAATATTGAGGTCATTTATATGTCTATTATAAATCTAATGCAGTAGCGGTCAAAAGAATACTCAATGTACAGATGACAGCTTATTTAACAAAGTTCAATCATTCATCAGTAAAATAATTTAATTTAGCAGGAACCTGCTTTTATCTTTGAGAGGTTTGCTCACTTCAAGTCTGTCTTGTGAAATAAGGTTTGTTAGCTTTAGCCCTATATTGATCATCAATGTTGAATATACAAATTCAGTGTTTTTTTTGTTTGTTTGTTTTTTCAGATGAATAGCACATCCAAACTATTTGAATGTTGTTAAACGATGAATCCTTTGGGATCAAATTAAGGCTTTTTTAAAGTAGTGGATGGTCTTTTTCTTTAAATCATTGATGTGAATGAGAAAATTGTCTCATCTTTCAGTAAATGTCTCTCCCTTATTGGCAATTTACAAAAGAAGGGATGAGCCCTTCGATATGTTGTAGACTAGTTAGTAGAATTCAGACCTTGACTTGTTGTTGTGACTATTTCTCTTTGTGTAAGAGGGACAAAAGTCTTTGATAAATAATTTAGCTTTATATTTATCAAAAGAAAAATACATTAAAGCATGGGAAAGATTTTCATCACATTCTACATTTGAGCACTTTGATCAGAATTTAATTGGTACCAAATGTGTAATTGTTTATGGTTTAATTTAGTGAAGCAAAAGACTTGTTAGGAAATTCTTGATTGTTTTTAAGAAATTTCCAGGTTCCTGTCTGGATGAAATGACGGTTCCTCTCACTCAGGCAAAAGGTATATAATGAGATATATACTTAATATTGTAAAAAATAAATATTATGTAGATCATGCAGCCTTAAACAATAATAGCTAACTATAAATACTATAAAACTCTAACATTTTAAAATTATTTAATATTACACTAATTTGTTTAATAGAAACAGACACTATATTTTAGATAACATTATTAATAGATACAATGATAATTATTACACTTTTGACATGTCACATCTCAGGCCCATTGTGAAAAGCATTGATCATTTCTGGCACTAGTTTGCCAGTCTGTGGATACTTGCTGATACGTGCAGTGAAAAAGTCTTTGCTGTGAGAAATAATACAATTGCACTCATCATGTCCAAATAAGTGATTATTTTAGCCACAACATATCCCAGAGTCCACCAGAACGGCGGTTCCTCTGTTGTGCAATGGCGGCGCCCCTGCAATAAACAGTAGGGAGCCAATTAGACAGTGGCAGAGATGGTAGAGATGACAGGATGTGATCTGCCATTTAACAACATGTGTTCTCGCTCAGTCACTGCAGAGATATGAAGGCAAATGATTAGCCTTTCAAGTCTCATGAAGAATAAACGATAGAGCATAGATCACATTGAGCCCGCACTGGCTGAGAACACTGCTTTATGTTCCTGCGGACAAATTGCTTGAAGCAAAGAAGCACAAGTTACATATTCAGGGTGCATCTCAAAAAAAGACAGTGATACAAAGTTCCTTTGATGGACAAGCCCATAACCACAAAGTGATTGCTGGGGGCAGTATCTACTCCAATCTACATATTTTCTCAAATCCCTCATTGACCTTGAAGGTCAACAGCACTTTATGGTGACAACGCTTGCTTCCACAAAAACTCTCGTGTAAAACAGTCTCTGAAGGGGTTGATTATTTTGGGGTTTTGTAATGATGTCTGTAAATGGGGTCTCCAGCTGTTGAAAACGAATTCTGTTGGGGTCAACTCTGACCAGGCCTTGCAGTACAATCAAATCAATAGACACTTTGAAAACTCAGATGAGAGTTTTTACAAGTGAATGGCAGGGGACTAATACAGACATAAGCCCATCTAAAAGCCTTGATGAAAAAACAGCCCTTAGGGAAAAAACAAAGGCTTCAGTAGCACTTATCTTTTGCAAAGCCTCAACGGCAAATGAATCCATCTATCCCGAGCTGCTTTGGATTCTGGTTGATTCAAGTCTTCTGCTCCCAGAATACAATTTTCTCAATTCGTTCTGGCTGCATCTGTCTGGTTAAAAGTCAAAACATTCATGGACGACTAATATATAATGTGGAAGATTTTTCATCCGTCTAAAATAAATTGAAAATAAATGTATTCAGTGAATTTCTGGTGGCAGAAAAAGCTGACCTAACTGGCCCTTTTGAAGCAATCAGCCAGTGCATCCTAGTAAACACAATATTTGACACTACTGCTCTGTTCAGCATTATAACAATGATTTATGTACTTAGCAGAGTACATATTCATAATTAATGTTCTAAGCTGCCATCAGTAGTGCTATTTTAATGATTCCATAGAAATCTTTAGATATGCTGACTTGCTGCCTGTTCCACTTTAAACAAGACATTTCACCCCACCATTTTTCAAAACACTGCTGGCAAATTGATGGTATAACAGAGACGGCAACAACTCTCACCTTTCAATATTGCCAGTCCACATTACATGTATAGCATTGGTTAGTTGCATCATTTTGGAAAGTGCCAGTCAGTGCTCCTACTACGCACCATTTGTTATGTAGCCTTCAATGTAAAGATACAGGCACAATTTAGTTTTGCTCTTTGTTTTAAAAATTATGAGGTGATAAATAAATGATCACTCTGCTTGTCTTTGTTTGTTTGTTCTAGACAGATTAGCATCACATGTTTCCATGTGCTTTTTTTTTTTGTCAATCTAAATGAATCCAATCCAATTTCCCATTCCCGAAAACTTTGTAAAATAGGCCATTCATTCATTCAAAAGTTTTTTTTTTTTTTTTAAATTGTAAGTTTCTAGTAAGTTTTTTTTTTCCTCTGGGAGGGGGTGGGGATATATGAATGTATCTGAATACCTCTATATGATGCATAATTAAGTGGTGTTAAACCACTTTAATAACTGCAGCTTTGCTTTGTGTACAGGGGTAACTGCTGTATTTTTGCTGAGGAGGTCATCCCTGAACTCTTTGTCTGCCCTGACACGACCACGGAGGTCGCCTATGGACTGCTGCCCGTCCTGTTACGACCACGGAGGTCGCCTATGGACTGCTGCCCGTCCTGTTACGACCACGGAGGTCGCCTATGGAGTGCTGCCCGTCCTGTTATGCCCACCGATGTCGTAAATTAACTCTTTGCCTGTCCTGCATTGGCCAAGGAGGCCTTCTCTGAACCCTGTGTGTTCCCTGCGATGGCCTCTCTGTTGTAGCAAATTAGCTCAAAGAGGAAATATGAATAATTAATCATAACTTGTTAAAATATTTGGATCAGTTAATCTGATTAACTTGATGTAGCTAAATTAATATTACAATCAATTACTCAGTTCATCCAGCCAACACTCAGTATTGAATGTTAATTCTAAGAAAAGGATCATTTTCATGTCCACAGAAAAATCATTCTTTCAGCATGCTTAGAGCGTATAACAAGACCAGGAATCGTTAAAATTTAAGTTGCTGCAGGTAGAACCGAATATGTATTGTGCACACGTTTTATTAACTAAATCACAAACACAACTAATCTAAACAAACACATACACAGAATGAAAACAAAACTGAGACTGGGGAATGAAGCTATGGAAAAGAGTCATCCATCAGAAGAACCATCAGCTTATTATTTTCAAAGCACCTCATTAAATGTGCGCTACCTGCATTGTCTTTGCAGCAGAAGCAGTCGGTTGTTCTGAAGAGGGTCATTGAGTATAACTAGTAGTTCACTCATAAAGCTTGCATAAAACAAACTACAATTCAAGAGACACTATAAAAAGACAGTTCTAATCATACACACAAAGTCCTGAGATCCGTGTTTAATAGTTTGTCTAAAAATGTATGCAGAAAAGTCTGTTTTATGTGTCTTTCCTATGGCCTGATTCAAAATTAGTTTAGAGCAAGGGTCTGAGACTAACAGGCAGGATAAGACTGATTTATGACCTGAAAGAATGGGGGGATGGTCCAGCACATAGAACTCTAACCATAGTTGTTTGGGAGTGTAGGTTTGCCAGATTGTTTATTAAATATAAACATTAATTTCTGGGTCTGATTGGTCCAGCCGTTACACTGTGTTACAGTTACAGTCCCGCTGGCTCCACCATGGTGGGCTTTGCATCTGCACCGCCGTGTTGGTTTCTAGCCCCGCCTGATCCGCTGTGGTGTTCACCAGCTCCTCCTGCTTGACTGTAGTGGTCACCAGCTCTACCTGCTCCACTGTGGAGATCTTCAGTCTCGTCTGCTCTGCTGTAGTGGTCATCTGCTCCGCTGTGGAGATCTTCAGTCTCGTCTGCTCTGCCGCAGTGGTCATCTGCTCCACTGTGGAGATCTTCAGCACCATCTGCTCTGCTGTAGTGGTCATCTGCTCCACTGTGGGGATCTTCAGTCTCGTCTGCTCTGCTGTTGTGGTCATCTGCTCCACTGTGGGGATCTTCAGTCCCATCTGCTCTGCTGTAGTGGTCATCTGCTCCACTGTGGGGATCTTCAGTCCCATCTGCTCTGCTGTTGTGGTCATCTGCTCCACTGTGGGGATCTTCAGTCCCATCTGCTCTGCCGCAGTGGTCTTTTGCTCCACTGTGGGGATCTTCAGTCCCATCTGCTCTGCTGTAGTGGTCATGTGCTCCGCTGTGGAGATCTTCAGTCTCGTCTGCTCTGCCGCAGTGGTCTTTTGCTCCACTTTGGGGATCTTCAGTCCCATCTGCTCTGCTGTAGTGGTCATCTGCTCCACTGTGGGGATCTTCAGTCCCATCTGCTCTGCTGTAGTGGTCATCTGCTCCGCTGTGGAGATCTTCAGTCCCATCTGCTCTGCCGCAGTGGTCTTTTGCTCCACTGTGGGGATCTTCAGTCCCATCTGCTCTGCTGTAGTGGTCATCTGCTCCACTGTGGGGATCTTCAGTCCCATCTGCTCTGCTGTAGTGGTCATCTGCTCCGCTGTGGAGATCTTCAGTCTTGTCTGCTCTGCTCTAGTGGTCATCTGCTCCACTGTGGGGATCTTCAGTCTCATCTGCTCTGCTGTAGTGGTCATCTGCTCCACTGTGGAGATCTTCAGTCTCGTCTGCTCTGCTGTAGTGGTCATCTGCTCCACTGTGGAGATCTTCAGTCTCGTCTGCTCTGCCGCAGTGGTCATCTGCTCCACTCTGGAGATCTTCAGCACCATCTGCTCTGCTGTAGTGGTCATCTGCTCCACTGTGGGGATCTTCAGTCCCATCTGCTCTGCTGTTGTGGTCATCTGCTCCACTGTGGGGATCTTCAGTCCCATCTGCTCTGCTGTAGTGGTCATCTGCTCCACTGTGGGGATCTTCAGTCCCATCTGCTCTGCTGTTGTGGTCATCTGCTCCACTGTGGGGATCTTCAGTCCCATCTGCTCTGCCGCAGTGGTCTTTTGCTCCACTGTGGGGATCTTCAGTCCCATCTGCTCTGCTGTAGTGGTCATCTGCTCCGCTGTGGAGATCTTCAGTCTCGTCTGCTCTGCCGCAGTGGTCTTTTGCTCCACTGTGGGGATCTTCAGTCCCATCTGCTCTGCTGTAGTGGTCACCTGCTCCACTGTGGGGATCTTCAGTCCCATCTGCTCTGCTGTAGTGGTCATCTGCTCTGCTGTTGTGGTCATCTGCTCCACTCTGGGGATCTTCAGTCCCATCTGCTCTGCCGTAGTGGTCATCTGCTCCACTGTGGGGATCTTCAGTCCCATCTGCTCTGCTGTTGTGGTCATCTGCTCCACTGTGGGGATCTTCAGTCCCATCTGCTCTGCCGCAGTGGTCTTTTGCTCCACTGTGGGGATCTTCAGTCCCATCTGCTCTGCTGTAGTGGTCATCTGCTCCGCTGTGGAGATCTTCAGTCTCGTCTGCTCTGCCGCAGTGGTCTTTTGCTCCACTGTGGGGATCTTCAGTCCCATCTGCTCTGCTGTAGTGGTCACCTGCTCCACTGTGGGGATCTTCAGTCCCATCTGCTCTGCTGTAGTGGTCATCTGCTCTGCTGTTGTGGTCATCTGCTCCACTCTGGGGATCTTCAGTCCCATCTGCTCTGCCGCAGTGGTCTTTTGCTCCACTGTGGGGATCTTCAGTCCCATCTGCTCTGCTGTAGTGGTCATCTGCTCCGCTGTGGAGATCTTCAGTCTCGTCTGCTCTGCCGCAGTGGTCTTTTGCTCCACTGTGGGGATCTTCAGTCCCATCTGCTCTGCTGTAGTGGTCATCTGCTCCACTGTGGGGATCTTCAGTCCCATCTGCTCTGCTGTAGTGGTCATCTGCTCCGCTGTGGAGATCTTCAGTCTTGTCTGCTCTGCTGTAGTGGTCATCTGCTCCACTGTGGGGATCTTCAGTCTCATCTGCTCTGCTGTAGTGGTCATCTGCTCCACTGTGGAAATCTTCAGTCTCGTCTGCTCTGCTGTAGTGGTCATCTGCTCCACTGTGGAGATCTTCAGTCTCGTCTGCTCTGCCGCAGTGGTTATCTGCTCCACTGTGGAGATCTTCAGCACCATCTGCTCTGCTGTAGTGGTCATCTGCTCCACTGTGGAGATCTTCAGCACCATCTGCTCTGCTGTAGTGGTCATCTGCTCCACTGTGGAGATCTTCAGCCCCATCTGCTCTGCCGCAGTGGTCTTTTGCTCCACTGTGGGGATCTTCAGTCCCATCTGCTCTGCTGTAGTGGTCATCTGCTCCGCTGTGGAGATCTTCAGTCTCGTCTGCTCTGCCGCAGTGGTCATCTGCTTCACTGTGGGGATCTTCAGTCCCATCTGCTCTGCTGTAGTGGTCATCTGCTCCGCTGTGGATATCTTCAGTCTCATCTGCTCTGCTGTAGTGGTCATCTGCTCCACTGTGGAGATCTTCAGTCTCGTCTGCTCTGCTGTAGTGGTCATCTGCTCCACTGTGGAGATCTTCAGTCTCGTCTGCTCTGCCGCAGTGGTCATCTGCTCCACTGTGGAGATCTTCAGCCCCATCTGCTCTGCTGTAGTGGTCATCTGCTCCACTGTGGGGATCTTCAGTCTCATCTGCTCTGATGTAGTGGTCATCTGCTCCACTGTGGGGATCTTCAGTCTCATCTGCTCTGCTGTATTGGTCATCTGCTCCACTGTGGAGATCTTCAGTCTCGTCTGCTCTGCTGTAGTGGTCATCTGCTCCACTGTGGAGATCTTCAGTCTCGTCTGCTCTGCCGCAGTGGTCATCTGCTCCACTGTGGAGATCTTCAGCCCCATCTGCTCTGCTGTAGTGGTCATCTGCTCCACTGTGGGGATCTTCAGTCCCATCTGCTCTGCTGTAGTGGTCATCTGCTCCACTGTGGGGATCTTCAGTCCCATCTGCTCTGCCGCAGTGGTCTTTTGCTCCACTGTGGGGATCTTCAGTCCCATCTGCTCTGCTGTAGTGGTCATCTGCTCCGCTCTGGAGATCTTCAGTCTCGTCTGCTCTGCCGCAGTGGTCATCTGCTCCACTGTGGGGATCTTCAGTCCTGTCTGCTCTGCTGTAGTGGTCATCTGCTCCGCTGTGGAGATCTTCAGTCTTGTCTGCTCTGCAGTAGTGGTCATCTGCTCCACTGTGGGGATCTTCAGTCTCATTTGCCCTGCTGTAGTGGTCATCTGCTCCACTGTGGATATCTTCAGTCTCGTCTGCTCTGCTGTAGTGGTCATCTGCTCCACTGTGGAGATCTTCAGTCTCGTCTGCTCTGCCGCAGTGGTCATCTGCTCCACTGTGGAGATCTTCAGCACCATCTGCTCTGCTGTAGTGGTCATCTGCTCCACTGTGGAGATCTTCAGCACCATCTGCTCTGCTGTAGTGGTCATCTGCTCCACTGTGGAGATCTTCAGCCCCATCTGCTCTGCCGCAGTGGTCGTTTGCTCCACTGTGGGGATCTTCAGTCCCACCTGCTCTGCTGTAGTGGTCATCTGCTCCGCTGTGGAGATCTTCAGTCTTGTCTGCTCTGCAGTAGTGGTCATCTGCTCCACTGTGGGGATCTTCAGTCTCATCTGCCCTGCTGTAGTGGTCATCTGCTCCACTGTGGAGATCTTCAGCCCCATCTGCTCTGCCGCAGTGGTCTTTTGCTCCACTGTGGGGATCTTCAGTCCCACCTGCTCTGCTGTAGTGGTCATCTGCTCCGCTGTGGAGATCTTCAGTCTCGTCTGCTCTGCCGCAGTGGTCATCTTCTCCACTGTGGGGATCTTCAGTCCCATCTGCTCTGCTGTAGTGGTCATCTGCTCCACTGTGGGGATCTTCAGTCTCATCTGCTCTGCTGTAGTGGTCATCTGCTCCACTGTGGGGATCTTCAGTCTCATCTGCTCTGCTGTAGTGGTCATCTGCTCCACTGTGGAGATCTTCAGTTTCGTCTGCTCTGCTGTAGTGGTCATCTGCTCCACTGTGGAGATCTTCAGTCTCGTCTGCTCTGCCGCAGTGGTCATCTGCTCCACTGTGGAGATCTTCAGCCCCATCTGCTCTGCTGTAGTGGTCATCTGCTCCACTGTGGAGATCTTCAGTCTCGTCTGCTCTGCTGTAGTGGTCATCTGCTCCACTGTGGAGATCTTCAGTCTCGTCTGCTCTGCCGCAGTGGTCATCTGCTCCACTGTGGAGATCTTCAGCCCCATCTGCTCTGCTGTAGTGGTCATCTGCTCCACTGTGGGGATCTTCAGTCTCATCTGCTCTGCTGTAGTGGTCATCTGCTCCACTGTGGGGATCTTCAGTCTCATCTGCTCTGCTATAGTGGTCATCTGCTCCACTGTGGAGATCTTCAGTTTCGTCTGCTCTGCTGTAGTGGTCATCTGCTCCACTGTGGAGATCTTCAGTCTCGTCTGCTCTGCCGCAGTGGTCATCTGCTCCACTGTGGAGATCTTCAGCCCCATCTGCTCTGCTGTAGTGGTCATCTGCTCCACTGTGGGGATCTTCAGTCCCATCTGCTCTGCTGTAGTGGTCATCTGCTCCACTGTGGGGATCTTCAGTCCCATCTGCTCTGCCGCAGTGGTCTTTTGCTCCACTGTGGGGATCTTCAGTCCCATCTGCTCTGCTGTAGTGGTCATCTGCTCCGCTGTGGAGATCTTCAGTCTTGTCTGCTCTGCAGTAGTGGTCATCTGCTCCACTGTGGGGATCTTCAGTCTCATCTGCCCTGCTGTAGTGGTCATCTGCTCCGCTGTGGAGATCTTCAGTCTTGTCTGCTCTGCAGTAGTGGTCATCTGCTCCACTGTGGGGATCTTCAGTCTCATCTGCCCTGCTGTAGTGGTCATCTGCTCCACTGTGGAGATCTTCAGTCTCGTCTGCTCTGCTGTAGTGGTCATCTGCTCCACTGTGGAGATCTTCAGTCTCGTCTGCTCTGCCGCAGTGGTCATCTGCTCCACTGTGGAGATCTTCAGCACCATCTGCTCTGCTGTAGTGGTCATCTGCTCCACTGTGGAGATCTTCAGCACCATCTGCTCTGCTGTAGTGGTCATCTGCTCCACTGTGGAGATCTTCAGCCCCATCTGCTCTGCCGCAGTGGTCTTTTGCTCCACTGTGGGGATCTTCAGTCCCACCTGCTCTGCTGTAGTGGTCATCTGCTCCGCTGTGGAGATCTTCAGTCTCGTCTGCTCTGCCGCAGTGGTCATCTTCTCCACTGTGGGGATCTTCAGTCCCATCTGCTCTGCTGTAGTGGTCATCTGCTCCGCTGTGGGGATCTTCAGTCTCATCTGCTCTGCTGTAGTGGTCATCTGCTCCACTGTGGAGATCTTCAGTCTCATCTGCTCTGCTGTAGTGGTCATCTGCTCCACTGTGGAGATCTTCAGTCTCGTCTGCTCTGCTGTAGTGGTCATCTGCTCCACTGTGGAGATCTTCAGTCTCGTCTGCTCTGCCGCAGTGGTCATCTGCTCCACTGTGGAGATCTTCAGCCCCATCTGCTCTGCTGTAGTGGTCATCTGCTCCACTGTGGGGATCTTCAGTCTCATCTGCTCTGCTGTAGTGGTCATCTGCTCCACTGTGGGGATCTTCAGTCTCATCTGCTCTGCTGTAGTGGTCATCTGCTCCACTGTGGAGATCTTCAGTCTCGTCTGCTCTGCTGTAGTGGTCATCTGCTCCACTGTGGAGATCTTCAGTCTCGTCTGCTCTGCCGCAGTGGTCATCTGCTCCACTGTGGAGATCTTCAGCCCCATCTGCTCTGCTGTAGTGGTCATCTGCTCCACTGTGGGGATCTTCAGTCCCATCTGCTCTGCTGTAGTGGTCATCTGCTCCACTGTGGGGATCTTCAGTCCCATCTGCTCTGCCGCAGTGGTCTTTTGCTCCACTGTGGGGATCTTCAGTCCCATCTGCTCTGCTGTAGTGGTCATCTGCTCCGCTCTGGAGATCTTCAGTCTCGTCTGCTCTGCCGCAGTGGTCATCTGCTCCACTGTGGGGATCTTCAGTCCCATCTGCTCTGCTGTAGTGGTCATCTGCTCCGCTGTGGAGATCTTCAGTCTTGTCTGCTCTGCAGTAGTGGTCATCTGCTCCACTGTGGGGATCTTCAGTCTCATCTGCCCTGCTGTAGTGGTCATCTGCTCCACTGTGGAGATCTTCAGTCTCGTCTGCTCTGCTGTAGTGGTCATCTGCTCCACTGTGGAGATCTTCAGTCTCGTCTGCTCTGCCGCAGTGGTCATCTGCTCCACTGTGGAGATCTTCAGCCCCATCTGCTCTGCTGTAGTGGTCATCTGCTCCACTGTGGGGATCTTCAGTCCCATCTGCTCTGCCGCAGTGGTCTTTTGCTCCACTGTGGGGATCTTCAGTCCCACCTGCTCTGCTGTAGTGGTCATCTGCTCCGCTGTGGAGATCTTCAGTCTCGTCTGCTCTGCCGCAGTGGTCATCTTCTCCACTGTGGGGATCTTCAGTCCCATCTGCTCTGCTGTAGTGGTCATCTGCTCCGCTGTGGAGATCTTCAGTCTTGTCTGCTCTGCTGTAGTGGTCATCTGCTCCACTGTGGAGATCTTCAGCACCATCTGCTCTGCTGTAGTGGTCATCTGCTCCACTGTGGAGATCTTCAGCACCATCTGCTCTGCTGTAGTGGTCATCTGCTCCACTGTGGAGATCTTCAGCCCCATCTGCTCTGCCGCAGTGGTCGTTTGCTCCACTGTGGAGATCTTCAGTCTCGTCTGCTCTGCCGCAGTGGTCATCTTCTCCACTGTGGGGATCTTCAGTCCCATCTGCTCTGCTGTAGTGGTCATCTGCTCCACTGTGGGGATCTTCAGTCTCATCTGCTCTGCTGTAGTGGTCATCTGCTCCACTGTGGGGATCTTCAGTCTCATCTGCTCTGCTGTAGTGGTCATCTGCTCCACTGTGGAGATCTTCAGTTTCGTCTGCTCTGCTGTAGTGGTCATCTGCTCCACTGTGGAGATCTTCAGTCTCGTCTGCTCTGCCGCAGTGGTCATCTGCTCCACTGTGGAGATCTTCAGCCCCATCTGCTCTGCTGTAGTGGTCATCTGCTCCACTGTGGAGATCTTCAGTCTCGTCTGCTCTGCTGTAGTGGTCATCTGCTCCACTGTGGAGATCTTCAGTCTCGTCTGCTCTGCCGCAGTGGTCATCTGCTCCACTGTGGAGATCTTCAGCCCCATCTGCTCTGCTGTAGTGGTCATCTGCTCCACTGTGGGGATCTTCAGTCTCATCTGCTCTGCTGTAGTGGTCATCTGCTCCACTGTGGGGATCTTCAGTCTCATCTGCTCTGCTATAGTGGTCATCTGCTCCACTGTGGAGATCTTCAGTTTCGTCTGCTCTGCTGTAGTGGTCATCTGCTCCACTGTGGAGATCTTCAGTCTCGTCTGCTCTGCCGCAGTGGTCATCTGCTCCACTGTGGAGATCTTCAGCCCCATCTGCTCTGCTGTAGTGGTCATCTGCTCCACTGTGGGGATCTTCAGTCCCATCTGCTCTGCTGTAGTGGTCATCTGCTCCACTGTGGGGATCTTCAGTCCCATCTGCTCTGCCGCAGTGGTCTTTTGCTCCACTGTGGGGATCTTCAGTCCCATCTGCTCTGCTGTAGTGGTCATCTGCTCCGCTGTGGAGATCTTCAGTCTTGTCTGCTCTGCAGTAGTGGTCATCTGCTCCACTGTGGGGATCTTCAGTCTCATCTGCCCTGCTGTAGTGGTCATCTGCTCCGCTGTGGAGATCTTCAGTCTTGTCTGCTCTGCAGTAGTGGTCATCTGCTCCACTGTGGGGATCTTCAGTCTCATCTGCCCTGCTGTAGTGGTCATCTGCTCCACTGTGGAGATCTTCAGTCTCGTCTGCTCTGCTGTAGTGGTCATCTGCTCCACTGTGGAGATCTTCAGTCTCGTCTGCTCTGCCGCAGTGGTCATCTGCTCCACTGTGGAGATCTTCAGCACCATCTGCTCTGCTGTAGTGGTCATCTGCTCCACTGTGGAGATCTTCAGCACCATCTGCTTTGCTGTAGTGGTCATCTGCTCCACTGTGGAGATCTTCAGCCCCATCTGCTCTGCCGCAGTGGTCTTTTGCTCCACTGTGGGGATCTTCAGTCCCACCTGCTCTGCTGTAGTGGTCATCTGCTCCGCTGTGGAGATCTTCAGTCTCGTCTGCTCTGCCGCAGTGGTCATCTTCTCCACTGTGGGGATCTTCAGTCCCATCTGCTCTGCTGTAGTGGTCATCTGCTCCGCTGTGGGGATCTTCAGTCTCATCTGCTCTGCTGTAGTGGTCATCTGCTCCACTGTGGAGATCTTCAGTCTCATCTGCTCTGCTGTAGTGGTCATCTGCTCCACTGTGGAGATCTTCAGTCTCGTCTGCTCTGCTGTAGTGGTCATCTGCTCCACTGTGGAGATCTTCAGTCTCGTCTGCTCTGCCGCAGTGGTCATCTGCTCCACTGTGGAGATCTTCAGCCCCATCTGCTCTGCTGTAGTGGTCATCTGCTCCACTGTGGGGATCTTCAGTCTCATCTGCTCTGCTGTAGTGGTCATCTGCTCCACTGTGGGGATCTTCAGTCTCATCTGCTCTGCTGTAGTGGTCATCTGCTCCACTGTGGAGATCTTCAGTCTCGTCTGCTCTGCTGTAGTGGTCATCTGCTCCACTGTGGAGATCTTCAGTCTCGTCTGCTCTGCCGCAGTGGTCATCTGCTCCACTGTGGAGATCTTCAGCCCCATCTGCTCTGCTGTAGTGGTCATCTGCTCCACTGTGGGGATCTTCAGTCCCATCTGCTCTGCTGTAGTGGTCATCTGCTCCACTGTGGGGATCTTCAGTCCCATCTGCTCTGCCGCAGTGGTCTTTTGCTCCACTGTGGGGATCTTCAGTCCCATCTGCTCTGCTGTAGTGGTCATCTGCTCCGCTCTGGAGATCTTCAGTCTCGTCTGCTCTGCCGCAGTGGTCATCTGCTCCACTGTGGGGATCTTCAGTCCCATCTGCTCTGCTGTAGTGGTCATCTGCTCCGCTGTGGAGATCTTCAGTCTTGTCTGCTCTGCAGTAGTGGTCATCTGCTCCACTGTGGGGATCTTCAGTCTCATCTGCCCTGCTGTAGTGGTCATCTGCTCCACTGTGGAGATCTTCAGTCTCGTCTGCTCTGCTGTAGTGGTCATCTGCTCCACTGTGGAGATCTTCAGTCTCGTCTGCTCTGCCGCAGTGGTCATCTGCTCCACTGTGGAGATCTTCAGCCCCATCTGCTCTGCTGTAGTGGTCATCTGCTCCACTGTGGGGATCTTCAGTCCCATCTGCTCTGCCGCAGTGGTCTTTTGCTCCACTGTGGGGATCTTCAGTCCCACCTGCTCTGCTGTAGTGGTCATCTGCTCCGCTGTGGAGATCTTCAGTCTCGTCTGCTCTGCCGCAGTGGTCATCTTCTCCACTGTGGGGATCTTCAGTCCCATCTGCTCTGCTGTAGTGGTCATCTGCTCCGCTGTGGAGATCTTCAGTCTTGTCTGCTCTGCTGTAGTGGTCATCTGCTCCACTGTGGGGATCTTCAGTCTCATCTGCTCTGCTGTAGTGGTCATCTGCTCCACTGTGGGGATTTTCAGTCCCATCTGCTCTGCTGTAGTGGTCATCTGCTCCACTGTGGAGATCTTCAGTCTCGTCTGCTCTGCCGCAGTGGTCTTTTGCTCCACTGTGGGGATCTTCAGTCCCATCTGCTCTGCTGTTAGTGGTCATCTGCTCCACTGTGGGGATCTTCAGTCCCATCTGCTCTGTGGTGGTGGTCATCTGCTCCACTGTGGGGATCTTCAGTCCCATCTGCTCTGTGGTGGTGGTCATCTGCTCCACTGTGGGGATCTTCAGTCTCATCTGCTCTGCTGTTAGTGGTCATCTGCTCCACTGTGGGGATCTTCAGTCCCATCTGCTCTGTGGTGGTGGTCTTTTCCTCCGCCATGGGGATCTTCAGTGCCATCTGCTCTGCAGAGGTGGTCTTACGCTCCTATGGGATGGTCTTCAGTCCCACCTGCTACGTCCTGGCTACCTGCCCTGCTGGCTCCGCCATGGCTAACTGATTTGCATCAGTGTTCAGTCTTGCCCCTACTCCATGGACCTGGCCCTCCGTTCTGCCCCCGGGCCTGCTTATGCTCCACCTCCCTGCTGGATTTCTGTAACTGTTAGAGTGTCACAACCACTAGCTGGAGTGCCCATAATCTCCAACAAAGGGCACTTCTCCCGTCCCATTTGCTATCTGCTCATGAACCTTATTTCCCATAATCCATTGCCTGGACTCGTTATGCTTGATTAGTTCCAGCTGTGTGTCATTACCTGGTTATGCCTATTTAAGCCCTGTGTTTTCACTCACACTTGGCAAAGTCTTGTTAGTGTTATGTTGTATTTCTGAATGCTCTCACTCCTTTTTTCCTTTTTGTTTTCTGCTTGTTTTTTCCATTTTGGCGGAGCAGGCGGGACTGTAAAAGAGAGCACAGAGAGGTTAGAGACATCATCGTGCCAAAATAGGAGAAACTCTAAAAAATAATGGGTGTGTCAGTCCTAATTTTAGGATTTCTTAAATTTTTGCTCCAAGAGTATTTCACAAAGCATTTTAGCACTAAAACCAGCTCTTAAATCTGTGAAAAGTTGACAGAGTAACGTTAACGTTCGTTAAAAAGGTTTAAAAAAATGCTTGTGTAGCTGTCGAATTGACCTATGAATAAGCCACGCCCCAAAACGCGATGAGCCAATCACAGTGCGCATAGTTACCCAATACACTTGGACATTCTCTGCTTCCACATCCATTGAAATGCATTGCAGTTAGTCAGTTTTCACTCGTTTTTATATGTTTTTTCTTGTCATTATAAGTTTAAAATGGTCAAACGGTGTGCATGGGGTACATGCAACTCTGACACTAGGTATCCCGAGAGGCTGGGCGACGGTGTGTATTTTTTACCCTTTACCAAGCAAGCCACATCTCAACCGCGATAAGTGTTTGCTCTGGATAAAGTTATGCGGTAACGTTAGACCACAACACTAACTAAACGTGGATAAATTAAACAAGGATGTCTACATCTGTTCTAATGTAAGTCAACAACGTATTTGAACGTTTAACATCTCTAACGTTAGCCTAACATTGGAAAACGTTAACATTAGCTTCTAGCTGCGTTGCGCATCCCTTTCTTTTACTGTCTATGTGTGCATCATGTCACTTAGCTTCATTAATGTATCTGTAAAATAACCGAGATTACAAATATTAGCAATGTTGTGCTGAATGATTCATGTAAATACTGTAGCACCAAACTAACGGTCGGAGAGGTACTCTTGGTAAAGATGGTAAAAAGGCTGTACATTTAATTTGATCATCATGAACCATTAATTACATATTGAAGCACAACATTTTAGACAACTTTCTACCAAAACAGTGTTTTTTTTTTTGTTTGTTTAGCAAAACATGTAGTATTTTCACTCCTCTTCAACATAACTAAATATTCAAACTATTTACATACAGTGTCAATAGACAAGAGGTCATGATGTTCAAAAGTGATTCAAAAGTGATTCAAAAAAGATCAAAAAATTGATTTGTGTTAATAAAATGCTATATAAAAATCATCAATTGCCTCCTGTGAAATGTCTCCTACTGTGACGCTGCCATAGCGCGTTGACTGTTTGTCCAAGTGAGTGGAGGGGGAATGGCTTAGCCATGGGTCAATTGTATGCACTTGTGGGAGTTATATGGTTTGTTTAACTTACTCTGTCTTGCTCTGACAGCAAGATGTAGGCTATAGGCTAGTTAAGCTTAGCATAGCTTCCCGTCACTCATTAACTTAGATGAAACTCCCCACATGGATTTGGGCAACCAAATAGAAAAGAGTGTGACTGCTGCTGAGCCATCTCTTGGTCCTCCACCAGCCTCAATGACGTTCCTTCAACATAATTGCGTATTAAATGACGTTGCGAATGCGCATCACAGACCGAACGACTCGAACCCGAGAGATGAACTAATTAATTATCTATCTGGTACCGACTGCATAGCTTCAGCCTATGGGGCTGTCACGTGATGAACGAACAACTCAAACTCAATGACTCAAAAGATGAACAAATCAATTCTGAATCTGGTACCGACTGCATAGCTAAGCTTAGCTGTCACGTGATGAATGAACGACTCGAACAAGAAGTCAATAGACTCGAAACGTGAACTAATCAATTCTATATCCGTACTACATACTGAATAGCTCAGTTTATGAGGATGTCGGGATGAACGAACTGCTTAGATCGGGAGGTGAGTTAATCTAACAGGCTGCATAGTCTGAAGACCCAGATAAGTAATAAATTAATCATTTCTGTTTCTCATACAGTAATTTGGCCTTGTCTTTACATTGCTATTATTTTCTTATTCTAAATGTGATCAACATTTGATGTGTTTGGGCTAATTTGGCTATTAAGATTAAAAAGATTAAAAGATTAAAAATACATTCTGCTGAAATGAACGAAATGACTTTGAATCTCGTTCATCAAAATGAACAAATCTTTTTTTCCAAGATCCGAGTCAGTAAAATTATCTGAACTTCCCACTACCATAACATTGTCTTCTATGATGGCGTTCCATGGCATTCCACAGGACTGTATGCTCACCACTCACTTTAATAGTTTCTCCACCTAATCTCTTCCATATCGCTTTAAAATGTAGCATTCTCTGCAGAATTCAAATGGGTCTGATATGTTTTCTGGTCAGCGGCGACTCATGATCCGCTCTGTGATAGCGTGTCTTTGGACCAGAGTAGACTGTGTGTGTGCTGTGGTGGTTCAAGTGACTGTGAAACCAGACTTCATTCGCCCCAATGAAGTGGATATGTACACAGATTACACAGAAAATCTGATGAAAAGCTGAAGTGCAGAGTGATGTCATCAAAATCATTGATCCATATTGACAGAAGTGAGAAAAGTTTTGAATGCTTAATCTTCTAATGGCGCTTTTCCATTACCAGTACCAGCTCAACTCGGCTCGCTTTTCGCTCCGTTTTCCATTGCAGATAGTACCTCCAGAATAGTACCTGGTCGTCATAGCGACGCTGCAGGAAACTGCCGTGAAGTAATCTTCTGCGCGAGCCGCGAGTCGCGACACAACCGCGACACACACTCCTCGTTTGACCACGGCGTATTCTTCCGAGTTGCCATAAAAATAGTAGTAATGGGGATCTCACGCAATCTGGCCAAACTATTTAAAAATAGCGGGGTTATTCAGGATACTCCGTCTGGCGCGTGCAATGATGACGCAGTGAATAGTGATGATTCTCTCTGACCAATCAGCAGTCTGCTGTGTTTACACGTCACATTTTAGTATCGCCTCAGCTCGCTTAGAACCTCGCCGGAGGTGGTACGAAAAAAAGTACCCGAAAGCAGGTACAGGTACAACTTTTACACAGTGGAAAACCAAACAAAGGCGAGTCGAGTCGAGTCGAGCCGAACCGAGGCGAGCTGGTACTGTGTAGTGGAAAAGCGCCATTAGTGCGAATTTTTGTCATTGTTTTGGAGCACACTAGCTTATAGATAACCTTAAGGCTAACATATTCATACTAAAAACCAAAAAAACTTGGATGCGCCAAGTTGCGCCGTCTGACAGTCAGCTTTATGTGTGCATCCTTCGGATGTGTGTGCTCAGAAAAACATATAATGTATTTAAAATGTATGAAAATAAAACTAAACTTCCATGATGAGAAGAACTGCAATGTCCTGTGAGCGTGGCCAAGATAGAGAAGATGATAAAAAACAAATAGATGTTTTAGTTTTTACCAGAGTATCTGGACTGAGGCACGAGCTGTAGGCTCCGCCCTCTTCTGGAGAGATGGGGAGCAGCAGCTCATTTGCATTTAAAGATACAGGTACATGCACAAATTTACAACAGGGTATAAATGAAGTTGAAACTTCACAGACACAGTCGGGGTCACACCTGAAACTTTTGACATCTTATAAAAAAGGGCATTATAGGTCCCCTTAAATGTGCAAAACTGTTTAAATTAGCACCAAAATTAGTGCTATTAAAGTATTTAATTGAATTAGTATTTAATAAGTGCTATTAAAGCTAGTAATTGTAGTAGTCTACAACATGATGTCTTTCAGAAAGAAAGAGAGATGCATGTACATACTGCCCCACAGCTACTGTATATATATATCAAAGGCACTGCAGTATCAAAGGGACTGCAGACTTGAGTTAATGTCTTCTACCAGAACACAAAGATTAACCACTACACAGCACAAAGTAATTAGAATCTGAACAATGAACATGAGATGTAGAGAGTACGGGTGAAGGAAAGGTCCAAATTTCCATATGCTCCAGTAGTAGGAGAAGCACTGTTGACCATATCAAATAATCTGGTGTAGACAGAGAACAAAGACCTGACTTTGGTACAAGATATTGCACACAATCTACTGAATATCATGATATTCAGGTCAGGACTCGAAAGAAGCTTTATCAAATGACCTTTAGCAATCACCATTCATAATTAATTCTTACCTTTGTGTGAACCGACTCCATTTGAAGCAAAAGAAAAAGGCTGTTTTAGGAACATCACCATATATTTCTCTTTGCAAGCATTTGTAATCTTACCATATGAATAACTAACATGAAAATGGATGTATTGTGTAAGAGGCACTTATCGTCAGAGCATGAATGTAAGTCAAGTACAGGTCAAGTATAGATCTCACATGCTAAAGAACAGGTACAAGACCATTTTACCATTCCAAAATTTTAAATAATGAAATTTAGTGTAAATAGAGTGCTTTTGTAGAAGAAGACTTTTAGTTAAGCAAATATCAGGATGGGATTCTTTTTCTGTTTAAAGATGCATTGAAATGAAAATTGCGATAGTTTTTTCTTCCCTATTGTGACATATATGAGTCATAATATGCGAAGGGGTAATTAAATGTAAAAAAAAAAAAAGAAAATCATGTAAAAAAAAAAATTTGTGGAAAATGAAACAACATTTAATCAAACTTTGATAATTGCCTTAATCTTTTAAACAACTGAGAAGATAGTGATCAAAATCAACTGTCAAGTTTATAATATATATTACATCAGCATATAAGTCAAAATTTCATCTCGAGATCACTCATTTAACAGTTCATCTAAATGCCAAAAACCTTTTTAAATCTGTTGTTCTATTAATACTCCCCAGAGTGTTGTTGAAGAAGAGGAAATGTAGTGTGGGACTTCATTTTGTCCTTGGGGAATTGACTGGATGGTTGTGGTTTGCTATTGGTGATATAATTGGCTTGAGGTTGTCCTGCACTCACTAAAATACATGAACATTTTTTCACCACCACTGTAAAACATTATTTTGATTAAAAATTACGAGGACACAGTAATTAAACTTTAAAATTTAATTAAATAATGATGTGCACAGAAAAATAATTTAGAATAAATACTGAAATATTCCATAAAAAATCATGGTGACTTTAATCTGTCAAGCAAACACTTAATTGGGTTTCCTCAATAAATACAAGCAATTGTCTGAATAGAGCTGAGATACTGGATGACATATTGCATTTCAAATCTTTAAAAAATGTAAATATATTAAGAAATATAAAGAACTGCTTTGTATATGTAGAATACTATAATATTTGTAGTATATCCACATGTAATTGACATCCAAAGGGATATCTGGTCTTTGAAATGGTGGACATCTTATATTTACACATAAAATTAGGCTGTCCAGTGATCTATTGTGTGTGTGGTAGCACTTTCAATTGAAAGCAAATCATAGGACGAGTGAATTCATCAAGGACTCAGAGGCTTCTAACACATAGTGCGCACACATCTTGCTCTGAGAGAGAAAACAGACAGCATGCTTCATTGATTACCTTATCTGTTGAATGTCAAAGGGGAAGATTAAGGCATTCATTTCCATACAGAGATGAGAAGGTGAGAGGACTGGGGGTGTGTTGATGACATGTTTTCCTCTCCCTGCAAAGCAGTTATGTAAATGATCCCAATACAGCCGGTGATGCAATGTGAATATTCTTAAATTTGTATTACTTATGACATTAAAGCCACAAAGAAAATGGCCAAACGAGGCTTGTTTCAGAATCCATCTGTATTCTGCATAACGGCGAATAAAAGGCAATTTTTGAAGCACACAATAAAATACAGCTTGTTTAAAATCTAGGTCATGCTATTTTTGTGGCACATAATTCTATGATAAAGAGGCTGAAATCACTTTAATGGCTGCACTCTGGAAATACAATGTTACAGTACAATTCGGTACAACACATGAAGAGTTCACACAGCTGCAGTCATTTATCATTCTAGACAAAATAATGTGTGCATACATACCATCAAAAACTGAGAATGAGATCAATGTGAAGACTTCTGAGTGAGATTATTGATTGCCCCCATGCAACTAAGATGAAGACAATAAAACGGGCTGTTTCACACTTTGTCGTTAATTTAAGGGGAATGAAGAAGAATTTGAGTCATTTGTTGTGCTCATTTAGCTCACTTTTAGGCCAAAAAAAATAAATAAAAACCACTATCAATGTCAGGACAGAAAATGAGTGGAATGAAAATACACTGTAAAGTAACAACATATTAGTGGGCAATTATGATGCAAAGGGGATTTAAAAATCTATTCTTTCATTACACGGCTCGTGTGTGTGTGTGTGTGAGCTCTCTGGGGTGCTCTGCATGTGTTGATATATGAGATTAGAGAGTCACAACAGAGGGGACATCTTAAAACAACTTTATATTCAGTCTGTGTTCAGTCACACAAAGCTATATGACTTCAGAATATGTGGAATATTGACGTGCACATTGGTCCATTTTGGTCCAGGCTGGTTTATGCTGGTTAGAGCTGGTCTAGCCACTGGACCAAGCAGCATAGTCATGCTTTTCTCATGCTTTTGTATCTGGTCCACCAGCATACCGCTTCCCATGCTGGTGACCAGCAATCATCATCCCTTGCTGGTCCCAGCATGCAAAACATACCTAACGCTGATGACCAGCAATGCTTTTTCAGCAGGGTATTGTTATATGGGAAATTATGGGAAAGAGCAGTTAAGCAAAACATCCGTTCTCGTGTTTGACTGAATAAAGAAAATAGAGCATTTGGTGAAGTTGAGTAAATGAAGACACATTTTTCCAGAACAATAGACAATTCACCTACAGACCTGCTAGTTATTCATCTCTTGACTTCCCCATTACACACAAACCTCATGGAAATGTCTTTAATCCTTAGTCAGGCTCACACAGGTGATTGCATCTCTGCAGTGATGCTAGAGGCTTGTGTCTTAAGAGACCTGCCTTTGATTGCATGTAAACAGCTCCTCATCAGACTGCAGTACATGAGCCCTCTTGACTCCTCTGAGCTCATGCTCACCACCGGTGGGCTTTTATTCACATGTTGCTAGGATACACAACTTTCAGATGAATCACAATCATTGTGGTCCACGTGCCATTCTTAAAATATGCCCTATAGAAACACACACAATGGACAATAAAAGATGTAAAGCATTGATGCACTTTTAAAATGCTATCAAAGTTTTGGGAGGTTTAATGTAAATCAATTGCAAAGCTATTTGTTTATTCATTTTGTATTCAGAACTGGTAACATTAATGTCACTAATTTGACACATCCTCAAGTCCTATATAAGCTTTTCTGTGTGTTTTCCTCTTGTCATCTGGGGTCATGTTACATCATATAAAATGGTATATTAGCATATAAACTCTATTAAATATAGGCCTATATTTTATCTAAATTTTCAGAATCATTACTCCAGTCTTCAGTGTCACATTATCATTCAGAAACATTCTAAAATGATGATTTTATGCTCAAGAAACATTTCTCATTATTATCAATGTTGAAAACAGTTGTTTTCACAGTGATACATTAGTGTCTTTATTTGACGAATAGAAAGTTAAAAAGAAATGTGTTTATTTGAAATAGAAATCTAGAATAGAATAGAAATGATTATCCTTATTGCATGAAATGTAGCCCTCTGGCGCATTATGTAATTAAATCTAGCACCACACTATTTTCATCATTCATTAAAAAAGGGGCAGTCATTTAGAATTATGAATAAGAGTCAAAGGTTGAGGTCGTGAGGGTGTGATTTTAAAGATCTATCTACAGTAGTGGATACCAGCATCAGAACGTTTATGAAACCTAAACACGTTAGAGGGCTGTAAGCTCTGAATGAAATGTGTTGAGATTGTGTTTTAAAATGTGTTTGTTCTGCTGTATTGTTTGATCAAATATTTCTGTGTGCAGTTTCAGATAGAAAAATAAAATAATAATATTGCTCACCGCAAATCCCAGTGCCAAACACATGCTGTGACTGAACAAAGAGACACTTGAGAATCATGGGAAGAAAAATAAGAGTTTATGATTGCCCTAGATAAATAAAAATGGGCAGGGACCACTTTAAAAAGACTGAATTCATAACAGATATTGAAGGCACATATCACAGCCAGAAAACGTATTATCCTAACAAAAATACATATAGGAAATGCACTTTAAAAGTGTTAAAGTCTACATGTATTGAGAATCAATGATATCCAAGTACTTTGCTTCAATGATCTTTGGCAACAAGTAGTTCCTGCAAAGAAAACAGCATGTTACCACTTCATAGAGTTATGGCAAATAGCATTTCTATGTGTTGAAATTCATGCAACATGCATTTTGCCTCAAAATATGTATTACCACAAAGTGTGGATCGTCTGTCTAGACGTTACACACACAAATACAATAAACAGCAGGCATGCTGATTTTTTTATAATGTCAAGAACACTGTAATTAGTACAGTGATGATCACTTAAACCTCTGGGTAACACTTTACAATAACAGTACATGAATAATCATGTACTAATACCTGAATTAATAGTTACTTCAAAATGAACTTATGATTAGTATGAACTTAAAGAACCAATGAAGAGCTATTCTTAACTACAACATGAGTCATAAGCATTCATGCATGAATAACAGCAGCATTAACTACACGTTAGTACATGTTTGATAGTTAATGCATTAATTAACATTTAGGGGTAAACTAAATCAATCAGGCTCCGTAAGATTAAATAAGTACTTCTCTGAATTTGAATTAAACATGTGATTTAATACTGTAATAGTTTAAACTGTAAGATCATAATGTGCCATCTGCACCTTTGTGACAAATAATTGGAATGACACATGATTATTTAGCCATTAATTACACAGATCCATCTAATCAAACATGGAAATAGACTAATACGTACCATTCATAAATTTAATTTGATCTCAATCATTTTCTGATTTTTATAGTTTCTGTTTCTATTTATGTTTATGTAATTTATGTTTAGTCATAGCTTTTTTTCCCGAAACTAAGTGGGTTTGTTTCTGGTGGGACACTCATTAGTGGCGCACTTTAGGTGCTCTTGTCACGTTAGTTGTGTTTCTACAGTAATGCTAGCATTTTAATTAATAAATGTTGCCTGCTTTGGTAAACCGAACTGAATGTTTGCATGTATGTTGTATTGTATTTTTTCAGGAGGTTATGTACAGTAATTAACTGTATTTTTTGTCATTTAAATCTATATGCTTCGATTAACATTAGCTTATGGAGCCCTATATGTAAATGTGTGTCTTTACAGGTTTGTTTGGGCTTTCTTTTAGGTCCATACATGTTTAATTAAATAAATAAAAATAAAAGAACTACAAATATACTATATTAAACTATATTTTTTTTGTACCAGGGGTGTAAAGGAATAAGGACGACACTCTTAGTGTAGGCTATGTTTATTCATATTTTAGTTCATGATTTGTAAGTGCATCATTGTGTCAATACTTAACTTGAGGGGGCACATCATAACTCATTATTAACTAACCAGACACTAACATGAACTAATGGATTGTTAATGCATTATTTTGTCATGACTTTACTTCAGGGGGCACACATTAATACACTAATTCAGCTCATGACTTATGATACACTTACTAATACACATGTACTAGTACAACTAGTATTCAGCCCAATTAAGTGGCGTTGTGTGGCTTTTCAATAAGTCAGAGAACGGAGTTACAGTATCATCATCACGGCCTGTGTCTGGATGGAGAGTGAAATGTACTGATCCCAGCAAACGGTCCCCTCACCTTAGTTCATGTTTCCTGTTTGGTTATTTTTTTGGTAACCGATTCCTTGGTGTCACGGTGTGGTTCAGGCAGAGGAACGAGGAGTCCGGAATATCGGTAAAGATAACTTTTAATATATATACAACACAGGCAGAAAGTCAGGAACACGGGCGCCACACGGGCTAACAACAAACATTGACCGACAAAGACTGAATGAACCAAGGGAACTAAATACACGGAGGAATCAGACATAACAAGGTGAAAACAGGTGACACTGATGATGATAACGAGGGACAGGCTGGTAAGTGAGGGAGTGAGTTCAGGTGTGGAGACAAGGAGGATTCTGGGGAGTGTAGTGAAGACGAAGACAGACAGGTGCAGACGAAGACTGTGACAGAACGCCCCCCTCAACAAGGCGCGACCTCGCGCCGTAGAACATCAAAGGGGTGGGGGGGCGGGCGCCCTGAAGGCTGGCCAGGACGTGACCAAACTAGGAGGGGAAGCCTCCAGGGCGGAGCAGGACGTGCAGGCGGCCAGGGCGGCGCAGGACGTGCAGGCGGCCAGGGCGGAGCAGGACGTGCAGGCGGCCAGGGCGGAGCAGGACGTGAAGGCGGCCAGGGCGGAGAGACCCCCTCGGGCGGCCACGGCGGAGAGGACCCTTCGGGCGGCCACGGCGGAGAGGACCCTTCGGGCGGCCACGGCGGAGAGGACCCTTCGGGCGGCCACGGCGGAGAGGACCCTTCGGGCGGCCACGGCGGAGAGGACCCTTCGGGCGGCCACGGCGGAGAGGACCCTTCGGGCGGCCATGGCGGAGAGGACCCTTCGGGTGGCCATGGCGGAGAGACCCCCTCGGGTGGCCATGGCGGAGAGACCCCCTCGGGTGGCCATGGCGGAGAGACCCCCTCGGGTGGCCATGGCGGAGAGACCCCCTCGGGTGGCCATGGCGGAGAGACCCCCTCGGGTGGCCATGGCGGAGAGCTATGGCCCCCCCCCAAAAAATTCTTGGGGAGAGTGACTGGATGAGGGACAGGCTCTGGGACCGGCTGGGCAGACGTGACGTGAACAGTCTCTGGCTGGGCAGACGTGACGTGAACAGTCTCTGGCTGGGCTAGCGGTGAAGGCCCGGCTATGCTGGACAGAACCAGCGGTGAAGGCTCTGGAGGGCTGGACGGGACCAGCGAAGAAGGCTCTGAAGGGCTGGACGGGACCAGCGGGGAAGGCTCTGGCACGGCAGGCGTGACGCGAAGCACTGGCTCGGCAGGCATGCAGGGAAGCTCAGGCTCGGCAGGGCTGCAGGGAAGCTCAGGCTCGGCAGGGCTGCAGGGAAGCTCAGGCTCGGCGGGGCTGCAGGGAAGCTCAGGCTCGGCAGGGCTGCAGGGAAGCTCAGGCTCGGCAGGGCTGCAGGGAACGTGAAGCTCAGGCTGGACGTGGCAGACGTGAAGCTCTGGCTGGACGTGGCAGACGTGAAGCTCTGGCTGGACGTGGCAGACGTGAAGCTCTGGCTGGACGTGGCAGACGTGAAGCTCTGGCTGGACGTGGCAGACGTGAAGCTCTGGCTGGACGTGGCAGACGTGAAGCTCTGGCTGGACGTGGCAGACGTGAAGCTCTGGCTGGACGGTCTCTGGCTGGACGGTCTCTGGCTGGACGGTCTCTGGCTGGACGGTCTCTGGCTGGACGGTCTCCGGCTGGACGGTCTCCGGCTGGACGGTCTCCGGCTGGACGGTCTCCGGCTGGACGGTCTCCGGCTGGACGGTCTCCGGCTGGACGGTCTCCGGCTGGACGGTCTCTGGCGGTGAAGGCTCTGTGCTGGACGGGACCAGCGGTGAGGGCTCTGTGCTGGACGGCTCTGTGCTGGACGGGACCAGCGGTGAGGGCTCTGTGCTGGACGGGACCAGCGGTGAAGGCTCTGTGCTGGACGGGACCAGCGGTGAAGGCTTTGTGCTGGACGGGACCTGCGGTGAGGGCTCTGTGCTGGACGGGACCAGCGGTGAAGAAGTCTCTGGGTGGACGGTCACTGGTGCGGGCTGGACGGTCTCTGGAGCGGGCTGGACGGGGCTGGACGGAACCAGCGATGAGGAAGGCTCGGGTGGTGGAGTGGGGCTGGTGCCGTCATCGATGGTGAAGGGAGATCCGCAGGACACCAGCACCCACTCCACATAAGCTGCGAAGCTCACCTGGGGAGCCTTCCCAGACAACAGCTCTCTGGTGGCGGTGTTGAGCCCAGCATAGAGGAAGCTGCAGAGGCTGTCGTCCGGGAAGGTCGTGGCGGGAACGAGGCGGAGGAAATCCGCCAGATGATCCTCCAAGGGACGATCTTCTTGCTCTAAGCAGAGCAATTGGACTGCAACGAAGGAATCCATACCTTGGGGTCGGTCAATCTGTCACGGTGTGGTTCAGGCAGAGGAACGAGGAGTCCGGAATATCGGTAAAGATAACTTTTAATATATATACAACACAGGCAGAAAGTCAGGAACACGGGCGCCACACGGGCTAACAACAAACATTGACCGACAAAGACTGAATGAACCAAGGGAACTAAATACACGGAGGAATCAGACATAACAAGGTGAAAACAGGTGACACTGATGATGATAACGAGGGACAGGCTGGTAAGTGAGGGAGTGAGTTCAGGTGTGGAGACAAGGAGGATTCTGGGGAGTGTAGTGAAGACGAAGACAGACAGGTGCAGACGAAGACTGTGACACTTGGGAACTGTTGTAAGTCACAGTAGGTTTAGTTTGATGGAAAAGAAAATATCACAAAACAAATGAAGACCTTTTCAGATAAAGTATTGGTGGATTTAGTATTTTCTCTGTTTGAAAAGGAGGATCAGTGAAAATAATGACAAACTAATCCTGTGCCATTCAGTAATGTTTATGACGAAGCTGCTGATGTCAATAGTTTAAATTATAATAATTTAGACAATAACAATTTAGACAATAATTTATTGATTTCAAAGTCAAAATATTTCTCATTCCTTCCTACGGACCATGAATGGTTTAGTTTACCCCTAAATATTATTTAATGCATTAACTATCAAACATCTACTAACATGTAGTTAAGGCTGCTGTTATTCATACATGAATCCTTATGACTCATGCCGTAGTTAAGAATAATTCTTTATTGGTTCATTAGTATGAGTTCATTAGTATCTACACTAATCATGAGTTCATGATGAAGTAACTATTAATTCAGATATTAGTACATGCTTATTCATATACTGTTATTGTATAGTGTTCCCAACCTCCTAATATAAAGGCTATGACATACCTTATTGGAATGAGCATGATCATGAGTAAAGGAAAGATCATCTTCATGTAAGGCAGAGGGTACATCCCAAAAACACACAGGATGAACAGCTGAACAATCTGTAGGCCTGTGAAATAATGCAGCTTCCTCTGCGGCACTCTGCGGATGTAGTGAGTGGGTGGATACGACGTCTTGGGAACAGAACAGAGATTGAGATTAGTATGAGAATAATCAGTGACAGATTTGTATTATTTCATTTTAGTCAACCTAAAATATAATCCCATTTACTTTCTTAAAGGGATAGTTCTCCCAAAAAAGAACATTTGCTGTTAATTTACTCACCCTCAGGCCAGCCAAGATGTAGGTCTTTTTTTCTTCATAGAACAAATAAATGTTTTAGCTAAAACCGTGGTCCTTGGTGAATCATTTAATGCAAGTCAATGGCTACCATCACTTTGAGAGTAAAAAAAAAAAAAAAAAAACACATACAGGCAAAACTAAATTAATCGTGGCCCCTGGCGACAGATTGAGGTCTTGTGTATATATATAAAATATATATAAAAACTCAGTAGATGGCAGAGCAGACAGCATACAATGCCTTACATTACTGATCAGAGTCAGTGTTAAACTGGTTAAGATGATCCAGAAATGGTTTCCATACACTATAAAATTGATCAAGGTTATCCATAATTCCATACCGCACTCTCTCCATGTGGAGTATTCCAGTGAGGTAAGTCAACCAGGGGTGCGTTTGCCGAAGCCAACTATGGTCGCAAGTTCCATCGTTACCAATAGAGTCCAATGGAAATTACGATCATAGTTGGCCAACAATGCTTTTGGGAAACGCACCCCAGGTCTTGACCTGAGGAACAGTATCTGATTTCCAGAGTCTTAGAATGATGCTCTTATAGCAATAATCATTCCATAAATAATAGTGCTTTGTACAGAGACATTATGGTCTGACAAAGAAACAGAATATCCAAATAATGCGATCTCTGGATCAGGGTTAAACACAAAACATGTGTTAACATGTCAGAGAACCACTTAAATGTTACTCGTAAAGTTTAGGGCTTAAAGATGGGTAAGAGAGCCCTCTGCAGATTTACACTGGTCACATGTAGGAGAAACGGTGGGGAAAATTCTATGTAATTTAGATTTTGAATAGTGCAATCTATGCATCACCTTAAATTGAATTAACTGATGCCTAGAGTTAATAGAACAAGAAAGAACCCTGCTAAGGCTCTCCTCCCACACTTCAGCTCCAATCTGTATACCCAATTCCTCCTCCCAAGCATTTTTTAAAGAATGTGTAGAGTAACTAATTAGTTCAGAAAACGCAATAAAAAAATCTGAAATCAAATGTTTGGAATCATGCAAGCCCAACAATATCCTCCTTTCCTCTGGCGGAGGTTCAAAATTAGGCACTGGATGACGTACATAATTTCTAATCTGTAAATGTCGAAAAAAGTGTGTTATGGGTAGAGAAAACTTCTCTTTTAATTGAGAAAAAGAAGCAAACTGTTTGTTAATATATAAATCCTCCAAGGTAACAGTACCATTCAGCCTCCACATGTTGAATGTTGCATCTGAGAGATAAGGGGGAAATGCGTGATTTCGATATACTGTATAAAATAATAATAAAATGATCCACCTTAACAGATGTACTGTAGGCAATACAGGAGTTGAAAAGAGAAGTGCTGGGAGCAAACTATTTTTAACGCCATTTTTTTTTCAATAGCAACCCAGGGGGAGTGTGAATACAAATTTCTGTTTTATAATCACCCTGCCAATAAACAAGGGCCCTCGCATACGCTGCCCAATAGTAATGCAAGAAGCAAGGTAGCCCTATCCCACCCTTCTCCTTTGGTTTCTGTAAATGTATTTTTGATATTATGTGAGCTTTAAAACCCCAGATAAAAGGTAGGATTATTAAATCTAATGTTTAAAAAGAAGACTTTTTCAAGAAAATAGACATTGTTTTGATAGAGATACAATAATCTAGGCAGAGAGTCAATTTTAACAGCGTTTATATGGCCTATCATAGAAAAAGGAAGAGTTTTCCATTTGCCAATGTCTATCTTTATGTCCTCCAATTTCGGAAGGAAATTCAACTTAAAAAATTAATTTAGGGGTTTTGGGCAAAACAACTCCAAGATATTTAAGTCTGTCTGTAATTTTGAAAGGGAGATTGTGTTGGAATTCAGTATCAAGATTCACTCTTCTTCTGACAATTAATTGTATATAGACTGTACCAAAAGATTTTATAAGATCTAAAGGGATTGACCACTCAGGATTTGACAGAAAGAGAACAACATCATCTGCATACAAGGAGATGTGATGATCAACATTCCCCAGTCTTACAGGCTTAATAGATGGATGGTTTCTAAAACTGATCGCAAGGGGTTCGATCGCAATTGGGGGACAGTAAGGGCTGAGGGGACATCCTTGACGTGTCCCTCGATGTAATAAAAAAGGACTTTGACTTTTCTTGATTTGTGAGTACGGAAGAGGGTGGGTGAACATATAATATAATAATCCATGACACAAAACGACTACCAAACCCACATTCTTCCATAACTCTTACCATAAGGCCATTCCACCTGATCAAAGGCCTTTTCTGCGTCTAAGCACAGAGCAGCCACTTTAGAGCCTTTTTTTTATGTATGGTACATTATGTTCAATAATCTTCTAACATTAAAAAATTAAAATATATTAGGAACAAAAACAGTTTGATCCATATGTATAATAGATGAGATGTATTTATTTAACCTATTATCTAATAATTTTGTAAATTTGTTTATGTCAGAGTTAAGTAATGCAATAGGCCGATAAGATAAAGGCTCAGTCTCATCCCTACCCTCTTTTAATATAAGTGAGATATTAGCATCGTATAATGTGTCAGGGAATTTTTGAGTTTCAAGAGAATGAGTGAACATCCTCAGTAAAAGGGGAGCCTGCTTTCCAGAATATTTTTTATATAATTCAATGCTGAAACTGTCTGGCCCCGCCACCTTGACATTAGGAAAAGATTTTATAGAATCAACAATCTCTGGAATAGTAATTTCAAAGTTTAAAGTCTCACAGGCAGCATCTGTCATAGATCGCTCTTCTGCGCCCCTCCCTAGTCATCAAAGATCTCAGTCTCCCGAGTACTGAACTACGTTTCCCATCTATCCTCCTCTCAGTCCGAGTCTCATCTCTAATCACCTACACAGGTGCAGCCACTTCTCCCCTCTATATTAACTGCTTCCTCTCATGGCTCTCTGCGAAGTATTGTATCAGCTACGGTCTACACTTTTGAGCATTCTACGTTCCATTGTCTTTCCTGGTTTTCTGATCCTTGCCTGCTCTCCTGGACTCTGAGTGATTGTCTGCTGCCTGCCCCGACCCCAGCCTGGTATCGTCTCTGAGTTTGGATTTGCCCTACATTCCTGTTTATCTCTGATTTCCCTCTGTGTGCCTTCTATCAATAAAGTTACTGCGAATGGATCCGCACGACTCTGACTCTTCGTTACAGCATCACTCAATTTAGGAAGATTCAAATGTCCTAGCCAATTAGAAATGTCCCCTCTTGCTCTTGATGTATATAATTATCCATAATATTCTCTAAAGCGATCATTTAGGATCCACAAGCATGTCCCCTGTCCACTACACTACCCCTCAGCTGTCATGCCAGCAATTTATGGGGTTTATTCCCTAACTCAAAATATTTTTGTTTTATCCTCAACAATTTATCCCATACCTGTCCTGAAAAAATAGTACTGTATTCATACTTTAATTTAAGAACATTCTGCATGGTAAAGGGGCTAGAGGAAATTCTATAAGAGGGTTCCATTTGAGATAATTCCTCTCCTATTTCTGCAAGGTCTCTACGTTTGGCTCGTCTGGCCAAAGACTCAAAAGAGATCAGTGATCAGTACATTATCAGAGTCAGTGACTTCAGAATTATCATTAATATCTAGAAAATCTGAGATTTTTTTCCAGATATAAATTGGCAAAATTATACATCAGAAAGTAGAGAAGAATGAAAACGGCAACAATGTGGTTTAGTCTTATGTCCAAGATCAAGAACCACTGAAGTCGGAGAATGATCAGAAATTAAGATGTTGTGATAGTCTGAGGAGATCAAGTTTGATATAAGTTTGGAGTCAGGTAAAAAATAATCTATTCTAGAAAAAGACTTATGCCTTTGTGAAAAAAAAAAAAGTCTCTACCTGTGGGGTGTATCAGTCTCCATATATCAACCAGATTCATAGAGGACATAAGGTTATTTAAAACTATGGAGGCAGGAGGTAACTGGCTTATTTGGGCAGACCTATCGAAAACATTATCAAGCACACAGTTAAAATCACCATCTACAATAATATGCAAATCAGTAAAATCAGACAATAAATTAAATATTTTAGTAAAGAAAGTAGGGTCATCAAAGTTAGGTCCATACATTAAGAAGTGTAACATGAAATGAATAAATGCAACCTGTTAACAAAATATGTATCGACCGCTTGGATCACTCAAATTGGAAACATGTCTAAAAGGAACTGTTTTACGGATTAAAATTGCAACTCGCTAGAGAATGTGGACTGAAAGATATGGCCAACCCATCTGCATTTAAGCATCTTCTCTCTCGTGGGCCTAATATGGGTCTCCTGTAAGTACATCACATCAGCAGACAGAGATTTCAAATGTGAAAATACTTTAGCTCGCTTGATCACATGACCCAGGCCATGCACGTCCCTACTGGTAAAAGTGATGCCGCTGCCTAAACAATGTACAAGCCTGCCGCCCTTTTAAAACAATTAATGGTATAAAAAAAAAAAAAACACAACTCGTGGAAAAAGAACATTAACCCCCTATCCCCGTCCCACTTTCCCAAACAAAATGATAACACGCATCCCAAAAACTTACTGAGGGGTTTCCGGACCTTCAGAACAGCGAAACTACAGCTAAAAAGCCATAGATCCCTCTCCAATCACTTGAACAAGTACTAAAATAAATGGTCATATAAATGTCCCAGTCTGAGTAACGGTATCTGTTGAAGAAAAGTCACATAATGTACCAGAACATGTTATGCCAGCATACATGTATAAATGATTTTCAAGACAGCGTCTCGATGAAGGCCTCAGTCTCCTCAGTATCATGAGTTAGGTTTGACTCTCTCTCTCTCTCTCTCTCTCGCTCTTCCCACTCCATTCCTTTCCACCTGTTTGCTATCACAATTAGCGCAATCTCTGATTGAGACCGCACCTATTCCTCTTTGTGTTCGTCTTTCGGGCCATTTAATGCCTCCCTGTTTTTGGCTTCTTTGCCAGATTATTGTTGAATGCTTCTCGCTCATGTTCACATCTCTCGTCTGTTCTTTTTTCCTTCATTTGAAACTGATGAATTTGGGCTATCATTACACGCGCCCGCGCCCATTCTCTATCTTCTCAGGTAAGCCGACGATTTTACTGTTTTGCCGTCTGGAGCGAGCCTCCAGATCGATCGCTTTCTCACGGAGGGCTTTGTTCTCTGACTGTACTTTTGCGCATTTCTGCTCAATGAGGGAAAGGCGGTGGTCATAATTGGCAGTAGCATTTTCCACCTCCTTAATCCAACCCCCAAGGCACACTAAAGATGCTTCCAGAAGATCAAATCGATCAGTCATCGTTTTGTTCATATTCTGTATTGCCAGAAGAATACTGGTAGATTCCGCGTCAGCTTCGACACGCGAACCCGAGGATGCCGCGTCCTGTTCTACCATCTAAGACTGTGACTGAGCAGGGGATACATTCAATGCTTTATCCAACTTCTTTCCCCTTTCAGCTTTTGGCTTAGTCATTATACAGCTCTTTAACAAAGACAATTATAAAGTAATGCCGATGAACTTCACAATTCGCTTCACAAGCTCAATGTGTGGCCAGGACTCAGGAGCCAGGGGTATTTTGTTTTGCCTGTAATATGTTTTGTTGACTCTCAAAGTGACGGTAGCCATTGACTTGCATTATAAGAATCACCAAGGACAAATCGTTTCAGCTAAAAATCTTCTTTACTGTTCTACTGAAGAAAAAAAGACACCTACATCGTGGATGGCCTGAGAGTGTGTAAATTAAACTATCCTTTTAATACACATTCAATGACCTAACTATACATGATTTTTAGCAAAAAAAAAACTATTTGTCTTTTCATGCTGAACATAAAACTGCTGCACATCTCGAAAGAAGATATCTGATGTTACGAGGAGTAGAATTTTAAACCAATGAGATTTCACTGTGGCCAGTGTCTGATGCATGATGCATCTTGTTAGGACAAAAAATATTTGCCCTGTTTCATTCCAAAATACATCAAATTTCTTTAAAATCTGTTGGTAATAACATTTCACATTGACTTTAAACCTGTAAATCGTCAACATGGTAGAATGGCCAGCATGGGACTCAAAAACAACCTTCACAGACACAATTTGTCCCTCACTACACTAGCTGTTTACTGATTTATATTGACTTTCGCAGTGGTTGTACATTCCAAAGGTAACACTAATAAATTATGCAAAATATAATGCAGCGTATCATTGATAATACTGAGTGATCTGGACGAGACTAGGATTGAGATCAGAAAGTCTTGTGTTTGATAATCAGAGGAACCTGTATGGTTTTAATGAATGAACTAAGTTACTGGGGCGTGTTGAAACGCTTGTATTACTGTATGTATATTTATAAACTTAATAATTTGACCTGTATTGGATGGTGCTCTTAATATACAGTAACACCCATGCTCCAGCATATTTGGCTTTTTGTAGTTTATGGTCAATTTAAATTGCCATCAATGGAGAAAGATGCATTTTTCCTCCATAATGATAGTTTTGGCTAACAGGGCAGTGCTAATCAGCTAAACTTTGTTTTCAAAGGGGTTTGCCCATTCATATTTTATTCTAAAGAAATCTCTCATGGTCATCAAGGCTGGTTTCTATTTGACAATATATTTTCAAATGTAATTTAATGCTGTGATGTCAAAGCTGAATTTTCAGCATCATTACTCCAGTCTTCAGTCTCAAATGATCCTTCTGAAATCATTCTAATGTGATGGTTTACTGGTCAATAAACATTTCTTATTATTATCTGAACACAGCTTTGCTGCTTAATATTTTTGGGATTCTTTGATGAATAGAACATATCCAAAAGAACAGCATTTATTTGAAATGGAAATGGAATCTTTTGTAACATTATAAATATCTTTACTGTCACTTTTGCTCAATTTTATGCATTCTGTATACAGAACTTTAGAAAAGTAGTTTTAATCAGAACAGTATACACTAGTAAATGACAGATTATTACTGGTTCACTATAAGTCTCTCACTTGTTCTTTAAGCAGAAGGGCCATTCGGTCACACATCTGGTTTCCATCAATAGACGTAAGAGCGATGTACAGGAAGAGTCCGTAGAGAACAGGTTTCGGTATCCACTGTAGAGGCACTGGCAGCAAAAACACTGACAAACCAATCAGGAGATTGGCAGCCAGCGACGTAAGTCGTGTCTCCTTCACACTGACTATCCTGCAGGTACACATAAGGACGTGTTTTACAAGTCTTGTTAATCACACTTGATGTGTTACTTGCTAACTCAAATGCATCATGCATGTTTAAACATACTGCGAGTATTGTGTTCTTTAAGTGTATATGTAGGTGTTTGCCATCACGTTTCATAGGGGTGGCCCCCCTCCATTCGCTGTTCCACCCGCGCCAGCTGACGCACATGCAGTGTGGAGTGTGGGAAAGCCGCGTGCATCCATGGTAACCCCAGCACCGACAACACGATGTTAATAAACCCAGAGAGCATCAGGTCCCAGTGGTACGCCGTTCCCTTCAGCAGTCTGAAACGCATGCACGCACACCAAAAACGATCATATGCTGTCTCTCAACGCCCCACAACTGTCTTCACTGAACTGACACTGTGAATTATGGCTCACTGATTGTGGGAAAAACGTAAACCAATGGAATGCTAGCAAACTGAGACGGTATGGCACTGCAGGATGAAAACAAACTTTCAATGTTTAACAAATATGACACTACAGATACCTGTTCTCTGGGGCATTGGTGAGGGACACCACGATATTCTGGTCAATGAAGATGAGCAAGGCAAGGAGAAAGCCAAGACCACATGCGCTTAATATGTTCATCCCTGTGAGCTGATTAAAAGGTGCCACTTTGAATACAGTTTCATTCTGGTAGTTGAATACTGGAACTGTGGATAAGCATATTGAAATAATTAAATGGATTGTTCACTAAACAAATAATAATTCTGCCATTATTTACTCACTCTTTGCAATAGCTCACAAAACACATTCGAACCTGTCACCTAAAAATGCGTTATGAAAGGTATGATGTCAATGGTAACTGATCATGATGTCCTGCCGTGACATTTCAAAACGTGAATCAAAGACTGTATAATACCATATATAATAAGACTTGTGTAATATATGATGCTAATAAAACTTGCATTGCCTTGAAGGGGAGAATGTCCAATATGGCGGCTCCAGTAATGAAATCCCGCCTTTAAAATATAAAAGCCAATCGCCAATTGGAAACCTGAGACTGGCATTTATGACTGCACACACGCATTGGTCGGACCTACCTGAAATACATCCATTATAGCTTTAGCTTTGGCTATTTGACAAAATATGACAGTTATATGACAGTTCATGTATTGTAAATTTGTTGCTGATTTGAAATATGTTATTTAAATGCGGGTATGGCCAACCCGCTCAAACGGGAAATGTAAATATTTTTTGAAGTGGCCATGTTGTATAACGTAAATCATACATGCGATTTTTTAGAAGAAAAAAGTATATGCATGTGCATGAAGCCCTAAACCTAGCTGTCAGTGGAGCATAACCCTAACCCGTAGGAGATCGTACAAATTCATACGTATTAGCCATCAATTAGCCAAATTTGCAGAACCTGATATAAGCATGTTCGACATGTTCCTGGATCAACATCTTTGTTAATCCTGGAACAACATTCCAATCAACCAATCAGATTTGAGGGACAAGTTTACAGGTTGTGTCAAGTTTAGCCTTACAACCAGGGCTAGGTGCTTCTATATCAGTGTTATTTACCTATCATTTCCATCTGATTTGAGGGATAACTTGTAGAGTAAGTTTTAGGGGTACCCAGAGGAAAGTAAAAAATGATTAAAGTTTTAGAATAGACCTCACCAACATCACACACTGTGTTCAGACTTTTCTCCTAAACTAAAGACTCCGGTGGTCTCACATTTGTCTCCTCAAAAGATTCAGAAGAGACCTCAACAACATCACAGACTGAACTCAAATTTTGTAGAGGTCTCTTATAAAACTAAAATCATCGAGACACAACTGCACCTTATGACGCTTTTCCACTGCATGGTACGGTACGGCTCGGTTCGGCTCACTTATGGCGCATTTCCACTGCATGGTACGGTAGGGTACGGTACGGCTCACTTCGGCTCGCTTTAAATGGTACCTGGTCTGTTGAGGTTCCAAGCGTACCGTACCGATACTAAAATGTGACGTGTAAACACTGCAGATCACTGATTGGTCAGACAGAATCATCACTACCAGTGTCATTGTATTTGCGACACGAGACACTAAACCCGCTAGATTTAAATAGCCAGTAGACAACAGCCAATGCTGTAGCACCTGTTTTTAAAGTACTTACTTAAGTAAATAAGATGAAAACTTTAAAAAAAGAAATGGCTGAAGCGTGGTCACTCAGTGGACGAGGTGCAGACGTTCCTCTCGTTGGTTGCCGAGGAGTTGCGCACCTATAACGATCAGTCCCACCCACTATGAAGCGGTACTAACTGCGGTGGAAAAGCAACCGAGCTAAAGCGAACCGAACCGTGCCGCACCGAGTCGAGTCGTACCACGCAGTGGAAAAGCAAAGCGAGCCGAACCGTTCTGCGCTGAGTCGAACCATACCGAGCCGAACCGAGCCGTACCATGCACTGGAAAAGCGCCATTAGACAGTTCGAGTCCTAGCTAAAGGTACTTTCCTGCTCCTGTTCCCTTCTCGCCTCTCCCATTGTTTCCTGTCCCTCCTCCTGTCCTGTACATTAAAGGTGAAAACCACCAAAGGCATAAAACTATAGACCTTATGTAGCCCCGCCCCTTTTCAGCGCTGCGCTTGTTGTCTTTTGACTTCCGGTCTGTATTTTTACAGCGTTCTTGCGTAGTTATGAATGAACAGCTCGTTAAAAAAAATCCCAGTCGACATTTGTTAAGACATCTGCTTTACAATGTTTATGATAAACATTACAATGCTCATGATAACTTTCGTTAACTCTTCAATAAGTAAATCCACTTCACCAGCTAATTACTCCTCGACAGCGATGTCATAGAAATATACAGAGCGACCGCAAAAACGGAAGTTCAAAGACAACATTCTAAAGATGGCGGCGCCGTCGTTTTTCTGGTGTATAAGGTCTATAATAATAATGAAATAAGAGCAACCTCTGCAAGACAATAAAGAGATCTCCCATGTTTCCTCACAGCCTATTCTCATTTTGGACTCCTTTTTTTAAAGAACATTTTTAGATCTCATTTGTGCCTACTTCTATTTCTCCTAAGGAATTTAAGGAGATACATCTGATACTGTTAACTAAAATGAGATATATTTGAAAATCTCAACTAAGTCTCCTAATCTTAAAAAAAGAGCAACTTCTGAGCAATACAATAATCCTACAGAGTCTTGAAAGAGATTGCAGCTAGACAATAAAGAGATGTTCTATGTTTCTTCTACCAAATTCACAGTTTTGACTCCTTTTCGCTCCAATATTTCTCACGTCTCATTTTTTATTTCTCCTAAGGGATTTTAGGAGAAACTTCTGTTGTCCATCAATGCTGTTGATACTAAAATGAGAGATATATGAGAATCACAACCAAGTCTCCTGAGCTTAGGAAAAGCAACCACTGAGCAATAAATTTTTCCTCTGGGTAAGGATAGGGTTAGGATTACATTTTCGGACAGGAATGTTGTTCCAGGATCAACAAAATATGTTAACAGGAACGCATATAACTGCATATAACCTAGTGTGGATTTTCGTTGGTAGGAAACTTTGTTTGGTTTACCCTGTTTACCGTGGTAAAGCGCGTTTGTTTGTGTGTCGTGACTTTTGAGTTTCGCTTACCTAAGTAGCAGGGCGTGGCCTGCTGTATTCAATAACGAGGTATTAGGCGTGTATAAATTGGTTAGTGTTTCGCGGCAGCGGTCGCTGCAGCCCTCGTGTGAAGACCGAAGAGTGTAAAGACCAGCGACTCTCCCTGTGCGACTCCACCGAGCAAGGACACCGACAAGGCAGTTGAGTATTATCTTTTTGTTGTTTCCTTTCTCTTCTACACAACTTCTCTTCTCATCTTTCTGTTTGTGAGCTGTCTTACACTATGTGTTTTCAAATTCCTATTATTACTAACATACGCAAATCAAAAGTTACACGTAGGAGGCAGTACAATCCTAACAACCTGCGTACCTTTCCGGCTTCTTCTAGTACTTTATTCTCTTTTCCTATTGGTCTCTGGAATTGCCAGTCTGCTGTAAACAAAGCTGATTTTATTACATCTATTTCTAGTCATTCAGGTCTACGCTTATTGGCCCTGACTGAGACCTGGATCAGACCAGAGGACACTGTCACACCTGCTGCCCTCTCCACTAACTTCGCTTTCTCACACACCCCTCGCCTGACCAGAAGGGGTGGAGGTACTGGTCTACTCATTTCAAATGATTGGAAATTTGACCCTTTACCACCTCTGTGTGACCATAGCTCATTTAATTATTTGATTATCACAATTAATTACCATCACTAGTCCTATTAAAATGCATTTTGTAGTGATCTATCGTCCCCCAGGTCAGCTTGGCAGTTTCTTGGAGGAGCTTGATGTGCTTCTCTCATCTTTCCCTGAGGATGGTACTCCTCTCATAGTTCTTGGAGACTTCAACATCCACATATAAAAGCGTCAGGCTGCTGATTTTCACACTCTGCTCGCCTCATTAGACCTCAAACGAGTATCTACTGCGGCTACTCACAAATCAGGTAATCAATTAGACCTTATTTACACATGCCACTGCTCCACTGACCATTCACTGGTCACTCCACTGCACACCTCAGATCACTTCCTCCTTACTCTCAGCCTCAACCTACCTCAGAACACAATACACACTCCTCCACAGGTCACCTTTCGGCGAAACCTACGCTCTCTCTCACCCTCTCGCCTATCCTCTTTGGTCTCATCCACACTTCCTCCACCTGACAAGTTCTCAACACTAGATACTAACTGCGCAACTGATTCTCTTTTCTCCACTCTAACACACTGCTTGGACAACTTCTGCCCCCTTTCTTCCAGGCCAGCCCGCACCACACCCTCTTCCCCCTGGTTATCCGATGTTCTCCATGAACATCGTTCTAAACTCAGGGGTGCAGAGAGGTAGTGGCGCAAATCGAAAGATCCTACTGACCTTGGTCTTTATCAATCCCTCTCTTTCTTCTCTGCTAATATCTCTACTGCTAAAATGACTTACTATCACAACAAAATTAACAATTCTTCTGACTCTCGCATGCTTTTCAAAACATTATCCTCTCTTCTCAACCCTCCTCCTCCTCCTCCTCCATCAACACTAACAGCTGATGACTTTGCCAAATTCTTCATAACTAAAACAACCACCATCAGCGGCCAATTTAACAATCCACAAACTGACACACACATTTTACCAGCTAACACACACATTCTACCCTCATTCTCTCTGCTTCCAGAGGCAGAGGTCTCCAAACGACTCCTTTCTAATCGCCCTACTACCTGTCCGCTTGATCCTATTCCTACTAACCTACTTCAAGCCATTTCATCCTCAGTTATACCCGCACTCACGCACATCATAAACACCTCTCTTCACACTGGTACCTTTCCCACAGCATTTAAGCAGGCTCGGGTAACCCCACTGCTTAAGAAACCTACTCTTAATCCAGCACATCTGGAAAATTACAGACCGGTATCCCTTCTTCCATTCGTCGCAAAGACACTTGAACGAGTTGTTTTCAACCAGATCTCTTCCTTTCTTACACAGAACAACCTCTTGGACAACAATCAGTCTGGCTTCAAAAGTGGACACTCAACTGAGACTGCGCTGCTCTCAGTAATTGAAGCTCTGAGACTGGCAAGAGCAGCTTCCAAATCCTCACTTCTCATCCTACTGGATCTGTCTGCTGCCTTTGACACAGTTAACCACCAGATCCTACTGTCAATCCTAAAGATGAAGGGCATCTCGGGAACCGCACTCCAATGGTTCAAGTCTTACCTCTCAGGTAGGTCCTTCAGGGTGTCGTGGAGGAGTGAGGTGTCAAAGTCACAACATCTACCTACTGGAGTGCCTCAGGGCTCAGTGCTCGGACCAATACTCTTCTCCATCTACATGACATCACTAGGAACTGTGATTCAGAAACACTGAGAAGAAACACCTTCAGGGTGTCGTGGAGGAGTGAGGTGTCGAAGTCACAACATCTACCTACTGGAGTGCCTCAGGGCTCAGTGCTGGGACCACTTCTCTTTTCCATCTACATGACATCACGAGGAACTGTGAATCAGAAACATGGCTTTTCCTATCACTGCTACGCTGATGACACACAACTCTACCTCTCATTCCAGCCTGATGATCCGACGGTAGCTGCTCGCATCTCAGCTTGCCTGACAGACATCTCTGACTGGATGAAAGACCATCACCTTCAACTTAACCTTGCGAAGACAGAGCTACTTGTGGTCCCGGCCAATCCAACACTTTATCACAACTTCACCATTCAGCTAGGCCCGTCATCCATAACTCCATCACGGTCAGTCAGGAACCTTGGAGTTGTTATTGATGATCAATTGAACTTCACAGACCACATTACTAGAACTGCCCGGTCCTGCAGATTTGCTTTGTACAACATTAGGAAGATCAGGCGCTTCCTATCAGAGCATGCTACACAACTCCTTGTTCAAGCACTTGTTCTATCCAGACTGGACTATTGTAATGCTCTCCTGGCCGGTCTTCCAGCTTGCTCGATCAAACCTCTGCAGCTAATCCAAAATGCTGCAGCTAGAGTTGTCTTTAACGAGCCGAAGAGAGCACACGTAACTCCTCTCCTTACAAAACTGCACTGGCTGCCAGTTGCAGCTCACATCAAATTCAAGTCACTGACGCTTGCCTACAGAACAACCACTGGCTCTGCTCCCTCTTACCTAAACTCATTACTTCAGACTTATGTCCCATCCAGAAATTTGCGCTCTGCAAGCGAACGTCGTCTTGTGGTGCCACGTCAAAGAGGCACAAGATCTCTTTCTCAGACCTTTACCATCACTGTTCCCTGCTGGTGGAATTACCTACCCAACTCAACCAGAGCTGCTGAGTCCGTAGCCATTTTCAAGAAACGGTTGAAGACGCATCTCTTTCGGCAGCACTTGTTCCAGTAATACTAACACTTTCTCTTCCTTTCTATTATATAAAAATAATATATATATATATATATATATATATATTTACGGGTTCTACGTTAGATTAAACTGTGAAAGGTTATAGCACTTACATTTTGTTGTCCTGCTGTTAGTTTAGCTGCTTCTATGGTTCTCATTTGTAAGTCGCTTTGGATAAAAGCGTCTGCTAAATCAATAAATGTAAATGTAAATAACCTGTCAAAATTAGGACATGCTCTCTGAGGCATTACAAATATGTCTGCCAAGTGAACTGACCTTCCTTGATTGGGACTTTGTTTGAATGTGTGGAAGTGTGAAAGAGATTTGAGCGCTGCAAGTTATGGGATGATTATCAATAAATGATTTAACTTTCAAACGATATCTTAAAAGACTTGAAATATAGCACATTGGTCATATGGACTACTTTTATGGTTTTCTTTTTTGTCAGTTTTGAAACTTGATGGCCCCGATTTAAATTGAATTTCCTACTAAATATTTACTTTTGTGAAAATCATCCAGGCTTGGAATAGCATTATGACAAGTACATGATGACATGTTTAGTTGAATACTCAAGTTCTGATGGGTTGCAAAATTATTACATTCAGTGTTATTACAGGATGAAATCAGACCTAACGCAAAGTCTACAACTGAAAATGATGAAATACGCAAAAAGACAACATGATCATTTTAGGTGATTGTTTTTACGTGAGGGCTTACGCTGAATGCCAATGAAGAGGTAGGAGCCCACAAAAGAGAAGATGACCACAGAGATCGGCAATGCACAGTCTGACACCACCTCCCTGACTTTAGCATGCAGGAATGGGCTGGAAAGAAACCAGAAATTAGAAAATGCAAAAACACTCACAATTCCGAGCTCCTGTGGCCATTTAAAAAGGGGAACATTTTATGTTTTTAGCATAAATCAAGCACAGGTTAGAACAGATGACCAAGCATTAGCAACTAATGACAATTACAGTTAACCATCCAATAATAACCTTCTCTTGATGACGAACAGGACATAGCCTAGCCACACTGTTCCCAGCATCAGTAGTAGGCAGAGAATTGGTCGCTCCCTGGTGCCAAGAACCATTGTTGCAGGCAGTGGGCCTCCGTTCTCGGTTCCGTTCACTATCTGATAAAGCATTACACCCAGACGATGCAGATCCTCTGTGCTTCCATTGACTAGTATAGGGCCATGGTAATATTTATGAAATACTGAGAGAAAAGAGAGATACAGTGGTAAGAAATAGAATAGGTTAAATAGAAACGAGTTAGCAAATAAATAAATAAATAAATAAATAAATATTCTTATTCGGATGTAAAACATATAGTATAGTGCACATTTAGTGCACCCAAAAAATAACACATCTTTCTCAATTTATTGACCCTCATGGTGTTCCAAAAGCATAAGATTTGCATTCTGCAAATGCAAAAAGAGATTTTAGGCAGAATGTTCATGCTGCTCTTTTCCATTCCATGAATGTCAATGAAATTGAATGAGGACTGGGGCTCTCAAGCTCAAAAAAAAGTATATTATGATAAATACCTAGCTTGTTACGTATACGTGCAACATTTCAGCTGATTATGTTTATTACTTGTCTACCGATGTATATTTATGCTTAAATATAGCCTACACTGTAAAAAAAAAAAAGTTGAGAAAACTTAAACGTTTAAGGCAAACAGCTGCAGGACATTTTTGAGTTTTCTCAACTTAGGGTCATTAGTTGTACAAACTTTTTTATGTTAAATAGTTGAATAAACTTTAAAAAACCGAATTTGTCAAACAAAATATAAGTTGGATTTTTTTACAGTGTACGGGTTGGACAATGAAACTGAAACATTTGCCAATATAGTGCTGTAAGATTCATATCTATATGCACAGTCTGGTGGCCAATCTTCACTGATTGCACATTTCATTAGTAAGATCAGAGTGTGTAGGTTGAATTAGCAGAAAAATAGCACAGCTGTACACAAAATATTACAATTCACACAACATAATGGGAGACATTGCAGAGTTCAAATTGTTTGTGCGTGCCTCTCTGGCTCATCTGTGACCAGGACAGCAAGTCTTTGTGGTGTATGGAGAGCTATGGTATCCAGGGTAATGTTGGCATGCTACCACGCAGGACGAACCACATCCAACAAGAGTATCTGCTGATGCAAGAGGAAGCTGTCTGGAAGGAATGTCCGGGTATTGACTGCCCAAAACACTGCAGAATTAAATGCGCATCTCGACTCTCCAGTTTCCACTCTGCTGTGCTCCAGAGTCATTATTCATAGTCTGGCTGCTATAGCCAAACTTTGTACCCTTGTACCAAAGCCAAATATCGATTTCATTGGTGCCAACAGAGGAAATCTTGGGCTGTGGACAATGTGAAAGATGTATTGGTCTCTAATGAGTCCGTCTTCAATGTATTTTTTTTCATAGAGTTACAGTATGGAGAAGATCCAAAGAGGCTCAACACCAGAGTGTCCAGAGTGAATCAGTGATGGTTTAGACTGCAATATCATGACATTCCCTACTGTGCTTGATTCACTGCCAAGATCTACAGAACCATTGTGGAATGCCATGTGCACGTAATGCTTTAAACATTGTACCCTGAAGGGGGTGCCGTGTATCAGCATGATAGTGCACCAATACACACATCAAGACTAGTGACTGAGTTTGAGTTTGTTTTTGATGAACATGAAAATGAAGCTGAACATCTACCATTTTTGGCTTTTAACAGTCTCCATTCACTTTCATTGAATAGAGTGTAACATAAAATACATTTTTAGAAATGTCAATTTTTTTTCACCAAAACTGATTAGTTACCAATATTCTTTAAAATATCTTATTTTGTGCTACACGGAATAAAGTATGTTGTACAGGTTTGGAACAACAATAGGGGAGGAAATTGTCTTTTTAGGCTGAACTATCCCATTAAACCATATCACATAGAAATATCATCACTAATGTTCCTAAAATACATCAAATAAATTCCCTGCTAAATCCACATTAATCATTTATTTCTAAGATATTACAAGCAGTGAGATTGCTCTGGTATGAATATGAGAGCTCTGAACTTACTGTTTATGGTGCCTTTCAGGGCGTCACCCACAAAGGCAATGGAGATGAACAAAGCTATCACTTCCTCTATGGACCTGAGAGGACACATAGGACAGAGTGAACAACTGATCTTCCCTTTTATCAAAAAAACAGAGCACGAACAAAGACATAACAACAAAATCGGGGCACGCCACAAACGGAGATTACCACACACATGACAGGAGAGCACAGATTTAAGATGTTTATGCTACAAAGAGAGGCCACAGCAGAAGTGTCTGAGTTATATCAGAATGTATCGTCTCCCTGAAGAAATCTAGATTGGTACATTTTCTCAAGAAAATGAGTGAGGTGCTTGTTTGTATAGAATTCTCCACCAGAAAACTAGGTGTTGTGAGTGGTTACCAGAGTTTCTATAGTGTTATGGGTTGTTACTAGCTGGTTGAATACTGCTGGTTGGTACTAGCATTCTTCTCTCTATAATATTCGGAATCTGAGATCAAGATATTGCTTCTGTCCCTCAGTTTATGGGACTTTCCCCATCCGCCAGGCAAAAAACAAAACAAAAAAACCCACTTAAATCTGATTGTTTAGACATGCTAAAGACATACAGTATGCACTATTGCTAGTTAGTATGACACAGGAACTTAAATTTATTAATTTGGCTCAACAAAACAACTTGTATCATTTCTTATTGTACCAACCTTTTTGTACCAACCAAATTGCTTTAGGAAAATATTTTCTTAATTTAGGTTCATTGAACAAACAAATTTTTTTTTTGTGAAGTTTCATTAACAATTATATGCACTGTATAAAATGAACAAATGAGAAGAGACATGGTGTCAGCACTGTATAGCTATAACTCACTGAGTGAAGCAACTAAACTCACAGCATAACTATCATTTAGCTGCCCAAATCCTATGAACAAGCACCACTCTTCAGCACAATGGTAACCACAAAATTAAAACAACTTTACAGAAAAGAAGATATCTTGACAAACTCTTCTAAATGTCCAACATAACTGAACGTTGAAAACTACCATGTCTTTCCCTTAATGAAAAACACTTAAAATAACACTTTTCATGTAATAACACTACAATTCATAGTTCCAACACATGATTTAAGTAAACTTCAGTTTTACATATATTAGGTGGATTGAACACAATGAAATTAAGTTGTGACAAAGTGTTCAAAATTGTGTTGCTTTAGCTCACTTTAATTATTTAACTGAATATTTAATATATTTAATATTTATGAGTGTACTTCTCAGGTCAGAAAATCCAGAATTCCGTATAAATAAGGGGAGAAAAAAAAATCACAATCACTGCACTGACCGTTTAAAGAGCTTCATAAACAGGCTGACATTGAAGATACCTCCTAGTATTAGGAACAAACTGTTCCAGAGGCCAATGCAGGCGTAAAATGCAGGAAAGTTGAGGTCATAGTCATCACAGATGCCTCTGATCACTGCAGTGTACAAACAAAAGAGAGAAAACAACTGAATAGGGCTCTGAAAGAGACAGTGCACCTAACATTCTTTTCTTTATAAGAGACATGCAGTAGCCTACCACTGATGAAGATGGCTAGAGGTGCTGTGGTGAGAGGGATGACCAGCGGAGACCCAGAACAAAGAGAGTAAATCACTCCACCAATGCTCTGACCAATTATAGTCTTCTGTACATCTGCAGAAAGGCAAATAAACCACCAGGAACACATGAACACAAAACTGTCAAAATACCCTTCTAATCCATAGAAACATGGATCAATCATCTAGGCCAGATAGGACCAGCTAATGTCCATAAATGTCTTAGTCATATACTTTTGACTACAGACCTATCTCTCCTCGCGTGCTCTCATCATTGAGAGTGCCAAATGCAATCGCTGGCAGCAGGATAGCAATGTAGAGGAAGATGGCCGTGGTGGTGTACTTCAGCAAATATCTGTCAGAGCCCAGAATACCTGGAGAGAAACCACACAGCAACAGACACCTCAGCCTGAGCAACAGAGATTTCTGTTATTTTTAGTAAAAGTGAAGTCAAGCAGGGACTTGAGGGAAACTGAGACTCGCCATCTGTGAAGTCGGACAGGTACAGTGGAAGCCTCCGGCACAAGTCCTCATAAATGCCACGACCTGCTCTGAGGAAATCTTTTACCTGGGTACAAAAGGAGATTTGGAGGAAATAGAATATGCTGAATAATGTTTTTTTTTTTTTTTTTTGCATTATAGCAGAACTCATAGAATCTTAAATGCTTAAAAAACAAAACCATAAAAATAAGGGTTATGTCCTGTAGACTTATGCGAGATTTACTGTAATCTCTATTTGATGTTATGGTGATTGTTATCACAAGATGGAAAGTTGTAAAATCCTTGAATATTTTTGTTATCGAAATGCCACATTGAAACAACTCCATGGTAAATGTCTCTCATTACGCAGTAGGAAAATAAATAAAATGGAATGTTGTTTATTGAACCTTTAAAATAATTACATTAAAGGGAATGTGTGAATAATCTAAGTCACAGAATGTGAACAGTGGATCACTTCAGCATAGTGCACATTCTATAAATAGGGTAGGCTGTGAAACGTGAACATTTTGTAATTGTTCAATCAACCAAGCACCAGGAAGGTTAATTAATAAATAAAATAAAATAAAAAAAAATAAAAAAAAAAAATATATATATGTGTTTTTCACTGGCTGCATGCTTTCATGTTGTCATGTTTTGTGTGAACACGCGGCTTATGAGTGTCATTAGCTGCGTGTTCATGTCTCGTTTTGTGTGAGCACATGTGCTTGTGTTTTCTGTCATGTTTGGTGTGAGCACATGGCTCGTCATGTGTTTCCTTGTGCCATGTGCTCTCCTGTCGATACACCCAGGTGCTTACATCAGTGTGGAGAAGTTTTTATTTGGTCAAGGTTTAGCATAATGTGAGGGTGGACTGTACGTGTGAGGAGTGCACTTAATGACCCACAGATAAAACTGAACATTAAGTTAGCAGGCAGACTGAGCAGATAATTGGTTGGTGAATCCATTTACATGCCCCTGAGCCTCTCTCAGATTCAGACCTTGAGTGGTTTGTTGCTGTGTGGGTCGGTCTCTTCCTCCACCGAGGGCTTCTGGATGGCAGTGGAGAGCTGCTGCCTTTGAATCACCAGCTCCTGCTTGAAGTCCTCCTGGGTCTTAGTTTCCAGCAGTTTCTGTCTAAATGAGATGTCTGAGAACAAGGTGGCAAAAGTACGACCGAGCTCTATGGCAGTCTTTGTACTTTTCTGCAGGGTAAGAAACAGTTATAATTTAAATTTGTGTTTTTGTCACTTTAGGTTGTGATTGGAAGATGAAAGGAACAGCTTACTGTTCGAGGCGGTGCCAGGATGAGGATAACATAGCGGACCTCACAGCAGTTAACACCCCAGTTCTGTGACCGCTCCAGACGGGTAATGCAAACACATCGTCTCTGAAGAGTCTTCACGTTACAGCTGAATATAGAAGTCCACACACTTTTCATTAGCCATATATTAAAGTGCCCCTATTATGCTTTTTTGGATATTACCTTTCATGCAGTTTGTTATATAGCCGTTTGTGAATGTATAAGGTCTGTAAAGATTAAAGTGCACAATAAATGGAGGTGCCTCTCAAAAGAATGAACAGATTCTGAACTACCTCAAAAGGTTTGTAACACATTTGCATAATGCCAGCCTATTGGCTGCTCGTGAACAGTATCTACTCTGACCCTCAAACAATGTAGTTGCTGAGGCCTGGAAGAGTGTGCTTTGTGTTGTTGACATGTCAAGACAACGGGATTTCAATGCTGTGAAAGCAAATCCACTTTGCAGCACTTCGAAATGATGAGGACTCGAGCTGGAACTTATACGGTACAACCAACGCCATAGTTACTATTTGTATGAAGTTATGTATGAAGTGCTGAGGAAGATCTAGAGCTGAAATTCAGATATGGTAATGGATGTTTGGTTTCCAACCCACTGTAAAAAGTAGACCAATCACTACAGACTGGGCCATCACCAATCAGAGCAGAGTAGGCTCACGTAAAGGTGGGGTTTAGAGAGACCAAATCCTTTATCAAACTGTTTCGGACACTGTGAGAAAATAGGTGATGCTGCAATGTATATTATAAGACACTGTTTTTTTATCTTGGGTGCATGTAAATCTATTGTAGGAGACCAAAAACTAAAATAGGAACAAATAAGGAATACTGTGTTAAATACATGTTTTCTGTGCATCTCAGTTGCAATTGCCAATCATAAATAGGATACACAGACTTTAGCATATACAAAACAGCATTATATTGGCCACCAGCCAGATCAGGTATCTCTCTAAAAAAAATTAAAAAAAAATTGAAAAATAAAAATGCATTCAAAAAGTAAAACACTAAATTCAATCAATGCTATATTTTACATGTTCAGCTAAATGTTTAATTGCACCCCATAATTGATTAATTTAACTGCATTATTTAAAATAATTCAATTAATAATAACTTAATTTGATTATGAAAATTTAAAAGTGCAAAGTACATTGATGTATTTTTTTTTTGTAATTTGAATGGCTTGGATGGCTGAGCATCAGAAAGAATCGAAAAAAGTATGTAAATGTATTAATACTGCAATATATATTTAAGGCTATAGGCTTAAAAAGTAGCGCAGGGTTTTTGATCTGAAAAATATGTTATATGTTTAAATTATGCTTTGAAAATTGGCATCAGCCACTGATTAATTTTTTTTACTGGTGGACCACTAGTTATGATTATGTTTAAAAAGCCTGAAAAAAAAAGTATATATATATATATATATATATATATATATATATTTAAAGTGCTTATTTATTAATATTAAAGTGCTACATACAGCACACAGAGCCAGGACTGCTGGTAGCAAACTCCAGTGGCTGTCGCTGTCACACCCTGAATGGTCTCGGTCAAAAGGTGAACTTGAAAAGACACAGAAAGAGAGAGAAACTGTAAAACCCATTTCCTGTTTTTAAAGACAGTGGGTCTTCCATTAACCATATTCTCAGAGGGGCTGCCCTGGATTTCTAGATTGCTAGACTTAGACGACCTGTGGCATTTGGGTCAAGCAACCCGCTGCTCACCATTGGCATCCTGTCCTCCAGCATCTGTGAACAGAGCACTCATGACCTCCTCCGCATTGCAGCTGCCCGGCCCGTCCGTGTCCACATGGTCCAGCATCCTGCGCAGTACTTCATCCAGGGAGGCTGCCTTCTCATCCAGTAGGATGCTGGCCTGAGCCAAGAACCCATCCAGATCCCAGTTAGCTCTCACCTCCTCCTGGAAATTCATCAGCTTCACATACTGAAACAGGAAAGAACAATTCACAAAGTCATCACAAATCATCCTTTAGATCCGGTTCTTTTTAGAACGGACAGTTAAACCAATCAACAAAGCGTTTGCATTATATTTACGCATTTGACAAATCTTTTTATTCAAAGCAAACCCATGACATTGAAGCACAGTAGTGCAAATCATTCTGATATGCTGGTTTGGATCAAAACATGATCAAGAGACTTTCAAAAACATTTTTAAAAAAAATCGTAATTAATCTAAAATGTTAAAATTGGTGTTAATTTAGTGAATTCCACCTCATAACTTCAGATCATAAAAAAAGATAAAAATGCACTCATGTGCTTCAAATTGAACTGTGAGGCTTCCTTGCCATAAACATATCAATTAAACAACAGATTTCAATTATAAAACAGCTTTAGTAAGAATGGCTTACTCTTCTTGATGTATGTAGAAGGCCAAATCCTGAAACGCCGGAATCTATTCATAGGTAGAAAGGAGAGGAAGGAAAAAAAGTGATAAATTGTTAAAACCCTTGTGCTGTTACATGGATGTATGAGTATGAAGGACAGACCACTGAGCCAGGCCTCCCAGATGAAATGTTTTCCTTCATTATCTTGGAGCCCTGAACCCATTGTGTTGTGTCTCCCTGGTTATAAATAGTCAAAGAGTCTCCAAGTCTGCTGCACAGACACATCAGAAGTGCATTGTGGTCCCTGAACTCTAACACTGCAGTCACTTAAGAATAAGATCTGGCACAGCCTGCTTCCCCAATGCCGCAAACACATCAGTCAAAATATGAAAACAATACTGATTGTTTTAAAGGCAGAAAGTGAACAGAGATCATTTTTGATAGGTGTTCAAAATGTGGAGGAGGTAGAGCTGCTGCTGACGGTTGATACTACTGGGATCCATCTATACCTCAGGCTATACCATCACAATGATTTTTTGAGATTTTTGAAGTAGTTTCAAAGAGAATCTCATCTAACCCACCCACATACATCATATCTGATCCGCACCACACAGATCTAAACAAACGCTCAGATGCATCACACGCTCTGACCTGAGATGGACGGCTGAATGGGTGTCGCTGTCTGTTGCGATCGCGAGTGTCTCTTGTTTCCTCTAGCTCTCTCTTCTCTGCGGCATCTCGCAGCTCTGAGACATCAACATGTCACAATAGAGCTCCTTAAGTAGGCCTTTCTTAGCTTTAAGATGATTATTATAATCTCATTTCCCTGCCTAACTCAGTCTGACGTGACCTTTTAAAGCTGTTGTAGATGAAATATAGCACAGTGCGCTTGTATAGAGTCTGAGAGGTGTTCACTTCCTGTTCAATGAATCATGCTCATTTTCATTTCAAGCATAGAGATATTATTTTTTACACTATTGATTGAATGTGACTTCAGATCCATCCCCCTCAAAAATAAATGCACCATCTGTTAAAGCTACAGAAGGCTCCCATGCCCTAATAAAAACCTGCCCAAAACCAGAAACACGGAGCATATCTGCCCCAATAAATGATTTATTTGCATGGAAGAGTATAATCATGACATGAGGTAAACTACATGATATTCTGAGGGATAAACCAAGTTTGTGCAGGCTGCATCTGTTTGTTTTATAGTTGGGGTGATACACTGTGAAGTCTGTTTACTCGCAGTCTCTGGTTTTGATGGTATTTACTCAGTGATACGGTGAATTTGAGCCGGTAATTTTTTTATAAAGTTATGCTTGTATGATCAATTTAGCATTTCCTCTCACAGTATTTAACACATCAGCCGCAATCTCATCTTCAGCCCTCCTCAAACTGTTTTGTTTGTCTTTCATTTAACAGAAAACTTGCCAACTAAATGGAGAACACCTAATTTTATTTGAAAAAGATGCATAGGAACAGAGAAAAAATTATAATGTTTATTTCTCACCCATCCCTTGGAAGAGGTGGCCATTTTTTGTCAGCCCAGATGGAGTGTCTGTGGAGTAAACAGGTCTCAACGGAGCCTTCATCTTAAATGAGTTTCTTCACATATTTCAAGGTGGTCAGAAGAAGAATTACAACACCTACCAAAATAGATGGATAGCCAGACGGATATACAGACAGAGAGGCAGAAAGATAGATAGTTTTTTTTTGCATAAACAAAACTAAAGTCAGCATAAAAAAATTGTCTTTCTTCCTTATTGTGGTATGTATACCAGTGAAACGGCTTCTCGAACGAGAAAAAAACTGTGGGAAGTGATTGGATTGGATCGTTGTCGTTTGCTAATTGCTCATGTGAGTTTGCAGCAATTACCAAATTAAAGATTACGAATTAGTTAATATATATATATATATATAATTGTATAATTATGACAGTAATGACAATCTGATGAGAAACACCATTGAAGGAATTCAATGGGGGAAAATTACATTATTGCACTTGGATGCTTTATAGTAATGAAAATGTGAGGGGAAAATTCAATGCAACTGCTTCTACTGTCAGTACATAATCAATTAATGAAAAGTTGTAAATGAGCCTTATTATGGCACTGAAGAGGGGCAATAGAGTGAAGAGCAGTCATGAGTCACTATTATAAATTCAGGATCCTGACTCTTACTCTTACTCTAACCTCAGCTGAACATACTTATTCCAAGCCATCAAAGAGACTGGGATTTAATGGAAATTTCCCATCTTTGAAATTTATCCAATTTACACCAGCCCTGATGGCGTCATGCATGGAAGGCTCAGAGACGTCACATATTTTCTTCAGGGTGGATGGGATAAAGAGGTTATTTTCACAAAAATTGTATCACAGGCTGTAGGATATTCTTAGCACACCGTGTTGCTATCTCCAGTGACCGCAGCTCCGCCATCATCCCGCCATCTTTAATTTAGCAGACAACTTGCTTTGTTACAACAGTCCTCACACTAGATGGGCCTCAAAACATTGTAGCGCTTTGAGCCCTAAGGCAGATCGCTGCCCTTGCAACCCTGCTGGCTTGGACAAATTGATTAAGTTATATCTTTGTGACAAAATATAATTTGTTCCTATATGTACGTGTATGCTTGCTAAATACGGGTCTACTGCAAAACTAGGTATTTTCTTTTGAGAGAGTGCCTGGGAAATTCCTCCCTTGTGGATTGGTTTGCTCTGCAGTCTGGACATGTGACATCTGGGATTAGAGGAAAGATTGTCATTTCTAGTCTCACTTCAGGACCTCATCAGCCCTCAGGCCACACGAGTCCTGTAATGGCTGGACATACACACTGTACGTGACAAAACCATTTCTGAGAGTCCTTAATGGATCCCTTAAAGCAATGTTCTGTGTTCAACACAACTTAAGCTCAGTCCACAGCATCTGCAGCATGCCGCCAAAGAAAATAACACAATATCACACAAGAAAGACTTGTGTTGTGACACAATGCCCTGCTAATCACAGCTGATTACTCGTGCTAGTGTGAAATTTGATTTGATAAGCAAATATTTAAAAGGCAAACATGTAACTAAGTAGGAAAAGTCTGCGTCCTATGTCATAGCTTGCCACACTCCAAAATGTTATTGGTCCACTTAGAAATCATAGTCAATATGATAAAATATATACTCTTTGCATTCATTGAGAATAAATAATGAATCTGATTAATTGCTGAAAGCTTCTATTGAAATCAGTGAGGCTGATAACACAAGCAGTGACACAGACATAGTGTTGGCCCAGATCCGGCAAACATCTGGTATGTTGTTGTCTGGGGAAGGTCCTTTATCATAAATTAATGTAGCAATCCAAAAATGTCCATGATATATTTGTTTATCCATGTCACAACATTATTAGTCATAAAATTAAAGACAGACTTAAGAGAACCAAGAGGGGGCCCCAATTCCTCTCACTCACACTGGGCCCCGCCCCATGCTTGGGACGGCCCTGCCAACATGCGGCCAATAAAGACACTCTCAGACATGACCTTGCTTCCAAAATCCTATAGGATTTGTTTGAAACATTGTAATTCATACAGTACTACAACTTGTCAACTTCAATGGGCTTTTTGTTTGGGATGTGAAGCCTAAGTGTTCGAAGTCTTAATTGTTCAGCTTCATACTGTCAGAAGCAAATATTTTGAGAAACGCAACACAACACACTGTGGTCTCGCTTCATTACCCACAGTTGTACTGGTAAGTGCGAGTGCGAGATACTGTATGTCTCGTCATATTTTCTTGTCTTTTCGCTGTGTTTACACCGGACTCGACAGTCGCGCCGCAACAGCTTAATTCAGGCTGCTTAAGAGGCGACAAAGTGAAAGATGAAAATGAATTTGTCCTCTGTTTCAGAAGTTGAGCTAGCGCAAACGAGACATCAGTTTAGGGGATTTGTTGTGTCGCGCTACATTTGGTATAGACAGCAGCACTGATTATATTGGGTTCTATATGTTTTTGTTGCGTCATGTTGCGTCGCTCGCGTTGTGACTGTTGATGTAGATTCATTGTCTGCTTTATGTTTACCAGGCATTAGTAGCCCCCAGTTTGGAAACCGCTGCGCTAGACAGACACATTTGACTGTTGCGCTTGCATTATTCAAATGACTCATTGAAAAAGACAGTAACTTGTCGCCACCTAGAGGCATATCAATTTTAACATGCAGAAAGCATCACTGAAAAATCCCCAGCACTAATGGACAGACTGTATGGAACAAACAAACACAGACAAGTGGAGTGATTAAAACACTGAAAAGTTCCAGTTCCATCAAAATCTTCGGCAAATGTGATATGTTTTAATTTCCCCTTATGTAAAGCATGATGGCAGATTTGAGTTCCTCAAAGAGTTAGTTCACCAAAAATAAAAAAAATGCATTGCATTCACATATGAACATTCATCAATGTACATACAGTATCAGTTACGGTAAAAAGAAGCTCAAGCATGCTTGCTTGATGTGCGAGAACCAATGAGGTTCATTCTTGTGTTACGCAGCACGTTTGAGGTTCGGCAAGAATCAATGAGATTTGTTCTTGTGCGTCAAGCAAGTATGGTTGAGCTTCCGTTTAATTTCGTGCTGTTGACGTGACATGGGATTTTCACTGTCACACAAGATAAAAATGAATATAATTAGTATTGTCCTTTAAAATGCAGTAAATGGTTAAAACAGTAAAAGAATTGATCAAGTTAGTGACCCCTTATTTTTTCAAACATCAGACTGATCAATGTTTATATGTGAATAAAAGCGTAAATTCAATCTGTTCCGCATATAAAGTGATCATGTCTCTTCAGAAAATGTGGACTAAACTGTGCAATTCATATGGACTAGTTTTACAATCTCGTTAAAGTGTCAGTTGTGAATCTGTCAATGGAGGGACAGAAATCTCTCAGATTTCATTAAAATCTTCATTTGCTTTTTGAAATTGAACGAAAGTCTTAGGGGTTTGGAATGACATGAGGCTGAGTAAATGATGACAGAAGTCTTATTTTTGGGTGGACTTTTTAAGGACAGACCGGATATTGAATATGTTGAATCGTATAATATAAAAATGTTCTGTTCCCTTTAATTTTTTTTAAACATTTATACATTTATTCATTAATAATTTCATTTTAAAAGTATAGATTGTTGCTTCTCTTATAATAACCTCTTTTGAACTTTGAAGAGTTTTGATGTTTCAGAATGTCACTATTTATAAAGCTTTAATTTCTATAATAATTATAATAATTATATTGTATCCCTGGCATGGCGTCTGCCATGTCAAAGAGTCCTAAAATGTGATGTTTTTTTAAGCATAAGGAGACAATGAAGCTTGATGTGAGGGTGCTTCTCTGGCAATTTTTGTTTAATTCAGTATGTTTCAGAGAGATTCAACGCAATCATGTTTATCTAACACAGACAGATCATCATGTTTGCTTTACATTTACTCTTACATCTTCAGCTGGCTTTTCATTACCAGCTGAATCCTGACTCATTCTTATACCGGTTTTTACCTAATATTGCTGTGCAATATTGAATAAGTAACATGAGAAGTCTTAGAAGATAATCCTCAGAGAGAAAAAATATAATTTTTCATTTAAATATTACTCAACAATTTTTTTTTTCAGTACGTTAGAGTCTGATTGAAACTCCTGACTTAAAAATGCAATATGTCCCATATGCAGTGTTGATTATAACATATAGGAAACATTTTCACAGTCATTCAAAATTGGCAAGATTAAAACAAGAGAAGTATTTCTCTTGCCTTGTAATCTTTCAGTCTAAGCAAATACAATAGTGATTCCACTTACAGGTCTATCCCCACAGATTTAGTTGACTAAACACAGCTGAACTTACCGGTTGACACAAAATTCAGCACTTCTTTGCTTTCCATCATTTTCCTCAGAAGTATAGCCAATCAACCCATCATGGTTTCAAATAAAAAGTCTACTGTCTGCTTCAAAACCATACTTTTACACATCCACATCAGCAAGCAAATGAAACAGGGAGGGTTTGCTCTGCCTCTGGGTCCCTGTGCCTTTCAAAGACACTAGACAAAACTGAAAACACAACTGACAGTGAGATATTATTGACATGTTTTTATTATATAACAGAAATTTTTTATTTAAGCACATCACATCTACTTTTCCCATAAACACAATTAACCAGAAAGGTTCACAAAAATTAAGAAATCTACTACAAATTGAGCCCTGCACTGGGTCTGCTGGGAGAATATTTAAAACGTCTGACTATTAACTAACTTTCATGAATTAAACAATTTTCTCTCCACCTAGTAGACTTACATTTGAGAGCTGATATGAATTTGAATTAATGCAGGATAAGTGGTGGCAAAGTGGAAGGATGATTAAAATTAGTAGCCGAGATCATGCTACCAGTCCATTGAGAAATTAACCCAGCATCACATCAGTAATAATGCTAATATGCTCAATTTGGCAAGTTTATACAACGCACCTAATATAATCGAAGAATATCCCTTTAATAATAGAACTGCACACTTGGAGTAATAAATACTGCAAAGTTTAAGCGTACTAAATATATTATTGTGCTCATATATTGTATAATTGTGACAGAAAGATATCTAATGACATTGCCTGCAAAAACATAATGATAAACTAGAAAAGGGAAATTTTGTTTTGACTGACCGTCAACAGAAGAAGAAAGTTGACTGAATCCGAGTTTACTGAATTTAGGGCTTTATTTAATAAACTAAAGCCAATGCAGCATTAAATCTTTTATGCCTTTTAAAAAAAAAAAAAAAAACTTAATTAACAAATAAATAAAACCTTGATCTTCATCCCCACTCATGTGCTTTTCCATTAAATTCCTTTAAAACAACATAATCATTCACGGCATTACAGTAATTATTTTTGTAGAGGTTAGATGCCTTGTAAACTCATATCAAAGAGGTGCTTTCACAAAACACCTCTGGCGATCTGTTAAATGTGTGTGAGTTAGTGTGTAATGTTAGTGACTCTTAAGCAGATTGAATGCCACTAAAATTATGCCAGAAAAACAGGCCTTTTATTAAAAAGTTGTTGGTGGGCATATTAATTATACAGGCCTCAGGTATGAAGCATCACAGTGAGTTATGCCTCTGGTTGCTGCTAGAGGGCAACACACAGCAGAGGCAGGAGAAACTTTGTGGACAATTCATAAACATGACTCAACCAACAATTTATCACATTATTGCAAGACTTATAGCATAAATGATTAAAGTAACATGGTTGCACAGACATATGCAGATGCATTATTAGCATTTACTGGATGCTAATGTACTGGATCCTTCATTTAGAAAACAAACAGTTCCTTCTCAATTTAAAAATAAAAGGTAGGCTACTAAAGCTTCCACTGGGATGGGACCCTTTCAAAAGATATGAATATGTCCACTACAGGCACAAATATGTACTTTAAGGTACTAATATGTAATCTTTAGGGGTAAATAAGGTACAAATGTGTAACCTTTTAACGTAAAGGAAAACCTTTGAAATTTCACCATCTCTTAAATGATGCATTGTTTTATATTTAATTTTTTTAAATAAAATGGTTGACTTAGATTTCATTGCAAACAATTTATTTACACAATTCATTAATAATTTAATGGAAAATGTATAATTTGTTCATAAATAATTTGTGTCATAGGACACAAAATTATAGTTTGATTGGAAATGAATAACAATAAAAATCCCTTGTTGATATAAACTAATTACACCCATCATTGTCAACCAGACAAATCAGAAACAACAACAACAACAACAACAACAACAACATAACTCTGGTAACAGGTTTTTGTAACCAAGTTCGAGTCCAGCCTTTTCTGATAACATTCTTTGCCCCCCTAGTCCCATTTATTCACTTGTTATCAATGCCTTTTTTAAGACAAGGAGAAGACTTCAATATAATCACAAGGGGGAATTATGTCATAGAATAAAATGTGTAAATATCGGTTTATCACAGACCTCAGGCATTTAAAGGATTAGTTCACTTTAAAAAAAAACTTTTGCTGATAATTTACTCACCCCCATGTCATCCAAGATGTCCATGTCTTTCTTTCTTCAGTCGAAACAAAATTAAGGTTTTTGATGAAAACATTCCAGGATTTTTCTCCATAATGGACTTCACCGGGACCCAAATGGTTCAAGGTCCAAATGAGAGTTTCAGTGAAGCTTCAAAGGGCTTTAAACGATACCAGACGATCAATAAGGGTCTTATCTAGCGAAACGATCGGCCATTTAAAAAATAAATAAAAAACTTTAAGTTTTATGCTCGCCTTGCTCTGTTCTGTGATGCGCGTTCGCGACGTCACGTAATACGCAATTACGTTCAAAAGGTCACGCTTCTGTCCTGACGAAAATGTTCTTTTAGCCATTTTAATATTAAAACACCCAGGATACGCACACGAAATGAGCATTTTAAATGATAAACTGACACAAAGACATTTGAATATGTGTATATGGTCCTCACATTTGTCAAACACTGACACTGAAGGAAGACTACTTCCTTCTACGCGTCACCTTTTGAACGTAATTGCGTATTACGTGACGTCATGAACGCGCATCACAGAACAGAGCAAGGCGAGCATTTGTGCTTATAAAACGTAAACTTTTTTATTTATTTTTTAAATGACCGATCTTTTCGCTAGATAAGACCCTTATTCATCGTCTGGTATCGTTTAACGCCCTTTGAAGCTGCACTGAAACTGTCATTTGGACCTTGAACCGTTTGGGGTCCATTGAAGTCAATTTTTTTAGTAACTTCAGGACGATGAAACCAGAAATGATAAAATGCTAAAGGTTTTGGCCAGCAAAAATCCCTGCAGCTCTCATATTATGGTTAGGGTTAGATGTTGGAGTGAGTGGATCCACTTAGGATTTTCATAAATACACACTGAATTTGTTTGTATTATTGCATATTGTTTTGAAATGTACTACAATACACTGAGTCTATCTGCATTATTTTCATAATAGTGTAAACATTATTTAGATGCTTTTTATACTTAGTGCAAAGAAAATATTTAGTGTAAATAGCATTTAACATGATGTTTACTATTCTTCACTAATCAGATGTGTCTAACAGTATTTCATTTTCAAGCTGCTTCTCATTAAGACTCCAACAAGAACACTAACTTTTGAAACTACTTTATTACGTGTGTAATTTATGAAAAAATATATGTAATGAGTTTGCATGTGAATGAATATTGAAATCATTTAGGATTTTTTTTTACAGTTCTTCAGATCACTGTTTTAGCATGAATTATACTTTAACATTAATTTGCATTCCTAAAATGGATCAAGATCCTTTAAAATCTGTCTGTGAAAGCTGGCAAAAATAAATGGTGAAGTTTCCATGACAGTCTTTGTGTGACTATCCCCAAAATGAAAATGTTGACATCTGTTAGTCTTGATAACAAATAACCCCTGGGACATCAACCATACGTTAAAGAATCACCTATTATAGAGTGTTTGATTGTGAATGAGCATTTTGATCTGTTTTAGTGAATGTCAACAGTGCCCTCTGCTGTTGTAGAGCCAAAGGACCTGGAAGGGACTTGTTAAGCCAGTCTGATCATAATTTACAGCAGTGTTTTTCAGTCCTGGGGATCCACACTGCACATTTTCTATATCTTCATAACACACCTGATTCAGATCATCAGCTTATTAGCAGAGAAAATATGCAGTGTTGTGGAATGAAAGTCACTGATTTAGCCATGTCTGCAGAGATGGCGAACTGAGGGATTTGAGAAATGTGGGAGATTGTGTTTTTATTTTAACAGGTGAGAAAGATATATCATTGTAAAGCATTATCTATTGTGAAGGGTCATTTCATTAGCATTGTAGCGGTGTGCTGGGATTTCTTTTTAAGGAAGTACTGTGTCAATTAACCAGTTAGCTTGAGATCCTTTCCATCTTATCTATCTTAAGCTATAGTGAATATTTTATGAGTATGATAATCTCTCCCTCTCTCTTTAGTTATGAGACAGAACCATATCCGTCCGCACAGTCTACTGATAAAGCACACAACCAAAACATTATCCTTCTGCAAAATGCATATTACATTACATTGTGTACCTTTAAACATGACCAGAAATATTATGTTTTGGAATCTTACTCAAACATCTACATTACTTGAACTTTGGCAAAAAAAAACACACAAAAAAAAAAATTTGTTAATAAGCTGTGGGAAATATACAGTAAGGCCTTGCACTTGAATAATTGAATTATGTGTGTTTGATCAAAGCATGGGAATATGGGCACTTTTATTTATTTTGTATTATTTTAAAGTATTATTGAAAGCTTTGTTGTAAGCACTTGTGTCACTATTTGTTCCTTAGGTGAACTTGGACATTTCTGTTTAAACCCTAATTTTGGTGCATCGGCTACGTGAAGTGAGGTTTATGAGCATGTTTTTTTTACCTGAGACTGTCATAATTTACTTAATGTAACCCTATATTTCAATAAACAAATATAAACTACAGTATTTCAATCACAAATGTTACATTTACTTTTACCTAATTAAAAGTTGAACTTATTGTTAGCTTAATGTTTAGGTTCAATCTTTATGAATTACCTCAATAGGTGATTTTTATGACATTTGAGAGCATTAAGTTCAGCAACGGATTTACTAAACATAAATGTAACTTATTAGTGCTTACAATGCAGACAGACACTGTAAACTATGATGACAACAAAGCCAAGATGACATTAAGAATGAATCATTTGTAGGAATAGTTGACTGAGAATACAAAAGCACAGATAAGGCTCATTTTACATACACGGCAGTCAACCATTAGAAATGAGCAGGCCTGGTGGATAAATGATAAAACAGTGTCCATGAGGTCTGCACATTTCAAATGGTTGACTGCCGTGTATGTAAAATGAGCCTTATCTGTGCTTTTTTACACTCTCAGTCACACTTTATATTAGTTGCCTTTCACTTACGTTAATCTACTATGTTGTGTTCATGTTTGCATTGTAAAACACTTGTGTTGCTACTGAGGTGGAATACGGTTAGGGACAGGTTTGGTGTGATAGGTTTAATGGTGGGGTAAGGGACGAATCAACAGTGTAATTATAGATGTAATTACAGAAATTATTGCAGATGTAATTATATGCAGGCATTTAAAAAAAAAAAGTACCATGTAAAATCATGTGTGTAAATGCAATGTATCAAATTATTAATTTAAATGTTAGTATAGCCTACATTTAGTAGTATACCCTAGACATTTAGTTAGACACATTTCTCACTTGGTTCCCATATATACTTTCTGTTTTGTTCTGTTCTTTGCTGGATATCATCTTTGATATGCTGTGTGATATATGTAGATATTTCTCCTGTGATTCTACAGCATGTTTTCTTTGTTTATAAAAGATTATTTATAATATTGCCTTCTTCATGTATGTTGCTTTACCACAGCAGATGTGACAATATTATTGTGAAAATGTGCATTAATTAACAGTTTTGCTCATTTTCAATGCATGTTGCAATAAGTAGAACAGGCTGCATTTTATATATCCACATTGGAGGGGAAATTGAAAAAACAAAACACAAAATGAAATTTCATATACATATAGTGAGCAGCTCATCCACAACCTGGAAACTGTTTTGCACAATGACAGCTGTCAGAAGTACTTTTTATCAGCTTTAAAAAGTTGAAGAGTGTCTCCTACCTGCTGTAAAACTGGTCACTAGGACTTCTGCCATTCCACCTCTAGTGAAGACTGAAGATGATCCAAATCCACCAGTCATGCAATGACCTGGTTAACAGACAACCTTAAATACTTAGCTACAGCGTCACATTGGTTAAAGTTTTAACAGATGAGAAGAGAGCCATGCCGTTCTTCTTTTGTAATCCAATTTACTTTTACTCCATGGAACATTAATATTTAATCTGTGCAATAGTAGAAAGAGTAGATCTAAACTTGCAACTATTAATAATATAATCACTAGTGATGGGAGAAACAAAGCTTTACAAAGCTTCAAATTAATTGAATTGAATGAACCAATTGCTTCACAAAATTATGCACTTTTTCAAAGTGTTTAAATCTCCTAACCAACTGCAGAACCGCAGAACCATACAATAGTCTGAGGACAACGGCGCCACTCTAACAGTCTCATGTTGGAAATTACTACAATACAAACTTCTCGCTTGGTCAAAATGTACACTTTACAGATAAACTGACCACCAACCTCAAATTTCAGATGCCATCTTTATTTTTTTTTAGCTCAACAGTCAGGGGATGGAACGCACAGGATTGTGGGATATCAAATTAATAATTGTAAATGGGTCTTACGATGAAGTCACTTTCAAGGGGCAAATTTGGTCAGGATGTCAGGGTTATACCCTTACTCTTTTTTCCGAAGGACATCCTGGGACAAAACTCAGGCCAAACATGCATAAAAACAGCTTTTACAAACACCTTGCAAATGTTTTACTGAAAGTAAAATCTATCAAATTCAATGAATTAATCATCTAATAAGATTAAATATCAAGTGTCTGTGTAATGTGTTCTTTTATCAATTTTTAGAGCTTGTTTTGTTTGTTCCATTGATTGCTAAGTTAAACAGGCCAATAAGAAACAATTAACTTTTAAGAAATTATTAAGAAATTGACAATTAAGAAATGATTCCTTTTAATTATACTAACGTCTAATTAAAACATGTACAAATTTATAAAACTGATCTGAGATCTGGTCAAATCCATTTGTTCAATGGTTCGCCACTGGGAGGCCGATCTCAGTGAATCCGTATAATTCATGGGTTCACAGAGATCATCTCTCTCCAGTGGCAAACCATTGAAATTTCTAAACGTTTCGAAACGGTTATGAAGTAACGAAGCCTCAGTTACTGAAATCACATGACTTAGGCAGTTTTATATAGGCCTACTTTGAACCACTGATTTGAAAAAGGTGTTTCAAAATCACCAATCACTAACTGTAAGGAATACGCACTGAAACACACAGGTTGAGGATCCACGTGCAGTTTTATTAGGTTAATCTTAATTCAAATGACAGGCAAAAGATCAAATACACAGGGCAAACAATCGAGTCCAAAACACAGGAAAACAGGGAAATCCAGGAAACCAGGCAGATGATCAAAATCATAACACGGGAAACCAAAGAGCGAGTGCTCAGAATTGCAGTGTAACACAAACAATGACTGAAAACACAAGGCTTATAAAGGCAGAGATAATAAGACAATAAGACACAGCTGAAACTATGAGAAATGAGTCAATCGATTGGGAAATGCAGGTCGTTATACAATAATGGACTTGGGAGGAGTGCCCTCTGGTGGAGATCAAAGGCACTCCAGCTGGTGGATTTGACAGTTACCACATGATATAGCTGTTAAAATTGCCTGATTATCCTGATTTGTCTGATTCTCTCATTATGGTTTAAAACATGAGAAATCAGGAGAAAATGGCATCCAGTCATTAACATTGTAAAACAATATTATTAGCATTAAAGTCGACATGAATTGTGAGTTGCGCTGGTCTTTTTTTTCCTGATCTAATGTGTGTGACAGGTTGTCCAGCCCTCGCGCCAGTATACACGCCATCAGAGAAGAGATTAAAGATTACGAGGGCACATGAATAATAAAAATAAAAAAAGATGATGTGCATGGATAAATAATTCATAATAAATATAGCAAGCAAGAATTTTTCAATTTTGCTTTCATGGTGCAATGCATATTATTTAAAAAAAAAAAATTTAATCTCTGGTTTCTCTCTTCTGCTTTAATGATGACAGCAGCACAAGAGCTGCATGAACTCTACAAGTGTGCGTAAAACCTGATGAAAAGATACAAAGAGCAGCTTGTGCTTCAATGAGAGTAAGAACATTTTGTCATTTGTTCAAAGGAGTTGATCAGTTTCACAAATATTACTTGATTAGTGACCTAGAAATTGTGCAGAATCTGAAATATTTATTCGATGTCTCAACTCTCAAAATGAGCCTCAGACTTTCCTGTTGCCCAAACAGTAGAGCATTGCGCTAGCAACATTAATGTCATGGGTTTGATTCCCAGGAAAAGCAAAAAATGATTAAAATATTTACAATGCCTTTAATGCAATTTAACTTGTTTTGGATAAAAGCATGCTGAATGCATGACATTTCTACAACCATTCTGGTGCGCATGGCCCCTTTGGTTTTCTGGAGGATGACCCATAAGGGGCAGTGATTAACAGAAAGTGCTGTACTGTTCAACATCAGCTGCTTTGTAGTATTTTTAGGTCTGTCATCCCCTAATTCTGCCAGTGTTACACATCCCCAGCCCTGGGATGTATGTAACAGTCCAGCACTTCAGAAGAGGGCACAACATCACACAGAGCCATCAATACACAAAGTCGAAAGTATTGACACAAGGTATGTACATGTAGTGTATGTACTCACTCAAGCATTACATTTACAATTCACTTTACAATTAATTTTTTTCAGAAAGATCCCATGTTGTTTTACTAAAAATATATGTTTATGTATCTAAAATAGGACAAAGGGTAGACAGGGCTAGTTGGCACAAGTCTTATATCTCAGTAACTATAGGCTTTTGAGTCAAAACTCCAATTATACAAATGCTTCTTCTGTGGTTATATAACTGTTTTACCATTTATCTATAGTGAGATAATGCAACAACAGTTCGATGTTCAACTGGTTGTCTGACCTTCAAAAATAAACCCACCCTGAGAAATATTCACAGGGGTAAAATGTGCAGCAACTAGCTCCAACCTCTAGATAATATCAATAATATTGAAATCATTTAGAATTCATCAGCCACCTGTATTTTTCAAGGATGTTTCACCTCATGCTTCAGGTTTAGTTGTTTTAAAGAACACGGGTGGTAGGGTGACTGACTTCTGAAGTTGCTCCAGCTTTAAATGTGCATGTCTCTTACTCTGGTAACACTTTATAATAACTGCACGCTATTAATCATTAGTTAAGCATGAGTAAACAGTTAATTCATCATTTATAAAGCATTAATAGACATTAATAAGCAGTTTATAAATACAGCTATAAATGCTTTTTTCTTGTTTTATAAGCATATATATAATGTGTTTAATAACTGTATTTTCATACTTTGTTAATGATCAATAAATAATTTCTAAATGAAGTATTACATTATTTACAAACCAGTTATTTAAGAGTTGTCAGTGATTCATAAGATCACTTAGAACGTGTAAGTAAATGGAGTAAATTCGGGTAGTTATAAAGCATTTAGTAGTGGTTAGTTAACTGTTTTTGTGAGCTCATCTAAAGTGAGGACTAGTTATGTCTTGTAAAGCATTTACAAATGAGATTTAAAGGCTCATTTGTCTTCTAAACAGAAAAATGAAACAAACACAACACAGTGAAACAACACAAATATCCTCTGTAAATGCTTTACAAGGCATGAATAGTCCTCACTTTAGATGAGCTCACACAAATAGTTAACTGACCACTACTAAATGCTTTATAACTACCCGAATTAACCCTGAATTACAGTATAAATACATGTTAATAAAGCATTTATTAACACACTAAGTAACTATTACTATATGTCTGAATAATAAGATGTATGAATGTACATTTAAATAGTTTATTAATCATTTACTTACACTTTCTAAGTGATCTTATGAACCACTGACAACTCTTAAATAAATGGTTTATAAATAATGTAATACTTAATTTAGAAATCATAAATTAATCATTAATAAAGTATGAAAATACAATTATTAAACACATTATAGATATGCTTTTAAATCAAGAATAAAGCATTTATAGCTGCATTTATAAATTGCTTATTAATGTCTATTAATGCTTTATAAATGATGAATTAATTGTTTACTAATGCTTAACCAATGATTAATAGTGTGCAGTTATTATAAAGTGTTACCCTTACTCTGATTCTTTTAAACAAATTTCAATTTGATTACGAATTTATGTATCCAAAACAGATATTAGATTTTTAGCTAAAATCAATTTCTGTGGCTTTAAGTACATGAAAGATATCCTATTCTGGTTGTGAGGCTGTACAGAGATCTTGTTTGCTAGTCCAGTAATGGTGGACCTGTAAGGAGTGCATTTATTCACCATGCACTGAGTAAGATGGAGTTATCAAAGTGCCTTCATGAAAAGATGTGATTACCACAGTGCTATGAGTAGTGTGTAAGTGGACACGTGTCTGAGAGCATCTGTCAGTGCGGTATATACGCAGGGACAAGGACATGGGCTTGGCACAGTAATGCGCTTAGGGATTTCTTCTATGTGCCATTCACTCTAAGGCTTTTTGTAATTACACTGGATATAATTGCATATATATATATATACACTCACCGGCCACTTTATTAGGTACACCTGTCCAACTGCTCGTTAACACTTAATTTCTAAGCAGCCAATCACATGGCGGCAACTCAGTGCATTTAGGCATGTAGACAAGTTTAGGTCAAGACAATCTCCTGCAGTTCAAACCGAGCATCAGTATGGGGAAGAAAGGTGATTTGAGTGACTTTGAACGTGGCATGATTGTTGGTGCCAGAAGGGCTGGTCTGAGTATTTCAGAAACTGCTAATCTACTGGGATTTTCACGCACAACCATCTCTAGGGTTTACAGAGAATGGTCCGAAAAAGAAAAAACATCCAGTGAGCGGCAGTTCTGTGGGCGGAAATGCCTTGTTGATGCCAGAGGTCAGAGGAGAATGGCCAGACTGGTTTGAGCTGATAGAAGGGCAACAGTGACTCAAATAACCACCCGTTACAACCAAGGTGGGCAGAAGAGCATCTCTGAACGCACAGTACGTCGAACTTTGAGACAGATGGGCTACAGCAGCAGAAGACCACACCAGGTGCCACTCCTTTCAGCTAAGAACAGGAAACTGAGGCTACAATTTGCACAAGCTCATCGAAATTGGACAATAGAAGATTGGAAAAACGTTGCCTGGTCTGATGAGTCTCGATTTCTGCTGCGACATTCGGATGGTAGGGTCAGAATTTGGCGTCTACAACATGAAAGCATGGATCCATCCTGCCTTGTATCAACGGTTCAGGCTGGTGGTGGTGGTGTCATGGTGTGGGGAATATTTTCTTGGCACTCTTTGGGCCCCTTGGTACCAATTGAGCATCGTTGCAACGCCACAGCCTACCTGAGTATTGTTGCTGACCATGTCCATCCCTTTATGACCACAATGTACCCAACTTCTGATGGCTACTTTCAGCAGGATAATGCGCCATGTCATAAAGCTGGAATCATCTCAGACTGGTTTCTTGAACATGACAATGAGTTCGCTGTACTCAAATGGCCTCCACAGTCACCAGATCTCAATCCAATAGAGCATCTTTGGGATGTGGTGGAACGGGAGATTCGCATCATGGATGTGCAGCCGACAAATCTGCGGCAACTGTGTGATGCCATCATGTCAATATGGACCAAACTCCCTGAGGAATGCTTCCAGCACCTTGTTGAATCTATGCCACGAAGAATTGAGGCAGTTCTGAAGGCAAAAGGGGGTCCAACCCGTTACTAGCATGGGGTACCTAATAAAGTGGCCGGTGAGTGTATATATATATATATGCTAAACCAGATTTTTGTTTCAGATCTTTGTCTGAAGAAAATGTGAATGCTTGCCTATTCAGAAATCACACCTGCTAACTCTAAAATGTTTGGGGGTGGATTTATTTTTTATTTTTTATTTCTTGGAATCAGAAGTTGAAATCGTTTCTGAACGTTCTGATATTAGAATTGAACTACATGTTGTTTAGGTAGCAACAGTTGAAACAACACCAATATGGTAAGAGATGACCATAAAAATTACTATTTAAACAACTTTACAGTTTTAATAATATGAATTGATAATATGGAATGACAAAAACAAAAAGTTTTATCAAGTTTATCAAGTGATAAACCTCAAACATCACATTTCACCCTAAAAAATTATTATGTATGATATATATATATATATATATATATATATATATATATATAATTAGTCTGAATAAAAAACAAATACATTTTCAATTTGTGAGTAAAATCAAGTAAAATCTGAGGTAAACATAACTTGACTTTAATTTGATATTTTATCCTACACATACACTGCACACACTCACACACTGTAAAAACGAACAAGTTCATTCAACTTAAAATAATTTGTAACCTGGCTGCCTTAAAATGTTGTGTTAGGTAAGCTAAGAAACTTCAGTTGTTTATACATATATCGGAGTTCCTTGGCGCTAGAATTAATCGTTGGGGTAACAAAGGTGAAGCTGACTCTTTAATTTAAGTTTAATTAATTAGTTTTTTAGTTACTCCAACAAGACATTAAAAGTTGTGTAAACCTAACTCCCAGTTGAGACAACATAAAATTAGTGACACATTTACATTTTTCTGACGCTTTTATCCAAAGCGACTTACAATTGCTATGTCAGAGGTCGCACACCTCTGGAGCAAATAGGGGTTAAGTGTCTTGCTCAGGGACACATTGGTGTCTCACAGTGGATTTAAACCCAGGTCTCTCACACCAAAGGCATGTGTCTTACCCACTGCGCCATCACCACCCATACCAATTAACACCAACACCAACATGGTTGGTTAGACACGAACTAACTTTTCTGCTATCTTGAGTTGTTTACACTAAGCATTTTGTTGAGTCAATTGAGTTTAGGTAGCAAAAGCCTCGAATCCCTTTTTACAGTGCACCCAAAGCTGTCTTATTTAATATTTAAAAATGTGCGTTTTCCAGTGTTTACGTTTTTTTTGTTTTTTTATGTGGGTATGTGTAATTCACGTTGCAGAATAAAACATCAAACTATGGTCAAGTTATGTTTACCACAGACCTTATTTTACACATAAATTAAAAAAAACACATTATAAAACCACATAGGAAAATCTAGAAGGAACCAGTGGTGAATTAGTCTTCCGGGTTCTGCTGTCATACCTGCACCACTCTATAAACATTATTTTATTAGGCACCATATCATACAGCATAATGTTTTTCTGAGTACGTTTTAGTGCATTGCTATGCAGTTTCTATGGTCTTCATGGGTGGTTGCTAGGTGGTTACTTACTGACCCAAGTCAAAAGAGCCCTCCATTATATTCTTTAATTATGGTTCAGTCACTCTTTCAGTGCAACTTATTTGATTTATTTAAAATAGTAAGTGAAAATAGGTGAAAATAGGGAGAAAATAGTAAGTCTAATTGCTTAGAAAAGTGAAAGCTCACCTCTGCTCAACAAGCCTCACAGTTATCATCATTCATGTCTGGAGCACAAACAGTGAAGGACGGGAAGAGAAGAGGTTACTGGCATCCTGCACATGTCTGGTGCTGAAAGGCTTTAATAACCTCTACACCTACCAGTGACCTCCACAACTACAAAATGAACAACAGCAACTCTGAGGCATCATGGGAAGCCCCTGTTTACACTCTGACCTCATGGCTGACCCTAGGATATAAGCAACAAAGCAAACACGACTGCAAGGAAACTGCAAAGATGACTCAATCCAAACAAGGACGGATTTGAGATATCCCAAAGGAAGACGCTATCAGTGTAGTTCTGCATAAAGAGTGGAAGTTAAAGATTGGTGGGTCATCAATCACTGATGGCAAAATATTTAGAATGACAGCAGGACCTCAATCAGTCAATACAAAAGAGCCAATCAAGAGCTCTGTGTTTGAAAAGTAGGCAATGATGGATAGAGATGAACAGAGGTCACTGGCTAAACGCCAAATGTCTGAAAAAAGGAAGAAAAAAAGTATCCTAGATTAATGAAGAACACAATGAAGAAAGAGGAAGAGTCGAGGAAGAGTCAAGGAAGACGTCAACCACTGCCTCAGGAAAACAAACATTAAATGGGCCAGGTCCAGAAGAAAACTTCAAAAGGACCTAATCCCGAGCCCTGAGGTCTTTCACAAGGTTGACACACACGCAATCAGAAATGGAAGAGAGGTGAGATAGATCCAACGCATTCTCATCCCAGGGCGTCATATTCTGACACTTTGACAAAGCGTCTAAATCCAACGCCCATGGAACCCTTTAGCGTCAATATAACACGCAGAGAGATGGGTAGGTTTAGGTATGGTGTAGGGTTAGGGTTAGACCGCTAGGAGGCGCCTTCTGACCCATATATATCGGCGTCTCATATTGACGCTAAAGGGTACCATGCGCGTTCGATATAGACGCTTTGGCAAAAGCGTCATTATATTACGCCTTGGGATGAGAACGGGCTGGATAGATCAGTAGTCTTACTTGTATGTCTGTGTTTTTGGATGAGTAAGTAGTTGTGTTTATTTGGATTTGTAATTTGCAGCTCTGAATCAAGCAGATTTTTTCGGTGCAAGTGTGGCAGGTGAGAGAACAGTACGGGGGATTCCTAAAGAATTATAATTAATCAGCAAGATGTACCATTCACACTCCGACTACACCACCCTAGGAATTTCACCCAGAGAATTTAAATTAGCCCCTACAAAAAGGCATAAACAAGTTCATATCACCGATATGAATCAGAGACATTGATCATCGTACAAAAATATAATTTAAATCTCATTAAAAAAGGATTACGGAGCACTTTGGTACAGATCAACAGGCCACTACTAGTTGAGGAACAGCAGGGCCAAGGACGAGGCTCACCAAGAGGCAGAAGTCAGGCCACACAAGCAATCACCCAGACAATCACATAAGGGGCGAGTGGTGATTTAGACAAACTGCGTGCCATCTGGATCTGGCTTTTCCTCAACATTGGTCAGTTTCAGTCTTTCTCTCATACACACATACTCAAGGGTATATTCCACATCCACTTGTTACAGTTTCTTTTTACTGATTTAATTATGTCCTTTTCCTCTGTACAATAAAAGATTGGTATAACTTGAGCTGTGATGCTGCTACACCATAGTAGCAGGATTTATTTCATTTTATTGGCTCTGAATTATTGGACCCGATATCAGACATTTGGGCCTCTGTACATGATGTCCTATATATTCTGGAAAGCATTATGGCTTGTCTTATAAGAATCACCTGCCTGATAATAGTCATGAATCATTATTGCAATAAAGTAACATGTGTTGGAACTGTCATTAGCTGATCTCTAAATCTGAATGGTTAGTGACAAAATTTAAAAACATTATGGAAACTAGGCAAACATCTGCTCAGATGATTAACAGATCTGGTTTTGTCTGTTACCTGTAGAGTATGATGTGGAGGGATAGCTGAGCCTCACTGAGAAGGTTTGTAACTCACCTGAGCTGGTCATTGTGGTGCTTTGGTTACTCCAGCGTCTGTTTACAGATGTCCAGGTAAGCAATTTAGAAATATATAGATGGGGGCATACAGTTCGGAAACTCTACACTTAAGTTATGTAATTGTGTTAGATAAATTATCAAACCAAATCGCAAGACAGACAGTACATTCCTCCAGCAAATTATTTCGCAAATAACAGTTAAAACAAGACATATACTGTCTATAATGGACCGTTCATATTATGTGATGAACTCCACACCTGTGGTTACTCTGATGGACACCTGTGTGAACTTGAGGGGACTAACTTTTAACTGTACAGTATCCAATAAAAATCACTGACACAAATCACTTAAAACTCATTACAAAAACGGCTCAGGAGAAAAAAAAATCCTAATTTTAGCATAATTTGATTGCTATAGAGTCCCAAATGTGAACATTTGAAGAATTTCTTGTATGCATGACAAGGCTTTTGCGCATGTATGTTAAATGATGCTCATAAGGTTTATGTAGTTTTCTCTAAAATGTTGTTGTGCACTCGCAGACTGTATTGATTGAGGATGTTATTAGTAATTAGTAATTAGCTATCTGTTCAGATTCTATGCCAGCATTAAAGAGACATCAGTCCATTAGAGAAGATGGGTTATATTAAATGACATATACGAGAGAATATATGAATATGTATCCGGCTCTTCCATTTGAAATAAACCAAAATTAAATCAATAATTAAATCAAATATATTAAAAAAAAAAAAGTTGCAGAAGAAATTGATTAAATGCAGTAAAAGAAGCATGTGATGACCATGATAATGACATACTGCATGTCTAAAATACAAATACAATTTCAGATATAAAGAGTTCTACTTTATGACCGACCCTGAGAACTTCATCAAAACTCATCCTGATAAAGAAGAGTGGCAGCTCTTGGAGACTGAGCCCAATTGAGCTTGAAGAGTTTGACCCTCGCTCACCCAAAACACTTCCTGGTGTTACATGTGTGTCCTGAGTCTCCCCCGTCACTGTGTTTTTGGTTCAGTCCTGTTCCCAGTTTTCCCGCTATTCATCTGTGTCCAGTTCATTTGCCCCAGCTGTGTCTTGTTCCTCTATTCTGTTCTCTGTGTATGTAAACCCTGTGTTCTCCCTCACTCCTTGTCGGTTCTCGTTGATGTGTAACGTGTGTTTGTGGTTCCTAAGTCTTGTTAATGTTACTGTGTTTGAATTAATTAGTAAAGATTATTGAAGTTAGATCTGTTGACTGCAGCCTCTTCATCAACCTGCACCACACCCGTAACAGAAGAACCGACCGTGACATGGACTTCGCAGCTGTCCAGATCCTCCTCCTTTCGCAGGAGGTTCAGTCCCTCGAGGCCCACACAAAGAGGTATTTGGACTTAGTACCTCTCGTCCATTATGATGACACCAGCCTCTGTGTGTTCTTCCGGGCAGGTCTCAACCCAGAGACCCGGAGAGGCCCGGAGATGGGCCTCGGGGGAACTTCCAGGCTTATGTGGAGTGGGTGCTGGTATCCTGAGGATCATCTTTCACTGTCATTGACGTCACCAGCCCCACTCCAACCCCAGAGCCTTCACTGCTGGTTCCGTGCAGCCCTGCCGAGTCAGAGCTTCACATCACGCCGGCCGAGCCAGAGCCTTCTCCGCTGGTCCCGTCCAGTACTGGGTCTTCTCTGCTGGTCCTGTCCCCAGAGCCTGATTCCCCCCCAAGAAAATTTTGGGATATAGGGCCTTGGTCATTGGGGCCAGGCCTGACTCCTATGGTAAGGCCTGGTCTACCGAGGGGGCGTCTCCGCCCTGGCCTCCGGCACATCCTGCTTCGCCCTGGAGGCTTCCTGATCTGAGGACGCGACTTTTTGGAGGGGGCGTAATGTTACATGTGTGTCCTGAGTCTCCCCTGTCACTGTTTTTGGTTTAGTCCTGTTCCCAGGTTTTCCGCTCCTCGTTTGTTTAGTTCCTTCACCTGTGTCTAGTTCATTTGCCCCAGCTGTGTCTTGTTCCCCTATTCTGTTCTCTGTGTATGTAAACCCTGTGTTCTCCCTCACTCCTTGTCGGTTCTCGTTGATGTGTAACGTGTGTTTGTGGTTCCTAAGTCTTGTAAATGTAAATGAGTTTGAATTAATTAGTAAAGATTATAGAAGTTGGATCTGTTGACTGCTGCCTCTTCATCAACATGCACCACACCCGTAACACCTGGTAACACTTTTTGTATATTTGGTTTTCTTAAAGCAACAAATGTTTAAAACTCGCATGCCAAGCTCTTAGGAAGGACCTCTTTGCATTTATGTTGGATGTATAAAATTTTTTTTTGAGAAATGTAAAAAAAAAATGTAAAGACTAAATAAATGTAAATTATAAATAGTAACATTTCCTTGGCATAATCTACTCTAGGACTTTGGCAGTTTTGTAATTTTTTAACAAATTAAAAAAACGTATTTTAAAAAATGTTATTACTTTAATGAGGCTTTTTTTTTGTTGCGATTTAGTGCAGTTGACCCTTACATTTTATACATTATGCATCAGAAAATGTCAACCAATTTTAATTCAGAAATTAAAACCATGCTCCTCATAAAAAAGGTGTATGTTTCATCTGTTGTGTATTCTTGAAGAATCTACAAGATGAGTTTCATGTCATTGATCCATCAATTTATGTACTGCTGTGAGTAATTGACACCTTTACCATTTATATGCCACAGAGGTGACGGTATTGATGAGTTTTCCTCAGCTTGTCGATTTCAGATTTCCCAGCCTAGAGGCAATGAACTACAACAGCTGAGCAACTCCATCGGCTTCCTCACAAGCACCCAGCACAGCATGGAGCTCTGCCTCATGACCCCAACGTCTGGCACATATGAGGTCAGGGTTTTGCTCAACCTAAAACACTTCCAAAACATTCAGCTGGATTTATTCCTTCCAGTTGGAATGTCCAACAACCAAGGCCTCAGAAGAGCTGCCCGAGAATCCGCATGTTTCCTGTTGCCTGCAACCAGATGCTATGAGTTTAGGACTCAAGCCTTGTAAATATGGGAATGAAATAATTTTTCTAGAGTCTGGATCCCTTAAATTAGTTTTAAAGACTACTAAACCACTTATGATGTTGCATGTGTGAACTGAGCCATAAGGATCTGGATAAGACTTTAGCTGAGAAATGCTTGGTCATTCAGACTGAGCCAGATCAACTCATGTAACGTCCTCTACCGTGGTTACCAGTCAAGTCAAGTCAAGTCAAGTCAAGTATATAGCGCTTTTCACAATACAGATTGTATCAAAGCAGCTTCACAGTATCAATCAAAACAACATAACAATGTTTGTTTATTAGTGGAAAACAATAAAATAAAAAAGACATCCAAGTTTGGAAGGGCTGATCAATGTTATTAATGATTGGTTAATTAATTTGAATATCCCCAACTGAGCAAGCCAAAGGCAACAGTGGCAAGGAACCGAAAAACTCCATCAAGTGACCCAGTGGTGTCCTGAAACTCCATCAAGTGACCCAATGGAGAAAAAAAAAACCTTGGGAGAACCCAGGCTCAGTCGGGGGCCAGTTCTTCTCTGGCTTTTATGAACTAGAGGCCGGATTTACAGTAACTGTAAGTTTTAAAATTTTATATGAATGCCTGGCTGAAGAGATGCGTCTTTAAGCTAGTTTTAAACTGGGAGAGCGAGTCTGAGCAACGAACAATATCAGGAAGGCTATTCCAGAGCTTCGGAGCTAAATGTGAAAATGCTCTCCCTCCTTTGGTGGATCTGGATATCCTAGGTATGACCAGAAGCCTTGAATTTAGTGATCTTAAAGAGCGCGATGGATTATAGGGCGATAGAAGATCCGTTAAATAGACTGGAGCTAAACCATTTAGGGCTTTATAGGTCAGTAGCAATACCTTGTAATTAATACGGAACTTTATAGGTAACCAATGAAGTGATGATAAAATCGGTGTTATATGATCATATTTTCTTGATCTAGTAAGAACTCTAGCAGCTGCATTTTGGACTAACTGTAGCTTGTTTATTGAGGATGCAGGACAACCAGCTAATAAAGCATTACAATAATCTAGTCTCGAGGTCATGAATGCATGAACTAACTTTTCTGCATCAGAGACTGATAGCATATTACGTAGTTTAGCAATGTTTCTAAGGTGGAAAAAGGCTGTTTTTGTAACATATGAAATATGCTTTTCAAAAGACAGGTTGCAGTCTAATATAACACCCAGGTATTTTACAGTAGAGGATAAAGTAACAGGGCATCCTACTATGTTAAAGTAGTGTTGTGAGAGGTTTTGTGGACGGTTTTTAGAACCGATAAGTATTACTTCTGTCTTGTCTGGATTTAATAAAAGAAAATTATGCGTCATCCAATCTTTTATATCTTTAACACAGTCTGTCAATTTGGATAATTTAGCGTATTTAAATTCCATGTTTCCTTATAATATTACCAAGTGGCAGCATATATATTGAGAATAATAGAGGGCCTAACACAGATCCCTGCGGCACTCCATAGTTTGCCGAAGTTATGATCGATTTTTCTCCATTTAAATAGACAAAATGGTAGCGGTCGGATAAGTATGACCTGAACCAGCTTAATGCTTGTCCTTGAATACCAGTATAATTTTGTAGTCGATCTAGGAGTATTGTGTGATGTATAGTATCGAACGCTGCACTAAGATCAAGTAAAACTAGTATTGAGATACAGCCTTGGTCCGAAGCTAAAAGTAAATCATTTGTTATTCTAACCAGCGCAGTTTCAGTGCTATGATGCGGTCTGAATCCAGACTGAAACTTTTCATAGATGTCGTTTTCTTGTAAGAAAGAGCCGAGTTGAGCGGACACAACTTTTTCTAATATTTTAGACATAAATGGAAGATTTGAAATGGGTCTGTAATTTACTAGGTTATTTGGATCTAATTGTGGTTTCTTAATAAGAGGTTTTATAACTGCCAGCTTGAACGTTCTTGGAACATGACCTAAAGATAAAGATGAGTTAATAATATTGAGAAGAGGCTCTTCCACTACAGGTAACACTTCTTTCAGTAGTTTAGTTGGTATAGGATCTAATAAACATGTTGTTGTTTTAGATGAAGTGATAAGTTTGTTTAACTCTTTTTGTTCTATAGTTGTAAAGCATTGTAATTGCTCTTGCGGAGCGACAATTGTGGCCGAATCATAAGGCGGGAGCAAGGATTGAACATTTACAATTGTGGTTCTGATGCTTTCAATTTTCTCGTTGAAGAAGTTCATGAAATCATTACTACTAAACTGTAACGAGGTATTTTGTTCAGACGACGTCTGTTTATTTGTTAGTCTAGCCACGGTGTTAAATAAAAACCTTGCATTGTTTTGGTTGTTTTCTATTAGTTTGCGGAGGTGCTCAGCCCAGGCCGCTTTTAGGGCCTTTTTATAACGTGACATACTGTCTTTCCACGCGATTCTAAAGACCACTAAATTAGTTTGTTTCCATTTACGCTCTAAATGACGGGTTTCTCTCTTTAGAGCATGCGTAGTATTATTGTACCATGGTGCTATACTTTTCTCTCGGACCTTTTTTAATCTAATGGGTGCAACAATATCCAATGTTCTAGAGAGAATGGTGCTCATAGTGCTAGTTAGTTCGTCTAGTTCATCTGTTCGTTTGGGTTCAGGCCGCAGCTGAGACAGATCAGATAAGCTATTTGAGAAATTATCTATGGTGGATGGAAGGATTGTTCTGCCTGGTCGGTAACATGGCGCAGCATGACATATTACAGACGTACGTAATATGCAAGTTACCATGTAATGGTCAGCGACATCATCACTTTGTGGAATGATATCTATATCGGTTGGATCGGTTCCATATGATATAATTAAATCGAGTGTATGATTAAGACGATGAGTTGGTCTGGTGACGTTTTGCTTGACCCCGAAGGAGTTTAATAAATCTGTAAACGCAGCCCCTAACGCATCATTTGAATTATCGATGTGTATGTTAAAATCTCCAACAATTAATGCTTTATCGACGTTGACCAATAGATCTGAGAGAAAATCTGCAAACTCTTTTAGGAAAACAGTGTAAGGCCCTGGAGGTCTATATACGGTAGCCAAGGCTAGAGATAATAGGGATTTTTTTCTTACATCTAAGAGCGTAACATTTAGCACAAGTACTTCAAACGAATTAAACCTATGACGAGTTTTCTGAGTAACATTAAGGATATCCCTGTAGATTGTTGCAACACCACCGCCACGACCGATTAGACGGGGCTCATGCTTATAACAGTATCCTGGCGGAGTAGACTCATTTAGACTGAAATAATCATTTGGTTTAAGCCAGGTTTCAGTAAGGCACAGTACATCAAAATTATTATCTGTGACCATTTCATTTACAATAACCGCCTTAGGTGTGAGCGATCTAATGTTAAGAAGACCTAGCTTTAGAAATTGTTTTTGTTCACTAATAGCGTGTTTTTTTGTTTTAATAACAATTAGATTTTTTCTAGATCCCGCAGTAGATTTATTATTTGATCTCAGTAAACGAGGAATAGACACAGTTTCTATGCAATGTTCTACACTAGTATTAATATAAATTAAATTGGTGCAGCAGAGACTGTGATTTGGATTTTTGGTTACTAGTCAAACGGTGTTTAACATCTTAGAGATGTTATCCGACAGAAGATCTGCCCCGATTCTACTTGGGTGTAAGCCATCAGCGCGGAAGAGCCTCGGTCGCTCCCAGAACAGATTCCAATTATTTACAAAGAGCAGTTTCTGCTCATTGCACCATGACATTAACCATTCATTTAGCGCGAATAATCTACTGAACTTTTCATGCTCTCGTCGGTACGTGGGAAGCGGTCCAGACACAATGATCGTTGTTTCAGCTACGAACCGTTTCGATCAGGCTCCTGAAGTCTTTCTTCAGAACCTCTGTCTGTCGCAGCCTAGTGTCGTTAGATCCCCGTGCAACACAACAGCTCCGACGCGCTCGTCACCGTTCAAGATCTCAGGTACCCGCGCAGCGATATCAAGAACACGAGCACCAGGAAAGCAATGACTGTGCACCTTACTTTTACCTAACGTAGCGTGGACGTGTCGGACGGTGGAATCGCTGATGATCACAGCATCGCGTTCCGTTTCACGAAGAGAGGAGAAGCGGTTCTGAGTGGAGATCTCGAAAACCGGAAGGGGCGAAAAGATTCTGGTCCTGGCTCGCGGCTTCCGCGGAACCACCCAGGCTTCGTGGTGTTGTGTCGGAGCCGGAGTGAATGAAACCATGGCTGATCGGGACCTGGACGCTCGGGACCAATGCTGAGAAACGCACGGAGTAGACGCGGCGAGGGTCAGTGGGTTACTAACGTTAATCACCGATCCGTGTGCATCGGTGCGTGATGTTTCAAGAGCTAAACGCCGGTCTCTCAGCTCAGCTTGTCTCTCTAAAAGGTCACGGATCTGTTTCTCAACAGCTTCTAATTCAGACTGCACCGCGAGCATCTCAAATCTGTTCTCATCTGCACCAAAAGGTAGATATACATCTGATATATTCGCCATTTTAACAGATGGACAGTAAGTTAGCAACGATGCAACCAGTGATGCTATTAATATTAATACTAATTTATGACTGAAGTCTTGGGTATAATCCGTCTTTTTAGTGGTACGGGTGTAATGTAGACGCACGATAGACGAGAAAATGTTTGTTTGTAAGTGAGTGTAAAGAAGACTCGCTCAGCCGTGACCCACAGGTGTAACGGCCCAGTGTTGGGTCACGCTTGAGACGGTCTGCTCAACAGTCCGAGTTGTAATTATGAGGTAAATGATGGTTCAAAGCAGGATAAAAGAAAGAAATACGGAAAAACAGAAAGAAATACGATGCTAATACGAGGCTTAGACAGCCACGACGCAAACAAACTCACAGCAGGCAGCCAGAAGCAATCGAGCAATCAGATAGACAGAGATAGATAGTGATAATCTGTGTTTGCAAGAGACTGGGTGAATGCAGCAGATGGCTTCCAGAATGCAGGCAACTTTCTTCTTTGCTGCTCAGATGGTTAAATTAACTTGAATGAGCTTTTTCCATATGGTCTCAGCAGTTCTTGTGGTCCTGGTATCAGGGGTTTGGAGGCCGGCGTCTCCAGGTTCAGCCATACAGAAGCTCTGGTTTCAACACAGAAAGGAAACTGAAACATCACCTTCCAGTACCCTCAAGATCTAAACCTTCATGGGGTTTTAACTAAAGAACAGTGCAATCAATCAGCAATTCTTCTTTCAACCGTCCTCTTCACTCACAATGGGAGCAAAGTCACAATCAGCATTGCCCTTCCTGTATGGAATCTACAAGCTTGGTCTCTAAGTGTGACGCTGTAATGATGACAGCGTCACACTGCTGGCGCTGATGACAATCAGTGGCTGATCAACGACCACGCCCCTACTCACGCACATACACAAACACAGCGCGAGAAGGAATCAATGAATCAATGAACCGTGACATTACCCCTCCTTCTAGGAGCGCCTCCTGGCGCACCCAGGAGGATCTACCTGTTGATTGTAATCATCAATAAGGGATTGATCCAGGATGTCCCTGGCAGGTACCCAACTTCTCTCCTCCGGACCGTAACCTTCCCAGTCCACCAGATACTGGTATCCGCGTCCCCTCCGTCTCGAGTCCAGAATGCGATTGACCGAATATGTGGGTTCCCCATCTACGAGTCGCGGCGGTGGAGGAACCGGGACCGGCGGATTAAGATGAGAACGAAAAACAGGCTTTAATTTGGAAACATGAAAGGCGGGGTGAATTCTCCTGTACGCAGGAGGAAGTTTGAGGCGGACTGTCACCGGACTAATGATCTTGGTGACCGTAAATGGGCCAATGAATTTGGGAGCTAGTTTATTAGACACGGAGCGGAGCGGAATGTTCTTAGTAGAAAGCCACACTCTTTGACCAACGACGTATACGGGAGGCCTAGACCGGTGGCGATCGGCTTTAGCCTTGGTGCGTGCCCCCACCTGGAGCAGAGTCTCACGGGCTCTGGTCCATGTGCGGTGGCACCTCTGGACGAAGGCGTGAGCGGAGGGGACCGCGACTTCGGATTCCAGGCTAGAAAAAACTGGTGGCTGGTACCCTAGGCTACACTCAAACGGAGATAGGCCCGTAGATGACACTGGTAACGAGTTGTGCGCGTACTCCACCAATGAGAGTTGCTGGGTCCAGGAGGAAGGATTCTTAGATACCAAACATCGCAACACTCTCTCTAAATCTTGGTTGGCTCTCTCGGTCTGCCCATTGCTTTGAGGATGGTAACCCGAAGATAGACTTACAGTCGCCCCCAGTAATCTACAAAACTCCTGCCAAAATTTGGACACGAATTGGGAACCCCTGTCAGAAACCACGTCAGTCGGAAGGCCATGTAGACGAAAAACGTGATCTAAGACAGCCACCGCTGTCTCCTTGGCAGAAGGTAATTTGGGCAAGGGAATAAAATGAGCCGCCTTCGAGAACCGGTCCACTACGGTCAAAACGACCGTCTTGCCCTGGGAGGGTGGGAGGGCGGTAATGAAATCTAGCGCGATATGGGACCAGGGTCTCAAAGGGACAGACAGCGGTTGGAGTAACCCATCTGGGGGTCGATTGGACGTCTTACCAGTGGCGCAAACCGAGCAAGCCAAAACAAAACTCCGAATGTCACGAGCCATCAACGGCCACCAGAACCGTTGCTTGACCAAAAAACTGGTGCGGTTTACCCCTGGATGACATGCTATGCTGGAACAGTGACCCCATCGAATGACGTCGGACCGAACCCCCTCTGGCACAAACAATCGACTCGGTGGGCAACCCCTTCTAAGGCCGTTCTGACCTTCGATTCGACCTCCCATGTGAGTGTGGAGATAAATAGCCTCTCGGGAAGAATACACTCGGGAGTAACCGGGCGTTCGGATTGGTCAAAAATACGAGATAAAGAGTCGGGTTTGATGTTCTTAGACCCCGGGCGGTACGAGAGGGAAAAATCAAAACGACCGAAAAAAAGTGCCCAACGAGCCTGCCTGGAGTTGAGTCTTTTAGCAGTTCTAATATATTCCAGGTTCTTGTGATCGGTCCAAACGATAAAAGGCACTCCCGAACCCTCTAACCAATGACGCCACTCCTCCAGCGCTAACTTGACTGCCAGCAACTCTCTGTTACCAATGTCATAGTTACGTTCGGCAGGCGATAAACGATGGGACAAAAACGCGCAAGGGTGCATCTTGTCGTCTGTGGGAGAACGCTGGGAAAGAACTGCACCTACCCCCACCTCTGACGCGTCGACCTCCACCACGAACTGACGTGATGAATCAGGGGCAATCAAGATGGGAGCAGAACTGAAGCGGCTCTTGAGTTTGGCGAATACAGCCTCGGCTGTATCGGACCACCTGAACGCCGTTCTGGGGGAGGTCAAGGCAGTCAGAGGAGCGGCTAGTTGGCTGAAATTGCGAATAAAACGCCGATAGAAATTGGCGAACCCCAGAAACCTCTGTAGGGCCTTACGGGAATCTGGGCTTGGCCAATCCATCACAGCCTTAACCTTGCTAGGATCCATGCGCACTCCCTCAGATGAGATGATGTAACCTAAGAAAGGAACAGACTGTGCATGAAAAGCGCATTTCTCCGCCTTGACAAAAAGCCCATTCTCTAGCAACCTCTGAAGCACTCGTCTGACGTGCTGAACGTGTTCCTGGAGAGAAGAAGAAAAAATCTATATGTCATCCAGGTAGACATATATGAACTGGTCTATCATGTCTCTCAGCACGTCATTGACGAGTGCCTGGAAAACCGCTGGGGAGTTGGACAGCCCAAACGGCATGACCAAATATTCAAAATGACCCCTGGGAGTGTTAAAGGCGGTCTTCCATTCATCCCCCTTCCTGATGCGAACCAAATGATATGCATTGCGTAAATCCAATTTTGTGAAGATGGATGCTCCCTGCAACCGCTCGAAGGCTGAAGACATCAATGGCAAAGGATAAGTATTCTTTACCGTGATGTTATTCAGCCCTCGGTAGTCAATACACGGTCGCAGAGATCCATCCTTCTTACCGACAAAAAAGAACCCCGCCCCCGCCGGAGAAGAGGAAGGACGAATGAATTCGGAAGCTAGAGAATCAGAAATGTATTTCTCCATGGCCTCCCTCTCTGGGACAGAAAGTGAGTATAACTTGCCCTTAGGCGGAGATGTACCTGATATAAGATCTATAGCACAGTCGTAGGGACGGTGAGGAGGAAGAGAAGCAGCCCGAGACTTACTGAACACTCCCTTCAGGTCGAGATACTCAGCGGGCACGTTAGACAGATTCACCGACTCCTCCTGCAAGACAGAACTGGACACCGAAGAACAGGCAGACATTAAACAAGACGCATAACATTGGGTGCTCCAAGCAGACACAGAGTTATGGCCCCAGTCAACCCTGGGATTGTGCCGGATGAGCCAGGGATGACCGAGGACCACCGGAGTATGGGGAGAGTCCAGGAGTAGAAATGACAGTTCCTCTGTGTGGTTGCCTGAGGTTATAAGTGTCAGATGATCAGTGGTGAGTGTAATGACTGGTAGTTCCTGTCCATTGAGTGCGTTGACAGAAATGGGACTCGTGAGAGATGTGATGGGAACTTGTAGCTTACGTGCTAAGGATAAATCCATAAAATTCCCCTCGGCCCCAGAATCCAGAAGTGCTTGGCAATTGTAGAATCGGGTTGCCCATTGCAGTCTCACCGGGAGGAGAGTAGAGGAGGTCTTGTTGGTGGAGATCCCGCCCGACAGTAGCCTCCTGCTTACTGCCGAGCCCGATCTTTTACGGGGCAAGTGTTGGTGAAATGACCGGTACCTCCGCAGTATAGACACAGCCCCCGGGATCTCCGTCTTTCCTTCTCCTCCCGGGAGAGCCGAGCTCTACCCACCTGCATGGGCTCAGGATCGAAGGTGGGGCTGACCGTATCCCCGCCACTGGCTCGAGGGGGTCCGAAGGTCTCCGGAATCAGGGTCCTGCGGGAATGTTGTTCCACCCGCTGTAAGCGAGCATCCACCCGCAGGGCTAACTCGATCAGTCCGTTGAGGTCCTTCGGGAGATCCAGGGCGTAGATCTCCTTCTGAATACGGTCAGCCAGCCCATGCAGGAACATGTCCCACTGCGCTTCCTCGTTCCAGTGACACTCTACGGCGAGGGTACGAAACTCGATGGAGTAGTCGGCGACTGATTGATTCTCCTGGCGAAGATCGGCTAAGCGGCGTGCGGCCTCTCTCCCCGCCACCGCCCGATCGAAGACCCTCTTCATCTCTGCCGAGAGTGTTTGGAACGAGGAACAGCATGGATCCTTATTCTCCCACACCGCCGTTCCCCACAAAGCTGCCCGTCCGGACAGCAGGGTGAGTACCAGAGCCACCTTGGACTCCTCAGTGGCAAATGTCTGGGGCTGCAGGGCAAAATACATAGAACATTTCGTTAGAAATGCCCTGCAAAACTGTGGCTCACCGCTATACCTCTCAGGGGCAGGTAGTCTAGGCTCAGGCTGATGGCTGGCTGAAGAGGGCGTGGGAGGAGTCGGCGGTGCGGGAGGCGCAGTGGGAGCGGTTGCTAGTTGTTGGAAACGCTGGGTGAGCTCGGACACCTGCGCTACCAAGGCTTGCACGGCACGACCAGTCAGGGCTAAATTCTCCTCCTGCTGGTCCATCCTTGCGGAGTTCCGAGAAAGAAACTCGCTGAGTTCCGGGGTTCTCGCTGTATCCATAGTGGGTCAGATCGTTATGTGACGCTGTAATGATGACAGAAGATACAAATGCAGAGAACCAGATTTATTATAAGCACAGATATGAGGGTGAAGAGGAGACACAGTCCAGAGCACAATGGTAGCGCAGGGAGCAGATGAGCAACCCGAGAGTCCGTGATGTGATGAGACTGGCACCCGATGATCCGTGAAGTGAAGATAATATTTCCAGTGTCCGTGAAGTGAAGAGATGGAACAGAAACCTCCGAGGACGGCAGGTAGACAGGAACTCGACACAACAGCAGGCAGACAGGAACTCAACAGGACTCCAAACAGGAACGGGCACACCAAACGAAGACCAGACAATACAGGGAATACATCCAACAACGATCTGACAAACACAAGACGAAAGACCAAGGTATAAATAGAGATCGCTGATCAGAATCAGCTGGCGCTGATGACAATCAGTGGCTGATCAACGACCACGCCCCTACTCACGCACATATACAAACACAGCGCGAGAAGGAATCAATGAATCAATGAACCGTGACACTAAGGAAAAACATCCTTCAAGCTAGAATTCACCTTCCTTTGTGAATACATCCTAAAGAACACCTCAGCGAATAAAAGCAATTCATCCCCATGCACATACAAAGCCTGGAAGAGGGGCAATGTGCTATTTGAACCTCGTACAGGGCTGTTAGAGGCCTTGTCCTGGATGAAATGTCATGTACGTGCCTAGTGTCGAGTGACTAGTGAGTATGCAAGGAGATCAGAGAATGGATCTCCAGCACAGTAAGAGCAGGGAAGTGACTTTTACAGACAGGGGACCACAGCTTGAACTTGCTGCAAGCCAAAGTGAGACCTCTAATGAGAAGGTCATCCTGATGTCATTCAATGTGCTGGAGCCAGAACATGAGATTTGACAAAGTTCTGCAAGTCACATGAAATAATCCCAAAAGACACTTAAGTTAGGCTTCTTTTTTTTTCATTTTTTTTTGCCAATCTGAAAAAAAAAAAATCCATACTTTTTTTTTTACCATGTGTTCCTATAGGAGTCTAGTAACACCTCCCAATTTATCCAAGGCCAAATCCTCAGGGAAACGCCTGGAGAGGCAATCAAAGTTGGGGTGCCCAGAAGGTCTGGGTAAAAATAGTGAAAATATGTATTTTTTTACCAATATTAGCTTTTGAGATGGGTGTTTAGGGGTGCTGAATCCATTCAAGCCACTGGTTTTGAATGAAAATGACTCCTTTATCCATTCTTCACCCAACATGCATAGTTTAAATATGACAGATCAATATTTCAATATTGATTGTGTTGTAAATTGATTATTTGTTCATAGTTACACATAATCTATTAATGTGGTTGTATGGACCTATCCTGCATGATATGTGTTCAAAGAGAGGATGGAGGAGAGGTTGAAAACTTTGGCTAAGGGAGGAAGGACACCTGCACTCTGGGTCTGCTACTATGGCAGAATCGACCTCATCAAGGTATTTATCAGGAGTGAGCGTGTCCCAGACCACACAGGTCACCTCAGCTGGATAATTGGAATGCTGAACACCTTTGCAGCAGCAGCCTACCATCAGTATGCAAAGGGTGGTTCTCAGACCATGAGTGGTTAGGCACATGGACTGACATCACAATAGAAACCACACTCATGTGTAAGGCCAAATCCTCAGGCGGTATAAGCAGAGGGTGGATCTGGAACAAATCTGCTCACTAATCTTGGGTTCAGACACTGAACCACTTCTCGTTCATTCACCAGGAGCTTGAAGAAGTAATGAACAAACGTGGGGTACCAATCCACACAGACGTCACAAGAGCCTAGATGAAGAAAAACAATGATGCTGTTAATGCCATAGTTGGATGGTTGGAGGAAGTCAACCCCTTTGATTCCATACAGGACAGGAAGAGCCTGGTATCTTTCTCTTCGGGGTTCAGCATCACTCCTGGGGACTCCTGATCAGGCAGAGGAGGTTGGCAGAGCCATACTGGCCAAGACGGAAGGGAAAACTGTTCTGGATACAATGGAAACCAAGCACAAGGTCAAGTCAATGGCAAGCCTCAGATCTGCTCCTAAAATCAATGGAGAGAAGCTAATCACTGACTCACTCAAGCTCTTCTACTGCCTCATTATCATTAGTGAGTGCAAAGTCAAGACCAAAGAAGCTCTGCACATTGAGTTGAGACAACACCAATGTCTCTATTTGACAAAAATCAGAAGTTGTGAAATCCAAACAAGGCTGCCCTAGTGAGGTTCCTGAAGGATTTGTCGAGCCTGTCGAAAAAAAGAAAACCCTGCACAAGCCTGGTGGTTGATGGCGGTTGGCTCCTGCACAGCATCAAATGGGAGGCTAACCTCACGTGGAAGGACACTGCCGAGAGCTACAGTACCTCCGGTTTGTGATGTCCATGGGTAGCCAGCACCTCCGGATCACTGTGGTCTTTGACGAAACGGTAGCTCCACCAAGGACCATGACCACCTGAGATGTACAAAGAATGCATTCTGTGACATTCAGATTAGTTCAGAATTAAAAAACATTGTTCCATGGGAAAAGTTCCTTGACAACAAGCACAACAAGGCCCAGCTCATTCTGCTCCTTCCTGAGATCTTCCAAAGAAGTAGGATCAGTGTACAACAATGCTCTGATAATGCTAAAACTTCTATCATGTGTGCAGCACTAAATGAGGCAATAGAGTTCTCTGATGAGGTGAGGGCCGAGGACACAGACGTTATGGTTATGCTGGTCCATCATAGGGCAAACCACCCGGTCTTCCTCACAACAGCTAAAGACACATCTTACGATGTCGGAAAATGACAAAATGTAAATACCTGATCCTCCTACACAGCTTCTCTGGCTGTGATACCCTATCAGCAATTTCTGGGTTTAGCAAACCAACTTTGCTTACTAAGCTCTGCAAGACTGACAAAGCAGAGGTGGCCATGGATGTGTTCAATGACATCATAGCCAAGAAAAGTGACATCATCAAAGCTGGCTGCAAACTGTTCAAGCTCATATTCTGTGGATATCCACCTGAAGATTTGAAAGTAGGGCTGCAACTACCGATTATTTTGATAATCGATTAATCGGACGGTTATTTTTCCGATTAATCAGATCAAACGTTTTATTTTTTTAGTTCAATTAGATTTTTTGTTTATTAACTGTTACAAAAATGTCAGCATGTCCACATGCTCCGGGCTGAGGCTGGCTCTCTTTTTGCAAGCTATGTTACCTGCAGCAGAAAACAAGCTCAGAGGTGTGGGATACACAAGTAGGATTTAGCTCATTTTGCCAAGGTGGGATATTTATCTTTATTATCTCTCCACCAATCCAAAGAATTTTCTTCCTTGGCTAGGGGCCTCTCAACAAAGTAAGCCAGGACTTCATTTCTTATTTAAGAGTATTGAGGTCCTCCTCAGCTTTCTCCTCTCTGCTCTCTTCCTCACTGCTGCCTCCAGACTCAAGGAGTGAGTCAAGCAAAGATGTTGAGGTTCAGCTGCGGTTCTTATGGTTGAGGTGGTAATTTGCTGCTACACCATCTCCCTTCTTGCTGCAAGGGCTTTAGTTTGCACTTGATAGAGGACAGTTATAATTTGCTCAGGTGACAGAAATTTCAGGGTCCACCTTGGGTCCAGAGCAGAGGAGAGAATCACAGGATTATCTACCTGATCAAAGATTGTTTCCTTTTGAAGCTGCTCATCTGCTGTGACTTGGAAGGAATTCACTGAAGCTGAATTGTAGGCAGCACCTTCAGTGGACTTCAAGAGCCCTTTCACAAGTGGAGGCAATGAAGAGACTGTTATATATTCCTGCCCACTCATAAAAACAGTGGCACATTCAAAAGGCTTAAGAGCAGTGGAAAGCTCTTCAAGCAGACTCCACTGGTCAGGTTTCAAGTCAAGATAGCGTTTGCCTCTGAGTGAGGGATGGGTCAGATAGAGTTGCAGTTACAGACCACCTCTGTTCTATCAGTCTGTTAAACATATAGAACGTACTGTTCCATCTTGTACTTGTACTTACATCCTGAACAAGCTCATGCTCAGGTGTGCCCATTAGTTTCTGTTTGTCTTTCAGCTTGCTGCAGGCTTGCTCACTTTTTTGAAATGCTCCACAAGACATCTTGCAGCTCCAACAGCTCTTTGAATGCCTGTGTTCTTTAATACATAATTTTACCAACTGCAAGGTGTGGCCAGTGCAGCATATACTGGTCCACCCATGTTTCTCCTCCAGTAATTTTGCAGCAGCCACAATGTTTGCACCTTTGTCATGTACAATGGCACTAATTTTCTCAGAAGGGATTTCAAAGTTGATTCTACTTCTTCCAACCACTCTGCAATGTTGTTTGAGGTATGTCTGTCTTCGAGTGGCAGGGCGGGGAGGCTGAAAGATGTCATTCCCTATTACTTCCAGTCATTCCCTATTTAATGGCATGTAATGCCAAGGTAAGCTTCAGTGGCAACACTTGTCCATATATAAGTAGTTAAAGCCATTCTGCTGTTGGTGTTTATAGCACTCTTCATTTTTTTAAATGCCTCCTGGTACTTCCTATCCTTTAATTTTGGGAAGTGGGTCCTTGGGGGAAGAATGTATCCTGAGTTGAGTATGCTGACCATTGTTTTGAATCCTTCATCTTCCACCACTGACATTGGCCGCATGTCACTTACCAACATGTTAAGTATGGCATCTGTTACAATGGCTGCTTGTTGAGGAGTGCATGGGGGATTTCTCCTCTGAACAAATTCACTCATGGTGAACTGATTCTTTAAAAAAAACTATTTACGTGTAAATCAATGTTTGCATTGTTTTTAATGATAATTGCTGATGGCAAATTGACAACCATGATTAATGTAAAAAATAATTATTTTTAATTATTTTTATTATTATGTTTTAACATGATTTTTGTTTAAAAAAATGTACACAGACATGTTGTTCAGATGTGAAGATATAAACCAAAAACATCTAAAATATATAATTAATAAAAAATTTATTTAAAATTAAATGAATGATAAGGATATATTGATAAATTAATTATACAAAGACTGAAAACAGGCGCGTGAACCTTTCGTTGACAACGATTTTCGTAATCGATTATTATCGATTTTAACGATTAGTTGTTGCAGCTCTATTTGGAAAGACTTGATATCTTTAGCAAGCGGCCCGCAGCTGAACTGCCTCTGACTACAGGAGCTGCAGCACAGCACTCTCTGTGGGCATATCTCCAGACCAGAGATTGGCTACTGCTACAAAGTCCATCACTGGATGTCCTTGAGTATGGATTGAAATAAGGAGAACAAGGTTATGCACCAGTCCCTACAACAGATCCCATTGCACCGGACTACCTTCTGAAGTTTGTCAGCTGCAACTGTGCAGGGGACTATGACACACTCAGGTGCTGCTGTAAAAACCAAGGAGTCAAGTGTATTTCTGTTTGTGGGAACTGTCATGGTAACTCTTGCCAGAACATCAACCAGCCAGATGATAACAGGGGTGAGGGATATGCAGGGAAGTTGGATGAGGTTTGTTAAATTTTAAACTGATTTAGGAAGTTTTGTTTTGTAATTGTTAAATAACATTTTACTCAAAACTAATGGCTGGGATAGATTCAGCACCCCTAAGAAAACCCTAGTTAGCCATCTCAAAAGCTAATTTTGGTATTATTGGTTTAATATTGACTAATATTACAGGTCCTTCTAAAAAACTTAGCATATTGTGATAAAGTTCATTATTTTCCATAATGTAATGATAAAAATTAAACTTTCATATATTTTAGATTCATTGCACACCAACTGAAATATTTCAGGTCTTTTATTGTTTTAATACTGATGGTTTTGGCATACAGCTCATGAAAACCCAAAATTCCTATCTAAAAAAATTAGCACATCAAGAAAAGGTTCTCTATACGAGCTATTAACCCTAATCATCTGAATCAACTAATTAACTCTAAACACCTGCAAAAGATTCCTGAGGCTTTTAAAAACTCCCAGCCTGTTTCATTACTCAAAACCGCAATCATGGGTAAGACTGCTGTGATGGATCTGCCATGTGCCTTAGCAAATCCCAACCAAAAAAAATGAGTCCATCGCCACAAAACAGGGAGCAAAGTAGCCTTCAATTGTGATGTTTTATTAAATCTTGCTTACACAAGATAAAAAGTGATCAAGCCTCATTAGAGAGGAAAAAGGTGGAAAAATTGTAACAGTTAAAAACAAGGTCCAAAAATTGTACTCCATTCAGATTACATCACAGTAGTCAAAAAGGACATAATTGGGCTTGAGCCTCTCAAACTGACAGAGGACCAATTGCAACACCACCTTTCCCAGGGTACAATAAGTAACCCCCTACACAAAACATACACCGAATTTATAAGAGGTGGCCAGCACCATAAAAACAAAGAAGGGGAAACATAACCATACACATTTTCACAACATCAACAACCCAACCCTGAAATGAAGACAATACATTTAACTAAATTTAGAGCCATGGATAAATTTTAGTTAATGCAAAAGAATCCTATTAAACAAACATCACATTGATCAAGACATCACATTTTTCCTATGTCCCCTCTAATACATCAAAGTTGGTACAGTTTAATTTCCTTTAGAATTCCCATAAAACAGATCAACTTCCTGTTTGAATCTCTTTGTCACTAGGCTGGTCCATACCACAACACATCAGGTACTAAACATTTCAAATCATCTTAATTATAAAATGAACTAACAATTTGAACTATGTTTTTATAAATCACATTTTAGCCAAAGAGGAATTAACTGGTTTTAATGTTTTAACCCTAAGCCAAATAACTAAGCCCGTGCACTGACTCAGTACAATGACAAATAAAGATCTTAAACCAAACCATAGTGATGTCCTTTTATATAGATCGAATGCAAATGTGAATAGATAAAACTTGTGTGGCTTAAATACTGGCCATCACACATCCCCCCACCTAAGATCTCACGCTGGTAAGCGCGAGAGGAAGTCATCCGTTGTATTACTTTTCCCAGGCACATGCTGGGTGTTAAACTTATAAGGCTGCATAGAAAGGTACCAGCGGGTAATTCTAGCATTGGTATCCCGCATTCTGTCCATCCACTGCAATAGTCGATGATCAGTTTCGATGGTAAACTCTCTACCAAGGAGGTAGTACCTGAAGGTATCTAAGGCCCACTTTACCGCCAGGCACTCCTTTTCAACGGTGGAATACCGTACCTCCCTTGGATACAGCTTTCTACTGACGTATGCCACTGGATGTCTACTGTGTGACTCACCCTGAAGGAGCACTGCACCAATGCCAATATCAGAGGTATCAGTCTGCAACACAAATGGCTCTCCAAAATGAGGGCAATAAAGCACTGGCTCTTCACATACAGCAGCCTTTATGTCCTGGAAGGCTTCCATTGCTGCTTCTGTCCAGCAAATCTGGTTAGGGCAATTCTTTCGAGTCAAATCAGTCAGAGGTGCCACACGAGCAGAGAAGTCCGGTACAAATCTTCTGTACCAACCCGCCATCCCCAAGAATGATCTGATCTGAGTTTTTGTCTCTGGCAGAGAGCAGTTTTGGATAGCCTCAATCTTTTGAAGCTGGGGTCTAATGACCACATTACCGACTACATACCCCAGGTGCTCCGTTTCCTTTTTAGCTAGAGCACACTTGGAAGAGTTAATGGTGAGACCCGCCTCCTGAATGCGATGGAACACCTGCTTCAGATGTTGGAGATGTTGCTCCCAGGATGATCTATACACAATAATGTCATCCAAGTATGCAGCTGCGTAATCAGAAAGGCCAGACAACACCAGATCCATTAGCCTCTGAAATGTAGCGGGAGCCCCATGTAGCCCAAAAGGCAAAACAGAAAAATGGTAGAGCCCCCAGGGAGTGCGGAATGCAGTCAGTTCTTTTGACGGAGCAGTCAAGGGGACTTGCCAATAACCTTTACATAGGTCAATAGTGGTTATCCATTTAGCTTGTCCTAGATGATCAATCAGTTCATCAATCCTGCGTGTTGGATAGGAGTCAAATCTAGATACAGAATTAAGATCCACACAAGTCCACACAAAAACGGAGACTGCCATCCTTCTTTGGAACCAACACCACAGGACTACACCAATCACTTCGAGAAGGTTCAATGATGTTCATAGTCAACATTTGATCCAGTTCCTTTTTTAGAGAGGACAAGAGCCGTTCAGGCACACGATAACTCCTTCGTCGAGGTACTGCTCCATCACAAAGTACTATGTCATGCTGAATCAAACTAGTTCTTCCAGGAGTCTCTTTAAACACCTCTGGGCTAAGAAGACCTTGAACGTCAGCCTGGTAATGTAATGACAGATGCTTAAGGTCCAAAGTAACATTAGAAGGAATAGGCAGATACTGTTCACAAACCTCCTCTTCATCTTCCACCCGGCGAAGCATTAGGACCTCCACTCCAGTATCTGACCTCTCATGCCATGCTTTTAATAAGTTAATATGGAGTACCCGTTTGGATCGGCTCTGCCCTGGTAAGGCAACCCTGACATAGGTGGTAGACCCCAACTTCCGAATCACCTCAAAAGGTCCTTGCCATTTAGCCAGTAGCTTACTGTTGTCACTAGGCAGCATCACCAATACCTTGGCTCCTGGCTGAAAACTTCTGGCTCTGGCCTTTTTGTCATACCAGGTTCGCTGTCGACTTTGAGATTCGATCAAATTCCTGTGAGCAAGTTGTGTCATACTCTCAAGCCTTTCCCTCATTTGGAGGACATAGGAAACAACACTCTGGGAGCCAGTGATTCTGTGTCCACCTTTCCAAGTTTCCTCCAGAAGGGCCAGGGGTCCTCGGACGTCCCGGCCATACAGCAGTTCAAAAGGGGAAAACCCCAAGGAAGCCTGCGGTACTTCCCTATATGCAAATAAAAGATAAGGGAGCCATTGGTCCCAATCGGCCCCAGTATCATTAACAAATTTGCGTAGCATTTGCTTAAGGGTCTGGTTGAACCTTTCAACCAGCCCATCTGTCTGTGGATGGTAGGGTGTAGTCCTTATGCCCTTTATCCCCAACAACTGATACACTTGTGTTAATAGTTTAGACATGAAGTTGGACCCCTGATCAGTCACTATGGCCCTAGGGAAACCCACTCTAGCAAACAGCTGAACAAGGCAAAGAGCTACATTCCTGGCTGTTACTTTCTTAAGGGGGAAGACCTCTGGATACCTAGTGGCATAATCATTGATAACCAACATGTACCGGTTCCCGGTTTTACTACGCTCAAGGGGCCCTACCACATCCATTCCCAGCTGTTCAAATGGTATACCTATAACAGGCAGTGGTTCTAGAGGAGCTTTAGGGGGACGTCTACTAGCGGTATATTGGCACTCCGGGCAATTCCTACAAAAGTCACCCACATCCTTTCTCAGACTGGACCAAAAGAAATGACAGCCAATACGAGATAGGGTCTTTTGTCTCCCTAAATGACCTGCCCATGGGACCGAATGGCCTAGCTGAAGCACCAAATCTCTTGCCTTCTGGGGCACAACCATCTTTGCCTCTGTACCCTGCCATCTATACAACACTCCATCTTGTAAAAACAACTTACTCTCATGGCCTTCTGGACTTCCCTGACTATGATACCCTTGTGCCTCTCTGTACAATGGCCCAATATCTAAATCATCCTGTTGCAATTGGCCTAAATCTGGCAGGACCACAAAGCATGATTTAAGCTGTTCAGAGAGGGGTTCTTCTTCAATACTATTTACAACAAAGTTAAATTTTTCCTGTCTCCTTTGCCTCTTCGACTTACGGGATTTTCCTGGTTGATCATCTAAATCAGAATCAAAGAAAGGCAATGCACTTACATACTGGACATTTTCCTCTCTCTTCCTAACCATAGACCGTGTTTCAGCCATATTGCAGTCATGCCTACCAGGTAACAAATCACACAACACTGGTAAGTCCTGGCCTAAAAGCATTGAATATGGAAGATCATCTACCAGACCAACATTCAGCAAATAAACCTGTCCTTGCACTTGTACATGAACATCTGCTGTAGAATAACATTTCTCATCTCCATGAATACAACGTATAGGCACCTTCGAAACAGACTTTCTGAGATTTTCTGAAACTAAATCTGTGCGAACCAATGACTGCATGCTACCTGTGTCCACTAAGGCCCATACTTCCTGACCATTAAGGACTACAGCCGCATAATGCAAGGGGACATCTCTCTGCTCAGTGTGGACAGGTCGTGGCACACAACACAAATAAGCATTGGCAGAAGGATTGTTGGGACACCTAGGTTTAATGTGACCCTCCTCTCCACATTGATGACACACAACACCTTTCCTGCTATTAAACTTCTGGCTAGGGCTTTGATTGAAAGGACCACCCCGATCACCCACAGACTTACCCTCACTTGTAATCTTGGTCCCGACCTGGGACATATTTTCTTGACTTTTTGGTTCTTTGAATCCCCGCCACTGGTTGTAAGTCCATACTTGATTCTTCCGTCGCGCTGATAGGAAGACATCCGCCAAAGCTGCAGCCTCAGAAGCAGTCTTTGGATCATGTTCTTTAATCCATATTTGCAAGTCAGGGGCTAGCATGCGCAGAAATTGTTCCAGTACGATCACTTCCGCAATGTCGTCCTTGGTTCGATTCTGGGGTTGAACCCACTTGTGATACAGTTCTTTCAATCTTACGTATAGCTCTTTTTCATCCTTCCCCACCTCAGAAGACCTGAACTGCAGACGATAACTTTCAGAGTTAATGTCATATTTTGCTAAGTATGGCTGTCTTGACTTTCTGATAGTCGAGAGATTCAACAATGTCCATATGTACATAGGCACTTCTAGCTTTACCTGTCAGTAGGGGCACTAGTCTAACTGCCCAGTCGGTTGTCGGCCACCGACACGCCACAGCTATCCTTTCAAAGGTGGTGAGATAGTGCTCTATGTCATCTACCTCTGACAGCTGTTGCAGGTGTGGCTCCTTTTGTACCGCTGAATGTCCTAACCCGTGGTAGACATTCTGATGAGGAATTGGTGATGCTGCTGGCGGTCCGCTACTAGAACTCTGCAGGAAGTCTTGAGAAGTTTGCTGGAAGGAAGGAGGAGCGCCTGTTGCATGGTAAAATGTGTCTGGAACAAATCTTTTAGCTCTTGGAGAGAAACATCTTGAGAAAGGTTACCCATCTCCATCTCAGCACCATCTCGTCCTCCTGTGGCTCCCTCAGTAACTTCCCCTTAGAAGTGAAGTAGATGCTTCTACTTTGGGCAGTCGTTATTATGACAGAAAAAAAATGTGATATGAATGAGAATTGATTCCAGGTATTTTACAAATAGTTTATTTGCATGAAGCACATCATAAAGGGTGAGTTAGCTCTCTTCTTAACAAAACAATTAACTACATTAATGCGTTTCCCAGTGAATACGACTTTGTGTAATAATTCATGTGTGTTTAACCCATAATTATAGATTATTTTTTTTTTGGGAGGGGGGATATAGTCACCAGAGCCATAAATGTCATGTTATTACTTACAATGTAGCTGTTTTTTTTTTCACCCAAACTACACTAACACCACCTATACCTAATCACTGCACCTATCCCAAAACAGAAGAAAAATCTGCAAAGGCATAAAAGTGAATGATTGACAGGATTTAGTGATATCTGTGAGTAAAGAAGCTGGATGAAAGGTTTTCCCACAGCAACAGAGTAAGCCCAAGAGGAGCTGTTTTAATGTTATCCATGCAAAACACACAGTTTGGCTCTTTGATTTGCTGCCAGCAGGCAATGATAAAGAAAATCACTGATCAAAGTAACTTTGCTGTTGTTTGTGTGGTTACAGTACATCCAAAATCTGTCTTGCACTTTTACCTGCAATGAGTTGTTTAAATATAACGGATATCATCATATCTTTTCTGCAATTTATCATAAGATCACACAGATTAAAAAATATATTACACTAAAGAGAAACAGACATTTTAAGGCGTACCTTCAACTGGCATAAAACTGCTATATCTGCTAGATTTCTTTTTTGGTTTCCAATTTTAAAGTTTACACCATTGTTCCCAACTCTATAGACATTTATGAAATATATTTAAAAACCAAATATCCTATAATACCCATTATGTTTGTGCATATTTTGACCTAGTGATGCAGGCATCACTGTGGCATGTTGGAGTGGGTATTTCGTCCCCCCTAGCATCTGACTGGAGACGCAGTGCGCGACCATAGGTTCCCTGAGAAGGGGAACGAGATACTACGTCTCTTTCCTATTCTATTGGGTCTGCATGTCTCCTTGAAACAAAGAAGTTGATGATGTGTACATGGGCACCCTCTTATACTTCCGGGCGCTCTGCTAATGACGTCACAGACTGTTAAATAAAATTTTATAATAAGTTATATTAAACATCACCTGAGAATTAAATGGTACCGAACTGAAAGATCCGTACAAAAAAAAAAAAAAAAAATCTATAAATACGTTTACCTTTGCACCCCAAATATAAAGTCAAAACCCATCAAACTTGCTGCAGTTCTGAGGAGCATTACTTTTTTCTAACTGCCCCTGGCTTCAATCCAGACAGAAAATGTGTGGTCAACAGTTGCAGGAAGGGCAGCACAGGAAGGAAATTGAAAAGCTGAAACCCAAGAGGTAATTTATCTCACTCTACACCCCTGTGATCCAGACTATCAAATGATATGAGAATGTAATCCCTCCTGAGACCCGGACAGGCTGTTTATTTATCAGTCTGCTCTCACTATATTGAATTAAAAGCACCAGATTTAAACCTCAAGACAAAAAAAAAAAAAAAAAAACCTTGAGATAACTCATGCAAATCTAATTCAAGCAAATAACCCAAACCGTTATTGCCTCATGCTGAGTTTGCCATTTTATGTGTCAAAAAAAAAAACACTATATAAAATACTATATACTGTGTATATATACAGTGAGGAAAATAAGTATTTGAACACCCTGCTATTTTGCAAGTTCTCCCACTTAGAAATCATGGAGGGGTCTGAAATTATCATCGTAGGTGCATGTCCACTGTGAGAGACATAATCTAAAAAAGAAAATCCAGAAATCACAATGTATGATTTTTTAACTATTTATTTGTATGATACAGCTGCAAATAAGTATTTGAACACCTGAGAAAATCAATGTTAATATTTGGTACAGTAGCCTTTGTTTGCAATTACAGAGGTCAAACGTTTCCTGTAGTTTTTCACCAGGTTTGCACACACTGCAGGAGGGATTTTGGCCCACTCCTCCACACAGATCTTCTCTAGATCAGTCAGGTTTCTGGGCTGTCACTGAGAAACACGGAGTTTGAGCTCCCTCCAAAGATTCTCTATTGGGTTTAGGTCTGGAGACTGGCTAGGCCACGCCAGAACCTTGATATGCTTCTTACAGAGCCACTCCTTGGTTATCCTGGCTGTGTGCTTCGGGTCATTGTCATGTTGGAAGACCCAGCCTCAACCCATCTTCAATGCTCTGAGGGAAGGAGGTTGTTCCCCAAAATCTCGCAATACATGGCCCCGGTCATCCTCTCCTTAATACAGTGCAGTCGCCCTGTCCCATGTGCAGAAAAACACCCCCAAAGCATGATGCTACCACCCCCATGCTTCACAGTAGGGATGGTGTTCTTGGGATGGTACTCATCATTCTTCTTCCTCCAAAAACGGTTAGTGGAATTATGACCAAAAAGTTCTATTTTGGTCTCATCTGACCACATGACTTTCTCCCATGACTCCTCTGGATCATCCAAATGGTCATTGGCAAACTTAAGACGGGCCTTGACATGTGCTGGTTTAAGCAGGAGAACCTTCCGTGCCATGCATGATTTCAAACCATGACGTCTTAGTGTATTACCAACAGTAACCTTGGAAATGGTGGTCCCAGCTCTTTTCAGGTCATTGACCAGCTCCTCCCGTGTAGTTCTGGGCTGATTTCTCACCTTTCTTAGGATCATTGAGACCCCATGAGGTGAGATCTTGGAGTTTGACAGTCATGTTTAGCTTCTTCCATTTTCTAATGATTGCTCATTCAGTGGACCTTTTTTCACCAAGCTGCTTGGCAATTTCCCGTAGCCCTTTCCAGCCTTGTGGAGGTGTACAATTTTGTCTCTAGTGTCTTTGGACATCTCTTTGGTCTTGGCCATGTTAGTAGTTGGATTCTTACTGATTGTATGGGGAGGACAGGGGTCTTTATGCAGCTAACAACCTCAAACAGGAGCATCTAATTTAGGATAATAAATAGAGTGGAGGTGGACATTTTAAAGGCAGACTAACAGGTCTTTGAGGGTCAGAATTCTAGCTGATAGACAGGTACTTATTTGCAGCTGTATCATACAAATAAATAGGTAAAAAATCATATATTGTGATTGCTGGATTTCTTTTTTTAGATTATGTCTCTCACAGTAGACATGCACCTACGATGACAATTTCAGACCCCTCCATGATTTCCAAGTGGGAGAACTTACAAAATAGCAGGGTGTTCAAATACTCATTTTCCTCACTGTATATATATATATATATATATATATATATATATATCACATGGTCACAGAGACTTATGGGAAAGATCAAAGACTTATGGGCAGTTTTACATTGTCAGCTCTAGAACAGAGATTACACTAACAGTGTCCCACTTTACCATTATCAGTTACTGCCTCAGTTACTGACTCACTATCAGACCTCTATAATCAGTGTGGAAGGGAATTTATCTATCTATCAGAGCAGTCAGAGAAATCTGATGTTTGTGTTGTTGCCTCAAATGTTTTCTCAAATGTATAAGAATTAGTTGAGTTTATGCTTAAAACAAGAAAAATACCTGCCAAAAAGATAATAAAAATAAACTTGTTTTCCTTTTGAATTAAGTACATTTTTCTTTCCCTACTGGTAATTTTTTTTTCTTGTTTTAAGCCACTCACTTAATTTTGATAAATATTTCAGAAAACTAAATGTGCCATTTTGCTTCTCAAGTAAATGCATCTTGATTTAAGATTAAGATAGGCCTATTTGTTGTGGAAAACCAGAAAAAATATATAGTAAAATTCCTTAAGATCTAGGATGCTTTGAGTATTTCAGGAATAATAATGCACTATACTATCAATCATATATATTTCCCCTCACCTTTTTAACCTTTATTTGTGAAAAGTTGTTTGGGATTCATTGCAGAGAAGCAACAAAGTTAACTTCAAAATGATGACAGAAGTGTGACTATCAGCTCTAGGACTTTCATTATCTTTAGCCTCACGGCAAGGAATGATTAGAGCCGTGAGGTTTGCCAATATTGCCTCTCCACTGCTGCTCAGTCTGACCTGGAGTTCAAGATGTACTGTGCCGAACACTGACCTGCCACAAGTGGCCTAATTGGAATATTGTTCATAATCAATTTTAAATGTCAATCTGTCCTGACTCGCTCAGTATGCAAACATACACTGCTGGACAAAATGTTGAAATATCTTTAAAAAAAGATTGTGGATGGAATGTGCCCAATTCGTTTAAAAGACATAGTAAATTGCTATTATAAGCGCTAACCCACACAAAAACATAATGGCAATGATTGTTACATTCAGGTCGAGATGTACTGATATTAAATAAACAGCAGGTTTGACATTACCCTTTACTAAATCAAAATGTTTTGTTGCTTATTTGTAGAGGAGCAAAGTTACTCTTGTTATCATTCATTTGGATCTAATGTAGTCCAGCTGAGGTGCAGGGCCTAACACTAAGAGGTCAAATAGTTTGTGAGTGGAGACACTTCTCATAGGTGACACATATGCAGAGGGAGGCCTAGTATGTGAGTTTCAGCCCTCTGTCTGAGCTCTGCACAGGGGCAGAATAGGACAAAATTTCACGCCAGAATATCTCACACTCATCCAGGCCATCCCATATACACCCACAACAAATTTTAAAACCATGGACAAACCTATTTTTTGTATGGCCATCACCAGGGTTTGAAATTAACACCCACCAACTCACCAAATGGCGGGTAAAAGTCAACTGTGACGAGTAACGCTGTCAAATCAATTATGTTTACTCACTTTGCTGGGGAAGTTCGTGTAAGCCAAATCTTCGCAGATTTATCACAAAAACTTGTGAGTCATCATGATATATTAAAGGGGAACTTGGCAACGATTTTAACTTAATAAAACCTTTTAGAAATCATTTGGATGGTTAAATAACCTGTTCCAGTGAAAATGGTGACTTTCCCCAGTCCCCCCAACGTTCCCAGGCGGAAAACCAACCTTGCAACATGGGGACTAACGTCCCGGTAAGTTGGAAATAGGAAGTCTTGTGAGAAGCGAGAAACACAAACTGCTTTACGGCAATTCGACATAAACACACACGCCCCCCTCAATGTGATGTATTACCCATCTCGGTAGACATAGCTACACACGATAAAGTTGGCCGGCTCCGATAATAACAAATGCACATGAACAGCGGTAGAATGAGGGAGGACGGTGCCGCAAGTGAGTTTTTTTACAACATTGTTGTGAAATATACGGCCCACAGCTGTAGGGGGAGGTGGTTGAGAAAACATGCGACAACAAAAGTGAAAATCAGCAAAGAAATGGCTAGAATTGCCAAGTTCCCTTTAAATAGCCTACAGCATATTGCACAAAATCTGGATTGAAAAATCCTTTGATGTTAGATTAACATTAAAAATGCAGACCACAGCAGGATTATTAGGATGCTGTCACTTTAAGACGAATGCATGGATCCAATATACTGCAACTGTACTATAATAATAATAATAATTATGATAATAATAATTTGTTACTATTATATAGCGCTTTATCTGGGACCTCAAAGCGCTTTACAAGGAAGGGGGGAATCTCCTCAACCACCACAAATGTGCAGCATCCACCTGGATGATGCGACGGCAGCCATATTGCGCCAGTACGCCCACCACACACCAGCTTACTGGTGGTGAGAAGACAGTGATGAAGCCAATCAGTACACGGGGATGATAAGGAGGCCATGATGGACAGAGGCCAATGGGCCGATTTGGCCAGGATGCCGGGGTTACACCACTACTCTTTCGAAAGACATCCTGGGATTTTTAATGACCACAGAGAGTCAGGACCTCTGTTTAACGTCTCAACATTTAGTGTCCCCATCACTATACTGGGGCGTTAGGACCCACACAGACCACAGGGAGAGCACCCTCTGCTGGCCTCATAACACCTCTTCCAGCAGCAACCTGGTTTTTCTCATGAGGTCTCCCATCCAGGTACTAACCAGGCTCAGCCCTGCTTTGCTTCAGTGGGCAACCAGTCTTGGGCTACAGGGGGATATGGCTGCTGGCTCGTGTTACACCTCGTGTAATTGACTAATGTGTAACCCCAGTGTTGGGCAAGCTACTCACCTGTCGGGAACATAATGTTATGGTGACATAACGCCCCCCTCCGGCCAGGTGCGTCCACCGTAACGCAGCAACAAGGGAGGACCGGAGGAGGTTCTGGTGGTGGACAAGGTGATGGTGAAGTGCAGGAGAGAGGCTGGAGTGACAGGATGGTGAAGGGATGACGACGATCCCCTGACGGCGCGGATGGAAATGGCCTGGTGGCGCAGACCCAGAGCCGTCCAGTACCGACAGCCCACGGCAGAGTAGAAGGAGGGAAGAGACCAGGTGGCGAGGAGGCTGACGGTAGCTGGGGGATGATCGACGGAGACTCTGCGGCAGGATCCATCGCGCAGACAGAGAGCTGGTGGACTCCAACGACGACGCTGGACTGGAAGACCTAGGCGACATCGCGCGACGAGCGCTGAAGGTGGAGCCAGAGTACCCGAGAGCAGAGGCGGTGTCGGAGTGAGAGGGGACAGAGGTGACGGCGAGGGGAAGGAGGAGCCCGCTGTAGCCCGAAAGGGTGGAGGGACGGAGTGTAGCGGACGGACCGTAAGTCCGTGGCGAAGTGACGAGTGACCAAGTGGGAGCCAGCAGGACGAGGGAACCTGATGTAGCCGATGGTTCGAGGGTCTCTAGTGGAGGCGCAGGTGGGAGGAACCAAGACGGAGCCGGCAGGTTGAGATGGAGTGCAGAGGACCGAGGCTGGAGGCGGAGCCAGGGGATCCTCATGCCCGGGTTCTGTGGATGGATGGCTGACCTGCGTCTCGACGTCAGGGGGTCTCCCCAGAGACGAAGTAGGGCAGCGAACATCCAGCAGCGACGGGGCTGGAGGACTGGCTGAGCTGGGTGTCACGAAGGTATCAGACAGGTTGAAGACAGGGCTGATACAGTCACTGGAGTGGTTATACAACGACGAAGATGCAGATGACGGGTGGGAGACGGTATCTCTTTGGAGAAATTAATCAGCCAGTCCTCGTGATCCATAGATTGGGTTCCCTCGTCCGCAGATGTCATGGGCTCACACCCCTGGTCAGACTCCTGTTGGAGCTCCTCCTCCGGGGCGAGGTTCAGCTCTGTCCACTTTGTCTCGGGCTCTGGCTGGCGCGTCGCGGCGGGTGGTAGCTCTCCGTCTGCGGGGGGCACGCACGAGATCTCCGCGGTCGAGGATGGCAATCCGGGCTCTGGGTCTGGCTGCGTTCTGGATCGGGGTGCGAAGCTCTCCTGACACCTGATGATGGCCTCCTTCCAGTTCAGGTTTGAGGTGTCTGGGAGGTCGATTGGGTGGTGGAAGTTCGCCCCGATCCAGAACAGGGTCTTCAGGGTTTCATCGTCGAGGGGGCTGGTGACTGCAAGGTGAAAGAAGCTTGTGGTGAAAGACAAAAAATCCTGGCTCTTCTGAGACTTCTGAGAAGTCAATATTATCCATAACTTCTTCTTTTTTGGTCCGGTATTCTGTCACGGCTCGTAGGAAGGATGACGGAGATGAAAGTAGGAATAACACTTTCTTTAATAAAGTAAACTCAGGAACAGGTAACCGGTGTTACACAAACAATACCAGACACTGAACAGAAGACAGGCAGGAACTCAATACACAGTGAAGATGACATAAACAACAGGCAGTTGTGAGGAAGGTGATTAGTGTCCATGGATACAGATTGGTGGCGGGAAACTCAGGCAGGGGAACACAGTTTGTTCACTTGTTCAACATTTGTGAAACACTTGATGTTTTCGTTCACTTAGATCTGTTACACACTACATGAAAGGTATTTTTCAAAATTCCATAACAGGTGCCCTTTAAGTTAAAGAACTAAAAATATTTATACCAAAAATGAAATAAAAATAAATAAAAAGACAAAAAAAAATTATAAAATGACAAGACACATGGTAAAATTACTAAAATGTAAATGAAAACTGAAACTATAAAAACTAGATTCAAATATTAAGCTAATAATACTATAATAGTATATAAATGACAATAAATAATACATTCAATCCTATATTTTGCCAATTCTAGGAAGTTCTGCAGTAACCTTTTAAAATGAAATAATAAAAAAAATCAAATACTGAAATTTCCATACACAAATGCACCATGGGGAATGAAAATGATAGAGAAAATGAGATGTATTTCTTTAAATGCAAATGGTCTTTTAAGGCATTATTTACAACTGGTCATGTTCAGCCTTTAGAAACCCAAGAAAATCCTCAGCCACCACCGATTTTCATATAATCATATGTTGCAATCATAATACAGTAGGAACACACACAGATAATCTCAAAACCCATGACCATTAAGCAATGCAAATTACTCACATTGAGTTGGTGGAAAAGAGCTGTATTGACATGCAGCAGGATTAGGTGTACAGACAGATTGTTGCATGGTTTCCAAAAGCACTTTATTTCACTAACCATGTGATAATCTGGAGAGGCTAAAATGGTGGTTGAACGTAAATACAATTGGCTGGCACAAAAATCTCATTGTGCAATAACTGCAGTTAGAATTACAGTTCAAATAACCCAAAAAGAAATGTCAAAAACATATGTGATGTGTCTGCTGGACAGCAGGGGGCAGTAACTCAATAACCCAGAAGAGCTTGCAAAGTTTTCTGTTTATAAATGCCTGCCAAATGCACTTTCCTTTGCTTGTTATTTAGGTGAATCATCATGAGAAGCACACATGCTCCTGCATCCCTCATCATAACCTTGTTTATTTATTTAGCAAATGGAAGGCCGAACACCTCAGTTTTAACATGCTGGACAGTGTCCATATTCAGCCTGGCCGGAAAAATCGACATATGCACAGCTCCGAAATAATACTGCATCACAGTACTTCTAAAAGTAATTGCATAGAGAGTATCTATATTGCACTGCATGGCTTGAGAAGGATCTGTTACAAATACTTATTAGCACCTTAATGACTAACATCTCTGCCTGATTGAGTTTGAAGCACCTGTCTGATTGCATCTGGACACGGTCTGATTGCAGCCCACTCCGTAAGGTTTGCAATAAGTTCACTATTATGTTGGGCAAAAAAAGAGTGATTCTGAAATATTTATCCAATGGCTTCAGAGATCAGCGTCTGTGGAAATATTTAACAAGCACAAACAAAACAAAAAAGAATGTATTGCATTTGAAGTTGGTGGTGTTTCAAATTTTATCTATGGAGAAGGATCTGCCTCATTGCAGGGAGGTCAAGCAAGTTTGCATTGCTCGTTATTTTTTTCCTGACAGAAGTGCCTCTTGCTGGAAGCTGAGGGAAAGTTTGGAGGGAGGCGTGCGCTTGGAATCCATCAGGCAATGCCAGGCTTCTCTGAGTATATGCCTGAGGCCTGACTGGATAGCCTGGACCGCATGTGATAGACAGCTTACTGACTGACATACGGCCAGACCACATGCACTGGACGAGGATGGCTTTGCATGGTGAGGAGGGAGAGAAAGAATTGAGATTGAATTCTTGAGATGACAGATTGAAATAAAAGGACAGGCAAATAAAAAAAGGCAAGAAATCAGAGAAATCAGCCGTGTGGCACGTGGCAGGATATCTACATCCTCTTCTGCGCTTTATTCAAGTCATATTCCAGGCCTCAGGCGGCACGAACATCGACTAACAAACAGTCTGTTCATTTATGGGTCAATGGTATGACTCATTTTTTTGTCCTATTTATTAATTTATTCAAAAATACATATTAAATGCAATTTACACAAAGAATACAGCACTCTGATGAGCATGTTTTTAATTAAAACAAGTCTTAATGAAAGCTTCAGTTTAACACTAAGTAATTTTGATGGCTTCTGCAGTCTCAAATTGTTCAACCCCTTCATTGCAAGCATCTTTAGTACTAGAACATCCTGCTGCAAACGAGATATATAACCAGACATCAGCTTCTGGCAGTGTTTCTGTGGGTTTGTGTGCTGCAACCACCTTCTTCAAATCCCACCAGAGATTTTCTGTGGTGTTCAAGTCAGGTGACTGTCATGGCCACTGTAGAATCTTAGAACTTCTTTTGCAACCAAGCCTTGGTGGAATTTGAGGTATGCTTGGGATCATTGGCGTGTTGTGAGTATAGCCCCATGTCCCAAAAAACATTTTTTCCCATTCACAGTCATTAAAAGTGAAAAAAAGTGCTAAATTATAAGACCATCCAAGATGGCAGATTTTTAGACTGCATACTTCTGTTGGGGTGCAACTGAGCAACTGCAATTAAGAGCGTTAACGGTTAGCTGGTCTTTTCCGAATAACCTGTTGCTATCATAATGTTTTCATCTGAAATTCCAGCCCGTTCTCATCCCAAGGCGTAATATACTGACGCTTTTGCCAAAGCGTCTATATCGAACGCACATGGCACCCTTTAGCGTCAATATGAGACGCCGATATACACTCACCGGCCACTTTATTAGGTACCCCATGCTAGTAACGGGTTGGACCCCCTTTTGCCTTCAGAACTGCCTCAATTCTTCGTGGCATAGATTCAACAAGGTGCTGGAAGCATTCCTCAGTGAGTTTGGTCCATATTGACATGATGGCATCACACAGTTGCCGCAGATTTGTCGGCTGCACATCCATGATGCGAATCTCCCGTTCCACCACATCCCAAAGATGCTCTATTGGATTGAGATCTGGTGACTGTGGAGGCCATTTGAGTACAGCGAACTCATTGTCATGTTCAAGAAACCAGTCTGAGATGATTCCAGCTTTATGACATGGCGCATTATCCTGCTGAAAGTAGCCATCAGAAGTTGGGTACATTGTGGTCATAAAGGGATGGACATGGTCAGCAACAATACTCAGGTAGGCTGTGGCGTTGCAACGATGCTCAATTGGTACCAAGGGGCCCAAAGAGTGCCAAGAAAATATTCCCCACACCATGACACCACCACCACCAGCCTGAACCGTTGATACAAGGCAGGATGGATCCATGCTTTCATGTTGTAGACGCCAAATTCTGACCCTACCATCCGAATGTCGCAGTAGAAATCGAGACTCATCAGACCAGGCAACGTTTTTCCAATCTTCTATTGTCCAATTTCGATGAGCTTGTGCAAATTGTAGCCTCAGTTTCCTGTTCTTAGCTGAAAGGAGTGGCACCCGGTCTTCTGCTGCTGTAGCCCATCTGCCTCAAAGTTCGACGTACATTGCGTTCAGAGATGCTCTTCTGCCCACCTTGGTTGTAACGGGTGGTTATTTGAGTCACTGTTGCCCTTCTATCAGCTCGAACCAGTCTGGCCATTCTCCTCTGACCTCTGGCATCAACAAGGCATTTCCGCCCACAGAACTGCCGCTCACTGGATGTTTTTTCTTTTTCGGACCATTCTCTGTAAACCCTAGAGATGGTTGTGCGTGAAAATCCCAGTAGATTAGCAGTTTCTGAAAAACTCAGACCAGCCCTTCTGGCACCAACAATCATGCCACGTTCAAAGTCACTCAAATCACCTTTCTTCCCCATACTGATGCTCGGTTTGAACTGCAGGAGATTGTCTTGACCATGTCTACATGCCTAAATGCACTGAGTTGCCGCCATGTGATTGGCTGCTTAGAAATTAAGTGTTAACGAGCAGTTGGACAGGTGTACCTAATAAAGTGGCCGGTGAGTGTATATGGGGCAGAAGGCGCCTCCTAGTGGTCTAACCCTAACCCTACACCATACCTAAACCTACCCATATCTCTGCGTGTTATATTGACGCTAAAGGGTTCCATGGGCGTTGGATTTAGACGCTTTGTCAAAGTGTCAGAATATGACGCCTTGGGATGAGGATGCGTTGGAAATTCAGACACATTTACATCAATTATCCATATTAGAGAGATATCTTAGAGTTAGACATGAAGCCTGAATCTTTTTAGAGACCAAAATAGACCGCCTTAATTGCCAGCTAAATTTTCTGTCAGCGATCTGAATAGTGCCGCTCATCTTGACTATCAATCTATGGACCGTTTTAATCAGAAAGGTTTCCTGCATTTATTGGCTGCATGGGCCTCTTTCAGTTATCAAGAGCGCTATTGACATCTCTCATCGCTGTTTGTCTGTTCAAGTCTGAGCCAGAGTGCATTCCAATTAGCAGTTATATAATTAGAGAGAAGTACTTTTCAACACAATCATCAAATAAAGCACTGTTCCCTCCTCTCGAAGGTGAGCAGAAGCATTTGTGTTTCCTACAATACAATTAACTGTTTTATACAATTTTATACATTTTACTTGTAACCATTTCAAGTGTAAGCATAAGCAAATAATATTATTAAACCTTCTCAATTATAATATGTGCTAACTAATTTTGATTCAGTATTAATATTGCTACCCATTGCAAATACAATACAATATTGTCAAACTATAACAACGCTCTCCCAAATATGTTGCTATTATAACTGCGTTGGTATAAGTAGCAAAGGGTTGGTAATAGACAGGAAATGCAAAATTGTGTATACCATCTTGCTGATAACATTTCTTTAGTCATTCGGCAATCCTGCAGACAGAACGAACCACTGTAGGGAAACCACCCTTACAATATACTGCTTACAGGTAAATCTGCCTAAAATACTGAATTTCTCAGTTCCTTTTAGGAATATATAGATAGATAGCCTTAACGCATACAGACTAAGACTAAAACACCTCAACATTTAAAAAATGTTGACCTTATGTGGACTTGTAACATGCAAAATCAAGACCTAGGTCCTGTTTGCCCCTGGCATCAACATTTATATTCTGTCGTATTCTGTCATCTTTCACAAGTTGAAAGGTGAGATAGATCATAATTTAAGCCTGTTAGTGGCATACGTCACAAATGTGTCTGCCGTGACCACTTGTGATTGAATTTGGAGGGGAAGGTCTCTGATTTCGTTTTGTTGAGCACATCACTCACTGTATTACCGCATGTTGATAAAGCTAAAAAAAAAAGTATAAAATATACTTTTATTTTTTTCAATCTTATTGCAGCATGCCGTTTCAAACTAAATTCTCATTGATATTTTAAGTCAAGTCACATTTGTACTTTTTACAATACACAATGTTTCAAAGCAGCTGCACAGTAATAGGATGCTTCAAAATTAATCAATTATGAAACTAAATCAATTTAAGTTATAAAGTAGCTCTACCGAAGAAGTGTCATTATTCAGCTCAATTCAGTTCAATGTTGATTCAACTTAGTTATGAAACAAGCGAAGTTCACAATGTAATTTCGGGAGGAGTGAACCCATCTAATCTTTCAATTAACTGCTGGAGCATATAAGCGCCCGCTCTCCTTGCTCTGGCATAAGCTGTTTTGGCATCCCTCCACCTCCCCATCTCCACCAATATAATTTAGGCATCTTGCAACCATACTCATCATCTAAGCATTGGTAGTCCCACTGGGGGGTATATCTAAGCTCGAGTTGAAGCTGCTTCCTTGAACCATTGCGGACAGCAAGCCAAATACGCTTAACCTTATTAGCTTAAAGATTATATGGCCAAAGGAAGTACAGAAGTAGAGTACAAATTCGATTCAGCTATAAAGCAGCTAGCTACAGATGACACTGTCATTATCCACCTCAATTCAGTTTAAGTTTTGTTCTCATCCACTTTTAGTTAAACTCCTGTTGGTGTCAAACGAGAGTTCCATGAAGTCTTGTTCATAATAAGCAATGCTATCTCACAACCAATTCGTACGTATTTTACGAGGTGTCTAATTCATACGAATTTGTATGACCTCACTCTTACGAATTCGTACGATTTGTCTAAACCCCAGTGATGGGTAGGTCTAGGGTCGGGGTAAGGTAGGTCATTTGTACGAATTCATACAAATTGGGCATATTGTAAAATATGTACAAATTGCCTTGAAATCGGGTTGGTATAAGTGCTTTTAGAAATTTTTCAATCTGATATTTATCAGAGGTTTTGTTACCGGCAAAGTACAGTGATTGATTGACTGCTGAGTAAATTGTATGTTGATGTTGCTGGGATGATTGTACCATGATTGTATAACTGATTACTGTAATTAATTATCATACACTACAAATGTGAAGTGGTCACTCTGAATGTGGTTTGATGGATCAAATCGCAAAATACCCTGGATGCTTAGCCCTAGATTTAGTAAAGGGTGTAAAGGATTTAGTAAAGTGACGTGTAAAGGCCCAGTATCTATCCAAGTTAGTGCACACGCCCCCGGAGAAGTGGGCAGCCATTTTGTTGGCACCCAGGGAGCGATTGGGGGATAGGGGTGCCCTGCTCAAGGACACTTCAGTCATTTCCTGCCAGTATTGAGAATCGAACCCACAACCTCCGTATTACCAGTCTGACTCTCTAACCAGTAGGCCTCAGCTACCCATAATATCCACTTTGATGAAAATCATATTACTCAAAATGGATGCTAATAACAGGTCAGAATGGGGGGCATTGAACGTTCTGCAGTATTTTTCTCTTTCATTCATTGAGTTTAAACTACATGGAGCATAAGGTACATAACACTCGTGCTGTTTGTAGGTTTTCCTGTTTTACTCTCCAGATTTGGGACAGGGTTAAATTGGGTCACCATGTTTTTTTATTTTCCAGTGGATTGGCAGAGAAATGGCTGCATGGGGCAGAAGTGCCTGAGGTCTCAGGTGGAAGGGCTGCTGGGCAGCAGGACACGGCTCCCTAGAGGAATACAGGACAAGAAACACGGGCCAGGACGATCGAGCTCATCACCTTTACTCTTTAAAGTTCACCCAAGTGGAAGCTTGTACAAACATCTCCAATCATAGGCATGAGGTTGAACACACACACACACACACACGCGCGCACACACACGCAACACACACACACACAAATAACAAATTTGCTTTTGCTGATGCACATGAGATGCTTTAGAAAGAATACTCCATGGGGGCCAAATTTTTGGAAAAAGTAGATCTTCCCAGTATTCACAAAAAAAAAGCAATGGGAATGACATTTCAAGTTTGGCAGGTACATGTTTTGTCTTGTGTTCTTACAGTCTTTCACGCAGTTCTTACAGTTTCCTCTGAGGAGGTAAGGGAGGTAGTGCCTCCTCAAAAAAGTGGATAAGAAAATAATCCATGTTACAGAAATAAAACAGGTGTGTTTGATTAGGGTTGGGGCTAAACTCTGCAGGACAGGGGCACTCCAGGACCGAAATTGTCCAACCTTGCTCTAAGATGATTTAGCCTGCTGTGGCTTCATTTGGAACAATATTTTGTTGGTGAGCATTGTGTATAAAATCATGTGTTACTCAATATGAACATCTTGTTTGTTTAGGCTATCTGGTAGTGGTAACACTTTACAATAAGGTTTTATTAGTTATGCATTAAGTAGTGTTAACTAACAATGAGCAATATATTTGTTACAATATTTAGGTCTATTAATCTTTGTTAACGTTAGCTAAATATACAACGGTTATTTGTTGGTTTGGGTTAGATCAGGTCCATTATATTAACCGATACAATTTTTTAATAAAGTTGTGAATGCTTATAACTAGGGCTGTCAAATGATTAATCACGATTAATCGCATCCAAAATAAAAGTTTTTTTTACATAATATATGTGGGTGCACTGTGTATAGTTATTTTGTATATATATAAATACACACACATGCATGTATATTTAAGAAAAAATTATTATTTATATATAAAATATTTATATTTATATATAATATAAATTATATATAAATCTATATACAGTATATACATGAAAATATTTCTTAAATATATACAAGCATGTGTTTGCATTTATATATATAAAATAATTATACACAGTGCACCCACATATATTATGTAAAAAAAAACTTTTATTTTGGATGTGATTAATCACGATTAATCATTTGACAGCCCTACTTATAACTCCTATATTTTATCATTGTTTTGGAACATACCAGCTTATTCATAACCTTAAGGCTATACTAATACTAAAAGCTAAAAAACTAAAACAGTTATTTCAGGGGGCCTTTAATGTTAATTTTATAACTCCTATATTTTATCATTGTTTTGGAACACACCAGCTTATTCATAACCTTAAGGCTAACATACTAATACTAAAAGCTAAAAAACTAAAACAGTTATTTCAGGGGGCCTTTAATGTTAATTTTATAACTCCTATATTTTATCATTGTTTTGGAACACACCAGCTTATTCATAACCTTAAGGCTAACATACTAATACTAAAAGCTAAAAAACTAAAACAGTTATTTCAGGGGGCCTTTAATGTTAATTTCACTGTTTGCTACATACAGTCGCTCACTTCTGCTAAAATGGATCACGGATTTTTATGACATCACCGCGGACTTCAGCTTCTCATCATATCTTCGGTCTAATCAAATGATCTCAAGAATCTAAAGCGCCCCGCTCCCTATGCTATAAATACCACCTGGCCAAAGCGACCGTTGTCACGTCACGGAGCAATGTGGGTTGGAGATCTGTGTTCGGTTGCCCAAACGCTCAAGTTTTATTCCATTTTCCAACTGTACTGTTGGTTAAGAATGAAATGGTTAGAATGTATTCACACCTCTACAATTGAATCCAACATATCGTCAGCAACCTGATTCACTTCCATGGTGCTGCCAAGTATGACTTGCAGTCTGTGAGGAAAAACTAAATGGTATTGGCTATTTGAAAATAAAGCCATTCAATATGTCCCACCTTAGCTTGTTTCAGTGTTCCGAGGCACTTCAGTGGGACTTAAAGCAGTATCTTTCATCATCAGTTCATATTAACTAGGGAAGTTAACTAATGTTAAAGCTACAATATGTATTTTTTTTCGCAACTAGGGGTCACTAACCTCTTACAATAACAAAGGCGTAGATTGATGACGCAGTGAATAAACGGATTCATGGAACTTGTGGTCATGCTGATGGATCTAATAATGTTTATTGGAAACATTATTAACATTTCGTTTTTTAACATGACTGTGGTATGAAGCAGGTTGCGATTGCTAATGAGAGACAGATATCAGCGCCACATGCGAGTCCCATGGATTTAAAGGAATAAGGACATTTCATTTTACCGAACTACCCGCAAGTGCTGAATTAATACTCAAACTGGTCAGTTTATGTAACAAATTAAAATTGTGAGGAAACGCAGCGCTGTTTCACTTGGTCTACACACTATCATACTAAACTGCATTTGAGTGTGTTGAAAGTTATAATCTTATTCTATGTGTTAGTTTGTTGGCTGTGAGACTAACAGTTAGCTAGATCAACATTAGAATTACATTCTGATCATATTCTAACATTTCATCATGTTGAGCTATATAACAATGATTCATTTTATGTACATTTCCTCACTTGTCTAATAAAGTACATTCAAGAGCGGCATCTCTGTCAAGTCGTGAAGCTCTGTCAAGTCAAAGTTTGTCGCGGACGTGGAGCTCTCGGCATCTCGAAAACGCCACGCCTATATTGAACCTCGTTTTATTTCTCCTTTTGTCCCAAAGTCTGCTTGCCATGGTCAATAATGTTTGAACGAAACAACAACAGCGTGGCGCTAGACGTCACGCAGTTGTCCATGTCTGTCGCCATGGTTACTATGGCAGTACAAGCGGAAACCAGGGATAACGTGGATATTACGTCATTGACAGGCGATTGATTGCCTTTGGCTTGCTCAGTTGGGGATATTCAAATGAATTAACCAATCAGTAATACCATTGATCAGCCCTACCAAACGTGGATGTTTTTTCCACTAAAAAACGAACATTGTTATGTTGTTTTGATTGATACTGTGAAGCTGCTTTAATTGATACAATCTATATTGTGAATATACTTGACTTGACTTGACTCGTGAATTTCTCTGATTTACAAATTCTTGGAAACATTTAGGATCATTTAAGTGCACAATTAAAAAAAAAAAAAAAAACCTTATTGTAAAGTGTTACCGGCTAAATGTTACATAAAATCAATGGGTGTTTCTCAATATGATCTTGCGTCCTTGTGTTCTCGTAATACGTCATCAACCGTGAAAGTCCAGATCCAATACTCAAGAAAGCAAGTACAGAGTATGCATTAAAGAACCCGGATGTATTCTTGATAGAGGATGCATTGAGTGCAGACTTGAGAGAATTGCAGAAAAATCCCAAAACTCATAGCGTAAACTTTTTCCTTAAGAGATTCTAAAAGCTTGCAAATATGTGATGGCTTATAAAAGAAAAAATGTGTCTTTTTGTTTGGTATAAAGTTAATACCTAGCGAAAGCCTTCAATTCTTTTTTAATTGGCATAGGCTTATTTAAAAGAATCCACAACATTAAATACTAATACTAATATGTGCTGAATGGTCAGGTTAGCATATCTAAATTATCACAAAGCGTGTCCTTCTGAGTTCACTCTTTCAAGGTAGCCTGGCAAGACCGGTCTCTATGCTCTATGCAAGTCAGCTTTTGCGTTCTTAGAATTGAGAAACAGCCAATGTCACATTCCCAATCATGCTGGTCTGAATCAGCACAGAGTGATTGTTGCTGAATCATATTTGGTCAAAAGCACTCTTGCTTGAGCTCATGCTATAGCCTTAATTTCAGAAGCCTGAAATAAGAATTACCTGAAATAAAAATGACCAGAAAATTTTTAAAAGAGAAGTCAACAGCAATCGTATGTTTATATATCTGTGAATTCCCACAGATGTCTCCAATCTTCTCAAATTACTGATGTCCAATCCATTATTTCTTTATTTGACAGGCTAAAAAGCAGTTCTGGATTTTTTTGTTTATTTTATTTATCACAGCCTGGCATACTGAATGGTCTTAATATTTGTACGTCTAGATCATTTGCTCTGCTGGGCTGGTGAAATATAAAAGTCTGTGTATTGGTGGGATCATTATATGAGAAGTCATAACCCTTTTCAGAACCCTTTTAAAGATCCATCAATATTAATGTAACGTGTAATTGTCTTTTTTCTAGCCAACAGAGATTTAAAGCAGCACGCTTTTTCTTTGCATTTGCAATTTGTGGGGTTTTAATTACATACTCCAAGAAAGCACATAACACAAGGTGATTTCAACAATGGTCTAAATAATTAAACGTGGGCACTTATGTCGGGTTGCGCAGTTAATAAGCTTTTGAGCTAAAACTGTTTGTTTTACACTAAAGACAAAAACCACAAGAAAATTAAATTGACATGCAGCATGACTTTGCTTTCAGCTTTGTCGCAATGTTTACAGCAGTGAGAGAAAAAAATCGATCATAATTCTTTCTTCGCCAATGATGGCTTTGGAAAAAATGGAAGTTGTGTATGTGAGTCACTCCTTTGAATGCAAACACACCATTGGGAAAAAGACAGACAACATCCATAGGAGACAGACAGATACAGTGCATGCGTGGCTAGGATGCTGTTATAATGGCAAAAGGTTTCGAAACCCTGCCAGCACACTGCAGAATCGTTTTTATTGATCGTGCAGGGATTTATAATCATAGGTGAGGAACTTTGGAAAAAATGAGGACGCCATGAAGATTATTCCATTGCCAAGATTCAGCTTCTGTTATTACAGCAGCAAAAAAAGTAGGACAGCTAAGAGCTGACATTTTTGAACAAGTTATGAATATTGTGAAATGTTTACCATCTAACAGAACAATCTCTCTAAGTGCTCACGGCAGCGTCTCTTTTTCCAAAACAATCAAAATGAAATGTCAAACATAAAATCTGAATGAATGAAAAAATCTGAATGTATGAAAAAAAAAAACATAATAAAGGAGGACAAACTCCTACGTAACCTGTCCTTTTACCACCAGTTTAAGGAATTTTTAAATATATTTTTTGAGGTTCACTTATAATATTAATACGTTTTTTGAACAAAAATAAATTTGAAAAATATTTGCATATATAAATCATCATTCATATCACCCTCATTCAGACCCTCTGTCTGAAGGATAGGCTGAATAATCAGCTAAAGAAATTGCATGCTGAAATTGAGCATAAAGAAATTGCAAATTGCACGCTGGCCAGAGCAAAGTAGGCGAAGTTTTTAAATCTTTTAGCGAGAGTTCTATAGCCATGTGATTGTTGTTCCACCTTTCGTTCAGCAGCAAAATATGTAGGCCTATCCGTCTCTTCAAGCGAGCGACAGCACCTGACATGCCAAATTGAATTGACATGTCTCCATGACAGCTTTTCTCCCGATGTCCCTACACAACCGCAAACTTCTATTGAATAGCTCCGGAAATTCCAACACACACAATAACACGCAATCCACGAGTGTTTGGATGCCCCATTTCTATTGGCCGCTTGGTTAATTGTCACAGAGCTCAACTAAAGTTGAACTATTTTGAACTTTGACCGCGGCAAGCTCGCCAATGGTGCACGTGTGCGCTTTGGTCGACGCAGCAACAAACCATCCTAGCGCGGCGCAATCCATTGAAATCAATGGGTTTCAAAGCGCAGAGCATTCCACGTCCTATCTGTCCGGTAGGCCTACGGTTAACACTATGGTGTGTGTTTGTGTTCTTCGTACGGATCGTTACCTGTTGGATTATTATAAATAAAGTTACCCGTTGAATCTTCATCTTCTGTTGGCCTATCTACGTCTTCCTATCTGCACGCACTTGTTACACTCAGCAGGACACCGGGATCTTTCCTGACTGACCGCAGGGTTGTGCACACGTCAATGCTGTTTACGTTCGGGTCTAATCAGGTTAGAAAATAAATGCTGTCGGGTCAGACTCTGGTCTTTTTTTCTCAGGCGTGCTAAGGGGGGCTTAACAGTTGTTGTTTTTTTGTATTGTTTTTTTTTTTTACCTTAAATCTCTACATTTAAAAGGTCACATTGTAAACTGTACAATTATTAAGCGCGTTATCAATTTCTCTGAACATCTTTATTATTACCTTATCAAAGCTTTGGATCAACAGCGAATTTTATGAAAACTGCAGACTGACAACCCCATAGACATTATCATGTCATGGACATTTCCACCTATTGGTCTGAACAGATTTTACAGAACGAATTTTACGAGGTGGCTAATTCGTACGAGTTCATACAACCTCATTTGTAGGCATGACCTACCCCTGACCCCGCCCCTAAACCTACCCGTCACTGGGGTTTAGACAAATCGTACGAATTCCTACGAATCAATCACATTTTACTCACACGAATTGGTCGTGAGATAGCGTTGGCTAAAAGAACGTACGTGTTTGGGCTTTTAAAAATGCGAACAAAATGGAAAAGAGTGCAGTGTGTCAAGACACGTTTTTAAAACTTTAAGTTTTAACTTGACATTTTGAAAAAACTGATAAAGCAAATGAGGCTTCAAGACATCTGTTTAAGGCATTAGCCTATGTTTAGATCACAAACAACCTCTTTTTCATCACCACTAGCCTATAGGGCAAAGAATTTATATTAAGTGCAATACGTTTTATACCTTCTTCACAAATATTAGGCGAATTCGACAATAATCAGGGGCTTAAAGGGGTCATGACATGGTTTTTTGTTTTGTTTTATTATGTTCCCTTAGGTGCAAATATAGTATTACTATAGTTTTTGGTACAAAAAAACTTTTAAAATGTAGTGATTTATGACATTTTCTCACCCTGTTTCTCACCTCTGATTCAAACAGTTTGTTTTGGGGTGTTTCCCCTTTAAGACTTCAGTGTTAACGCCTATACTGTTATGATTGGCTAACGTCAGTGCTGCTTATGCATAAATTATTAACGTTAATCATTTTGTATCACATGTAGACTACACAATGCTCCACCACGTGAAACTTCGGTCTTCCGATCTTTTACCATCGTGTCAATTCTCAATTGATTTTGATTCATATGCGCGAGGGAGGTAGGGAGAGAGAGAGAGAGAGAGCAAGACAGTTTGAAGGCACGCGCGTGGCCGGGGCTCTCTCTCTGCTCGTTCTTTCAGTAACATGCCCTGTCACACTCATCTGATCACTCACCGTTCAAATAAAGCTTTGGCGGGCTGCATATGCTGCAAATAAACTGCATCCAACTGCTTTCCCTGACGTCTGGATCGTTCGGCAGCGTATTCAAACATGTTGTATCTTGTAAACAGACCCACTCGCTGCACGACAACGCATGCGATGATGCGGAATGAAGCGTAGTTGTCTTGCGCTGGAGGCGGTCATATGCAAACGACTGGTACGTCACTTCGCACCGTGACGTCACTTCTTACCATGGATCCAGAACGAGCTGTATTTAGAGCTTGATTAAATAAATGCTTTGTTTATAATGGGGAGGATGTCTTAAGCTATGAAACTTGCAGGAAGTTTTGATAGTACATAGATCTCTTATATACCAAAAGATCAAGGCAAATCTGGTTTCTCATGTCATGACCCCTTTAAGCCACCAAAGTAGCTACTCCCCAATTGCAGATTACAAGAGGACAATGCATCGGTTTTTATCTTCTGAGCTAATCTGAGATGTGTACAGCGGTCTTATGCTTCATAAATAATAGAGCTCCTTTATGATCGCTCTTGATGAGGAGCTTAATATGCCCCCTCCCCCAAATGACAAAATAACCGTATAAAGTTCATACACTACACGGTTGAGTAGCCTACATAGTGTATAAGTGCATAGTGTATTTTGGGACACAACTGATGTCTTTGCTTTATAGGCAGTCATATACAATATTTTGACCATGTGGCATCACAAATTCCCAAAATATCCAAACAAGCCTCTTTTGAGCTGGGTTAAATAAATGCTCTTTTTGAATTGAGAATAACATTTTAAGCCATAACATTTGCAGGATATCTTGATGGTGTAAATACCTTTTATAGGCTAGGTCAAAAGATCATGGAATATTAGATTTCTTGTATAATTTGTCCACATGTAGTTTCCATCTTTCAGGGAGGGAATTTTGGCCCTGTGATGAAGGGACCCCCAGCCAGCCACCCCACTAGGTTCTCTTTGGTATAGCCCATCCATTAGACAAAAGGAAAAAGGGGCCAACCTTAAAATGTATGTCCCTAGTCACTAGCCTACTATCCAATCTGGCTTGACTTCATATAGGTTTTTCACAAATTTAAACAGGAATCAGCATCAGCGGGGATTTATTCAGATCTTGAAGCTGATCCTTGCTCCGTGTGATGACACATTACATCCTCATGTTTCGACCATGATGAAATAGTAAATACCGTGAAATGGCAACAGACCATAATTTAGACAGGAGATGAAAGGCTGGACACCTTTGTCAGCCATTCACTCAGAAACCCCAAGAATTTTGACATCTTCACTACTGTGAGATGAATGAAACAGATGCAGCCATGCTGCGGAAGTACCCACATTTCACTCTGTGAAGTAAAAGATGGATTTAAACGGTAAAGGGTACTGGGATTCACATGTTTTTTAAAATAATAAATGTCATCATGTCATCTTCTGTATTCACTGAGCCTATTTCTATTTCACGAGTTCAGTTCACACTTACGAATGATTAGAGAGTCAATGGTTATGCGTATTTGGCGTGCTGTCCAGAAATTGGGCCCGAACCCAGAGCCCCCATATCTTTGGTTAGGAGGATAACCAGGCAAGTGTGAGGAGATGGGGTGGTGGAGGGATGCTGAAAACTGTCGAGGAATATGGGTGAGTCAACTGCGTATATTTCTAGGCTTTACTCATGCTGATTGAGTGGACCTGTTGATTACTGATTGCTGACAGCTGGTTGGAATGACTTGATTGTTTGACCATTATTGTCCACGTGTTCCTCCCGAACCTTGTTAATAAAACATAATTTAAAGCAGAGGGTGGAACTGTGCAGCATGTTAAGTATTTTTAAAATATGTTGCATTTTACACATATGGAAAGTTAACTACTTTAAAAAAGCTGTGAAATGACATTATGCTCTTTGCTGTAGTTCTGAGGAGCCACACAAACATAATGTCACCGTGACAGGGTGTTTATTCAGAATAAGATAATGCGTCCCAGATCTCTCACTGGATCGCTGTCTAGATAGAACATGCTTGAATACTTAATTTCAACACATATTCAGATAAATGTACCCAACAATTACCTCTGATGGAGATGTCGGTATTATATTGAGATGGATCGTTGCGTGATGATGTGGGTCTACACTCAGGCGGATCAATGAACGGTCTGGGATTGAAAATGGAAGGATGAGGGCTGGAGAGGTGCTCGGTTGTATTATAGCACTGTGCCCTTTCGGGATGGGGCCTCTGGCTCTTTTTTAAATGAACTCCTTTTAACATGCCTCAGCAAATAGATTTAATTGATTTTCCACTAGCACTGTGATTATATGGGCTTAGTATAAATATTTTGCAACCAGTCTAAAATGCGATGCAGTGTGCTTGTTGCACCGTTGCACCTGGTTTTTAAATGTCAGCTAAAGCAAATGATGGCTGGGTGAAACATAAGCCACACAAACTTTGGGTGTACATCACATAGAACATTTGAATATTGCACAATTAGTTACTTATCATAAATATAAGGAACATTTGAATTACTATGACTAATTTCTAATGAAACTGGAAAATGATTTTTTTGCTTGAATATGGGCCTTTTTATTTAAGAAATCCATATCGGTTTCTGGAATCTAATCAATAAAATGTGTTAAAAAGGATTGGAATGGAAAAGCTCCATTATAACTGGGCACAGGGCCAAGATGGGCTGCAGCATTTTTCCACGTGGGTCTGAGGATCTTGATATCCTGCGTAATTGTGTAACAGACCATGATGAAAGCAGCTGACTGAGTGTCTGAGTTGTTTCACTCAGAATTGGGTTCAGAACACCATCACTCTGCTTATCATTCTCATATATAAAGACCAAAACCAATGAGACAATAGATGAAGAGACACTTTAGTTTGGCAAACTGGCTAATACTGCTCTAATAACACTTATTTTATTGTTATTTTATTTAATCTACTATTTATTGTTAAAGAATAAATGTAAAACACATTAAATTAAATATGTTTAATCAAATTAAGTATATTTAATTTGTATCTATTTACTATTTTGTATTTTTTTTTATATACACCTCAGTCAAATTTTACATCAGAAGTAGGTAGTCAAATAATTTTAACTTACTTTTTTACTTGTTGAAAAATTAATAGTGTTCCCCGAAATAATACCTTTGTGGAATTAATGGATTTAGCACGCTCAAGTTTTGACGAAATGTTCTTCCCTTCTTGAGATCCAAATAATCCCCCTGCCACAGTTCACTTGATTTACCTGGCCATAAACTATCTCTCTGTCGGACAAGGAATCTCTATAGCTTCTCTTCTCGCTATGAATAACCGTTTCTCCACACATTTGGCCCCAAGCATGTTTTTGACAAAGACACACACCGTGTGGAGTTTCACCTGAATAAATTTTCCACATTTTTGTGCCAGTTTGTTGAAGGTTTCTGAGTCACAAAGGAACAACAACAGGCTTTAAATGAACCAGCATCTTTTATTAGTGCCATATGATGAACCAAAGAATGTTCCATAATGAGATTTCCAGCCTTCCTTTAGAAATATCAAGGGTTATCTTACCAGGGGCTGGAGCAGGACCCCTGAAACACCTCTCCTACCCCATTCCCACATCATCAGCCCTCATATTCATGATCATAACCATCAGGATTCCTTATAAACACACCATATTATATATAAAGGAGATCTGCTGTGATGACGCCAGAATGTTGAGTCTCGAGTCAATATCCGAAGATTGTTTGGTTGAAGTAGCTTATGTCCAAATAGCAAATTCTGCATTTGGTTTTGTGCTATGAGCTTTGAGAAAAGTATTGTTTACTTCCAACTAAAGGTATTACCATTCCATTATTGATTAGAAATAGCCTATGTCTTCTCTTCAGTCAAGTTGAACAGAATGATATTAAATGCCTGTTTTCCTCAAGGGGATCTCCAAATGGTTGAACTGATGCATGAGGAACTATAAAAGACAGAAGAAAAAGCTTCATTTCTCTCCGCTCCACTTTTCATCAGGAATTGATTTTGGAGTGCTAGAAGGTAATTTTGGCTTTAGAAACTTGTTGGATCTCGTCTTTTGAATTTGACTCCCCCCCTCCCCTCCCCCACAAAAATATGATTTTACACTGAAACTCTCAATGAACAGCACAGTTTCATATTGACTCTGTGTGACGATATGTACATATGTGCAGGTACATTTTCCACTGGCCTTTGTGTTTGACTAACTACATTCATTTCTACAAAAGTGCCTTGCAAATTCAGATTCTGTTGGTTTTACTGGTGGTTCCACAGAAACAGAGAAAACACGATGACTTCAGTGTTAGAGAAATGAGGCCAGTATGGCCGGTTTCTTCAGCTCTGTAGCTGAATATCTTCCAGTCTGTTCAAACTCATGGGCCTGTCAGAATAGATGTCCCAAAAGTCTTTAGTCTGTTTACTCATCACAGCTGAGCAAAATGCTAAGCAACATACAAATCCAGACAGATAGCGACGCCGCAGCAAACGCTCGGGCAGAGTTCTGGTGTGTGTCGAAGGACGCGGTGGAGTCAGACCAAAGTCTCACCTTTGCAGAGTCCTGAAGAACAAAAAGAGAAAGCATTATCAGTCTACTTTATAATGGGAATTGCAATTTAGACTACATTTGCATTACCCAACAAAAATATGAATGGCTTCATGAAAGTTTGGTCATATTCACACCAGGGTCAGAAATAAACTTTTCCATTAAGGGGCAATATTTGCCCCATGGAATTGCCCTAAGAAGACAACAGCCTTTTCTTTTTTAAAGTGCTTCTCATTAAAAGTTTGGGAAGATGGTTGCCGCATGTTATATTTTCAAATGCACATTATACGCGATCCAAACACAGAGCGGATTCAGAGAGAAGCATTTACTGTGAACTGATCTGCTCCAAGACACTGAAAACACTGTATCATACCTTGTGTGTAAATGAACACAGTGCTGTGCTTCACTCTGAAACACGCTGTGCAAATACTTCATTAAATACGTTGTCATTGCAAGTTTGGTAATGGCACTAAGCCATATCACAGTTTTGGTTTTATTTCAATTAATCATGCAGCCCTGGTTTTACTGTAAGACAGGTGTAGGAAACCTATGGCTCGCGAGCCTGACCTGGCCCTTTGACAAAAAAACCCAAAAAACATCCTTTACCAACAAATTAACTATAAAAAATTAGACACATCACTAGAGATCAGCTTTCTGCAGAAAAAGCAGCCATCGCTGTCTCTGTTGTACTGAAGTTATTGAACAGTTTAAAATAATAATATATTTCAAGTTGTACCAGCCAAAGTGCGTGTTCAGTGCTGTTCGCAAGCAAATCGCATACATTTCTATGGTAAGCTTGAGCTCCTGCACTCCTGGCCAAATGCCCTTGCCAATCATGGCCTCCTAATGATCCCCTGAGAAAGTAAAGAGTGGGATGTGCTTGATATTAAAATGAAATATTAAAAGTGCGATAAGCTGGGAAAGAGAACTGAATCCGCTACTGATATAATGCTTTCTGTGAGCACACTCCGAGTGGAACACGGACAAGCACAGTAGCCTTTAGCCCAATTCGGGCGGGACTAGTTTTCCAGGAGTCATTAGAGAAATTTGTGTTTCACAGACGTACTTTGTGTCTTGTGTTTTGAATCTGCCAAGTCTGTGTTTTTCTCACACAACCTCTGTAAAATTTACATGGCGAATTACCTACTGTTTTTCGGCAAAGTCAATGGTCCTCTGAGAAATCTAATCCCGTCTGAATGCGAATGTCTGTGATCGCTGATGTTGTATTATCCTAACGCTTCTGTTTTTGACCTACTGTTTGCACAACAATTTTCAATGCTTTCTTTTCATTTCAATATGGATGGTATCCGAAGAAAAAAAATTACATATTCAATTAATAAATAGAGCCAAATATCAGTTCCAGGTAAGAGTAAGACTCTTGTCTAGATTTCTCTGCTCACTTATTTATTATAAACAGCCACTGCTATAAATTCGTTAAGTTTACTTAAATGTTTTTTTTTTAACAAATGAATATCATATCAATAAATAATAGATTAAAAGACATATACTTGACGCAGCACATGACCTTCTGTGTCGGCCATGTATAAAAAACACAAACTCCCACTTCTGTAATAAACACAGAGATGTTAGTCCCATCCGAATCGGTACATGAAAACACAGACGTCGAGTGATAAGAATTGTAACTCAAACGTTGTTTAGAAAACTAGTCCTGTCCGAATAGGGCTTTTATCTTCGGTTGCGCACCTTAAGCCCGGGACATACCAAGCCGACGTCAAAGAATTAGCTACGATAAATGCAGACTGTGTTGTCGTCTCTCGTCAGCGGGCAAAAAGCTGCGCTTGAACACAACAAAAGGGCTAAAGGCGACTATCAACCAGCACGTGCATTCTGTGCCTGCGTGTAAGTAAATATCTGTCTATACCAGCAGGTATCATAGTCTATTTTCGTCATTCAAAAAGAGAAACCGAAACTAGAACTGCAGAAATACAAACCGTAAACAAAGCAGAGCTTGCTTACCATTTTAAATATCAATCAGTCTGCCCATGCTATTATAAAAATATTCGTGCATTCAAATGCTTAGGTAAGATGAGGTAAACTTATAACAAGCCTTCTGTCTGTAATGTCTTTTGCTCACTTTCACTTTTATTCTCGTTCCTAAGCTGAACAGCCAATCAGAGTTCTCTCTCTTACCGACGGCCCGACTCCGATTCAACGTGCTGAATTGGCAACAAAAAAAAACAAACAAAAAAAACCTTACGCCGTCCGACTACGGTGTGGAACACACCAAAAAAAAAAAGATGCTCAAAAACGCCCAACGTTGCCTGACGGCCGACTGTCGGCTTAGTGTGTCCCTGCCTTAAGCGGTCAAATACACACAGAAATATGTCAAAATGTCCGCGTTAGTGAGTGTTAATGTAAACACAGTCAACGTAAGCACTGTGCGTTGTTCTTCACTCTTTAACAAAACACACACAAACTCTGAAGAGGATTGAAGCTCCTTATTTGGTAAGTCAACCTCACAATTACATTTAGCAAATTATTATTTCATGTTTGCTGCATATTTGTTTGTTTTTAGTTGACAATGGGTCTAATAAAGTTATTGGGGGGGGGAATCGTTTTTTAATAATATTGGCTCTTTTGGTAAAAATGCATCGACCGAAAATGCACAAATCTTGATCTTTGGTCAAAAAAGATTCCCGACCCCTGCTGTAAGAGAATCCCCATTTGCCATGTCATAAGGGCATAAAGCTCTAGAAAAATCAGCCCGTTTTTGCAATCTCTCAGCATCACAGATGAAATACCTCTTTATTGTGTGAAGCCAGTTCTTTTGGAGTCACACAACATTCAAGGTAATTATAAACTCATAACCAAACTGCTCTCCATCTCCAACCCTCACCTGTGTGGGTTTAGCTGGGCTCAGAACGTTCTGTTCGGTCTCCATGGTGACAAACGCAGGAGACGTCCGCCGTGGCCCTCTGTCCGTCACAGGACTTAACCGCAGCAGTTGGGGGGGAGTGGGCGTGAAGTCCATGCCATTCCCAAACGTCAGGAGAGCGTTCCCTATTCATGTAACAGACAAGACATCCACAGCTCTTGAGTGAAACAGACACCATTTCCATCCGCAACTGCTTCTGTTATCAGACGCTTATTTGAATTCCGGACTGAGAAGAGCTTGGCACTTTCGGGCGCTCTGTATTCTGCTCAGGCCACAAGACTGCACCTGCCTCTCCACATCCTCTCATTAACTCACAGATGAGTGGCTTGACCAAACATCACTCTCATCCGCTCACATCGCTCACTCCGAGAGCTGCCATTTGGCTGTCTGAGGAGTTGCTTCATGTAAGAGATCTCTGTTTGAACAGGACTGAGCAGAATATTGCAGCGGAATCGACTGTTTTGATGAATTGCTATATATAATACATAAGGGCCTTCCGAAATGCAGGAACGGGACTGGAGAAGTGTGACTGAGAGGGGGCTGGATATCAATCAGAGATTCACAATGCTTGCGGCTTCTGGCATACATCAGAGAGAGATTTGCACTTTAGATAGCTCTTCACATTTTTAAACGTCTCTAGCCTGCTCAACATCAGATGCCAAACTGCAACAGATGATCTAAATATTGCATATTTATGGGGTTTTCTTATACATGGGCACTGTGCGTTTTTAGAAAACAAACTCTCACACAATTCACAAGTTGAATTGCAAATGTTTGGGGTCAGTACGATTTTTTTTTATTTATTTTTTTTAAAGAAATTAATACTTTTATTCTGCAAGGACACATTAAATTGTTCAAAAGTGACTGTATTTTTTTTTAAATAATGTTACACAATAAATGCTGTTGTTTTTAAATGAAAAAATATTAAAGGAGAACTCCGGTCAATTTTAACATTGAGCTTATTTTTTTGTACATTTGGAGTGCTGTCAGTACAGAGAACAACGACAAAAATCGGCGTTGCCTACACCGTGTTATCGTCTTTTTAAAATGTTCACCCTGTTGACTTCAATGGGGCAAGATTTAAACCTGCTTTTAGCCTCTTAACATCCTTGATATGTCATTACAAGTGCACAGCCATGTGAGTGGTGTTAATAAGAGTGAACATCTGACTGCAGTAGATGTGAAAGATATTAATAAAAATGATGTTAATTCAGCCAGCTCACATACCTGTATTTATTTCCTGTTTTCGGTCGAAGTCCACAGTTGTCGATTGTGGAGATCGCGTGCGCGATCATTGGTAACTAAGCAACAGTAGAGACTCTGACTGTCAGCTGTCAGCCGATGACGGTGTGTGTGGTGTTCGAGAATATCAGCTCAAATGGATAATTCATCCGAATCAGATGTTGAACACACGGCGGAGGTTTTTGAGTTTGATGATCGCGCGTGCGAACTCGACAATCGACTACTGTGGACTTCGACCGAAAACAGGAAGAAAATTCAGGTGTGTGAGCTGGCTGAATTAACATAATTTTTATTCATATCTTTCACATCTACTGCAGTCAGATTGACCGTGTTCACTCTTAATAACACCACTCACATGGCTGTGCACTTGTAATGACAAATCAAGGATGTTAAGAGGCTAAAAGCAGGCTTAAAACTTGCCCCATTGAAGTCAACAGGGAGCAAATTTTAAAAAGACGATAACACGGTGTAGGCAACGCCGATTTTTGTCGTTGTTCTCTGTACTGACAGCACTCCAAATGTACAAAAAAAGGAGCTCAATGTTAAAATTGACCGGAGTTCTCCTTTAAGCAGCACAACTGTTTTCAACATTGATAATAATAAGAAATGTTTCTTTAGAGCATCAAATCATCAAATTCGAATGATTTCTGAAGGATCATGTGACACTGAAGACTGGCGTAATGATGCTGAAAATGCAGCTGTCATTACAGAAATAAATCGCATTTTAAAATATATTTAAATAGAAAACAGTTACTTAAATTGTACTATTAATTTACAATATTACTGTTTTTTATGTATTTTTGATCAAATAAATACAGCCTTGGTGAGCATAAGAGAATCATTAAAATGTTCTCATTCAAATATTTTAATGTTCTATAACATAAAAAAAATATATATTCTTACCGACCACAAACAATATATACTTTTATTTCTCTTTATTTTCTTAACACTAACATGCTTCATTTCTCAAGCTCTTCTCTGACACCTTTGGTAAACAAGTACACAACATTTTTAAAAACATTAGTTTGTGGTCGTATAGGACTGTAATTTATATAAATATTTTTATATTTGAATAATTTTTACACCAAAAAAGTTTTTATAGTTTTTGTCACTTTCTCTATATTATCATAGTTTTAAAACTGCAATTATTATTTTAATGATGGATTTTCTTAACAGTGAAAGGTGTTTAAAAAGTACACAATAAAAATATGAAAACATGTGACCTTCATATAAGAAGAGAAAATAACAGGATATCTGTTAGTTTTAATACAAATTCTGGAATACAAAAGCCCATTTAAGGTTTAATACAAATTCTGGAATACAAAAGCCCATTTATTCTGTCAGCATAGATTTCAAGAACATTACTTTGGTGGTACGGGTGAGGTGAAGGCAAACCCTTTTTTCACCTACAATTATTAGAATTAATCTTAACAATTCTTATCATAGTCCTACATGGATAAACCCTGTTACTGAATACATTTCAACACAAACCATAGACAGAAAATCTGAAAAATTGTTTTTAAAAAATGTCCCTGGTTCTGCTTAAATGGTTCAGGATAGTGATGAGAGACCGATTAGGGGATTTCTGAAATGTTCTGTTGTGTGCGAGAGGCAGGCTGACAGTTTGGTTTTCTGTGCAGTGGGGCTAAACACTAGTCTGATGTGAACGTATGACTAATGGTGTAGTGAATAGCAAGAGAAGATTTGATACTGTTCTGTGCTGCTGTGAAGGACATTCAACTTTAATCTAAACTTCTACTTCAAAGAATTAAAAAGTTTATGGGCAGCTAAAAGTCATTTAAATGCATTTTCCCTCATTGTCAACAGCCGTGGCCTTCATTTGAAAATCTGCACATGTTTTAATGCATGTAGTGTTTAAAATTCATTTCTAAATTTAAAGTTCAGAAACTTTTAACTCTGATAAATCTGTTGCACCAAAGTGTTTAAATCAGAGCCTGTAATTCTGCCCTGACATTACTGTGTTGACTAACAATAACCATAGAGTTCTCATGCCAGACCACACATGCAACGTCCTTTCACATAATGTTCATGACTCAGATATGACGGCTGACACAGATGATTTACAGGAGCAGCATTAACTCACTTAGACAGACGTTGTCTGTGAAATAGTTCAGGAAGTCTTTGCACTGATCTCTCAGATTCCCGCTTGCTGAACACGAGCACCAGGGAGACACGTTGGATGTGGAGTTGTCCACGTAGTTTGGGGTGATTGAGCTACCTGCAATACCAAAAGGCCTGTGTGAGCATGGTGACTTTTGTGATTTCCATTACATGATCAGTACACAAGACAGCATATATACACTGTATATCCATCTCCATAAACATAATGATTTTTAAACTGTACAAACTGTATATTTTATCCCCTAATCATATCGCTAATCTCAGTCCTGACAGAAAAAAGAAAAAAAAGAAAGAACACAATTTAGTATGATTTATTAGCTGCTTTCCTCATGGGGACCAAAAAATCTGATTTGTATTCCTGCCCATTTCTCCTGCATCCAACAGGTTGATTACAAGAAGTGAGTGTTTGCTTGACATCTTAAAGAGATAGGTCACCCAAAAATTCTAATTAGCCCATGATTTACTCACCCTGAAGCCATCCTAGGTGTATGTGACATTCTTCTTTCAGACGAATACAATCGGAGTTATATAAAAAAATGTCCTGGCTCTTCCAAGCCTTATATGGGAGTCAATGGATATATATTTTTTGAAAGTCCATCAAAGCCTATCCGACCATGATACAAGTGCTTGAAACTGCCTTTTTTTAACCCCTGCAGAGCCGTTTCGAGCACTTGTATCACGGTTGGATATGGACTTAAAAAAAAAAATCTATTGACTCCCATTATAATGCTTGAAAGAGGCAGGACATTTTTTAATAGAACTCTGATTGTATTATGTCTGAAAGAAGAATGTCATATACACCTAGGATGACTTCAGGGTGAGTAAATCATGGGCTAATTTTAATTTTTGGGTGAATTAGCCCTTTAATTACCAGACCTTAATATGTAGCCTTGTTAGGAGATCATCCGTGTTTATATATATATATATATATATATGAAAATATAAATATACAGTATACTTATAAAACAATATGTATTATAATATTTATTTTATATTTCAAAATCAAATTTCCTGTCAAAAGTATGTTTGTCGAATAAAACATTTTTGTTTAAAAAAGAGATTTACTTATAGGGGATTCTGTTTGCTCAAATATATCAAATGAGCGTGAAGCTGACCTTAACAAACAAAAAGGGTTTATGTAACAAAAAGCCTCGTAAAAAATATTGCTTTCAATATGTTTTATTGGGAAGTGACCTCAATCTCTCCATGACTTTGAAAGTGCCTGGGTAGTTTTATAGTCTCTCATCACATGCACACAGGTGTCCCTGTGTATCTTTGAGCAAGGGAATAACAAAGCTATTACACTCTAAATTAATTACACAAGACTTGCTCTGTTTTAATTGACATGAAAAAGAAACAGCCACAATCACATGAACATCCTTTGCCATACTGACTTGCAGAACAATTATAGAATACATGTTTAAACTACTTGCCTATCAGTCCAGTGTAAGCGATAAGACATGCTGCATAGTTTCCCTGCTTGCAGCCGCTGGCAGACTGCTCTTCTGGCTGGCAGTCGTACTGAAACTGGGCCAAACGAGACCTGAAGAACAAGCACAACTGTTATATGTATGGACAGCAGCCAAGTAGACAGAAACATCCTAATAAGTGTGTCAGCCATACTGACATCCTCATGAAGACGATCACCAACATGGTCTTCATCTGCTTCTCAACTGGCTTCACTTCACAATACATTTTAAATTAAACTGGACATCAAATGGCATCCCAAAACAGAAACAAACACACAAGTAAAAACAATATGGGCAGCATTTTCCGCCACTTTGAGACTTTATATTTCGATTTTTCATAATTCACAATTTTACAGCATTTTACAGTAAGTTTCCCTCTTTTTTCTATGACACTGCCAGCGACCTGCGATGCCAACATCAAGATGATGACTTTGATAAATAGTCATCATCATAATCATTGCGTGCTGCTTTTCTTGACATTATTCACTAAGGCATTTAATCAGTTATTGGAAGAGAAAAAATGCTACCTCACAACCAGATATTATTTTTCAAAGCTGAACTATTTAGATCCTCTCTTTAATAGCAATGAATCATCAACAGATGGTTTTCTTTCTGTTGTTTATAGTGATAGACTGAAAAGAAATGCCTGTAACACTGCTGTATACTATTTGAGGTTCCAGAAAAATGTCATTAATATGTCAACAAAGTCTTGATGAAGGGATTGAATCTGACTTCATCTAACTTGCACTGCTCAATATTTAATGCAAAATTATTGGGTTTTATCTGGCACGGTTTTACCAGCCTGACTTCTAAAACATTCTCATAGATTTAATTTGTCTGTCCAATGGCCATTTATACAGACATGGATTACGAGGAATGTGAAGAAAAGCTCTTTTCTTATCGGCAGTAATACGTGAGTATTCTCTTTTCTCTAGACAGCTATAGAAAAGCCAAGGCTTCCTTTCCCCCGAGAAAAGAGTCCATGCAAGGTGAGTTTTATAATCCTACCACCCACGTGGTACGTGGCTGTCCAAGCTCAAAGAGAGGAGAGGCCTCCGAAACTGACCTGCAAATATAATCGGCCTTACAGATCCTCATCTGGGAGAGGCAGCTGGGTTTATCTTCTCCCTCATAGGAGCAGCTGGGCACAATGGTCTGTCGCCGTCTCTCCGAACAGGCCATGTCACTGCAAGGGCAGAACAGCAGCTCGTGGGTGTACTCCGGAGGCACACGGTCGAAGAACCGCCGCAAGGCCTTGTTGCACCTTGATTGGTTACACAAACCCGACTTGGTGTATGGCTTGATGCATGTTGACACATACTCTGTGCGCAGTTTCTGGCACGCATCGTCGATGTTGCAAGCTTTGGCCGCATCCAGGCAGCGGTTCACTGTTGTCATACCGACCTCAGAATCTGTGGAGATTTTAAATGTTTCTCAAATTCAATCTTTAGGACTGACTGAAGTGATAAAATCAGGTCTGTTTGGTCACACAGTGTGGATAATATCAAGTTAGTCTCAGCCTCATTGTATCAACCAAAATTCTGATCACAAAATTGGTTTTCTGTACAGCCAGTCGAGGAGAATAAATTATTTTTGCCACATTTTTTTATTACTGTGCTATGATTCATTTCGGATAGACTTGCTCCTAAGCAAAAGTAAAACAAAATAAACTCGGGTTGGTTGTTTTACGTGTCCGTCTCTACCTGTCTAAATGGGTGGTTATTGGCCAGAATAGGCTGCGATATGGACAATAATTTATGCCATCAAAGGTTCAAAAGTTTGAAGTCAAAAGCAGTATTATAGTTAGGGCCCTAGCAAGAGATTCAGGGTAACCGCTGCAGGCATGTCCTTAATCGAAATCGCGTTCTGTTGGGGGAAGATGGGGGGCGGGTTATGTTACCCAGTTATGTTACCGAAATCAGAACGTCGAATCGTCACCACCTTTCTCCCCTCTAGCTATGGCCCTGGTTGTAGTCGAGACCAGAGTCCAGGCCGAGACCTGAGTAGGTTGAGTCAGAGTCAAGAAGAAGAGGGTCGAGTCCAAGACAGAGACATGAAGAGGGTCTGAATGATTCATACAGTGTAGTTATGGACTCAGTCTCAAATCTGAAACAAAACTAAGGTTGCTTTCACACTTGATTCAATTGCTTGGTCTTAGTTTGATTGCTCCCCCCACTCCCTGCTACCACTATTGTGTTCACATGGTATATTTGGGTCCAAACTGCTGTACATTTCTGTCATTAAAATCGCAGCTGTTTACCCCGGTTGCTATGTAATGACAAAGCAGGAGAAGGCTGAGCTCACTTTTATACTTTGGTTTTTGAACGCTTGATTCTGGTCCAAAATAATCTGTACAGAATAGCTCTTGCATTGAATGTGGCGCAAATGTACTACAAATGTTCTAAAGTATGCAGGAGTCTATTTCTCCTGGAGGCAACCAGAAATCCGATTCTTTCTGCTTGCAGTGTGTACGTCACAGTTGTCAGGAATGTGAGTGAGAACACCCACAATTACACAGTTTTACAGAATCATACGTCATTAAAGGCACACTATGTAATTTTTCGCCACTAGAGGTTGTTCATTCAAAACAAAGACGAAGCTTGATGACGCCTTGGTACTCGCGGTAAATCAAGAAAATGAGATTTAAACAAAAAGACTGTGTTGAGCTGTATAACAATGATTTGTTTTCTGTCAATGAATTTATCCAAATAGTTGCTCATCTGTCTAATAAAACACATAATATACTAAAGCGTCTTTGGTGTTTCCATGGTTTCAACAAAATATAACCGGAAATCAAGGGTAACGCAGGTGTGATGTCATTGATTGGCAACACACGGACAAGGTCTGATTCCTGGTTAAAACTGCTTATTTTTTTATGAAGAATGATTTAAACATTCTTAGAAACATTTGAGATAATGTAACATTGTTCTAGTGGTTTTTTTATATTTTTATCAAAAACTTACATAGTGTGCCTTTAAAACTTAACTTCTGTAATTTAGTACAATTGTGTAATCGCAGCAGCGACCTGTACCAAAGTTCACATGAACTAACACCCCAGACCACCTTTCTGAAGCGGACTCGGAAGTTTGGAAAACTGTTCATCGAAAGTTCTAGTGTGAAAGCACTCAAAGTCAAAATGTTCCAGAGTTCACGATAAGACGAAGATCATGAAAATATGGTCTTGGAGATTAGTCCCATCTCATCGGGTCTCAAATATTATAAAACAGGTCAAAGGTTTGGCTAAATAATGTTCAGTATAGACATGACAAGAGGATGAAAAGATGATGTGAAACTGCATGTCCATCATGACATTTTGACTTGTCAGACAGCATAAGTATCACCATACAGCGGCACAGAGTGAGTGGAGATGAGTGACCGTTTTCAATTCACCGTTGTGGGACTAAAAATGGAGAGGAGCAAATGGGGAAAGTGTCAAAACAGTGAGAAACTTTGTATTTAAATGAGAGTTGAAGAATGTGGGCTGACAGCCAATCTCTGTGAGGCTTTTTGCTGCTTAGCCTACAAACAACTAAATGGATTTGAGTCGGATACATCAAAACATCAAGACATCAAGACTTCAATGGTTCTTTGGAGCACCTTGTTCTTCTTATCAAGACCAATTTTGGCTGGATCAGTCTTCTGTTGCTAGAAGGTTCTATTGAGATTTAAATCATTAAATCAGTGTTTTGATTTTGGGTCTTTTTGTTTTCTATATTTCTATTTATTTTTACTTATTTTTATTTAGTTTTAGTAACACTGCCTAGGCTGTAAAACTGCAACAGCATTTTAGTGGCATGTTAAAAGTAAAAGAAAAAAAAAAGTAATACTGGTTTCACTTTATTTTGATGGTCCCTTTAACACATTCTGCTGACTATAAGTAACATTGCACCTACATGTCTACTAACTCTCATTAGGGTATTGAGTCGAGTATTAGTGGACTGGCAGAGTTAGGGTTAGAATAAGTTGACATACTTGCAAAGTTATACTAGTCAGTAGAATATCTGTTGGGGGGCATCACGATTAAGTGTTAGCAGATATTAAGCAGACAGTTAACTAATACTCTACTGATAGTTAGTTGATATGTAGTTGCAAAGTTACTTATAGTCAACAGAATGTTCAAAAGTGACCATCAAAATAAAGTGTTAGAATAAAAACGTCTCAGGTTACGTATGTAACCCTGGTTCCCTGAGAGGGAATGAGACACTGCGTCAAGACGCGGTGGGAACGCCCTGCATGATTGCGTCATGAAGCACGTGTATAATCAGTCCAATGGAAAGACGAGACGTCATAGGCGAGTGACGTCATCGACCAGGAAGCTATAAAGCACCCCTGAAAACAGACCGCGACAGCTTCTGAAAAGCCGAAGCAAGTCGATCATAGGCATGCAGGGAGTATGGCAAGGCGACGCAGCGTCTCGTTCCCTCTCAGGGAACCAGGGTTACATACGTAACCTGAGACGTTCCCTTTCAAGGGAACTCGAGCTGCGTAGAGACGCGGTGGGAACCCCATACCCACGACGCCACATGACAAATGCCTGTTCTGTATGAAGACCATGCGCACACTAGGAAACAAGCACCCTTGCCCCAGGGGTGGAGCTAAGGTCAGGTCATAAAACCTGACAAATGTAAGCGGCGAGGACCAGCCTGCCACATCACAAATGTCATGAAGGGAAACTCCTGAGATTAATGCCATAGAGGCAGCCATACTCCTCGTAGAATGAGCCTAGACAGCCAAAGGTGAAGGCTGTCTGGCCGCTTCATAAGCAAGTGAGATTTGCAACCCACTTCCACCTTAGCAACCCACTTGCTCATCATTTGCTTTAGATGCAGGGCAACCTATCTTAGGTGACCCAAAGCAGACAAATGATTGCTCTGATATAAGCCACAGAGCAGCTCTGTGGACATAAGCATCCAAAGCCTGGACAAGGCATTACAGATTACGTTTTCCTGATCTGGGGTATTAAAGGTGGAGGACAGAAGGCCTGCAGCACAAATGACCCACAAATTTAGTAGGGACCTAGGAATACAACCCGACCTGGGGTGAAAAAGTACTATCACCATACCAGGTGCAAATCCAAGTGCAGGCCTCAGCCTCATGTACCACGGAGAAGACGGAATTAGGATCTCTCAGAGATAACCCAGCAAAGAAACATTCATTACAGAAATCAAGTACTGTACCAACAGGGCAGAAACAAGACTCAGAAGGCGTTCTCCGCACCAGGCAGAGAATAGTTTTCATTTCAATGCATATTTAGTCTTCTCGTGGAGGGAGCTCTAGACTGGAGTATGGTCTCTACGACCTCGGTCGAGAGACCTGAACCTATGAGTTGGACCCCCTTCAGAAGCGGAGCCCACAGTATCCATAACTCCAGATGAGGGTGAAATATTAAATCCCCTGATTGGGACGGCAAGTCTGAATCTGAATCGCCAAGGGAGAGCCGTCTAGAAGGGACACTAGGCCTGAGAGAAACACTCGGGCCGGCCAGAAATGAGGCTACTAATAATAGACGAGCCCCTACCAGGCGAACCCTCTCCAGAACTCCCGGGAGCAAAGATATCAGGAAATGTGTACAGGTGTAGCTTCAACCACACCTAATACATCACATCCAGTACAAGCGGAGCTGGATGCGTGAGGGAGAACCACATATGGACAATGCGTTGTAAAACTATGTGAAAGGTCGACTTGAGTTTGACCGAAGTTCTCCCAAAGAATCTCCACCACCTCAGGGTGAAGTCTCCATTCCATGGAATACCGCCATCACTTTTAGCCAATTATGTGCCAAAAGGTAGATGGTCCTGCTAAACACCCGTCGCCGAGTGACCACTCATGATCACCCCAGACTTGTGAGGGAAGCATCTGTCGATAGCATTATGCATCGACAAGAAGACCGCAACACTGGACCTGGGCGAGGAACCCAGGTTCTTCCACAGGACCGAGGCACGTAGGCATAGCCTTGCATTTCCCCTTGGAGAAAACACCTTGGTCTTCAGCCACCACTGCAGGGGTCTCATGTACAGAAGGCCAAAAGTAATTACGTTGGACGCAGCTGCCATGAGACCCAACAGTCTTAAACAGTTTCACAGTGAGTGACTGGCCTAGTTTTTTTGGCTGTGAGAATCTCAGAAATACGTGCTGGAGATAATCGTACCCGCATCGTTGTTGAATCCCATATTACACCTAGAAAAGTGGTCCTCTGAGCTGGGAGGAGCACACTCTTTTTGGCGTTGAACCGCAACCCCAACATGTTTATATGAGACAGAACGACATCTTGATGCCGAACTGCCATCTGCTCAGATTGAGCTAGGATCAACCAATCGTCGATATAGTATAATACGTGAATGCCCTGGAGTCTCAGAGGAGCCAGAGATGCATCCACACATTTTGTGAAGTGCGGGGTGATAAACCTAGGCCGAATGGAAGAACCCGATACTGGTATGCTTCGCCCCTGAAAGCAAACCTCAGGAACCTCCTGTGATGAGGATGGGTAAAAAAGTAAGCGTCCTTCAAGTCTATTGTGACAAACCAGTCCTCGGACTGAATCTGTAACACAATCATATTAGCGTAAGCATTCTTTGAACTTGAGATTTTGAAACCTGCTGTTTAATTGACGCAGGTCTAGAATAGGACGCAACCCCTCATCCTCCGCGAACCTAACCGTCCTCCTCGAAGAACACCCGGCAGGACGGACAGTTTCTCACCACGCTCACAGTCAGCCCCCTCGAAAACTGACTGTTGGCATCCTCCACTCCCAAACAAGCAACACAAAGCTGATGTGTGTGTCCCCACCCGTGATATAACGTGGGCAGGGAACAACACAACGCTTGCTTGTTCTTTTTTGCCATAATATAAATATATTGCAACTTGACAGACAACAATAAATATGACAAGGACAGAATACACAGATCATTTGATGAAGGCATAGAAGCTGTCGCGGTCTGTTTTCAGGGGTGCTTTATAGCTTCCTGGTCGATGACGTCACCCGCCTATGACGTCTCGTCTTTCCATTGGACTGATTATACACGTGCTTCACGACGCAATCACGCAGGGCGTTCCCACCGCGTCTCGACGCAGATCGAGTAATATCGAACTGTAATATTGCGAGAATTATGTTTTGAGAATAAAATGTTTCGAAAAGATTATGTTTAGAAAAATTATGAGAATGAAGATTAGAATATGAAGCATTTACAGTATTCTCATATTGTAATTATGACTTGTCTTATAATGCTAAGACATTTTTCTCAAACTTTTACTCTTAATGATTTTTTAATCTCTTAATGATATGACTCCATCTGTAAAATTTATTCTCATCGTTATTCTCTAAATCTTAGATGTTTGATTTTTGTTTTTACAAAGTGCTAAAACTTCTGCTTTTGGTTGTAACTGGAAACTTTATTTGTACTATTGTTGGGTTACTATATGTTCTGTGGCTATCAACTTTCCACATTTCACAAGTTCACACTTATATATAATCAGATAGAGTAAAGGTTATGCGTATTTGGCCTGCTGTCTGATGGAGAGGGCTCTGAGGTCGGAATTTGACCGAACCTAGAGTATTCCTCCATCCCAGGCTGGGATAGGAACAGTTAGGAGTGAGGAGATGGGGTGGTGGTGGGATGCTGGAAAACTGTCGTGGGACAGAGGTAAGTCTGCTGTATATATACCACCTGTCGCGCTAATTAAAATGATAATCTGAACATGCTCATCCCAAACTTTGTTAATAAAACATCATGTTGTGAAAAGGAAAATGCAGGGGTAATGTAGGAGGTTCAGACAACTCAAATAAACAGACTTCTCTGAGGCACAACTCATTACGACCAAAGGAAATGCCTCTTGATGTGAAAGGAGATGGAACAAATTAAAAGGAATGCCGGTAAAACGTCTTTCCAAGAAATCATTTTAGCATTCCGATCAACATCATCAAACAGAATGGTCTGCATCATGATGTTAATGCAAAAGCACAGTAAACAACTACGGCTGAGGTCAGTAAAACCTGAGGAAAATGAAATAAGCAGCTCACTCTGGCTCTCGAAATCTCTCTCTATTTCATTGCGAAAATTAATAATGCATTAATAATCACAGAAGAGCCAAGAATGTCTGTCCACATTCAGATAAAAGCTTTGTTGATTCTTACAGAGATGATGAAAAATCCAGTCCAATAATAATTTGTTACATTTATATAGCGTTTTTCTGGGACCTCAAAGGACCTTCTTTACATAGAAGGGGGGAATCTCCTCAACCACCTCCAATGTGAAGCATCCACCTGGATGATGCGACGGCAGCCGAATTGCGCCAGAACGCCCACCACAAACCAGCTTAGTGGTGGAGAGGAGACAGTGATGAAGCCAATCAGTATATGGGGATGAATAGGAGGCCATGATGGACAGAGGCCAAGGGGCAGATTTGGCCAGGATGTAGGGGTTACACCCCTACTCTTTTTCGAAGGACATCCTAGGAATTTTAATGACCACAGAGAGTCAGGACCTTGGTTTAACGTCTCATCCGAAGGACGGTGCTTTTTGACAGTATTGTGTCCCCGTCACTACACTGGGGCGTTAGGACCCACACAGACCACAGGGTGAGCACCCCCTGCTGGACTCACTAACACCTCTTCCAGCAGCAACCTGGTTTTCTCAGAAGGTCTCCCATCCAGGTACTGACCAGACTCAGCCCTGCTTAGCCTCAGTGGGAAACCAGTCTTGGGCTACAGGGTGATATGGCTGCTGCAGTCCAGACACAAAGCTTCAACAAACAAACTGAGACTCTATGTCTAATTTCCACAGGACAGCTGAGCAAAAAGAAGGGTATAGCTAAAGGAGATGACAGTGAAAACAAGTTTCAGAGCAATGCTAATACACAACGACTGAGACTCTCCCACATCGGAGACGCATTTACACTGCTAATACACATGCTAATAAGATGTTCTGGGAACCATGACATTTGAAGTGAAGATTATTGTACGAGGGTCCTTGTGTGTTCGTGTGTGTGTGTGTTTTATAAACTATGACTTTATGTTAAATAAGTCTTTTTATAATCCCTGAGCTGCATTCTAGTCAGTCACAATACAAAGAGGCTCTAGATAAAGACACATACATTGAAATGAAACATTTGAAATATTCAAGCATTGGCTATGATTACATGCACTGCAATACGTTTTTCTTCCTTCACAATTACGTCAAGGTTTTACAAACGTTGTTTCCTTTTACATTCTTTTTCATTAAAGAGCATTTTCATATTTTAGTATATCTATCATATTCTAGTATATCATATTTTAGTATACCTTTGTTATATACGTTTTGCATTACTAAAGCATTATTTTAAAAGCCAGGTTGTGCAGTAGATTGCCATATTGTATTAAATAGATCTTACCTGCGGTGATGGAAGCCAGACGGACAAAGTCATAGCCTTTCTGCACTGCTTCATATGGATAGTTCTCTACCAGGTTAAGCCCTGCAAGAACAAACATCTCGTTTCAGAAATGAAATCCTATATTAAATGTTTTATAGAGAGTAATATATTTTATGGGAGCATGTGGAGTCCATCAATACTGTAAGTCTAGGTGTTTTTAATTAAAAACAGGCATAATGAACTTTTCTTTACAATGTCCAGGTGTGACTTGATAGCAGATGTTGTTAGAACTATCCCACAATTTACCAATACACCACAGCTTTGCTGTGTATTCTGACAAATCTAAACCTTTCTATAACCAATATATAAACTTCAAATACTTTATTATATCACAGTTAGATGTTTTGTCTATGCCTGATTTTTAAAGGGCTCTTAAAAGTGTGAAATGGGTTTATATTTTTACCATCTACATACCAGTGAGATTTCACTCTGGGCTAGATGTGGCAAGAAATGCATCAAGAAACCAGTCAACCAACAAAATGTCCTGTTGTGGAACTTGAGGTTGGTTAGGATATCAAGAGATTTTATCGCTTGATGGCGCTTTATTCTGTTGCGCCTGGCTAGGACATTGTGTTTAATGTACATTTCCCATTCTGTCGTTGACAGCTTTAAAAATTCAACATGTAAATGACAGCTGCATCCAGTGTAGTTCACATTTCATCAGGGCAGGTCAAGTTACTCAATACTGAATATGTGTTGTGAGGCAGTCATATATCATATATTCATTTGTTCATGCTTGTGATGTCTGTACCATGACAATTTCTGAGTTATATGCTTTGTTTCAATAAACAGTTGGGGATAGGATTAGGGTTAGGTTATACACTTATCCTATTATGCCTCTAGACTGTGTGATTATTACAAATCACTCTGTATCACATGCTGTACATCTAATATCTAATAAACGTAGGTACAACATGTATGTAGACTGTATGATGATGACACCTATTGAATTGTAGGCTTAGGCACAGGTTAATATAGAAGAATAAAACGTCATCAGAATGGCAATTGGTGAAATAAGTTGAAATGCGCTGAAAAAAAAAAGTAGGAAACGAAAGAGGAGAATATGGATGCAGTCATGGCTAGGGGAAAAGAGGACAACTTGGCATGCCAATTTTGCAAATGGAGCTTGAGGTAAGTGGTTTTATATTTTAGCGCCATGTTGCTTTGATCAATATGCCATTTCATGTTGCATTTTTATTGGCTAATCAGTAGCAGTAACACTGTGGGATGATTATGCTAAATTTATGACACTGTCAGAAAATTATCGCAGGCTATCTTTGGTTGCAAGACAGTGACAACAGCCGTCTTTGAACCGCTCTAATGTATGACTTAGGACCGCCGTTTAGAACCCAGGACCGAAATCAGATTGGTCATCTTTCATCTGGGACAGCCCAAAATCATACAATGTATTCCGGGCATAAATAAAATGAAAGCATTAAATTGACCAAAAGTGACCGTAAAAACTTTTACATTGGTTCAAAAGATTTCTATTTCTTTCTTTTTTTTTCAATCATCAAAAAAATTATAATGTATATAAAGTTATTAGGTAGCACAACCGTTTTCAACATTGATAATAATCAGAAATGTTTCTTGAGCAGCAAATCAGCATATTAGAATGATTTCTGCTTAATCATGTGACACTGAAGACTGGAGTAATGATGGTGAAAATTCAGCTTTACCATCACATGAATAAATTACGTTTTAAAACATATTCAAATAGAAAACAATTATTTTAAATTGTAAAAATATTACACAATATTACTGTTTTTAATGCAGTAAAAAAAAACACCTTAGTGAGAATAAGACACTTCCTTTAAACTTTTTCCGAAATAGTTTACTTTCTCAAGGGTAGCCTCAAGACATTTAGATACGAAGAAAGGCATTGTTGTGTTACCGTGCATTCCAGATTGGTGGAGACTCCAATATATGCTGAGACAGTTTTTCTCTCTCTTCATGCCTCGTCTGCATTGGCAGCCATGCAGAGGGCTGGACAACAGCGCAGAGACAGCATTTGCACACTGACTGCGGGCCCCAGGGCCGAGTTTCATGCTGCCATTCCCGGCAACGCATTGGCGAAGGGTCCGAAGGCGCGGGCTGCAGGTCTCATCACTGGAACAGGTGTCTCCCGCTATAAGACAGTCTCTCCCTGCAGAAAGCAGTACCTGCAAAGCTAAAGGATATGGATCAATTTAATAAGGAAGGGATCTGGTTTTGTCAGATGGGGTTTACTAAATGTATAGTGTACTTTACTGATATCATTAGGAGAGCAAACAACCAACATTGAAATATCCATCTTCTCAAATTTAAGTGGCTGGTAAGTGGTACTGCAGCATCATAAACAGTGGCCACCAGACAAAAACATCTCCATTTCCACACAAAACACCAATCAAATAACCATCAGGTTTCACAGGCCCTCAAACACCTGCACTTCATTAGATACAATCACATCCCATCAGCCGTTCAAATGTAATTATTCATTTTTACTAATTACAGCCTGCTGATCCGGGTCTGTATGCTTTTGTTTACTTATATAAACCCTTTGTAAATTGTATTTACATGAATTGTAAATTGACATGTATATGCTGTATTTGTTAAATGAATAAACTGTCTGGATTGAGAAGTATAACTTTGATACATACAGCACAAATTGTCCATTTTAATTGCAGAAAAGTTGTGAAAATGTCTGACAAAAAAAAAAATGTGATTGCGATACATTTGGGACATAAATATTCAAAATCTTTTGAATTAAAATATTATTCAAAATTTGGGAACGTATGGTAGATATTTTAGCCAATTACCGACATCTATTTTGCATGGGCAAACACATTTGCTTTTATTTTATACATCATATATTACTTGCAATTGCAATTTGAGGTCAGTAACACGATAAGCTTCTAATATTGGAGATGTAACTTGGCATTGCTTAAAGAGTCAGAACGAATGCATTTAAATAAAAGAATAGATGTGACACATTTCCTGAAATAACATACAGTACAGACAGATACATAAAATATACTTCAGGTTGCAACACCATCTGTTAATCCCCCAATTAAATTCAATGATAAAAGTGCTCTGAACTAAATTCAAACAAAATGAGAATACATTATTTCAACATCTAACAGATTTATGCATGTGCTAGGGTTTTGGACTAATGACAGCGTCAATTAAGAAGTAAAACCACAACCACGTTTTTGGATCGAAAAGCAAATTAACAGCTCAATGTTGAAAAGCATCATTGCATGTCTTTGACATGGCTTTTCATCCATCTGTGTGCTTGTCGGTGATAGCCTGATGTTTTTCAGCCTCGGTCGGGAATAGCAGAACCTGTGGGCTGGTATTTTGTACCCAAAAAACTCAAAGGCTCTCTGACAGATGCAACCATATGCAGAGAGTTTTGTGGAGGCAGGGAAGGCAATGTATCATGACTACAGACATGAGAATAAATCAACATGACAGCAGGCAAAATGAGACTTTCTATATCTTATTAGAGCATTGTTCAACATTAGTGGCTGAGCTGGATTAGGGAGGGAATAGTCTTTAAAAAAAAACAACAACAACCCAGCCACAGTTTGATCAAACCAAACTCAACGAGACAATTCATTACTTCAATTAAACAATCCTGTCCTCTCCTTCCAGGCTAGGACGCATATTAATGAGGGACGCTACTTTCTTAACTTTAGTTCCTGATGCATGTGTAATTTATTCCTTTTCTTTGTTTATTCGAGATTTACATTAACGACTGGAAATTGTGGCCATGAGGGAGACGTGTTTGAACTAATTCATATGGGAGTGAAGTAAAAAGCTTGTTTGTTAAGCCCTGAACAATTGGCCCTTGAGACTGGCTTCTGTAATGTGTGATGATCATTTCTGCTCTAATGACTAGAACTGCACGCCGTGATGAATGTCATATTTGTTCCTCATTACACAAAAATCTGACACTCATGAAGATCAAGTTTACTATAGTTACACAGCGCAGTGTGTGTGTAAGGCCATATAACTGTTTATGGCTCTTCAAATTACGCAGTTTCTTTGAGATACTCTGGAAAATCTTGTGGTGAACAGAAAATTTCAGGGCCCAGTTTATGGCCGGGCCCTTCTCTTTCCGAAACAGTGGATAAAGGTTTGCTACATTTTGATTGGATCTTGGTGGACTAACACAAACAAACTGTCCAACACCATCAGATAAAGATGCTAGGACAACAGCCAGACACCTCTTAGAGAGCAAGAGAAGACCTCTGGTTCCAAGCCCGGGAAGGACCAGACTTGGTCCACATGCAGTTTCTGCCCTTCACCCATCTAGAGACTAAGTCCTAAGGTTAAGGCCTGTGACTGCCATAAGAATTCCTCAGGATCAGCAGTAGTGGGTGAAACAAAGAGAGATCACAATGATCCATCCAAATCCATTCATAACAGTGGCGGCTGCCTGTCTTTCAACGAGGGGAAGCTAATTTTTTTGATACACGATGGAGGAAATGTGAGAATTCGGTTAAACTGAAACAAGGAATGTGGTGTATAATTGTGTGAAATGTATGATGAAAATTGGCTAGCAATTTCGCCAAGCAAATACCAAAAAATAGGTAGAAGCAGTTTGTCTTTCAACTACACTTGCAAAATCCGTGATGGGACTGAGCTCAAATAGCTTCAGCGATTTTTTTATAGTACAAATCAATCAAAAGGAGATGCAGTCTTTCGGCAAACCCTCCAATCATCACACGGAAGCCCGGAGTCCGGGCCAGCCCACTCCTCTATTCACCCCCAGAGACGCTGAGCGTCCGTGGGCGGGACATAATCGCAGCATTTATCCAATGACCATCTAGTTTCGAAGCACTGAAAAAACTGTTGAAATCAATGGACGCAAGGCTTGAGCAGGGAAATGCACTGTGACGCTGCGGGAATGTATGAAAAGTAGCTGAATCTGAACGAACTTGTCTTCAAGATGAACGTGTTCTAACGTATTTTAGTCAATAAAATGTTAACACAATAGTACATATTTGACCATTTATTTTTTGACATTATAGGGGAAGCTGAGCTTCCTTTGCAGACTTAAAGAAATCCCCACTGATTCATAACTATGTTTGGAAAACTTAAAACTGATGCAAACTAAACACATACATTTTATATTTATTCTTCTGAGAAATAAGAATTCTCACTGGCAGCTATTTGTATTGCAACATCTTACACAAATTCAGCTGTTAATATACAAATGAATAAATGCATGACAATTCAATCTTTTTCTAGTTTGGACTTTTTGTTTAGAATATTGCCCAAGGTATTCTGGTCATGGTTTGTAAAGTGTGAAATGCATTGGTAGAACTTTAAAGACACTTTAAAGACTTCTAACTGTGTGCTTTATGCAAATGAGTTCCACAAGGGAAAGAAAGGCAGGCCACACTGAGTGTGTCCCCTCTGATACCAGCAGCCAATCAAAGCACTGGAATGGGCACTCCTCATCGGAAAAGGTTAAAGGTTTCCATATTCTCAACAGACACTTCTCGTTCTGAGTCCCGGCCTGCGAAGGTGAGATAGAAACATATCCACCAAGTTCTGGGTCTCAGTCCTGTAAGGGAAGAGACTGTAATAGATACACAGTTTTGAGACACCGGTTCATTCTGAGAGACAACAATAGATTCCGTGATCTGGGTCTACTACAGCTTGTGAAGCAGCAAAAGATACAACCACGTTCTGATGGAGGACACGTCCAGTATGGGAGGAAAGAGACATTAACAAACATTACGTTCTGAGTCTTTGTTCAGCGAGACTGTGTCAACAGCACGTCCCGAGTCTCCATGCCAGAGAGACAAAAGCGAATTGAACAAGTTTTGAGTGTCTGGCCCAGAAAGGCAGAAGACAAACTGACATTTGCAACAAGGTTAAGCTCAGGAGAGCAAATCTTCACTTCAAGGTTCCTTCATCTGCGTGTTCCAGATTGTTAAGGTCCTTCTGCACCTACTTCAGGGCAAGGACAAAGAACCTTTCGTTTATTTGTTTGGTGCTTAATCAGGTTCTTCAGCTTATTAGTTTCAGAGAAACAGCAGTTTATCTTTCCATAAGATAACGTAACTCTGCCATAGCCACGCCCAACTTGATGACTTATGCATTATATTCCTTTATCATTCATGGTATTCAGATGTGTTAAGTTATTCTTGTGTATCTTTTGGTGATAAAATATATTTTATTACACTTGTGTCTTCCTATGCTGATGATACAGTAAGAGACTCTACAAGTTAACAATCTCACCAATCTTTCAGTAAATCAGCTGACCAACATTAATTGTAAATGAATGAAAAGCAATTGGATGTGTTCTCATACTGCCAAGGTGGGGGTCATCTGATGTACTCATAAGTTTAAAACACACCTTAAATGACTTGTGATCCAAAAATCAGTCACTGTCAGTCACTATACAATCTACAGTTTAGTTCACTATAGTTAGTTGTTAAAATAAATACGGTACTATAACTTGTCTCTTGGAATGTGAAACATACATGTTAAGCAATACAACAATACAATCTATTACTCCACCACACAGAGTCATATTTTGTCATATTCTGATTATGCATGCATCATATACACATTCTAAACTGATTAAAAATAATTACCCTGATTTGTAAAAAAGAAGAAAGAAAAAAAGAAATTGGAATGTTTGTAATATTTACACATACAAATGAAAGTAGCTCTATGTGAAACAACAACAAACAGCAGTTAAAAGTCCAACAACTGCAATAAGACACACAGCAAAAACTCCAGTGTTAAATTAACTCTCCTGGGAGTTTATTTGGCTCCAGACTCAAGAGTGTTAAAGTGTTAAAATATGAGTGTTAAATTAACACTCAATAGTGTTAAAGTTAATGAGCTAATTAAGTGATTTATTGAGTAAGGATTAACCATTATTGAAGACACCTGATGTTAACAAGCAGGATCACCAAAGGAGAAAATAACATTTATCTAAGCAACCATTATGGTGATCAGTGTTTGCTTTAGTTGGGCTCGTGACCCTTAAATTATTGATGTTTCAGTTTGGCTATGCTGTGTTATAGTTGCCAAATCCATAACTTAAACCGATGATTACATGGTCTTGGTTATGTTTTGACATAATCATCACTTGACCTAAATCACCAAACTCATTTAGAGAATCTTAGTTTCAGCATAATTGTTCAATATTGAATTTTTAATATAATGCAAAATATTTCTAAAAAAAGTCTGATCGAAAGACTGTTGATAGATTGTTTTATTTAGACACACTGACATCAATAATCAGCCTGTGAATCTCAACAATGGTGACAATAATAAAGCATTTTGCAGTGCATTCTGGGTGCCACCAATCAAAACTCATTCATGGCTCCCATCATGCATTGCGGTATGAATACATTATGATCAGATTTGTCTTAGCAATTTCCCTTTCCTAATTGAATATTTCGTTTGTCACCATTGTTGAGATTCATACACTGATTCTAGATGTCTGTGTGTGCCTAAAAGAAAGATTTCTTTTGTCAGAACAATTTTGAGAAAATCAATTGGAGTAAATAAAAAATTCTGGATCTTATGCTGTAGAATTACTGTTAAGATGTAATACCAATATAAATCGAAGTCAGAGATTAGGCTCTAAATGAGTTCAGTGATTCAGGTCAAATGATGATTATGTCAAAACAAAACCAAATCAGATCACCTTTACTCTTTGTTCATCTGGCTGTTAACCACTCAGTTTCAGCAGCCAAACAAAATCTAAAGATAAAAATTGAAGGGTCAAGGGCCAAACTAAAGCAAACACCGACCACCATAATTGTGACTTAAAATTGTGATTTTCACCTTCAGTGATTCTGCTTGTTAACATCAGGTGGCTTCATTAATGATCAATCATTACTCAGTTAATCACTTCATGATCTCATTAACTTTGACACTGCTTCAGTGTTAATTTAACACTCTTTGGCCTTGTCCACACGGACACGGGTATTTTTATAACCGTGACATTTCTTACGCGGTTCGGCCGTTCGTCCACACGGAAACGCAGTATCAGGTCACTGAAACCGAACATTTTTGCCAGGGTGAGTATTTTCTGAAACGTCGGTTGCAGTGTTGTCGTGTAGACAGTAAAACCGGAGTTTTTGCGCCGCTGACGGCTTCTGATTGGCCAACGTGGCTTTACGGTTAGGGTTATATCGCCGCCTGCTGGTGTTGCATGCTCTTGACAGCGCTTGATAGTGTGTTTTTGCGTTTTTATGTGGACAGAGTTTTTTTTTTTAAACGCAGGAAGGAAAAACTCCGGTTATAAAAATACCCGTGTCCGTGTGGACAAGGCCTTTGAGTTTTTGCTGTGCATTCTGTAATAAGAAGCTTTAAAGGGGTCATGACATGAGAAACCAAATTTGCCTTGATCTTTTGGTATATAAGAGATCTATGTACTATTAAAACTTCCTGCAAGTTTCATAGCTTAAGACGTCCTCCCCATTATAAACGAAGCATTTATTTAATCAAGCTCTAACAGCTCGTTCTAGATCCTTTGAACTTAGTGACGTACCAGTCGTTTGCATATGACCGCCTCCAGCGCAAGACAACTACGCCTCATTTCACATCATCGCATGCATTGTCGTGCAGCGAGTGGGTCTGTTTACAAGATGACTGCGATGCCACGCAGATGTGCTGTTCCTGCTGTGGACAAACAACATGTTTGAATACGCTGCCGAATGATCCAGACGTCAGGGAAAGCAGTTGGACGCAGTTTTATTTGCAGCATATGCAGCGCGCCAAAGCTTTATTTGAACGGTGAGTGATCAGATGAGTGTGACAGAGAGCGCATGTTACTGAAAGAATGAGCAGAGAGAGAGAGCCCCGGCCGTGCGCACGCCTTCAAACTCTCTCTCTCTCTCTCTCTCTCTCTCTCTCTCTCTCTCTCCCTCCCTCGCGCATATGAATCAAAATCAATTAAGAATTGACACGATGGTAAAAGATCGGAAGACCGAAGTTTCACGTGGTGGAGCATTGTGTAGCCTACATGTGATACAAAAAGATTAACGTTAATAATTTATGCATAAGCAGCACTGACGTTAGCCAATCATAACAGTGTGCATTAACACTGAACTCTTAAAGGGGAAAAACCTCCAAAACAGACTGTTTGAATCAGAGGTGAGAAATAGGGTGGGAAAAGGTCATAAATGAACCATTCATGTTCCCTATGAACCATACATTTCATAGGAACGAATTTACTATCACAGCAATACAAGCATGAATTATTGCAGTTTAAAAACAAATATTAAAGTATTTTTTTTGAAAATTCTGCAGTCAGCACAGCTTTGAAAGTGTCTTAATTTGGGGGCTTTTCTCAGAAAATATTGATATATGTGATGAATCGCAATGAATTTACTGGCACATTGCATTCAACCAATTTGTGAATATGAAACTATAAAATCCCATATTAAATGTGTTTGTGCAAAGTTATCAACAGCTCATGTCATCAGCATGTAAAGCCAGTAAGCTCTACTTCATAACATAAGAAAAAGAAAAATTGGTAACACTTTACAATACAGGTGCACTAATATGCATTACTTCACGCTTAACTAATTCACAGATAATCAACTAAAAGTCATAACATAATGATATCTTTGCAGATCATTATGAGTAATTAAAGCAGACGAATGGAAGTTGAAATGCATGACTTCGACTCATTGTGGTAATTAACACACAATTTCATTTACACTATTATTTAATGTTAAGGGATTATTACATGATGGTACATTTAATTAATAGCAACTCATATAGAGTATTACTTAATTAATCTGACAGACTATTTATTAATTGATGCAGTAATCATTAATGAATGGTATGGATCATCATGAGTCATACATTAACTCGTGCATTAGTTAAGCATGAATTAATGCACATTAGGGTAACACTTTATTTGAAGGGGTGTGCATAAGACTGACATGACACTGTCATAAACATGACATAACACCTGTCATGAACATGAAGGAGTCTTTATGAATGTTTATGACTGTTGTCAATAAGTGTCATTCGGTAAATTATGACACTTTTAATGCAAAGTTGACATTGTTTAAAATGTCTTTGTTATGACAACTTGACATTACCCAAGACAAAAATGTCTTGATTATGACAACTTGACATTAACAAAGACAGAAATGTCTTTGTTATGACAACTTGACATTAACCAAGAAATCATAACCTGTCAACCTGTCACAACTTTGGCCGTCATGACACCATTATAAGTGTGTCATGAATATTTTACTTGTCCTCAAGTAAAGTGGAACACATTGTACTAGTTATAAAGATGTCATTAAGGGTTATTACACTGTAAAATGCTTTAAGTTTGATAATTAGACCTGTTATGACATATTTGTGACAGGTTGACAGGTTATGATTTCTTGGTTAATGTCAAGTTGTCATAACAAAGACATTTCTGTCTTTGTTAATGTCAAGTTGTCATAATCAAGACATTTTTGTCTTGGGTAATGTCAAGTTGTCATAACAAAGACATTTTTTGTCTTTGTTAATGTCAAGTTGTCATAACAAAGACATTTTTGTCTTTGTTAATGTCAAGTTGTCATAACTAAGACATTTTAAACAATGTCAACTTTGCATTAAAAGTGTCATAATTTACCGAATGACACTTAATGACAACAGTCATAAACATTCATAAAGACTCCTTCATGTTCATGACAGGTGTTATGTCATGTTTATGACAGTGTCATGTCAGTCTTATGCACACCCCTTCAAATAAAGTGTTACCCACATTAGTGCACCCGTATTGTGAAGTTAACTAAAAATGAAGAGGGAGCACTTAAATTACAATAGTAACACACAAGCAGAAGTTCAGTATCACCGCTGTTACAGTTCCAACACATTTTTGTGCAGAAGGAATATGAGTGATAAACAACAACAAAAAAAGCTGCACATTTCTGATTTTAAACATCCCTACCACAGCTGCTGGCAACACCGCTTAACTTATTTTGAACCTGAAACACTTCAAGACCCTATGTGTTCGAATAAATAAATAAATAAATACAATTTCAACAAAGTTGTTTTCTGAGGAAACTGATATGTTGTGTATTATTGAATAAAGGCTGTGTTTCAATCAATATTTGTCCTTCACACTCTTGCAGTCCTGCAGGCCATGCAGTATTTCCAATATGTTCTCTGCCTGTCGGGTTCCAGTGAATGCCTATTCATGCAATCTCTTTTCAGATGCTTAGGTAGGCGAGTGGGGAGAGATGTGTGAAGGTGAAAATACACTGTAAAAAATAAACCCGTAATTTTTACGGTAAAAAAACGGCAGCTGTGGTTGCCAGTACTTTACCGTCAAAAATACGGTAGCAACGTTATTGGTTTTACAGACTTAACTTAAAATGTACAGTAATAAACCGTATTTCATTAAATTTAATTACAAATTTAATTACATTAAATGTACCATTAGATCTATCACAGTTATTTACCGTATATAGTACGGAAACTTTCTGTTAACCAATTAGCGGTTTTTCACTGTAGGATTTTTACAGGTCTTTTACCGTTAAAATCACGGTCATTTTTTACAGTGTATGACGTTAGCTACCAAGTCATAACAAATAATGTAATCTAATACTATTCGTTAGCTAACGTGACATTTTGTCTTGAAAAGAATGTCGAATTCTTGAATGCTGACAGTGACAGTATTGAACATTCACTACTCAAGTTTAAATACAGACCCATGTGAATTGAGATTTGAGAGCTTTTCCAGAGGGCAAATTTTCTAAATACTGCAAATCATCAGAAAAATCATCTTCAAAAGACTTGGAGTCATATAAACTACTTTTATGGTGCTTTTGCCTTCTTTAAAATAAACCAGGACCATGTGTACCCACAGCCTTCAGATAGCATTTATTTATCTTGTAATTCACAATGACAACGTCATAATAGTGTTAAAATCCTACTAAAGCTTAGAAGCCTAACATCACTGCAACCACAAAACCTTCACTATAAAATTATATAAATATATAAATATAAATATACTATAAATTTTATAAAACTATAAAATACAAAGCGATTATAAGGTTTAAAGTTAGGTACAGAGACAGGTTATTCAGCCAATCAAAAACACCCATCAAGTTCTACGTTCACTTCTCTTTTAGTTCATAATTGTCATTCACGGCACATCAAAGCCTATGGGCTTTCAACCAGCAAATCATAGATTTTTGCTTCTGTATTTTTGTACACATGCACACACACACTAACAAACACACCATCTCTTGTAAGCAGCTGGTGCCCTGTCCATTGTGAAAAGTGAGAGGCAAAATTGCACAGCAGGAGTTCTATTGATCTTAAAATGAAAATCTGTTGTTTGAGAGACCCCTAAGTGGGCCTTTTATTGTAAAGACGAATGGTACAATTCTACAGTCTGTGTCCACCTCAATCCTGATAATTATTGTCCCAAATCCGCATGGGCTCATTGACAAATATCTGATCCAATCCGACAAGGGAGTTATCGATCAAGTCTGATTTCAAAGTTAGTACATCCGACTCAAAGTTTTAAAAGACTATAACATTCACTTATTTTCACTTACTCAAATTACTTATTTAAAGGTTACATGTGTAATTCAGGGATTTTGGCCATTTGGAAAGCATCTTGCACCAATGTTTGCAGCAGGCAACTAAAACCCAGTGCGAGCCGTCATGTCCGATGACTCTTATGACCTGGTTCTTATTAATGAGTCAGGTTCACAAAAACTTCACTTGTGATTTAGGCGTTTGAATAAGAAACGCTCAGAGCTGTTACTGAGTTCGCATAACTGACTCACACTGAACATGAGGCATTCATGAGTCCAATTCAGAGTTGCCAGATATCACGCATTTGATGTGAGACACACACACACACAGACATGCTCTCACACCAAATAAACAGACAACACAAAATAAATCGCTATGAATCAGCAAATGATTGGTCTAACACAGACATTCTCGGTTGGACTGGTCTAAAGCATCAAGAGTCTGCACCAATGGAAAATATCGTTCCATAAAAGCTAACTTTCTGCCGTACTGGAGAGAATGAGATGAAAGTGTTTTTTGGAAGAGGCCACAAATCAAACTACATTAGGTAAAGTGCAGGAGGCCAAACATGAGAGATCTTTACCAGAGGTCATACATGCAGTGTTATTGTGCTCAGGTGCTGACAGAGATTGATGCACTTGAGAGATGAGAACTGTTATGTTCTCTTTATTCTGTGCGTTATGCATTCTAATTTATGTGCATATATCCATTTCACAAAACTATTTGTCATAAGAAGCATGACAACGTATCAATGAGTGCAATAATTTAGAATATCCATTTTCATTAAATATTTGTTCTATAATCTATATAAGTGTGTGTATCTATAATGCTTTTTAATTATCTTGCTGTTTAAAACTGTGGACAAACAAGATATAGGTTTCTGTTATAAAACACACACACACACACACACACACACACACACACACACACACATACGCACACACACACACACACACACACACACACACACACACACACATATATATACACTCACCGGCCACTTTATTAGGTACACCTGTCCAACTGCTCCTTAACACTTAATTTCTAAGCAGCCAATCACATGGCGGCAACTCAGTGCATTTAGGCATGTAGACATGGTCAAGACAATCTCCTGCAGTTCAAACCGAGCATCAGTATGGGGAAGAAAGGTGATTTGAGTGACTTTGAACGTGGCATGATTGTTGGTGCCAGAAGGGCTGGTCTGAGTATTTCAGAAACTGCTAATCTACTGGGATTTTCACGCACAACCATCTCTAGGGTTTACAGAGAATGGTCCGAAAAAGAAAAAACATCCAGTGAGCGGCAGTTCTGTGGGCGGAAATGCCTTGTTGATGCCAGAGGTCAGAGGAGAATGGCCAGACTGGTTCGAGCTGATAGAAGGGCAACAGTGACTCAAATAACCACCCGTTACAACCAAGGTGGGCAGAAGAGCATCTCTGAACGCACAGTACGTCGAACTTTGAGGCAGATGGGCTACAGCAGCAGAAGACCACACCGGGTGCCACTCCTTTCAGCTAAGAACAGGAAACTGAGGCTACAATTTGCACAAGCTCATCGAAATTGGACAATAGAAGATTGGAAAAACGTTGCCTGGTCTGATGAGTCTCGATTTCTGCTGCGACATTCGGATGGTAGGGTCAGAATTTGGCGTCTACAACATGAAAGCATGGATCCATCCTGCCTTGTATCAACGGTTCAGGCTGGTGGTGGTGGTGTCATGGTGTGGGGAATATTTTCTTGCCACTCTTTGGGCCCCTTGGTACCAATTGAGCATCGTTGCAACGCCACAGCCTACCTGAGTATTGTTGCTGACCATGTCTATCCCTTTATGACCACAATGTACCCAACTTCTGATGGCTACTTTCAGCAGGATAATGCGCCATGTCATAAAGCTGGAATCATCTCAGACTGGTTTCTTGAACATGACAATGAGTTCGCTGTACTCAAATGGCCTCCACAGTCACCAGATCTCAATCCAATAGAGCATCTTTGGGATGTGGTGGAACGGGAGATTCGCATCATGGATGTGCAGCCGACAAATCTGCGGCAACTGTGTGATGCCATCATGTCAATATGGACCAAACTCCCTGAGGAATGCTTCCAGCACCTTGTTGAATCTATGCCACGAAGAACTGAGGCAGTTCTGAAGGCAAAAGGGGGTCCAACCCGTTACTAGCATGGGGTACCTAATAAAGTGGCCGGTGAGTGTATATATATATATATATTTTTTTTTTTTTTTACACAATGTAGAGCATCCAAAAATACATTTAGTATTTGCTTTTCAATGAATTTACTAGTAAGACATTTGACTGTTTGTTAAAGATCTGCCAGGCAATACGTTTCATCCACCACATGTAAAATAGGCCTGTGATCAAAATCTCATTTCAGCCTAGTATATAAAGTTGGCAACCCTTGTCTAACCAGAAATGATCTTAGAACTGTTACTGTTGTGTAATGTGATTTAAAAAAAATTAAGACTTATATCAGTCTATGCATATTTACATCAGTTTGTAAAAAAGTAATAGTATTCCTTAAAAAACTAATAATGGTATGTAAAAAAAACAAAACATATTAATAGTTGTTGTTTAGCATACAAAGTCCATGGATTAACGGAATTGTCCGTCATTATGACACAGCGCTTTCCTGCCATTGACAGAAATATGTTTTGATCATCGTTCTGAATCCGATCCAGACTAGTCTTTGACAAAAAATTTGATTTTCTCAGCTTTTTGTTCAAAATGTTGCTTTTTTTTAATAGAAACTTACCCACATTCAAGTGTTGATTAAAAAAAGTTAAATAAAACGCGGCTTTTGTTATATTGCATGTTCAAACATTATGGGGACCATGACAATTTTGTGAAAATTATCATAAAATGTTGGCTGGGAAAGAGTTTTTTTATTTTACAGTGTCCTTGTTACATGTTAGATGTACTTACCATAGTAATAACAGTAAATTATGCATAATTACATGCAACTAACCTTCAACCAAATCCTAATCCTACCCTAACTAACCCTATAGTAACATGTAGTTGCTTAATATTACTCAGTACTTCAATATATAATTACACTGTAACAATAACACCTTAAAATAAAGTGTAACCGAGTTAATTAATATAGACGAGAGGCACATAATGGTTTGAGAAATTACATAGTCTACTTCACCGACCGTCATCTATCCAAATGTTTGGTATTTTAAGTGAGCCTGCAAAGAACCAAGTCTGCGATCAAGTGTCCATAAACGTATAGAGCTGCAGTCGTGAAAAGACAGATGGTCAGTTCCGAGACTTCAACGGTAGTCTGAAACCACAGCCTCTCCATCGCAAAGTGTGTCTGCTAATGCTGCATTGGCAGAAGCCAGAATAGACACCATACATCATGAATGCAAATGAAGTGCTTGATTTGACATTTCCAATAAGCCTGTCTCAGTGTACCAGTGGGTTTAGCCAATTAACCATGTCAGTAATCAATTCCTTCAGAGCCCTGTGCTAAGTCCTCACTTCTCCTTGCACATAAATCAAAGACAGATTAGCCGATCAGTTACCCAGATGCACCAAACTAACGACCCACTTTAGAATGGATGACAGTGGAAATGAAAGTTAATGGAGTCTGTTAGGGTGCCACCAACAGGGCCCCTTTATACCTTCACAGACACTCCCTGTGAGGAAAGAAAATTATGTTGTTCTACAAATGTGAATGTCATTTTAATTACAATCAAACAGAGAAAACTGCTTCATGTGGCTATGGTGAAATGTGTCATTTTTGCCAATGTTAAAATACCAACTTTCATCCCAGTTTAATATGCGGAAAAGATCAACCAACCTGACACAGCAACGTTGCCACATCCAATAGTGTGAGTTTGGGGCGGGGCTACCTGTTTGTTTAACCAATGGCAGATAGCAGCATTATGTTTAACTTTACTTTTTACCACTTAAATTTTTCGTGGAAATTTTGGGCAAGATTTACCAACAATAAATTATGGCGTTAAAAAACTAATGTCAGGATTTACTAAAGACATGCAGTGAAAAATAAGCTCTGAAAAGGCATGACCAGGGTTATTTATACGGCTGACCTTGCATATGTATTTATAGGAGTTTCCCTTTCAAACGCAAAATTTATGGAAGGAGAGTAGCTATTTAAATGAATCATGCAAGGTTTGAGCTAGTTTATTTTATTGGTATTCAAGTCATTATTTCCTGGCCCCTAAAAAAAGCATGTCTTTAACCCTAAAGCTGCTATTGGTAGTTTGCATTGGTCATTATGGAAAGGATTCGGCTGCGTCTGTGTTCTTTAATGTGTTCGTCATCAGTAGATCACGAGCAGAACTTTTCACTCCCATCTGCGCTTTTTTTCCCTGTTTAGTAAATCTGGCCCATTATCTCGTAACCTTAAGTGCTCTTGTCTAATGGTTGCATGGTTTTGTTACGATCTGCAATACTTTTATTAAGTTTTATCAACTTCAGTTTAATATGTCTAAATAGTTCAAAGCAATCCTTTTAGTTGGAGATGGTGAGCCATAAGACCTACATAATTAACCTATTTGCAAATTGTCAGCGCCATGCAAATGATACATTTTACGCACGTGGCAGCCTGAGGCATGATGAATGTTCGTTAAAACTTAAAGACAGCATGAATGTTGAATGAGGGTGAATTCACAGCTCAAAAATTAGGTACTGGCTAATGACGGCCTAGCCGCACATCCCTGAGCTTTACGTCACACACACAGAATCGGATCACACAAAAACATTTCATTACACACAAAACCGAAAGAGGTGATATTAAATTTAGAGCAGCCAATCAAAAGTTTAAGTGATTTAAATATTAGCATGTCTAAAAGACAAGATGCCAAACACTAGCAGAAACCAGCACAGACACAATTCCTCAACTGGGCACAAAAACCACTTACTGACATCAAAGGAAAATAAATTGCTCTTAGAAAATTGAGACAGCAAAACATTTTAAGGTGTTTAAAAATTGTAGGACTCACAGCTGTTCCAATCTATATGCAACGCATCACACATATTTGTGTGTACCAGAGATACAGCCCAGAGCAAAGAAAGATTTACTTGTACAATGTTTTGATAGAGAAGCAATTTCCAAAAGTCAGTTCCAGGGGAAATTTGTCCTCGTCTTCCTCTGCAATGCAGCTTTAGCACTGGAAAGAAGAGATATTTTATCTGCTGTTCAATATAGTAAAAAAGTTTCATATATAATGTTTTTTTCCCAACCTTTCCACTTCTAGTATTCCGACATATAATCAAGATACACGTCCTGATTAAAAGGCAGCTGAATTTGAGGGGGGAAAAAATGTCACGGTCCAAATTTATAACAGGGTTCCTACATTTTCCATTTCAAAATTCCAGACTCAAATTTTCAAACCTTTCTGCATATTTTTCAGACCATATTTAACATAAATGGTTCATACGTGATTATTTTCAGCATTACATTTAATATATAGTAGTAGTAGGTTTTTTTTTTCATTGGTTTTCTCAATGTGATAACATCAGGGGTGCCCAATCCTGCTCGACTGTCCTGCACAGTTTATCCCCAACCCTAATCAAACACACCTGCTTTTCATTTTCAAGTGACCCTAAAGCCCTTAATTGGTTGCTTCAGGTGTGTTTGATTAGGATTGGAGATGAACTGTGCAGGACAGTCGATCGGCAGGAGCAGGATTGGACACCCCTGGCTTACATGATGAGAATAAACCTAAAATGCTTTACAGTTTGCATGTATTCACCTCTGACACATTGGTTTGTATTCATCCGTGTTCAACAATCACTAAAGGACAACAAAACATTTTAAATTTTAGAAAACTGAATAGGCAATAGTCTGGTAACAAAAATATTTATCCATACTTATCCAGACATGGAAATTACTCAAATAAAATTCCATACTTTTCCAAACTGCATAGGAACCCTGTAACAAATGTTAGCCCATAACTAAAGGTGCACAGTACACAGCTGTATGCTTAATGGCTGGTCTTGTCTCATTCAGCAAAGGTGTCTTTCCTACAAACATGCACAAAAAAATACCCATCTAACAAGTAACAAGAGCATTTTATCACCAAAAATGGGATAAAATGCATCAGACACAAGCGGAATGGAAAATACATTAAGGCCACCTAATATCTTCTACCAGTCCACATAAAACAGACCTTGAATCTTGTAAATGCCGTTATAATATAATGCTGATAGCTCTGGAAAGCCAATGCTAATCAGCACATCTGATGCATTGAACACGGTGGCCTTCCTTTAATCATGTATTTTGTCAGTAGTAGATGCCTATTCCCCACGGCTCACTTCCTCCAACAAAACACTGGCTGGTGATTTATCTGCAGACATCACATGAGCCATGTCACTCTCATAATCTCACACAAAGGCATAGAAGCATGCAGTTCCCTAAAGAAACATGAAATCACCTGCTGCAAACACATTTACGCATCCCCATTTCCTTAGATATACCTGATCGCTGCTTTGAGATCAGATAAGTTTCATTGCGCCTGATTGAGGATTTGTCACTGCATGTTTATGAATGCATGTGTTGTGATGCTCAGCTACAAAAGCTATAGAGCGCAACAGCGACTGCACTTGAGTTCTGGAAGAATTTTTCTCTGCATTTTCAGACTCCAACCAACCAGCTTTGAGATGAATCACAAAGCAGACTGTTTTAAGACAAAATCATTTTAGAAGTCAGATAAATTAAGTACTTATCTCATGAAGCATTACAAATTTGTCAGTGCATTATGTAAGTACTTTATTATTTACAATGATTGACTTATTGTCTATAATATAATATAATATAATATAATTAGCTTCTAAAAAAAAATCTTACTGACCCCACACTTGAGAAAGTTAGTGTATTTCGCGTAATATTCAGTGTAGGAAATCATGTCATTTATGCTGCTGATCTCTTGTGCTGCAGTTCTCGTTTTAATGGTAATATCACCTTATTTTATCTCTTTTCATGATTATGGGCTCCACCTAAGAATTTGGCGGTTAAATTTGTGGCTTAAAGGCACATACTGTTGCTTAATAATCTCAGAGGTGAAGGTAAGTCTGTATTAAAATTTGTGGTATCTGTCAGGAGTTAGTAAGCACAGAAACACAAACTTCATCCATCCAGTTTACTCTTTACTTTCGTTCTCACCCACATTACGTCAGAATACAACAGTTCAAACTTCCTCTTCAAAATAGCAGTCACAATACAATTCACTAACACAACAAAAGGTACAAGCATATTCATGTTTCATTAAAATGAAAGTCATTAAACATTCATCTCTCTATGGGAAAAATTAACAGCATTTTCAAATCTGAAACAGCACTGTAGCGCTCTATGGAGAGTTAACACTACAGACTATCAAAGTGAACTTGTTGCACTTCAGTTGAACCCTAAACACACACTGTGTGGACAATGACTATCAAAAAGCAAATAATCCATTGTAAAACTTGCAATTGCCTATGCTGCAAGTTATTTACAGGTGGTCAATAGGTTCACTTGCAGGACTAAGAGTTCTCTTCAAACAATTGCACCAAGAGTTCCAGGCTGCTTGCCAAAAATTCGGGCACATGCACCCAATCACACCTCAAAACAACAAATTCTTATTTACTGACCGCAGGGAACATGAAAAAAGGCTTGTGAAGGGGGAACAAACGAAGATGGCAATTAGTTACACACAATTGACTACCTCAGAAGGTGAAATGCAACACTCCAGTCATTTAGCCATAGTGGGAGGTTGGATTCTGACAGTGAGTATTTATCCTTGTTGCAGGAAAGACAATGGGATGGTTTGAGAAAGGGCAACACTTGATGGTTTAGTCTAAATTGGCAGGCTGCTCTAGTAATGCAGGGCCATGCAATTGCAGGCTGCATTAATGAAACATTGGCATCTGTACTTCCAGCATGCCTTGTGGCTTGAATAGAGATGAATCCTCCTTAAACTCAAAGTAAAAATTGATCATGAAATTTGGAATGAATAATAGAATAAACTCTTGTTACACTTGCAGATTTCATACTTAATCCATTCTGGTGTAATTGCCACATGTGCGCTATCTCACTGTCCTTTTACTAGACTGACAAAAAGCCTCTCGTACCCTCAGGATATACAAAACACAAGAGAGTACAAACGCGGGGGCGCTTCTATTTGTATTCAGAAGAGATTGCATACACAGTGAGCGACTGTTTAATTTGAGCCATTCTCCTGAGTTATAAAACAAGCATTAATTAAAAAAAAAGTTTAGTTAAAATCAGGTGTCGACAGATTCTCATATGCACCGATATCTTGTCAAGCCTCAACACCCCCCACAACAAAAGACTTTTATCTGAAGACAGGGCATGATGACATTACAGCAGCAACAGGACCTGTTGGTTCATTATGGTAGCAATTAACTTATCGGCATATTGTCCTTCACTGAGCGGAGAGCAAGAGCGTGACTCATCTAATTTTTTCTGGCCGTTGCGTGGTTGAGAGACTAATGTCATTAAAAACACAGGGCCAGCGTCAGTCCTCCTCTAACGGCTGATTGTCAGGGTAAGAATGAGCTCAGAACTCAGTCTCTTTATCATGCAAATATACTCATGAGTAACCCACACTCGGCTTATGAACAGTTAGAGGTTTGTGATTATAATGGACTAACTAGCCAAAAATGTAAATGTTAAACGTTTTCAAATGTACAATGTACAAGAGTGCATGTTAAACTCTTGGTTTACATGGCCTTATTTTAAAAATTAAAAGTAAAAAATGAAAACACTCAAATGTTTTGAAGAAATATGAATCATGCTTTCCTGCAAAAGTTACTTCCATGTTGCTAGGTTGTTTATCAGAGTGTCACTACCCGATTGCTTGGGTGTTTTGGATGGTTGTCAGAGTGTTGCTTTGCAGCTACCTTTGGGTGGTATTGCTAAGAAGTCCGTTCTTTTGGGGATTTTTGGGAATCTATGGGATTTGTAAACTTATTTTTCACTTTGCACAACATATATGCATTTCGGCCGTTCATTTACTGTACATGACCATTTACAGTGTTTTTGTGGTCCTGAAAATGTGGTCCTGAATGAACACATCTTCTGAAAGATTACTGAATCTCCTAATCAAAACATGGGTGAAGAAGAAGCAGAAACAAGCAATATCATAAGTAAGCAGCATCATCAACATTAAACGGCATATAAAACTGCCTAATGTTACTGAATGAAATGTCGACCCAGGACGAACTACAGGACTGTGCAAGCTTTGATCTACTTGATTTCCATCTGTGTTTTGATCATCGTTCTGAATCCATTCTGGATGTAGTCTTTGACAAAAACACGATTTTCTCAGCATTTTGCTCAAAATGTTGCTTTTTTTAAATTAAACTTACCCACAAGTGTTGATAAAAAAATTATGCATCAAGCTAGAATAAAATGCTTTTTTTTGTGAAAAGGTTCTTTTCTTTCTTTTGATTTATTGCATGTTCACATATATAATATTTTTCTGTAAATATAAAAATATTCTGGGGGCCATGAAACTTTAGCAAAAATGATCAAAAATGCTGGCGGTGGTTAGTTAGCAAGTTGACAAATAGTTAACAAGCCTATTTATTTCAAATCTTTAGGACACATGCTGCAGGATGAGTTTCATTATATGTATTTGTTCAATCCCCAAGACCTAATTTGATCCAAATAGTGATGTTTGCGAACCCCATTAAGCATGATTCATTATCGTAAATTAGTATATTTCCTTTAAGAAAACATTTATATCATTGGTCGCACCAAATGACGGACTCAAATGACAAATGATTGTCTTGTCTTTTGACATTTTTCTTCATAACTATTCATAACCAATCCACATCTTTATTAATTATAAACATTTTTGACCACCCAGGCTCCTTCAGGTGTCATATGTTTAGTCACTGCCATTTGTGTGTGTAACAGCTCACTCAGAAAAAAGGGCCCTTCTGAAGAGTACACAGAACCTCGAAGCTTGAAATAAGTCCATCATTCACAAGTTATGATCTTTAAAAAAAAAAAATTCAAACAATAATGAATCAATAAAAAATAAATTGATCAGCAAATGTATTGCATTGAGTCTAGAGTGAGTTGCAGACTACTGTATGTAATCCACATTCCCAAAATTCCTTCAGATTTTCTATTTTATAGTGGTTCCCCTTTTTCCAAGAACAGAGCATCCGGATGACCGCATACAAATGAGATGCACCAAGAATTAGACTTGCACATCATAATACGATTATTTTTCCAAAAACTAAATGATTCAGGTCATGGAAAATGGTGTTTACATGCTGATTTCTTGGTGTCTGATTATTCAAAAATTCCAGCTGCTAATTATTGCAGTCTGTTTACACTGCAATGATGAGTTCAATTTTTAATCATATGACCCCCTGATGCATATCCGTTTTCTACAGTTAACCCTTGATATTCTATTTTCACCTCTGAATCAGCACGAGCAGAGCTGGCATGCTTGATAATGTGAAGCAGGCAGACAGACATCAGCACCGAGGGCAACGGCTGCAGAAGACGGCAGGTCCGTGTGTATGGCAAGTGTTCCATCAGTGAGAAAGATTGGTGCTCGTTCTAATGAGACTCTCAGAGGTCTGTCACAAATTGATCTTTGTCAACCTCCGCTCTGTTCAGCAGGCTGCATAAAACATCCAGAAAGATTGCAAATCAGAAGCAGAAAACTGTCTTGCCGTTAATAGTATTGTGGTTGTTTATTAGAGGCTGCATAATGTGCTGACCGTTGATCTACACATGCAGGGCTAGTGGCAGAAATGAAAGGATTTTTCACCCAAAAATTAATATGTACAAACAAATTAACAAACCTGTCAATATTTACTCGTTCTAAACTTGTGTGCTGTTATTTTTCTATGCTCTGTTTATTATTTCTAATATTCTAGTATATTTTCTATACACAAATCATCATGCTGGTTTTTATGTTGTTTGTCCCTTTTAGAGCTTCAAAACACATGGTCACTATAAATTGTACAGTAAGACCAGTGTTAATAAAATGTATATTAAATTATAAAATACTTTGAAGGTTGTAACAGTAAGGTTAGAACCTTTGATGCAACTTATTGCTTTAATTTAGTTTATTATGAAGCAGTATTTGACCTTGGAGTTTATTTAATCTGCATTGTTTTAATGTTTTATAATGTTTCCTGGGGTGCACTTATAATTAGGATGATTTTTACATTAAAATGTTCACAATTTAGAAATAAAAGGCCTTTTTCCTACACTGTAAGAAATTTGCTGTAAAATTTACAGCAACTTACTGGCAATTTTGGTTGTAATTTTTACAAGATTACGTAAATCATAAACTACAATTATACTGTAAAAAAATACAGTGCACCTGCAAAAGCAGAAAAACAAGAGCAGCTGTAAATGTACAGTTCTTTACTGTATTATTTACAATATGAATTAAAACCTGTGTAAACTCATTTAATTTGAGGAAACCGATTATCTTTAATTGTTCAATTGACATCTCATATTTATACTGTGATACTAATTGATTTGAGTAAACAAAACGTCAATTTAACTCAATCCTCTTGCAGATAATTGTTAGTTAACAACAGCACACACCTGATTTGAAGAACTTAACAAAAAGATAACCAATACATCAACAACTACACAGTCACTGCCTTTATAGAAAGCAACACACACATATCATCAGTGTTTCTCTGCTCATCCTGGACTGAAGCTCAGGCTCTACTCTTCAACACAATGGTGACACACAAAACACCAGAAACACTTTAAATCCCAACAGAACATTAAACTCTAACAGATCTCCACTATATCATTATGTGCAAAAACACATAAAGTCACATTTCATTTCAGCATTTAGAATCCTGAGCAGTCATTCACATAAATATATATTCACATTTCACATTTATGTTCACATAAGTACATTCACAGAAAATAACTTATTTTGTTTAGTAAATTTGACTTATAATTTACAGACTTCAAGCCACAGCCATATATTTAATCAACTGAAAAGAAAAGAAGACAATAAATATCTAAAGATCTCAGCAGAGGAGGATTAAATAACTCCAGCCTCACTTGTCAAGGTCTTTTTGAGAATTAACTGAGGTTTAGATGTTGATGATTTGTTTAGTTTGTAGTCACCATGATGGTGATAAGTATTTGCTTTAGTTGGGTTCTTACCCTTGATATTGCAACATTAGTTTTTCTCTGGCTACTTTACCTGTGTGTTTATAAAGCACAATAATTATAGCATAAAAGCCAAGAGAAAAGAAATCTGGTAATTATGGTTCAATATTGATGATGTCATCAATAAAGTCAAAAAAGTAAAATTATGTGAATTACTTTATATGATTTGATGTGTTTTTGCACATAATGATATAGTGGATATCTGTTAGTGTTTAATGTTCTGTTGGGGTTTAAAGTGTTTCTGTTGAGTTTTGTGGGTCACCATTGTGTTGAAGAGTAGAGCCTGTGCTTCAGTCCAGGATGAGCTGCTAAACATTGACGTTGTGCTGTGTGTTGATTTGTTTAAAGGTAGTGACTTTGTATTTGCTGATGCATTAATGTTTTTCACCTCATTCGTGTGTGATGTTGTTGACTAGTAGGATTTAGTTATACTCAAAAAGTATTTTTCTAGTGGCCTCAAATGAAATAAGCTCACAGTATAACAATTTAATGGCAAATGACAAATCAATTTCCTCAAATGAAATGAGTTATCTCAGGTTTTAATTCAACGCATTATTAATAACAGTAACATGCTGTAAATAATACAGTAAAGAACTGTACATTTACAGCTGCTCTTATTTTGCTGCTTTTACATGTGTGCTGTATTTTTTACAGTATAATTGTAGTTTATGATTTACAGTACTCTTGTAAAATTTACAGGCTAACTGGCAACCGAAGTTGCCAGTAAGTTGCTGTAAATTTTACAGCAATTTGTTACAGTGTACCCAAGAAGGGGCGTGTCTGCTGTGAGACTTCAGTGTAAACGCCCACTGCTGTGATTGGCTAACATCTTTGCAAATGAAATAGCTATTACATTAATAAGTATTATATGTGGAACTCTAGCGAAAACCTTTCATCCTAAAGAGAAGCAATGTGAGGTTGACCATTTAGTCACTGGGTTGATTTTCTGGGACATAGACAAAGAACATCTGAATCATTACATGAATCATTACATATCAGAAATAGCTGATCACAGATCAGGCATTAGAATTAACACGGTTACTGTCGCATTACTGTCTAGTCCATATCGTAAAAGTCTGTTTGCAAAGCTGTTTTTGGACTAACAACGAAATTTTCAGTTTCAAGAAAAAAATATATTTCTCAGTTCACAACCCCTTTAAGGGACATTTCATTTTTAGACAATGTTAAATACTTCAGTCTATTTAATTAGAGTCAACATCAACTCATTTTATGGGATAATAACTAGGCCTTGAATAACATTTAAAGGAATGGCGTATATTAAAAAAAACTAAAACATCTATAGCCTACAAGGCACTGTTTGGGGGCATTTTTTATCACGTCCTGAAACTTTTTTTTGTTTTTACCCCACTTTTAGCTAGACTACTTAGATCAGTGTTTTACTATTGTTTGCTTTAGCCAAGACATACTGTATGTTGTTCTGTTTCACTGAAATCTGGCCCTCCTCTAACCAACACTGCTGATACATACATATTTATTTCTCTGATCTATAACAGAATCTTTTGAGTTTTCTCTTGGTGACAACCAATTGTAAAGGACCTATATTGAAACAGATTACATCTATAAATAGAGCAGAAACAAAAGAATACGATGAACCAATCGCAGCTTCTATAAGGTCATCCAATAGAGGGCATGGAGATGTTTCAGAGCGTGTTATCCGTCACACCGGTCTCCTGAGATTGCATGGCATTCCACAGGGCTTCGATTACACGCATTTCTCAGGTTTTATCACGACTCACTGCATGCGAAAGAGCCCAACAGCCATCAGACATAAAGAGAACTACATGCAGTGGCAACTTCAACACACATTAGTGAACGGTGGGATGGTGTGCATGCTATTTCTGAGCTATTTTTTATCCATTTAATTACCAACTCTTGATACATTTTCACTGGCTGAAAACACTGATTGTAGCAAGCTGTAATAAAACTAGATTAATGAGGCAATGTAGTAATCAATGCCGGGTCAGAAAGTAAGAGTAACTTTTTAATCATCTTCCCAGGGGGAAATTATGATCAAGAATAATTTCCTGCTCCTGAAGTTAATAAAATTTTTTTTAGAAAAAGGGTGGAAGGGAAAAGCTACTGAATTTTTTCTCACCGGATTTAAAAAATGAGTAAAAACGAGGGGTCGTTTTATAAAAGGGGAAATATATATATAAATTTTTTTTAAAAAATAAGCAGCACCTACAATGTTTATATTTTTCGCATAAACACTTTATACATGCCGTGAGAGTGCATCAACATAAAGCCACGAATATGCAGTGAGATAATGTTATTCTATGTAATTAGCAAGCCTTTCAGAAAAAAAAAAAAAAAACTCATAACAGATGGTCAAATATTCTTCAGGAGTGACATCATGTCCAAATAGTGTCGCTTCATTACTTCTGACAACATTCTTTTAAAATTAAATTGGATAATCTGAAGGAAATGAGAGAATAAACAGTACATGAGTACGTCTGGTTAGATTTTCCACTGAATTCAGGCATGACTATAAATACGCACTGATCAAGTGAGTTTACACATCCATTGTGCGCAGGAAATAGTTGTGTCATTATGTTCAAAAGTAGCTTACTTTGCATGCATATGATATGCTGTTTGTAGCTAGCATTACTGCACATGCATGGCATTATTTTAAGGGTTAACATTTAAAGCACTCAGCCACGTTCATCAATGAGCTTTTAATCATATTTCAGAAAGTTTAATTATGAAAAATGAAAGGATTCAAAGCACTTTGGTTGGGTTTTATGAAGGTTGTAGTGAGACATCCAAAAACATCTATTCAAGCTAATTATAGAGTAACATGCCGGTGTGAGAACGCAGTTTGTTTGGCATTGAAAAATATGACAAGCTAAATGAACGGTGCTCAGACTGTCAGCAGGCACTTAAGACCTCCCTCATTACTGACTCTTTGCCTTTGTCTGATCTACACAAACTGACTGACTCAGGTCATCTGTAGGTCGCTTTGCATGATGTGCGTGTTTGACTGTAGGAAAGAGATTTTGAGATTGTTATGCGATGGGCAAAGTATGTCAAGACCCATCTCCATCTGTGTCTTTCAGGTATTCAGGGCATATGAACAACATAACTATACAACCTATCTGTGTCTGTCCATTTCTTTGAACCTTTTCGGGCATTTCTGTTGTCAGACTCTAGAAGTCAAAGCCTAAAATTGTGCACTAGCGCAGAAAAAAAAAAACTAGAGATAACCCCAAAAATATTTATCACTCGTAGTAGTAATGAAGCTGAGGTCTGAAACTAATCAAACACACTCCTGTCTTGCTTTCTCAAGTCATATTCCTATGCGCGTGTGTGTGTGTATGTGTCCTGGTAAACCCTACATTTTGGGGACAAAATGTCCCCTCAAAGATGGCAATATCTGAAATCCTTGTCCTTGTGGGGACATTTTTTGATCCCCATGAGGAAAACAGCTTGTATGTCATACTAAGTGATGTTTTTTTGAAAATGAAATGCAGAAAAATGCAGAAACTTTTCTGTGATGGGTAGGTTTAGGGCTAGGGTTGGTGTAAGAGGATAGAATATAGTTTGTACAAAATCATTGCGTCTATGGAAAATCGCCATTAAACAACATGTTTGTTTGTGTGTGTGTGTTTGTGTGTGTGTGTGTGTGTGTGTGTGTGTGTGCGTGCGTGCGTGCGTGCGAGTCATATACAAGGGTATATGAAAACGTAATGGTAATACAGTCATTACCATCACTGCACCATTGTACTTTTTGTTTTTTTAGCAATTACTTTAACTATGGGAAGCTACAGTACTGCACTCCTTTATATTGTTAAATACCATAAATGTTCTTCCTCTGTCCTTACTCGGCTTTAATTTATAGCTACTGTAATAATATAAGAGTAGGTAATTTCATGGCGTGTCGTCATGAAGACCGGCAAGGCCATCTTATTTTTCTCATGATGTCAAGAGATGGCTAGGATCGGCCTTGCTGTGCTTACGGCTGTGTAAATCTGCTGAACACTGAGCATACGTGAGAGTGTCATGTCATTTCACGCCGTCGGTGAGGTATGACTCCCTCTTTGCATTATCTGGAGAGAATTGTTCATTTTGTAGGCGTATACAAGGGAAAAAACAGTGCTGTCTAATGCCTGAAAAGAGGAAAAGCCTGCTTTCAGCAGTGGCAAAAGGACAAGAAGAACTCTTATAGACTGAAGACAGGATGAATGCAAATTAAATCGATGTCACATAAGAGTGACTTCAAACCTTTTATTTCATCAGAATGCAGATATTTTTTTAGCCCAAATTTGGCCCCGCTGATCATCGACTCTACAACTGCATCACAGTCTGTTTCAACATTAGACATTCATCCCCTGCATCCTATCACTATTCCCTAAAGATAGACTTGTTTCTTCCTTACATATAAATGAACAACAAATGTATCGGTTTGTTAATTAAATTAATTAATATGTGCCAGCCAAAGAAGGATGACCACTCCAAGTTTCATCCTTCTTTCTTTTATTTGGAAATAAAACAGAGAAAGGTGTTTTTCTAGGTTGTGTGCAATGGGATAGTGTTTTTACTTTTGTCCAAATGTAGTAATACATAATACATATATAAAATTCAAAAATGCATGCTAAATACACATCTTCTATGATGAGTTTTTAATTTCTATTTTAAAATTTATTTTTCAGAACGTTTTTCAGTTAAAATGTCAGAATAAAACAATTGTCCTGACATCATAATCAAGAAAAAAAAGTGACCCAAAATGTTATATTGTAAATTAAATAATAAAATATTAATATTTGAATGCAATCAAATATTAGTGTCATTGTCACTTGATTGTGGATCTGGTGAAGAAGCTGTTAGCTATCAAAATATTGATGTTGAAAATGATAGTTTTGAGAATATGTTTGAGATGGCGAATATGAGCCAGATGCTGAATGTTCAGGAAATGAGCTCTGACGAGGACAGTGATGATGGTATACAACATCTGCTCAAACTCAACTCTTCCAAGCTCCAAAAGGTAACGAAATATGCTTTATTTTAATCTTAATTGTCAATATCAGGAGAGTTTTATATTAACATGACAGGTAGAGATCCATCTGTGTTAGATATCCGGGTCCCGAATATGTAATGATTGATGAAACATTCATGCATTTAAGTGGTAATATAATTATTTCTTAGAAAAAATTTACTGCTTCACTCCTTATGTTAAAAAACATTTGTCTTCAGTCATGTGGTATAGTCAACAAAAAATAGCCAAACAGGAAAGTGTCATATAGGACCCCTGTAGATGGTGTGTCAAGGTAACTACATCTTTTAAAATATCTGATCATTTTTATGACAAAGCAAGGTTAGTTCAGGTTGTTAAATGTCATGTGGTGCAACTAGAAAACAGTGTCTCTTGATGAATCACAGTACTGTATTGCCATAATGCAAAGTATGAAAGAGACTGATTTGTACAGTTACATTTTAAATGAGCTCTCACATCCAGCTAGAGTGTTTAAGACCTATTGCTCTTGAGGATATAATCCATTTCTGAATTATGGTACATACGCAGTGGAGAGAAGAGACATGGATGCTAAAAGATGTTGTTGTAATTTCAGACTGGCAAAAACTATGATTCATCTGCCAACTTTCACATTAAGAGACAGTAAAAGGACAGTTGGGTCCTATATAGACTGACGCCTACAGAGAGTGCATTTCACTGTCGATGAGAGAATGATGATTTAATCATGAGGAAGTTTAGAGAGTACCTAAAGCAGAGTGAAAATGATCCCAGTCTTCCAGCAGTGTGATGGAAACATCGCACCATATGTTGACTCTTCACCCCAGATGAACATCTACCGAGATTCTCTGCCACTTCATATTTGGTGCCCACAGAGCATCTGTATCTCTCTGCCACAGCAAGTAATGTGCATTAGCAGGTGCATATGCTACTTTCCAAAATGCCTCTGTAACTCTTTGAAACATATGGCACTGGCATCACTCCTCTGCAGCTACGTGTTAATGGAGATAAAGTTTTCACGCATTTCATATGCATTTTTCAGCGCAAGGATGCCAAGTCAACTGCCAATGAGTCTCATCACCCCTCACCGTGCTGCATGATATGGCTGTCAAAGGATTAACAAACATGAAAAGCACTGAGACTTGTGCAAAGTTATATTTATGTTCCTCTTATTTCCTCTTATAGGCATCAGTAAGAATATACAGTTACAAAAATAAACCATTTGAATTACTCAGATTGGTTTGGTAAGAAGGTGATATAAAAAATCACCTTTTTAATCTGTTTTTTTAATCTGACTAGATTACAGGGTTTGGGCAAATCTGAGCATAGTTTTGTGACGTTAAGCTATCTTCTTTTACTCCAGTGAAGACAATTGTGCATTTGCTCCATTAGCCCACCATTTAATCTCATTACTGTCTAGGAAAAAGAAATGAGTTATTAGAAATATCTTATTTGTGATTTTTATTTACAAGTGAGACATCTATTAAAGTAACAACAGGTAACTTTTCAATCTTCATAATATATTTCCAAGTCTCTTGTGATGGTACATCGACTTACAATAGGTTGAATGACAGGTCTGCCATAGCCTGACGGGGTCTATAGCGTTTTTAATCGTACTTTTAAACTTCGGGTTTCTGGTAGTAACCGGCGAACAAAGAGAACTACAAAATTCGACTGCTTTACGGCATATACGTCACTTCCACCACCACCCCCACTTCCTTAAAATCGGACGTGCGAGCCAAATGTTATAGTCATGGCCGAAGCAGCACAGAAAAACAAGAAAGCAAAGGTTTTATCGGAGCAAAGCAAAAAGAGAAAAAGATAAAGTGATCGCGTTAAAGGCAGAACGAGGATCAACATTGGGCCAGCGTTTTCTCACTGGCGTGAGCTGAAGGAGGAGGGGGGGGTGCCCGACCAATGCGGACTTGGCTGTCATGCTTTTGGACTAGTAAGTAAGTTATATTGTTTGCATACTATCTCTTTGTTTTTTTGGTCTGCCTGACTATGTTACGGAAGCTATCTTATCCTCCGTTTATCTTCATGAATCAAGTAATGATAGTAGAGCAGCGAATTATCAATCTGGTTGCTAGTAAACGATATTCTAGTTTTTGATGGTTACCTATCGCTAGCATTCTCGTTCTGATTTGAACTTTTCAATTGATGAAATGCAAATAGCAAATGTTTGACCTAAAAAGTGTAGTTTACTCAACATGTACAAAGAAAGGAGGAAGATTATTAATATTATCATTGTGTTCATAGCTTCTCATTTGTTACATGTGTAAAGTTACTTGATTGTGTAATTTCCGATTTTTTATTTATTGATAGCTACAGAGGCAAACGGGATTCTTGTCGCAATTTTTTCGGATGACGAATTTGCACCCTCATGTTGTTCTTGTGCAATACTTCCGTGTGATTAGATTCTACAAACATGAAGGGTTGTTGTGTTCAGTGCATGACTAACTTACCTCAACAAAAGTCGAACTCAAATGTGTTGATTTTTAGAATATTTTTCTTGCCAAGCTATAATGCAAATCGATTTGTAAAATTTGCAGATTAATTTATGGTAGCTTGATATTATAATATAGACTATATATGGTTATTATCTACCACTCAAACATTGCATTGAAGTATCATTTAGATTCAGTAAAACGGTAACCAAGAGACTAGGCTACTATAATGACGCTTGTAAACGTGAGCATCGCGATCATTTGTCGTTAGAAAAAAATAAAACCCATGAAATTATATTCATATGACATGCTGAAATATATGCCATTGTACCTGGGATGAAGACATTTCACACGCGACGCAAGCAGAACACCTGCATGTGAACTCCTCCTACAGTGTACAGGGCTATCATGGTTGTCAACAAATACACGTGCATGTAGGATGACAGAGTTTACGACAGTAGTAGAGGACAATACTGTTTCCCAACTGTAGGGGGACCCCCGAGAGCAAAAGTAACCTGTTGCTACTTTAAGAAGCTTAGCAGGGTGATTTTTTGATTTCAAGCTGTCTTTAAGGTCGGCTGTATAGGGATGTCAGGAATGGCCTTAGCTTCATTTGACAGTTTAAGTTCAAGTTAAAGCTAATTCCCACAGACTCTGGGTGAGAGAGTGTGTAAATTGATCTAATATGGAGCGAACTCTCTCCAGAGTCAAGTATTAGGCTCTGAGCCACTAGTTTTAAACACAGTTGTTCACACTGAACTGTCAAATGCTTATACTGACAAACTCTTTCTCCAGCTAATTTAGCTTCAACAAGCCACAGTACAAGGCAAGGTCTTTGGTCTTTAATTACAACAACATTAAGTACAACAAGAACAGTTATTGTAACAAAAGTGGAGGAGGCACAATAATGGACATTCTTTCATTCTTTCAACATGCTTTATAGTGATATTGATAAATAATTTCAAAGAAATGAAACCCTCAAGCACTCATGGAGAATGACACAAAAACTCAAAGATGATGCATCTGCCATCAATGAATGTGCAAATGTTATGTTGAGAAAATCGAATCATTTTTATAACCGTCAAAATGAGAGTTCTGTGTGGCATGACCTTGAACAGAAGCTCTCTTAGAGTGAAAGACAATAAAATAGTTGACTAAACTGAAGTGTGATTTAGAAAATGAAGCATCATACCATAATAATGACTGAAGAATATTGTTGTGTACAGCGTGTTAGCGAGCACAGCTAGACAGTCTATTAATCATGACATGGCGGGAAGAGGTGGCAGCCTTTTCCTGACTCGAGCAGATGTTGTAAATCCAGCAGCATCTCGGCGAGGCAGGTGCCCTCCAGCCGGTTTCCGTCTACTGCACTGGTAATGGTTTGTTTCCATTCCTGGAACATTGGACAATAAGCCTGCATGCAGTTCCTCAGACCTTTATCATTGCCGCAATATGAGGTATGTGTCATTTCCATTGAACCCAAGATTAGGCTCAAATGCCTATTTCTCCAAAAGCATCATGACCACATGTCCAAAGACCTATGAGTGAAACCGAAGGTAGCTATATAGGGTTAAATATATTTAGAGTGTTATATTATGTGCCCCTGGAGCTCTCTGAATTCATGATGCTTTATCGGATTTGCCTCAACATCCGAGCAATTGAGATAAAAACTCTCCAAGGAAAGTTTTTTCCTCCACATTCATGGACACATTGATTTAGAAATGTTTTGATCCAAAGTGAAAAAATAATAATAACAATAATAATACTAATAATTTGTTACATTTATATAGAGCTTTTCTGGGTACTCAAAGCGCTTTACATGGAAGGGGGGAATCTCCTCAACCACCACCAATGTGCAGCACCACCTGGATGATGCGACGGCAGCCATATTGCACAAGTACGGCCACCACAAACCAGCTTACTGGTGGAGAGGAGACAGTGATGAAGCCAATCAGTATATGGGGATGATTAGGAGGCCATGATGGACAGAGGCCAAGTTGCAAAAAAATTATGCTGTTTATAACAACTTAAAACATTATTTCACCCCCTAAAAAAATATAATTGTCATCATTTGCACACCTCATGTCATTTCAAATCCATATGAGTTTCTTCAGATGTTTTGAAGAATGTTCTTACTGCTCTTTTCTATACAACAAAAGCGTATCAATATATCATATATTCTAGATAGCTTATTATCTGGATTAGTCTTTGATGCATCGGTCAACATTTACAACACTGTATGTACTTTATGCTGCGTAAAAATGTGGGTCGATTTTCTACAGAAAAATAGTAATGGGCTGAATGAAAATGCAAATTCACTCTTTTACAGTCGATTCATCTTCTGTAGTTTGCAATATCTAGTGTTGCTTGCAATGTATTGAAGTTACATTATTACTAGTGTCAATACACTTTAAGAACAATTTCTGTCTCCTCACTCTTCAAACACAGTGGTGTTTCCTGCTATTGCTGTTCAGCCGATGCCAACACCATCTTCCTTTTCCCTTACAACTGCATTTGCTTTTACATGTGTTCAATTATTGATTTTTAAAGCACTAAACTGAGAGGTAGCCATCCAAAACATTCTACAGTTTTCTTTAACCCGAGGACAAATGTATTTAAAAGCTTTGTGTGACCTGTTAAACTCTACATGCACAACACAGGTTTCAGATTCCACAGATTCCTTGGAGAATTATCTCCAAGCTAAGATTCTTTTAAATGAACATGTAGACACGCAATTCATAAATGTTGTTCATTGACCTTTCATGTGCCTGTCTTGTTTAAAGAAAACAGACTATTGCCAACTAGATCCACCCTAGATGTAACGTGTGGCTTCAGACTATTTTCTACACTATGTTGTTTCCTATCAGTCTGTCATGTTCAACGTTACGTCAGAAGTGAACTTACGAATTGGGATCAGATCCCAATTCGTCAGTTCACTTCTGACGTAGCGTCTCCGTTCCCTCCTTCAGGGAACAGTGTTACATAAGTAACCTATATGTTCCACTGTATGGTAATTAGCAGTGTGTACATTCCTCAGACCTTTTGTATCAAAATACTGTCACATTAGCAAAAAAATGTCTATTGTCAATAGAGATGTATGAAGCAACACTCACAGAAGTCACTTTCAAATCAAGAAGCTTTTTTGTTGGTCAACGTGGCGAATCTGCAAATTACACATGACTAATTTGAACCCATTGCGAAATCTGAATGCAGAAATCTGCCTTCACAAGAAATTCCCTATCCTATAAAAATGACTAACAATTTCAAACTGTGGTTAAACAAGACTACACCTTTAACTGAGGTGAAGTGTCTTGCTTAAGTGCACACAGGTGCTAGATTCACCTCTTGTTGTGTTTGAACCTACAGTACAACCTTCCCCTTATCAGATCATTAACCACTGTCCCACACCAATGCAGATTGATTACTTCATTAAATTTCCAATTTAAAACTAAAATCTTCATATGACATTAGAAACTATATAATGTGATATAGCCCAGCTGTGCAGTAGAATTGCACACATTGTACCTGCACTTTCAGATAACCTACTGTTTTGTAATTTACATCTTCTCAAATATGGGTAAACATTTGAGTGGCCTGTTATTAATTAAATGCCATAGGTATTGAACCTGAATTTATGCTTATGAAAGTAAGTGATTAAAAGGAAAATAATGCATTCATAGAGTGTGAGTACTGTATAAGAGCTGTTCAGCACGAGGAGCTCATTCATTCTGGCTGTCATAAACGCTGTGTTGCGACTACAATGAGATCAGACAACCGCATCCATCACTGTTCTACCACTGACGTCCTCATAGTTCCTTACCCTGCTATCCAGCTCTCTCTCTCGAATGTGTGTTGCATGCCGGGAGTGAGTGGTGCGTGAGCATTTCACGAGTGAAAAGAGCACCTGATTTTTCCTTTTTTGGGGAAGTTTTCTTTTTTTGCTTTCCGTTTTTTCCCCATTTCGTTTTTTTTTTAATATTGTTGGATTTTCGGTCATTTATTTTATTTTATTTGTTTGACCTCGTGGTGGGGTGTGAGAATGGAGGCTCACCCGAGTGGGTGTGACTCCTCTCTGTCACTCCGTCATGGAGTCAGGTGCGTGTCTGTGGCCGCTGTACTTGTCGCGGCAGGCGAACAAATTAGATTTGAAAATATAGTTTCTGCCTCGTGAATGAATAAGGCCGTTGTGATCTTCTTGAAGGAGCAGAGTTTGGTTGGTCGGTTGATTGAGAGCGGTGGGTAAGTGGTGTTTTTTGTGTAATTTCACCGCTGGTTTCGCTTTCAACGAAAGTTTAAATTTCTAATGTGCCACCGCTCATACAGTGAAATTGAATGAGAATTTCTCAGGTTAGAAGAACTTGCTAGCGGAATCAAAAACTACAAAAATAGCTACAAAAATCAAGCATTAAAGCACGTGCTTTCATTTCAAGTGTTTATGTTTTTGGAAACGCCTTTTTTGGACATCTCTTTTCGTGTTCAGCATAAAGGGAAATCCTATATGATTAATGTGAATACTGCCAGCCTCAAATGTTTTGAGTAAGTAGATATTGGATATTGGAAAAAATGCTTGTCCAAACAAATAGCAGATTAAAAGAAATTAGAAAACAAATGGAACTGAAGTAGTTTTAGCAAAATCAGAAAAGCAGAGTACTGAAGTGAGGAAAGATCAATTTAAAGGGCCTACGGGAAAAAGTGAAAATGTAAATGGTGAGGCTGTAAAAGAGAGTGAAGAAAGTAAGTGAAGTAGTTGGACATAGTGGGAGAAGTGTTGAAGTTGAAAGATCTGAAGTCTTTTGTACTCTTGAAACAGATAGGCTTAGCATTGGTGATAAAAGTGAAGATCACCTTTTTGTTTCACAGATAGAGGAAGGAATTCCTCCAATTCCTCCAGTTATATCTAAATATATACAGACTAAAAACATGAATATTACATGTTTACAAGAAACCCACAGTGATATGGTAGATGAGATTGACTGGAGAATGTGGTGGGAGGGAACATTCTCTAGTCTGAGCTAGACTAGCTTTAGGCCTTGTCCACACGGACACAGGTATTTTATAACCCTGAATTTTTTTACGCGGTTTGGCCGTTCGTCCACACGGAAACGCAGTATCAGGTCACTGAAACCGAACATTTTTGAAAACCCCTGCCAGGGTGAGGATATTCAGAAACCCCGTTTAGACCGTAAAACCGGAGTTTTTGCCTTGCGACGTCAGAGTGTGCGTCGTTATCCGCTGTGTTTGACATCAGATTGTGCGCCGCTGACGGCTTCTGATTGGCTAACGTGGCTTTACGGTTAGGGTTATATCACCGCCTGCTGGTATTGCATGCTCTTGACAGCGCTTGATAGTGTGTTTTTGCGCTTTCATGTGGACGAAGATTTTATTTTAAACGCAGGAGGAAAAACTCAGGTTATAAAAATACCCGTGTCCGTGTGGACTAGGCCTTAGTCATGGCTCAAATTTAAGTGGGAGTGTTGCTTTTCTTTTTGGAAAAAATATAACTGTTATTGACTGTGACTATGACTGTTGTTTCTACTTGAGAGACAAGGAAAGAGAAAGGTAAGAAAAAGGAAGGGGTTTAGTTGTTCAGGTTGAAATAACGGGTTCATTGTTTATATTTATTAAAGTGCCCCTATCATGGATTTTTGAAAATGAACTTTCATGTAGTGTGTATATAGCTCTAAGTGAATGAAAACATCCTGCAAAGTTTTAAGGGAACACTTTATTTTGATGGTCCCTTTTGAACATGCTATTGACTATAAGTAACTTTGCAACTACATATCAACTAACTATCAGTAGAGTATTAATAGACTGTCTGCTTAATATCTGCAAATACTTTATTGTGATGGTCCTCCAACAGACACTCTACTGACTATAAGTAACTTTTCAACTACATGTCAGCTTAATCTAACCCTAACCCTATCACACTCTAATGAGAGTTAGTAGACATGTAGGAGCAACGTTACTTATAGTCAACAGAATGTGTTAAAGGGACCATCAAAATAAAGTGAAACCAGTTTTAAATATGAAAATGCACCGTATATAAAGTTATTGTCTTTCAAAAGTAAGTCGACTCTGAGTCAATGAAATTAATTGTTTTTCAAACGAGTCATAAGCCGTTTCACAAGACGAAACATTAGCCCGCCCACTTATTGCGTGCGCACCAGAGGGAAACTTAAACCTCAAACCGGCAGCTGATCCTGTGGAAACTGGAGAGCATCATGTCGAGGAGACACTGTGCTCTACAATGTGACGGTAAATAATTTTTTTTCCCACTGCCCAGGGATTTGTTTTACCAATGTTTATATTACACCAGTCATTCACGCTAGAGCTCGGCTATTAGTTACCTCAAACTGAGTAGTGAATCACTGAAACGTCCTGCTCGAGTCGTCTTTACGATGGAGGTTGGGGTTGAATGAATGGTTCTTCTAGTGTTTCATCATCGGACTCGGATTGATATGGTAAAATCAACGTCATTGTTCGTTACGGTGTTTAGTTTACGGTGTAGGAAGCCTCAGGACATGCAGAGCTGTCGGTGTTATGGCAATGGGAATTACGCGGTAAACCAATCACAACAGACTGAGCTGTCTGGCCAATCAGAGCAGAGTAGCTCGCAGAAAGGAGGGATTTAGAGAGATTGATTCATTTGGCGAGTCGTTTGAGAATCATTGAAAATCTGGTGATGAGCAAATGTATATTAAGAGAAAATGAAACAGTTTTTTGACGTTTGATGCATGCTAATGGGACTAATGGGCATACAAAGTCAAATTAAGACCTTTAGAATCAAAACGGTGCAAAGACTGCTGTATTCGGGGAATCCATGTGGACTTATATAGCTTGTGCTATATTGCAAAAAGTGGACATTTTTAAACATGACAGACAGTTGTTTTTATAAGGCTGACTGATTTGGATTTGAGTGGCACTTCATCATTTTATCAGTCAGTTTTAAAAGCATGGAAATCTGTTTTTTAAGTGGAGAGAGAGTTTTCGGATCCTGGAAGCTGGATACAACATAAACCTCTTTTCAGCAATACTCTGATAGAAGTCAAGGAACTAAGTCTGAAGAGCTTAAAGGTGCCATATGTAAAAATGGAGGTAAAAATATCCAAAAAATGAGCTACACGTATCAAAAGAATGAGAAGAAATAAGTGCAATGATGTCATTAAAAAAATTACAAGTTATAGTGCGAGAGAGAGAGAGCAGGACCGCGCTCGTGTTGTTTGAAGACGTGAGAGTGCGCGCGCGGTGCTCTCTCTCTCTCTCTCTCTCTCTCTCTCTCTCTCTGCTTGTAACGCGCCCTGTCAAGCGCAGCGGCAGCAGTCATTCTATTCTACATCCCTCACCGATCAAAATAGGCTTTGGCGGGACAAAGCGGACTATTTGACGGTTTTAGAAGATTAACAACCTGAAACTAAAAAACAGGCTAGAGTAAGCCAACTTTCTGGAGGTATACTGCCCCCATCTGGTATGGAATATGTGGAGTATGAATTGATTTTTTGACATAAGGCACCTTTAAGATCTACAATGGCAAAAGCTCATTGAACAAAAGTATCCGATTTGAGAACTGGCAACAACTGAAAAGGTCCTGAGGAGATGTGCTGTCTGACTGGCATCAAGAATTTGTTTTTACCTTCTGCATTGAGACAAACAACTAGAGGAGGATTCAATTCTCAATTTCAGAACTTCTCAGTTAATACGTTTGAAGGAACATCTAAGAAAGCAATCTACATAACATGTCTAAAAAAGTGACTCACTACTCCTCCCTAACGAACGTAAATGAATCAAAATGGACAGTTCTTTTTGGGGTAGATTCTTCCCCTAAGGGATTTTGGAGGACTTTATATAAACCTCCCATAGAGAAAAGGACTGCAGATCTCCAGTGGAGAGTTGTTCACTGGGCGATAGCCACAAACAAATATGTGGCACATTTTGATCCCACTGTGGTAAAGGGATGTGCTTTTTGCAATGCTGAGGAGTCAATATATCATGTTTTTTTTTGCTCTGTTTTAGATTAAGAAGATTATTTCAGACCTTAGAAGATTGGTTCATAAAATTGGGAGAAGTGCTTGGCACATTGAATTTTATTTTTGGTCTTAAATATGTTGCTTCAAATAGGAATATTTCTTTGATAAACTTTATAGTGGGTGAGACAAAGTTGGCAATATGGTTGACAAGGAAGCGGAAACTAAATGGTGAATGTTCAGTGGACCCCCGATCTAACTTTTAAAGCCGTAACGACAAGAATTAGAGCGGAATTAGAATTATAAAATGACAATGTAATAGTTTTTAATAAAATTTGGGGAATTGGAAGAAACTTTGTGTACAGGTGATGAAGAGGAACATGTAATTTTTCTTTTGTAATTTTCTATTTTATTAAATTATTATTATTTTATTTGTTTATTGTTTAAAGGTTTTTAATTTGGAGGAACAATTTGTAAATGGTTTGTATTTTTAAAAAGGAGTTGTAAAAGAAAAATAATGTGTTAATAAAGGAGTGTAAAAATTCTAAATTCTCTCTCTCTCTCTCTCTTTCTCTCTGTCTCTCTCTCTCTTTCTCTTTCTCTCTCTCTGACAGAGTTTGTTCTATGGCCCTTCCCTTCTGAATGCACCCAGTCCTCTTTGGCATGCACAATTTGCATGGGTAAATAAATCAAAGGACTGAATCATTCTACAGTGATATCAAAAAGAAAAAGAAAAAAGAAAATTAAAAAAAGAAAAAGAAATTTTCTTTAATAAATGTTGAAATCAGAGTAAAAATAACAACACTTGCCTCGCAGCAAATGCTAGTAAAATAGGCTAGCTTTGGCTTTATTATAAATAAAGGGCCTGCTCTACAGAGATTCCATTTAAATGGTTTCATGTTAAAAATGTTGTCAGAGTGTGTTAGAAAAATTTGAATGTGCTGAAGATTGTGTTAGAGTCTATGCAGGAGACGGTCTCCATGGAAGCTCAGAAGACAACAGCTCTGCATGAGAAAAACTAAAAGGCAAGAATCAGACAATGGATTTAACCCGCTGTGACAAACACACACACCAAAAGGAGAAAAAACATGTAGAAAAGACCTTCGGACTACCGAAATATCGACTGGCTCTTGTTGAGAAAATGACCTGACATCTAATTCAAGAGATTATTTCCCTCAGGATCCAGCCAAAGACAGAAGCTCCACTTCCTGGTGAATGGCTGACAAAAGAAGACCTTTCCGTGGTTGATGCCGACCTTGAGGAGGGACTCGCAGTAAGTTTAATTGCAGGTAAAATTTTTTTTAAAAAGATCAGAAAAGATCAAAACAATCACATTTTTCCAAGTCTAAAGATCCCACCACTGTGAAAAAAAAAAAGAAAAAAAAAATACAAACTTCGTAGCAGCAGTTGGAACTAGGCAGAATCCCAAAGATCCTGCTGAGACTCTTGAGAAAATACATAAGCCCCCCGGTGTTCACCGTAGTATAAGGCTTCAGCACAGACTCCGGCTACGGTTGTTTGTTCGCCTTAAACTGGCACTTACACTGTCAAACAGCAAAAGCCCTCTATTTGAAGTTACAGAGAAGCCGGCTACGTTTACATGCAGAGCAATATTCAGACTGCTGGCCTTTTCTAACTGAGCTGTTTGTGTGTTACTTACAGTTAAAGTTCCTATTTCATTCCATTCATATTTGCATTTACATGGAACAGACTGCATCCAGCACTATTACTGACACCAAAGATGCTCTACCAAATACTCTGATTCCTGCATGTACCATAAAATGCTAGACAACCTAGGATAGAAAGTCGAGATGGGCCAGGATGGTCGATTAATCAAATGAGTGAGATTACAACAAGTTCAGTAACATGCACTTAGAAAACAGATTAGGTGAATTTTCATATCATCCTGACTTTAAAGCGTGTTTGCACACTGGTAATGGGTTGTACTAATAGTCAGCATGGTAAAACACTCTCAGGGAACTTTGTCTGTTAATTCATCTCATTTAAAGCACTATACCACCATGATCATCAAAGCAGTGCCTTTGTACAAATTCACCTCCTTTAAATGGAAAGACACTGACAGGCATCAAATCACCCGCTGTGATCAATGTTCCCATTATTATGCACAATCCACAGGTTTATTAGTGAGGTGTTGCTGAGAGATTTTTTTTTATGGCTTGCTGTTTATTGCTCGCTCCCGGGTGTCTGTCAGAACATAGCAGTCAGATGAATGCTTCAATGAATAGTTGCAGCACAAAAGGTCTAAACAGTTGGATGTCGTGAACTAGACGTTTCACACTCACAACATTTTTTATCTAATTATAAACTTTTGAACATGGGAGCAGAGAGAGCCTTGTGGGTCTAAGTGCTCAGGTTACACTGAGGCACATCATTCTAGTTTTGTGCTGATATTTATTGGAGCCTACGAGATTGATAGTTTTGTGCAATAAAAGGTTATAGATATTTTATTAATTTATGTGTTGAATATAATATTAGGAGCCATTATTATAGGCCTCTGCATCCATATATTCTGTACTCACTTTATCCTCTGTAGGGCCAACAACTGAAAACAATATTGGAGCCTTGAGATGCATTTAACTATTTTAAACTTGACTTGCAATTTAAACAACATTCTGTCAAAGACGACTGACATTTAGAATACAGTTTGGATTGGCAGAATGGTTGTAATCTGGCCAAGAACTTCTTGCCCATCCATGCAGCCTAGCATGGGTAAACAGAACAGAACCAACATTAATGCAGATATCATTAATGTTCTTAATGACAATAATTGAATGTAACAACATGAATCAAGATATCAGAAGGTCAAGTCTTGACTGTGGACAAGAGGAAGAGCTGGGGATGGAGGAGGGTACTTATTTCCTGCAATGTGATGAAGCTGCTGATCCTTATGCTGAGATAGGCGTCGGTTTCCTATAGTCAGCTAACGTGAGCTTGACTGATGTGACCTGCCAGAACTAACGCTATGCTTGATTTCATACTATTAGACCAACTCTATCTCATGAGAAAACTTAACTACTTTACAAAGTTGTGATAGGAATTTGTATTCAATGTGATTTATATGGAAACATGATTTTTACAAAAAAAAAGTAGGCTTGAAGCTCCAGTAAGAGCTTAATACGTCCTGATTTTGCCGAGTTAGACGTGTTCCTGGGTCAACATATTTTATTTATCCTGGAACAACATTCCTGTCTGAAAATGTAATCCTAACCCAATCCCTACCCCTAAACCTAACCCTTCCCATAAATTATCCTAGAAGTACCTAACCTAAGCCTAAACGTGACAAACATATCTTATCCCTCAAATCTGATTGGTGGATTGGAATGTTGTTCCAGCATTAACAAAGATTGATCCTCGCTAACCCTAAGTCAGTGGGCCATAAGTAGATCGTACTAAAACGTATTTATGAAATCATACAAATTAATGTGAATTAGTCACCAATGGACTCTTTTCATATTTACTGGGTTCTTAGAGTGGAAATCTGAACATTTCTGGTGAATGGAAACTACAAACAATATATTTTGCGTTCCCATTTGCTCCAATAGCAAAAGAAAAAAATCCATGACAGCGTTTCTATGATAAGAGGAAAAAATATACTAAAAAATATTTATATATTACTAAAGATTATGCTGGTTAGAAGTGTGAAAGATGTCAAATTTGTCATCTCTCCCTTAGCCGCTGTATTAGAAACACTCATGTACAATGTAAGTCGCCATTTTCCCTATGAAAATGGAAAAAAAGTCAATTTTGAGCTAACTTATCTGGACTAGTCAAAATGAAACAAAATGCCCACCGCCATTAGAAAGTCAGTTACATTTAGTGGCATCTTAATTCATTAGATGTTTACTACTCTTTCATGTCCAATTGCATGTCTACATGTCAATTTTGTCTTGTGAAAATTGTTTAAATGGCCCAAATTATGGCAGTCTATGCAAACCTAGTCATCGTATATGTCCGCCAGGAGAGCACTCTATCCGTCAATCTCTCTATGCCAGGGAACCTGTCAACAATCACTCAACTAATGAGCCTCTCTTTGGCCCTCAGAGGACACCATAGTCATCTAACCCTGGAGCCATCTCCTGAATTTCTTAACAGGACTGGTGGGGAAAGTGATCTAACCTTTTATTCCAATAAAATATCCCACTACACACAGTGTTTCAGGCTGCGGGCTAATTTCCATTCCACTGCTCAGCAACCATTTTAAATGACCTGCCACTAAGATTAATCCTAACCAGGGAACCTTATATTTCTCAACTGTGCCTCTATCTGACTCCTTATATTATGTACTGTTTGGAGCTATTACAGTTTAATATTGTAGGCAGATGATAATGTGAAGAATTGAACAATGTCACCAAGAAAGGTCAAAACCATCAAACTGACTGACGTTAGATGAATGGCAGAGTGGCCGCTTAACTGCGGGGTCTAGAGCATCTATAATTAAACATAAGAACCGTTTTAAAGGTTTGAGTATAAGAGCAGAATAGAGGTGGCAGTATAGGTAGCCCATGTTACAACCCATTCTGACTTTTAAAACCCCTGTCTGCCAGAGCAAATGATAAGCTGGCACTCTGTTAAATCTGAAAGCCACCCCTACTTAAAGACTAAAAATGTGTTTCAGAAAGTGAAAAGACAATTTTGAAAACGAATGATTCATTCGGATCAAGTCCAATAAGTACCGCAATCAATCGGCTATTGGGCCATCACGGTGAATGAGGAATGCCCGACAACGAAAGCCTTGATCGATTATTATGAGATGAGATATATAATAGCAGCACATAATTCTATTGATTGTATGGATGCTAAATAAATAAGGGTCATTGTACATGTACACTTATTAGCAGGGCTGTGCACAGTACCGTGCTCCCTACACGCAGAATACGCAGTTTGTGTAGGACACCAACTCCCAGGGGCGGCACCCTCTTGCATAAACACAAAAATAAATATAAAAATTAAAATTAAAATTAAAATAAATATAAACATATGTAACAGAAGCTACAGTAGCTAGTGAGAGCTGTGCAAGTAAACCTCATTCACCTGGCCTCAAGAGGTGCACTAGCGACTTTAGTCTCCTTGTTAGCACACCGGTTTGCCGGAGAAGGACCGGTTATACATAAATGAATAAAAATGCATTTTATGGTGATAGCAGTAAGCACACGTGACATGCCAAACACGCATCCGCCCCGCCCCCACGGCCCCACCTCATGTTTGCACCCCAGCTACGCCTGGAAAACACAACCGCAGTCTGACGCTGAGAAGCGAAGAAGAAATAAAGCCTAAGATGAATCCCGTGAATCACTTTCAGATATGTTCACAAACATGTGAAACTTTATATTTTTGGCTATAAGTTAATGGGTGAGGTTAATTAAACGTGTTTAATGTCGTTAATAATTTGACCACCACCAATGCATCTGATGAATACTAATGCAATTTATATAATATAATTTCAATTATTTTAATGTGCTATGCATTGCGTTTGAAACCATGGTAAAAAGTTGCACCGTGTGTGCTACTTCTTTCAGAAAACTATCCCTTTTGTTAGGGGTTAGTTTTGTCAGGCAGGAAAAAAGCCTTTCTCACTCTCTTTCTCTTTCTCTACAACGAAAAGAATAGAGTTAATAAGAGAGAATCATGAAAGCACTGTGAGTTGTTCTACATTAAAGTGCTTCAGGTTGGTCTTGCATATTGTGAGTCGATCTGGCAGAGGAGCAGGAGATGCCCCTCCCTTTTTCTCATTCTCTCTCTGGATCGCGTCGTCCTCCCGTCCAATGCTCTGCGCTTCTTCAGAGAGGGCGAGGACTAGGGCTGCACGATTTGGGGAAAATATCATATTGTGATTATTGAGGTCAATATTGCGATTGCGATAGCTTTAAATTCAAACAATCCTCAAACAATCCTCACATAAACCCATAATAAATGTAATATTTACCATATTTTACATATTTGTGAAAGATAACAGTTCTGGCGCATGGTCTGTGCATGCGCATGATACTGGCTCTTTTTTGACTTGTCGCGCATGAATGGTTTAAAGCATTCGCACGGATAAGAACGGGATCATGTAACACTAGGCAGAGGATGACAAAAAATAGCAGATGCTGCGTTAACAGCCCTAATTTATTTATTTCACATACAATCGCAGCATTTTGCGTCATATAATCGCATAGGCTTGACATCGCGATTGCGATATGATTAATCGTGCAGCACTACTGAGGACGCAGGTTCTCTTGTCAATAAAGAATCTAGTGGCTCTGATCTTGCGTCTCCTGAGGCAACACACAGATTACAGGTCTGCTACAGTATGTATATAATGCGAGGAAACTGAGGCGCTTCACTCAGAGGGCCATGCTGGTGCTGCACTGCACACTATGGCAGGCGTACCAGGCTTACCTGCTGAAAAAGACAGAAGAACAAAAAAGCCCCCGGGGCACGTAAAATATATTAAATAGCTCTTTCCCGCCACCCTCATGACACCGCTGTTCCATCCCCGCCACCTTTGGTGTTTTGGGGGACAGCTATTTCCAGCGAAATGTTTAATATTCAGTTGACATCCAGTTGACAAGACATTGCGTCACAAGACATTGCGTCACAAAACATTGCTTCAAAATACATTGCATCAAAATTAGTGCCCCTTTTGTAGAATTTAGCAACGTGGAAACTACTGCCAAACATATTTCCTTGGGCTTTGAGAACCGTGGGAAAATGCTACAGAATCCAGTTTGCACACCGTCCTCTGCGTTTCAACAGCGTGGTAAGCCTGACAAGCCAGACCCACATCAATATGTTGGGTCTGGGAAGACACCATTGGCAGGGCTCAATCCGAGGGGCGGGATAAACGGTTGTCTTTCAAATTCCCTCTGCACGCAATAGGATAGCGCTACAACCAACCAGAGCAACGAAGAAGGTGACATAGTCAGTGCGACGGACAGTGCCGTTCTTTGTTCTTTTCTCAAAGAAAAGAGTCGCGGCCAAAGCTAATTTGAAAGACCGCTGTTTGCCAGCAGCAGCAGCCATCTTCTTTGTTTACAAGTAGCAGGGAATTCACGTGGAACCATCACAACTCTGCTGTCATTATGTTAAGCCCGCCCACTGACTCTACACACAATGTGATTGGTCTGACTCGAGTTTGGTTTTTCCAGCTCGCAAGCCAATGGAGAGTTGCTAGACGACACTGTCTGCAAAATAAAATTTGCTGCCGTCTATATTTCTTGTTTACAGCGTGGTCTCAGCTACCGTGAAACTGGAACTGACGCACTTGCTATTACAAGAACTGGAAACTCTGCTGGACAAAGGGGCCATAGAACATGTTCCCCTCCCAGACAGTCAGGTTATTACGGCCACTATTTTCTGGCTCCCAAAAATGTAGGGGGATTGCGTCCAATTCTAGATCTTCGTGGTCTGAAATGTTCTCTCAGAACATTCAAGTACAAAATTGAGAAATTGTTCAAACAGCGACAACAAAGGAAGTTCCTGTGGTTTGCTTTAGGGGGCAAATCTTAAACAATATCTTCTGTTCGGGTTATCCTTGTTAGCCAACACATACACAGAATCCATGGATGTAGCTCTGACTCCGTTGCGATTCCAGGGCATCCTGGGCTCCGTTGGCCCAGTCTTAAGAGCTTGAGCCATCGGATGTCGTCCTGGCTCATCTTGTATCTCTGGGGTTGAGACTCAATACCAAGAAAAGCGCTCTCTCTCCTGCCCAGAGGACAATGTATTTAGGGGTTGTATGGGACTCTGTCACCATGTGGACACAGCTGTCCCCTGCACGTGTCAAGTCCATCTTAAACACCCTGAGCGATATTAGGCTGGGTCAGGAAATTACTTTCCATCACTTTTTCTAGGTCTTATGGCAGCTGTGTCCATGGTGTACCTTTAGGCCTTCTGCACATGAGACAGTTTCAGCTGTGGCTCAGAACATGGGGATTTAGACCAAGATCTAATCCCCAGAGGCAAATAAGGGTTAAATAATTAGCTTCCAGCAGACGGCCAACGCAAGTCGACTTACACCAAAAGAGTAACACTTGACGTTGTATGACGTAGGATGTAGGAGTAGTGTAAGCTTTGACGTCTCTCACAGTTCAAACAAACAGGGCTGGGCAACCGCATTCGTCATTACGTTGTGCGTCAAGTTCAAGGGTAACATGATGATTCAGGGTGAGTAAATCATGGGCTAATTTTCATTTTTGGGTGAACTATCCCTTTAAAGGCTATTGTTCAAAAAAAAAAATCAGATTACTCGAATAATCGTCAAAATAATTGACTGGTTACTTGATCACCAAAAGTTTTTATTTAAAGTCAAGTCAAGTCATCTTCATTTATATAGCACTTTTAACAATGTAGATTGTTTCAAAGCAGCTTTACATAGATAAACATATCATTTAAGGTCACAGACATTGTTTTGCCTTTATATCGGTTCTTGAATAATGTTATATACAGCTAAATTTTGCTTTGATTGATTCACTTCCGGCAAAATTATAATTTGTTATTAAATTAGGTGCCGCTAAGACGAAGCCGTTCTCTCTAAACAGACTTTAAACACGAACCTGTGATAAACGCTGATGGCGTTAACATGCGCATTAAGAATTAAGAATGATCTAATCATCATGCCTAAACCCAAACAGCGACTTTGTGTGTGTGTGTGTGTGTGTGTGTGCGCGTGCGTGCCGTGCGTGCATGTGTGTGTGCATCGATAAATCCCAAACAAGCCATCAATAGAATTTCTGCAGACAGTGTGACAAAGGCTACGTCTAAATTAATCCGCATACATTTGAAAACAGCGTTTTCGTTTTAAAAATGCTCTCCGTTCACACTAGCGTTTTCAGGCCTTTTCCGACATTTCAGTGTGGATGAGAAGCTTTTGGAAAATGCCTGAAAACACACCAAAAAAATCCCCCTACTGTGCAAAAAAAAAAAAATCCCCTTACTGCGCATGCGTAAAAAACTCACAAAAGCTCAATGAGATGATATATTATATAATTTATAAAAATAAATAATAAAGTTATCGCGCAATTCTTCTGACAGGATAATCTTATTTAGCAAAATATCTCACCATTCATTGATGCATCTCAGTCACCATATGTTTGATCTAAAACTGCTCTCATGTATTGCTGCAGGACAGCAAATGTGAGTACATTTTCTGTCATCTTTGCAGGACTGTGATATGAAGAGTGTGCAAAGTAAAATATTTTAGCAACAGTGTGAAAGTGAATAGCACAGGGACATACCGGTATAAACATGAATATCTATTGGTACAATATGCGTCACATGACTAAACTTACGTCATCGTTTTTAAATACCTCAGTTTTGACAGTCCACACTACAGAGCGAAAACGGCGTTTTCAAATGTATCAACTTTGGAGAGCGTTTTCTTTGAAGCTGTGAAGCTTTCTTTGCTTCAAGTACAACACTTTCGAAGTGAAATGTTCAGTTTTGCTAAAGGTTCAGTTTTATAACAGATGAAAATGAATCTGGTAAGATTTTAATACATTGATAGTTGTATGTACCATGGCAGTCCGGGAATTAACTAGTCTGTTGAGTGGCGCTAAAAGGTTAATGTTCTATTGTGTTTGAAAGGAATATACTGTAGCACCTACACTAAACCCAAACTTAAACCAAACCTATTGTGTTGTTAACAAAAGCAATTGTGAGATAAAAACACATTTTCTGAAGCATCCATGTCATTTTAGCTGCTTCCAGAAGTCTTTGAGCTCCTTCATAGGGACTCGTGTTTCACGGGACTCGTACTCGTTGCTTAGCATCACAATTGCAATGGTGTACCAGGTGAGCTACCGAGCAAGTTTACTACGTCAGAAAAGTATGGTTGGATCTGGTTATGGGATGTAAATGTCAAAAAGTATTTCTTTACATCATGGACAATGGTAAGAGTTTTTTGGTGTCATAATATAGTATTGCGCGAGGAACCATGCAAAAATAAGTCTTTATAAATCAATAATCTGCCCCTGTAATCATAATTTGCGTGAAAAGGAATAAAAGTGTTTGGTGTTTTACCACCTCTAGTGTTCATTTCAGCTGGTAACTGCATTGAATTGTATGTATATGTATGTTTTTGGAATTTTGCAGAAATTTAGGTAAAAGCATGTTTTTCAAATGAGCGTATGTTGATTTTTCCACCAGTTTTATCATCCATCAGGCATAATTCTCATTACTCTCAGAAAAGTAATAGCATTCGTCTCCTCAACAAGCCACACAATTCATTCATATCTGCAGCACAAATGGGGCAGGGTGCTACGTGGGTTAAGGGTTTGTTCAAAGCCAACTTTAAATAATTACTCATTTTCAGAGAAATTGCATGTCGGGGCTATCTATTCACCAGAGAAAATCAACCATTAATATTCAGAGCCATTTCTTGAAAGTTCAACTTGGAACAGCTTCTTCACCACCAATGAGAATGAAGTCATGAATGTTTTTCCTGTGAAATATTGTTAAATAAAATAAAATAGAGAGACGTACACTGTTTGCAGCATTAGTCTGTCACATTGAATGGCCTACTCATTTGTCATATAGATAAAATCAAAGCATACCATGCTCTACCATCACTTCCGCAACTTTGTTATCACACAGCTGTATTACCATATTCCATTACTTAACACTTTAACACTGCAAAAAAAACAGAGATTCAAGTCAGATTTCTGAAATTCGGCTATTCTGCATTCTAATCAGCAAGGAAATGTTCAGGCACATAGTTTAATAGTTCAAATTGACAACATCAGTGATGTCACATAACTAATCTCAGACCAAACGTGATTAGTTAAGTGATGGGATGTGCTTTTAGAAACCAGTAATCAATATGGTTTAAACTTTAAAAAAATAAAAAAATAATAACCTTGTCAATAGCACATTGATTGGATGATATATCTTAAAAATAAAAGGTTCTTTATTTATCTATGGTTCCATGAAGAACCTTGAAAATCCATAGAACCTTTCCATTGCACAAAAGGTCTTTATATGAGGTATTTAAATTATTAAAAGGTTCTTTACTCTAAGAGAAATTGATCTTTTAAGAACTGTTAACTGGTACTTCAGGGACCCTAAAATGGTTCCTCTAAGGCATTGTTTAAGCCTAAAAGTTTATGCAAGCCACTTTATTAAGAATCTTATTTCTGTGTGAGTGCAGATTATGCATGTGGTGTCAGACAGTGAGAGAGGCACTGTCGAGCGTAACAGTGAGAAACAGTCGGATGGTGGAGAAAGGCTGAACTTTAAGCTGTCGGCTACAATTCTACAGTTTGATTATGGCTTTAAACTGTATTTTTCAGTAAGCCTGAGCTATGAAGCTATGAAAACCTGAACCATAAATGATCAATTGCAGGTCTAGGTCCATGTCAATGCTGATAATGGCATTATTCGGTTAACAACAAGGTCAGAATTAGCATATGTCAGTCATGGCCTGAGCTAATGGACATTGATAGAGTTCCTAATTTACAAGCTCTCTGAGCATGAATCGATCTTCACCTTGGCTAATCGCTGACAAACTGCCTGCCTTTCACTTCCCTTGAGTGACAGTGGAATTACCTACGAAACTGGAGCTAAGTCCTCTATTCACAAGTTCACATAATGTATATGTAGGATTTGAAAAAGGTAGACAGGTCTTAAATGATATTCAAAATTGTTACAAACTGCTCTGAGACCAGAAGGTTGAGGATCTGAAACGCAGTGCTTTTTGAACAGGGTAATCCAAAGACATAATCCAAATCCAGGCAAGGGTCATACACAAACAAGCAATCCAAACAATAACAGAAAAGGGCTGAGGCAAGGAGAGACATCCAAGGGAACAGGAGAAACAGGACACAAACACACTCACAATTGCAGTACAAACACTAAACAAGACTTTGCAGGGAATGAATGTGAAAACCAGGCTTATATGGGGTGAGCTAAACAAGGTAATTACATACAGGTGAATGTGATCATGGCTGATTAGTCTGGGCAAAGGATTATGGGAAATGTAGTTTGTGGATGTGTGGTGATTGTCCTCTGATGGTTATCTCGGGCACTCTCACTGGTGATCGTTATAAACAAACATAGGGAATCCGATTTGGGACTTGACTCAAGCTCAATGGAACCATGAAAAATAAAAAAGAACTTTGGACGGAGGATGGATGCTGGATAAATAGATCGTAACAGTTGCTTATGGAAGTAAAAACGATAAATCCAGGAAAAAATTATTGAATCATATTGCATTTTGGCATCTCACATTACAGAAAAGTAAAATGGTTTGTGATCACCATTTCATGATATGAATTTTTTTTTTATAATAGATTTTAAAAATATATATATATAAAAAATCTATCTATCTATCTGGGATTTTTTCGCAATATTATTAAAAATAATAATGAATAGTGAATAATTAATGACTATTAGTTAAGTTAGATTATTCATAATGATGAGCAGTAAAATATGTACAGTATTGTCTTTTTTCCTGATATTTAAATACTTTTAGGTTTCAAATCAAATGTGATTCAGAGCTGGTCAGGTTGGCTCAAGGTTTAGAATTATTTACTGAACAATTACCTGAAATGCAGTGAATAGGAATACTTCCAGAACCAAGGCTGCATATAAAAGTATCACTCTTCAAAGAAAAAGTTCTATTTAGAAACTTAAAGGGTTTACATCTGACCCTTTTGTGGGTTCATGGGATCCCATCATGGGACCATTTTATGAATTTATATATAATGAATTAATTTTGTTTTAATTCATTTAGTTTAATTCAATTTTACGAATTAAACAATTTGCAAACATACTTTGTTTAAAAATGGAAATAAACTTGAAAGTCATAATGGAGTCAAGTGTGTTCTATATAAAATGTTCTGCTTCTAAACAAGTAGATTTTTGTTTTTAATTGGTGGGATGATTTCAATGAACTATTTCTTAATATTTATTAGGAACTTAAGTGATCAGTCACTCAACTGCTTGATGTTTGGGTGAAGCAATTTAACAACAGCTTGGCATGTTTTACTGTAGATAGACTTTGGAATGACAGAGGGATATTGAATAATTGAAAATAGACCAACCAGAAGGTGCATATAAAATAGATGCTAAAAAATAGCTAATAGAAAAAAATATTTTAAAAATAATAATTAAATGCTGTATGCTCTGCTATGAACTCTTAAATCAGTGTTTATAATCAGTCAATGATCAGTAATCCAGTCCAGTCAGAAAAAGGACAGTTTTCACACTGCAATATTAATAGACAATAAAATTGTTTCAAAGCTATGGTGATGTTTCATGTGGTTTCATCTGTGAATTCATTTTTCAAAGCTTTCTGTGAATCAATTTTTCAAAACATGCAAATGCACTTGTTATAATGCCACACATCCTCTCATTCATATCACACACACGCACAGACACACACACAAAAGACAGTCTACCTGAAAATCTAATTATATTAACAGCAACACAGAGACATTCTTTGCACAAATCCAATCTCCTAAAACACACAGGCTATCAACTGATGCTTCACATCTGAGGTCACTGACACCCCATTGCATTCTTTATAAAATAACAGAATTTACATGTCAGTGTTCTTTTGGATGTAAGAGAGTGACTGCACTCTCTTAAGTGTGACATGTCCATGTATGCATTATCATTTTATGATAACATAATAATATCTTTGTTCTCATCCATTTAACTTCACAAAAGTGCAATGAACTTATTAGTAGCCTACAGGTTGTGACTTTCCCACCACTTTGATTTTACTATGGCAGAAATTAAAAGTCATAGCTTTAGTGGGTTGAAATTAGAACAGCCCACTTATTAATCATAGTATTAGGAGTAATGTTTGACTGTTAGAACAAATGCCAAGAAGCAGTAACCTTTCACACCTGAGCAAACACTTCATTAGCTGACTAATAAGGCATAATGTATTCATAAATCCAAATGAGAAGAGAGCAGGTTATCGTGCTTATATTAATTCAGGTCAATTCATTCTCATTAATCAATCGAAAGTCTACCGATAAAGCCGGTACTAAACGATAGTACACATAAATGAATAGCCAACAAAAATAAAAAAAATAAAAAATAAACTTTCAGCATTGTATCAGCTCTTCTGTGGCGGAACTTTGATGTCGGTAAGTATACAGAATATAAAACGCGCATGCAGCACATCACCTACCGGCAAAGCTGAGATGAAGCAGGTAGATTCCCATAAGATCCATTTCTGCGCGTATCTGAAGAGAACTGGCTCGAAATGTCGCGAAACTGTCTCTTTTATATTCTGAGGTTGCCGACAGAGGAAAGCAGTCCTGTTTTCATATCAATTCAACACGTTAAAGACTCTTAAAACAGTCAAAAATGAGAGTAACGTCTGTAAATGCGAGCCGCGTGCGCAACACCGCCAAGTGCCAAACTGTCAATCAGGACGTCAGATAAAGCTTGAAATGAAATTAAAGCGCTAATGAAAGTTATCCATTTGCTCCATTATCTCGTATTGACATTTGTTCCCTCCGAGGATTAGAACACGAGTGAATGAAGAGTCAGATTTCATTGACTGAAGATCAAACTCAGAGAGAGAGAGAGAGAGAGAGAGAGAGAGCGCTGAGCTGTGTCTCAAAACCTATAGAGCTGCACCAAGTGTATATGTTAGATGAGTGCCCAAAAATTAGGCTATCTAGATGTTCTGAGCCACATCCATTATATCAGAGAGGCTATCAAACAATCCTGCTCTTTGATTTCAGCTTTGAAATATAGGCTAAGCAAAAAAAATGGCACAATGGTAGTTATTTTTCCCTCCTTGCCTTCTAGAACTACAGATGCATTACACAGTGAATGAGCTGACTGAAACCCAAATGTTAAAGAAAACATTGCAGCATTCACTGAAGACTTTTAAGGGGACCAAGTTAAATGTATTTAGGGGACCAAGATCACTCTATCAAAAACCTGTATTGATCGACCGTAAATGTATTGGGTGGGGGGTGGGGGGTGGGGGGTGGGGGGTGGGGGGGGGGGGGGGGCAATCAAATAGTTTATATTGGCAATCAAATAGTGCCTTGGAGAACTGCTAACCTTTTTACCAAGGCTGTGGTTGCTACAATTTAAGCCACGGCCTTCAGTCTTCATGAATGCATACTAGTGCAAGCTTAAGCACTGTAGAGCTCATTAAAATTGGGCATTATGACTCATAATCCCAATCATGTATTGCATTTTTGCCAGGTATGCCACTTACAGTTTTTACACAAACAAACAAACAAACAAACATAAGACAGAATAATATACATGCTTGTTAGGGGGGACCATGATATAGAGCGTGAAGAAAGACATGACTGAGCACTGGTCAGAAGGGGGTCGCATAATCAATCCATCTCATTCATTGCAGTCCGTTGGTTCGCACGCGCTGATGACAGGACTGACTGCAGCTGTGAGCTCTCTGGAATGAGAGTGTGCTCTATTGTTTAAATTGAAGCTCTTTCAGGATCGGACTGGATGTATGTGTCTTGACATTGGAGAGATGTGGTAAGAAAGCACTGACAGTTTGAATCAATTATATGAGGATTTCAAGGTAATAAACATAAAAAAGCAAAACTGCCTGTGTGTTTCTGCTGGAGGGAAGAAAAGCAATAAAATCAGTAGAAAAATGTTTTAATATAGGCCGCAGTGGCATGTAATACCATAAGCGTTGTTGGACTGAAAACACGACTTGACAAGTTGGCAGTTTCAAAATTTTTATACTGTGTGTGTGATAGAAAAGCAGGTTATATGTAGACCACTGGGCTGCAGCTGCAAAATAAACGCAAAACATTTTAATATATTCAAAGCAAACAGGGCAACCATGCAAACCCACATAGACCAAACATAAAACATTGGTTGATATACCAACCTTGTAAGTTCAGTTGGTTTTAAAGCAAATCCTAATTTAAAAATGCATGTATAATGCACACAAAAAAAGAGAGTATATTTTATTCCATTTTAAGCCGAGTCGCAAACTACAGACCACTTTTGTCTTTCGACCAATAAAAAAAGTCTTTACTTAATGGCAGCATCCGAATTTGCATTCTTCCCTACTATATAGTAGGTGAAAAACAGTATGTGACAAAAGAAGTATGTCCGAATTCATTGTACTCATAAAAGAGTAGGCAAAAAGTATCCGGATGACCTATTACTTTCTGAAGTCTGGATATGATGGACACTTTATCCCATGAGGCCACGGGAGAGGATTTGTGAATGCTAGTGAAGGGACGCAATTGACGCTGGTAAGTCACATGACATTAGCCGTGTTTTCCATTACCCTTCAAATTGCGCAAATTGAAATTGCGAATTGAAAATACGCCCAATATAAACACGGCAATTTCGCAAAAACTCCCATTTATCGCAAAAAAGTTTTTACGCTCGCATGAGGAGGTTTTTCAGGCAAAAGAAAAAGGAATATTTCGCAAACCTGCAATGGAAACAGTTTTTGCGCATTTACAGTCACCTGACGTAGATGACGCGGTGTGTTTGGACAGAAGATGAGACAGAGTTCTCTATTAAATTCATAAAAGACAAAAGAATTACAGGAATACTGGATTCTAAACCTCAAAGAAACGGCACAATCAAGAGCTGGAAGCAGAAATGAGGAGAAACACCAGAAACGTCTTTCCTTGCCATTAATGCTTGGATAACACACACACACACACACACACACACACACACACGTCTTCATCGGTTAATAATAATGGCCAGTGAAGTGGCTGAGATATACATAAACCGACCAACATCCGTCGCCATGATGTTTGGAATGATTATTGCGAGAGGAAAAAATTAGGTTTTAGTCGCATAACATCGGTTAATGGAAACGGCGTCATTTCACAATAGTTTTTTGTCGACATTTAGAAAAAAATCGCAAAAGTTTTGCACAAATCTGTAATGGAAACGCGCCTATTGACAACATGGTTAATGTCCTGATTACATTCAAACTTCACACATTCATACTAGAACATACTTTTTTAAGTAATACTTTTCAAAATAAGCACCTACTCAAGAGAGTATACGATTTCGAATGCAGCCCATTACTCAGTGTCACATGATCCTTCAGAATTGGAATGGAATTTTTTCAAAAACTTGCACTTTGAATCCCGTTTTCAAAAGTTTGTGCAGGCCCCCCAAAAACGCTGCCGTTTTTCGTTTTTCGCATATGTTTTTCAATCAAGGATCTTTTCTATGAAGAGTTTAAAAATGAAATAGAAAATCTTAAAAAAATGTTTTACAACCTTAAAATAACGTGCAGCAAACCTTTAGAATGGAATAGAGAATTATTAAATATTTTTGTATAAAAAGCGACACAGCTTACTTCACTCTTCTCTAATTGGTTTAAATGCTCTGAAAGCACAAATCTGTGAATAAAGCAGACGGCTCTTTTGGTGGGTCTGTTTTTTTTTTAGTGCAGTGAGGATCATGTACCTCTGTGTGGTCTTTGTCTCTTTCTTCCCTGAGCTCTGACTCCCCTGACCCGTGGCACGACCACATAGGGTGCCGCAAAATAAAGAATAAACAGATGAGCGCTGCGCTGAGCATCACACGGCCAGAGACACTCCGTCTGCTCAGAGCTTTGTGATAGATAATTAATCCTCTACATGTCTGTGATGGTGGCACAGACTTGTGTGAAAAAAGAAGAAAAAAGTCCAGACTAATGTGAGAATTACATAATGCCAACTACTTTCATTCTGTCTACTCTGCTTTACAGTACAATGTGCCAGCTGTTTTAATACAATGTGTTATACCAAAACTGCCAATGGCATTGGAGTCAATTCCAAATGTAATTTTGAACATTTTTTGGAATCTTTTTCAGAATAAAAGAGAACATCCCAATCGAGTGAAGGGATTTGTGGAAACTGTGGTTCCTAATTATTGTGATCCAACATTTGCCTCGCATCTCAGGATGAAAAGACAAACATGTCTTCTAATATCTTCAATTGTTGCATATATCGAGCTGCAGCGGACGCACTTGACTTTACTTGGACCCAATGTGCGAGCTGTTTCTTTAATACCGCATGGTTTATACACATGTTGCTGCTGATTGGGATGACACACCCACCAAACAAGAGAAAACATATCTCAAACCCCGTTGCACACCGTTTCCAGGAAACATATGTCGTTCAACCCGGAAACCGTAGCAAAACATTGCGCATCAGTTTGAGCTTGAACGTGCCTCTAGACTACACCAATTTACAAAATAAAAGACATGAAACATGTCATGAAACATGAAAGTGGTAACATAACCCAAAACCAACCGTGACAATATATGAATTCAAAATGGTGAAAATAATATTTTCTATCACATATTTATGGTATCACAACTATTTTTTTACATAAAGCAAACCGTGAAAGTTGAGTGATTAGCTTTACACCATTAACTGATCTCTCAATATACAGATATTACATGTAGCCTATATTATATTATTACCTACTGTTCTAAAATCACTGTAAACCATGGCAATACAGGCTTATTGCTTTTATAAAACAATTTGTAGGTCTATTTTTAACAAGTATACTACATGGTAAGGTCCCATAAAAAAAAAAAAGAAAGCAACACAAATTTACAAATAATAATCCTTCTGTCAAGCAATGTAGATTTTCAGCAATGATGTTTAGCAGAGTGCATGGTTGCCAATCAATACTGATGTAGTGAGGTCACAAGTATGTGTTTATACAGTATTTTACAACGGCTTTGGACGCACCTCAGCTAATGAAAATCAAGGAGTGGATCTATCCGTTTCATAATATTATATTAAGATTATATTAGTGTTTTCACCACGTTTCAAATCGACTCATGTCTCATCTAGAATTCTAAGCTTCCCACTTGTAAATACAACTTTGTTCAGTCATTCATGTGCTCAGAACTTGTAATTACGATATTTCCGACGACTCCACTTGAAGGGCACATAGGCTATTCTTCCTGTCCCCTGACAGTGATGTCATTTCACTGGATCATTTACAGGCACACTGGGGCTGCTCCCTCACAGTCTGAGGAAATATAAAGCACATTTTCGTCAAAACTCAATGGAGCCACTGATTGTTTGAGACGTATATTGAGCATAATCAGTATGCACTTCATGAATCCTTTGCTGTCTATATTATTATTTTTCATACAAATGTTTTCACCCTCATTTATTTGTTATTCTTATCACGTGCTAAACATGAATTTCATTTATTTTTAACACGTAGCATGGAGCACCATCACTGAGCTTGTTAAAGTGCCTTTAAGGTAAAAAATGGAGCAATTGTTTCCCTTCAGCCTCTACTTTAGCTATAAAGCCATGAGATTTATTTCTGAATTTTAACAGTGTAAAGCTGGCTGAGATGTGCGAGAAGGAGGGCATTAAACACCTGCCACAAGCAAGGATTGTTTCAATTCCAAGAGATTCCAAGCTGGGATTGCCGTATACGTAATCGACCTCTCAATTTCCACCACAACAGATGGCTCAAGTCATACTCACAGTGTGGGCAGAATAGGTTATTATGCATTGGTCATGTGTGTCCTTAAATATAGTCTCCCTTTCAAACCCACATACTCACAAACAAGCTTTCACAAACAAACACACACACACACACACTCACACACACAGGTCATACTACTTACTGTGCTGCACATTTTCACTTGACATTTCATATCATGTATTAATTTTAAATGGGTGGTTGATTACGATTTCACTTTTCTAACTTTAGTTAGTGTGTAATGTTGCTGTTTGAGCATAAACAACATCTGCAAAGTTACGAAGCTCAAAGTTCAAAGCAAAGGAAGAAATTTGCTTTTAAAGAAATTGCTTTTTAAGGACTACAACAAACGGCTGGTAGGGACTACACAACATTCCTCACGGGTTTAGTGACCAACCCTAAAATGTACATAAACCCCGCCCCCGGGAACATGATTTATAGATTATCATGACAGAATATGCTAATCAATGACTAGAAGATAACTACACATAAGCTACATAAATTCATCAACTAACCATTCAGAAATTACCTGTTGCATTCTACATTGTCACTTCTTCTTGTGTCTCTCCATCATTGTCCGACTCCGGTTTGAACATAAAAGGCTGAAAGTTTTTGAAATGTTCAGTGCATGTCTATGTGAGGTAAAAAGACAGCAGCAGCTCATTTGCATTCAAAGAGACAGACACAAACGGTATGTTTTTGCTCACCCTCAAAAAGTGACAATTTTAACATGCTATATAAAAATATCTGTGGGGTATTTTGAGTGAAAACTTCGCATTAACACTCTGGGGACAACAGAGACTTATTTGACATATTGTGAAAAGGGAATTATACCACCCCTTTAATATATTGTATATAATATTAAACTCAAATGTGATATTATTTTTTAATTTATTCAGCGACCATAGAGGTGATTATTTTATATAATTTTCACCACTTTGGTTTGAGTCGATGTTTTGATTTTTAGCATGTCTCTGGATGCTGCAATAACAACTAGCATTAAAAACTGGCAATTTACAAAGAAAGTGTTTCATCCAACTGGAAATCCTATAATAGATGGATCGCATAGTGTGACAATATGCCCCATTCAAAATTTGCTCAACAAACTGCATCTATTTTCCCAGTGCTGTAACAGTGAAAATGTTCAAAGCTTTTTCATAGCCAAGACTTCAAGGCATGTGTCTATAAGGAAAGTGAGTTACTATAAAAATAAGCCTACCCTGAGAAATATTTCACTGGAGAAAAAAGTGTGACAATTAGCCCCGGTGTCTCCTATCTATAGATGCCACAAGGAGCCTCGCATGTTGTTCCTCTAAAGCTGCCCTCTTTCCTCTGATGGCTGCTAAAGTTTCTCCCATTATCACCCCTTTAATGAAAGATTAGTCACGTCCCAGTGAAATACCAGATGGATCGGATTCCCATCCCAGTGTCGGGTGCTAGATTCATAAAATAGTTTGGTTTTATAGCAGGGCTCTCACTGTCTCTTTGGCTCTTTACAGGGGGTGAAAAGGTTGCTTTCTAACATTTATCACTGATCTCACCAACACCCCTGGTGGCTAAAAATAATCAGATGGCACCTGAGTCAACAGCCAAGGATTTTAAAGTCCATAAGTTATCAGATGTGTTTCAGCAGCGTGTGGGAAAACAGCAGGGAAGGACCTGCTAGATCCAGTCTCATGAGGCGCTGTTTCCTGAAACATACTGACCGCAGGACATCTCCTTGGATCCTGTGGCGGTCACTGTGGAACGACTGACCTGACCTGACATGGTTCACAGCTGTGACGGGTAGTTTCTACAAATTAGGGGAAACCAGTTTGCAGGGCAAAAGGTCCAGGAGGTTGGGAAAGGAGAGGTTGAGAATAAAGCCTAGGGTGCAAAATAAACACTGGAACAATAATACAGAAACAGTCTGTTTTCTTTGCGAGTTAATTGAAATAGCAAAATCCACTAGTATTCAAATCACAACAAATATTGGCATGACCGCTGTGTGCTCAGTTGGGCTTTGCAGTCTTATTCTAATGCTTGAAGACATTTCAGAGTGATTTTTTTTTTTTTTTACGTTTCCGCTCACCATTTTTAATAGACTTGATAACTGACAAAATACTTTCCACAGATGTTGGTTTAAGAAAGAAGATAACATTTGCATTTTATAATGAGTCTGCCGTCCTGAAGTGTGAGCAAACGGTCATTTTGTCAGCTCCTCGAACCCTCTGTGTGCAAAACATTCACTACATGAGAGGTTGACTACTTGCTTTTTGGCAGTGTATCATCAAAAATTCAGCAAAACTTGCATGGACATCTTCATGGATACAGACCACAGGGGTTTTACTTTACCTTGAAGCCAGTGAGGGCATCATGGCTGAATAATGCATTATTCTCAACATTTTACATGCTGCTTTTACACTCCAATATGTGTTTTATCATTCCAAATGCGTATATTTAGTCTTCCGTGACCGGACCCATTAAATATCAAGGCAGCCATTAAAATGTCTGTGTGTCTACGGAGATAGATGGGCAGCCATGAATGGATGTGAGTTTAAGTGAAACCTCTTAAGCACAGGAGGAATAAGCACTGTCCACAAAATTTGTTAATGGTGTTTTGGTTTGCAAGAGCAAGTAGATTAAAAAAAACAAAAAAAAACAAGAACGGCAGTGTGTGCAGGTGAGTCAATATCTAAAAAGACAGAGGCCGCCGGACGGCAGCTGGATGGAGGGAGTTGGTGTGTGCGTGTTGAGTTTGTACCGCCGTGCCCTGCAGAAACCTCATTGTTAAACTATTCACACTGTTGGCTATGAGACATTATAAATAATGAGGAGCATTTGCTTGTGGTGTCTGTCCTGCACCTCGTAGTAGCCTTACTGTTGAAAGTATCGGTCTCTAGAACTGCACCACTTCTTTCTATGAAAGAAACCCTGTTCCAGTCTCCTGTTAGCCCTGAAGTCCAGCGACAGTGACTAAAATAAATATGAAGGATGATGAAAGTTAAATGAAATCAAAGGTGTGAGTCCATCCATCAAAACTTAATTAACCAACACCGGCTTGGGAATTTAGTGTAAAGCATGGCTTTTGGGTCACTGCCAGATCACAAAACTAGTGGAAGAAAATGGATCCGATGACACTCTGAGTTCTCTGAGTTACCAGAAACCTTTCACCTTTAATATCTCTCATAATCTAATGATTTCCTCTCAATGGCATAATGAAAGTGAATTATCCTGAAAAGGAAGCAAAATGGACAGAATAATGTCTAATTCACACCTATAGACTAATAAAATAATCTAAATATAAAAAAGTCCTCAAGCCATACAGTTTGTGAATGCTTAAATGCATTAAAGTGCCATTTCTGAGGTGCAATTACTTCAATTGTTAAAAGCCAAATTAACTACAATTCAACTAAAACGTCATACCATTAATTATATACAGTACATTAGTTTAGAATTACATGCGTCATGCAATTTCTGATTATACACTACAGTTCAAAAGTTTGGGGTTGATAAGATTTTTGATGGTTTGAAATAAGTCTCTTATGCTCACCAAGGCTGCATTTATCTGATAAAAAATGCAGTAAAAGTGTTGTACAATATTATTGTAACATGGAGTCCACTGGAGGCAAGTTGCAGAACCCAAGTGCAGTTTATTTAACTAAAAACGGCATGGACATGTGTATGGGCATGGACATGGGCATGGGCACTTACCACCAGTGGTTACAGGGAAACAATACTTGACAAAATAACAAGGCAAACAAGGGCTTAACACCTGTGCACAATGATACAATGAACCAATAAGAACATAACACATAAGACAAGGGAACACATGGCAGGATCACATGACTAGAACAGGGGATCACATTACAGAAATGAAACAAGAACATGAAACAAAACAAGATGTGACAATTATATTTATTACTATTTTAATGTATTTTAAAATGTAATTTATTCCTGTAATGCAAAGCGGAATTTTCAGCATAATTTCTCCAGTCTTTCGTGTCACATGATCCTTCAGAAATCATTCTATATGATGATTTGCTATATTGTGATTTAATCCATCTTTGCTAATATATATATATATATATATAGTCTGTTTTGTTTGAACTTGAGCCTTACAAATTTTAATGGCTTTACGTTTGATGGATTTATTGGCTCATATTTCATAAATATATATATATAAATATATATATATATATATATATATATATATATATATATATATATATATATATATATATATATATATTTATTTTTTTCTTCTGAAACATAATGATTTCACGCCACCCCACATGCCATATCTTATTCTCTTTTCATGAGATCAACTTCTACTGTATGTGTCAATGGCATGTGGTAAAGTGTCTGATGTAGTAAGAGTTGCTTTGATCTATTATGCCAAGTATTATAGTAAACATAATGGACTCAGACTCAGAAACCTTCCAAAAGGTGGAAAACCAGTTCCTCCATTCAGTTAAACATTTCAGGGGTGGATTCCTTTAAACCACAGAGGGCCATTTGATTCAGCTGGGTCATTTGAGAACTGTTTGTCCAGCTTTTCAAAGCAGCATTGCAGTACGAGGCTTACAAAATGGTATTATTTCCCTGTAAAACACGGCCGCCAGAACTCCCGCAGATGGGAATGGATTGGAAAGATTCACATCTGGTCCCTGAATTCAGCAGGTTTTGACCCCATCTACCCATCCATATAGAGATAGACAAAATGTTACATTGAAGGACTGATTCTTTTATGTAGGGGATAGTTTACCCAGTGACCATCTTTTATTCACCTCATGTTGTGCTAAACCAGCAAAACTTTTTCTTTTTTTTAAGCTTCTAAAATGATTAACTCTTGGGATTTTTTCAATATACTTGTTGATCCAGTTCATAAAAATCTGATTCACTGACAAATTGAACTGACCGTTATCAAGTTCAGTTCACTGGATGGAAATATTTTTAAGGAAATAATGAAACTGTAAAAAAAAGTACTTTTAACAGAAAAATACATGTACAAATACTACAGTTAATTGGCTACCTGTAAGTTACCTTACCATATACTATACTGTAAAATGGTAACTGTAAAATATGTACTTTACAGTAAAACACAGTCACTATGAATTACAAAATAATTTACAGTTAAAAACACTGTAAAAAAAAAGACTGATGTCTGATGTACATTAGTGTGTTCTGTGTTACCTTTCATGTTATTTTGTTGATGTTTATTGCATTACTTTAGTGTCATGTCGTAAACAGTGCTATAAATATGAGTATTGACCCTGTTTTATGAACATAATACTCGTAAATAGCATGAATGAACTCTGATTCAACATGAGGCTTTCTATTGTGCCACCTGTACAATTGTGGTGGTTATTGATACATTTTAAGGTAAAAAAAAAAAAAAAAAAAAATGTGGGTAGTTAAAGTAAATATATTAACATTCTATCACTTTATGAAATATCTGGTTATAAGTTGTACAATATACATTGTTACGGTATTTTTTATACAGTTAAATTCTGTCAATCAGTTGCCAGTTATTTACCATAAATTTAACAAGATATTTATCCAGCCCGTTCTCACGTAAATGCGTCTCTATAGCACGCAGTGTGTTTTATCGTGTTATTTATACGCGAAAATGAGTTTTTACGTGCATATGATACGGCGTGCATTTGATACGCACTTCATTGCGTGTAATACACACGCACTAATTCTACCCAAACGTATAATACACACGCACCCCACACCACTCCTAAACCTACCCTTAACAACCCATGCGTATCATATGCACGTAAAAACGAATGTTCGCGTATAAATAACACGATAAACACACTGCGTGCTATAGAGACGCATTTAGTGTGATCGGGTTGATTCATCAGTATGACTTCACTAAGACTTGTGAATATATAGTGCACACGTTGTGTGGACTAGGTTTATGATACTTTTATGGTGTTTTGCATCCTATTTAAGCTTGAAAGCTCCAGTCATTGTAATTCCAATCATAGTAATTGCATAGAAAAACGTACAATTCTTCAAAATTTCCCCTTTTGTGTTTCACTGAACGCAAAGTCATTCCGGGTTTGGAACAACATTAGTAAATGATGACAGAATGTAAATTAGCTGGACTGTAGACCGACAGGCTTCTCTTTTTAGTGGCACAAAAACAAATCAGATCGAAAATTCAGAGCTTATTGATTCTTCCAGCCTTCCTATTAAATGCCTTTTAAAGAAAGTTGTGCATCTACATTTGTAAATGCACTCTGTAGATCTCAGGGAATTACATTAATTGTTCATTTATTAATATAGCTCTGCTCGTGAAATGCTCAATTAAAAATGCAAGCATGCAATGTTCAACATCTACGTTGAAGAAATTACAGCGATTCAGATCTAACCCATCCATGTGGGGTTCAAGCAATTTAAATTAGCTAGTATTTTGTTTTTCACTTTACTAAATGTGACCTGTCGTTTCTCCAAAATGATGTTTGTGCTGCAGAGGAACCCTGCCTTTAGCCCGGCTAATTGATTAGGTCAAAGGTGTGAGTGACAATGGTTTGGGTGGAATGAATTTCCTGTTTCCGCATCTATAATTCAGTGGTTTCCTGAGTGTGTACATTGCAGTGAGCTTGAGATGGGGTACAAGCTGTGCAAAACACAACTCTGCCAACACTAACCACAGAGCCGTGGCTTTGAATGCCTGCTGGATCAAGCCTGCAGCTCACAAAACCCCGAGACCCAGACGTTCAAACAGACAGGCGCCCCACATGTTCAGTCTTTGTGTGTTTGCTTTGGGATGAGCCAAAGCCAGTGGTTAGGTTGAAAGGAAAATAAAAACTTATGAAACATTTTCTTAGACTCAGCTGGCGAGGATGGAATTATTAACCAATGTCGCCAATATAGCTTGTTTCTGGCATCCAAAGAATGATGAATGAACCCGCAATCTTTAGATGAACAGCTCCCCTAAAATGAAAACCCCCAGTCATCATTTACTCCCCTTCAGGTTGTTGAAACATATTTTGTGGAATGTTTGTGCCGCATTTTTCTGTTTGGTGGAAGTAAATTTGGACTGGGACGGTCAAGCTCCAAAAATTTTTTTTTTTTGGAGTTTGAATTTGACAAGCCTCAGTCCACATGCACCTTTAATTATAAAAGAGCAGCATGAACATTTGGACAAACATCTCCTTTTGAGTTCCACAGAAAAAAAAATAACAATCACAAGTGACAGGAGTACCTGGAGCAGTGTTGACCCCCAATGTCAGCACTACATGAAGTCCACACATGGGCAATTTAAGGTTCTCAATCTAAAACGTCCATATGGCCCTCAAGTTGAACAGTTGGTTGGGGAAAAGTGACCTGCACAAGACCCATTTGTCCCTGAGGGGTTGTTCAACCAGCAGAAAGCAACCAGTCACTATTGCCTTAGTCAGTAGAGCGTGCAGCTGCTTATGAGCCACAGCCTGCTCAGTAAGGGGGTTTATTTTATATCTTTTCTCTGGGGAGAGAAGAAACCTTTCACAAAGTGAAGGAAATGTCAGTGTCATTGGGGTCGCAGAAAAAAAAAGCAGCATTTCCAACAGCCCTGACCAACAAAACCCACAAAAGTGTCCAAGAACTTCGGCTGAATTAAACAGAATCATCTGTCACTTTATCCAGTGTCACACTAAATGGGTTTGTGTGAAATAAACGCTCAATGTTTCCTGAGGTATTTGCCTGTTCAGTCTGTGTGGCTCTCTGAGTGTGACCACATTTAATCATGTCTCCAGCTCATGTCCCTGCCAACTTCCTGTAACATCTGAGGATCCCTATAGATTGTGCAGTTGATCTTCAGAGATGTTTTGAATGAGCGTGCAGGGAGAAAAGTGTACATCTAAACTACATCTAAAATGTGAGATCTGAACACCGATGCCCCGCTGTGCAGATTTGTAGTGTCTAGGAACTCACCAAAGAAGATTTTGTTTTAGTATGAGAATCAAAGGGTTATGGCCCTTACATTTTTAGGATTTCACTTATTTTCAGATTATTTGAGCTTTCCACTGTCCTAAAGTATGTAGGTCCCACTTTTTATTAGGTGTCTTCACTCTGTATTCATGTATTTGGTCTCCTTTACGGTTTTACGGTAACAGCGTTCAGCGCACCTTCATACACGAGAACGCAGATTATTACTATGGTTATGGCTGTCAATTGATTAAAACAATAAATCATGTTCTCTGCATTAACGTGAAATATCTTGAACCTGCGGAGATGTTCCTATAAATACATTTTCTTTTCAACTGTACATTCTGAATAATAAATAAATATATTTTCCCACTGATCTGCAGCAGTCCAGTGTTCGTCTTCTCATTAACGGTGTTTTTCTCTTGCTGATCATATTTCATACCTGTTGAGTTAACATTTTTAAATGAATTTGACTGGTAAAAAGGATTGCTTGTGTGCGCTGGTGCTCTTATTCCAGTCTTTTAAAATATTTGAATGAATGAATGCATGGTACGTGTCATAAATAAATCAACGTTGGCAAATAAATGTCAACGCACACATTGTGGATGAGAATGACAGTCAACTACTTTAAATATTAATTAAACGTTGTGGGCATAAACATGCAAATTAGGCTACATACAGCAAAATGATTGAGAATGAGGAATAGAGATTAAATATTTAATACAAATAAATAAAGGTTTGTATTCATTAGGTCTCACACTCAGCATTAGTTTAGATGAGCACTGACACCCTGTGGTGAAACAATCATGTATGTTTAACAGTCATCATCAGAACATCTCTTTTCCTGTCTCCGAAAATGTCCAGATTTTAAAATCTACTTGCGGACACTAATTTTAAGTGGCGTTTATTCCACTAGGTGACTACAGCACATTGAAAATATACCATGAAGCTCAGTGCAAGTATAGTCCATTGTGCGAGCGAGAGAGAAGCCCTGTTTCCATCTGGTATTAAGATTCATTTTTGGTAATCCGATCACAAGTGGTCAGCCAAGACACCTTACTGTATACAGCTGGTATTATCATGCGTTTCAAATGCATCTCCAGTGATCATTTGCAATCTGATTTCGTCTAGACCCTCCAGTCAAACTCTACATTTAACTTTAGCCACAGAAATACTATAGTGAACAAACCCATGTTATGCTCATGAGAATTCATATAATATAGCATAGTATATTATTATTTTGTAATGCAATGTCTTCATGTTACCTCCCTGAAATGAGTTTTTAAAGGGTGGATTGTCTGTAATGTTATTACATGCAGATACTTTAAATGTAAGTATAACGAATGTGTAATGTAGACAAAAATATGATTTTATCAAATTGGGTCCAGTGTGTATATAAACAGTGGAATTCAAAAGTCTGCGACTCAAAAGGAGTCAAAATCTATATTGATCAAAGTATACAAAGTTTGACTTTTTTGGGGAAAATAAACAATAAAATAAACCACAAATAATGTAGTTATTGTAACAGGTACTTTGATGCTGGTTGGGATAAAAACAATTTAAAATAAATGCATGTACAAAACTTAAACTATTACAACACACAACACATCCCCATTAATCATGCAAAGGAAATTTAATTTGAACATCAATCTTTCTCATACTGATCATATTTTTATGAATGTGAACACAAACCAATGTTGGTTTATTTTAATTGCTGTGTAGAATTTATAGACTCCTTATAAATAATGTAAACACTGGACATCTTTTAGCAATCTTCTATAATCTAGAGTATGTTAGCAGGCATTATAGATGCACACAGGATGTAATTTTCCATCAAATAAACCTTATTTATGTCCCATTTAATTTAATCAACGTGGCCCATTGAGATGTGATCTTGATTATTAAAATATGAATATATGAATACAATATCAAACTGTCATTCCACTTTCCCAAAGGTCATTCTGCATAATTGTCGGCCTGATTGCATGTGATTGTTTTTAAGTAAAGAAAAGAAGACAATATAAATGTCACTCAGCACATGTATGTGTATATGAGAATGAAAGGGTTTGACATGCGAGCTGACAGCTCCCTCATGTGTGTGTTTAATACAGAAAGCATGTGTGACAGGCCTTCATTGGAGTCCAAATCAAAGCCTCGAGTGAGTAGGTAATTGAATGTACACATCTATAAGTTTGTGGTGTGTGCTGTACTGTTAGGAATGGAAAGACGCTTCCAGCAACACAGCGCAAATATCAATCCTCTCATTTGTTCAGCAATCCTGAAGGATTCACTGCTCGAACTGTAGAAAGAGAAAACTTCCTTGCAGATTTGTCTGCAAATATTTCAGCAGAACAGATGGCATGTGAAAGCTGATCTGCTGTGTGGTGTTTTGATGTGCAATCAATTGAAATTGAAGGGGAAGAGCAGTTCAAAGTGGAAAATGTAATGATGTGGTGAGTTTCACTGCAGGGCAGAGCCAATCTGTAGCAGAAACACACCAGCCCCCAACGAAAACATGCTAATGAGATATCTGTTTCTTCTCTTAATACATACAAGTGGAGTCTCACCATTGATCTTAAGAACACCTCAAGGGGATCTCAAGTCTCCCCAAGCTATGTCCATTAGTGAGACAGGAAAGAGAAATTCCCATAAGGATGACAAAACGGTTGTTCTAGCGGAGTTGGGACAAGAGAAGTCATGTGGGTCATTCTCTGAATGCAAAGAAGCCATGAATAATTTTCAGTGAAATCAAACAGTGAAATCTGACTCATTCCAACATCATTTTTTTTTTTATTCAGTAATGAAGTAAGAATGGCTTTTAAATTCCATTTCAATTCCTGAATTAGCAGAAAGTATGTATATTTGAAATTTGAATATCAGGAATTAAAAATGAATTGAAATAGAAAAAAAAAATCATATCTGTGTAATTTGTAAGTGAAGCCTACACTGTGAAAAAAACACTGCCTTAAATTTAAGTACAATCAACTTTGGTATTTAAGTAATTTCAACTTAAATTACATTAAACTGTCTTGAAAAAAATTTGTTTAATCTTGTACTTACAAAAAAAGTTGAAAATCGCTTGTTAATGTAAGTAGTGTAAACATATGTTGTTTTAACTTATTGGTCATATATTTTTTTTTAATAATATATTACGTCACTCCAATTTCATATCATTTATTGAACATCCGGTCAAACTTTATGATCAATTTATGCCTAAATCCACAGTAAATCAATTACACTTTACAATAAGGTTGATAGATAAAATGAATTTACAATGAACAATGCTTTTACAGCATTTATTCATTTGGGTTAATGTTCATTTCTACATTTAATAATAATTATTTTTACCACTTCAAGTTGTAAGAATTAACATTAATGTTTAACATGGATTAGTAAACAATACATGTTAAAACATTAACATGATTATTGTTGTTTAGATTCAGGATGAATGGCGTGCTCAATTCCTTTTGAGTTTGATTTGGGTGCTCTTCGGTCCAAGGTAGAACATCTAAGAGACAGTGTAGAGAAAGAATTCTCTGATAACCGAGGCACTCCTTAATTAAAATGTCTTTATTGCAAAAATGACATGTCCTAAACGGACAACTTTAAAACACCCACGTGTAGCGGCATGGAGCCTTCTTCAGGGCATGATTATTGTTGATTATAATGTCATAAACTAATGCATTATCTAATGTTAACAAAATATTATTTGGCCATAACAAAATGGGCCAGGGTGAAAGACACTTAATTTCCCAAAATGCACTACCTGAGTTGAATTTCTTTGAAAAGCAATTCAGTAAATTCCCATTCCAACTACAGTTCAACTCTCACTAGACTATTCAATTCAAATGTACACTCATGAATTGAAAAGAAGTTCTTATTTACTGAATTTTGCCTGACCCAGTCGATATGGTCAGAGTTTACAAATCACACAAGTCCTTAACTTAACCCTGTAATCAGTATCAGGTCCAAACAGTATTATTCACATTATTGAATGCAGCAACTACTCTTAAGAACACAGCAATGCCTTAGACCATAAACTGCTCCGACATCAATCAATACCCAACATTAACCAGAGCAACACATGTTTTACAGAGGAAGGCAGCTAATGAATGTGCCTTTAGGGTGATGAATAATAAAACCCCAATAAAAATATAAAACCTCTAAAGTATTTTTTTTTTTATATGTATAGTCCTTTATCGCATGCGCTCTGCGGTTAGCAGGACGTCACTGAGCACAAAGCATCCTTAATTAAGGTGACTTTATAGAAAAGTGTCAGCGCATTTCGTTGAACTGAGCTCGCATCAGATAATAGTAATTAATTAGTGGAAACTGAGCACGGCATACAAAGATATCCTTTTAAAAGAGAAAAGTCTGCTTTTGTGGCATTATCAGGCTAGGCTTTAATCGCTTGCCTTTTTTAAAAGAGCCTATTTCCCTTAATGAGACCAAACAGGTTCAGATGCACATTCTGTACATACTGAGAAAAAAAAAAAAACATGACTCTGTATTTGCCATATAGACCAACAAAGTCAAGTAATATTAATTATGATGGAGAACAACTACTGCAGACTTGCAGTAAACAACCATCTAGCAACATACTGCTAATATGTTATTATACATTCAAAACACCTTAGCATCGTGATCGTGAGTTTTGCATAGGGAAAAAACACTAATTTTCTTCAGAAAGTGTAAAAATCTATTTTATATTTCAGCATCAGAGGTTTGTCGGTCTCAGATGAAGGGAGTATTAAAGGAACATTACACTTTTTTTGGAAATAGGCTCATTTTCCAACTCCCAGTTGAGTTTTACCGTCTTTGAGTCCATTCAGCCGATCTCCGGGTCTGGTGGTAACACTTTTAGCATGATTATTGCGCAGGAATGAGAGTATAGTTCCTAGCCATATTGTCCCAGAAAATCACAACTTTTCATTTTCCGTCGGTCTTAGTACACGATGTAACTACAGAAGAGGCAAGTTTTAAATAGGAAAAATATCGAAACTCTTTGGAAATTTTTTTGAGAGAGATGCTAACGGTCTAATCAGATTCAATGATCTATGCTAAGCTATGCTAAAAGTGCTACCGCCAGACCCGAAGATCAGCTGAATCATGGATCCGAAAACGGTAAAACTAAACTGTTTAACTCTAGGGGAGTTGGAAAATGAGCCTATTTCCAAAAAAAAGTGTTCCTTTAAGTTGCTAATATCAGCTTATTGTTCGTCAGTCAAGAGTGACATCTACTGAACAGGTCATGCCATTTCCATTGGTTCATTCATGTCCTCTGAACAGGAAGTCAAAAATGTAGAATCAAAGGATTGTCGATTTGGAGCTCCATGTTAATTTTGCGGTGGGCCAAACATTTCTGAAATGATTGCTTCATGAATGACCTTTTGTGCAACATAAAACCCAGTAAAAGGATTGCCCGAGGACAAGAAGGGAGTTATATCTTATCTTTGTGGAATATCTTGCCGACCTACTAAATAGACTCCCAGAATCAGTTAAACGTAATTGTTCAGTGTTCCTCCTTTTACATCGCCCAACTTCAAAATGCCAAGCAGGAAAAAAAGATTAGCTTCATTTAACAAGGAACCTGTTGTAATGAATTAGAAAGCCAGATAAGTTCACTGAATGACCAGCCGCCTTTTCACACTTCATGAGTCTCATAGGGACAGCTATGGCCCGGCCCGTGCGGATGAAATCATCTGTGTGGGCACACTCCAGTTCTTTCAGAAAAACACAGCTTTATTTTGATTGTCTGGGATTCAAAATTGGATAGGGTTGGACAACTTCCGCAAATGTCAACATATTCCAAAAGGTCTCCAGCCACTGTTGAGAGAACAGAATAATGAATGAGAGAGAGGCCAGCAATCCATTTACTGTGCTAAAAAAAAACAAAAAAACCCTTGCTGTGTCCCAAAATACTGCAAATGGAATACAATCGCCTCCTAACCTCCATGGGTCTCTATTCAAACGTAAATAAGAAAACAGAACAGTGTGATGCCTATATCCATTAGTTAGAGTCTGAATTGGCTTGAATTAATAAAACATTTCGCACTAAAAAAAGCTGTGTACCTTCTGTGAACCGTGAAAAAGCTTGTGATCTCCCAGCTGGGACTTTTATGACGAATGTCCACCATTGTAAGAACATTTCAGGAATGGTTTGTTGAACTTTGAGAAAATTAAGCCATTCAGAAGGAACGTGAAACAGTGTCTCAATCGCAAGACATTCATGGCCCAATTCTGTGGCACTAGTCTCGGTGTTTATGTCAGCGGAGTCTGGGTAGTTGTGCAAATGAGCTTTCCATCAGCTCCACGGGACAGGAGCAGTCAGTCACTCTGGTTTACAATCTCCCTCCTGGGCGCTCATGGCTTTCACAGCGCTAACAGATTTGGACAGCTCACTGCTGATGGTTTCCATGTGCTTCATACTTCAACTTGAGAAACGGTTCCAAGCAAAGAAGCTCGCTAATTAGTTTTTCATTGTGCAGCGTCTGCATAAACATGTACGTATGTAAACCCAACTACAATAATGCCAAGTAAGCTTAGCTCACCAAAGATACATAGAGGTTAAAGACACAGATGTCTCATCTTAAACCTTAGGGTACATTTACACGACAACGATGTACTTGCATTTTTCTCATTCGATCCCGAATGTGATTCAAAACGATCCCATTCACACGGATCAACAAAAACAAATAAAAACGTATTATTCAGGCCAGGCCAGTAGTTGGCGATGTCACTTCGTAAAGAAACACTGTCGTCACCGTTTTCACAAATTCACGTTTTTGTAGTTTACACGGAGACGATAATGCTATCTTTTTCAAAAACATGGACTTTGAAACCAGTTTTCAAAAAATGACCGGCCAAAGCCATTGTAAAAAGTTTTCCAATTTTATTTAAAAATGGTGTCATGCAAACAGCCCCTAAAACTATTTATGCTACTCCTCTATATATAAGAAACAAATATATGCACACCGTAAATTTTAAAGACTAAAGCTGAGGCGTCTAAAGCCATATGATAGCTTTTTAATAAATTTAATATTTAACTAAATTTCCACCTCGAGATTAAACAAAAACAATGACTTAAATGTTGGTTTGTTCCTCACACATAACTATTATTAACTTTATATTTCAGACAAAAAAATAATATATATATAGCCTACGTCAACTAAACATTTTTTGTGATTCCAAAATGTGCAAAAAAAATCATGTGTTTGCGTGATGGGACGACATAACTGGACTAACCAGCAGACCGATCTCGTTGCACAGCATCTGAAATGCTGTTTTGGTTGTTCTGAAGTGCCTGTGCCGAGTTCTATCATCAAAGTGGTTCAGGATAATTCCCTGCCAGAACTCTCTTACACGAATGCATTCCCAGACAGCAGCGTCTGCCTTTAAAAGCAAGATAACTTTATTGCGTTTCGTCTGTGCTCTCTGAGACGCAAGTCAATTATTACACACAAATTTATTCTATACAGTGGCTTCTTCTACTGAAGCAACTTCCATTTTTCTTAGTGATATTAAGCACCAGTTTATCAGGAAGTGATGATTTTGTTCCCTTCAGCTCACTGGATGATAATGGTGCTTTATTCGATATTCCAATTTGGCACATAAGTTAAATTCACAACTTTGAATGGAAACAGCCATAGATAAAATGCTCAGCAAAAATAAAATGCAACAAAAAAGACATTTGTATATTGTATTCCGCATTGTGATTGCTTATCTTCTTTGAATATATTTTAAATACCTGGAATATATTAATAAAAATTTTAAAATACTTGAAATACCATATTTCCATTCAATATCCTTTGTATTCTTGTGCCAGTTTGAGAACAAGGCGCATGCAGCATTCCTTACTCAAGTTCTGCAAACACTATTAGAACAGCAAGATTTTCTAAATCAAAAGAAACAAACTGCTTTCGAAATGACTTAAAAGACTGAAGCACTAGACTTAAAAGATGCAAAAACCCATGGCACCAACACAATTTTTACTCCTATACACGTTTCCAATGATGAGCAACAGACGCTATTTATGACACTGCTGATAAAGGACAAAGTTCTGCATATTTTTTCGTTGTTGTTGTTGTTGTTCAAGGAAATATGAGCACATGGATTTGTGTTAATGCGCTGAAGTGTGACAAATGTGTGCAAATAAGAGCATGCCGCATGCAAGTTAATTACGCACTAAAAAGGGAGCACTCATTAGCATTATCTTGAAGTGTAAACGATGTATATTCATTAGTTACGGGCTTTGCAGTCCCTGGCCTGGGTCTGTCGTAAATACCGAAAGATTAGATCCGTTCGTTTTAAACGCACAAGTGCTATCTCAGCCACTCTCCTTGAGTTTGAAATGCATCCCTTCTTTCAAATAACTTTTTTAAAATGTAAATTCGGTCCTTCTGGCCTGGGGTCCGTCCGAATAAAGACTTCTTTCTTTCTGTAGTCATAATTGTCTTTCATTTGAGTGGTGCCCTCCTCCTCGCCATCGACATAAGCCCTTTCCCTCCAGGGGTACGCTCTCTGACCCGTCCTACTCTGTGAAGAAGGAACTCGGCTTGTTGTGTGGCATTTCTCACAGTGGGCCATTCTGCACGAATATTTTCAAAGTAGACTCGGACGTGCTCCTGCGGGGCTATTGCTGGCCTGAGCTGTCAGGACCCAGCTGTCTTTGTGCTGCCAGCTGCATCCAGTGGTTATTCCTCACAGGCACAACCCCAGGTGTCCTTCCCTTCTGCCCTGTAATTCCCCTCTCTTTCATCCTCACAGGATGTCCAACTTGTATTACAGCCTCATTCAATAAAACAACATCCAGAGGAGCAGAGACAGATACGGGTTCAGACACACAAACAGAGATTGTTTGCAGATGCGACGGGTTTTCAAGAGCTTCGAAAGCAAACTTTTTGTCATATTAGCTCGATCCGGCTCACATCTTCCCAAATAGGGATTAATTGCTAATACATAAAATAAACCTATTAATGTAAACGGGGGCGAGAAATGTAGTGCGTACAAAAATAATCACTGGCCTGGTAAGAGAGATGTATTTGATATCACAAGATTAGAACTTGATTTTTGTGGTAAGCTAACGGCAGCACATAACACACCATCACCATTTGCTAACGTGTTCAGAGTGTTTTTAGTACATTATTAAATGAGTGCTATGATTGTTTTGCATGTTGTTAGATGTTTAAGGAATCCAGACCCCCCCCCCCCCCATTTCAATTACACAAAAAATGAAATACAAAAGTTTTAGTCAACAGTCTCTATTGAAGTAGAAGTATAAAAATGATCAAAAACAGATTAAATCACATGACATCACAATCGGAATGTAGGACCTGGTGCAATAGAATGGTTAGATACAATCGATTGTGACCTGAATAACAACAAAGTTGTGTTTTATATTGATACAAAAAGAATCATATGCAAGTCAGCTTAGAATTTTAAATTAAATGATCAAAAATGCATTCATCAAAACATTAAATGCATAGCAAAAAAGAAACAACCACATAATAACTACTAAACAAAGATTCATCAGCTCTTTTCTTTTTGCCAGATGCTTCTCTTGCAGCTGTTTAATTTTGAATGCGCTTCATATCGTGCTCAAGTCGTTCTCAGTCCCACTTTATATTAAGTGTCTTTAACTACCATTTACATTTACATTTATTCATTTAGCTGACGCTTTTATCCAAAGCGACTTACAATTGCTATATATGTCAGAGGTCGCACGCCTCTGGAGCAACTAGGGGTTAAGTGTCATGCTCAGGGACACATTGGTGTCTCACAGTGGATTCGAACCCGGGTCTCTCACACCAAAGGCATGTGTCTTATCCACTGCGCCATCACCACCACGAACTGTTTTTGCAAAACAACATGAACAAGTGCATTATATAACAAAAAATTTTTTAGAGTGAGTACATATTAGTTAAAGGTGCATTGCGCAACTTTTCATGTTAAAAATACCTGTTTTTCTATCCTATACATGCTTAAAGAACTGCCTGATGGGCTGAATGACCCCTCCTCTGCTCACTGAGATTGCCTCTATAATCCTGTACAGTAAAATATATAAGAGGGATTCGGGCTCGAATTTGAGACTGGGCGTGACGTCATGCGCGTTCACGCTCACCAGGCTATGTCTCGCAGGTTTGTGTATAAGCCGCCATTCTCCGCATCAGCGAAGACAACTCGTGCGTCAAAGGTAGAAGATGGATTCAAAGAGACCGGCTTGTTGTCCATTCCAAACCCCAACGCAAACTCCACGTAAAAGTAAAGAAAAATTTTGTCTAGTGCCACCACTCTGGTTGCAGTTTCGCTTGTCGCCAGAGGGGGCGTAGTACTGCAAAAACTCAGAGACTTGCGTTTTGCACCTTTAATATAGCTGCACGATTAATCGCTAAAATATCGCGTTCTCTATTAAAACATATACGCAATCACATTCCAAAATGACAACGATTGAAAGTAACATAATGCTTCAAATAATGATTGTATCGATTACATCGTTACATGTCACTGTTAAAAAATTATCATTATTATTAATTTAAGAGATTTGTTCAAAAAGGCTGATTCATCCAGTAATGAACCAAGTGAAGTATAATGAGAGAGAGTAATCGAATCATTCATTCAATCCGAGTTTCTTTTAAACAATTCAGATGAATTAAACATTTTTAATAGACTGGAGCGATTAACATTTTGTCAGAATTTCTATTTCCATGTTATTTTGTTTAGTTGTCTGTTCAGAATTGTGGGAGAATCGTGATTCTCCGTATCTATAATCATGCTTTACTTATGATGGTGGCATCTAAAATTATATATATATACAGTCATGGTCAAAATTGATGGCACCCCTGGTAAATATGATCAAAACTGGCTGTAAAAAATAAATCTGCATTGTTTATCCTTTTGATCTTTCATTCAAAAATTTTGCACAATTCTAACCTTTCATTGAAGTAAAAGAATTGAAAGTGGGGGGGAAATCACATTATGAAATAAATGTTTTTCTCCAAAACACGTTGGCCACAATTATTAGCACCCTCTTAATAAAAACTTTTCGCAATCTCCTTTTGACAAGATTAGGGTGGCCATTTCCGTAACACCGAAAAGGAGGACACCGACATCCCAAGCCGCAAGAAGTCATAATTAATATATTTTGGTGATCGGTTTTGTTGGGGGGGGGGGGTTTGGCGCACATACAGTTGGCTATATTCTGTCTCGCATAGATTCAGTATGCAGAATTTTTATAGGTTATTTAAAAAATAAAAATAATTCACCGCAACTCCAAAAAGGAGGACAAATGAGTGTCCGGCTTGATGCTGCGCCGGACGCCGGACAGGGGGCTTAAAATCCGGACTGTCCGGCCAAAATCCGGACGTATGGCCACCCTAGACAAGATACCAGCTCTGAGTTTTCTCCTATAATGCCTGATGAGTTTGGAGAACACCTGACCTGAGATCAGAGACCATTCCTCCATACAGAATCTCTCCAGATCCTTCAGATTCCCAGATCCATGTTTGTGCTTCTCCTCTTCAGCTCAGCCACTCATCAGGTCAGGGAACTGGGACGGTCATGGCAGAAGCTTCATTTTGTGCTCCGTAACACATTTTTGTGTTGATTTTGATGTTTGTTTTGGATCATTGTCCTAATGGAAGATCCAACCACGGCCCATTATAAGATTTCTAGCAGAAGGCGTCAGGTTTTGATTTTTTATCTGTTGATATTTGATAGAATCCATGATGCCATGTATCTGAACAAGAAGTCCAGGACCTCCAGCAGAAAAATATGCCCACAACATTAAAGATCCAATAGTATATTAAATTGTACACATGGGGTACTGTTTATCCTTGTGCGCACCAAACCCATCTAGTGTGTTTGCTGGCAAAAATATCTTTTTTTAGTTTCATCTGACCACAGAAGCCTGTGCCGTTTGAAGTTCCAGTCGTGTCTGACAATATGCTGGAGTTTGTTTTTGGATGTGCGAGGAGGATTTTTCTTGAAACCCTCCCAAACAACATGTGGTGATGTAGGTTTTTTTTTTTTTTTGGCTCTCTGACCACCAAGTCTCAACTAATCTCTGCAATTCTCCATCTGTGATCCTTGAAGAGTCTTTGGCCACTCAAACTCTCCTCCTCATCGTGCATTAAATCAATATAGACACACGTCCTCTTCCTGGCAGATTCGTAACATCTTTAGTTGATTGGAACTTAATTAATGCCCTGATGGTCAAAATGGGGATTTTCAATTCAGCTATTTTCTTACAGCCACTTTCTATTTTGTGATGGTCAACGATCTTTTAATGCACATCAGAACTATATTATTTGGTTTTACTCATTCTGATGAATGATTAAGGGGATTTGGCATTTGTTTCCTTATATTTAAACTCCTGTGAAACACGAAGCCATGGCTGGACAATTTCATGTTCCTAGTCACCCTGGTGTGCTAAAAAAGGTAAATATTAATGGGAATATACTTCAGAGATATTTTACTCGTAAAAAATTCTAGGGGTGCCAATAATTGTGGCCAACGTGTTTTGGAGAAAAACATTTATTTCATAATGTGATTTCCCCCCCACTTTCAATTCTTTTACTTCAATGAAAGGTTAGAATTGTTCAAATTTTTTGAATGAAAGATCAAAAGGATAAACAATGCAAATTTATTTTTTTACAGCCAGTTTTGACCATTTTTCAATTTTGACCATGACTGACTGTATGTTAAGTATGTATGTACACTCACCGGCCACTTTATTAGGTACCCCATGCTAGTAACGGGTTGGACCCCCTTTTGCCTTCAGAACTGCCTCAATTCTTCGTGGCATAGATTCAACAAGGTGCTGGAAGCATTCCTCAGGGAGTTTGGTCCATATTGACATGATGGCATCACACAGTTGCCGCAGATTTGTCGGCTGCACATCCATGATGCGAATCTCCCGTTCCACCACATCCCAAAGATGCTCTATTGGATTGAGATCTGGTGACTGTGGAGGCCATTTGAGTACAGCGAACTCTTTGTCATGTTCAAGAAACCAGTCTGAGATGATTCCAGCTTTATGACATGGCGCATTATCCTGCTGAAAGTAGCCATCAGAAGTTGGGTACATTGTGGTCATAAAGGGATGGACATGGTCAGCAACAATACTCAGGTAGGAACAGGCGTTGCAACGATGCTCAATTGGTACCAAGGGGCCCAAAGAGTGCCAAGAAAATATTCCCCACACCATGACACCACCACCACCAGCCTGAACCGTTGATACATGGCAGGATGGATCCATGCTTTCATGTTGTAGACGCCAAATTCTGAACCTACCATCCGAATGTCGCAGCAGAAATCGAGACTCATCAGACCAGGCAACGTTTTTCCAATCTTCTATTGTCCAATTTCGATGAGCTTGTGCAAATTGTAGCCTCAGTTTCCTGTTCTTAGCTGAAAGGAGTGGCACCCGGTGTGGTCTTCTGCTGCTGTAGCCCATCTGCCTCAAAGTTCGACGTACTGTGCGTTCAGAGATGCTCTTCTGCCCACCTTGGTTGTAACGGGTGGTTATTTGAGTCACTGTTGCCCTTCTATCAGCTCGAACCAGTCTGGCCATTCTCCTCTGACCTCTGGCATCAACAAGGCATTTCCGCCCACAGAACTGCCGCTCACTGGATGTTTTTTCTTTTTCGGACCATTCTCTGTAAACCCTAGAGATGGTTGTGCGTGAAAATCCCAGTAGATTAGCAGTTTCTGAAATACTCAGACCAGCCCTTCTGGCACCAACAATCATGCCACATTCAAAGTCACTCAAATCACCTTTCTTCCCCATACTGATGCTCGGTTTGAACTGCAGGAGATTGTCTTGACCATGTCTACATGCCTAAATGCACTGAGTTGCCGCCATGTGATTGGCTGCTTAGAAATTAAGTGTTAACGAGCAGTTGGACAGGTGTACCTAATAAAGTGGCCGGTGAGTGTATGTGTATATATATAGGGACATTCATTGCAGTTGCACCACTTCCTGGAAGCACCACATGACTTTTGCAACTAATTTTACATTGAATAGGCTTCTACATGAATGCCTGTAGCTTTTGCCTATGCTAGCTACTTTACATTTTTAAACACAATAAAGAATTTATAGCTATTTTTACCAGTATATGAGAGAAATCTACAAACCTTTTCACTGCCACAAGGATCAGTTGGGCTCCTCTGGATGATGCATTATTATCTTTACTGTTATTACCTTGTCAGTTCATAATTAAAAACTCATGTTTGCAGTTGTGCCACCCTGACATTTGAGAACATACAAATTCCCGGACATTAGTTTTTCAATTGTCTCAACAGCTTAACTACTGACATTTATAAAAATTATGCCACATTATTTTATTTTGAAATTCTTATAATTAAAACTCTTGTTTTAAATAGTTTTCAGACAGTTTAAATGTGTTTAAATATTTAAATGTGGTTAAAATTAACCTGCAAATAATAGGTTTTATTGAATAAACTGATACATATAATCAGATAATCAATAATTTATCAAATTATTTAAAAAGAAAATAATGCACTTGGACACAAAAATATGCACGTCATGTCATTCACCCATATACAATCAAATTTAAACCAAAACGAAAAAGGAAATTATTACTAAGCGAATGTGTTCAAATTGTAAACATGTTAATTTATGATTGCATAAGGTGTTCATGCTTTATTTTTGTTTTGTTTATTTTTGTAGTTTTTTTATTATGTAGTTTCTTTTTTCGTTCAGCCATTTTATTGTCCATCAGGTTTAGGCCTGCATTATAATTCAGAATGCATAATTCATACATGTAATAGCACTCTTCTCCACAAAAAGCTGCCTGATTTGTATAATTCATGTGTGACACAAATGCATTAAGTTACCTGCTGAAGTGCAAGACCTGTTCAAATCCCTAACACCAGATATGAGCAACAGTAACAGAAATGCTTTCCTTACAGCAAGCACCATTAAAACACAGCAATAGTTCATTTGCGATCTTCAAAGCCAGAAGACTCCCTTATCTGTCATTATGTTTAGTTTAGCTTTGAGAACATTCGCGTTTATGCTTTATTTAGTGTCTGCACCACTAAGTGTTTAATTATTTTGGCAGATGTGTCAGATGAGGAAGACACATAGAAATTGTCAATAACATCATCCGTGAAGAGAAGAGAGCAAGTGCGAGAGCTGCGAGATGAATTTCATAAACAGAGGATGAGAGTATTCAAATCTGGAGGATTATGAAAAGAGGTATAAAATGGGATTGCCAGGATTTTCATACTTTCTGCAACATGGCAGATCGTCCTCACTCGACATCAAAAAGAGAATTGTGGGGCAAAATTCATCAGCTTGGCAACTGGGACGGCAGCGCTTACTCACTACAGATCTGCCATCAGTGAGATTAGCAAAGAACTCAAGACTGTTGCAGAACTGATACAATTGAAATGACAGACAGCAGGTGTATTGCCCGCAGGAAATGATTGGATGACGGCAATGCCAATACTACCTGATTTCACCTAATCACACATAAGACTTCAGCAGACAACTTATAACTGGCTACTTTAAAGTCAACATGAAGCGGCATTCGCAACCCATTTGACTTTCATAATGTGCTGTGTTTCCAAGCGAGACAGAATATTCAACAAGAGACTTGATTTTATCCATCGAGAATTGATTGGATCGTGAACAGTGGGCGTTAGATAACAGATCGGAGCCAGGCGTGAATGTGAGTTTGATTCGGTCCAGCTTCGTATCCCACTCCCACCTCATCTCATCTGTTGCTGAGCGACAACTGCAAACTACAGCCTACACAAGCCATACGGTGATGAACACTTCACTGGCCGCTGCCTGCATCATCCCAGACCTTTAAGGAGGATCTCAAAGGCTACAAACTACAGCCAACCAGACCCTACATAAGCCAGACACGTCACTGACCACTGCCGCCTTTGTTCCAGTCGTTTAGGATGGATTTCAAAAGACACAGCACAGCATCAGCACAGGACTGCCAAATACAGCCTATCTCAGCCAGACTGAAGGAACACCTGCATCACCATTTAACTACTGTTATATCTTTAGTGTGCAATGTTGCTGTTTGAGAATGAAAAAGGTCTGCAAAGTACAAAATCACTCCAAAGGGAGTTATCCTCTATATCAGTAAGTGCTGTTTCTGAAACCCTTAAATGCCTCGATTGTAGTCCTGAGTTTTCTTCTGGGAACGAACACATGACAGTATTTCTCATTCAATTCCTGTGCGAGGCATTTGCAAAATAGAGTAAAACAGTAATATGGTGAAATATTATTACAATTTAGTCCAGTCTTCGATGTTACATGATCCTTCAGAAATCATTCTGATGATTTGCTGCTCAATTATTATTATTATTGGTCATCTATTATTAATAATGGTTCTTAAGTTTTTGCTGCCTAATGTTATAATGGAAACGATGATACTGTACTTTTTTTTTTTTCAGGATTCTTTGATGAATAGAAATTTCAAAATAACAGTATTTGAAATAGAAATCTTTTGTAACATTACTTATCCAAAACGGGAGTATCACGGTATCCACATTGAGAATAATAAATGTTTATTGAGCATTAAATCATCATATTAGAATGATTTCTGAAGGATCATGTGACACTGAAGACTGGAGTAATGATGCTGAAAACTCAGCTTTGATCACAGGAATAAATTACATTTAAAAAATATTAAAATAGAAAAGTTATTTTAAATATTAATATTTTACAGTGTATACAGTGAAGAAAATAAGTATTTGAACACCCTGCTATTTTGCAAGTTCTCCCACTTAGAAATCATGGAGGGGTCTGAAATTGTCATTGTAGGTGCATGTCCACTGTGAGAGACATAATCAAAAAAAAAAAAATCCAGAAATCACAATGTATGATTTTTTAATTATTTATTTGTAAGATACAGCTGCAAATAAGTATTTGAACACCTGAGAAAATCAACGTTAATATTTGGTACAGTAGCCTTTGTTTGCAATTACAGAGGTCAAACGTTTCCTATAGTTTTTCACCAGGTTTGCACACACTGCAGGAGGGATTTTGGCCCACTCCTCCACACAGATCTTCTCTAGATCAGTCAGGTTTCTGGGCTGTCGCTGAGAAACACGGAGTTTGAGCTCCCTCCAAAGATTCTCTATTGGGTTTAGGTCTGGAGACTGGCTAGGCCACGCCAGAACCTTGATATGCTTCTTACAGAGCCACTCCTTGGTTATCCTGGCTGTGTGCTTCGGGTCATTGTCATGTTGGAAGACCCAGCCTCGACCCATCTTCAATGCTCTAACTGAGGGAAGGAGGTTGTTCCCCAAAATCTCACAATACATGGCCCCGGTCATCCTCTCCTTAATACAGTGCAGTCGCCCTGTCCCATGTGCAGAAAAACACCCCCAAAGCATGATGCTACCACCCCCATGCTTCACAGTAGGGATGGTGTTCTTGGGATGGTACTCATCATTCTTCTTCCTCCAAACACTGTTAGTGGAATTATGACCAAAAAGTTCTATTTTGGTCTCATCTGACCATATGACTTTCTCCCATGACTCCTCTGGATCATCCAAATGGTCATTGGCAAACTTAAGACGGGCCTTGACATGTGCTGGTTTAAGCAGGGGAACCTTCTGTGCCATGCATGCTTTCAAACCATGACGTCTTAGTGTATTACCAACAGTAACCTTGGAAACGGTGGTCCCAGCTCTTTTCAGGTCATTGACCGTGTAGTTCTGGGCTGATTTCTCACCTTTCTTAGGATCATTGAGACCCCACGAGGTGAGATCTTGCATGGAGCCCCAGTCCGAGGGAGATTGACAGTCATGTTTAGCTTCTTCCATTTTCTAATGATTGCTCCAACAGTGGACCTTTTTTCACCAAGCTGCTTGGCAATTTCCCCATAGCCCTTTCCAGCCTTGTGGAGGTGTAAAATTTTGTCTCTAGTGTCTTTGGACAGCTCTTTGGTCTTGGCCATGTTAGTAGTTGGATTCTTACTGATTGTATGGGGTGGACAGGGGTCTTTATGCAGCTAACGGCCTCAAACAGGAGCATCTAATTTAGGATAATAAATGGAGTGGAGGTGGACATTTTAAAGGCAGACTAACAGGTCTTTGAGGGTCAGAATTCTAGCTGATAGGCAGGTGTTCAAATACTTATTTGCAGCTGTATTTTACAAATAAATCATTAAAAAAAATCATACATTGTGATTTCTGGATTTTTTTTTTTAGATTATGTCTCTCACAGTGGACATGCACCTACGATGACAATTTCAGACCCCTCCATGATTTCTAAGTGGGAGAACTTGCAAAATAGCAGGGTGTTCAAATACTTATTTTCTTCACTGTATATGAGCAGCCATATCACCCTGTAGCCCAAGACTGGTTGCCCACTGAAGCTAAGCAGGGCTGAGCCTGGTTAGTACCTGGATGGGAGACCTCATGAGAAAACCAGGTTGCTGCTGGAAGAGGTGTTAGTGAGGCCACCAGGGGGTGCTCACCCTGTGGTCTGTGTGGGTCCTAACGCCCCAGTATAGTGATTGGGACACTATACCGTCAAAGAGCACCGTCCTTCGGATGAGACGTTAAACCGAGGTCCTGACTCTCTGTGGTCATTAAAAATCCCAGGATGTCTTTCGAAAGAGTAGGGGTGTAACCCCGGCATCCTGGCCAAATTTGCCCCTAGTGGCCTCTGTCTATCATGGCCTCCTAATCACCCCTATATATATACATATATACTAATTGGCTTCATCACTCTGTCTCCTCTCCACCAGTAAGCTGGTGTGTGGTGAGCGTACTGGCGCACTATGGCTGCCGTCGCATCATCCAGGTGGATGCTGCACATTGGTGGTGGTTGAGGAGATTCCCCCCATCTATGTAAAGCGCTTTGAGTGTCTAGAAAAGCGCTATATAAATGTAATGAATTATTATTATAATTATTATTATGATCAAATAAATGCTGCATTGGTGAGCATAAGAGAAAATATTCCAAATTTTTAACCGGTAGTTCACTCAAAGATAAGTCCATACAATATATGAAATGATTGGCTCCTCTTAAGGTTTTTCCCTTCACTACCTAAACAGCTCTTTTTTTTTTTTTTTACAACAATCACTACTTCAGGCTTGCTCACTGGGGGATTAAGAACATTTATGTAAAGCTGTTTTGAGACATTATGGATTGTGTCTTTATACAAATAAAGATTGTAGAGGACACCACTGACACACACTTTCTGAGAGCTTCTTATTGCATAACTACATAACTACTGGCAAGATTTCAGAAAGTCTACTTTAGTTACAATAATTGGCTAAAACAATGGGTAAACAGTTATTTGGCCATAAATCGTTTAATATTTTCTCCACCAGTGCATCCTAGCTATTGTCAGCTGAAAAGAAAAGCCATTTCAAGGTGTCGAGCTAATCTTTACATACATATTATAAAGAAAAAGAAAACTCCAAGTAATGAGTATTTTAATTTTGGCTGACTTAGTCACTTTAAAGTATAACATGAAGCTGGTCACTTCTTCCTCTTTATCTGATTACTGTAGTTTCTCTCAGATGTGATTAAATGGAAAATCCACATTCTTTTGAATGGTCATCATTTAATATAACCCATAAGTGCACAGATTGATCATGTTTCATGCGTGGTCACAGATTTGTGTGTGTGGCTACTTGTGTCTTAAACATTTCAAAAATAAAAATCGAATCAGTTTAACCAATCAAATTTAAATCCTGCATTTGAAATCAGTGTCTTGAGAGACTTATTAAACATAATAAATCTTGCATTTTACGAGACATTGCATGGTAGAAATCATGACCAAAAAAAGCACATGATAAAAATACTGCACTTATATTTTGCATAGGCTTTGATTCAGGTTATAACAGCTGAACTGCTACTGTGAGTGAGTGTGATGTTGGTTTCTCAACTGCTGTAGATATTATGCCCTGTGGAGGGTTTCAGGATCACATGGAATAGGTCCACAAACAAACAAAGTGAAGTGGTTTGGGTGGGCCGAGAAACCTGAGTGAAATCACACATCTGTCATTTCATCCTCCACATCGTCTCCCTCCGTTTCGCCTTCTCCTTCCACTTCCTCCTCATCCTCTGATGTCATATCCGCATCATCCATCTGGGACATGCATTTCTGACAGGAACAGATGAATAAATAATTCTCCCTGAAAATGAGAGGGGTAAATTAAGACAAATTACAATTCTGTCACTATTTACTCATACTCATGTCCTTCCAAACCCGTATAAAGTGCAACCGCCCCTTTTTCATTGGCACTGGTTTCGGAAGTATTCTTTCCATTCGTTTTTCCCATAGGGATTTTATAAATGTCTTTATTAAAGAGTTATAAGCCATGCAGTAAGCCAATCAGCTATGAGGTGATTCCCAACACTACAAACTTTGATTTGAAGCAAAAAAGGTTTAACATTTTTTTATTTTTTTATTTAACTAACGGCTTTTGTGAGGAACTAAAATCCCATGAAGCATTGCGAACACTAACAGCATGATCGAATTAAAAACAGAACAGAAATATAAAACTATTCATTTACAAATGTTGATTTTATATATAATGTATATAATATAAATATATATAGAGAGAGAGTGTGTCTCGTTCCCCTTCTAAGGGAACCATGATTACATTCGTAACCCGGAGACGTTTTTTTTCACCAGGAATTCCATTGTTAAACATGATTATTTAAAAAAAAAAATACACTGAAAAAATGCATAAAAATGGCTTCAATAGAAGCAAATACCATGGATTAACAACCTCGTAGCTCACATTAAGGTTGTCTTTAAAGGTTTAAATTACCAATAAAGAAAACAATTTCCCTATGGAGAATATGGAGAAAATGAATGTGTTTTTTTTTACTTCCGGAACACGACTGTTGCAGTTCTATTAGCTTCAGTTTAATTTTTTTTGGTTTGACTGAAAATATAAGAATTGTTATTCAGCTTTTATATTCCAAGTCTTCTGAAGTCATACAACACTTTTGTGTCAGGACAACTAGGGTAAGTAGTAAAGGCAGCAATACACTGCAGAACTGGTGTGACACTTCGAACAAAATCAGGCCAAACTGAAGTTTGTTTGCTACTGAAACAGTTTGCCAAAGGAACCTTATGGAAAAGTTTGCTCCGGCTGGTCAATTTGGCTGAATGCCACTTAGCGTAGATGGCGTTGAGATGTTTGCTAGATGCTGCTAAAAAGGTATTTTGAACTTCGTTTTTGGTTACACTTTATTTCGATAGTCACTTTAGACGTTCTACTAATTATAAGTAACTTTTCAACTACATGTCAACTAACTCTCATTAGAGGATTAGTATATTATAGTAGACTGTCAGTAGACTGTTAGGTTATGGTTAGGTGTTGTTAGGGTTCAGGTTAGGACAATAAGTTGACTTGTAGTTGCCAAGTTACTTATAGTCAGTTGAATGTCTGTTGGGGGACCAACAAAATAAAGTGTTAGCAGATATTAAGCTGACAGTCTACTAATACTCTAATGACAGTTAGTTGACATGTAGTTGAAAAGTTACTTATAGTTAGTAAAATGTCTAAAGTGGACTATCGAAATAAAGTGTTACCTCGTTTTTTTAACCGAAGCGAAGAATGAAAAAGAAAAGTCTTGATGATGCTTTTTTTTTTTTTTGTTTGGGCACCTCTCTGAGGTTGCATGTTAATTTGCTCTGTCTTTTTAAATAAAGATCGTAGTGATATGCCATTCAGTTTCTAGAGATTGATTCTAGTGTTTTTTTTTTTTTCAGACAAAACTTCTTACGTAGCAGTATTGGTTGTATGAAATAAAATCAAATGTGAAAAATAGGCTATGCAAAAGTTTGGCCAGCCTTTCAATTGTGTTGATTTGAATACCTGTAGTCACTTTGATTGCAACGCATAATTAATTTAAATGGCTTAATGAACAGTAGACTGAAAACACAGGTACAACCAATCATGAAAAAGGACATTCAAGGTAGCTAATTCCTAGATGTTTCTCTTTGATTCTCTACTGGAAAGTAGCAACATCGGAACTTCAAAAGAACTCAAATGAAGCAGACTTAAAACCTAAGAGAATTCATCAATATGAATTCGGAGAAGGGTACAAAAAATTATCACAAAGGTTTAAGGTCTCTGTCTCCACAGTCAGAAATACAGTTAGAATATGGTGGGCCACAGGAACAGTCCTTGTGAAGGAAAGATGTGGTAGGCCAAGAAAAATATCTGAAAGGCAAAGGCGAAGAATGGTTAGAATGGTCACAGACCACCTCCTAGGACCTCCAAGAACATCATCTTGCTGCTGATGGTGTCATTGTACATCGTTCCACTGTCCAGCGCGCTTTGCACAAGGAACAGCTCAATGGAAGGGTGATGCGGAAAAAGCCTTTTTTTGCGTACTGCCAACAAGCAGAGTCTTTTGAGGTATGCAAGACTCATCTGGACAAGCCAGAAATATTTTGGAATAATGTGCTGTAGACAGAAACTAGGATAGAGTTATTTGGTCACAACCAGAAGCACTTTGTTTGGCGGAAAAAGAACACAGCGTTCCAGGAGAAGAACCTGCTCCCTACTGTAAAATGTAGGTAAACATTTTTGTAGGAAGTGTAGGAGGGTCCATCATCATGCTATTGGGCTCTGTGGCAAGTACAGGTACTGGAAACCTTGTCAAAGTTGAGAGTCGCATGGATTCCACCCAGTATCAGCAGATTCTTAAGAATAATGTTCAAGAATCAGTCAAGAAGTTACGTCGGGGTTGGTTGTTTCAGAAGAACAATGATCTAAAGCATTGTTCCAAATCTACCAAGGAATTCATGCACAGACACGGATACAATGTTCTAGAATGGCCATCACAGTCCCCAGACTTGAACATCATCGAAAATCTATGGAATGATTTGAAGCAGGCTGTCCACACTCGGAAACCATCAAACCTGACTGAACTGGAGACATTTTGCAAGGAAGAATGGACCAAAATTCCTGCAGCCCGAATTCAGGGACTTATCAGTGGCTATGATAAGTGACTACAGGCTGTTATTTCAGCAAAAGGAGGCTCTATTAAATATTGATGTGGTAATTCCATTGGGGTGCCCACATTTTTGGACCTGTCTGTTTTTGTTGTGACTCACATTGTGTTGTTTCTGTTGATTCAATAAATGCTATTTCAGAACTGAAATCTTACTATTTCCATAAGGTATAAATTATATCCAAATGAAGTTGCTGCTTCGAAAGCCCAGCAGATTATAAACCGAAATAATAATAATTTTCAGGGATGCACAAACTTCTGCATAAAACTGTAAAAACTATATATATATATATATATATATATATACACATCTTTCAAACTCAAGTGTTTAGACTATATATTTCTTAATGCCAATGGACCAGAGTACATTGAAGATCTACCCCATTAGGGCTTTCATTCTACCCTTATTCCATAATAAATGAAGATAAATAATATCCATCAGATCCAAGGGGGTCCGTCTCTAATCTTGACTTCACAGCCGAGAAGTTCAGCAGTTCTTTTCAAGGTGAAGTCAGGCTTTTTTCACAGGAATAGAGTGAATATAGATTAAGTGGGATTTCCAAACAAACCCTCATTGGTCATCCAGGCGGTATAGCTGCTGCGATTGACAGGTAAATGATCAATAGGAGAACAGGGGCCCAGCAGCAAGTCAACAGCCCCTGTGGTTATCCAGGCCGAGAGCTGATGCCAGAGACCAAGGCCATTGATCCTCTCTGGAGGTAGACTCAGCCGGGCAGTTTCACAGAGAATGCTTAAACAAGGGATTGCATTCGTTTACCTCAAGATCTTGTGCCGGCTATGACGACTCCTGTCTCTCTGGCAGCAGTCCAAGTAGCTGATACAGATTTCCTACAGAAAGAACGAGAGGAAATTCATGAGATGATCAACAACTCAGCAACTCTTATTTGTTTTATTTATTTATTTATTTATTTATTTTTCTGCAGATATGTTATGACACGGAATTAAGTTATACAGAAGAATGGTTTTGTTTTATAAATTGGCCGAAGTCATGAAATTACTCAATAATCACTGTAATCCCTCTTATGATGTTTCACAGTGGTGTTACTTATTTACAATAGAAAATAACCGTTTCTTTGAAAGTCAGTAAACATTTCATTTTTCTACATGCTCACTAACAATTTTTGAATTTTGGTCACTACCAGACCAAAATTTAAATAATTATTCATAGCATTATGTTTTTTCTCTCTTTTGTCCGTTTTGGAGGCTGACAGACCATCAATACGCAGTCACTGTATGGAAATACACCCCGTTCAAAAGCTTAAAATAACTGTTTTCTATTTTAATATATATAATGGAATGTATTCCTGTGATGTCAAAGCTGATTTTTTTGCATCATTAGTCTTCAGTGTCACATGACATGATCCTTCAAAAATTATTCTGAGATGCTGCTCAAGAAACATTTATTATTATTATCAATGTTGAAAACAGTTGTGCTGCTTCAAATTTGTGTGGAAACGTTCCATAGTTTGAAATCATTTGTAACATTATAAAATGTCTTCAATATCACTTTTGATCAATTTAATTCCCCAATATCACTTTTGATTCCTTCCACATCCTGTTTACTACCTCACTTCAAATCAAATTCAAGAACTTAATGAGCATTCTCAATTGAGAACTGTGCGCTTGACTGTGTCAGAAAACAAAGGTAAAACAAATTTGGCTTTAGGTAACCCTATAAAAATTCATAAAGCTCTACAATGTGAATAAACACTAAAAGCTATAAAAATTCATGATGAGCTGTCATCCACTGGCTAATATGATTCAGATAAACAAACCTATGAAAATAAATCTGTGTGATGTTCTACCTCTCCAGCACGAAGGCAGGCAGATGTAGGCCTTTTCAATCTAACTGACAAGCTGCCAAAACTGCTCCAATCTTCAGAGTCTAGACTGTAATTCCTACCGACAATGAAACACTCAAGGCTTTAGAATATTACGACCCTCCCTCCGAGCATCAGCTTAGCATCTATTATCCAACATCCTCCTCTGACCTCTCCAGGGCTGATGTCACTGAGGGCGCTGAGGTGAAGGAGGAAGTTGTTGTCGGGGAAAGACGCCTCCGCATTGGGAACGCAGCTGTGATTACCTGTACAACAACGGAAACGGTAATAAATCTTCACTTCCTTTAGTAGAGCAAGAAGACAGGCCTCATTTGTTAAGCTGACCTGATTTTTCCTACTCAAAGTCAACTTCTACTGTATGTGAAATTATCACAGCTGTACAAACTGAAAGACGTGCCAATATGAATAAAGACAATTCTCACAAGAGCTTTGCAGCAGGAAAAGTCCAGAGCCTTCGCAGTTGAGGAAATCACCGGTTTCTGTAACAGAAAAACAAAACAAAAAGATCTGTGAAAGCCGTTCACCTTTTGGATTTTTTCACACTTTTGCCCAAAACAATCATATTTTACACAGATCGATGGCCGTCTAAGTGGTGAAATGTGTGTCTGTCTCAGCTGCACTCGAGGAAGTAGATGTCAAATGCGGAGATGGGTTCAATCTTTGCAGGTATACAGATCAATGTGTGAGGATCTAAGCACTAGAAACAGGTGGGAGACTAAGAGAAAAATGACCTTTGTCGATGTCCTTGTACAACTGGTCAATAAAAGCATCCAGTTGCTCCCTCTGCTGGCTGGGAAGCTCCAGTGCATCGCACGCATGAACCCACTGACTCAGAGAACTACAGACACACATCAGATCAGAATCGCTTGAGGAACATTATTCTACTGGATACATCTCTCTAGAGTAAAATATTGATTGTTTGTTTTGAGGGGTTTACCTGGTGCCGATACCCTGACCGTTTGTCCCAACGAGAGAAAACAGAGAGCGAAATCCTTCTGGAGAGAACCACTATATGTGCACAAACAAAGTTAATTTTACAAACATCTATCCTTAATTCAGTGGGTCTGTTATACTCATATCAGGAATTAAGTAGTGACACACAGATACTCGCATATACTTGGCGACTACATAATGTCTATCATTATACATTGGCTTATAAATTAATTGAGATTTCACTCGCCAATGTTTGAGATGCGTAGTCCCGGTATACTGTGCAACCCTAGTGTTTATAGTCCGTAGTCGGTAACACTTTACTTGAAGGGGTGTGCATAAGACTGACATGACACCGTCATAATCTTGACATGGCAGATGTCATCATAATGAAGGAGGTTTTATGCATGTGTATGACAACTGTCATAAAGTGTAATCCGCTCAATTATGACATCTTTAATGCAAAAATGACATTCTTTGAGATGTCTTTGTTATGACACCTTGACATAAACCAATACATTATAACCTGTCAGTGTCTTTGTCATGACAACTTGACATTACCAAGGCAGATTAACTATCAAACTTAAGAAACCACTTAGCTTTATGGGTTAACATTACATTAAACTGTCATGTGGTTGGTTTTGACATTGGCTGTCATGAAGCCATTACAACCATGTCATGAATGTTTTTCTTGACCTCAACTACAGTGGTACAAATTTAATTTGTCATTAAAATGTTATAATGGCTTCATGGCAGCCAATGTCAAAACCAACCACATGACAGTTTAATGAAATGTTAACCCATTAAGCTAAGTGGTTTCTTAAGTTTGATAATTAATTGTCATGTTTATGACAGGTTGTGTTGTCTTCGTAATGTCAAAGTTGTCATAACAAAGACATCTCACACAATGTCATATTTGCATTAAAAATGTCATAATTGAGCGAATGACACTTAATAACAGTTGTCATAAACATCCATAAAACCTCCTTCATATTCATGACATGTGTCATGTCATGATTATGAGGGTGTCATGTCAGTCTTATGCACACCCCTTCAAGTATAGTGTTACCAAAAAGGGTAACCCCATTGAATAGTAGTAGTAGGGTTATTAGTAGTATTAAGTATCTTATCAGATTTACAGAAACACTGAATGACCAACTTCTCAAGCACCTCCAGCTCTAAGTTCTGTTAAAATTACAAATATGCATTCATAAATTTTCATTCATACATGGTCTAGTTCTAATTAAGTTTGACTGATGTTAAAAGTGTAGTTGTTTTGCGTTCAGATCATATCACATATAAATAAAGTAAAACTATGCCATTTTATGCGGATATTTTATGAAGCTGATTTGATGGATATATGTCCATGATCGGTCTTAAGACCATTTTTGAAGGTCTTGTTCTTGTCTCGACCGCATTTGTACTCGATCTTGTCTTGGTCTCAGACTAAAAAGACTCAGGATATTATCTCAAGATCGGTCAATCCCACAACCGCGAGGACATCACTAAATTGCCAATGCATTGTCTGATTCATTTGTTAACATCATTAATGTGATTTGATGTAAAACTTACAGCTTAAAACGCAATCAATAACTTCTTTCTAATTTGATTTATTTTGTTACTGTACTGCCGGGTTAAAAATCAATGCAGGATTGTCTAAAAAATTATACAGGATATAATTAGGCAATGTCACAGGAGGAATTGAGCTTTTTTCATGAATACGAGCACGATTGCAAATGTCATATTGATTTTATACAAACATTCAATAAAAAATAAGTTAATATTAAGTGACTAATTTTAGACAAGTTTTAGCTAATTCGGCAACATGTTTTCGTTATTAAATTAATCAGCTGCTTTGAACAAATCAGTTGAATAAATGATTCCGTCAAATAATGTTAATGTTTAAATCTGAATATTATTTATGCAGGGGTAATTGTACCAAGTCAGATGCAACCTCTGCAACACAAAGATGAATTTTATTGTTAGTGATTTCATTGGAAACAGCTATATAGTGTCTTATATTGAATCAATAAATACAATAACAATAATATTGATATTTCTCAGACAGCAGATATGGATCTTTTAGATGAATTTGAGGAGTGCTGGTCTGGTCTTGGTTTAGGTGGTCTTGACTACAACACTAATGTGTCTGGCGCATAAACTAAAAAATGTACTAGTCAATGGTGATTCTATTGCCAAGGTGTGCGTAGAGTTTCATTTTTGTATGACCCTTTTGCTTTTTATTAAAATATAGATAGACAAACAGACAGACAGAGAGAGAGGGACAATGGCTGACCTGACTGAGACGATCTTCATACAGTGCTGTGGAAAACAAATTACGCAGCAAGACCAGCTGTCCCTAATAAAAGGAACAACACTTTAATTTGGGAGATTTTTACTGGTAACACTAATTTAAGGTGACTTTACATGTTACTACATGTACTTACTATAGTAATAATAGTAAAAGATGCATAATTGCAAGTAACCAACCCTAAAGCAAATCCTAACCCAAACCGTAACTCTATAGTAAGAATTAATATTATGCAGCACTTATTTGAGTAAGTACAATGTAACTACATCACCTTAAAATAAAGCGTAACTAAAAACTCAAACTTCTGAATAGGCAAACTTAATGATGCAGAGTGAAGCATGAGATGCTTTAATAATGTACAAAAGAATATGGACGTTCTATTTACCTGAAACTTCTCACCCAACAATTTATGAACTATTTCCTCCTCTTCATTTGCTGTACGACTACAAAAATGATTGAACAACCTCTGCCAGCGTCCCTTATCTTGAGCCTGAAACAGCAGCAAAAGCAGTTTTTGCTTGTTAGAAGTTATTTCATACTTACTAACATTTAATTCAGGCAAACAATCCTCTTAGACACTTTATTCAGAACAATAAATAGAAAATAACAACCTGCTTGATGGTGGCCACCATCCTTGCCATGATCATGATACTGGAGGTTTCAGGAGGGTAGTGCACACTCCTGGATAATATGGAAAAACAATTTAATGCAAGAGCAGAGTCATATTTCAAGGTTAGCATGCTAAAGAATGCCTATGCACCAACAGCCTTCAAACCAAAAGCAATCAATTGCTGACAAAGCAAGGACTCTAATGTTCTGCATAATACTTTCAGAATAGACCTTACGCGCCAGAGAAACAAGCGTGCAGCCATCTTTTGAATCCTGTGTTTGAACTTCCATTTTGCGGTCGCTCTGTATATTTCAATGGCATCACTATCGAAGTAATTAGCTGGGGAAGTGGATTTACTTATTGTAGAGCTAAGTTATCATGAGCATTGTAATGTTTAAAAGAGGATGTCATAACAAATGTCAGTAGACCAGGAAGATAAAAAAAATATAAAAAAACATTAAATCTGTAAGATCTTCATGTTGTGGAAATACAAACCGGAAGACAGAACACAACGAGCGCAGAGACAGGGCTACATAAGGTTTATATGAGATAGTATTTACTTCCATGCGTCCTGCAGCTTGTTGACTGGGTGATCCGGATCATCATGTGAAGGGCCAAGACACAGGACCTTGTGGTACTGCTCCCATGCAGCCTGTCGGCACTCAGTACCGCAGTACATCACCTGAAGGGAACGCAAATGAAGACCATTCAGGGATGAGTCACAAACAAACACTGCTTTATAAAAACACATCGGTAGGATCCATTTAAAATACTTGTGTTTAATTGCTAAATTATTTTTTGAGGGATTTGCACAAGTACTATTGAAAATGAACACTTGTTCTCTAAAATTTCCAATGGGGGAAAAAAAAACATACTTTTAAAGCACAAAGTACATATGTAGCAGGTCATCATGACTTAAAAATGTCCTTGTGCTCCCTAATGTTTAATAAAAAACAGCCAATAAAATCTTTATCAATAATTGCTCAGTTAAGGTCAGCCTGCCTTGAGAAGTGACTGAATCTCATCACCCATCAAAGTCTTTCATCTAAAGCTAAAGGTTGTAACCCTATAAACCCGACAGTATCATATTTGATGCATGACATTCTTAGGCCTCTAAATTATCATTGTGATCAAAACCTGTTGGACACAATCTAGAAGACTAATAGTTTATATTTTTTATTAGCAAGTAAAAGCCCTTTAAGTGTAATTGTAAAAATGTCCATATTTAGTTTGTGGTGCAGTGTCTTATTACTGTGAAATCTTTACAGATTTTTGCTGCATAAACTTAAGAATAACTTTTATATTGTTAGTAATATTTCAAGATTAACATTTACCGGAATGAAGTAACATAGGTTTACTTGATTATCCATACAAACAGACTTAAAAAAAATGAATCATGTTAAATTGTGAGTATCAAATATGATAAATCAGGCGTTTGAGCAGTGTTGGCTAAGATACTCTAAAACGTAATTAATTCTTAGCTACTAATTACATCTTCAACAGTGTAATTAGATTACTGTGCTAATTACGCTCTCTAAAAAGTATTGGATTACTTATACTAATCACTTTCTGAATCCCATATCAACCTCGACCAGTTGTACAATGCCAGGACATGAAACTGCTCTTTTAATTCTTTCAAATAAATAATATAAACTTGTGTATAAATTATTCTTGAACAGGTCAAAGTATTTAAAGGGAGACGGTTACCTTTAACATTCATTTTAACATTAGACGTTCAATTTTGATGTTAAATACACTATTGTTTTATATAGAATTGTTCAATAATCAAGTATTTAATGCAATACCATCTGAAGTCTTTAATTACGGTAAATTATAGAAAAATTAAGAGTAATCCCTTACTAATAAGGGAAGAGTAATTAAATTACAGAAATGCATCGCACCCAACACTGCTTTTGAGGAACATTTATTTGTTCACCTCTCAATGATCACATTAAAACTACAGCTTTGATATTAAACGAAGCATTTAAATACCATTTTACGAAGACATATTATTGGAAGTTGTAGCATGACAACTGATATTTATATGCATTTTTTCTAAGTAGTCTACTCTAGTGTTATAAAGACCTCATCTAATTGATTTACATTACAAGCTTTCAGAACGCATATTTTCTTGAAATATGAATATCAGCAAATTGCATATTTTTTACTCAGTATGGGCCTCTGAATAAAAGCATTTCTCCTCACATATGCTCAATATTCTCCAATATCATACTTGGGGATGGGCAAGGATTCATTTCATCCAAAATAAAAGTTTGTGTTTACATAATATATGTGTGTAGTGTGTATAATTATTTTGTATATATAAATACACACATATGCATGTTTATATTAGCATACTGTGTGTATATATATATATATATATATATATATATATATATATATATATATATATATATATATATATATATATATATATATATATATATATATATATACTGTATATATACACATAATTTCCATTTTATATATTAACAACACATTTTTCTTAAATATATACATGCATGTGTGTGTATTTATATATACGAAATAATTATACACACATATATTATGCACACATATATTATGTAAAAACAAACTATTTTGGATGCGATTAATCGTTGCCCATCCCTATGAGCCATAAAAACCTGATGTATAAAATACAATACAAAACGTAAAACACTTTTTTCTGACTATTATTTCACATGTAAGGCTTTACAGGGTTAATAATATCACATTGTCAGTTTGTTATTAAGAATAAAAAAAATATTAAGCGAAATGTAATCATCTTATTCCGGATTATTAAACAGATTATGAAGACCTGGGTCAAACACTACAGATGACATCAAGAAAACATATAAACATCAACAAGTGTACCTGACACTGTGGGCAGGCCTGGTGTCGGTCAGGTCGCACCTTACACAGCTCAGGGTGAGGCAGACTCAGAGCTGGCAGACCACTCAACCTCCTGGCATTCTCCTCTGCTGTCTCCAGAGCACGCAGACAGTACTCGCACGCTGAATACGGGAAGAAGAAAACACGCCAGGTACAGGGACACATGAACAACCAAGCAAATAGTTACAAATACAGGGGGTTGGACAAAGAAACTGAAACATTGGTCAATATATTGCTGTAGGATTCACACCAATATATGGGCAGCCTGTTGGCCAATCTTCACTGATTTTATATTTCATTAGTAAGAGCAATGTGTGTAGGTTGAAATAGCAGAGCAATAGCATAGCTGTACATAAAATATTGCAATTCACACAACATAATGGGAGACAGAGTTCAAAAGAGGACAAATAATTGTTGTGTGTCTCTCTGGCTCATCTGTGACCAGAACAGCAAGTCTTTGTGTAGTATGGAGAGCTATGGTATCCAGGGTAATGTCGGCTTGTCACCATGCAGGACGAAGCACATCCAACAAGAGGAACCGCTAGGGTTGTATCCATACCCTCTTGTCACGATTCGATACATATCACAATACTGAACTCACGACATGATATTATTGCGATATATTGTGACACGATATATCATTACAACCCTAGTAACTGCCGAAGCAAGAGGAAGCTGTCTGGAAGGGATGTCCAGGTATTAACCTGGATTGTATCCTAAAAAAGACCAAAGTTTCCCAAATCACTGATGAATTAAATGCGCATCTCGACTCCTGTTTCCACCAAAACTGTATGTCGGGAGCTCCACAGAGTTAATATTCATAGTCTGGCTGCTATAGCCAAACCTTTGGTCATTCGTACCAATGCCAAATATCCATTTGAATGGTGCCAGCAGAGGAAATCTTGGGCTGTGGACAATGTAAAACTTGTTCTGTTCTCTGATGAGTCCATCTTCACTGTCTCTTCCATATCTGGGAGAGTTACAGTATGGAGAAACCCTAAAGAGTTTTTACACCTGACTGTTGCTGCTCAAAGTGAAGAACGAGGTGAATCAGTGATGGTTCAGGCGGCAATATCATGACATTCCCTACTGTGCTTAATTCACTGCCAAGAACTACAGACCCATTGTGGAAGACCATGTGCACCTAATGGTTCAAACAACCATATCAGCATGATAATGCACCAATACACACAGCAAGACTAGTGACAGGGTGGTTTGATGAACATGAAAGTGACGTTGAACATCTCCCATGGCCTGTACAGTCACAAGATCTAAATATTTTTGAGCCACTTTGGGGTGTTTTCGAGGAGCAAGTCAGAAAACATTTTCCTCCACCAGCATCTCATAGTGACCTGACCACTGTTCTGGAAGAGGAACGGCACAAAATCCCTCTGGCCACTGTAAAGGATTTGTATCTGCCATTCCAAAGATGAACTGATGCTGTACTGGGGGCAAAAGGAGGACCTACACCAAAGTATTAAATTATTGTGGTCTAAAACTAGTATCATTGTCCAACCCCTGTATATCCTTAGTTATATCCAAAAAGCTGAATACTAGCATGATGAGGTCATTCATCACCAATATGATCAAGAACATCTGGATAATTATAAGGCACTCACCTCTGTATTTGTACAAGGCATTCCACAAGAACTGAGATGAAACTAGAGGCTGCTCAATGAAAATAGTGTCACCCTTTTTGAACGATCTTTTGGCGAATAATCCTTTGCCCTGTAGAAATATAATTATATTATACACATATTTAACTGCTGCTGTTTGGAACATGAGATGGGAGAAACCCATTTAAAAGTGCATGTCCACATATATGTCCCCACTTAAGAGAACATGTATATGATAATTAGTCACAGTTTGCATATTTTGGGTTTGTTTCAGGTTCTGGGATAATAAACCGGCTGACGTGGGAGGCACCATTATCAAAGATAAACCTCTTAAAAAAACATAACTGAACTGGATTATTAAATGAGGAGGCATCTCTATCATGGCACTACTGTTGCATACCTTGACATTATCGATAAATCGGACCTCCACGCAATTACTAGCTTTGGCAGGATCCACGCAGCGAGAAAACATGTCATCTACGGGGGCCGCCATGTTGGATATTTACATATCAACCTCTGACCCCTCGGATTGACCAATAGTGTGCATGTGATACATCTCCATTCACTGTCAACACTCGACTGCTTAGATAGATTTGTTCTGGAAGACAACATCGCTCCTGCCTGTTATAAACATAAATGCTACGCTTAAAGGAGGAAGTATGTTCTGGTGCTTCTTGATAAAAACGTAGAAATTTGACATTGGAAGGCGGGGCGAGTCAACTGGCAACTAATGACGTCCAATTCGTGAATGAATCGTTCTTCTGAGTCGGATCCCAGGAACATGTTTGGTTTACAACATGAACGTGATGGTTATAAACAAACACGAGCTGGTTTTAATGAATTAACTAGTTTTATCAAAACGTGCAAAACCTCTTTCAGAGTAATCTAAAATGTATAATGTAAATCTAAATTATACACAAAGGCTCAGAATCACTTATCTTCTTATGATATTATATGATATTTTTATGAGCTGATAATGCCTGAAACAAATAAACACAGTACAAATCCTTGTTACAGTAAACACCCTTGTTAATTCAACCTAACCCTTATTATATACAGGGTAGCCTATAGACATGCCTTGCATGGTAAAATAAGGAGAATTTATTATTATTAATAATAATAAATTATTTCACTCTAATGCTAAAACTCTTAAAACCCATATTTCATTATTTTTTCATAAATCAGTACTATTGGTCACCCGTCTGTCTGTGGGTTTCGCTAATTATTTAAACAATGAAAAGTGCTTGTGACTAAATGTAGTAACTCTATTATCCTAAAACTGTCAGTAAAACCTCATATTTCCACCCGCTTCTGGTGAAAACAGTTTGGACCGTCTCTGCTTGTTTGCAATGCAAATATAAATAAAGAATTGTTTGTTTGAATAAGAACTGAGTTTTCTTTAGGCTACTCAACAAACACTATAAAGGCAAATGTTTTATGAGGAGAAGAGAATTAGTCTAGCATTTGTCCTCGAGTCAAATAACTGAGGAAAGAAAAAGTTTTTTAACGGGTCGACTACGCTTCACAATGGAATCACAAAAGACAGATAGAACACATGCATTTTGTGAGGAACACTGCAAGGTCATTTACATCCAAACTAAGCACCTGGAAACCTCGTTTTGGTTATTTCGGGTGAATGTGTTATAACCAAGACGACGTCCAGAAAGTAAGACGTGATATTTACGTTTTAACAACGTTAAAAAACAACGTTTATGCAACGTTCTTACGACTTTATGCAACGTTGTAAAAAACTTAGGCCTATATAACTTTAAAAAACCCGACATCTCTCGTATTAAATACGGCAGATAAAAACGTTATCACAACCTTTTCACGACGTGAAAAAAAAACATTTTTAAAACGTTTCTGGGCTGTAGTTGATTAAAAGCAATGCACTAATGAGGGAAAAAAACACAACTTAGCTAATCAAAAACTTAATAACTTAATTTGAGCTTGATTTTGGTAAAATGTTAATAATATAATGACACGCAAATATGATCATACAAACCAAAATATCGTTGACAACACAGTGTTTAATAATGTAAAAAATACAGTGTTTGTTTGTTTGTTTGTTCGTTTGTTTGTTTTATTTCCTGGAAAGTATCAGTTTTGGTCATACGGTTCAAAAACTTTCCTTTGCCTATGTTACAATAAGAAGCAAATCCGGCCCTCATTATTTGAAACGTTGAAATTTTTTTTGGAGGGGGAAATTGGGTGTTTGAAACAGCTTGTTCTAAAGAACCGATTCGCGTAAAAGAGTCAAAGTGCGTCACTGCTGGTAACCAATCAACGATTAACTCCCACACGATAGCCAATCAGCGCCCGGTTCACTCTCTTGAATCCTCTACAGCGGGTCGTGTGTTTAGGTAGTAGGTAGGGTGAGAAAATATCCAAAAAGTTAAGAGAGTGCGGACTAACTGACCTTTATTTACTAAATAAAAATATACTGCTTGTGTTAACTTTTTAATGTGGAGTTGACAGGTCTTTTTCCAAATGTTGCTGGCGGAAGTCAAAAAGCTTAAAGTGGCCGAGTTGCGGGCCATGTTATCGGAGCGAGGACTCGACCCGAAGGGCCTGAAAGCCGAGCTGGTGGTACGGCTCATTTCTGCGATTGAAGCCGGTGTTGAACCTATCAAGAGTGGAGATAAAGGGGGAAATGTTTGTGAAGCTACGAGTACAGAGCCTGCAGAACAGCCGCCGAAGCCTCACTCTCTGGAGCGCGAGCCGTGTGTTAGGACGCAGTCTCCAGTATGCACTAGTTCTACTATCAAGAGCATGAATGCTTACGCTGATCAAAGTACACAGACTGACCCACATCAGCTCTGCCCATGCACTGCCCCAAGAGCCATCGCAGACCCGCTGTCCGTCAGGACACCAGAGGCCGTTACATCCAGAGACGACAGACAACAGAGCAATCCACAGTCTGTACATCCTGTCGCCTTGGCAACCGCTGCTACAGAAGAAGAGGATGCAGTGTCAGTATGCACATCATCAGTCATGGCCATTTCACCACAGCCAGAAACGCCACAGGTGCACGACCAGTGTAAGTCGCCCTTAGAGCACAACTAAATAAGTGTTTCTTTTAGCTGATCATATAATAAAATTTTATTTTTGTGACTGTGTCAGGTGGAGCTGAGGCCGTGGATTTCAGCCTAGAGGAAAACACGGAGCTGAGGAGAGGAAGAGATTATTATGAGTTCAAAGAGGATGTTCATTACAACAGGTATTGATATTGATAACAATTGCATTAACTGATACTGAGGTACTTCAAAGAACATGGTGCATGTCATGTTATGCATATACAAATATTAAGTATTTCAGTATTGAAATGTCTACATACTTTGCTTTCATTAAAGGGATAGTTCACCCACAAATAAAAAAATCAGTCATTAATTATGCACCCTCATGTCCTTCCAAACCCATAGGGGTGTGTTCACACTTTTGCTTGGTTCGTTTGGTCTGGACCCAAAAAAAAGCATTTAGTCCTGGTCCGCTTAGCGTTCACCGTTCACATTGGCATTTTAACACAGAACCTAAAGCCATAGGGAATTAGGGATTCGTTCACAACCTGATTGGTCGGTTTTTATGATGTATATTAGACGGAACTTACCAAACATCCAAAACGATGCTGTGTGCTGGGACAAATGTGCTCGCTGTATGTACTAAATATGATAGTGTTTTGATCAGCTGAGAACTTGTGAAGACCTTATACGTGTAAAGGAGTCGGAACAGCGGCAGGAATCCCTGCGTCACACACAAACGAAGATCTGCTGTGAGGAGACGCGGTTCTGATGCCTGTACTGAACTATGATGGGCAACATCTCATCACTGTGATAGGAAAAAACTGGCATGCTTGAGTATTCTGTCTTTTTTAGGGTTGCATCTTGTGACGTTGTGTCCCATTTTTGGTTTGTTTACATTTTTGGTTTGTCTTTGGTCCGTGTTGCGTTCATATTTAATTCGAACTGCATTAGAGTCCGTTTGAAAGAGAGACCCATCTTTTCAAGTGTGGTGTGCATCAGGGTTTGGATGGCAGCGTTCACACTTATTCAAATGAACCGCAGTAACCGAGCAATCACACCAGGCTTTGTTTTAATCAAACCAAACATGCCAAGTGTGAACACACCCTAAATATGCATTCATAGTGTTGATATTATGACATATCTTCAATTAAAAAATTGACTTAACAGTTTCAAATTCTGCTTTGTCTGACATCAGTTGTTCAATTATCAACTACATTTTCAAAATAACATATAATAAAATAGTTTATTATTTTATCTTAATGGCACTTTAAAAAGATATATAAATATTATAAAAAATTATATCAGAAGTAATTTATACATTCTGTAAAAGTTTATCCAGGGGGCTTCTTACCCCAGTAAAGAGTCGTCTTACCCCTCTTTATGTATTATTCATCAGGCTTTACAAAACGTTCTGAGCATTTCTGACTTTTTCCCCCTGACTTGTTTGTCTTCAGAGCTAAGACTCCAGAACTGCTGCCGGAGCCTGAGGAAGAAGCTAAATTAGATTTTGAGGATGTTCGACTTGATTCCGGTAAATTCATCAAGAATCCAATCTATCCTCAGATATTGAATAAGTCATTTGATTCAAGATTTCAAGCTTAATAAAAGTCTGTCCTCAAGAACAGTGTGTTTGTTTCACAGAGAACTGTGACCTGCATTTCGAGGTGTATTCTGATGGAAGCAGCGGTCAGCCACTCTTCTGGGAGAGATTCCCTCTTCTTTGGTCAGGGTGCAGGATGACCCATGGATTTTGTCATGGGAAAGTCGGATTCGAAGCCAAGGTGTGAACTTGTGAATCATGTAAATGTTACGTTGTCGTTTACCAACAAAAGTAATTAGTTAAATGGCACCGTCATTTTCAAATTGGTGAATAATTCCTCTTTTGGGTCTCCAGTTTGTGAAGCGACTGTCAGCACCTGCAATAGACACGAGCGATGACCCTGATCCACATGTGCTCAGAGTGGGCTGGTCTGTGGACAACACAAGCCTTCAGTTAGGTGAGAATAACATTATAAAATAAGTTAATTATAAAGATTATGGGAATTTTGGTTGGAAAGTATACAAATGTGCAGTGCTAAGGATCCTGTTATAGATATATAATAATGAAATAATTTTTTATCTGATTTTTCTTGTTCTCTCAGGAGAGGTGGAGCTGTCGTATGGTTTTGACGGACGGGGGAGGATAGTAACTGGAGGAAAGGAAGAGGGATTTGGTGAGCCCTTCACAGAAGGAGATGTCATCGGTTGCTATGCAGTGAGTTTCAAAGTTAATTGTACAGAAGTAGGTTATAGTATAGCTGTGTCCCAATTCAGAGACTGCATCCTTAGAAGTCTATGAAGGTCAAAGCGAGCGTTGTTAAATGGGACGGCCTAGTCTACGGAGGATTGTTCTTGTCATCTCCAAACTGTGACTTCTGCTGTTGACGAACGACAGTAACGTTTGTACTAGACTTTTTTTAAAGTTATATTAAACAGTCTGAAAACAATACAGGGTTCACAACTAGTCTAAATATGTTCACCACATCTTAAGATATCAGTCAACATTTGAATTGCTTTAAAGTTTTTTTTATTATATAAATGTTTGTATAATTAGATATTTGAATAAGTTGACACAAAATAATCTGGCATCTGAGTGTAATGAATCTTGGGATAGGCTAGGCTGCGAAGGATCCACTCATTCACAGCCCAGGACACATTTGTAGGGCTCATTCGAAAGGAGCCTTTGAAATTGGACAGCCTTTTAATGGCTCTGTGACGAATGCAGCCTAGCTTAGCTTATTCATGCTATGTTCTTTTGAGCAACATCACATTGCTCTTGGATAAATTCAGTTCAGGTTTATTATCGATTTGTATCTATTCCTTATCCAGTTCATCAGTGAGACAGGAGAAGCGACACTTTCATTTCACAAAAATGGGCGTTCTCTTGGAGTGGCGTTTCGCCTGACGTCTTCTGCTCTCAGAGGTCAAGCTCTCTATCCCCACGTACTTTGCAAAAACTGTTTGGTTTCGGTGAATCTTGATCCAGATACTCCCTGGCATCCTTTTCCTGCTGGTTTCTGCACACTGATCATACTTCCACCTGGTCAAAGGACTCGTGAGTCTTTGCCGACAGCATCTAAAAGTGAATGTGAGGTAGGAATGTTTGTGTTAAACCCTTACAAAAATAAACTAAACAAACATCTGGATGAATATTGTTATTATAAGATCAAATTCTGTCATGTTGACCCTCTTTCTCCATCTGTCAGGTGCTGATGATGGTTGGTATGCCAGGTTCTGGTAAGACCCACTGGGCTCAGGCTCATATGCTCCAGAACCCAAAGAAACGTTACAATCTTCTGAGCACAAACTCCATTTTGAACTGCATGAGGGTAAGAAAATCTATCAAGATTATTGTGTGAAATGGAAATCATACAGACACCGTGTTTTGGTGCATGTTGGAAATAAGACTTGCTCACCAAGACTGATGTTCTTCACGAAAATTGGTTCAATTCGTCTGTTCAGATCATTCTGAATGTGCTGAATGAAAATGCTAATGCACCCCCTGACACTTGGCTCTTATATAAAAGCAGAAATAGCCCAAAATAAGAAAGATGAAACTCACTGTTGACTCCCATTTGATCTGTAATTCCTTGCCGCAACAACTCCCTCCTATCAAGAATTTTGTTGTGGCGTTGGCATTTATCAAAAGGCTGTTTGTACTTAGACACCAAACACAGCAACAACTTTCATCTCCATGTCTGATTATAATTTCACCAACAGTAATTCTGTATTGCCTCCACCAAACAAGTAAATAGGAAATAAGCAAATCAGAACACTGCGCGCCAAAACCGCAGTATGCGCGCAAGCGTAAACCACTAGTGTTTCTTCTCGCTGCTATCTTTTACTGAGGTCTCCAACACGTCGCTCGCGAGCCTGATTGGTATGAGGCACCGGACTGGACAAAAGCGAAGCGAACTGCGCGAGCGCGTGAGACAGACCGAATGTGTGTGTGTGTCCGAGCATTAGTAATTGGTACACACCCTCGGTCTCTCTAGCGCACTATCGCTCGCTCGCGCAGTTCGCTTCGCTTTTGTCCATTCCGGCGCCTCATAGATTGGAGGTAGCTCCGCAAGGGGACGTTCATCGTGTCTTTTGCGCACTCAAGTTCATTATTTCAAATGTAGGCGCGCAGAAAGCGCGTTCATAATAATCAACGCAAAGAAAGCGCGCTCATTTTTTTTCAGGCGCAACGAAATGAAAACACCTCAACTTTTCAGAATGCCACAAGCGCACCGCAGTTCACGTGACAAGAACCAACCAATCAGCCTCACCCTTTCCATAACAACATTGAAAGCTCAGTTAAACATGAAGGATGGGGGTGCACCCAAACACTACGGGTGTTTCTCTCTTCTCCGTAAATAAATCTTGTAGCAGAGCTACAGCAAGCGTTTCTCGGTGGTGGAAATTTATTAGCTACTAAAATTTTGTCGTTGTGGAGAGCGCAGTGCATGGTTGCATAGCAACGACAGACGCCACGGGAAAATCAGACCGAATTTTACTATTTATAATAAAAGATAAGCTAATGTGCATTAATGTAAATGTAAAAAGTAATTTATCTTTTTTGACTCATTCTTTTTATACATATTATTTACAGGCTGAAATATGTTAGGTTTATCTTTTTATAAAACCTTTTGTGTGAAAAATGATTTAAAGGCTATGTGAGATTTATCTTTTTATAAAACCTTTTTTGTCAAAACTTTATTTGAATTTAATTTTACTACATGTGCCTAGGGGTGGCAGGGGGTTGGTGGCAATGTAAGATATTTGCCGCGGGGCGAGAGCTTCGATTACCTCTCTCTTTTTTGACCATACATGTGTTTGCATCCCTGACCTTTTGTACATTTACTATTATTATAGTGTGTATATATTATTATAGTTATTAAAAAAATTGTGTCGTGTTTAAAAATTAATATAAATTTGTTTTCTTTGCATTATTCAAGGTCTGAAAACATGGCCTTTTTTAAAATTTGGATGAAATATTGTCAGTAGTTTGTTGAATAAATCAAAAATGTTCATTTTACACACATGTTGGAATCGTCGGCCATCAGGGCCAGGCAACATCTGCTTTCGAGTCAACTCAACACTCATGTGTCGTGGTGCTCTCGTGAACGTGCGTTAGAGATGAATATTTTGTAAATAACAAACCGCGCAAACAAATCACTTGCATCACTTCATAAAATTGAGGTTAAACCACTGGAGTCACATGGGTTAGTTTAATGATGTCTTTACTGCCTTTCTGGGGCTTGAAAGTGGTAGTTTCGTAGCCTGTCAATGAAGGAACAGAAATCACTCCGATTTCATTTAAAAAATATATTAAAATATCTTCATTTGTGTTTCTGCAGACTAGTACGAAGTAGTCCTGGAAATGAATAAAATCATAATCCTTAAAGGAGAACTCCGGTCAATTTTAACATTGAGCTCATTTTTTTGTACATTTGGAGTGCTGTCAGTACAGACAAAAACGACAAAAATCGGTGTTTCCTACACCGTGTTATCCTCTTTTTAAAATTCGCACCCTGTTGACTTCAATGGGGCAAGTTCTAAACCTGCGTTTAGCCTGCTTTAACATCCTTGATTTGTCATTACAAGTGCACAGCCATGTGAGTGGTGTTATTAAGAGTGACCACGGTCAATCTGACTGCAGTTGATGTGAAAGATATAAATAAAAATTATGTTAATTAAAATTCAGACAGCTCACATACCTGTGTTTACGTCCTGTTTCCGTTCGAAGTCCACAGTTGTCGATTGTCGAGTTCGCGCGCGCGCGCGATCATTGGTAACTAAGCAACTCTTAAAAAATACTGTACTTAAAAAAAATTCTCAAAAAACTCCTCCGTGTGTTCAACATCTGATTCGGATGTACTATCCATTTGAGCTGATATTCTCAGAACACCACACAGCACCGTCATCTGTTGACAGCTGACAGTCTGAGTCTCCACTGTTGCTTAGTTACCAATGATCGCGCGCGCAAACTCGACAATCGACAACTGTGGTCTTCGAACGAAAACAGAACGTAAACACAGGTATGTGAGCTGTCTGAATTCAATTAACATCATTTTTATTTATATCTTTCACATCAACTGCAGTCAGATTGACCGTGGTCACTCTTAATAACACCACTCACATGGCTGTGCACTTGTAATGACAAATCAAGGATGTTAAAGCAGGCTAAACGCAGGTTTAGAACTTGCCCCATTGAAGTCAACAGGGTGCGAATTTTAAAAAGAGGATAACACGGTGTAGGAAACACCGATTTTTGTCGTTTTTGTCTGTACTGACAGCACTCCAAATGTACAAAAAAATGAGCTCAATGTTAAAATTGACCGGAGTTCTCCTTTAACTTATGGCGCTTTTCCACTGCATGGTACGGTTCGGTTCGGTACGGCTCACTTATGGCGCATTTCCACTGCATGGTACGGTACGGTTCGGCTCTCTTCAGCTCGCTTTAAATGGTACCTGGTCTGTTGAGGTTCCAAGCGTACCGTACCGATACTAAAATGTGACGTGAAAACACTGCAGATCACTGATTGGTCAGACAGAATCGTCATTACCACGATTCTGTATTCTCCATCATTGTATTTGCGACACGAGACCCTAAACCCGCTAGATTTAAATAGCCAGTAGACAACAGCCAACGCTGTAGCACCTGTTTTTAAAGTACTTGCTTGAAAAAAAAGATGAAAACTTCAAAAAAGAAATGGCTGAATCGTGGTCAGTGGACGAGGTGCAGACGTTCCTCTTGTTGGTTGCCGAGGAGTTGAGCAACTATAACGATCAATCCCACCCACTTTGAAGCGGTACTAACTGCGGTGGAAAAGCAACCGAGCTAAAGCGAACCGAACCGTGCCGTACTGAGTCGAGTCGTACCACGCAGTGGAAAAGCGAAGCGAGTCGAACCGTTCCGCACCGAGTCGAACCGTACCGAGCCGAGCCGTACCACGCAGTGGAAAAGCGCCAATAGCATTTCCTCTAGTGTTCATGAGTACTGTTCTATTTCCGTCCACATTCTCCATTCCTATAGGAGCCTCCTGGAGCCAATCACAGAGACCTGATGCTGCAACAGGCCACTCAGTGTGTCAGTCAGCTGATCAAAATAGCTGCAACCAAGCGGAGGAACTACATCCTTGATCAAGTAATCAGGAATATGTGTGTGGTACGGTGGGCTAAAGCTTCATCTGCTTGTCCTTTTCATTCATGTGTTCTCTCTTTTTCACTTTAATTTCCTAGGCCAACATTTATCCATCTGCCCAGCGACACAAGATGCTCTGTTTCCGTGGTTACCAGCGAAGAGCGGTGGTGGTTTTTCCACCTGACGAGGTGTGGAGGACACGTCTCATACAGCGCCAACAGGACGAGGGCATGGCAGTTCAGGAAATGTCTCTTCACAAAGCCAAAGGTCAGACTTTAACTTGGGACACTTGATGACAGATATCAAGACACATTTCCGTGTCACAGCTTAGTCTTGGACTTGCTGCACACTTGTGAAAGATTTGTTTTCATCTCTTCCAGTGAGCTTCACACTGCCAGAGCAGGGAAAGCATCTGGATGAGGTGACGTTTGTGGGACTCGGCTCTGACGAGGCCCTGAAGCTCTTAACACATTATAAAGAGGAAGCACGCCGCCTCTTACCCACACCTCCCAAACGCAGGAAACACAGACAAGGAAGTCAAAAACGGCTCGTTCATCATTGTGGTAAGAAGAAATGATTTCACTTTACTTCTACCGTCCTTCATGGCGGTAATGAAAATATTTTAATTAAAACACTGTTACGAAGAGTAATGTTGACAAGTAAAATGGCATGAAAATATGACTATCAAAATATAAAAAAAATATGACTAGAAATATAACACTTTTAGATGATCAATAATGCATTAATGTTTACGAAAAAGAAGCATTTAAAAGGAATCGCTGCATGAGGTGAAGCTGAAGAGTGAATGAACACCAGTTAATTGAAGCCCGTTCTATATGACACATAGGAGATTATTCAGATATCCTAAATATCCACAACATAAACGTAACATTACAACTTGTATCTGCACAAAAGTAAAAAAAAAAAGAATAATATTTTCATAATCAACACTGCGTAATTTTTAAATGAATAGTTTCACTTTATTTCACCAGTCTGGACAACGTGCTGTCCTACGCTAACCAATCACACCACGGGTACCGCCCAAAATAGGACAATAACCAATCAGAAAAGAAAATAATAATAATTAAAGTCACGGCGATCATTGGTTTCATGATGGATCATCACCGTCACGTCAGAGTACCTGAGTAACCGTGGACATCCTTGGTTGTCATGCATAGGTTTGAAAAGGCTTCACCAGAGCCGATCAGCCCTATACACACACTACTCAAGTTGCGTAGGGCCCTGTAAATTACTCAAGGCCCCGCCTCCCCCTCAAGACAAAGCTTTACAACATTGGTTAAAAAATTAAACGGATCTATCCATCTGGTCACGAAAAGAGAGATAAAAAGTGGTTTGCGGGAACAGCAATCAGGTAGACGTGTGTTCTCTCCTCTCCAAGTTTGATGTCAGCAAAGAACAGTAAAGTTAAGTTGATGTGCATCTCTCTCTCTAGTCTGTCTGTCTAGCCCAGCTGGGCAGTGCATCTTTTGGTATGTCTGTCTTGCTTGCTAATGTCGGTCCCTTCCAGGGCTGTGTTCTGTGACTTTGTGCCTTACAAAAAAGAAATACAACTATTTGATAAACGCCATATAAACGGTTTGTTTATAAACTCCAGCTCGGAAAAGATAGCCGCATTGCGCGTTAACATGCGTTCATATGCGCTTGCACAAAATGAAACGTGCACTTTCCAGCAAAACATCTTTGGAGACCAGTACAATATGGATGTGATGACACTCCTCATTATAGATGCACATACTTTTAAAACAAGACAATGATTATCTAGTCTCCAAGTCAGTTTAGTTTCATAAAGCAAGATGAAAAACAATGTATTGACATTGACTATTGATTTATAGGCTACATTGCATTTAAAATGTTGATTGGCTACGACATACTGGTCAATATGGATGCACATCCCTCAGTAAATAATAACCATCAAGTATTGCTTTTATAATTTAAAAGGGAGGTCAGGATCGGCTCTGGGCTTCACAAACAGTTTAACTACACAGTATCATTATTTCTGTATTACAATCATTCACATTTGTATTTTCCAAGGCTGGAGAGGAGGTCCATTCGGCTGTCACAATCAACACTCCCACTGTGCATCTCAGAAAGCACATGTAAGTTTATCAGTGTGATGATGTTGCTCTATTAGATATTCAAAACGTTTATATGATGACTGATGTGGATTATTCTCTCAGAGTCGCCGTCCATCTGCCTTCGGATGTAGCAGTGACCCTCAGAGATACAGGAAGTATTACAGGCCGTACACTGGGCAGGTAAGAAAACAACCATGTTTGACTAACGGTTTATTTAAAAAAATATATAAATAACATTCAAAATGTGCATATATTTAATACATCTTTGTTTTTCTTGCAGTGGAGCTTTTCTGAGCAAAACCAGAGTTATGGTAGCATTTATTATGGATGTTCAAGTTAGTTGAAGGGTTTCTGATAAACCCCAAAGTTTTGTGTAGCAGGAAAAACACTCCAAATCAGCATGTTTTTTGATTAGCAGTGCTTCACCTTTACAACAGTAATTGTCTCTGTCTGTAATTTCATTAAGAAAGGTCATTGCTTAATGAGGAGCTAGCTTGAGTACAGGAATTCAGTTTGTTTTTAAAGGGTGGCTAATCAAAAAATGAAAAATCCTGTCTTTCATGTCTTTAGAAACCTGTGCGACTTCTGTGGAACATTTTTTTTTAATAGGGCTGTTCCAACTTTTATATTGTTTTAATCTATTTTCTAACGACTGAGAAATCATGAGATGAATCATGTTTGTTTATTTCATTGATCTTAACAGTAACAGTGTACTGTAAAAAGAAAATACAATTATTTATGACATCCATCTTTACTTATTTGCACTGAACAGCAACATCCATTCAAACACATTTAGTAAATATGTGTAAATCTACAGAGCTTCTCCTTCCCATTGTCACATTTAGCTCATTGTGGTTTGTAAGGGAATATTCTCTGTAATACTGTTTAGGGAATATATTTGTGGAAACTGTTCTCGTCAGGCTCAAACATTTATAGTGGGACGAGTATGTTCCAGAATTTAAAAAAATTGTTAATGGATAATAATGTGAAATGTGCAATTCCTGTCGTATTGTAATATTTGTTCCCTTAAGCCTCTTTGAAAGGACTTTCACTGTGAATCGCAAATTTGCTCCAAGTTAAAAGGTCTTAGTCATTTGTTGTTAAACTTTTTATTAATTTAATATGAAAAGTTACTTATTCAATACAAAGAATAAATTTCATAGGTATCTCTGCAAAATATACTTTATGTCTGTTCAGTACAAGAACTTTTATGTATAAATATCATGAAAATGACAACACCTATATCATCCACCAGTATACAAAATGTATTTGTGTGGTATGTTTTTGCAATTTTTCAAACAAGTCTCTTATACAATACACTACTGCATGCAACACAACTCAAAAAGTGATCCCTGATATATCATTAAAGTTTAAGTGATGTATGAAGCGCCTGCTGTTCGTTCATGTGATGAAATCAGTAATCCGGCATCACCCTCTGATACAGCAGCACTGCACCTTTAGCTGAAGGACACATCTCTGACCACACGGGGGAGCGCTCGTTTAATTGGAGCATTTTCTGTAGAATAGAGAAAATGACCCATAAATGTTACATTTCATCTTTATACACAATGTCTTTTGAGATGCCAATCATTTTGTTTTTAATGACTGTCTTGTAGACATCTTTCATATGTAAAGAGATGTGAATTTGAAATAAACTGCACAAAAGGGTGTAGTTACAACTCTGCATCTGAAATCACATACTTCCCTACTATATAGTAGGTGAAAAATAGTATGTGACAAAAGTAGTATATACTTAAAGAGTAGGCAAAAAGTACTCGGATGACCCACTACTTCCGGCATATTCCGTGAGCATATGATGGGACAATTTACTATCCCATGAGGTCACGGAAGAGGATTTGTGAATGGCAGTGAAGCGACATAACTGATGCTGGTAGGTCACATGACAATGACAGCATACTACATTCATACTATTTTGAACACATTAGGCTTGTTCGACTTCATGCAGCTCTGCGCAGACCGATCGGCAGCTGACTTGAAGCAATGCATGCCGGTTAGAAATTTTGTCCAACTTGATACAGCGCCGACGCCACGTGACTGTGACGTATGCCATACCATCGTATGCCATGGGCTGCACGAGCTCTGATGACCACACAGCTGTTCCACGATTGGCCGGATTCACCGCATGACAACGATCACGTGCGTTTTGTGTTTATTCTCACGCCTTTAGTTACACTAAAGCTCACAAATCAGTTTGTTATAGCAGTAAACACTCTTTTCATGTAGTCGCGATGTTATATTGTGTCATGTTTATCAAAATAAAACTTACTAAAAAACGTAGACTCCACTTCATTGATAGTAGGCTTATGGCGAACTTTATTCTTGTTCAAACAGATGCTGTATGAAGCAGTACATAAAGTTTTGAATGAAAATGTCTCTGAAACATCTGTGTATTTAGCAAATATTGCATTTATTTCACTTCAGCTGAGATAAAATATGCAAACACCACGTGAACAGTCACTACGGGTACCGACTTCACGTCTCCGTTTGCAGCTCCTCCCCGCCGGCACACGGCTACTCTCGCCGATCGCTTACATCCAGCCGAAGCCGATGTCGAACACACCTAATTACTTCATGACTGCAAATAAGTACCTACTCAAAAGATTATGTGATTTCGGACGCGGGCTTGTCTTGTATGCATTTATTTAAATGCTTACCGCTCGACTGAGAAACAGTATGTCAGTGGACTCATGGGCCTCAGGACCTCCACGTCTATAGAAATCTCTCACTTCCTCCGTCGTCAAAGTGCACCTTCACAGAGTAAAAAACACAGCTGTGTAGTTCTGTAAGATAACAGCTCATCATGTACAGATTTAGATGATTTAGAATGGGGTTTACCGAACGTAAAACTCTGCGCTGGGTCGGCCTGCACTGGTGTGGTTCAGCGCAATTCCCATGAACAACGGTTTGCTTAAAGAACTGACGGGGACGTTCACCTGTGATGAGTAAGAACAACAACAGCAAAGAAAGACGATGAGACCAGCATAGTGGCATCAACGGCCACGATTTCCCAATATGTGGTTAAAGAAGTGTGTATCCGATGTGAAGTCCGCAGATACACACCTCGTCACTGATCTCTGCACACACAGAGGAGAAGATCTCAGAAACAACGGCTCTCTCCTTACCCAGCAGAAGCTCGACACATATGGCCTCCTCGCTGACCTCCGGACACACCATCTGCACCACGGACACATTTCAGATATTCTTAATAATATACACACCGTAGTGGCCAAAAGTGTTGTCTGGAGGGCATATTTGGTTTTAATGAACCTACAAGTTTGATTAAACCATCAAAATTGTATGTATCTATTTTTAAATATAAGAGAAGAACATCTCACTAACTTTGGTTAAGGTATTTACACTCACCGCCCACTTTATTAGGTACACCTGTCCAACTGCTCCTTAACACTTAATTTCTAAGCAGCCAATCACATGGCGGCAACTCAGTGCATTTAGGCATGTAGACATGGTCAAGACAATCTCCTGCAGTTCAAACCGAGCATCAGTATGGGGAAGAAAGGTGATTTGAGTGACTTTGAACGTGGCATGATTGTTGGTGCCAGAAGGGCTGGTCTGAGTATTTCAGAAACTGCTAATCTACTGGGATTTTCAGGCACAACCATCTCTAGGGTTTACAGAGAATGGTCCGAAAAAGAAAAAACATCCAGTGAGCGGCAGTTCTGTGGGCGGAAATGCCTTGTTGATGCCAGAGGTCAGAGGAGAATGGCCAGACTGGTTCGAGCTGATAGAAGGGCAACAGTGACTCAAATAACCACCCGTTACAACCAAGGTGGGCAGAAGAGCATCTCTGAACACACAGTACGTCGAACTTTGAGGCAGATGGGCTACAGCAGCAGAAGACCACATCGGGTGCCACTCCTTTCAGCTAAGAACAGGAAACTGAGGCTACAATTTGCACAAGCTCATCGAAATTGGACAATAGAAGATTGGAAAAACGTTGCCTGGTCTGATGAGTCTCGATTTCTGCTGCGACATTCGGATGGTAGGGTCAGAATTTGGCGTCTACAACATGAAAGCATGGATCCATCCTGCCTTGTATCAACGGTTCAGGCTGGTGGTGGTGGTGTCATGGTGTGGGGAATATTTTCTTGGCACTCTTTGGGCCCCTTGGTACCAATTGAGCATCGTTGCAACGCCACAGCCTACCTGAGTATTGTTGCTGACCATGTCCATCCCTTTATGACCACAATGTACCCAACTTCTGATGGCTACTTTCAGCAGGATAATGCGCCATGTCATAAAGCTGGAATCATCTCAGACTGGTTTCTTGAACATGACAATGAGTTCGCTGTACTCAAATGGCCTCCACAGTCACCAGATCTCAATCCAATAGAGCATCTTTGGGATGTGGTGGAATGGGAGATTCGCATCATGGATGTGCAGCCGACAAATCTGCGGCAACTGTGTGATGCCATCATGTCAATATGGACCAAACTCCCTGAGGAATGCTTCCAGCACCTTGTTGAATCTATGCCACGAAGAATTGAGGCAGTTCTGAAGGCAAAAGGGGGTCCAACCCGTTACTAGCATGGGGTACCTAATAAAGTGGCCGGTGAGTGTATATGAAAATTGTTTGTGGGGGGAAAAGACAAACTACAGCTACAGGTTATACTTTACTATGCAAAAAAAGAAGAGAAAAACAAAAGCTCAGGGGAAAAACCTACACTGACTACAACATGATCAGATATTAATATTTAATTGGTTCTCATCTGTTTATGATTTCTTATGTATGACAGCCTGACAAAAAAAATGATGTCCTTACAATTTGCCATGTTTCATTGCGTTATCACAAATATAACACTGGACTCACTTGCACAACTACATAATATTCTTACAAAATATATAAACATTTTTGGAGTTGTAACTTTTTCAAGGCCTGACATCACTTTTGACCATTATTTATTTATTATAAGTCTCGTATGTTGAACAAGACTGCATTTATTTGATCAAAAATGCAGTAAAAGAGTCACATTAAAAATTATATTACAAATATAATAACTCGTCTCTATTGTAATATACACTGCCTGGCCAAAAAAAAAAAAACATGATCATTAAGAAATCTAATATGCTTATTTTCTACTTAATTATAATCAAATATTATTGGTGCTTATTTAAATATAGTGGTTCATATTATCAATAGTGAAAACAATATATAAAAAATATTTATGCTGCTTAATAGCATGGTGGAAACTGTTTTTATCAGGATTCTTTGATAAATAGAAAGTTCAAAAGAATAACATTTAAAATAGACATTTTTGTAACATTAAATGCGTTTATTGTCACTTTTCATAAATCGAATGCATCCCCAGCAAATCAACATATTAAAATGATTTCTGAAGGATCATGTGACACTGAAGACTGGAGTAATGATGCTGAAAAAGCTTTGATCACAGGAATAAATTACACTTTAAAATATATTCTAATAGAAAACAGTGAAAGTGTTAGTGTTTTTCTGTCTGTATTTTTCAGCCTTGGTGAGCATAAGAGACTTAATTCAAAGACATATGTATATATAAAAAGATATATATATATATATTCCCAAGAACAGCTGATGATATTTGTATGAAACCCTGTTGATGTGTCTGACCTTTGGTTCGGGGTGACCTCCAGGTATGTCTAACAGTCCTGCAGCCTCTGCCACTTTCTGACTCCTCCTCAGCAGGACCACGTCTCCATCCGCGGTTGCCATGACAGCGCCCACGCCCAGCGGCTGCGCGAGGAAGGCCTGCGGATCTGCGCGTTCATTCCGTCCGTGACTCTGCAGGTTCGCCGCCTCGCGCGACCAGTTAGTCCCGAGATAGTCCTTATAGCAGGTCAGGCCTATCTGTAAATGTAGGACACATGACTGCTCATCTTTTGTTAATCTGTCCGAGGATGTATCGCCACTTTCTAATTGGTCTCCTTTGTTCTGGACAGCCTGTTCTCCCATTGGTCCGTTGTCCATGACGGAGAGCATCGCTGAATGCAATCTGAATTTGGCCCCGTTGAAGAGCCACGGTTCCTGCGTCACTCTGTCACTCCACACGGCTTCAATGTGCTGCTCGATCTCAGGAAAACTATGACGATTGAATCTAATATGGGAGTAAAAACCGATTTGGGATAAAATGTATAAAGTGTGTGTTTTTAACTCTATCATTGGTCTTTAAAAATGGCTGACATTTTATCACTTAATTTATTAAAAATGTAAAACTACAATACTGTTGTTTTAAATTGTTGTTGTTTTTTTAAAGTAGTTTACATAACCTGGGAAATATGATAACCTTAAGTGTAACACACATTTAAAAAACGGATGACTTTGCTTCCTCACTCAAAACACCACTGCCACTGTGTGTGTGTGTGTATAAATATATAATGTATTGATACTGTACCTGTCTGAAATTTCAATGTGTGTTTGATGTTCTCCGAGAGCCTGTAATGCATCACAGTGCAGCATGAGGGACACCTCTGGATCCATGACAAAACCTTTCAGACTGCCCCTAAATGGACTTTCAGCATGGGTGTCTTCTTAGTGAGGTGCCTACTAAGGCATGCTTTTTTGAACAGTGTACATCCAGATATCCGGATAGGCTGTATGTTTTGAGACAGAGTTGTGAATCAACTGACAGATGTCTCGTGTTGAAGTCTATCTGTTCCACGGTTTCCTGTACTGTTTCAACAATAAAAACAGTTGGATTAGCCTTACAAACGTTTAAAAGCAGTAAATAAAGTTGACAGAAATATGCAGTTTAATGACTACGAAACGACACTTACTTCCTTACCTAAAAAACTTGCGTCCTTTACAATAAGGCAATAGGACTCTTAACTGAACAACTTCCGGAAGCGCTGTACTTCAAAATAAAAGCCCGGATCAACAATTTAACAAAACATACTGTTATGTGTACGTTGTATATTTTATGTGATTAAATGATCAGAAAATTGCTAATACTCGATGTTACTTAAACTAAAAGCTCTAGCTATAAAAGTAGCCTATTTACATACTTTTCTAGCTATCTACATCACACTTTTATCTCAAGTGATGAGTAAAAGGCTCCTTTACCTTACTTTATATTTACATGTTTTTTTTTAAATCAAAACAAAGAACTTTTACCATTTACTTTACCACACTGTTACTCCAAAGCTTCAATCATCATTTTTTTATATAAATAAATATATATATATATATATATATGTTTTGTTTTTGTGTGTTTTTTTTTTAAACTGAAAAAACAAATCACATTTGTTAAGAAATACTTTTAGTTCTGTCAATTATATAAAAACACTGTAATAAAGACTTTCCTCTAAACTACAAAATACTTTCAGTGACAATCCGAGGTTTCATTTAAGGGGAAAAAAAAATCAAGTTTGTTTGCTGAATTTTTGCTTTTATTTTTGATGGGATTTTTTTCCCCCCTTTTTTTCTTTTCTTTTTTTTTGTGAAACAAAGCCAGCCTGACCGAATTACACAGACATAAATTATATACACAGGAATGTGACACACATTCTCATCTATTACTTTCTTTAAAGCGGTTAATACACATATCAAGTTGCCCACAATTAAGGCAACTTATGTTCTGGACATCAAGAAGAGAGAGGTTGCCCATGAGACAACCGTCTGCAATTCCCAGGTTTTAAAAAACAATGTAAAAGTGTTCTGATAAGACAATAGAACTACACTTTTCATATTCTGTCCAGAACTAGAAATATTAAAATTTTGCCATTCACGATTAAGGAATAGAAAGTGCAAGACAAGACCACCAAACTAAGGAAAATAACTTAAAATAACATAACTGGTCAACAAAGAAGAAAATAATCCTTTAAGCAAACTAAATACCTCCATATATAACTATTATACAGAATATTTGTCTAAGAAAACACCAAACCTACTCAATTGCATAATTCATTCAAATATTCTAAGCATTATTGAATCAGATAAAAAGTAATGTTAAACAAAACAAATTATATGATACATGTGGTCAAGTCATTTCATCATCTTCATAATAAGAATGGCCAATGCAAAAAAATAGGACAGTGTTTTACAAAGCAATGTTTCACACAAAAAAAAAAAAAAAAAAAAAAAAAATTCAACAGCCAATTTAATCTTATCGACAAGTGCATTTGGTAGCAATCATCTCCTCGTACTCCTTGTAGGCAATGGAGCCGTCGTTCTCAATGGTCAAAACACTTAAAGGGTTGTACTCTGACGGCACACATGAAGGTCTGGGCACAGAGGAGTCTAGCTTCTCGTAAATGATGTTCTGAACCATGGTGTGCACTGGTGACCCATAGATATATCCCACAGTCCTTGGACAAAATCCCTTACAGTACCTCGGATTGTACTTGTGAGGCGCTATGATCCAGTGGTCCAGTTTGAGCTGATTGAAGCTCACTCTGAAATCATACAGGTCACAGTCATCTGTAGGAAAGTCATACATGGGGATGAGTTTGGGCATGGTTTCCGGCAAATTGGTGCTCTTTAGGGTTCCTCGTCGCTTTCGTGTGGTTGACTCCCACATTGTGGACTTTCCATCCCAGTGGTTGGATGTCAGATCGACCATCCTACCTTGCGTGGCTCTTCTCTGGTATGCGACCTCACTGGTGTCATTTAGGTACAAAAGAAGGGACGGAGATCTGTGAGTTAGCTCAACCGGACTCTTATGAATCTGGCCTCCAGGTCTGGGGACCATATCTTCAACGCAGGTCAAGTTGATCAGGAGATGGATGTCCTTCTTATGGGCCTGAATGAGAGGACGGAGGAAGGAGGTCACGTCAACCTCCACCCAGCGGCGACGGACTCTTCTCTCGGTGTGGACGCGGAAGCTGAGCAGTGGGACAGACTGCTGGGTGCTGAGATGGTGAGAACACATCGGATCCTTCGAGGGTTTCTGCTCCTTTACATCCAGATAACAGAGCGACGTGAACGGGGTGATGTGGTTGTGGTCGAAAGAGTACAGCAGCACTGACTTCAGTAACTGCTCCTGAGTCCTCACTCGGTTCAGACTGTAGGAAATATCCTGCATGAAGAATTCTGACAAGATATAACACATACCGTTGAGGAACACATCCTTCTCTTGACAACAATTATACTGTTTATTCATTTCTTGTGAGTGACTTGTGATTGCTTGACTTCAGTTTCATACACTGTAAAAATGAATTTTGATGATTTGTTATCACAACTTTTTATATTTTGTCAAATCAACTTAGATAATTAATGTAGTTCAGATAACATACTATTTTGAGTTTCTATTTATTAAACCAAACTAAAATTTTTAATTTCAATGAACTCAATTTTAAGGCAACCAGGAACTTTAAGTTAATGCAACTTTTTTTTTTTACAGTGTAGTCAGTGGCATAACGCAATACTAGTGTACTGTTAACTGCATTCGGTGTGGTGTTTACTATACAGCGTGTAAAGCAGTACATATTATGCAATAATTAACATTCCAAATAGTAATGCACTCTACTGTTGTCGCAGAACCTCATTACATTCATTTTTAATATGGGCAACATTCGGCTTCCGGAAGTAAATGCATGTTGTTCCAAACCTGTATGAGTTTCTTTTTTCTGCTGAACACTAAAGAAGATATTTTAAAGGGAGGCTTTTATCTTTTTTCACGTTTTCAACTTCAGTTTGTGTGTAATATTGCTGTTTGAGCGTAAATAAAATCTGCAAGGTTACAAAACTCAAAGTCCAATCCAAAGGGAGGCATTTTATTTAACAGAATCCACTTTTCAAGAACTACAACAAATGGCTCGTTTAGACTACAATGCGACTTTTTGGGGCTTTATGAAGTCAATGTTACTCATTTAAAATGTTTTTTTTCTTCCAAAACTCATTTGTTTGACCTTCCTAAGGCTGACTAACTTATTTTAGTTTATTTTTAACAGTGTTCCTTAAGATTATAACCTCGACGTTTATCTGTGTGCTGCACATTTGACAGAGAACAGCTTCCAGAGCCACAACGCAGGCTAAACGCACAAAATCTTCTCCTGAAATGGAGACAATCTGTTGTTTGTGGATCACAACTTGTGAGTATGTCTTACTATTTCTAGTTGCGTTTTCTATTAAAAGTTCCAATAATAAGTTTTGTAGTTGCTATGATGTAAACAAAGGGCAAAGCTGTTTGGCTCCACTCACCTCCAAGCCAACGTTGATATAGTGTTTACTGTAGCGTTTGTAGGCTCTCGCTTTTGTAAGACAGTTCACCGCCCCTCAGGAAAATTAAACTTGGTTTTGTGATTGATTACTGTTTGTATTACCATAGTTTTCTGACAAATATCATGATTAAATGATGTATAAAATCGTATCTAAAGTGTCTAAGAAAATTTAATTAAATTAAAAATGTGTTTTTTGAACAATCTAGCATGAAAGCATAAACAAAATCAAAACTTCATAAAATGGCATAATACGACGCCTTTAAAGAATGTTGGTAGTCAAACAGTTGACGGCACCCATTGACTTACATTGTTTGTTTTTTTTCCTACTATGGCTACCACCAAATGTGTGGTTACAAACATTCTTTAGAATATCTTCTTTTTGTGTCCAACAGAGGAAAGAAACTCATAAGGGTTTGGAACAACTTGAGGTGAATAAATGATGACAATATTTTATTTTTTGGGTGACCTATCCCTTTAAGACTTATGTTCATCATCGAAAAACCAATGAAGACATTTTTAATGAAACCTAAAAGATTTGTGTTCCTCCACCGAAATTTAGACACTTTAAGGAGATCGTAATAGAAATCAATATGAATCAAGGTGGTTAGGAGAACAAAAGTCTTATGGGCTTAAAATGACATGCAGATGACATCATTTATATTTTTAGGTGAAATATCACTTTTAGCAGACTGGACTTTGGGTCCACCAATTAGAGAAAACATTGACACCATTCCCATACATTTCGCAATAAAGCCAAAATGTTTCACATTTTTTACTTAAATTAAATGTCTATAAATCAATAGTCATTTCATTTTTTGTTGATCATTTGCAGTACTTTATGGAATGCGTACTGTAAATTTATCAGAAATGAAGTACAGTCTAAAGGTAATAATATCTTGTAATTGGTTGTTTTGGTTTTTATACTTAGGTTGTTTGCTTTTTTAATAAATTTGGCATAAAACATAAAAACATCTAAAACTCTATTAAAAATTAATTATTACCTTTTTGTTTTTTGAACAGTTAAGCAATAGCACAGCTGCAACCATGCTGTAGCCTAATATCATACATTGCTGCAAAAAGCTGTGCTGATATTCAGTATAAGTGTATAACTTATGTGATATTGCATGCAGTAGGCTATGTAAAATATTTTGGGAAATAGATAATCAAAAAAAATCCATCATGTAGGCTATAGATCTGGAAAAAAACTATAGGCTACAGTAGGGCAGGCAATATTTCAGAAAGGATAGCATGGCAATGTTTTCCGTAAACATTGAGTTACTGATTGATAAAGCAACCGCATCTATTCAAATAGTTTGTGAACATATCTGATGCAACTATGAGATACACAAGTATGCTTTACCTCGGTTTTGCTCGAGACACTCCTCTCGAGGTGTGATCAGACGCGCAGTGTTGTACAGGTGAGAGGCCTCGGGACTCTTGTCGGGTTTGGATGATAGCTTGTACAGTCTCTTCATGTAACGTACATATCTGGAGTCAGGCTTGGCTCGTGGTGTGAATTCCCCCCAAGGGTTCTGCTCTGACAAAGCCTTCAGCAAAGGGCTCAGGATATTACCATGGTGAAGGGAGACGTCGGGTTCAACAGACTCGTTTTCAAAGTTGTAGCATGACGTAAATGACAGGCCGATAACCGCGAGAACTACAAAGTATCTGTATAGGGAACAACGCGTACCATATTTAAAAAGCGGCGTCGCCATATTAAATAAAGTGGGTTTAAGAACAGTCCCGGAGAAGACTGCAGAGTCCTCGGCCAAACCTCACTTGCCACTTCCGTTCCCTCGCCCTTACCTGACAGACAGGTGTGCGCAATCAGGGAGAATTTGGCACAAAAAACGGTGTAGGTATCCACAAACTGTATCAAGTAAGATTTTGAAGAGTTTGATTTCTCAAACAACGCCACATTGTATTGCTTGAAGTTCAAGTTATGGTTTATATAATGCCGAAAAGAGTGAGTACGTATAACAGAAATATGGCTTTTTGGCAACGTGTCGTTAAATAGCGTCACGAGGACAAAATTCTCCCTAACATAGGCTAAATGAAAATTGAAACATACCTGGAGCATCAATGCGCTGTGATTCTGCAGTCACTTTACTGTGACATTTAATGTCCCAAACCCCCTCTAAGTATAGCCTATTGGATAAAATATTAAACTCAGTGCTTTAAAGATGGAAAATATTAGTATCTTTGGTGACACTATCACCGTTTATGAAGATGAACTTTGACTTATGTGGATGTTCCACAGTTCCATGCAACATGGAAAAACTGGCAATTTATTAAGAACTTTTACAAGTGTTTCTTAATTTTTCTTGCATCAAACTGTTTAAAAACATGTTTTGGGAAAGAATTGTTTTTGTTGGAATACTGAATGACAAGATATTATTGTTGTTTAAATATCCATATGCAGGAAGTGACATCCCAGTGGGAAAACAAGTGTCAATAAATGCAAATTAATATTTGTTTGCAACTTTGTTCAAGCAGCAGACATGCATCACCTCAAATGGCCAACCTTATTGAAAATGAATGACTTGCAGTCACTCTTTTCAAATTGCTGTCAAAAACGTTCAGTTTAATTCAGTCAATAATTTCAGTTTAAGACTTGTTGTGTTTTGTGTCAGTCTGTTCAACCTGAGCAATGTTTTACAGTAACAACACATTTTTTACCCTATGGAGGGCCAAGCAATTAAAAAATATATGAATTTTAACGTGCAAGAAATTAGAAGACAATGTGTTGTGAAATATGAATGCGTCCAGTGAAGAAACCTCAAGCTGATAGAAGAACGATAACTATGATGAGAACTATATTAGCGTCCACCACCAACGCATTGAAATGTTGTTTATTAAGCGAGCGTCAGTTATGGCGTCTGCCACTTTAAATGCTCAAGCTCTTTCAAGAAGAATTTTTATTAGTCATGAGCTGGAGAAAAATCGTTCTGAAAGTGATTCCAACGATATCATTCTTCTGTCGTTATCATTTTAGCTGTGAATAATTCACTATTCTCATAGAATTATAACAATTATTAACACTTCAGAGTTATCCTCGTTGATGCTAAAAGAATATTCACACAAAAATGAAAACACTGACATAATTTCACTCTCCCTCATGTTGTTCCAAACTACGACTTACTGTCTTCTTCTGAAAAAAAAAAATATATATATTTTAAAGATTGTTGATAACCAAACAGTTTTGGTTCCCATTGACAGTTTTTTGTCCATACAATGGAAGTCAATGGCATCCAAAACATTTTAGTTAAACGTTCTTCAAAATATCTTCTTTTGTGTGTTACCAAAAAGAAAGAATGCCACAGGTTTGGAATGACATGAGGTTGAGAAAATGATGAAATTAATGAATTCAAATTTTTGTGTGGGTGGACAATCTCTTTCAAGGCCAATTCACTCTTCACCGAAAGTGTGACTTCATAACCAGACAGTTGACAGCAGCCATTGACCTCCATAGTAGGAAAAAATATAATGGAAGTCAACTGTGCGTCCAGTGTAAGGGTGAGTAAATGATGACCCTTTAACAGTTTAGTTTACATTCTAAATCCAACGGCATTCAACTGAAGCTTTAGAATATCGGAATTGAAGCATCACAAACATTACAACATTCAGAATTTTACCTCCAAGAAACAATGACTTTCAATTGAGTCTCATTTTTTTCTTTAATTTGCCATTTTATTTGAAAGGGATGATGTGGAACTGTACGCTTCCTCAGCCAAATACGTTTTGACATTTGTATTTTTAGCAACCTATTATAAGTTAATGTCCAGGGTGACTGTGGGATCCTGCACAATGAAAAAGAAAAACATCCTGGAGGTCGAACAATGACCCTATAAATTAGGCAGCAAAACACAAAGAACTATTATTTTGCTTTCTCTAACACAGAGATGCTAACTGCCTACAACCGTGACAGACACAATTAAGAATTAAATATTAATATCAATAATCATTTATGCTTAAGATGTACTAGTCTTAGTCAGAATGTGCAGTTTAAGTGCTGAGATTTGGCTCAGAATGGCTTCGTGTTGAACAGTGAACTGCTCTGAACCCAAAGGATATACTTTCTGAGATGACCTTCACCTCGCGAGAGCAGCTCTAACTGAGGCAAGGGCATTTGCATCATTACAGATCACTGCACACCAGTAAAAGCCTCTGAATGAAGTTATGCTAAGCTTCAGCGCCCATGAAATCATGGCTGAATCACTGCCTGACTGTGACAAAGGCCTCATTATATTTTCCAGACTGTTTCTAACATTCATAAATTCCTGGGATAAAACTGGTTTTATTTTCACACATTATATCAGTAATGTGGTCATCTGCATAAAGTTTGACCTAATTTTGTCAAGGCCTATCCAACTATTAAAGAACCAAGCTATAGTTTATCTCTTTAGTATTACACAGACTCACATAAAGCATATAATGATTTCAAGGAGAACATGCCTTCGTCCCACACAGAGGCCTCTCTCCCTTCATTCAATGGCACGAGTGTTTCTTTAGGAATTATGCACAGCACAACAATCAGATAAGAAAGATGACCGAGTTACTGTTTGAGGCAAACCAGAAAATTCTCTCACAAGTCACACAGTGACATTATTAGTAAGACAATTGAGCATATTTTCTCCTAAATTTGCATTACGAAGACATTTTATGAGTGTTTTTGCACTGTAAAAAGTGATCAGTTGACTTAACTTAAAAAAGTGAGGAAACTCATTGCCTTAAAATTATTAAGTAAATAATCTTCATATCATTGATAAAATAAAGTTGAGTGAACTTGACAATTCCACATAACTTATTTTTTTAATTGCGCATTAAGTTTATTTACGTAATAATTTAAGGCAATGGGTTTCCTCATTTTTTTAAGTCAACTGATCACTTTTTAGTGTAATAGTCAATAATGATTCACAATAGATAAAAATAAATATTGTAATAAAAGTTGTTCCCTTCTTTTCAGCATTAATAAAGGGAAGTACAATTAGTACCATGACATAGGCCTACTTCACAATTTAATAATCATGTTAAAACTAAAGTAATTTTGAATAAACTTCTTTTTTTCTTTTTTTTTGCAGTAATAGTAATGATAATTTGAGGGAATTATATATATATATATATATATATATATATATATATATATATATATATATATATATATATATATTTTCTCATGAAATTATACTTAGTTAATATTGTTTGGTTACACTTTACTTTGATGGTCCCCTTAGACATTCTGTTGACTAGGCCTATAAGTAACGTTGCACATACATGTCTACTAACCCTCAGGGTATTAGTTAAGGCTGAGTAGAATGGGGTTAGGGGTAGTAAAATAAGTTGATATAACTTGCAAAGTTACTTATAGTCATTGTCTGTTGAAGGAGCATCACAATAAAGTGTTTGCAGATATTAAGCAGACAGTCAGTCTATTAATACTCTAATAATGATAGTTAGTTGACATGTAGGTGCAACATTACTTATAGTCAACAGAATGTCTAAAGGGAACCATCAAAATAAAGTGTCTTTCAAATTTGGGGTAAAAAGACCTGAACATGTTCTTCACCCTTACAGCTGTGTTAGTATCTTATATTAATTTTCTTACTAACCTCATTAACAAATATAATTAATTATCAGCAGAGTGCACAGCTGCCACTGTATAATTACCAGTTAAATTAATAACACATATTAAACACGATAAAGTTACATAAGTCTATTTTTTGTAAGGTGTTATCTTTCAAGTAACAACTTGCAATTAAGTGCAATGTTCTTTGTCTCTAATGAAATGAAAGCTTGGCCGACGTCTGTATTTCTCTTTATGTGCAGTGACGTGGGGTTGAAATAGTTTACTCAGAGTGTTGAGTCCTTTATGGAGGTCTGAAAGGTTTTGATGATCCTTTAAATAATTTCGAGCATCCTGCTGCAGACAGCGACGGTCTCCGAGCATCTTTCTGATTTCAGTTGACACATCTTGACTTAGATAATGGTAGGGTTTTTTCCCACTGTTATCCCGTATGTTAGTGCTTGCACCATATTCACACACCAGCAGTGAACACACGCGTTCACGGCTGTGAATGGCAGCAATGTGGAGAGGTGTATACCCGTCATAAGACTTGGCATTAAGATCGATCCCTACGCCACTCTGTCTTGAAAGATCAATGACTTTACACACCATTTCACCGTTTCCGCTTTTAGCAGCCCAATGCAGGATTGTGAATCCAGACATGAAATTCCTCTTCTCTGCCAGCTGAGGGTCTTGCAGCAGGAGGCTGTGGATTTGACGCCAGCCTCCTGTTGCTGATTTCACAAGCCACTGATGCTTCACTGATCCCAAAGGAATTCCATCCGAGTCTTTAGCCTCATTACCACCCGGTTTGGTGATTTTGCTACTCCTTCGCACTTGTGGCAAACCCTGTGCCTCCAGCTCTTTTCGTTTGACTCTCAGAGACCTGTATGGAAAACCTTCTCCAGCCACACTACAGCTCTGATACGCATTTACCTTGACTTTGATGGTTTGCTCAGCTGTAGAAGGTGGTGGTTCGGCATCAGCTGTGTGTGTTTTGAGGCATGTTTTCCCCCTTTCGTCATTTTGCAAATCACATTGTGGATTTGGTGGAGATTTGATGGCCACAAGGGCGAAAACGGATCCTGTTTTGCCACTTCCAGCATCACTTGTCACACTGAGCACTCTTGCTGTCAAAGACTCAATTGCATTACAGTCAGGTATTTCAGCATCATTTCCACTTGTACTGTTATTACTCAAAGTTTGGATGGAGCAATGACAGTAATTGTTATTAATAATATCCACATCCTCTATTTCACTGGAATCAAGCGCGGGGTTACTACTACATGGCGATATTAATTCAAATAAACTGTTATTCAGTGTAATTTTTTCACCTGTGAGTCCTTGGTACTTTTTCTTCACAGAAACGTACTTTACATCATCGACTTGTTTAACCACGGCGACGTTGTTGACCAGTCGTTTGAAAAGGTCTCTGTTTTGTTTCTTTTCCGCGGGGTCGCTGGAGTTAATAAGTCCTTTGAACTTGCTCACAAGCTCCGAGTTTTTCACTTTTCCCCCGTGCTCCAATAAAAAGGTTAAGATAATATCTTGAGTCAAAGACATTTCCCTGCCGCTGTATTTATTTTAGTAGTTATTATGTGAGATGTTTCAACAACAACAACAACAACCTGTTTCCGGTTATCCTTCTCTTCTCCAAGACTCACGAGCGCGCGATGAGTGAAGGATGCGGCGCGTGCACGGCGGAGGGTAGCAGAGTTCACGCGCAGCTGCATCCTTAAAAACACATAAATCTCAACTAAAGTGTGCATCTCGTTCACCACTTCATAAAATATAAACATCTAAACAAACGTATCTAATAACACATTAACTGTACTGTAACATTAAAAATAAATCCCCCCCCCCCAAAAAAAAACAATCAATACCATTTTACATGCGCAGGGAGGGAGAATATCGTTGTTTGCATGTCATCTTCTGTTTAGTTCATTTTTATCGCTCTGGTACTGTAGTAGTAGTAGGTTTCAGTGGTGATTTAAAAAAAAAAATCATCGGAGAATGTTAAATTATTCCATTTACAAAGTGTTTTCACAGCGGTGAGCAATGTAGCAAATCGCAGTCATGTTTGTTGATTTATTGAACGCAATGGCCAATCACAGGTGTTTAAGTTAGAATCCACTCACCGCTCGAGTTTTTGTCCAGTGCTGAGTTTTGCCCCTTAATTTTACCCACTTTTTATTAACAAAAAATAACTAAATCAAAACAAGTGATGCAAGAAAATACATATTTCTATCAATATTCGTTAGAAATTTTATTTGAATGTATCATGAAATTTATAAGAACATATATTAAAATGACCATATATGACAAAAAAAATTACAATTGACTTCATCGAATTTAATTAAATTGACTTGAACCTCAAAACGCATGACTGCTCAAATTTATGAAATCTTTAAAAAAATCAACATAAATCTGAAATATTTGTAAAAAAAAAAATTATATATATATATATAATTCTAAAAGGTGCAGACGCATTAGCGACATTTAAAAATGTAGTTAGATCCAAAAAGATCTGTCGTCTCAAATGTGTAGCGCTGTATGAAGCACATCTCACACAAAAGTCAATTTCAAACCAAGTGAACATGAGCAGTTTCTCTCTTCTTTCTTTGGACTATTTTCTTTTTTCATTCCTTGAATTGTTTGTTATACTAATCACAATAACGATGCTGATATGTGAACGACTATTTTTGTAGCTCATCGTTCTTCACCAATTTAAAAAATAATAAATTTGTTTTCCAATTCAACAAGTATACATTAGTCAGACGTACAAATTTTGTCTTCATGTGTATGTAGAACAAATGTTCACAGACCAAATAGTCTAAAAGAGAGTTTGAAAAAGAAAGTCAACATTTAACTTTGCAGACTATTGATGAAAAAGGTGATTCAAGTTGTTTATCATAATTTGTTCATATGAACATGCAAAATTACCATCTGGTTGACAGAACACTTATCTTAATTATTTTTTAAGTCGTCTGAAAGGGCACATTTCTATCTAAATCAACAATCCTCTCGCACTGGAAAAAGGACTTGGATGAATGTTAGCTAACTGAAAAGTGTCTGTTTATTTAAAGAATATGATGCAAAACTACAATAAGAATTGTCCAGGACCACATTTAGTGAAACAATAAATGTCAGGATGTTTACACGGTCACGTCACTCCAACTTGGACACATTTTGCAAAAAGAAGCAACAACTAATCATTACTTACTAATGAGTGCACTTGTTTCATTTGAACACTTCATCACTTAATTGACCTTGAATAATACAGTGACAAAACTTCCACTGTATAACTTTTGCTATATTTTGGATAATTTTCTAAATAGCTAAAAAAAAAAAAAGTCAGTAATCTATTTCAGTAACCTGATTCAGGTTGTGCGGAGACATTTCATGTTTGTGTATCTGTTAAGGGCTTTAATGCACGAACGGCTGTATATAAACGTGCTCCGCTCATTAAATGTCAGTCTCGGTTCACACAGAGCGCTGGGTTTTAAAATAAAAGTGATACCAGCAAAAAACAATACATTTAAAAGCTAAATTTGACAAGAGCAAGTGCACATTTAAATATAGCAAAGGCAGCTAAAGTGATACAAACAGTTTGCTGAACATTAAAACTGAATATGCTGAACACCTTACAGAGGCTTATAATGGTTTAGCATTTTCTTGGTTACTAATTTGTGGCCCCATCATTCCTGATTGTAACCGATCCCTATGAGAAACAGGAATGCTGCTTTCTTTGGAATGTACTGCATCTCAAAACTCGGTCAAGGATACTGTGTGCAGCCAAAACGGCCTTAGAAAAGTAGTTCATTTGTTCGCTTTTTAAAAAGAAAATCTTCACATTCCTTCATGTCCGGCGTAAAATACGTAAAATACTATAAATAAATGATGTAATAAATATCCCCTTAATCATTACCATAAAAACACAATAAATCACTCTAAAATGGCCATAAACACAAAAATAAAATGGATTTAAAACTTTTTTGTAGTTGATTTTGCTTGTATGGATTGTCATCGTAAATTCGCCAGCGAGAATGTCAAACTCAATGTAAACAGAGGCCGTCAGAAAGCCTCTACAATATTGATGCAGCTGGCCAGACAATCGAAGCTGCGTAGGCTGATTCATGCAGCGTCACAGTGACAGCACATGTGGTCATGTTCTTGAGGAACCTCATGAGGACATTGAATTTGGGCTTTGACACAGATCCTGCTCATCTACAGGCACTGAGGTAAAGCAAGGCCCCAGAGACACTCAAACCATCTCCTCCTCGCAGTGAGCGTCTCCCACCAGCAGAGAGTGCTTGTCGGGCTCGCTGAGGGCCATGCTGTTCATGGAGTGTTTGTCGGAGCGGAGCGAGTTGATGGAGGCCCGGCTGTAGTTGACGATGCGGTCGAGCAGGCTGAGTTTGGGTGAGGAGCGACGCAGCTCTCCCATGCCGATGTGAACGCTGACATCCGATAGGCTGCCTTGCTTTCTCACCTCTCCCACTCGTCTTTCCAGCTTCTCAGCACTGGGTTTAGAGTAACTGCAGAAACAGGAAATGAGTGTCATATTATCTTAAAGAGGCCTTTTGTTACACCTTTTTACAAAGTCTTGATTTTGTTTTTGGGCTCTACTTGAATAAGTTTTGCTTGAATATTTAAAACGCATTATTTTCACATATTTTACATTGTCTCAGCACCTCTCTTCCCAGTCTGTCAGTAACGCTCGGTTTAGTTTCTGTCTCTATGAAGCCCCTCCTTCAGAAAAAGCATAATGTGCTCTGATTGGTCGGCTGGATCAGTGTGTGTGTTTGTTAAATTAGGAATATTGTGAAGTGTTCGTTCCTGGAAGAAAACTCAAGACCACAATCGAGGCGTTTCAGGGAGTTCAAGTAACAAACAGTGCGCACTGATAAGAGAATAACTCCTTTTGGAGTCAAACAGCAAGATTACACACTAGAGAAAGTTGAAAATCTGAAAAAGCATAATAGGTCCTCTAAAATACCTAAAAAAAAATGCTGCTGATTAAAGGTGCATTGCTCAAGTCTCTGAGTTTTTGCAGAACTACGCCCCCTCTGGCGACAAGCGAAACTGCAACCAGAGTGGTGGCACCAGACAAAATTTTTCTTTTCTTTACTTTACGTGGAGTTTGCGTTGGGGTTTGGAATGGACAACAAGCCGGTCTCTTTGAATCCATCTTCTACCTTTGACGCACGAGTTGTCTTCACTGATGCGGAGAATGGCGGCTTATACACAAACCTGCGAGACATAGCCTGGTGAGCGTGAACGCGCCTGACGTCACGCCCAGTCTCAAATTCAAGCCCGAATCCCTCTTATATATTTTACTGTACAGGATTATATTAGAGGCAATCTCAGTGAGCAGAGAAGGGCTCATTCAGCCCATCAGGCAGTTCTTTAAGCATGTATAGGATAGAAAAACAGGTATTTTTAACATGAAAAGTTGCGCAATGCACCTTTAAAGCAAGACACCCCAGGTAAATTGGGTAAAAAAAAAAAAAAAACAGACATCACCATACTTACCCAGTTGACTGATTACATTAAGAATTGCAAACATTGTTTGTATTACAATTTTCTGAAATGTTATGTTTTTGAATATGCAAACGAGACATTATCTTAATAAATATGCACTAGTTTGCATAGATTTCCAGAACAGAAATCTGAACATTGCGTAAAGTCAGGTTAAAACTTTGTTTTATTCTTTTTACATACTAGAGTTAAAGGTTTTTAACTCTAGAGGGAATTTTTGAAACTGTAAAGTTTGGTGCAAGCACTACAGTTGAAAACACTGCATGTAAAAATATGCACTGTCATTGAAAGCTATATGCGCACATAGAAAAAAAAAAAGGACAATGAAATAAACACTTAAGTGTATTTTGGATGTTTTCTTTCAGCTAGTCTGAAACAATACGTTATGAAAAGCCAAATAGCACAAAATCTTAAAATTGTGTGCATGTAAAAAGGTTTTTGCCTGTAGTGTATTGCATTAAAACAATCAGCCCTGTTAGTAATGTTTAAAACATGTTACAAAATTAAATTAAATAAACAGAGCAATTCCAAGAGGGTATTCCTCACACCATCGGTGCTCGGGCCCTAACTAGTTTACAGTCTGGTGTTAATATCTGAGAGGTTTACCATTTTAGTAGAAGTGAGGACAGCACTACAGACACTGATGAGGCAGCCATGGCAGCAGAGCCCATCCAGGGCTGCAGCACCAGACCCACAGGCATAAACACACCTGCAAACAACAGCAACTCAATCAGTAATACACACTTAGACACCTGGTATTAAGATGCGTTTTGGATAATCGGATCACAAGTGGACGACACTGAATACAGGTGTAAACGGGGTCTAAAATGTTTTGAGCTTGTCCACTTTCAAGCACTTCCAGAGGTAGTCGAAAACGCATTAGACCGGATTGCTTTTATAGTGTAAACGCTCATGTGGTCGAATGTGTTCAAACAGCCACTAAAGGCCGTCTGCTTTCCGATTACTGACCTAATGCGCAAACATTATGGGAAGCGCGCTAGACAGACGAGATTTCAACTTTGTCAGCAAAAGACCCAAGTTTGGGTTGAAGACGAAAAACTTCTCACCATTCCTGATTTCTAACACACACTCGCAGCGTTCGGTGGAGTCTTCCGGCTGTCACAGCAGAAACAAAAGCTGATGCTCTATGTATATTTTTCCGTCGTCTCCGGGCGCGTTCTTATGTAAATCGTGCGAGTTTATTTTGTCCATTAGATCAAAAAAGTCCATACATAGACCTTCACCTCGAAGAAATCAGGACATTTTTCAAAGGCTTTTCCTTTTTCTTGAGACCTACTTAGTATGTTTGATAAACTATTATCTACAATGAAAAGTAGCTAGTTTTAAACACATCAAATGTCTACAATCTAACGCTTTGTACGATATTGTTTACTGCAGAATAATAAAATTGCACAAATCATGATTTTAAACTTATTAAACATGCCCCAAATTTTGCTAACTTGGGTTGGGGGGTGGTGGGGTAAATCTCACGTATGCTACTGTTCCAAAAGTTTGTGGTCAGTAAGATTTATTTTATTTTTTAAAAGAAAGGAATTAATACTTTTATTTGCAAGAATATTTGACAGTACGTATAGGCATACAGTATAATGTTACAAAAGATTTCCTTTTCAAATAAATGCTGCTCCTTTGAACATTCTATTCATCAAAGAATCGTTTCCACACACAAAAAAAAAAGTTTTTTCCCAAAAGTGTTTTCCACATTGATGATAATAATCAGAAATGTTTCTTGAGCATTAAATCATCATATTAGAATGATTTCTGAAAGATCATGTGACACTGAAGACTGGAGTAATGATGCTGAAAATTCAGCTTTGATCATTACATTTAAAAACTAAATTTATAATAATATTTCACATATTACTGTTTTTACTGTATTTTTTTTATTAAATAAATACAGCCTTGGTAAGCAGAACATAATTCTTTTAAAATCTTACCGACCCCAAACTTTTGAACAGTAGTGTAAAACAAAAAGAAAAAAATAGCTAATTTAATCGTTTAATTTAGTTCAACACAATCAACATTTTTTGAAGATTAACAGAAAATGCTAAAACAAAATTCTCACACCATTTGCTGACTTCATTTATGAGCGTTTCAGGCCCTATTTTGTACCTATTTGAGGAAAGTGCCAATAATACTGAAATACTTGTTTTAACTAGTCTTGTTTGGTTTAGATGCTCTTACCTGCAGCAATGGGAATCCCCACAAGATTGTAGATTAGTGCAAATACAAAGTTGATTCTGATTCTTTTTACGGTCTTCTTAGAAAGGTCGATACTCGCAACAACATCAAGAAGATCGTTCTGTTTAAAACAAAAGATTTGGCTAAATGACTCACAAAGCCTTCAGTTGAATGCACAAAAATCCAGGGCCAACCAATATAGGTAACAAACAATATAATGGTAACACTTTACAAAAAGGTTCATTAGTTCATGCATTAACTAACATGAACTAACTATGAGCAATATATGTTAATCTTTGTTAAAGGGTTACTTCAGGATTTAGCATTAAGCTTTGTATCAGTAGAAAAGCTGTAGTATTTTCGAATTACCGTGCTTTCCTTCCTCATATCCCCCTGAGACGAGAGATTTATGTATTTTTTGTCTGGAAAAAATCCTCCGATGACGCAAAAATCGTCATTTTGCGTCATCGGAGGATTTTTTGGCCAGAGGCTAAAGACTACAGCCAGTAGTAGGGGCTGTCCCGCATGTTCTCAACCCGCCCATAGAGGGTGGGATCTCTCAGTCACATAATTATCAAATAGTGTCAGGCTGTCAGCTATCTTTTATTTGGAAGCTAACCTAGCAGGCTCTTGTTCTGTGGAGAAAGCGGAGTAGGGGTTTACATCCTCTTTTTCCCAGACATATCCGGCCTCGAGATCGTCCAAAATGTAAGGGATTCAGCTTTTGATTTCTGCAGTCGCCATTCATTGTTTAACGTTACATGCACACCTTTTGTTTCAATCTAACTGACTTCATTCCGATTGGTGAATCTGAATGTAGTGTTTAGATGAACGCTAAACAAGTAATCGGTTGATGTGCATTTTAACATTGCTAAGAAAATTCCCGCTCCTCCGTGATAGAGACCGGTGCGTCTCACAGGTGTCGCTCATCAGTAATCACGCCACCGGCCTCGCGCCGTTCTCCCGCGGCCCTCAGTCTCGTCCTGCTCGCCACAGTAAACATGATGAATGGCGACTGTAGAACGCAAAAGCCGAATCCCGGATATTTTGAGCGATCTCGTAATACCGGGCAGACTCATCACGGAGACTCACTAGTTGTCTAGCCTGCCCAGCGCTCTGTTACCGGTAGGCGTGACCTCCTAGGGCATCGAAGCAAGTGCATTCTGGGAGTTGTTGTCTTTCATCCAAATGAGCCAAAAATACATTTTCTGGCTTTTCTCAGTCTAGAAGGCTCCAAATTCAAAAATAATTTCACATTTCTTCTACATAAATGACCCATTTTAAATACACATTCATCTTTCCAGAGCTGAAGTATCCCTTTAATTTAAAAAAAGCTGTTCATTGTTTGTTCATGTTGCATTAACTAATGTTAACAAGATTTTAATAATGTATTAGTAAATGTTGAAATTAACATTAGCAAAGATTAATAAATGCTGTGTGAGTGCAGTTCATTATTAGTTCATGTAACTAATGCAGTTAACTAATGTTAACTAATGAACCGTATTGTAAAGTGTTACCAATATAATGTTATAAAAATTTTTTTAACATGTTAATGTCAACATATCTAACCAGGCCATTACAGTGTTCATACCCTGATAAGCACCACGTCGGCAGCCTCAATAGCAACATCTGTGCCCGTGCCTATTGCAATGCCAACGTCTGCCATGGCCAGTGCGGGGGAGTCATTCACTCCGTCGCCCACCATGGCCACGCGTTTTCCCGCCTGCTGGAGCTGCTTCACTTTCGCCACCTTGTGCGATGGCAAGACCTCTGCAAACACCTTCTTGATGCCCACCTGTAACGAGCAAACGGGCACAACCTCAGCTGCTAAAATTCACTGCTGCGTGTGGACAATTATTATTCAAGGGGATATGAAAGTGTCCTTTACTTGGGCAGCGATAGCTCGAGCTGTTTTGCTGTTGTCCCCAGTCATCAGCACGACCTCCAGCCCCATTGCTGTAAGTGTGTGGACAGCCAGCTCAGCCTCAGGCTTCACGGTGTCCGCTATGGCCACCATGGCACAAAGCTCATCTGAGAATAAAACAGCGCACATCCTCAAAATAAACATTGAGCACTATTTGACCATTTGTTTATTATGTAGTTCTATTTAGTTATTATTAACCTCCATTCCTGTAATTAAATGGCGAAACAAACATTTGTTTCTCTTGTGTTGACATATTTACTGTTGTAAATGGAAGGCATAAAACAACTAACAGCCTTTAAATGAGGTCACAGCCTGTGAAAACTACAGCATGTGCCTGTTGAGTGTTCCAGGGACAAAAATAACCTGGTCTCACTCACTGTCCACAGCCACCAGCACTGCAGTGCGTCCTCTCTTCTCATGCTCCATCATGGCTTCATCAACATCTGCTCGCACCTGCAGCGCGTTCCTCCTCATCCACTCTCTGTTCCCGATCAGCACCGTGTACGAGGACGACTGTACTACAGCTGAAACAGACAAAATACCCTCACCAGACCATTCAAAGCCAAGCATTAAGGCCCTTGAACACGGAGTCCGAAATTCACGTCTGAAATTTCCGCACGTTAAAAAATAAATGCGGCCTCACGTTATGTCAATCACGCTTGCACACTGCCTCCGAAACTTTAGTTCGTCATAAAAAAAAAACGGATCAGGTTCGATTTTCTGTGTTTTTCCGCATCCGTAGCAAGCAGTTTTAATGGTGTTTTGACAATTCAGAGCCACCGAATCACGAATACAAAAAAACAAATACGACAATTTTGGACTCAGTGTGCAAGGGCCTTTAGACTCTTATAATTAAACTCTATATACAGTATGTCCGTTTTGAAGCTTGAATGCTTCAGTCCACATCCCATGTCATACAACATCATACAGATTTGGGATAGTAACATGATGGTAAGCAAATGACCATTTTCATTGTTGCGTTAATGATTCCTTTAAAGTGCCCCTATTATGCTTTTTCAGAAATTAGCTTCCATGTATTGTGTTATATAGCTGTAGAGTAGGCTCTCAGAAAGGAGGGGTTGAAAGAGACTGAATCCTTTATCGAACCGCTTCAGACACTGTGAGAAAAGTGGTGCCGCTGCAATGTTTATATAAGAAAATTCAAGTGTTTTTTGATCTTGGATGAATGTAAAACTATTGTAGGAGACCTCCAAAACAAAATTGGGAATCTGTAAAATAGCATAATAGGGGCACTTTAAGGAAAATACTTCACAAGCTGACGTTCATTAACCAATCATTAACTGTTAACCTAAAATATTATGTTAAATTAGAATTCAATTCAATTAGAATGAATAAATGTCTGTGACCCACTAGAAATATCGAAATTTATTTTACAAGGGATTAGTTTTCACATAGCAGCATAAACAACAGAACATGAGGATTCACACATCGTCACATCACACACCTGCAGCACTTCTGTGAACGGAGAAAAACATAATATATTTAATAAATTATATATAAAAGGAATAAATAGACCTATTTGTGAATTATATTTCACTTAAATACGTAACAGATTAACAGAATGAAAGAAAAAAACTTGCAACAAGTAGTATATGCTGCGTTTCGGTTCATTTTTGTGACGCGCTCCACAAAGAAGTTCACGGAAAGGAAACTGAGGCGTCAGAAAGTGGCATCCGGTTTGCGTTCTTTAATTCAGAAAAAGCAACTGGTTTAACTGATTCTTACTGTCGGTTGATGGTTAACCAGTTCATTATGAGCATCCCTACTGTCATGTGACACTCACCGAGTGGCTGTGGGTCCATGATGAGCGGGTGTTCATCGCTGTGGGCTCTGGTATCGCTGATCTGAATCAGGACAGCATTACGCTGGTTCTCCTCACTGTCACTGTCCTCGCTCTTCAGCAAGTTCTCGGTGTTGCTGACCAGACACCTGATCCCACAACCTGGCACAGCTTGAAAATCTGTACAGGTGCCAAGAGACTCCGTACCCAAGTCCTGAGCACAGAAGAGCCATTGTGAATCCAAATGCCAAATAAAGACTCATGCAATTCAGAGGATCATTTGAGCATCAGTAGGAGAACCGTTTACACAATGTAATTACTTTACAAAGTTTCTTTAAATGGAAATATCAAAAGAACAGCATTTATTCGAAATAGAAATATTTCGTAACATGTCTTAACTGTCACTTTTGATCAATTTAAATGCATTCTTGCTGGAAAAAAAAGTATTAATTTCTTAAAACATTTATTTCTCTTACTGACCTTTTCAATGATAGTGTAAATCGGTTTAAATATATAACTTCTTCACTTTTTTTATATTTATAAACTTACAATATATATAAACTTTTGGTATGTTTCACATCTAATGCAGACACACTTCGGTAATGACAATTATGGCTTCAAAATGTACTGTAATATTTAAATAAAAAGATCAATAAAATGTGGTTATTTAAAGCTGCACAAAAGAAAATATTTATACATTAATATTTTAACAGTTTAAAAATTAAAATGATTTTTTTTCTTATAGTTTTACATACAAAGCTATATGATTTTATTAACTATCTATCATACAAATGAAATTGTTTAAAAAAGTATTCATGGCTTTTCTGTTTTAGAAAATGATGCTGTACGACTATTGCATATTATTATATTTTAATGTAATGTCTAACTTAATGTAACTTATAAACCCCACCACAGGCTGTAAGTAAAGAAACAACACACCAGTAAGTCAAACGGACCTGTTTGCAATATTTGGTGATGGCAGAACCCAGCGGATGTTCACTGTTATTCTCAGCGGTGCCAATGATCGCCAAGAGTCTGGAGCGTGGCATCCGATTCCCTTCTGCCAGCATCTTCACCTGGACCACTTTGGGAGCTCCATATGTAATGGTGCCGGTTTTATCAAACACCACACACTGAATCTAAAAGCGCAGACAGATTTTTTTTTAAATGGTCTTATTCTGCAACTACTTTAGCTAGACAGCAACATTAAAATCTCTAGCCCGGAGCATCTCTGACCTTGTGTGCCATCTCTAACGGCTCTCCTCCCTTGATGAGGATCCCATTCTGGGCTCCCACCCCTGTTCCCACCATTACCGCTGTGGGGGTGGCGAGACCCAGCGAGCAGGGGCAAGCGATGCACAGGACAGTGATGGAGGCCTGGAAGGCAAAGCGGATGACAGCCTCTGCCTCAGAGATGCTCTTATCATAACCCTGCAGAGAGATAAATTCACCATTTCAATGTGTTCAAAGAGAAAGTAGAAACCTGGCCTGGTTTAAAATGACCTGAACCCTCTAGTGGGACTATTTTAAAAGGAACACATCACGGAAAAGTTGGTTACACTGTTTTAAGGTGTCATTGTTACAGTGTAATTATATATTTAAGTATTGAGTAATTTTAAGCAACTACATGTACTTACTATAGGGTTAGGGTAGGTTTAGGATTTGGTTGAAGGTTAGTTGCATGTAATTATGCATCATTTACTGTTATTACTATGGTAAGTACATGTAACAAGGACACTGTAAAATAAAGTGTTACCAAAAAGTTCAATGTACCATGTAAACACACTCTAATATTCACAAAACAAAGCTTATTGAAACTTTGGCTTACATTATAAGTGGACTTTAGAGAAAAAATAAAAAATTAAAATGATTCTGAAAGGATTTGAGGAACCATAGAAGAACACAAATGTACAGAGACGGGCTTCACTCACAGGGAAATACTTTTCCACGAGTGGAAAGTTCACAAAGCCGATCAGAATCCAGACTACGAGAGTCAGGAAGGAGATCCCAACGATGAACGGGACAAAGTAGCCGCTGATCTTATCTGCAAACTGCTGGATGGGAGCCTGATTGGAAAGTTTAAAAAAGGTTACATAGGCCAAAGCTGAAGCAGTCTACTGGATTGAAAAAAACACACACTTACAGGCAAACGTCAATGAATTTGTTTCTCTTGATATATAACAATTCATTAGAGCACCATAACGTAGGCGTTTGTGTTGACAGCAGATGTTGTTGAGTGAACGCACGTTGGAGATTAATATTTTTTAAATACAGTGATAAATTATGGGGTTTTTTTGAGCAAACACAGCACTCGTTTTGAGGTTAAAATGTAGGTTAGACCACTGGAGTCACATGGATTATTTTAATAATGTATTTACTACCTTTCTGGGGTTTGAAAGTGGTAGTTGCGTAGCTGTCAATGGAGGGACCGAAATTTCTAATTTAATCTCTCATTTTTGGGTGAACTATCCCTTTAAAACTTATGTTAAAATGTTTGAAATTAGTTTTGTATCAAAAAGTTTTGAATTGTGTAACATTTTGGTTACTAATAATAATATGTATCTGTGATATCTCATATTTTTGACTGCATTATTGTTCATTTTTTTCCACAATAATAGTAAAGTATGTCCAAACTTTAGAATGGCTGTGTATACTGGAAAATAGGGATTAGCACTAAATTAATACATACACTAATACATACACAGTAAAAGTTTGCCAAGATTTTTAAATATTTTTGAAAGAATTATCTTCTCACCAATGCTGCGTTTATGGATCAAAAATAAAACTGTAATATTTTGTAATAGCATTATAATTAAACTGTTCTATTTGAATATATTGTCAAATGTAATTTATTCCTGTGATGGCAAAACTGAATCATTAGGACATCAAGGGCCGTTCACGTAGCATCTAAAAACACACCGAACGGTAGGGCTGATCAATGGTATTAATGATGGGTCATTTCATTTGAATATCCCCAACTGAGCAAGCCAAAGGCAACACTGGCAAGGAACCGAAAAACTCCATCAGGTGACCCAATGGAGAAAAAAAAACCTTGGGAGAACCCAGGCTCAGTCGGGGGCCAGTTCTCCTCTGGCGTTTATGAACTAGAGGCCGGATTTACAGTAACTGTAAGATAAAAAATGTATATGATTGCCTGGCTTAATAGATGCGTCTTTAGTCTAGTTTTAAACTGGGAGAGCGAGTCTGAGCAACAAACAATATCAGGAAGGCTATTCCAGAGCTTCGGAGCTAAATGTGAAAATGCTCTCCCACCTTTGGTGGATCTGGATATCCTAGGTATGACCAGAAGCCTCGAATTTAGTGATCTTAAAGAGCGCGATGGATTATAGGGCGATAGAAGATCCGTTAAATAGACTGGAGCTAAACCATTTAGGGCTTTATAGGTCAGAAATACCTTGTAATTAATACGGAACTTTATAGGTAACCAATGAAGTGATGATAAAATCGGTGTTATATATATCCTTGGTCCTGTTTTTATTATTAGACATTTCATTTATTTGTATTGATTATTATTAAATATGTATTTAATGTTGTTATTATTCTGATACTGTCATTAACCTAAAAATACAAATACATTTTTTATAATAGTACATAATTAGAACTACTATCTCAGTCATACACAGACAGATTCAAGTATATATTTAGTGACAGACAGATAGACAGACAGATAGATAGACAGACAGACAGATAGACAGACAGACAGATAGACAGACAGACAGATAGATAGACAGATAGACAGATAGACAGACAGATAGACAGATAGACAGATAGACAGACAGATAGACAGATAGATAGACAGACAGACAGATAGACAGACAGATAGACAGATAGACAGACAGATAGACAGATAGATAGACAGATAGATAGACAGATAGATAGACAGACAGACAGACAGACAGACAGATAGACAGATAGATAGACAGACAGACAGATAGATATAAAGGAACAGAAATGGGACGCATTGATCTGTGATAATCTGAAGAATCAGAAGCTGTTCTCATCAAAAGACATGATATGACAGCAGAAGCTGAGCTGACAGACGCACCTTTGAAGTCTGTGCTTCCTCCACCAGTTTGACGATCTGAGAGAGGGTGGTGTCTGTGCCCACATGAGTGGCTTTGATCAGCAGAGAGCCGTTCTGATTGATAGAGCCTGCGATAACGGTGCTCCCCGGCTTCTTATTGACAGGCATGGCTTCACCTACAACCCAAGACACACATCATTAGACCACCATAGTGCAGTGACTGCACAAATTGGAAAATGAAGGAAAGAAACATTACACTGAAATATCTGGATTGCTTGGCCATTGCTATGTGGTTACTTGCTGGCCCAAGTCAAAAGAGACAAACCATCATATGCAAATCTTAATCATTAGACCTGATCAAGGCTTGACTACCTCAAAAGCCTATGGGAATTTAATTATGCACTGAGATGTCTGAGAGCATACTTAAAATCAGGGATTTAAAATGTATTGAATACCGGAAAAACAAAACACATTGAAACATTTAGGGCCCTATCTTGCACCCAGCGCAATTGACTTTGTACACCGACGCATGTATCATTCTTATTTTGCACCCTACTACGCACAGCGACATTTCCCTCCACAGGCGCACGTCGGTAAATTAGGGAATGAACTCCCGTGGGCGGTTCAGCGAAAAGAGGAGGCGTGTTCCAGCGCAAACATTCCCTGGTGATATTTTGCAGTTCAAGAAAACAATTCCGCCACAGACCAGGAAAAACCTAGTCTAAAGTCAGTGGCGAGTTATTCAGATGATATTTTAAGGGCGCATGCTTGTTCATAATGTAGCGTGCACAACCCGCATACACTTTTCTTCTCTCATTTACACAGACACAGCAGTTCCCATTTTTGCAAACCATACATAATTACAAGGAAAAATATTACCACACGAGGGAAATCATTGTGGTGTCCATGAAGATGTGAAAAAATAGGCATAAATCTAGCTTACACATTTACCCAAATTATTATACGCCTGTTTAACCCAAGCTAATTTGGGTGGGTTTCTCCCAGCCCCATACAATGTCACTTCTCTGTCTTTTACGGCCCTGATGAGAACGTCTGTCTCCTCGGCTGTGAACCGCTCCTGGTGTGTGCCTGGTAAATCCGCCGTTATAATAGCAATCCGCCATGGAACAAGCGCGCCTGCTCTTAAAGGGAATGTGAGATGTCGCTCTGATTGGTTTATTTCACGTTACGCTCAAACTACACCTATGAGTAATGTAGCTACTTCAGTCCAATCCATTTTAGATTTGGGAACCCGAGATCCGCCCACAAAGATACTTGCGTTTCGCGTTTGAAACTTTGATGCGTTTCAGATCGTTGAAATAGGGCCCTTAGAGTTATTTCACTCAAAAATGAAAATTATATCATCATTTACTCAGCCTTATGTCATTCCAAACCCGTAAGACTTTCATTCATCTAACAAACCTCAAATGGTTCTTGCGGAAGCTCAAACATACTGCGTGACGCGATAATAAATCTCATTGGTTACCGCAAGTCAAGCAAGAATGTCTGAGCTTCCGTTTACCAAATTTTTATGAAATCTGTTCATACTATAAAGTGATTGTGTTTCTTCAGAAGACTAGGATTAAACCATTCATTCATATTGATTTATTTTACAAACTCTTTATGCGTGTTCAGAAGCGTCAGAGTTTTGGGCGAATAGACTTTCTAGAGTCTAAAAGTCTATAGACTTTTATGGTGGGACAGAAATCGCTCAGATTTCATTAAAAATAAGTTCAATTATGTTCTAAAGATAAACAAAAGTTTTACGGGTTTAGAACGACATGAGGGTGAGTAATTAATGACAGAACAAAATTTTTTAGGTGTACTATCCCTTTAAGGTTCTACACATTATTTCGAATGTAGTTAACATTACGCTATTTTGTAGAAAAAGGCAGATGTTCTTGCCTCCATTGTTCCAGAACTTACACTTCCTTTTCAAATCATACTAGATAAAATTAACATCGGATTTTCTGATGTCAATGCTCTAGAGATTATCTCATTAAAGTAGAAAGGCAACATACAAATACATTTTAAAATTCAACAAATAATTCTCATTCAATTTTGTATGCTGCTAATATCATTTAGAGTGAAAAACATTTATTAGTGCCCTCAGACTTTTGTATGTCACTGTATAATACACAACAATTATCCTGCCTCATTTGTTTGTACTTATATGTTAGTAAGGAGAAAATTGTCCAGTCGAACCCGTAATGAGAGACTCGTCTGCCATGGAGCTTCCTTCAATTACTCGGCCATCCACTGGAAACTTCCCTCCAGGCACAACCTTCACAACATCTCCTCTCTGCACCAGCTCAACGTCCACCTGCTCCTCACTGAGAGAGAGAGATAACACAAGGTCATATGTGGAAGAAAGTCAGCTGTAATTTCTGTTGAAAGGAAATACAAACTACACAGCACAGGAGTCCCACAAACCTCAACACAGACATATCATCATTCAGTGTAACAACAGTGGCCTCTGTCGCCTGTAAAGACATCAGCTTGGACAGAGCCTCAGAAGTCTTACTCTGCGATTGAAGACAAAACCACATCAACAGTGCAGAACAATGCAGGAAATTAAAGTGCCCCATTATGCTATTTAAAAGGTTTCTAATTTTGTTTTGGAGGTCTCCCACAATAGGTTTACATGCGTCCAAGGTCAAAAAACACTTTAATTTTCTCATAATATACATTGCAGCATCACATCTTTTCTCACAGTGTCTAAAACTGTTTGATAAGGGATTTAATCTCTCTGAACCACTTCTTTCCAGGAGCCTACTCTGCTCTGATTGGTCAGACGGCCCAAACAGCATTTTCTCGACATGTCGACAACACAAACTAAACTCTTCCAGGCCTCAGCCTCAACTACAGTGTTTGAGGGTTAAATGAGACATTGTTTGTAGGTAGCCAATGAAGACCATAGGCTGGCATTATGTAAATTTGTATCAAACCTTCTTCTAACTCTAATCTAACCAAATCTAACTTCAAGCAGGAAGTTAGACTGACAACTTGTTTCAGGCAATTTAGAATCGGTTCTTTCTTTTGGGAGACAATAACTCCACTTATCCACTTTGAGCTTTGAAACTTTGCAGACCTTTTACATTCACAAACCACATGAAATGTAATATCCAAAAAGCATAAAAGGGGCACTTTAAGAGATACTATTACAAGCAGGTAGATGAATAACTTGTGCAACTGGAAATACTTGTTCACCTTTGCTATTTGCTCAAGCCACCTTCCCAGCGAGATGAAAACGAACAGCATGGGTGGAGTATCGAAGAAGGTGATGGGGTTCACCTTTGCCCTCTCTATCATGGCAACCAGAAGAATCACCAAAGAGTATGTGAATGCGATCGTTGTTGCCAGTACAATCAGCACATCCATATTGGCCGTCCGGTGCTTGACAGCTTTGTAGGCTTGACAGTAGAAATACCGCCCACCGATAAACTGCAGAGAGAAAAAACAGATGATACGGAGATCTACCATTCAGTACATAAAGTATTTGCATATTTAATGTAGACAAAGAACTTAAATATAGAAAGTGAGACATTTTCCTCTCACACTACATTGATAAGTCAACTGGCAGGTCACCAACCTGCACAGGGACACAAAAGAGAAATGAGATCAGGTTCATGATGGAGAGGCCTGGCAGAAGCTGTCTCTCCAGGAACATGGTGGAGTGGTACTTCTCTCTGTCCTCAGCTGTGATGTTATGGTGGTGGGACATGTCCATCATGTGATCCATGATCATCATATAGATCATCATGCCCATAACAGGCACACAGAAAAACAAACTGATGAGGAACGATCTCTTCCACCTAGGAGAAAACAGCAAAGCCAACTTATGCATACAGGTCAAAACAAAGACATTAGTTGTGTTCCTTCAAGAGGTAATGGACATCAAGGCTTAATGGACATCAAAAAAAAAAAAAAAAAGCACCAAAGAAGGTTATGTTGAAAGTCCATGGTTCTTATTTTAGGTAATCCTGTTTTAAAGTGCCTCCTATATGCTTTTTCAGATATTACCTTTCATGTAGTGTGTTATTATGTAGCTGTTTGTGAATATAAAAGGTCTGCAACGTTTCAAAGATCAAAGAGTTATTGTCTCCGAAAAGAAAGAACCGATTCTAAACTGTCTGACAACAAATTGTCAGTAAGTCGCTCCAGTCTTCCTGCTCTAAACGATGTAGGTTTGTAACACATTTGCATAATGCCAGCCTATTGGCTGCCTGTGACCAGCATCTACTCTGACCATCAAACACTGTAGTTGTAGCTGAGACTGTAAGAGTTTGGGTTGTGTAATCGACATGTCGAGAAGACGCTGTTTTCAATGCTGCGAAAGCAAATTCACTTTACTTGTTAACCATTTGGCTGGAAATGATATGCCATTGTTACAGTTTGTATCACTGTATCAACTACTGAGGAAGATCCGGAGCTGAACTTCAGATATGGTAATTAGTGTTTCATTTACGACTTGCTGTAAGTGGTCGACACTGTGAGGAAAAAAGGTGGTGCTGCAATGTATATTATGATAAAAAAAATTTGACCTTTGATGCATGTAAACCTCTTGTAGGAGACCTCCAAAACAAAATTAGAAACCTTTACAATAGCATAATAGGGGCTCTTTAAAAACAGATTCATTCCAGAAACGTGTTCCTCTTATTCCCTTATTTACGTACTGTTGGATCTCCCGGCTGTGATCCAAGTGACTTCCAGGACGATCTTTCTTCACTAGAGAGGCTGTAAATCCCATGTTCTGTTCATCAAAAATAGGGAAGTTCACGTAAGAACACGCTATAAAACAGATGTCATAGTTCCCTACAATATTATTTATAGCTCTGTTCTTGAACAAAATAAACAGACACTTAACTTTAAGCGACTGATTCAGAACGGCAATTTAAAACAATGCTCCTTATGTAAAACAAACAATTGATTCACAATTATCACAGTTTCCAGTAGAGTTTTTGTTAGCAAACTGCTAAACTAAAATGCTGTCTATGTAGGCAGCGCAATAGGTTTTGGAAAAAAGCTTAACATACATCTGAACATATTTATTCACATGAAAATGAATGTGAATTCACCTCGATCCATCTGATTACATCTCGAGGGCCGGTCACTTCTGGGTCATATTGGATGTGGGCTTTATTAGTTGCCAGGGCAACTGAGGCATAAAGGATGCCCTTATGCTTCATCAAGTTAGACTCAATTTTGTGAACACAGGAGGCGCATGTCATCCCTCTGACCTATTGAAAAGAGACACGATTGTCCACAAACTTTTGTTGATAGAAAAATTGGTCAAAAATCAACAATAGGACCTGCCAACATACCACAAGCTCCAGGGTTCCATCGGAGCCGTCGTAATTCTCCATGACTGTGGCAGTGAAGCCGAGCTCTCGGATAAACTCTGCTATTCTCTGAGGATCAATGATTGAGGAGCTGTATCGAACCTCGGCTTTACTGGCCATCAGTGCAACCAAAACAGAGTGTACACCTGTGGAAGAAAGACAATAGCAAATTAATTACAACCATACTTATATATTCACAGAGCCTTTGCATATCTGGCAATCTACCAATATGACATATGCTCCTCCTTTTTGTAACAGAGATACTGATTCTGTTTGATCAATTTTAGACACCATCACTGTGTGTAAATATAATCTAGCATTATTTTGATTTGGAAAAATCAGGGATTACCAAGCTCATTCTTGAGGTTCCTCTCAATGTTTGCCACGCAAGAGGCACAGGTCATTCCTCCAATCTGGATAAAACATTTGGAAATACTGTTTGTTGAAGGCTCAGGATCACTCTCTGCTTCAATCTCTTTCACAGTTGACCAGACTGGAGATAACGATAAGCTGCGGACAGACAGCGCTGGTGGTGATGGGCTTTTAACCATTGAAGGCACCAATGAATTTGTCTCTGTAAAAATGGCAGGACAAAGTTAGAAGTGAACTGGTTTCAGTGTAAATGGCAATTTAGGACATGCATCTAGAACTACAAAATACCAATAGCTGAAAAGTAATCAGACAACCAACAGTTTAGTTGGTTAGATGCTGTGATTTTATGATATAGGTGATATAGATTATATAGATTTTCACTCATTTTCTATAGGGTTCAGGTCAGGGATTGGGATGGCCATTGCAGATGCTTGGTTTTGTGCTCAGTGGCCCATTTTTGTTTTGATTTTGATGTTTGTTTTGGATCACTGTCCTGTTGGAAAATGGAATACTCTGCTGTATCTTTAATGCTGTGGACCTAATTTTCTTGTTCAGATGCAAGGCATCATGGATTTGATATAAAAAATTAAAACCTGACTGCCTGTGCTAGAAATCTTATAAAAGGTCATGTTTGGATCTTCCAACAGGACAGTGGTCCAAAAACAAACATCAAAACAAAAATAGGCCACTGAGCACAAAACCAAGCATCTACAATGGCCATCCCAGTCCCTGACCTGAAGAGAAGAAGCGCCAACATGGATCTGGGAATCTGAAGGATCTGGAGAGATTATCTATGGAGGAATGGTCTCTGATCTCTTGTCAGTTGTTCTCCAAACTCATCAGGCATTATAGGAGAAGACTCAGAGCTGTTATCTTGGAAAAAGGAGGTTGCAAAAAGTATTTGATAAAAGGGGGAAAATAATTGTTCCCAATATTTTATATTTTTTATATTATTTCATAATGTGATTTCCCAATAAACAATGCAGATTTATTTTTACAGCTTATTTATTTTTCTGTACTGCCTTTAATTTATTCAGATTTGATTTTATCCTGATGACTTGCATTTCTGTAAATTCTCCCTCAAACCCCCAAAATAAAACATCCAGACGCATGACAGTATTGAGAAATGGGAAGGAAATGTGCTTCACTGTAATGACAATAGAGTCACAAAGCCAGAAAATCTTAAAATCCCTAACCTAGACTTCACTGTCTTAATGCAAAGCACAATTTATTGCTTTTGTTCAGATTCTGTTCAGTTCTGCACCTTTTTTTTATTTTTGAGGGGGAAACAGTGGCAGTCATGGCTCAAATATGGTATCAAATATGGTAAACGTGTGTTGTACTTGACACACACAAAAAAAAAAACTCATTGGTTCTCACACATTAAGCAATCATGTTTCAGCTTCAGTGTTGATTGATTTATGTACAGTATGTGCGTTGATCAATGTGTATATGTGAATATATAATCCTAAATGTTTTAGTGGAATACATTTCAATGGAGGGAAAGAAATCTGACGGATTACGTTAAAAATTTCTTTGTTTGAGTTTCAATGATGAAAAATCATATGGGTTTGACATTTTTGGGGGAACTAACTATTTTTTACCTACAATGTTCATTCTACTTAATTACCAGACAGACACTTATTTGGAAGTTGCATTCAAAATCCACCTGGTTCAAAAACAACTGGGTTTGATGCCTCAGATTATTCTCCATCAGTTATTATCCAATCTTACAGTTCAGGTTTGTTAGATGAAGTGCTCCATCAGAGGTATTTAAAACAAAAAAGCACCATAAATGGGACAATGTAAACCTGCTAACCAGCCTATAACTGTCGGTAGTGAAGGCATATAGAAAGGAATATATGCCCCCAAGGAATAGAAAAAATATTTACCAGGCAGGAAAGCATCAAAGCCCATGTCCTCTATGGAGGCCCTCAGCTCTTCAGGGGAAGTCACTAAAGGGTCATACTCAAAAGTTCCCTGATGATTGGCTAGTGACACACGGGCTGATCTCACTCCTTTCTTCTGGGAGATCATGGACTCGATGGACTGAACACAGGAGCCGCAGGTCATGCCCTCAATGTGGATCTCCGCTACTGATACCAGAGGCTGGAGGAAGCTTGGCTCTGGGGAAGTTGGGATAATAGCTTTAAAATTCCCTGGAGGAAGGGCCTCAATGGCTTTCTGTAGCTCCACAGCTGAAACTTGTTTTGGGTTGTGCTGAATTGAAGCTTGTCTGTTCTCCAAGGACACAGCAACGGAATTCACTCCAGGCAGCTTGGATATATTGTCCTGAATATTCACCACACAAGACTTGCAGTGCATTCCTGTAACCTGAATCAGTGTAGTGATCGTGGAGTCCGTGGACGGTTCAGAAACCTTCTCCTCAGGAGAGGAGGCAGTCTGTTTGGGAGAGCTGAGCAAACGCTCTACTTCACTAGCCGAAAGTTTTAACTGACGAGGTTTGGCCTTAACAATGGCTTTGAAACCAGCTACCTCGATCTGTTTCACAATCTCATCCACCGTGGTAACATAAGGCAGGTAAAGTACAGTGGCTTCCTGGGAATCTAGAGAGACTGAAAAAAAGCATGGACAAAACCAAAATCAATACTCAGGAAATGTTACTTCAAGAGTTAATAAGAATATGTTCAATCAGCACTAGGGGGGCGTATACACAGGAGAGAGAGTGAGCAAGAGAGATGTAGAAACTGTAGAAAGAGAGATGGCTGAGAGACCTTACAAAAGAGAAAAGCTCAGAGGAATATCACCGGAAAAAGAAGGGCTATGAACAGACAAGAGCTTTAGGATACATGTTAATATTAGAAAAGGTTTCCAGCGCTGGAGAGACATAAAGCATGAAGGCCTGAAAACAGACGCAGAGGTTGCTTTTTTTCTGCTCCATACGCGAGTATCATGTTTTGAGTGTGTCTGCTGGCGACTAACAAACTCTTGCTTGAATACCTGTGTACTGTATGTTAATTTGTTGATCTCCCTTGTCGTTCATGTGTCATCTTCTCTTTATTGAAAGGACATCCACTCTTGCATTGTGTGTTCGTGCATTTTGAGGGAGGAGCAATGAAGGGAGGGGTGTGTTTGTTTGGGTTGATTTCAAATATCAACATTGTTCAGCAATGATTCTCAGAAATCGCTTACTGCGCCTTTAAATAGTTTTTGTTTATGTATTGCTGACTGACACAACAATGGTCTTTGAATTTATACTGACAGCTATTGGTGTGGAATGGATACAACATAGGGCTGATAAAAACAGGTTATCCTAAACTTATTGACTCTGAATATTTGAAAAGGGTTTCATTTGCCAGAGTATACACCAACATCAGCTCGCCTTCCTGCTCAACAAGAGCAGCTCATCATGATCCGGTGTTTTCCGTGTCTTAGAGCATCTCAGTTCACAGTGAATGATGCAATCTCCATCTCTGCATGTGTTGTGTTTTTCACATTTGCAAAATTTCCCAAAAATGTGTAAACCTGTACTCACAAAACCTTAAAGGTCCTCCTGCATTTTTCCGCCAAAATAAAAGTTTGAGGGTTTAACTCTTTCAAGTGAAATTAACTATTGTATTATCAAGTATTGTAAATAATAACTATGAAATATAATTTAATTATTTTACAGTGCATGCCTTAGAAATAATAATATATTATACATCTCTTAGAGCTGTAGGGCATGAGGAATCTCAAACAGCAGAGTTTAAGTTAATAATAATACTTTGTCTATGGTCAAAAGAATATTAAATTAGAAATTGTTAAAAATGGTATGCCTTTAATGTTGTGGCAATTTTTCCCTGTGGTATCAAAAAAGCCTTTGAATGTCGATATTTTCAAGGTATTATCAAAATTAGAAATTCCAGTATCATGACAACATTAATGTAGCATGACAAAGTAACTTTTTGGTTACTGGTGACATAAAAAAATGTCCAATAGCAATCATTCTTGTCACTTATGGCATATTTATTTCGAAATTGGTATAGTGGTTGGTTGGTTGGTATAGGACAACTTAGTTTGAATAAATGAGCAGGCACTGATTAGCTACTTGCTCTACGTTTATTTAAAATTAACAGCAAGACAACTAGCAGTGAATGTGCTTTCCATTAAATGAAACACGCACACTAAACAAATTTATTTGTTTTCTGGCCTATTCTGGTGGATGCGGTGATGCGGTGGTTACGCGTTCATGTGGCGCTGCCAGTAAAGCACCTACAATCTGTCACAAAGAACCAGCAAAAATAATTATTATGAATATGTAAAATATAGCAAGGAGATATTTTAATTGTTTATTAATAAACAAGTGTTTTCTTTGTCAGTATCTGAAAAGATGAAGGTGACGACGATGCTGACTCGCGATCTTCGCAGTAGTGAACGCGCCAGAGAGAAATGCACATTTACATAAGCAGAGAGCAGTCTGTAGTCTGCTTTCTTTCGTTTTGAATTGTTCTGTTTAAAAGTAGACATGTCTGTGACTGTGAGGCGAGTAGGCGACCTTATACGCTGAGTTTCGGTTCATTTATGAGACGAGCTCCAGTTCACGCGCCGGCCCCTCTGTTTCGTGATTATCTATCGTCTGCTATATTTATCTTTTATTACTTCTTATTGATGAAATCCAGGCAATTGGTTGATGAAACATTGATTAAAATTAAGATACAATTAATATAAAACGAAATTCGTTTTAAAGAAAGGTTTTGTGCTTTCTGTTTGATGCCTCTGTGAAAGTTTTAAAGCATCTTTTAGTGCCGCTTTCAGAGCGCTCACGTCCATAACATTGTTTTTTCCTCATAAATGCGAACACGAAAAATTAAATAAAATGAATATTTTATGTTCTGTGGAGACTACAGTTACTCATAATTTGTATTCTGAATACCTAACGCCGGTACAAGTATTCCCCAACACTGATAGTATAACCTTATCTGTAATATATTTTAATAACACGGTTTTGGCGTTTATAGAGTTCTAATGACGGTGTTCAACTATAACCGTCGGTCTCACGGTTATATCATAACCGTCACACCCCTAGCGACCCGCAATATATGTAGTATACACTTCTAGAGCACTGTACACTGTCCAAAGTACTATCATTTATGTAGGGATAAAATATTTTCAGTGGAAAAAAAAACTTGTGCATCTTTAAGCAAGATATGAGAAAGTGAAGATCATCTTCATTACATCAACCTAAATGTATAGATTGTGTAAGATCTAATTTCTTATCTACAGTTACTAACAGCACAAGGTCAATGAGTTTAAACTTCATTTTACCATGTAAACGTAATGTATGACACAATTCACCAGGAAATGTTAAAGTTCATTGCAGATTGTTTTACTCAAGCAAAGGTAAATGTCAAAGGTACCTTTAATCTTCTCAACCCCTTTTAACTTCCCAATCTTGCCCTCGATGGTTGTAGTGCAGGACAGACAAACCATTCCTTCAATACGCATTTTCACCGCCTCTACCCCGCTGGAGCTGCGAGAAGTCGGCCCTTGCTGTGGACTGAGCGCTGGGCCGCAAGCTGCATCAGGAGCCAGGAAACGCATCACTTCCCCGAGCTGCTCCACGCTGACCAGAGACGGGACAAACGTGACAGCCAGGCTTTGGTTTTCAGCACTCTCTTTTGTCTCAAGCACCCCTTTCGTCTGGGCCAGTGTGCTCAGTGCCTGTTGGATAGAGTCTGTGCTACAGCCTGCTTTGCTGAATACTTTGGTTTCAGTTTGAACTGGTGTTGGCGTAGCGTTTGCCAGCCTGGACTCAAAGCCCATGTCTTCAATGGCCTCTGCTAAGGATTCTGGACTATGGCGAGTGTGGTCATATGTCACAGTTGCGTTGCTCAGCTCCAGAGATACCTGTGGTACAAAAAAAAGATCATAATGTGATAATCTGTGCTCTATTACAGCACACAGTCAAATTGCCCAATAAAAGCCAGTTACTCGTAGAACAGCATTGTTCCAGTAACTTTGCACAACACTTCCTTTTCCAGCAGATAGTTGCGTTCCTGGATGTTGATTATTTAATACAGATTCCAGCAGTACTGAAATGGTTGACGTATGATTGTTCAGATAGCTACTATGTTAATAAACAGGCCGACATTAGAGGCCGACAATTAATATAAATAACTTTCTTGTGAACCTTTCCAGCCAGCTAGGAAGCTGAAATTTGGACATGCTCCCCCCCTACACCTCACTGGCCTCTAGTATAATAGCTTAAAATGCATTTGTAGACCTTTACAAAGGTTATGAAACTTCATCATGTTCATGTCAGAGCAGCCCTCTGACACTCCAGACTTTCATTAGGCTATACATTTTTAGACCATAATCTGGAGCAGTTTGAGTTTGAGCTTCAGTTATATGTAGTCTTAAACAATACCTATTTTTCACTAAATGTGGGTTAAGTGCTTTAAGCATGTGCTTTGCTGAAGTGGTTCGATCATCGCATGATGATGAAGCCAATGTGACTCCTCAGGCAGCTCACACTGCTGATTCACTCATATCATATGACCCTTAAACCCTGAAATCCTCACGAAGAGACAACAGGAAGTTTGTTTCGCTCAATAAGCACAAATCTAGACCGAGTTGCTTTTTTTGTGCTCAGTATATTGACCGCTTGCTTAGACAGAGCCATATTGTTTGCTTCTGTGTGTAACAAAGACATTTATAGTATTTGGCATTTGACAGTACTGGTCAATACTAATACCACCGGTTTGCTTTTCAAAGGTTAAAATGGCATCTTAGACAAACAAATGATTAGATTATCTGCTTGTTTGACCCATGTCTGCAGGGTAACTGTGTTTTAAGGGAAAGGGCAGGACGAATTACAACAATTAGGCTGTGTCTCTAAGTTCAACATACGAGTGGCTTTCTTCAATTACGTGACAGTCGCTGGAGGGAAGGCTCTGGTAAATATTATTACCACCATATATTGCGGTCAGATTGCTCTACCAGCCACCCAGAGAGGCCCTCTCCTACAATGATTCATGGAAAAAGGACACCTGGAAATGTAATCAGTGGCTTCGCTAGGTTTATATGTGTTTGTTTAGGGATAAAGAATGACATTTACATTGATTATCATTATCAAATGCCCATAAGCTGGAAAGGCACATATAAAATGTGTTAATAATAATCATCATCAAACTAATAATACTGTATGGTTAGACTTGTAATGATTTTAGAGAGATGTATACAATCAATGAAGTTGGAAATGATAATAGTGATCTATAAAAATTGTTTATTAAAAGTTGTCAGGGTGGCTGACAACCATTATATATTGATAGAAGACAAAACAGAGTAAAGTATTATAACAAATGACTACTCATTTCCATTTTAATATATTGTAAAATGTAATTTATTGCTGTGATCAAAGCTGTATTTTTAGCATCATTACTCCAGTCTTCAGTGTCACATGATCCTTCAGAAATCATTCTAATGTGCTGATTTAATACGCAATCTACATTTCTTATTATTATCAATGTTGAAAATAGTCACATTAAATCATAAAAATATAATGTAATAATATTTCACAATATTATAGTTTTTACTGTATTTTTGATCAAACACACAAACATTTAATACAATTTGACATTACAACACATATTTTAATAAATGTTAATTCACTAAAGGGAAATGCTTATAGACTGTTGGTATATTTTGAAACTCACACACAAAAAAAGAGTTAACTCTTTTGTTAATCGACCAAGCAATTGCAACAATTCATAATTCATTAAAAAAATGTATATAACAGATAAAGATAATAACAGAGGTAATCACATTTACACTCACTCATTATTGTGTTTATTTGTCACTACTCACCTGTATATGAATGACGCCTGGCAGATCCCCAATCCGGCCCTCGATAGACTGAACACAGGAGCCGCAGGTCATACCCTCGACCCCCAGAGTCACACGACACAGTTTAGTGCTCAACGCCATTCCTCCTCTGGAACATAAGAGAAAACAGGGTATGTATATAGGCAAAAATAACATGCAAGTGTCAATCACTGGACAGTGGACACACAAGCAGCTTTCTGACCCACAAGAGCAAACATCAGTCAGTTCCATGCTTGTAGACACTTTAGACAACAAACAGTGAATCAAATATGACCAAACTCAGTGATTTTGAAATGCAAAAGCAAACTATGAAAAACAATTACATGAGTATAAGGGCTGTCACATCAATTAATCACATCTAACATAAAAGTTTGTTTATATAATATGTCTGTGTATACTGTATACACACAGACATGCACACGCACATATACATGTGTGTATATATATATATATATATATATATATATATATATATATATATAGGCTATATATATATATATATATATATATATATATATATATTTGGGCTGTCAAATGATTAATCGCATCCAAAATAAAAGTTTGTGTTTACATAATAAATGTGTGTGTACTGTGTATAATTATTTTATATATATAAGTACGTACACATGCTTGTATATATCTGAGAAATATTTGCATGTATATACTATATATAGATTTATATATAATTTATATTATATAGAAATATAAATATTTTATAAAGAAATAACACATTTTTCTTAAATATATAAATGCACGTGTGTGTACTTATATATACAAAATAATTTTACACAGTACAAACACATTTATTATGTAAACACAAACTTTTATTTTGGATGCGATTAATCAATTAACAGCCCTAAGTATATGTGAGTGTGCATGTCTGTGTGTGTATACAATACACATACATATTATATAAACACAAACTTTTATGTTAGATGCGATTAATCGATTTGACACCCCTAATGAAAATATAAAGCAAGATATTTTCAAAGTGCCATGGTGTTACCAAGATGCATGATCAAAAGATTTACTTTTACGTACTTTTAGCTAGTCTTAAACATAACAACCCGTTAACAACACTTTAATAACAGTCTCATAAAACAGACTTGGCTTTCTTAATAAAGAACAATTAACCCACTAAACACCTTCTGAATGTTACTGACACACATTTAAATTAAATTTGAGTTTAAGCCTCACTTCCAGAAGTTCCAGGAGATATAATGTGTGAACGTGACTATGGCAAAGTACAATACAATACATCAATATTACACAATTCTTATTTGACAAACAGTTTCTATATTTTAAAACAAGACTTCTAAATTATAAACACAACTCCAAATAAACTCAAAGTGGATATTTTATCTCACTTGATGACATTATTGATCTGGGAAACATAAGAATTATCATTTACTGAAACACAATAAGGTTTAAATAAGGTTTCAATTTGTTCAACCTCAGTTAACTACATTAGTCAACATGAACTATCAATAAAAGCATTTCTAAGGAATTAATTTACAATAGCATTATTAAACTTCAAGCGACATTTTGAACATTGAAGCAGATTAGTGCTCGATAATCAACACTTGACCACATACAAAAGTGATACAATGTTACAAGTAACCAAGCATTGACGCGTCATCAAATGTTATTTACAAACATTCAGAAATCTTTTCATAAGTAAGTAAATGAAGTAAAAGATGTGTTTCAGACAAAGATTTAGGGAGAAGATGTGTCGCTCGTTTTGAAGTCTCTCTGTCCCGAAGCTAACAAACAGCAGACGTGAAGAGCACAAAACAGCTTGATTTCTTTACCTTTCATGCGAAGTGATGATCCAGAGTCACTGGAACAGCAGGTTTAATCCTCACAGGACGTTGCACTCACTTGATAGGGAAGTTGGACTGTCACTTTCACACTGACAGCAGTTAAGTTAGCTGGCTAACATATACTTTTCCTAATTTCTAGCAGCCTTTCGCACCTCACGTCCTCAGAACCTGCCCACATCGAACAAAACACAAACCAAACGTGTGTGATGAGTGACTAAACACATCAGGAGAGTGTGTCCCGCGGGAGATTGTTAAATCCATGAGGAATATTGGGCTATCATCACCCGGGCGCGCGGACCACAACGCAAATCGTTCCCAGTGTGTTCGAGAACATCAACAGCCGCTGAAAACTGCGCAGACGTTAATGACGTCGTGGCAGATTCAAGGGCGTCAGTAATGCGTAGTTTTGGAGCTACAGCACGCATGAGAAGTTTGTAGTGCACTAGTGTTAGATTCGCGTCCACGTTAAGGTAAGCTCACACTCACACTACACGACTGTGGGCTGGATTTTGCTGTCGCAGACTGGTTTGTATGTGACAAAACCTAGTAATGTTACGTTTGACACACTGAACTGAAGCTTCGAGCCGAGGCACGCTACAGGCTACACAATCTCAACAATCTCAACTCTCGAAGCCCCCGGTTGCGTGTATTGGTTTCACAGAGTCACGTGATCGACGACAGACTGCCCAGTCACGTGTGCAATTGACTTTGCGTGTAGGAATGTTCGGACACCAGGGGCCAGCTGCATAAACTATGTTAAGACTGTGTATTAAGAACTAGTTCGACCAACTAGCTGTTAGTTAAGAAGTGAAGTCTTACTTTTCCGATTCAAAATAGACCAATCTCCCTTTTATCTAACTTAAGTTACTTTAAAGAGTTAGGACCTTCACCATAGGTTAGGTCTTGAAGAAAATTTTTTTTATGACTAGTCTAAGCAGTTTTGCAACCTGCCCCAATCTTACTTTACTAATCATACAAGTAATAAGAAGAATACAAATATTTCGAGCAAAAAAATACTTGCCATATAGGCTATGCAACTCTGTTAGTCATGTATGTGTTAATTGTTCTTCTATTACATCATATTACATTTTATTATCTCAGACTGGCATTTATTGCCACCCTTCAATGGGTAGGCTACATTTAATTTATCAGAGGGAGAAGTTTATTTAATACAGACACACACACACAATCACTTGTGTGAATTTATGTTTTTTCGCTGTTGGCAGGGCTGCCTCTTGACCAAATGTCTGCTATGACAAGACGACAACAGATGACAATGAAACCTTGAAGTGAAGTGTGAGCAGCACATCAATTCTGGTAGTCTTATAGTCCAGTCTTGTGAGCTTCACCTTTGTCGAGTCAGAATCTGGAGTCCAACTAAACAGAAACACACTTCTGTATGGCTGCAATCGAAATTGCATACTAGTTGGCGAAATACAGTAGGCCTATGCTATGTGACAAAAGAAGTATGTCCGAATTCACAGTACTTTAGGCAAAAAGTATTTGGATGGCCTACTTTTTCCGGCAAGTGTGCATACGATGGACACTTTACTATCCCATGATGCCACGGGAGAGGATTTGTGAATGGAAGTGAAGCAACGCAACTGATGCTGGGTCACACGATAATGACAACATGGTAAATGTAGTAGCCTACGTCCGGATTATATTCATACTACACACACTCATACTATATAGAACACACTTTTCAGCACTCACAAAGTAAGTACTTATTATTAAAATTTTTATATGCGGTGGTCAAATGTTTTACCTGATTTGGTTTTAGGGGGACCGACCATATACTTTAGTTTAAAACTGTAGCGTTTAGCATTAGGGACCCCCAGGGGACCTCTTGAAGCTGGAACTAGGGGGCGCTCTAGATCGCAACCAACATTTTATTTTTTACAACAATAGACTCACCTACACATTTTACAGTAAACATGTGACATTCAACAATCACCAGAGATTAATGTGGTGTTTGATATGTAAATGGTCACCAGTCACCTTTAATTATATTGTTTTATACGGATATGCGGTTTCAAAGCAGCTAAAAAATCTAATCTTATATAGTCTCTATAGAGAGAGACACCTTGTACAGTTACATGGATTAAAACGAGACTGTGAGCAAATTTTATTTATTTTTATTTAATTAATTTATTTGTCAGGGACAATGTACAAAATACATTAATCTTACGAAAAGATGTTTTGTACCAGAGTTAGCAAATGCTACTTTCCATCTGCAGTCCCTGGGCAGGTCCACACAATATTAAAACATTACATTACAAATAACTGTCAGTAACACTAGCAAATACATGCAATATTAATCCAACAATGATCATTTAAAACTAATCAGATGTTTAAATGAAAAAAAAAAAACTCACAGCCTAAAATATATACAACATAGACAAAAGCATTTACTTCAATATTACATTTGTAGACTTTAAGTGTGCTGATGCTGACACAGCTGGTTATCTGCGTAAGTTACAGCTTAAAAAAAAAAAAACTATATATGTGGTCTCAGACTTTTCAACACTATATCCTATACTCTATGTGTTTTGAATACCGTTCAAAAAGTTGGAAACCATTATTTCAGTATTTAGCAGTTAAAGGACAGCACTGTATGTGTAAGAATAAGTTCCTTGTGTTGAAAAGTTTGACTTTTTGTTATTTACTGCATGCTGTATGAACATCATTGCTCTAAATGTCCAAATGCTTTTTGGGGCCACTGTAGTTTTGTCTCTAAAAATCTGAATCCTGGGATTCATGGGATATGCTCAGCAACTGCAGTATGTGAGCTTCAAGGTCAGGTTTAGAAAGGGTGATACTGTCATGGAAATGATCTATATAGCGATCAAACGTTTTGGGTCATAAGATTTCTTTGTTTTTGAAAAAAGTCTCTCATGTTCACCAAGGCTGCATTTATTTGATTCTAAATACAGTAAAAACAGTAATATTGTGAAATATTATTACCATTTAAAATGACTGTTTTCTCTTTTAATATATTTTAAAATGTAATTTATTCCTGTGACGGTAAAGCTGAACTTTTCAGCATCATTACTCCAGTCTTCAGTGTTGCATGATCCTTCAGAAATCATTCTTTGATGCTCAAGAAACATTTCTGATTATTATCAATGTTGAAAACAGCTGCTTCATTTTTTGGGGGAAACTGTAATAAATTGTCCATTGATAAATAGAAAATGCACACTACTGCTGTCACTTTGATCTGTTTAATGTGTTCATCTTGGTGAATAAAGAATTAATTTCTTTTTTAAAAAGTGTACTGACCCCAAACATTTGACTGGTAATGTACTTACATGTGATCACATGATCTTAGTTTGGATGATCAATGCTCAAGACTGTTTTAAAACCTCAATGTAGTGTGTTTGTGTAATGCTTAGTACAGTGTTGAAAAGTAAATTATTATCTGATCTTGATGTTTAAAAAAACAAAACAAAATGTTAGGCCTATGCATGTGCAGTATGTAGTTTGAAGAAAAGAATTAAAGGTGCCCTAGAATGTGAAATTGAATTTATTTTGGCATAGTTAAATAACAAGAGTTCAGTACATGGACATGACATACAGTGAGTCTCAAACACCATTGTTTTCTCCTTCTTACTTAAATCTCGTTTTTGAAAAACAGGCGAATCTCCACATAACACCGACTGTGACGCAACAGTCGGGATCATTAACATGTACGACTCCAAAAATGTGCATATTCCAGCCCATGTTCAATGACAGGCGGAACTGCGCAGCCGAAGCATGGCAGTTGTTCAGTGTTTGGATGTACAGATGAACACAAACAAAGGTATTTAGTTCCTTCATCCGAGCCTCTGAAGAAACAATGGGTTAATTTTATTTTCTCTGGAAATTTCCAAACATTTCACCGACGAGACTGTTTCCTCAACTTGGGCCAATACAGAGCTGCCCTCGATGTCTGAAAATATATCGAGCTACTACCAAGCAACACTTTCTGTGTTCAATACTGTATTTACATCATTGTGTTTGCATTGGTGAAAGCATTAGAGAGAGTGCAGAAACTGCGTTGCAATGATAAGATCTTTATTCTCGCGATCAACACACTGTCATCTGTTTGCTCAATGCTCATCACCGGCAACATTTTATGTGATGGGAATAGATCTAAATACTTTAAAAACAACTCACGTTTCGTTAATCTCGATAGCTGTAATAGTAAAAACGTATAATATCTGTAGTAAAACTCTCTCTATTCAAGAGAGTTTCACATGTACTACGTAGCTATTTCATATGCAATCATGTCAGCCAATCACAGCAGAGGCCGGTTACACACAGCAGACACTCCCCTTCAAACAGAGTGTTTGGGCTCAGGGCTAAAATCAGGCTAGGAAAAATGCCTTTTATTTCTAAATTATGACTATTTTTTATCTAAAAAAACATACTAACATTATAAAGGTAATCCAGAAAACATTATACAATAAAAATAAAAACCATTCTAGGGCACCTTTAAGAAAAATATCAAAACTGTCATTTAAAAAATACCAAAAAAAATATAAAAGATAAACAGGTTGACAGCTGGCTGCACAGAATCTGCCTGAGACAGTCTCTCACAGCTGGGGATCCGCACTGTTAAGACACTGGGTCTGATTTCCACAGCATGACCAAGCTTCATGGACGTGTCTCAGGCACAACAGAAACTTGTTCACCCTTTCCGTACGACATCTACCAGCTGAATATGACATCAAACATCTGTTTTAAAACTTGTCGCTTGTTCTAAACTACTAGAATATCTCAGCTGTCAAACTTCTGTACCATGTAATTTCACCCTCCACAAAATCCTGACAGTTTGAAACACTGCTGTATAACTATGTATTGAAAGTGACAAGTTGAAGCTCGTTGTGGCTTGCTTAGTCACAAAAGATTTAAAAACAAAGAAAGCTGTGCTTCTTTATTTAACTGTACAGCACTCAAAAGGTACCAACTTGATGGAGGAGATTCACAGGATTAATCACAGATCAGTGTGATGGCTTCCAGATGGCTCTGTTGTTTGTGTCGTCCTACTATACAACATCCAGAAAGAACAGGATGAGTCAGTGCCCTCACCTGGATGCTGAATTATCCTTCAAGCGTCATTTCACTGGGTTTAGTATTCTCTGTTGAGGTCAGGGCCATTTTCTCTAAGGAGGGCATGAGGTGCTTCTAAAAACATTCTGATGAGGAAATAATCTACAGTAAAACAGACCTAATGTGAGCTCAGAGGTTGTAAATCAACGTTATATGCTTCTGTTAAAGCCATCTGTTTGCATTTTTTCAACTTATTTTTTAAATAGCTGTGTCTGAATTTGTGATGAGAAAACTACATTACCCATGATGCTGTACAGAACACTCCACCAATCCGATAGTTGCGGCAAGCAAATTGTGCCAAAAGAGCTCTAAAGTAAACGCTCAGTTTATGAAGCACTGCGAATGATTTATTCAAGTTGTTGAGTCTTGTTTTGTTTTTTTGTTTTGTTTTTATAATTAATTTAATATTTGTGTGTTTTTGTATATATATATATATATATATATATATATATATATATATATATATATATAAATGCAGATTTTGCAATTGCATATTCATCCTTTTAAATTTTTAATAGATTGTCATTCGCAATGCTTCATGGGATTGCATTGTAGTCCTTTCCCTCATTAAAGTCATTCACAGTCTTCTGCCTTTTTGTCTGAATTTCAAATACTTTTCACTTTTTAGAAGATTTTTTTTTATTATTCCCATAATGAAAAAAATTTATGGAACAAATACTTCCAGAACAAATGGAACTGAAAAAGCGGGCAGGCAATAATGCACTCTATAAAACAAAGCAAATATTAGTAACACTGTCCAACAGTTACACCAGTGGATACAATTCCAAAAAGAGGCAACATCTATTGGCCTAACTGAGCCAAACTTGCGCAAAATGATGAACTTTTGTTAATTACCATACCAATTCAATTAACCAAAATGAGCTTGAAATATCTTTAAACACAAAATGATGATTGAACAAGGCTGTTTTTGACCACTTAGCTCAAGTTAAATTAAAGGTAAATTAAAGAGATAGTTACCCCAAAAATGAAAATTCTTTCATCACACTCACCCTCAAGTTGTTTTAAACCTGCATGGGTTTCTTTCTTCTGTTGAACACAAAAGAAGATATTTTGAAGATATGGGTAACCAAACTGTTGATGGACCCCATTGACTATCAGTATAAAAAAAAATAAAAAAAATGGAATTCAATGGGGACTAGAAACTATTTGGTTACCAACATTCTTTAAAATATCTTCTTTTGTGTTCAACAAAAGAAAGAAACCCATGCAGGTTTGTAACAGCTGGGTGAGTAAATGATGTCAGAATATTAATTTTTGGGTGAACTATCCCTTTAAAAGCTCTAACTTTACTGAGAATTTGATGATAGATAACTAGAAAAATAACAAAATCAACAATACATGAAACATGATTTTCACTGCACTGTATTGTTGTTGTAGTTATTAGTTTTGAAGCAATGTAAATACTTTAATTTGTTTTAATAAACAGCATGTTTATGTATTACATTTAAAAATATATAAGTTTGCAGTTTTATATTTATTTTATATTTTTATATTTTATATTTATAGGTCATGACATGTTTGAAAATTAACCAGCATGCCTACAAAACAAATAGCACCATAACGGGGTGACCTCATGAAATAATGAAATAATGCTTCATGTAAAGGGTATGAGAAGCCAGCGGCACTGACTTCGCCTGTCTTGTCTGGTCTGTTCTCAGCCCTGACGGTGGTGTTTTTGAATTCCAAGTCTCTATAAAAATGGATGACACACCGGTTGATGACCCTTCCCTGAAGGTACCGGTCGCCAACAACAGTGACACGCTCAAGCTGCTGAAGATGAGTTGCTGTTCTCATGTATCTCCTGCAGGTCAGTGCGTCACCATCTGAGTCATGGCAAAACTAACAGGTTAAGATTTAGACTGAATATGAACTTGGTTTCAAGTCCACAAGAAATCAAAATGGACCCATTTTCTTTTTTAATATCCATTGCTGGTCTTATTAATCTAATTCGCTTACAGTACAAGCTAAAGCTAAGCTAAAATCTTGTCATTGGCAAGGCACACACTTTTTTCTCTTTAATTAAACTCACAATTTTGTAAGTTAAGGCCAATTCTAAAGATTCCCGAACCTAAAGCCATAGAAATTTCATTCACAACCTCATGCGCTCGTTGTATGTGCGTAGTCTAGTGTTTTGATCAGCTGAGAACTTGTGAAGACCTTATTCGTGTAATGGAGTCGGAACAGCGGCAGGAATCCCTGCGTCACACACAAACGAAGATCTGCTGTGAGGAGACGTGGTTCTGATGCCTGTACTGAACTATGGGCGACATCTCATCACTGTGATGAGAAAACAACTGGCATGCTTGAATATTCTGTCCTTTTTACGGTTGTAACATCATGTTCAGTTTTTGGTTCGTTTGCATGCCTTTGGTCTGTGTTGGGTTCATATTTCAGCGTTCACACTTATTCAAATGAACCGCAGTAACCGAGCAATCGCATTTAATCAAACCAAACATGCCACCCTAACTGTACCAGCGCATCGAAGTGGTGAACGAGATCCCGGGCCAAAACCAGTTCCACACTATCAAGAAGAGCACTGTGAGCCCTCATTAGCCACTCGTCCCAGGGAAACATCGCCATGTTCTTGCTGGAGGAGTTTGAGCCCTTCTTTCGTGAGGACACACCCGTCACGCATCTGTACTTTGGTCGGGTGGTCAGTAAGACATGCTGGGACGAAGAGCCGGTCCTTATCGCTTGCAAGAGCCTGAAGGCCATCGGCCCGGGCAAGTGATTCGTGGAGTTTGAGAAGATGTGTGGCGGCCGCTTGAGCCAGCTGTCCATCATGGAGGAGGTGCTCATTGCTGACAACACGTATACGTACAACATTGAGCAAAAAAATTTTTTGGTTTCCTGATATCATGCCCACATGTTAGATGCGTTAAAGCATTTAGATATCCACTTTAGTCTACCTATGTGAACAAGCAGTCTGCATTTGGCAGCCATTAGACTGAACTGGGTAATTAAAATTTAGCATGGGAAACGGAACATCTGACTACACATCTGGATCATTAGTGTGGAAGTGCTGCTGTAGTAAAAACATGATTTGTGATTGGAGCTCAGAGATGGGATTTGAATACAAAGTGTTTACAGTTCCACACAAGTGCACACACACACAAAACCATCTTTGTAAAATTCATTGGCCGTCTGGGACTTGTTAAATAGCTTGTGTTTTATGGCCTAACCTTTCTTATATTGCCTAACCAGAATACTTTAAGCTAGATGTAGGGGGAAAAAAGAAAGACTTTTCTTTATAGTTTATAAAAATGACAAATCCTAACAAGTACTTTGGTAACACTACTTACTTTAAGGTTTCATTTGTTAACATTAGTTCACTACATTAGTTAACATGACCTAACAATAAGCAATAGTTCTACTGCATTTACTAATCTTAGTTCTCAATCTTTGTTAATGTCAAAATGTATACATTTTTATGGTCAAAGTTCTATTAGCTAATGCACTGTGAACTAACATGAATGTCAATGAGCTAACAATGAGAAATATGTTTTTACAGCATTCATTAACCTTTGTTAATATTAGTTAATGATTTTCATTAACTAATATTAACAAAGGTTAATGCATGCTGTAAAAACATATTTCTCATTGTTAGCGCATGCACATTCACAAACTAATGTGACCTTATTGCAAAGGGACTTTTACAGAATATACGGGTTAATTAATTAATTATATTTCACTAAATTAAAAACAATTATTCTCTGGCAATAAATAACTTTACACATCATTTATTTTATTTTGTACACTATATATATATATATATATATATATATATATACAGTGAAGAAAATAAGTATTTGAACACCCTGCTATTTTGCAAGTTCTCCCACTTAGAAATCATGGAGGGGTCTGAAATTGTCATTGTAGGTGCATGTCCACTGTGAGAGACATAATCTAAAAAAAATAATCCAGAAATCACAATGTATGATTTTTTAACTATTTCTTTGTAAGATACAGCTGCAAATAAGTATTTGAACACCTGAGAAAATCAATGTTAATATTTGGTACAGTAGCCTTTGTTTGCAATGACAGAGGTCAAACGTTTCCTGTAGTTTTTCACCAGGTTTGCACACACTGCAGGAGGGATTTTGGCCCACTCCTCCACACAGATCTTCTCTAGATCAGTCAGGTTTCTGGGCTGTCGCTGAGAAACACAGAGTTTGAGCTCCCTCTAAAGATTCTCTATTGGGTTTAGGTCTGGAGACTGGCTAGGCCACGCCAGAACCTTGATATGCTTCTTACAGAGCCACTCCTTGGTTATCCTGGCTGTGTGCTTCGGGTCATTGTCATGTTGGAAGACCCAGCCTCGACCCATCTTCAATGCTCTAACTGAGGGAAGGAGGTTGTTCCCCAAAATCTCACAATACATGGCCCCGGTCATCCTCTCCTTAATACAGTGCAGTCGCCCTGTCCCATGTGCAGAAAAACACCCCCAAAGCATGATGCTACCACCCCCATGCTTCACAGTAGGGATGGTGTTCTTGGGATGGTACTCATTATTCTTCTTCCTCCAAACACGGTTAGTGGAATTATGACCAAAAAGTTATATTTTGGTCTCATTTGACCACATGACTTTCTCCCATGACTCCTCTGGATCATCCAAATGGTCATTGGCAAACTTAAGACGGGCCTTGACATGTGCTGGTTTAAGCAGGGGAACCTTCCGTGCCATGCATGATTTCAAACCATGACATCTTAGTGTATTACCAACAGTAACCTTGGAAACGGTGGTCCCAGCTCTTTTCAGGTCATTGACCAGCTCCTCCCGTGTAGTTCTGGGCTGATTTCTCACCTTTCTTAGGATCATTGAGACCCCACGAGGTGAGATCTTGCATGGAGCCCCAGTCCGAGGGAGATTGACAGTCATGTTTAGCTTCTTCCATTTTCTACTGATTGCTCCAACAGTGGACCTTTTTTCACCAAGCTGCTTGGCAATTTCCCCGTAGCCCTTTCCAGCCTTGTGGAGGTGTACAATTTTGTCTCTAGTGTCTTTGGACAGCTCTTTGGTCTTGGCCATGTTAGTAGTTGGATTCTTACTGATTGTATGGGGTGGACAGGGGTCTTTATACAGCTAACGACCTCAAAAAGGTGCACCTCTAATTTAGGATAATAAATGGAGTGGAGGTGGACATTTTAAAGGCAGACTAACAGGTCTTTGAGGGTCAGAATTCTAGCTGATAGACAGGTGTTCAAATACTTATTTGCAGCTGTATCTCACAAATAAATAGTTAAAAAATCATACATTGTGATTTCTGGATTTTTTTTTTAGATTATGTCTCTCACAGTGGACATGCACCTACGATGACAATTTCAGACCCCTCCATGATTTCTAAGTGGGAGAACTTGCAAAATAGCAGGGTGTTCAAATACTTATTTTCTTCACTGTATATATATATATATATATATATATATATATATATATATATATACTTGTCAATGCAAATCTTTCAATGACAATTGAGTACAGAACATTCTGGCGCCTATAAAACACTGAGCTGTTGTTTATTTTTAGATTTATAAATATGCATTTACACTGTCCTCGTGTGTTACTCTGATCATCAAAATGATAAAGTATTTCTCATGGTACTTTGCATATCCAGGATTTGGTGTAGACTCATAAATAGCAAACCAGTGCAACTGACATGTCATTTCACAAAACAAGCTTTACTGCTTTTTTTAAAACATTTTTGATAGTATGTAGAATACTCAATATTAATGTACATTTCAAAGGAAGGTCAATATTACAAACGGTGTTATTTGTTGTTGTTTTGCTTGTATTTCTTTTGAATTTATTTGTGGTCTCTTTGTTTAAAGGGGAGGTCAGATAGGGTTGATGGTTGGATTTAACAATTCTGACTTTCCACAATAGATAATTAAAAAAACATCCACAATTGAAATGAATATAAATGGCATTTTGATAGTTTTATGTTCCATTCACCTATTATTATTATTATTACAGAATCAAATAGCATAATTTAAAGGTCATTTTCCTATTTTGTTCATATTACAAACATGAATTATAATGTGATTCTCATAACAGATATAGAAACCCATACTTCTAAACATTGCTTCTTGAATTATATTAAAATGTTGACATAATATTTCATTACAAACGACATCATACGATGTCCTTACAAACCTACATTTACATAGGCCAACAGGTTTTTTATCAAATCATATTTTTAATTACCCTTTTCACACACACAAAAAGAAACATTTGTTTGTATATATTAAAAGTTTAAAAATCCTATAAAAAATTATTTATGTATAATTTAATTTAGCAGTTCAAAAGCTTGTTCACCGGTAGTTCCTGCCTTTAAAGAAATCCTTAAGTGACAACACTGTCACGTGGCTTTAATAAATGAATGACAGTATTCGCAGTTCGTCAAACTGCCACCAGAGAGCAGAAGCGGCCCGTCAGAAACATGTCTGTCATCATTACATAAAACCGCCCAGGGTTCTGCAAATAGAAGCAGCGATGGACACTTTTCCCCCCTGACTGTGGTGTATGTTACACACATGCTGGAAGGATGGGGAAAAGAGACACGCTCGCTCGGCTATGATCTGTCTGAGCGTGAGGTCATCACTGACCCCGTCATGAGTGAAGAACGTCAGCCAGACGTCAGCAGTGCAATTAAATATTCAAATGTCGGCGAAGGACTGTGTGATCTGCCTCAGTGTATTACACGCACACACGCACACGCACACAGACATCATCAACAAAGCCTTATGTGCCAATCAGTTTATTAGGAATTAAGAAGAAGAAGAAGATCCAGCCTTCTTAATCTCACTGGTGCTTGTATTTCTGTCAGCATGCACAACAAGCTCTGAATATATGAACCAAGATATTATGTAACATCTGCAAACCTCAATTATTACATGAGCAGCTCAAAGCAAAAATGCATACAAATGTGGTCCACATGACAACAGGAAGTTGGTTTCGCAGAAGGGAAAAGGCTCAGCTGCATCCACCGAACAGATTACTTTCACGCCGTTGAGAAATTATATGCATGTATTGATCAAGTGTGGACTGAGCCGCCCAGAAACAAGTGAAGATCATGCAAATGGTTTGTGAGAGCAAAGAGCACATTCAAAATTCAAAAGCCCAGCTTCATTCCTCTGAGTGAATGAGCACAGCAAAACCTGGCATCAAATGCCGCCGGAAGTTCCCTCTGCAGCGCATCCATGTGTGCAAAATATAAATATCGTTTCAGTTTTGGCTTTTGGCAATTATGTGTATTGAAGAATTCAAGCTTTGCGGCATCCTCTGTGCATGAGGAAGGGTGGCGTGCCGGACTGTGGTGCGTGTACTTTATGCACTGGGGCAGGGAGAGGAGCTGTGTTCCTGGGATCTGAGAGAAGGAGAAATGCACGTGTCTCGGAGACCACGCCACTCTCTGATCCGCTGCTCCCGAAGGGAGGGGGGGAGCCGCTCGAGCTGCCGTGCGCGGAGGTGAGGGGGGGGTGCCAGAGTTCCCCTTAGGACATGAAAGGTGTACCTGGGAAAAAAAATAGTAGTATACAAGGGCCATGTTGAGAGAAAAGAAGGCATTCTTGCATTTGTCCTGCATAAAAATTGGTGCATCAATAAAAATATACTGTAAAATGCAATATCCTGCATTCACGCCATGTCGTAAATAAAGCTCTGTATGCTTTCGAATCGCTCTCGCGGCACTTTAATGTCATACAACGATTGGTCTGCGCAGTGCCGCTTCACACCTCTTAAAGGCCCACTGAAGTGAAATTGAAATTTCCACTGAAACAGGAAGACAGGGTGGGACGTATGTAACAGCTCCTCCCCTTTTTTTAAATAGCCAATAGCGTTTAGTTTATATCACATCTCGGGCAGAGGCGTTGAACTCAGTAAAGCCGCAGTTTCCACCTAATCTCCATATCCCTTTAAAATATAGCATTCTGTGCAGAATTCAAATGGGTCCGAGTCCAAAAAACTTTCTCTGGTCTGCGCCGGCTCACACATGATCCGCTCGGTGATGTCGTGTTTCTGGACCGGAGCAGACTGTGTGTGCGCTATGGCGGTTCAGTGACACTAACTGAAATCAGACTTCATTCGGTCATGTAAAGGGTGACCAAGTCCCGAAATTGGGAGCTTTGTTCCGTATTTTGATTATGTCTATTTTATTTTTTCCCTGAAATTACAATACCACTCAATAAGAAATCAAATACTAAAAAATACAATTGCCATTTTAAAATCCATTATATAACCAACCAACGCATATATAACTACACCAGCCAGGACACACTTTAATATCCCATGACCAAGATCTGAATCTGAAAAACGCATTTAAAATTTGCATACTCTAATAAAGGGAAAATAAACGTCGCTATTTATGATTTTTACCTATACTGTTATATATTACCATATTTACATAGTGTAATAGTAGTAAATGTATCTCGCACACAAAATCACATCTACTGTCCTGCAACTGAGCAATAATCAGATGGTCATCCTATTCATGTATGACATCTAAACAACGTCACTGAGATGGTGCTATTATACACATAATGGTAATGCTAAACTTTGGTTACCTTGGCAGTAAAGCAACAACAGTTGTTAAAATGCAGACGAGGTAAAACATGGGGTCGGCCATTTGTTTGTGCATGATCCAGTAGGGGTTGGAGGGAGGGTTGCAGCTGGTACAGATGGCGCTGTAGACCAGAGTCACGATGAAGTACACCAGCACACTGCCGACCATGATCACCCAGTGCACCACCGTCTGCAAGTCAAGTGAAAAGGGGTCATTTCATTAAAAATACTTTTTTATGCATGTTTTTACATAGAGAATAATTGAGACATGCATGCTATGTGTTAAAACAAAACCACATTAATTAAAAATAAGCTGCAAAAAAGATTGACTGTTTTTGGAATATTCAAATATCAAAACACAATCAACTAATTTTATTATTATTCTAGTTAGAAGAACAAACTTTTATTCTGGTTGTATACACTATCATTCATTTGTTTGGGGTCTGTAAGATTTTTTTCACGTGTTTGAAAGAAGTTTCGTATGCTTACCAAGACTGCATTTATTTCATAAAAAAAAAAAAACAGTACAAAGACTACCGTAATATTGTTAAATATTATTACAAATACAATATCTGTTTTCTATATGAATAAATAAATATATATATATATTTTCAGCATCATTACTCCAGTCTTCAGTGTCACATGATCCTTCAGAAATCATTCTAATATGATGATTTGATGCTCAAGAAACACTTATTATTTTCAATGTTGAAAATAGTTGTGCTGATGCTTCATATTTTCATGGAGACCGTGACAGATTTTTTTTCAGGATTTTTTGATGAATAGAAAGTTCAAAAGAACAGCATTTAAATGTACAAATGTTATTACTGTCACTTTTGATCAATTGAATGTGTCTGTACATAATTAAAGTCTCAATTTCTTAATAAATCTTATTGACCCCAATCTTTTGAACTAACAATAAGAAATGCAGGCAAAGTAAACATGTTCTTACAAAAATGCTCTTACTCATTTCACAGACACACAAAAAAATGCTAGCCATTAATAACCAAGACTGTTTACCTAGTCTTAAAGGTACAGTAGCCAAAACAATCACAGAGACCTTGACGAACACTATAATTTGGCACCAGGGAACAAAACAAATTGATCAAATAACTGAGCCTTTTAAAAACGGGCATCAATAAACACAATCATTCTTTATTTAAAATGATAATCAGTAAAGAAAATGTTGCACCAATAGACCATATACTAAGCTGTTTTAAAGAGTTTTTGCATACTGAAAGTTTTTTTTTTCTGAAAGACATTTCATCCGCTGAACAATCTGATTGTTATTATAATACTCTAAACGCACTGTATTCTATCCCTCACAGGCTCGTTTTCATTCCTGTCAGAGATTAAATATGGCGGCACCCTGACCACGCTCTATACGAAGTGAATGTGAGATGATAGATGCCGTGTGATTGTGTTCTGCAGTGATGAAGTGGAGCGTAAACTCACCCAGCTCTTGATCTCAATGGCCAGATGCAGGATGATGGTGAACAGAGAGACCGTGTTCATGGGAGTGCCGAACGAGAATATGCCGATGTCTGAACCGTTGTATGTCTTGAGAAAGTACAAGCAGTGATCAGATAACAAGTTACTCCAAACACATGCTGAAGAAACAGACAAGAGACTGAACAGATGTTCTTACCCAGTATGGAATAAAAAAGCACACTAGACTCTGATAGAAAGCATCTAGAATTGCAATCCAAAACGTTGAACGCCTGTAGCCCTGTATCAAACATTTATATGTGTTACAAGACATGCAATGCTTCACCGTGGTTAGGTACTTGTAACTTGCTATGGTATTTGTCATTAAAATAATAGCTGAACACATTTAGACAATACAACTGCCATGGTTGAATTAAATTGATTCTTTAACACTGTAATTCATTTCTAATATGAATTGTCAGTTTATTTCAATGGTTCACTTTAGACATTCTACTAACGACAAGTACATTTGTAACTACATGTCAACTAACTGTTTTTAGACTAGTAGACTGTAGTTGACTGTTATGGTTAGGTGTTAGGGTTCGGGTTAGCTGACATGCAGTTTCAAAGTTGTTTATAGTCAGTAGAATGTTTTTTGGGGGAGCATAGAAATAAAGCGTTACTGAATTTTCTTTGAACTTTTAACCCAATTACCCCAGACATGAGTTAAGATAGTGGTATAGTAATGATAGATTGTCATAAGTTCTCACCTCTGAGTGCTGTCCTCTCTTATAGAGCTCGGGTAGGCTCAGTAAAGTGGAGTCTGACAACTCTTTGTCCATTATCCCAAACATGATGGGAGGAGCCGAGGTGAAGAGCAGGTTGAAAAATATCATGAGCCAGTAGTCGATCATGGCTGTGGCAGAGAAGCCACAGTAGAACTGATACCAGAACAGCAGATTCACATACGCCTGCGTGAGATAACACAGGTTAGTTAATGCAAGTTAGTTAAACGAGTGTTAATGTTTTTAACCCATAAACGAGCAACGTGCAACACATACTCTTTAATCACTTGTAGCAGGCATGAGAGAGAATCTTTCGTCCAATTCTGTTATCATTGTCATAGTTGAGACTGTTTGGACCATGTGGATCATGTGACTTGGTTAAAAAAATTTCTGTGCTGTTTTGTCAGTTTGACCTAAAGCCAACATGTCCGCCCATAGTGCTGAAAGTGCGTATCAATACCACGAATGTTATTTCTCGCGCCATTTTATACGCCAAAAATAGTTTTTGCGTGTATATGATACGCAGTTTTAGCGTGCATATGATACGCACTTTTTGGCGTGTAATACGCACGCAACCCCCTTCCCCCCTCCCCCTAATCCTACCCAGGCGGTTTTCAGTGCGTAGCATTTACACGCAAAAAACATTTTTGCCGTATAAATGGCACGAGAAATAACATTCGTGGTATTGATACGCACTTTCATGAGACTGCGTTGCATATTCTGACTCTGTAGAAAGTAGGCATATTTTAAACTTACTATTAAAGGAGGGGGGTTTGGCCAGGTAGTTGCTATAAGTTTGCCAAGGTGTTCTGAGAGTTTTTGGCACGTTGCTATGCTGTTGCTAGGTTGTTTTGAGTGGTTACTAGGTTGTTGCTAGGTGGTTGCTTAATCGCTCAAGTCAAGCGCCACTCATTTCTTACAAATCGTTAGCCTCATAGCATAATTGCCTAAGTCATTTTTTGTTTTTTCTTGTTTTCCAAAGACATTGAAATATGACTTAGGCAATTATGCTATGAGGCTAACGAAATGTAACAAAATTGGTTGCCATGGTGATAATTACCACGTTCTTGTAGAAGAAATAAATGACCATGTTGGCCAGTCTTGAGTAGCAGCAGTGTCCGTGAACCAGCAGCAGTCTTTGCAGGTGTTTAAAGCGAGTGATGGCAAAATCACTGGCCATGACGGCCTGCAAGACAAACACAGCACTTAAAGTCACCATGAAATCTAAACTGACAGTTCTTTTCTTATGGAATGTTTATTATAAATGATTTATTTGTTCACATCATTATAGTATAATTTTTAACTCTTTCCCGCCACCTTTTTTTGAAAAAATTGCCAGCCGCCGCCAGCATTTTTAATAATTTTCATAAAACTTTCATGGCCCGAATATCTGAACATGCAATATATCAAAAGAAAGAACAGAGCCTCTCCTTTTAAACAACAACAAAAAAAACTGTTTTATCATAACTAACCTGTTTTATTCTAACTAAATGTGCATTCTTTTTTATCAACACTTGAATGTGGGTTTTATGAAATAGGTTTTATGCATGCCATCACTGTTTTCACAGATTCACGTTTTTGAGATGATAACGGTATCATTTTCAAAACTTGTTTCAAAGTTATTTTAAAAAACCTATTTCAAAGTTTGCGTTCTCAAGCCACCAAACACCGTTGTTGTGTAAATGAATGGCCGGAACGCCTTAAAAGTTTTCTGCTTAAGGTTGAGGGTACAATCTCTGAGGACTGAGGAAGCCTCTGGAGCAGAAGTTCAGTTATGGTAATAGCCGATTAGCTTCTGAAACACGCTGTAAGCAGTAGACCAATCACAACAGACTGGGCATTCTGGCCAATCAGAACAGTGTGAGCTCACGGAAAGGATGGATTTAGAGAGACCGAATCATCCAATGAGTCATTTGAGAATCATTGAAAAATGTGGTGATGTGCAATGTATATTATGAAAAAAATTTAATTGTTTTTTTACTTTTGATGCATGTAAAGCTGTTTTAGGAGACCTCCAAAACAAAATTAGGAACCTTTAGAATAGCGTAATGGGGGCGCTTTAAAAAATATTAACGTGCTCCTCCCTCATTTCCCAATGGACAAAATCAAGTCTAGCCCTAAATATTTATTTTCTCGTTCAGGAAGCTGTTTCACTCAGTTATTCGTCATAATAGGAGAGAAACATTGATCACAATGGAGACTTAAAACACACCTGATCCAGTCAATCAGAAAATCCCTCTTTAAAAATGAAGGTCTTAGATTGATACATTTCAGTGCCTTAACTTCACCAGGGAGTGGGTTACAAAACACAAAAACACAAACCTGCATTCCCTCTTGTCCAGAAACCCCAATGCCAACATCTGCAGCTTGAATCATGTTCACATCATTGGCGCCGTCACCTAAATCGACACAAATCATAATATATCACAACAGAAAACCAATGTACTTCACAAACCTGCACTAAAGTAATCTTATAAATGATTTCAGAAACCCTTCCACCTCAAATCAAAGGTTTCATTACCTATAGCGAGGGTCATGACCCTCAGTTTCTGCCGTATGAGTTTGACCACACTGCTCTTCTGCAGAGGCGTCACTCGACAGCAAAGCACCGCACGACAGTGTTTGCAAAGCTCCACAAACTGCTCCACCAGGTCGTCTGACATGGCCATGCTCAGAGTCGGCCCATCTATCACCAGCCCGATACTGTGCTCCATCAGCGTAAACGCTGAGTTATTACCCCTGAACTGGACTTCTGCTCCGGGTGACAGGGAACTCCGTCGCACCTCTCCCAGTGTGTCCTCTAACCTCATTTTACACACAGACTGCGACATATAACAAGGATTGTGTTAGTATTTGAACTTCAAAAACATACATTCACATTATTTATTGCTGTGGAAAATGGATGCGTTTGCAATACACTTTAACCTGATTATGTATATGATGAACAGGTAATTCAGTGTAGGCCTACACTCCCGTTTGGGGTCTGTAAGATTTTTTTTATGTTTTTGATAGAAGTCTCTTATTTTGAGTTATAAAGTCAGAATTGCGAGATATAAACTCACAATTGCGAGTTATAATTGTAAGAGTCAGAATTGTGAGATAAGAAAAATCTGAAGAAAATCTGAAACCAGAATTGGACTTTATGACTTCCAATTGTGAGTTTATTTCTCATAATTCTGAGAAAAGATGCGAGAAAAATTCAGAATTGCGAGTTATAAAGTCAAAATTGCGAGATATAAACTTACAACTGCGAGAAAAAAAGTTTATATCTTACAATTCTGACTTTATGACTGACAATTTCAAGTTTGGGCCTAAATCTCGCAATTCTGAGAAAAAAGTTGGAATTATCTTTTAAATTGTTTTATTCTGTAGAGGAAACAAGCTGCCATAGTTTTCTATTTTAATATATTTTAAAATGTAGACTAATTTATTCCTGTGATGTCAAAGCTGAATTTTCAGAATCATCACAATTCTGAAAGATCATGTGACAGTGTCACATGATCCTTCAGAAATCATTCTGATATACTGATTTGCTGAAGATTATTATCAATGTTGAGTTAATATGCTTCATCTTTAGTGAAAACTTTTTTTCAGGATTCTTTGATGAATAGAAAGTTCAAAAGAACAGCATTTATTTGAAATGAAAATCTTTTGTAACATTATAAATTTTTTACTGTCCCTTTTAATCGATTTAATGCATCCTTACTAAATAAAAATATTAAAAAAAATTTTTTAAATCATACTGACCCCAAACTTTTGAATGGTAGTGTACTTTAACTACTATTGTATTCTTTTACATCCATTTTTAGTTTAAATGAAAATAAAAATTTTAGACAAGCCAAAAATATGACAGATGTTCTAAGCCAATGAGTTGTTAACTGTGATGTTAGTAATTCGTTTTGCATCATGCCTTCAGTTTGCTGTGAAGATCAACTGCAGCATCTGGCTCTGAAAACTGCAGCTGTCTTGTTATCACATGCGCATTGTGGAACATGTTTGCATGATGTCACATTAAGTTGGGCAGCATTGCAAATCTTATCTAAAACGAGATTACGTGAATGGACAGGCTATCTTGCAATGACAGCATGACCTAATTAATATTCATGAGTTGTGACATCACAATGTCATGAGGCACCCCATACTTCACTTGTATGTTATAACATGACTGGTTTGAGAAAATGAGAATATATCTAGGTTAAGGTTATGTCAAAATTATATTTCAGTTGCTGCCCATTTCACTGTTACATAAATGGCTTATGAGTCTATCAATTTCCACACAGATTTCTATTTAGGGAATAAACTAATATACAAGATGATGACAAATAAATATTGTACCTTAAAATAATGTACTACTTAGACAACAGAAAGAGAAGGTTTTAGATGCATAAGATGAGGGATTTCATAAAATGTGTGTGAAACAATATGTGAAAGTCTTCAGTAAGGGATTTAATGTTGAAATGAAACTAGAACGGTTTCCTGCCCTCCTCAGAAGTGTGAAAATGGGATTACAGAGCAGCAATATGAGCCATTCAGAATGGTGAATGCACTTTTTCTCAGCTCTCTTAAACACAGACTCAGGCAGACATGAAATGAAAAACAGCATATCTGACAAATTATTGCAAGCGCATTTATGTGTTTGAACACGCTATGTAGAACTTCACTCTTGAGGGGATGAAACTGTGTAACACTGAAGCCTCTGTTGTCCCAGATAAACCAATTAACCCTTTTCCTTTTGTGCGGGTTCAGTGTTTTAAATCCCAAACACATGAAAACCCATCAACATGCTCATATTGAGATATGGGATATGGTTGATCCTGTTGAAAAGACCCGATTTAAGTACGGTGTGTTAATCCGAGGTTGAGCATAATTTTTTTTGATGAAGTTGGATGACTAATGGAGGTCAAATCATTGGAAGGAGTGTCTGGTCTGCTCAGTTATAAAAGCATGTGTCAGATCAACTACCTTCCTGTTTGTGCTGAAGGTGAACACCAGGTCTTCATGGTCTAGCAGCTTGCAGGAGTATGCGATGTTGACAGCCGTCTCAGGTTTGTCCCCCGTCAGCACCCACACCTGCATGCCAGCCCGTCTCAGAGCCTGGATGGTTTCTGGGACATTTTCTTGGAGACGGTCCTCAATGCCGGTGGCCCCTGTGGGCACAAGAGTTAAACGAATTAAAGTTTTAGTTCACACAAAAATTTTAACTCTGTCATTAATATTTACTCATTTCGTTCCAAACCTGTAAGACGTTCGTTCATCTTTGGAACACAAATCAAGATCTTTTTGATGAAATCTGAGAGCTTTTTGTTCCTGCATTGACAGCTACACAACTACCACTTTGACGCTTCAAAAAGTTCATAAAGAGATCGTAAAAATAATCCATATGAATTGAGCGGTTTTGTCCAAAAGAGACACGATCTAAATGATGAACAGATTTAATTTAGGCTTCTCTCATATAATTCACATAAACATTGATCAGCGAACATAAGCAGAAGCTCAAACAAACCTGCTTGACGTGCGAGAACAGAAACTCAAACGTGCTCCATAACACACGAGAATGAATCCTATTGGCTCTTGCAGAAGCTCAAATGTGTTGCGTAACACGAGAATAAAGCTCATTGGCTCTTACTGAAGCTCAAACGTTTTGCGTTACACGAGAATGAACCTCATTGGTTCTCACACGTCAAGAAAACATGATTGAGCTTCCTTTTACCACAACTGATGTGTGTGTGAGTTGATCAATGTTTATATGTGAGTAAAAGCCTCATTTCAATCTGTTCATCAGATAAAGTGATCGCTTCTCTTTAGAACGTTTTGACTAAACCGATTCATATGTATTCATTTTACGATCACTTCCTGAACTTTTTGAAGCGTCAAAGTGGAAGTTGCGTAACTGCCAATGGATGGATAGAAATTGCTCCGATTTCATCAAAAAGATTTACATTTGTTTTTCAAAGATGAACGAAAGTCTTACAGGTTTGGAACGACATGATGGTGAATAATTAATGACAGAATTTTCATTTCTGGGTGAACTATCCCTTACAAAATTTATGTCATGTCACAAAACTGTCAATACTTGAACTTTTTTCAATGACACTGGGACATTGAATGTTATTTGGAAGTTTAGGATGACACTCATTAGTAGTACTTGACTGTACCCAGCAGAGTGAAGTTGTTCTCTATGCAAGTTGCAGTGTCCATAAGACGCTCTTCTTTCTCATCAATGGCTGATAATGCCTCCTGTCTGATAGCAAACCAGGCCTTGAACTCCTTTTCACTGATAACCTTCAGAGAAAAACACAGGGCTTTTCATGAGCAAGACTGTTAAACTGTTTTCAGATAGATTCAGCCATACTACATTCTGCAAAGCTTCTACCTTTTTGGCAAAGCACAGCGTTCGTAATCCATCCCTGGCGTACATGTCAAGGTCTTTTTGAGTTTTTACAGCAATTTGCTTCGCTACATTATCCACTTGTGACATATCTGTGGAAAACAAACGACACACTTACATTCAAATCTGCCACATTGACTACATTTCAATTACAACATATTTCAATGCTGGAGGATTTTCATGAATAAAGATTTAGCCTGTACTTCACTATCATAATATCATATGATGTGCAGGAGACTTAGTGCACAAGCCATATGGAACATTATTATCATGTCTTTTTTTTTTATTATCATGTCTTTTTTTTTTATTATCATGTCTTTTTTTTTTGGAGATTGTCAATCATCAGCATCTTTTCATTTTTTATCTCTATTTGTGATCCATGAATAAAAAATAAATTAAATTTTGTAAGAGTTTAAGTATATGATAAGCTATTTCCTTTATTCAACATAAAAAGACAAAAGTTCTATTATATATTATTAAGAATAAATTACATTTTAAAATATAGTCAAAAAGAAAAGAGCGATTTTAAATTGTAATAATATTTCACAATTTTACACAATATTTCACTATAAATGTAGCCTTACGGGCCCCAAACCTTTAAATGATGTATGTTGGTTAATGTTTTGATGATTCTGACTCATGATGTCTTTCATGCTCACCTGAAAAAACGTTCCCCAGTCTCTCCATGATGGCTGAATCAGCTCCTTTAGTATACATGATGATTTCATTGGTGTGTGGGTGTCGTACTATTATGGACATCCTCTTCCGGGTCGAGTCGAAGGACAGGACGTCCAACACCTCAAACTTCAGCAGCGTATCATCAGGTAGCTTGATGGTCACGTAATAAGGAGTGCGTTCCACCATGGTGAACCCATAAGCCTTTGCTGCATGTATCAGAGCGGCCTCATCTGGGCTGTGGGCCTCATAACACACCTCCTCTGTTCTGGACAGACTGTGTTTAACCTCACTTTCACTTGAGATGACCTTCTGCCCTGTGGTTGAGTCTGAGACATCAGAGCTGTGAAACATGTCAGGCTCGTCTTCATCTTTGGCGAAAGGATCTGCGAGTGTCTCCCCGCCTCTCTTGAAGAACTTCATGGAGCTGAAAACGTTCCTCAGAGAACCCTTTCTGAACCACTGTCCCATAATACGAAATGAACCACCGGAGTGTGCAGAGTTACTGCGCCCTTTGACCTGGAAAAGTACATACATTTATTTACTTGATAGATGCTGTATACTAGAATGCTGAGTGCCGACTGCATTATTACAGCATTATGCATTAACTGCCTTATTACTGCATTATTCATATTTTTAAAGAGCATTTAAGATCTTGCCAAGTTGCATGTCAATTTTGTGAGTTATCGCATCTGAAACAAATACGGATATTTTTATTTCGAGTGTGCTTAATTAAGTCTTTGTTAAAGTCTGTTCAAATGATGAATCAAGGAAGAAGTTAAAAAACTATGGCTAATGTTATTTCAGAAGTGCATTACATTGTGGTATACAGTATCCATGCAGTCCGTTGGGATCTGTTGTACACTACACTTTTAGACAAATGCAGTAGCTATTTCTCATTCTGTGCTTGGTATACATGTTACAGAAATAGCATGCATAGTATGATAGCATGCTTTTTGAACACAGCCTTAATCTTTCTTAACAATTGGATGTGCAGTGAAATATTAGATAGGTTTGTGATTTTTAAAAAAAAAGAAATTACTACTTTTATTGACCGAAAGTGACCTTGGCTTAAATAAATTCATAATGTTAAAAAATATTTATATTTCAAATAAATGCTGTTCTTTTGACGTTTTGACCTTGAAAATGTATCAAGGTTTCCACAAAAATATTAAGCAGTTTTCAACATTGATAAAATCAGCATATTAGAATGATTTCTGAAGGATCATGTAACACCTAATCTGTAATGCTGTTGAAAATTCAGCTTTGCATCACAGGAATAAATTACATTTAATATATTAACATGGAAAAGTTATTTTAAATTGAAATAAAAATTTCCCAATATTATTTTTTAAAATACTTTCGATCAAATAAATGCAGCCAATAATTGTACTAACCGTGAATGGTAGTGTGCATATTGATTATTTGTAAAATTACAAATCGATTTTCTGCCAATATAGCTGTAGAAGCAGTATTTATTTGCACGATATAAGTCACGGTTATTTTAAATCAATGGTAAAAACCCATTTCTGAAATGAATCAGTTCAATCAGATTTTCTGTATAACTGTGTTCTGCTAATTATGATAAAACTGAAATACATTGCAAGTATTGAAACGCTCTAATAATCTAGTTCTTCAGGTACTGTGGATCTGCACACATTGTGACTGCCTCTTAAGTTGTGATGGACCCAGGGTGATACAATCATGCTCCATTGGTAATCAACTTAATTAACGTTGACCCAATGTCTTTGAATGTCTCAGTGCTACAGGTCTGAGGCCAAATATAATTTCTACCCTGGACAAAGTGCTTTGCTCGGGGTCCTCAAGTGCAATTTGGGAAATTAGCACTGACCAGCAGTGAAGGATACTCAGCTACACTAAACTTCTCTCTCAGACTCAACTCATTACAGACGTGTGGGGTGGACTTGGGGGACGCCGTCCGCCCGACTGATGAAAAATCTAATTGCCTCCACCAAGTGAGCCATTGGCGCTTGCTTGAGAATTAAAATGTAGTAATTACAAAACATACCACTGGGCTGCGAAGCACTAGCCAAAGAAGAATTAGTCATGCAGGGGCAGTAATAAAATATCTCTGGGCAACGAGTCTGCGGCCACAGGTACTAATTTACATAATTTACATGGTGGGCTATTATTGTTATTGTTTTGACATGAGGGCAGTTTTTGTGTTGTGAGTCAGAGCCCCCAACCCTCTCGGCTCCAGCAAGGTCAGTGCCGTCGCACGCTCTCACCCTCTGTCTCTGGGCCGTCACTGTGGAAACCACAACTGTGTTGCAGATGGCCAAAGCCAGAAAAAAGTCCAGGTAGTGCCCGCTCCCCATCTGACGGTCCACCTCCAGCATCAACTTCCTGTCTGGAACCACCACTGTTTCCTGTTTGAGGAAATATGAATGGGTTAGACGCGTATCCGATTACATCATTCACAGCAAGACCATGTGGTATGTTTCCATAGGTGGAAAATGACACGATCATACAACAACAAAAGACGCAACGTCATACGAGGAGGCAGCGGGACACGAGACAATCTGTACAGTATCAGTAGCCCATGTTTAATGCACCCCAGCAGCCCCATATGTCAACAGATCGAAACATAGCGGATCAGAGCCAGCATTGCTGTGCTCATAACTGACACCAAACTGCTCGGCCATCTGCGGGGCAGACCGTGAGCATGCAGGGGAATGGAAGGAAGATGGGTCAGGGACGAGACGTCAGAAATTACACACCTCAGCTCTATTCAAATGATTTAACCAAGGGGAATTTATGGTGTCATTTCCATTAATTGATCATTTTATTGACTGGGTATCTGAGAAGACATCCACACTGCAGCTAAAATCGGTTTGTCAGTTTACCTTTTAGTGCTTAATGCTGTACTGTATACACAGAGTTCAGTCGTTTACGGGAGTGACAACTGCATTCTACAACAGAATTAACTCCTGAAAAATTCAGGTAGTGGCAACTGCATTTACAAAAATTGTCTGCGGTGTTACAGAACCAAACTGAAGGACTAGTTGATAATAACTTATTTAAATGCGCATGTGTCTTTTGTTGTATGCACAAGAAAAACAAGACTAGAGCCTCATTTGTGTTGCCAGATTTTGCTAGTAAAAAGAACAGGCCCATTATTAGCCTTATCAAATGCAAATGTTTTATTTTAAAAACCTCCCTACTTTAATACTGTAGGTGCTCACTGCAATGTCAAATGACATCCAGCTCCCCCTCTCTAGACATAATGGGTGTAGTTAAACCTAGTTTAGTTTAGGGATAGGATTATAGGTAGGGTTAGGGTGTGGCTGAACCTTTAAGCCTGGGTCACACTAATCGGACGTCAAAGAACAGCGGCGACGAAAGCTGACTGTGTTGTTGCTTCCCGCCGATTGCTTCTCGGCCAAAAAACTGCACTTGAACACACGTGGCTGTCAAGTGAATATCTGTCTATATCAAAAGTCTATTTTCATCATTCAAAAAGAGTAACCGAATTTAGGACTGCAGAAATTTAAAGTTCTGCCATTTCTTGCCATTTTGAATATCAATCACGCTGATCACTTTCTTGATTCCAGTCAGCTCATGTTATTATGAAAATATTCATGCATTCAAATGCTCAGGTAAGATGACGTAAAATTATAACAGCCTTCTGTCTTTAACTTCTTGACGCATTTGCTCGCTTTCATCACTTTTGCTTTTATTCGCTAAGCTGAACAGCCAATCAGAGTTCTCTCTCACACCATCGGCCCGACGCCGATTCAACTTGCTGAATTGGCCCAAAAAAACCCCAGGCTAGATCCAACGGTGGAACACACCAAAAAAATAAGCTGACTGATGCTCAAAAACAGCCTGACTATGTCAGACGACCGACCGTCAACTTGGTGTATCCCGTCTTTAAGCTCCCGTCCAGAGAGGGGGAGCTGGATGTCAAGCCCCAACCACTGGGTCTCCAGTGAGCAGCCTCTCCTTTAACATCTCCATAAAATGGATACATAAAGTGTATAAGCCAAGGTCTAACAACAAGCCCAAAAACACTTAAATAGCAGAAATCAAATGCGTGAGATGCAAGAACATTGCTTTGGTACCACATTGTCAGTCATCATAATTGAGTTGCAAAGTGAGTCTGTTTCATACACACAAGGAACAAAAATGTATTCACTCCCCTATTTAAATGTGGTTGTCATTCCTGAAACTTTACAGTGTACATGGCCAAAATGTCTGGAGAGCAAAATAGACCTCTTGTTTCTAAGGGGACGTTTACTAACTAAAAACAGAAAACTTTTTATGCATTTTGGCCATTGGTGTTTCAACATCTGTGTTTTATGGGCTTGAAAATGCTAACTTTAGAAAACGGATTCAAGTTTTTTTTTTTACACGATACCGCTATCGTCTCAGAGTAAACAACAAAAACACGAATTTGTGAAACCGGTGAAGTCATGTGTATGCGTATTACGTGTTCAGTCTATAGGAGTGTTTGTTTCTTTACAAAGTGACATTGCCAACTAGTGGCCTGGCATGAATAATACAGCATTTTTTGTAATTTTCACGGATCCGTGTGAACGGAGATAATTTTGACAATGTTGTCATTCTGTACACGCAAAACACAAAGAAAAAACGTTTAAGTTTTTAGTACATCGTTGTCGTTCAAACATAACCCGTATTGCCATTACATCGAAATATCCAGCCAATTTTAGGAGAGGATGAAAAAGACGTTTCTTTCAGAACAAATCATCCTGAATTCCCAATCTTCACCCTGAAACACAGATATCAGCATCTTCTGATCTATGATCTCACCAGAGGAGTGCTGAAGGCCATGTCACTTTGGGCTCCCGCTGCCACTCTTGATCTGCGTCGATTGGCAGCTGTGACTTGAGTGTTGGCATGATTTTTGTCTCCTGTGTGGCTGTCCTGTAATTCTTCCAGAGGGAAGAGAGGAGAAAGCTTTGTCTGTTGGTAGAGAGTGTCTTCCTCCTCTTCATTTGCTCCACTGACAACCGCCAAGCGAGCAGCTGAGGAATGCCAAAATAAAACCTGTCCTTATTATTCCTGAAGTTAATAATAACAATAAACAGCAAACAGAATGATACATTTAACTAAAACACAAAAAAGTACAAAAAAACAACAAAATGGTCATGAACAAAATCAAAATAGAAAAGATAAATATTGTAGAACAATAAAAACCGTTCTCATCGTGACAGTATTCAGTCCCCAAGATGGTGCAGCGTCTGAATACCATCTTGTTTTCTGTAAGCGTCCCTGTCTTATCTGAGAAGACATATTGGATCTGTCCCAAGTCTTCTGTGATGTTCAGAGCACGACACTGGACCCGACTGTCCAGCTCCTCATCGTAAAGCTCCACGTCCTGAGTGATGAAGAAGATCTGCCCCATCTTCACCAGCTCAATGGACACATACAATGACACAGGAATCATCACCTAGAGAGAAAGTTCTGGAAGGATTAGTGTTAAGAGCCAGATAAACACTTGCAATGTTAATTTTTGGCAATTGTCATGAACAGGGTACAATATAAAGCTTAATTAAAAAAAAATGTATTTGCAGAAAGAAAATGCTTAACCCTCAGGAAACACTACTGATTGTCAATATATTTCTATTTATTTTAAATGAGATTGGCAACTCTTGCAGCATTGTTAACAAAATGTGGGATGTCTAAATAGAGTTTAAAATCATAATCAATGAAGGTTCCAAAAGAGAGTTTTCGCAGTGTTGCATAAGAGCCATTTTGGGTTCCCCAAAGAGCCTTTCAGTGCACAGTTCTTAAAATAAAAATTTTCTTCTTAGTGTGAAGAACATATAATAATCTAAAGAACCCTTTTCACCTATAAAGAACCTTTTGTGCATTTGAAAGATTCCATTGAATCTGTAAAGGTCTTCATGGTGAAGGGGGTGGATTTGAATCCACTGCTGCCTCAATGTATATGTAATGAGTGATTATAATTAAGGTATTAATCAATATGTGTCCTTCTAAATATCACATGAGTTGTGAGATTTTACTTTGTTATAGAAGTTACCAGAGTGATTACTGAAATGTTACTTTTTTTATGTATTCTCTAATGTCTGTATTTGATATTTGAATGCAGTAACAGTGCTCGCTTATTTAGCCCGGCTTCCAGAGATGAAGTATGGACTTGTTTTGTGTTTGAGAAAGGTCTTCAACGTGTTAAACATATAAGGGTCATTGAAGCCAATAGTTTAAGGGACCATTTCTTTGTTAAAAGCCTTACTTTCCAGTTAGACTAGAAGAAAGAACGCATTATCATTTTGAGAGGACTCTCCTGTTTAGTTAGAGCCTGGCCAAATCCAACCTTGGAAAAGCTGTGTGTTGGTGTGTGTGTGTGTTAGTCTTAATGGTTGCAGGTTAAGGAACCACTGGCATTATTGGAGATTGACTGAGAGGTTGTTCTGGACATGTTGGTGCCCAGCAACCCAAATCTGCGACCTGGAGGTCATGACGTGCCTAACTTCAGGGTCTGAGTGTCAGCTGCATAATCTATGTAGATATGCTTCAGTCTATCTGTATATGTGTGGAAATTTTGCTTAGACTATATGTGTTCTTAGCCAATCAGAAACTGCAACCTGAATCAAGGACGTAGCTTAGACCTTGGTGAATGGTATAATTGCTCTGATCTTATTAACTGTGCGCGGGGCGGCCTACAAACTCCTGTGTGAGTCTTGAAGCTGAGTTCTGCTGATGAAACTGCAAACTGTCTCCAGTAAAACTTTTCTTTAATTTATTATTTCATTTAGTTCTGACTCCGGATCTTCTTTCAAACATCTGGTCCGTGGGTCCTAAGCTGTTACCTCCTAACAATGGAACCATCGCTGCCAATAAAGAACCTTTTATGGTAAATTTATGTAAGTGTACCCTACTTGTAGAAACTGGCCATTACTTTTACTAAATGTCTTTAACATAATGCTGTGTGTGACAGATTGTGTACCTGTAGTAAGATGATCATTGTGAAGAACATGTAAAATCCCGCTAGTACTGAAGGAGTATAATTGCCATTTCTGTCAGGGACGATGTATGAGGGCATGGTGGTAAAAGTTTCCAACCAGATAGAATGGCCTGAGAGACATTTACATTCATTAATGACATTGCTTTTGACAGTACTCTATTCCAATAAAGCAGATATTCCAATAAAGCATCATTGAACTTGAACCACAGAGAAAGAGAGCGAGAATAATCGTTGCTTTCATAAGAGACCAGTGTATGAGTGAGCTATTCTGGGTATCTGTAGTGTCCTTCTTTGGCTCATGCCTTACAGAAGGAAAAGAGAGCGTGAGGGTTGTGTGAGGTTGTAAAAGCACTTTATTCTTTATCTCTGTAGACTGTTGTGAGATCAGAAGAACAGACACAGACCGAACACAGCCTCGTTTTTTTTTTTTTTGGAGTTCAGAATCAAAGTGTCATTTCGGAGCTTGTATGTTGAAGTAATGTGCGTGTAGTGCGTTTTGAATTATCGAGGGGGATGTTCCCCGTACTGTACCCAGGGCTCCGATGAGACACATGAAAAATAGAAGAAGCACACAGAAGAGAACATCCGTATTCATCTTCCTCTCAATCTTGCTGCGTTTGTACCTGGGCCCGCTGTTGTTTAACATGGATTTGGTCTCCTGGCCTGTAATGAATAACTCACGATGTAAAAACAACAACATTTGTAAAATAGCAACACCCATTTACAAGCCATACCCTGTGTATAATTTATCAAGAGAGAAATAGTGGGCTACGGAAAATGCCATTTTCAAGACACAAGTACACTGCGAGTGTGCAACGCGACAGAACAAACTATAATACCCCCATTATAATCAACTAAGCTGTTACGCACGTTTGCACTATAGACGGCTTCATTGATTATAATGGGAGAACGTTTTTTGCGTCACTGCCAGTGTAAATGGGATGTTAAAGACTTAAGAGAAAAAAAAGAGTCTAGCATGGGCTTATTGCACTATTAGATGTTAGAGTCACAGTGTATTAGGCTTTATCGTTATGAATGATGATGAACGGAAATGTACAATGTGATTTCTAAAAACAAAACAGCTTACAGATGATATATGGGAAAACTAAAGAAAAGAATATGAAAGTTATTAAAGTTTGGGATTGGTAATAGTTTTCAAAGTTTTTTATAGGTGTCTCGTATGCTCACCAAAGCTGCATTTATTTTAAAAAATATATATATATATACAGTAATATTATTATAATTTAAAAGAACTGTTTTGTATTCTAATATATTTTAAAATGTAATGTGTTCCTGTGATCAAAGCTGAATTTTCAGCATCATTACGCCAGTCTTCAGTGTCACACGATCCTTCAGAAATCATTCTAATATGATGATTTGCTGCTCAAGAAACATTTCTGAATATTATTAATGTTGAAAACAGTTGTGCTACTTCATATTTTTTTGGATAATATGTTTTTCAGGATTCTTGTATGAATAGAAAGTTCAAAAGAACAGCATTTACTTGAAACAGACATCTTTTGTAACATTACGAATGTCTTTAATGTCACTTTTGATCAATTTAACGCATCCTTACTGAATAAAACTATAAAAATGCATTTTACATAATCCAAAATACTAATAAATTTACTATGGTAATGTAATAAAAGGTAATGGTATGACAATAATGGACATTTACTATCACAAAAAAACAAAAAAAAAAACAAGAAAGTACCATGATTAACATTTAGGACCATGACTAATATCAAAATATCCTTGTGTGGTACATCCACATTATTATACAATGACGTTACTATTCATTACTTTATTAAAAACAATAAATGTTTAATGTGCATCTCCACAAATTTTTTTTGTATATGTAGTGTATTTTAGTGTATCCCATGTGAACACACAGTACTGTGGAGGGTATGTGAAATGTGATGATGAAATGTACCTGCGTACACCACTATTCCAGCTGCGTCATCAGTATTTCTCACCGTGCACCCGCGCAGCAGAAGACTATCGATGCCGAAGCCTGTTCTCCTCTTATCAGGCCTCTCCCTGTGACATCAAACACAGCATCTTCCTTAGTCACCCAGACTAATTACCTCAGTGTGTGCCACGTGAGTAACGGGCCCGTCTTTGAATGGAAGAGCAGGATAAGAGCTTTATAATGCTTGGGAACATCACAATCATCTCTCAGCGTGATAAACCAGTTAATATGACTGCAACGGGACCAAAAAAAGGGCCAAATCGGTTTGTCAGCCTACTTTATGTCCAGGCTGTGTGGGGAAACTTTGCAACGGAAATTTAACCCTCTGATGTTGCCGTATGTTACATATGATCTTTGGGCCGTACCCATTATTGTAGACGAATGTCCTCTTTGTATTTTGTATTTATTATTTAGAACAAGATGAATTCAACATGGCAGATGGCATGGAAACTGCTGATGCATCAACCTTTGAAATATATTGCAGTGGACTATGGAATTCCCTTTCATGCTTTGGTAAATGATAATAATGGCATAGCAAGTCATAATTATGAGATAAAAAAGCAAAATGATGACATACTAAGTCATATTTATGAGATTTAAAAGTCGAAATTATGAAAAAGCTAAAATTATGAGATAAAGTCATAATTATGACACGCCAAGTCATAATTATGAGATAAAAACCTGGAATTATGACAAGTAATTATGAGATTAAAAAAGTCAAGATTATGGCATAAAAAGTAAAAATTATAACATACTAAAACATATTTATGAGATTAAAAAGTAACAATTATGAGATAATGTAAAATAAAAATAATGTAAAATAAGTAATGTCAAAGTCATCATGACAAAATTGAAATAATGAGAAAAAGTCTGAATTATGAAAAGTCATGATTATCACTTTTGATGTCATATTTATGATGTAAAAAGTCGAAATTATAAGATCAATTTGAAATTATAACATGCTAAGTAATAAAATTATGAGATTTTAAAAAAAAATTAGGACATAAGTAATTTTTCTTTTTTTATGCCATATTATGGGACACAAAGTCAAAATTATAACATACTAAGTCATAATTTCTGGTAATATAATTTAAATACATTTTTAGACTTTATGTCATTATGAGATAAAAAGTTGAAATTATGAGATAAAGTTGAAATTATGACATACTAAGTCATGACTATGACAAAATCCTATTTATGAGATTATAAAGTCGAAATTATGCTAAAAAGCCAAAATTATGATTTAAAATAGTGACTTTTTATGCCATAATTCTGCATTTTCATCCCATAATTATGACTTAGTCATCATGATTTGACTTTTTATGTCATAATTATGATTTACAAAGCATTTTTTCATATGTGGCAGTAATGGGTTCCATAGTAGACAGATGTGTACCTCTCACAAGAAAACTGGTAATGTTTATGTACTTGTTTTTAATTTAAAAAAAGAGAGACGTTAACATGTTTTCCTTTGTGATGCATCAGAGGGTTTAAGAAGTTTCCCTGATTAGGAAATGACAGATGTGAAGGCCAAACAAATTCTGCTCATTGGTGTGGATCTGACAAAAGAGGCAGTCACGATAGAGTCGTGATGTATTTAATCGAGCATGAAATTGAGTGAAATTGATTTCAGATACTCACACATAACCTTTGAACACGTTGAGGTTGTTGTTGGGGTTTTCACACACGACAGTACTGGAAAATGTTTGAGGTTGGAATGGTATGCCCTGAAACACATGAGAAAGACGCCATGCATGATTTCCTCCTTCTATATCCTAATTTTTTTTAGTATTTGTCATTTAAACTGACTATCAAGGGCCGTCTAACAAGTCCTACTGTTTGGCAGAAAAGCTACACGTGGCAAACTGAGCAGTCAGGAACACATGGCCAAAAAAAAAAACATCAACAAATCCTACCTGTACATGTTCAAAGAGAGAATGTAGTGTAACGTGTTTTGTGTGCCACTCAGACTTGTATGTCAGGTATGTATTGACATCTGGCTGACTCATAATGAAGAGTTTTGCTTTTATAAACTTTGTGACCTGACATGTGTAATGAAACTTCAGAAGCTGTCAAAAATAAAGACATGTTAAAGGTTGTCGATTTAAAAATAAATAAAATGATATACACTTCTCTTACAAAAGTTTGGGGTCAGGAAGTTTTTTTGTTTTTTGTTTAGTTTTTTGCAAGAAATTAATACTTTTGATCAGCAAGGATGCATTAAATTAATTAAAATGAAAATCAAATGTTTAAAGATGTTATAAGGTTAAAAGGTCTCTATTTCAAATAAATACAGTTTTTTTTAATCTTTCTGTTCATTAAATCATCCTGAAAAATGGTTACCATAAAAATATTAGGCGTCACAACTGTTTTATGAACCTTATTTTATTCTTGAAACTTCTGGAATATACTTTTGTTGGCTATACCTACAGTCTCATCTCGGTAATTATAGTTCTATAGTTATATTATATAATACTATATATTCCACTTGATTTAATACTTTAAACACCTTTTTTATGCATATTTTGTGATGTTGCATGGAAATGCAAAGACACGCATAAATGCAAAAAATGTGCAACTCGTTTGAGTCGGATAAAAAAAATGTATCCGATAAGAAAACATGTGCAGAAACTATTATGGAAACACATTTACAGAATAATTTCCTTGATGCGTTTCAAAAAAATCATGTGACTTTGCAAAAGGAACGACCTAACTAACCAGCGGACCAATTTATTTTTTTTGTTTTGCATAGCATTTGAAATGCTGTTTTGGTTGTTCTAAAATGCAAAAGTCTGTTATCAAAGTGTCTCAGTATAATTCCTTCCCAGAACTCTCTTACACGACCAAACAGCAGCATCTGCCTCCGAAACCAAAATTTATTGGGTTTCATCTGGGCGCTCTAAATTCTTACATACAATAAAAAAATTATATACAGTGACATCTATTCACTGTATATTTTTACTCTATTCTTAGTGAAATGTAGCGCCAGTTTATCGAAGGTGACGATTTTGTTCTCTTCGACTCACTGGATGTACTGTAAAAAAAAGTTGCAGTCTTACATTTTTAAGTACAATCAACATGGATGTTTAAGCCATTTCAACTTAAATTACATTAAACCGACATTAAAAAATTGAGTTGAGTCTTCGCAATTTTTTTATGTGCAATTCCAATTTTGCATGGGAACATTTATGAATATTTAACTGTGGCACACAGGGAGTGTCCTAATGGACTCATTGTAGCTGTAAGCGTTAGACTTCTCCCAAAGGTATTTTGTGATCGGCAGCGCACTTACCAGAGTAGAAAAGCCTGGCACCACCCTCCTCTGTTTGAGGTTGGTCTCTCCATCCAGATTGGCTGTTTCCATGTGGCACACTCCATTAGGGTTGGACGTGTGCAGGAGCAGGATGTCAGCTGGGATGATCTGGTTAGAGAGCACTCTCACGAAATCCCCCACCCGTACATCCTTCCATCTCCTCTTCACCAAACGCATCTGTTTCCTGTGAGAGGACGAGAATTAATGCCTCACACGGACCTCTTCTAAAGCTGCGTCGGGTTTCAGTGTTTGTGTAGTACATATAAATTCACAGACACATTTGGACTCTGTTAATATGGGTAAGAATACATAGATGTAGACAGCATATATGTCTGAAAAATGTATGGTTTGAAAAGCAATCCAGGACACATTCATTGCTAATTTGAGCATGTAATGCCAGGCATCTCAATCTACAGGTTTTTTTATGTGCAGCCTAAAACAATAAAACTATGAGTTTGCATCTTCAAGTATGTTTTAATAGCAGCTGTCAACACAGAGCACACCGTGAAAGAATACCGCAGTCACGATGTGAACGTCAGGTATGCGGTTCTTCAGGCACAGCTGGGTTGGGTGGGTGTTGGGTGGGTTCTTCACAGACAGACGGCCCTCTTGAGAAAGGTCACTGTCACACCTCACACACAAAGCCTGATGTACAGCAGAGGAGAAGCTTAACTTCAGGGTGCAGCTCCCATGTTCTCTCTACATTACTGTCAAGTCACATGAATGTAGTCTGACAAAAAACATGTCCAGGTCACATTAATTAGATTCAGTAGTTTTATTGTATTACAGGTAATAATAATATATATATTTTTTTTAATTATAGGTGTATGAGATTTTCTTTCCATTGTGACATGATTTTTTATAACAATTAAGCACAATTAGGGACATTCAATTCACATTAATGTAATATAGAATGTTTACTGTATAAAATATAATATACATTTTTCACATCACAGTAATGAGATTATTTGCATTGCGACTATTTTTTATAATAATTAAGCACAATTAAGGGCATTAGATTCAAGGCCAGGCAAGTTTATTTACATAGCACATTTCATATACAATGGTAATTCGAAGTGCTTTACATAGAATAAATTAAAATAATCAAAAGAAATAAGATTAATTAAAACAGTTTCGAATAAAAAAAGAAAAGAAAATACAGTATACAGCCGGACGAACAGTGGCACAGTGCTCATTCAGTAAATGCACAGCTAAACAGAAGTGTTTTGAGTCTGGATTTGAATGTGACTAGGAGCACATCTGATCTCTTCTGGAAGCTGGTTCCAGCATAATTGCTAAAAGCAGACTCTCCTTGTTTAGAGTGAACCCTTGGTATTTCTAGCAGATGTGATCCTAATGATCTGAGTGATCTGTTGGGTTTATATTCAGTGAGCATACAGTATCTGCAATGTATTGAGGTCCTAGGCCATTGAGTGATTTAAATACCAGTAAAAATACTTTAAAATCAATCCTAAATGTAGCCAGTGTAAAGACCTGAGGACTGGTGTGATGTGTTCATATGTTCTGGTTCTATATGAACTGCAACTGTCTTATGGTCTTTTTGGGAAGGCCAGTGAGGAGTCCATTACAGTAATCCACCCTGCTGGTGATGAAAGCATGCACTAGTTTCTCTAAGTCTTGACTGGAAACGAAGCACCTAATTCTTGCTATATTTTTCAGATGATAATATGCTGATTTAGTTATTGATTTGACATGGCTACTGAAGCTAAGGTCTGATTCTAAAGACACACAAAGATTCCTGACTTGATTTTTAGTTGTTTGACCCCTAGAGTGAAGGTATGCATTCACCTTGAGAACTTCATCTTTGTTTCCAAACGCAATGACTTCAGTTTTGTCTTTGTTTAGCTGAAGAAAGTTTTGGCACATCCGACTCAATGGGTCTGTAGTCGTTAGGCGATAGGGCTAAGTAGATCTGTGTGTCATCTGCATAGCTTTGGTAAGAGATTTGGTTCTTTCTCATTATTTGTCTCATTGGGAGCATGTACAGGTTGAATAGGAGTGGCCCAAGAATTCAGCCTTGAGGAACTCCACATGTCATGGACGTCCACTCAGACTTATGGTCTCTTATACTCACATAATAACCTCTCCCTCCTAAGTATGACCTATTCACATTAAAGTAACATAATATTTTACTGTATTACAAAAAAAAAAACAGTAATCTATATTTTTTCACATTACAGTAATATGAGATGATTTTGTATTGTGACGATTTGAATAACCATTAAGCACAATTAAGGACATTAGATTCACATTAATGCAATCTATTATTTTTACTGTATTACAAAAAAAGCAATATTTTTTTTCACAAAAAATAATAATATGAAATATATTTCACATTACAGTAATATGAGATTTTCCTTATGAAAAAAACTATTTTCTGTTTTTTTTTTCTTTAGATTTTGAGGTACATTATGACACAACTTGCTGCTGTCAAATTATGGATACATTTACTATTCAAACCCCACTGTTGGCGAATATTGCCCACAAAACAACTTATTTTACTTCATGCAAACCTAAATCAATTTAAATTATACCACCAAATGAAAGAAAATCAATTAATTGTGATGTTTTTTTACTAATAAAATGGCTGACAAAAGGATATTAGTTCCCCAAATCAGGCAAGACTACTGTTTTGTGCCAAGCAAGCATTTCTCTGAATGAAGTGCCTGATGTCTGTTTCAGATAGTGGCGTGAGATAAATCTTGCGAGGAGCGCTCCTCCAGAAGGACTCACTGTTTGCAGTCTGTGATTAGCGAGACGTCTATTTCTGGCATTTAACTGTCAGTCAAAATGTGTGAGTGTGAAGAAATGATGATGTGTGAGACAAACACCTGCTCTTGAATACTCTATTTTGAACGAGAGTCAACACCTTATACCATTTCACAGCATTCCACTGCACGCCGAATTTTAACTCAGTTTGTGACGTTCACACAGCGTCTTTAAAGTGAAAAAGTACAGTGGCTGAAGATAAAATATGATTGTGCGTGGCAGGCAATTTCATCATGATCATTATCATTATCATTTCATCATAATCAATCATAATCACCGGTTTTACTCTCTAACAGAAAGTCCTTATCCTATCATCTGAGATATGTTTTGAATTCAAGTGTCTCTGGTTTGTTATTCATGGCACATGTTAGGCTAACTATGAACGAGTAGGTGAATCCGCAAGCTTTTTTGAGCATTTCAAATAATCTTTTTTTCAATCTAATCCACCAACATATCTGCATTCCTCTCAGTTAAATGGCAGGGGAGATACCACCATTTCTTCTTGTTCTCATAACGGGCCTCAGACCAAAGAAATACAACACATTAGGTCACGTGTGCTCTAGCAGAAGCGTGACGACCCATACAGTATGTGGGAAAGGTGCATGTACTGTGCTGAAGCTTAACCATTTGTACAAGGTCGGCGTGACTCAACAGGAAGGGACGCATTACTTACACTGCATCCTACTCACATTTTTGTTATACAAATGCATGCCACGTAAACTTCAAAGCTTGTGAAGATCGGCAAGCCTGGCAACTATTTGTTAAAGTTTGCAATTGTTTGCAGCAGATGTATTTCTTAATGAAAGTTTGGGGGCAGTATGTTCTATAAGGAAAGGGATCTATAAATAAGTACTGCCACACTCCTGACAATTCTTCCTGCATCCCTCCTCCACGCCAACTGCCCCCCTCCTCTCCACACAGATGTCCAGGAGCCTGATTACACGACAAGCCCAAACCTGCCTTTTTTTAGGTATTAGGGGTGTTTGATAAGCATGCATCACTATTAATCTCGGGAGGCGGGAGCAAGTGTCCCCTCAGAATTTGAGGCGAATGGATTTTTGAATTGAACTTCCAAAGGTTCACAATTGTGTTTCAGTTTATTGTAAGTACAAAATTAATGGTGCCCCAAAGTCACCTTTTCTGGTGAATTTCAACATTTTGAAGCAAAAATATAAAAATTTTAGTGATTTGTGCAGAACCAAGGAGTTTTGATTTTTTTTCAATTATAAAGAGTTACATTTTATGACAGAATCTTCATTTTTGGGTGAACTATCCCTTTAACTACTTGTACTTACTAGATGGTTAGGGTCAGAGCCATATAGAGAGAGAGTTGCGACAACTCCATTCACTCCAATGGAACGTTTTTTTTTACAGCAATGGCGGCTCACGGAGCCTCTCAATAGTTCCCGGAAGTAGCAGCAGCGCCGTACAGTTACAGCAGAACAGACCGTTTGTGATGCACTTTTAAAAGGTAAGACGTTTAAAGAATAAGATTGTATATTATCAGTACATCTGAATCAAATTAACTTGTGTATTAAAGCATGCTAGTTGATTATTGCTCTCTAAATAAGTAGTTTTAGAGGACGTTATCAGAGAAAAGATGGGTCATGATACCGTTAGTAGCGCATAACAAACCACGAACAGCCTATTATAGTTAAAATTAACGTTATATTAATGCAGTTTTGTCCTTTGTTGTGTAATAAGAGGGAAAGGCTTCTAACAAGGGTTAAATATAACATTGGGGATTGTGATAGTGATAGAAGTGATAAAATGCAGACATCCCAAGTCTCCCGTTAGTTCCGTTAGTCTCCCGCATATAGCGGCTCCCTGATGACCATAACTGTATATACACTACTATAAAAACCACTCTAAGTAGGCCTATTACACTTCATTGAGTAACCTATCCCATATCTAGACAGCAACCACCTAGCAACCATCCAGCACACTCTAGCAACACCCAAGCAACCCCCGAGAACATGTTAGCAACTGCATAGCAACACCCTGGCAACCATCCACAACACCCTATCATCATGGTGGTTAGTTTTGCATGTATAAGCATGACTCTTCAGAAACTGAAAAAAATCCTTTTTACTAAATGAATGTGATGACTAGCTGCTTATTTTCTTAAACATTACACAGCAGTAAAAATTCTCAGCAGGAGAGAATTAAACTAAGATGGAATAAGCATCACTTTGTCTGCCCTGAGCTGTTTTAATGAAAGGGGGTTCGACTACGTGTGTGAACAATATTATAAAACACTCTCCCTTTGGGGTAGAATAGGAACTAATCAATCATAACCGCTGGAGGAAAGCACCACGGTTCATTCAGTCCGAATATGGGAGGGAAACGTGCACATTACAAGCATTAGCAACACTGTACAGTGTAAAAGCGTGTGAAGTATTAGATTAGCGTAATGATATTGTTGCTTTCAGACAGACGGTTCCCTTGTGGAGCCAGTGGAACGAGGGATTGTCTGACTGCTGGGAACCGTTTGAAATTGAATTGTTTATTTATGGGTATGAAACTCCAGCGTGATAAAACAATGTCATAAAGAGAAAGCCGCCCTAGCAAAGAAACTGAATGAAAACATCGCTACTGGTTGTCATGCATCATGGTGCATAAGCACAATAGATGTTGCCTGTACATTTATTCTCTTGAAATCACATGCAAGACTAAACAAGGCATTTTACTTACGAAATGTGGCGTACTTAAGGAATATCAAATTATTGTGATTTTAATATTGCTTCTATGGCATAACAATTCAATAACCAAGAACTTAATATTGAGCTACTTTCATTTTAGACACTATATTGCCAGTTACTTTGTCTGTTTTTATCCCGCCAACAAAAACACTTCAAAGCAAAGCCACAGCAGATTCAATTGACACGGTAAGAAACACATTGTACTGGTATTTCATTCCTGAACAAATCAGCCAGTTAAGTAAATTATTCAATGACTCACTCATATGACTCATATGAAAAAAAAATGACGATTTAATGACTCACTCATAAAGACTTGTTGCCACCTGGCAGAACATTAAAAGTGACTGAAAATCATGATTTTGCAAACTGGTGTTTGTTATAATAATATTTGAATTTATTATCATGATCATAAACACATATTTGTTGCTTAAATAGTTTTACAGTCCACTACACTTGTTATTCTTCTAGTTACTCATAGTTAATTACGGGAGAAACTGAGAATTTTTAAACTCTGGATCAATTGAACCAATTGCTTCTCAGAATGATTCAGTGTTTTGAAGCGCTCAAAACACCAGAAGCTGGTGACCTGCAAGTCAAAACAGTGTAAATACTACGAAAACTCAACCCAAACATGCATACATCTTTTACTAACCAATTGCAAATGTTTTCTTGAAAGTCTAATCTATTAAATGTAATTAACAAAATCATCAAACAACTTAAAATATGAAATGTCTTTATAATATTTGTTCTTTTATTAATTTGTCTGTCTTGTTTAGTGTGTTTTTAGAGGGCTTGGTTAATCAGGGCAATAAGAGACAATGAATTACTACTCTTCCCTTTTTTCTTATACAAATACGCCATTAAAAATGTCTACATAACAAAACTGATCCAAATAACCCTAGAAACTGGTTCAAGGGTTACCTGCAATGTTTCAAAAGATTTTGATATACAGAACTACGAAGCTTCACAAAGCAGTGTTTCAAAAGCACCCATCACTGCCTATAGCTGCTAATGAATCTGAAGCAAATAGTTTATACTTTCACATTGAAAAATAAGGTGAATAATTCCAAATTCTAAAACAGAATTTTCAACAGCTGGAAGAAACTGCTATCCAGGCATTCTCTGTACCTCATATAGGCTAGCATTTAATACAATCATGCCAAAATGCTACATTGGTTGATCTGATCACAGATAGGGTTGCAGGAATGAGGTCTCATCTCTAACTGAATGGTGCTGTGCTAACAACCTTGTGCTGAAATGAACTTACATCATCAAAAAAGCTCACCAAAGGCTCTTCTTCCTATGACAGCTCAAAAAGTTGTGAGGTATCAAAGACCGATGGAAAGCGTATTAACTTTTTCAATCACACAGTGGTATGGAAACTCCACAGATCAGCAGAGGAAGTTGGAATATGGCATTGTGCTCCCTGCTTCAAAAAGTATTGACTACGATCTCAAAATAAGGCCGGAAAATTCAGGATTCTACACACAATAATACCTACCGCATCACTTACTATAAGACTGTCCAAAATCCTAATTCCTCCACTTACACTGTAAAAAGTGGCAACCTACAGTTGTTACCGTAAAGAGCTACTTATACCTGATTTAAAAAAAAAAAAAAAACAGTTTGTTTTAGTTAAGGTCAAACTTTCACTATTAACTAGTTGCTCATTAGCATGCATATTACTATGATATTGGCTGTTTATTAGTACTTGTAAAGAACATACATCCCGTAATCCTACCTAATAGGCCTACCTAAACCTAACAACTACCTTACTAACTATTAATAACCCGTAATTAGGAGTTTGTTGAGGCAAAAATCATAGTTAAAAGTTAGTTAATTGGACCTTAATCTAAAGTGTGACCAAATAATGCATTTAGGTTGAGTCAGTGATGTTATAATTATAATTTGACCATTTTTAGGTTACCCATTTTTTCAGTGTACCAACCTGGATATATTTTATGTAGCCTATACATACAGTGGTCAGAAATTATTGACACCCTTGGTAAATACGATCAAAGATGGCTGTAAAAATGAATTGCATTGATTATTCTTTTGATCTTTCATTCATAAAATTTGCAAACATCGAACCTTTCATTAAAGTAAAAGAATTGAAATTGGGGGGCACATCACATTATGAAATAAATGTTTTTTCTCCCAAACTCGTTGGACATAATTATTGTCACCCTTTTATTAAATACTTTTTGCAACCTCATTTTGCCAAGATAACAGCTCTGAGTTTTCTCCTATAATGCCTGATAAGTTTGGAGAACAACTGACAAGAGATCAGAGACCATTCCTCCGTACAGAGTCTCTCCAGATCCTTCAGATTCCCAGATCCATCTTGGTATCTTGGTAATGGCTAGAATCCATGATACCAAGTATCTGAACAAGATGTCCAGGACCTCCAGCAGAAAAATAGACCCACAACATTAAAGATCCAGTGGTATATGTAACCTTGGGCATGGGGTACTTCTTATCCCTGTTTGCACCAAAAGCTCTTTTTTTAGTTTCATCTGACCATAGAACCTCTTCCCATTTGAAGTTCCAGTCGTGTCTGACAATTGAATATGCTGGAGTTTGTTTTGGATGAGCGAGGAGGATTTTTCTTGAAACCCTCCCAAACAACATGTGGTGATGTAGGGGTTGTTTGATTTGTATTTTTAGGCTTTCTGACCCCAAGTCTCAACTAATCTCCGCAATTCTCCATCTGTGATCCTTGGAGAGTCTTTGGCCACTCAAACTCTCCTCCTCATCGTGCATTAAGACATTATAGACACAATAATAGACATTATAATCTTCCAGGCAGATTCGGAACATCTTTAGTTGACTGAAACTTAATTATTCTCCTGATGGTGGAAATGGGAATCTTCAATGCTTTAGTTATTTTCTTACAGCCAATTTCTATTTTGTGAAGCTCAAGAATCTTTTGCTGCACATCAGAACTATATTCTGTGGTTTTACTCATTGTGATGGATGATTAAGGGAATTTGTTTCTCCTCATATTTTTTATACTCTTGTGAAACAAGAAGTCATAGCTAGATAATGTCATGCTCTTAGTCACCCTGGTGTGCTAAAAACAAATGCAAATATTAATGGGAATATACTTCAGAGATATTTTACTCATAAAAAAAATTATAGAGGAGACAATAATTTTGGCCAACGTGTTTTGAAGAAAAAACCTTTATTTCATAATGTGAGTTTCCCCCCATCAATTATTTTACTTCAATGAAAGGTTATATTTTGCAAAATGTTATAAAGAAAAATCAAAAGGATAAACAATGCAGATTTATTTTTACAGCCATCTTTGTTCATATTTACCAGGGGTGCCAATAATTCTGACCACATCCGTATTTTATGTGCCTGCATCTGTATGATTACAACTTATATTTAAGCTACAATGTACAGTAGGCTGCATCCACTGTAATGCCACTCCATTTTACTGACAAGACAAAAGATTTGAAGACAAAAAATCTTCTTTGGAATATCATGCACTGATAAACTCCTATAAGACCAGAAACAAGTAAATGCATATGGTCAATAAATAAATACATTTAGAATTCATGTTAAAATGATCTGAATATAATATAACCCAGCTGTACAAAACTGTGACATGATTAAAACAACAGCAAAGCCCATATTGTGAATAATAGAAATGGCAAAAGGGGTAGTTTTTCTAACACCCCCTCTGGGCATGACAGGCACGTCAGGACAGTTTGAGTTTCGACTGACCCGAAACAGTTCCTGCCCCTGTGCTGCTGGACCACCTGGCCTGGGCTCCCCCGTATGGAAACACTTCGGGAATCACAAAATGGAGCAGCGGCTTAGCTCAAAATAAAATGAAAGAGACTAAGTAACCATGGCAATAAGTGATGGATTTGGAATCTCTTTTGGAAGTAAAAATATATCTCAGGGTGTACCTGTGACTGCTGTGAAATCTCTCTCTCTCTCTCTCTCTCTCTCTCTCTCTCTCTCTCTCTCCCTCTCTCTCTCGCTAGCCCTTAGTCTCTCAGTCCTTCCACCTCTCAAGTGTGGTGAATTACTCATTTTTTCCCACCAGCTATTCAGTCATTTTAAAATAGATCTAAATGATGCCTCTCTGTCTACCCCTCTGATGCAACACAATGATGAGGATCTCGTCAAAATGCACACAATGCGTTGGATGCAAGACATTGTGCTGCTCTTCAAAAGAAGGAAAAAAATCTCCCACACAAATTTTATTTCTAGGTCAAAAATTCCCATGGGGTTTCGAAACACAGATGAAGTGAAACACAAATTCAAGCGAGCCTGCACCACGACACAGCTCACAGAAAGATGGGGGGAGAGAGAGAGAGAGAGAGAGGCAAGAAAGAGTGCAGAGAGCAAGAGAGACATTTGATGTAGTCACTGTATAGTCACCAGCAACTTCATCTTATTTATTTTTATATATTTATCAAAACCTCTACCAATTTTCCAGTGTAATACACCTAACAAGGAATGCAGAAACCATTCTGTTCAAACAGCTAAATGATTTATGAGCGGTTTCATCCATCTGCACTACAGTATTCATTAATTATGTTAGTCTATGTAAATAAATCCTAAACGGCCGTATTTTTAAGACGCTATGTAGGCTTATAGTGAAAGATGATTAACTTTTTCAAATGTGTCTTGCAATTGACCCTTAACAAAGACCCCTCCCCCTTAGTTACTGTTGCTAGGTTCGACAAGCCATGACGCTCTCTCACGTCACACATCATTTTCTCACGCAGTGAAAAATACACTGACAACGCACCGACAGACAAGACATAGTTACTTCTGGTGTGAAACAATGTTTCAGCTTTCACATTTTGTCAAGACATTCGAACAATAGGGGGGAGCCCGGGATGGTTGTAACATTTTTGACATTTCTGGCTGTATCTTGAAGTTCATTTGGATTCAAACTAGTTACGAGTGTCCGCTATTAAATGACAGCTGTTATCTTTCCAGCACAAACAGAAAATGCGTGGTTTGGTTTCAAACATGAGTGAAATGTTACAATTCCCCCAGATTCCAGGTTATTTGTGACGTACAGTACAGTCGGGTGAGATGTAACATTATGATATCCACCGTTGTGATATATATAACATTATGAAATTGTAATATAACATTTGGTTTTGCTGCTCCAAACTATTGGAATGCGCTACAACAGTCATTGGAATTTGAGTAATTTCTTTCAATCTCTGGATTTAAAAAACTATTAGGGAGCGTTTTTATCACAACTTGTAAATGTTTTAAATGAATATGTCTGTCTGTGTGTGTATTGTAATGTGTTAGTATGTTTTTCAGGAGATTTTAACTCTCCTGCCTGGCTGTTATTGAAAATAAGAACTTGTTCTTAAATGACTTGGTTAAATAGATTCAATTAAAATTAAATAAGGATTATGGGGGGAAATGTGTTTGGGAACCCTTGCATTAGCATCGTCATATTAAAACTGAATAATCTGCATGTGTGTGTGTGAGAATGTTTGTTACTGTCAGTCATGATTGGCATTAATAAAATGGCATGCAATTTTGCCACAAATCTTACAGACTTTCCCAGTTCTTACACATCATCTGATGCTCTCTTCAAAACGCTGAGAGACACCTCAGTTTGTCTTTCTCTTCCATGACCTAGGCACACTGAAATTCAAAGAAACCATATAAATACAACTGATACTTACATATATTAACGACTGATACTTGCCTGCACTGGATGTGAGCGTCATGTCAGAAGCAAAAAGAACCCATTATAATCACTGACGCTGTCTACTCTGGATACAGTATACAGATCCGCATTCAGTTTCTGACAAGTGTATGTTCGTTTTATATGCATAATGTTTTCAAAACACCTAGTCATGTGCAAGAGCGAGTGGGTGTTGATACTGTTTCCTATGCAAAGACGTTAGCCAATCACAACAGTGGCCGTTTACTGACAAGCCTTAAAGGAGCCGCCCATTAAAAACGAATCATTTCAGACAGAGGGAAATAATAGTTTTTCCTTATTTATATATATGAGTGAGAGAGAGAGAGAGAGAGCATTGTTTTTTAGCACCTTAGCTGTTTTTCAGCATTTCAGAATTGATCCGATGCATGAATAAATGCATTTGTATAGTGTTAATCTTCCTTGTTTTAAAATAATTCGTTTTAGATCAAATGAAGCATGGCTAATTTATTTAATAAATTAATTTTATTAGCTACATTCATTCAATATGTCAATAAAAGTTTGAAAATAATCAGCTTTATCATAATTACAGAAGAAATAGGCCTACTGTAAATATATTTTTTGAATGGCCTTTATTATGTTCTACAACAGGGGGCAATAAGGTTGAGAACCATAACATGTTCAACTGAGAACCCTATAATTTATTTCAATAGTACTATTATATGAATATTAATCATATACTGTATTTTCACTTCACAGTTATTACACGTGCAAGCTGTTTACCTGCTGAATATGAAGCAAGGCATATTGTTGAGCTGCTGGTCACTCTGGTACCTCCGGAAATCCTCCCAACCATCCTTGACAGCAGTCAGTGCCAGGATGACACAAATGGGAATGAGAGCCACCTCCGGCTGGAACGCGTTCACCACCGGGACAAAATTCAAGATGGCCAGGCCCACAAAATAAACGTTGGCCATACGGTGGAACTGCTCTAATAAGTTCATAGGGATGAAAGACCAAAGTCTGTATTTGGTGGTTTTGATCGCGTTGCCCTCATACTGGCGGTTCGGCTGGTCACGTTTCTTCAGATCTTCAAAGGCCAGGTTGGAGACCACCTTCCTGATGGGTCTGTCCTGGTCCCTGTGCCTTGCCCAGCCCTGCCGAAGAAGGGTCAGAGGGTTTGTCCAGGTCATGATGTCTCAGCCAAAATAAACCTGCCCTGCATGACACTTAGATCTGGATCTTTAATATGAATCCTGCAGTTTTGGGGGTCCTCCGAAGCACAGCTACCAAAATGTATAAGAAGCTTTGTATGAATCTCACATCACCTGTACGAGTGAGAAACGCAGAGAAAAAGAAAGAGAGAGTGAGTTAGAAAGCGAAAGAGAGAGAGAGAGAGCAAGAAAATGTGGGTTGAGACTACACCTGTTACACTCCCCTGACCGCCCTCTATGGGAACAAACACCTGTCTGAGGTGAAGGTATGCTGTCAGAGCACCGTATGCCACAGATACACCGCCAGAATCAAAGCTGGAAATAAAGATTCAAAGACACAACGGCACCCCAGTGACCCAATTACATTAATCAAAGCTCTGAGCAGGATATACTCAAGCTCACTGCAGTCATCCGCATAAATAATAGTGCATGTTCACTGCAGACACAGTGTTCACATTGCCTGTCAGAAGCCTGGACATTTTGTTAATTAAGTTAAAAAGAAAATTATAAAATGATTTGTTCTGAAGATTTATGCTTAAATGCTTGAAATTCGATTTCTACAGTACACTCTCAGAACATAACAGGTACATAATAGTATACGTACCACTGCAGTGACAGCTTTGTATATTTTGGTACAAAACAATTTCTTTTCAAAACAATACATTTTAATATATATATACATATATATATATTTTTTTTTTTTTTTTTTTTTTTTGAGGATTTTAAATGAAGATAGTGAAGGAAAAGCGGCCAAAAACAATCAAACTCTAGTCTTCATGTGAACTCTTTCAGTACAACAGTGGATCCCAGGATGCACCTTGTGATGCCGGTTAGAGAAATAGTGGCTGCATCTGAAATCGCATACTTCCCTACTATATAGTGGGCGAAAAACAGTATGTGACAAAAGAAGTACTCATAAAAGACTAGGTAAAAAGTACCCGGATGACCCACTACTTCTGGCGAGATACTGGAATGTGCATATGATGGACAGTTGGACACTTTACTATCCCATGAGGACACGGGAGAGGATTTGTGAATGGAAGTGAAGCAACATAACTGACGCTGGTAGGTCACATGGCAATGACATGGCGAATGTAGTACGTCCAGATTATATTCATACTACATTGAACATACTTTATACTTTTTTTGTCGTGATGTAGCAACAAAAGCTTGTTTAACATTTTTGAGCGCTACATTATTCACATAATTCCATTTTCGTTTCATACTTCAGTGACTTTACTATGATTATAAAATGTGGAAAATAGTCATGATAAAGAATTAAATGTCAAACCTTTTTCTAGCTGTGTAAATTTAAGGATTAAGCCAGTGATGTCGTGCCCATGCAATGAAGACAAACTTGTTCGCAGGCGGATGTCATCATTTCCTGCAGTGTTGTTAAGACCTATGTGTCACTTCACCTGAAACAAAAATACCTGAGTACAAAAATAAAATCCTGTCTATCATCACCTCCACTCGGCCAATACTAATACAAAACATCTATACATTACATGTGCGATAATGGTGAGGTTTGTCAAGTCTTACATCGAGAGAGAAGTGACGGATGAACACTTAAAGAGAACTAGATTTTTTCTGACATGCATTGCTATGTGGTTGCTAAAGTGTTCTGAGTGCATTGCTACGCAGTCGCAGGTTAAAATTAAAAGACAAATTACTTGAAACAGAAAAGTGGCAAAACTTCACAAGTAGATTTAATTTGTTTACATTAGTTAAAGGGTTAGTTCACTCAAAAACTTAACATTACTCCCTCTCATGTCATTTTATTAAGCGACGCAAGTGCTTTTTTTGCACAAAAAACATAATTTATCACTTTAATAACCAAATATGAATCTCCAACACGCATTCATGACAGCACCACAATGCATATTTTGTAAATAAAGTGGCAAATGATGTTGTTGTTTTTTTGTTTGTTTTTTGCTTCATAAAATTTAGGTTAAACCACTGGAGTCACATGGACTACCGGGCCCATGCGAAAACAAAGATAATATCGGAAGGGCTTTTGAAAGGTGGTACAAAACGAACATAGAAACAGCTTATTTTTTCTGCTGGACAGGTAAGACATTTCAATTGTTCAATTATAAAACAGTAAAGCGGACTTGTTCGCTTAATTCATACAGTTACGGAGTACTGAACTACTGGTAGCCCTAATACACATTAAATGTAGTCACGCGATGCTGATGTTGTTAACATTAACAATTTGAGAACAAAGTATAATTTGCACGGTTTGACGTGATATGATAAGCGATCGTTAGATTTAATCAGCGTGATTTACTGCAATGATTTTTCCCCCTTAGTTGGTCAGAACAAAAGTGGATGTTACTTACTTGTTCAGATGACACGTAAAGTTGATAATACCTGCAATTGCAGATTCCGAACAGAGATGGCGACAAAGAGGAAAAACTACGGACTGCAGCTTTAATTTCAGCATTTACTAATACATTATTAAAGCCATGTATCTGTTAATATAATTTTATACTAATAAACTTGCTCTAACATGAACTAACAATGAATAGTTGTATTTTTATTTACTAACATTAACAAAGATTAATAAATACTGCAACAAATGTATTTCTCATTGTTAGTTAATTACTAACTACTGATTACTAATGAGACCTTATTGAAAAGTGTTACCAGAAAAGCAACTGTGCACCAATTTAATGCAATCTGTGACACAAATATATGGGACATGTTAGTAAAGTTTAGGCCTAATATTTTGACTTATATGTTCAAAGACCTAATGTTATTTGACCTAATATGTTCAAAGTATGAGCAATGGTGATGATGCCTTAGCAAGAACAACTACTGAACTGTGGTTAAGTATAGACCTTATGTAGCCCCACCCCTTTATAGACCTTATGTAGCCCCACCCCTTTATAGACCTTATGTAGCCCCACCCCTTTTCATCGCTGCACTCGTTGTGTTCTGTCTTCCGGTTTGTATTTCAGGTCTTATGGATTTATGAAATAACCGCTCCTTTTAAAATCTTCTCTTACTAACATTTGTTATGGCATCCGCTTCAAACATTACAATGCTCATGATAACGTTTGTTAACTCTACAAAAAGTAAATCCACTTTACCAGCTGATTACTCTTCGACAGCGATGCCATAGAAATGTAGAGCTACTGCAAAAAACTGAAGTTCAACCTCAAAATTCTAAAGAAGCTGCACACTTGTTTCTCTGGTGCAGAAGGTCTGTAGACAGTGTAAATGTGAGCGCAAAAAAAATCTGAAGTCACATTAGCTACATTTCGGCAAAATTTCACACACAAAAATATACATTTTGCCTATTGTCAGTAGTGTTGTCATGTTCAATGATCAGCCACAACAAGTCAACAAGACACTGATTATTTTGTAATGGAGGAATCTTTTAATTAAACAACTAACATTTATTTTTCTTGCAGGAATGACATTTATATGCTTGTGAATACTAAGTCCCCAACACTTTGGACAAAGTTAGTGTGTCTGAATATAACAAAAGGGAAAACGGAACTAGACAGCCGTCTAGTTTTGTTATCTAACTTCATGACCCCAACAACAAGCTGAAGTATCAAGGAATCTGAATGTGCTTTTACCTAGTAACAGAGAGTTATACATGTGAAGAACAAATCATACTGGAGAAAAATTATGTAATGAATCATGTCACATTTGCTATTCTATAAAAACTGTTGTACTCTTTATGGATTCTCTCTGAAATTAGTCCGAGATCCTCCCGGCCGTGATTAAAACATATTGAAAGGCATTGTCTGGCGTCTGTCTGTCGGCTGCACAGCAGGTTAGTGGAGCACTAGAGACCTTATTCCCAAGTGATAGTGTTCATAAGGGGCGAGACGTCGTCCGACTCAGCAAGACATTGATCAGGAGATGCACTAGAGGATAAATTTGTAAGCATTGATTAGGAGACTCTACGCTTGGGTGTCGATTAGGAGATGCTTTAGTCAGGTGTGTAAGGGAATGTATACCACAGTAACAATGGCACCTTTCAAGGGGTGCGACATACTAGGCAGAGAGTGAGCAGTCAGTTCTTGAATTTCATGTGTTGGAAGCAGGTAAAATGGCCAAGATCTGAATGACTCTGACAAAGACCAAATAGTGATGGCTAGACGACATCTCCAAAACAGTTCCCGGTCCCAATGAACACCCGGTTCTGTTCATTCAGCTACAGCAATATTGTGATGCCCATAGGGGATTTACTCGAATGACATGCATTATCTACTTCTGCGGGGGATATTTGGTCGCGCGAGAGCCGTGCTTCACTGACAAGCTGCGCATAAAATAATCGCAGCCTTTACCAAATCGTGTGTGGTTTCATTTCAATTAATCGTGCAGCCCTAGTTAGTACCTACCAAAATTGAAAGGAAGGACAACTGGTGAACCAGCATCAGGGTCATGAGTTTCCAAGTCTCATTGATGCACATGGGGAGTGAAGGCTAGCCCGTCTGGTCCTATTACACAGAAAAGCTACTGTAGCTCAAACTGCTGGCAAACGTAATGCTGCCCCATGGGAAGAAGGCAGGCTGGTGGAGGGAGTGATGCTCTAGTCTAGGCAATGTCCTGCCGGGAAACAATGGGTTCTGGCATTCATGTGGATGTTACTTTGACATGTACCACCTACCTAAAAATTGTTGCAGACCATGTACACCCCTTCATGACAAAGATGTTCCCTGATGACAGAGGCCTCTTTCAGCAGGATAATGCCGCCATGTTTGTCATGTTCCTCAAACCATTCCATTCCAGTTCTCGGTGTGGAAGGTGTTTCCTTGGCCTCCAGATTCCCCAATCTCAATCCATTAAAGGGCATATTGCAGGTTAGAGTACCCAGTGAGCCAATGTATAGAAAAATAATGTAGGAACTAGATTTAAATATAAACATATACTTATAAAATGCTATTTAGGCTTCTAGAGTCAATTTGTGTGGAAATTTTACTTCCGCATTTGAAAACCGCCAAACCGGAAGTGACGTAACGGGAGGGAATGCGTTTAAAGTAAACAATAAGAAAGCAATGGATCGCAATGACAGTTTAGACGCTGAGGAAATTGTAGCATAAATGTTTACTCTTATGACGGACCTCAGCCATATAATTATGAGCCTGATATGCACCCAAGAGAGCAGACAGGCCAGGGTTAGACAGAACAACGGTCAGAGGAGACACACTGAGGTGTGGTTTGAGGAGAACAGGGCAGGTGTCTTGGTGAGAGACCAATGTTAGCTTATCGATATATCCACGTTAGCCGACGATAGCCTATTATAACACTATTCTCAGATCACAATATTGTACAGATTATTATCATGTATCAGGCAATAACAAAGCTAGTATTTGGACCCTTAACTGCATTTGTTGTGTATGTAAGTCATTAGGAGACAGTTTCCAGAGGAAGAGGGACTTTATAGTTAAAGGTTTTGAATGGTCCCATTTTGGTGACAATGAATACAAAAATAATCACAATCACAAAAACTGTTTAACTGTATAAAAACGTAATATGTAAACAGCCAAGACAAACATTAAAGTGGTTTTGCACAGATTGAAAATTAATAGAACATAAGGTATTATATTTATAATAATGATAATAATAATAAGTTTCGGCTGCAGACTAATAACAAACACATAAATGCATTACATTACAAGTTTAGGTTACACTTTATTTCGACAGTCACTTTAGACATTCTACTAATTATAAGTAACTTTTCAACTACATGTCAACTAACTCTCATTAGAGTATTAGTATATTATAGTAGACTGTCAGTAGACGGTTAGGTGTTAGGGTTCGGGTTAGGAGAATAAGTTGACTTGTAGTCGCCGAGTTACTTATAGTCAGTTGAATATCTGTTGGTGGACCAACAAAATAAAGTGTTAGCAGATATTAAGTGGACAGTCTACTAATACTCTAATGACAGTTAGTTGACATGTAGTTGAAAAGTTACTTATAGTTAGTAGAATGTCTAAAGTGGACAGCGTTTTTTCAACACGGTTAAGAAAACTGTTACATTTTCTACTAAATTTGTGCCCTTATGTCTCGCAAAACAATTTTAAATCCTGCATTAACTTTTCATATGATATTTTCATACAAGGTTATATATTAATTAAAAAAAGAAAAAAAAACTGCAATATGCCCCTTAAGCATCTATGGGATGTGTTGGACCAACAAATCCGATGCATGGAGGCCCCACCTCACACCTTGGAGGATTTGAAGGATCTGCTGCTAATGTCTTGATGCCAAAAACCACAGGACACGCTCAGAGGTCTTGTGGAGTCCATGCCTCAACACATTAGATCTGATTTAACAGCACAAGGGGGGACCTACAGGATAATAGGCAGGTGGTTTTAAAGTTGTGGCTCATCAGTCAGCTCACACAAAAGTCACTTTCAATTCACAAGCAGCTTTCTATTCCGCATGACTAACTTTCGCCCGAACTCGAAATTCCTAAATCACATGGATTCCCAATAAAAAAGGATTTCACCTGCCAAAATTCGGTGAACAACGCTAAATGTGACCACACCTTTTCTCTGCGAGGAATCATGCCAACGTGAACCCAAGCGTTTAAAATCCAGCAACTTTGCTATATAATCATTGCACCTCAAGCTACTGCATTCACATGTGAAGTGACTAATATATAAATACCATACTGTGATTAAAAGCAGTGAGCTCATATATCTGTCTCGGTGCAAGTATAGCAGCGCACACATACACACACACAGAGAGAGAGAAAGAGAGAGAGAGAGAGAGCCCATTCTGCAGCTGTCACTAGCTGACATGGCCCTGCAGCGCACCATGTGTTGTGTAAGTCTGATGAAAGCAGAGGTTCAGTAGTGGAGCGTACGGCTGCCTCGTCCCAGGATGCCTGGCCCTCTTGTTTCGTGCAGCACGGTGGAGCAGCTGTTATAGTAGAGCATCACCCCTCTCCCTCCATCCCTCTCTCTTTCTCTGTTTCCTTCCCCTCTCTTCCATCTCTCCACTTCCTGACAAATAGGACAAAGATCTGTGAATCCTTAATTCCTCCAGTGGCACAGAAGCATTGAAGAGAAGAAAGCATCTGGTTATTCTGCTTTTCTCTTTTTTCAGCCCTCTCGCATCTCAACAACACTTGGACCCTTTCAGAGAGGAAATGAAAAGAACAAAAAGGGGAGGGAACGAGATCTTGCTTTAAATGCTATATATAAGCGAGTACAATGTTGTGTGTTGAAGGGTCTCTTGTTTTCCCATGTTTTTGTCATGTTTGCTTATAGGTCTCATGTGCATTTCTATCTTCCCTGAGAAAAATATTATTGCTCAGAGGTTGCTGTTTCTTAGCCCAGGAGACAGCTCAGTTATGTGCCATTTAAAGTTGAAGTGTGTTATTATTTTGAACACTTTTCAGTTTAATACACAGAGATGACCATTATTGATTATTGAGGCTACAGGATTGCCGAATGACTAAAGAAACGTTATCAGCAAGATGGTTTAAAACTGTACATTTCTTGTCTATTACCACCCACTGATACTTATACCGACGACAGAAATAATCGCAGTTATAATAGCAAAATATGTGGGAGAGCGTTGCTTTACTGACGATATTGTATTGCAATAGGTAACACATTAATGTTAATACTGAATCAAAACTAGTTAGCGCATCATTTTTCATCGAAAAGGTTTCATGACAATATCTGGCTATGGTTACACTTAAACAATGTTCGCTGTGTGAATATGAGTTATTGTAGTTCTACACATTAATTTGTTATTGCTTTATTGCTGAAGTAAGTGTTGAACTTTCTTCTCCTGTGTCCTATTCTTCTGTGATCCAGAACTGCAGCACAACTGCTTTTACATTTGCCAAAAATAGAACTTTTCGTTATTAAAAGTCAAACAAGCAAGCCCAGCTTAGATGCGGAAAAGTAACTGCAAGAAATGCAAAAGTAACGCAACACATTACTTTCCATAAAAAGTAACTAAGTAATGCTATTAGTTACGTTTTAGAAGGTATCACAATATTGTAATGGATTACTTTTAAAAGTAACTTTCCCCAACACTGCACTGAAAATAGTTACAAAATAGATGTATGAGATGATAAAAAACGTATACCATTAATCGTACCCAGCATGTAGACTGTTACCTGAGAGATAGGAAGAGAGAAAGTGTAGAAAGAAAGGAACAAAGAAAAGAGGAGGCAAAGGAAGAGTGTCATAAGAAAGGGACCCAGAGGGAAAGAAGAGCCAGCGAAAAGAAGAGACTGAGCAAACAATTATTTTATCCCTTCCTTGCCCATGTGACTGAAAACAAAATGTGAGACATTCAAACTGACCAATCAGAAGATTTCAACTTCCCCCACTGTACTAAAGGTGTGACAATTAGCAGACCCTCCATGTACACACGTCTTGATCACAATCAACACCTCTTTGTCTTCAGGAATTCCATATGGTCCTTGTGGTAAGAATAAATATAGGGGATTGAAACAGTAAAGCAAATGTCTTTGTTCATTTTCAAATAGATTTGATTATTTTCAACGCCCGTGTGAATAATGACATTGCTCTTTTTGAATGAGCATCCCAACCAGCCTAACAGTAATATACAGCAATGGGGTAGGGTGGGCAATCTAATTAGACTTGGGGAAAACCATAATTATTTGATGTTTGATGACTGTACTTGTGCATACTTTTTATTATTATTTATGCATTACTTATTACTTATTTATAGTATTCTTACTACTTATCTAAGATAAATAAACGAGTTATGTAATACCCATTCACACTGTATGTAAGGGTAATCTACGGCAATGACGTGGAGGCCAAGAACCACTTGACGCAAAGCGGAGTGGATTATCGTGCTTATACCATGGTCATTTACCAGCATTGACAACTTAGGTTTTCAGCGCAATATGTGTACAGAAGGATCAAATTTACAGTTATTTTGAGAGAGAGAGCAAGTGATGTGTGTACACGTGATAAATGCTGTGTTCTTTTGAACTTTCTATTCATCAAAGAATCCTGTAAAATGTTTCTTTGATGAATAGAAAGTTCAAAAGAACGCAGCATTTATTTGAAATATAAATCTTTTGTAATATATATAAATGTATTTACTGACACTTTTGATCAGTTTAATGCATACCTGCAGAATAAAAGTAATTTCTTTGAAATAAAAATCGTACTCAGTGCAGACTTTTGAACGGTAGTGTATGTATGTATATATATTATTATTATGGGTCTACTTGTTCTCATGGAAAACAAACATAGTTATTACAGGACAAAGTGTTAAATCCGCCATTTAAAATAATAATGCTGACTGCTAAGTTCAGCTGATATTTTGCTTGGTTTATTAAAAATAATATATATCTGCTCAGGGCTTAAACCTGGGTCTCTTTGCACACTGTATGAAATATAAATCACTAGACTAGTGGGAGATTAATGGGATCTTTTCTCTGGTGAAAAAAATATGAGAAGCAAGAGAATCATTACTTTCTAAGAGACACAATTGAGATATTAAAGAGAAAGTCACAGGAGTCACATCAGCGACTTTGACTAAAATGCTGTGTTTTGGGAAGACTAAGTCATCCGAGCACAGTCTGTGATGATGGTCCCGCTGTGGCAGCGGTTCAGACGTGACAGTCTTCCTCTCGCTGGCCCGTGTGCAGACTTTTACTATTTAATTACCGCAGCTCCCGTCACACTGACTGCCAACTCTAGGGGTGAACGTGCAACCCTGTCTTTAAGACAGCCAGCTTGTTCTCTCACTTCCTGGCAGAGAGATCTCCATGGCAACTACACTTGACATTGAGTATGGCTGTGTGGCTGCTTTGTGCAGGTGGAGTTCTTTAACATAGTTAGCTTCAGGGCTATTAAGACAGAGGAATTTAATCCTCAGGAGTAAAACCATGGATGACTGAATACGGAAATACACTGTAAAAACTGATTTTCAGTGAGTTGTAAAATCAAAGATCATTGGAATACTTTTCTTTCTACTTCAAAATGTGATTTCTTGATATAATTGTAAAAATAAAATAAAAATCGAGACATTTCGGAGTGAAGTTTCAAAGTAAATCCAACATCAAAATGTATTTTCTCACCTCTGATGCGAGGTATGTTTTTATCTCTATCTTTACAATTAATATAAATAAAATGTTATATATATATATATATATATAGCTATATATAGCAAGGGTTGCTAACATTGTACAATCTGGACATGTACACTTTTTTTAAATCGAGCATATTCATAGTCTCGAAATAAAAACCGAGTTCTATCATGAAACTCTAGATGGCACAGGCTGATCGGTCGTTAACTCAATCTGCTTGTAATCGCATCATTCGCTATAGAGCACAGCTGATTGGTTCATGCTGCATCAGCAGCCAATGAGCTCGCTGCTCAACCTTCAGGTACTTGGTCTGTATTTGCTGTAGCAGTTGCATAGCACTTTCAGAAACCCTCCACCATCCCCAGCTCCACCTGTATAGATCTGCTACGGGTAATTTATGTACGCTATATTGTACAGCAGCAGCATGTCTTACTTGCTCACACAGCAATGTGTTGTGTATCTATTGGCAGTAGCAAGTCACATACTTCCTCTGCAACAGCAATAAACAACAGCATCAGCAATTACAGTAGCAGCAGCGTAGCAGATCCATTCAGGAAAGACCAAACATTTTAACATTGTTATATCCATTACCATGCCAAACACTCTGAGAGTTGTCATGACAGAACTGAATTTTCCACTTTACAAGCACCGAGAGAATAAATTGTTAATAAAAACATATAAACAGTGATTCCTTTCACAAAAAGGTATTGGATATCCATTACTATAAAAAAATGTAAAGATGATTTTATATTCACAAAATAATGACTACAAAATGCATATTCACTATAGACATTCCCTTGACTTTTTGGTTTCTCTGGGCCTGGAAATCACCATTTTAAAAATTCATGCATGTTTGTGAGTCAGTAAGGGTTCTGTTGAGGTGAAAAATCTTTATTTCTGATCTCTATTTCCGCCTAGCTTTCATTTAGCTGCTCCTTTGGCCTACAGGGCCATTCTTTTACACAGAGTCCATAGTGTATAGAAACGTTCATGCCTTTCTGCCTTAATGTCCCCTGTGGCAGCCTCCATTGCCCATGAGAACTGGATTTTCCCCCCTCTCTGTCTATCAGAGGAGTGTTTTCGTCCATTATGCATTCTGGCACCCAGTCAGTCATAGCGTGAGCACAACACCCCACTTCACTCGCTCCTGAAGCACACACACACCCCAGTCTCTCAATCACCTGGCGACAATAACACATCTTAATCTTCTCCTCTCCTTTGTATGGAGCTCACATGGATTTATGGTAATTTAAGCGTAATACGTCAACGCACATTGAAGGGCTATTGAAAATCTTCCAAAGTTATTAAAGTGCTCATCATTTTTCAGGGATCCATAAAGATATTAGTCCTGTGCTGTGTTAGCAGAATCCATATTTCAAACAAACCAGAGATAATGAACTGTGAGCAACGCAATCATGTACACGTCCCAACTGGCCTCCAATGGGATTAAACGCACAACATGACTGAGAACAAATTCAATATTGTTCTTCTGCTTAATCTAATGAGCTGGTGGATATGTTCAGAATAGTACACTACCATAATACTCGTACTATTTCTGAAGTACAGAGAAGGCATACTGTGTGTAATCGGTTCCGTATGCATAGAATACCCACACCCCCCCCAAAACTCGTAGTACACAACAGAATAATGCAAAGTACTCAACTTGACTTTCCTTTTTAGTGTGACAATTGAAATAATTATGTATTTAGTGTGACCAGAAATAACTACAAATTTGATTTTAACATCTCGTCAAGGAAAGACTTGAATATGACCAAAAAAGGGATGAAAAAAAACTGTAAAAAAAAAAAAGATAAATTGTTTTATTTTAATTAATCATAATTCAATTGAAAATGCTAAATAATGATATCTAGACACCACTCAATGTGCAATGTGAAGAGGTCAAGTGACAACAATGAAGCATACAATTTTGAAATGTTTATAGTTTATACTGTCAGCCGTTTTACTTAATTTAGAAAATAGTAGGCAGTATACAATATATAGTGTGCACTATTAGAAAACTAGCAGTTTTGGGGATAGTTACTTTTAAAAGTAATGCATTACAATACTGCATTACTCCCTAAAAAAGTAACTAATTTTGTTAGTTACTTTTTATGGAATGTAATATGTTACATTTGAGTTACTTTTCTCCCCTGGGCTCCGCTTGCTTGCATGTTATTTATTAACAAAAAATATATATTTTTGGAAAATGTAAAGGCCTTTTCATACAAAAAGTCCAAATTAACACAAATGTAAGCAGCAAAGACATTGGTTAATAAAGTGAGATTAAATACATAAAGTATATTTGTGTTATTTAACATTTAATTACTGCAGGTTTGCGTAATAATCTGAGTTTGCATTTCGCATTTTTTCTCTCACATTGAGGAATACTGAATCTGTTTTTGTGAAAGTGAGATGAGTAAATGCATGTCCACATTTAGCTGCAAAACCATCATGTTCACACAGCGCACACACCGCCTCTGCACTTACTCACGATTTCTCTCCATAGGAGAGCTGTCAGTCAATTAATGGGAAAATAAAGTAACTCAGATGTTTTGTTGTGAATTTAAAAGTAATGCATTACTTGTAACTTGAAAAAGTAATCTGATTACCTAACTTGTAATGGGTTACTACCCCCAACACTGGTAATCTAGTAATTCCAACTCAAGCTTTTCTGACTGAAGCCGCCGTTAAACGATAAGGAAAATTCTGTAAGATAATGGTTTAAGAGATATAAGCTTCATTAAGCTTTAATAATTTAATTTAGATACATTTTCATTATTGTTGACAATCATTACACAATATATATATTTACAGGTCATTATGAAATATCATTATAATTTACAGGATTTTATACAAAATTGCCTGACAGATGCCTTGATTGTATGATCCAGATCCTTCACATATTGTTAGTCAACTGAAGTGATAGTTACCATAAATTTGAGAGTAGCAATGATCGGTTTCTTGCTTAAATTCAACTGGTACACTTTGAGGCCTTTGAAAAAGATTCAGATCCTTTGCCCAATTTTTAAGAAGCAAGATTTTTTTCTTCAACCAAAGTCTTCAACATTAAGAAATCTAATACACCAAAAAATACGTTTAAATAATGAACCATAACATTAACATCTGATATTATAACTATTGAATCAGAAAGTTTCTTTTTTTTTTTTACCATGATGTAATATCAGCTACTAGTTTTCAACTTATATCTATCGATAGTGTTAATGGTTTACAGATATATTGCGTCTTTCTTCGTTGAGGTTAACTGGCCTCATCCAATACACCTATGTATTGAAAAACACTTGAGAGATGTTAAACAGCCGTGTCCCCTCCCCAGCGGCTCACCACACAAAGTTTATACAGTGTAGGGATGAGGACTGTTTAGCATTTACACGGCCAAGGTACTGTTGACACAGCTGGAGTGGACAGTGAGTCCAACCACCAGGGTAATGGTCCATGTCAGTCCGTCCTTTCCACATATGTCCTTTCGTCGTGGCCCAGCCTGTGCGTATTTCCCCTGCATCAGATAAAACCTTCGTTTTAATAGGGCTGAGTTTCCTTGTTGGCCCAACATCAAAAAAAAGAAAAACAATAGTAAAAGGACCTGTTTTGAAAATACCCTGTATGGCTTCCTGACAGCGTCTTTGCATTGCATCCTGCAAACTCATTTGAAAGAACAGAAGAAGTTTTAAAGTGTCAAATGAAAATGCATTGTGCTCCAGCTCTCTGCAAGAGATAAAGAAAACAAACCAAAGCATGCTTTTAAAAGATATCTGATATACAGCTTAACTATAGGAAAATAGACTTTCAAGACCGACTCCGTTTGTAAAGCTTTCTTGGATGCAGTTGGCTACGAAGTAAACATATACTAACCCAAAAAACAAATCCCTAAAATATATGCAAAGACAAGCATAAATATTTGATCCACAGAGTAATCTACATATGACAAATATAAGTGGTATATTGAAACTCTGGAACAAGCCCTGTACTGCATGTTTTTTCTCCAGTTACGCCGCCGATGTGTTTCCTCAATGTTTATGTCCAAAAAAATCGAAAGAGAGTCCATCCTGATTTTTTTTTTTTAACTTTGACTGTCTTTCCTTAGTCTTTCCACTATATATTTGAAATAAATCAGCAAAAGGTGTATTGTTTTATTCTCTTTTTTACTCTTCTTTGTTTTCTTTTTTGGTCCGTTCCGCTCTCCGGATCCTTTTAATGGACGTAGTAAAGCCAGTAAACTACGTTGAAGAAGGAAAAAACGGTGGGGAAGATCATTCTCGACCACTTGTCGATGGAGTTGACATCGGACAGGTCTGGGATGTTGACCTTGAGCTGGGAAGCCCGTCTCCTGAGCCTGCTTTTCTTCTGGGTGGCGTGGCGCTCCAGGGCGCTGTGGCCGTAGTTTTGCCGAGCCATGGCCGCCCGGCGGTACTGCAGGGTAGAGCTGTCGTAGGCTAGCATGGTGTTGCGTGGGTCACCAAGACCCCTGGACAGATCGGACGGCCCCATTTCGTTCTTCATCTCTACCGTGGTCAGCCGAATATCATCAGCGGTCATCTGTAGAGAGAAGAAACATTGTAGAATCAGGTCAAAATATCAATCACTGTCTTCAAATGGCACGTTATTGAAGTCATGCTAAGGAGCCCTTTGTAAGTCAACACTATATGTGCAAAACCAGCATTTTTCTGAGATCTGTGGGTAAGACTCTCTTGATGTAACTGGAAGCCGCCTTTACTTCCTGAACGTCTTCTTTTTGAATCACAGACCGCAGGCTAATGCTGTTTTTCCATAAGATGGAATGATGTACAATGATGGATATCATGAACTAGATGTTGAAAAGAAGTGGACTGTCCCTTTAAAACTATGATGAATGCAGTACAACCATAGTTGGCAAATATAAAGAGTAAATGAATCATCAGCGATAGTTACACTGCACTCATAGTAAGCTGTGAATAAAGCTTTTCAGGCAATAATATCCAGAGCTATTTCCGAATTTCAACCATAACATGGTTAAAATTCTGTCTGCATATAAATAAGCCAAATAAATGCAAATAAAAAAGGCAAAAACATGAAGGCAAAAGTCTAGATCAACAGTGAGGAATCAGGTTGCAGAGATGGAGGAAAGGAAAGGTCGGGGCGGGAAGGAAAGCATTTGGTTGCTTTCACTTTCCACGATAACCCTACTAAAACACTGTTTTTACTGTTACATTGTTACAAGTGTTAATTTTAAAGTGTCATTTTAGGCATTATTATATCTTAAGCTGCTCACTTATTATAAAATTATCCGGCAATAGCTGCCCTAGAGACGTAAACATTGCTAATGTGGTTTGCTAATTGCTAATGCTACAGTATAAAGTAACAAATGTTGCCTTTGGCTAGTGAGAACCATTTGACCATTTATTAGTAAATTCAAATCATTTTGATTTAATTGAGACTGAGTAATGCCTATTTACTCAGACAGATTAAGTGTTAGTTCCCCTTTGTGCTGTTAAAAAAAACACTGATAACCTTGAAAATAGACTTTCAGAATTTTCTAAATATGGTGTAACAGAAGTTTTCACTTAATTTGAACATTTTATACCTCATTTGCTTTGAATTATAATATATCATATACATATATCTGCAGTGTATTAACAATTGGCCACTTAGGTTTTAAATATAGATAATAATCTTGGCTATTTTTAAAATCTATAGAACTTATTTTGTGCTAAAAATGACCCCAAAATCAAACTCTGCACTCTAAATTTCCAGACAGTTAAGACCCGTTCACACCAAGAACGATAACTATAAAGACATCTACTGTATAACGATAACTATATTACCATCCACATCAAGGGACGATGCAGTTTTGCCATCTGCCTCTTTAAATGCCTCAGCTCTTTAAAGTCTGTTGGATTCTGATTGGATGTCAATGTTTTTATCGTTCATCACCTGGAAAAAAGAATTCTAAAAGTGACTCCAATTATATAGTTCCTGTGTGTTGATATGGTTATATTCGTGGTGTTGACTTTCCTATTCTCATATGATGAGAATCTAAACTATTATTAAAACTTATTATGCTTGGTGTGAATGGGCTTTTATGCTAACAAGCTTACGCTGCTCAAAACGCCACGCTCGCCGATCAAACAGGAATGGGCATTTGGGAAAAGGCTCGGGTGCAAACAGTAACTGAAAAAAGGGCAGGACAACGTAATGGTGGAAATGATGATGGCTACCATCATTACTCTAAAGGAATAAAAGAAAGTCATCCAAAGAAATAATAATCAAACAAAAAGAGCTTGGGTGTGTTTACTTCTGGTTGGTTATCGATGCAGAGCTATTGCATTTTTTTGACTTCAGGTCAAATATTCAGTACCTTAAGTCTTTGATCGCCTAGTCCTAATGCTGCATCCTCCGCAAAGATCGGATCCCACATCGAGTCATACCCGTCAATTTCCCTCTGTTTCATTCTGGCATAGAGAGCATCGTCTCTCTGAACTACACTTCCCACCAACCACTGCAAGCATACAAAATCAGCACTGTTATAGAGGTCGGCCGCACTCAAGAGAGAGACACAACTCTTTCAATGAGATTAGAAGGAAAGCCCTAGAGGCTCCGCCAGCCACGAGCTCGGACGCGGCCGGCCCGGCATGAGCGAGCGTGTCTGTTGTTTACAGCTAACAAAAGTCTGCGCAGATCTCCCGGATATTTCATCACATGTTTCTGAGGGTAAAAGCCCATTAGCTTGTGGTTGGTGAACAAGCTTATGCCAGTGGAAAAAATACAGCTATACATCCGGTGTTTTAGAAATCTCCAAAGACCACTGACCCTGAAAGGACACTGATAGAAGTCACAACATATTACCTCAGAGAACTGACCACCTACTGACCAGAGGCCTTTTTTCAACAAACCCTAATGATGCACGGCGTGTGTGTGTGCGGTCAGCTCGGCAGTACCTTGTTGGGGTCGTTTCTGAGTTTCTCATTGTTGGCCGTGGCGGCTTTTTCCGCCGCCTTCTTCTGCCGCTGAGGGCCTCTCCCGAAGAAGATATAATTGACGAAGGCGTACTCCAGCAGCGCCAGGAACACAAAGACAAAGCAGCCCATCAGGTACATGTCTATGGCTTTCACATAGGGAATCTTGGGAAGGGTCTCTCGCAAGTGAGTATTAATGGTGGTCATGGTCAGCACGGTGGTGATACCTGGAGTTCAAAGAAAGTGTTCAAGGATAATTAAGCACAGTACTGTGAAGCTCAAGTCAATTGCAGCTTTATATAACAAGAGACGTAATTATCCAGCAAGTACTGAGTAGGAGCTGCCAACTAAGCAATTACAGAGGTTATTCATGTGTCATCTTCAAACTTGAAACCATTATGAAAACTTTGACAACAATAAACTTGAACACAATGTGCTAATGCAAATGCAAACTGAAATGATGTGCCGCAAGCTACAGCACTCCCAGAGAGAAGCATTAAGATATATTTAGACCCTGTTTACACCTGGTATTAAGATGCGTTTTGGTCGATCGGATCACAAGTAGACGGTGTAAACGGAGTCTAAAATGTTTTGAGCTTGTCCAACACACACTCACAGTGTTCGGCTTGGGCTTGCGGCTGTCAAAGCAGAAACGAAAGTTGATGTTCTCCGTATGTTTTTCTGTCGTCTCTGGGCGTGTTCATATGTAAATTGCATGAGCTTATTTCGTCCATTAGTTCAAAAGATCTGAAAAAGCCCATACATTTACCTTCTCCTCGAAGAAATCAGGACAGAAGTGGTTGAAAGTGGACAAAAGATGTGGATTAAAACACAAGGTGTAAACGTAATGTGTCTACCTCGTCTGCTTGTGATCCGATCGAACAAAACACATCTTAATACCAAGTGTAAACAGGGCACTAGAGATGTGTTCAGTGGCACTATTCATATCCTACACAGGGTTATGGATTTCAACAATGGATGATTTCAGGTAACACTCATGTGGTACGAACATTGCGGGACGGGTTACATGACGAAGATTAATACTTGGGTTTAAGGGTTTGTTCGATATCGTTTCAATTTCGGCACGCAATGTTTCGCTAAATCAGTGATTCCTCATGTGATTTAAGATATTCGGTTACACTTTATTTCGATAGTCACTTTAGACGTTCTACTAATTACAAGTAACTTTTCAACTACATGTCAACTACCTCTCATTAGAGTATTAGTATATTATAGTAGACTGTTAGGTTACGGTTAGGTGTTAGGGTTCGGGTTTGGAGAATAAGTTGACTTGTAGTCGTCGAGTTACTTATAGTCAGTTGAATGTCTGTTGGGGGACCAACAAAATAAAGTGTTAACAGATATTAAGCGGACAGTCTACTAATACTCTAATGACAGTTAGTTGACATGTAGTTAAAAAGTTACTTCTACTTAGTAGAATGTCTAAAGTGGACTATCGAAATAAAGTGTTACCAGATATTCATCTGATAGATTATTTGAAGAAAAGAAAGTTAAAATAAACATTATGTTTTGTAAGATTATAAATATTTAACTATTAATTTAATGCATCCTTGCTGAATAAAAGGATTAATTTATTAAAAACAAATATTACTGTCCCCAAACCTTAGATAACGGTAGGGCATCTAGAGACCAGAATAGACCAGAGATTTGAGACTGGGCTCTTTTGATTTGAGCAAGTAAGCAGCTGCCTAGCAACCACTCAGAACACCCTAGCAACAAGCTAAAAAAGTCTAGCAAATACCCAGAACACAGCAATGCTAAAAACCACCTAGACCCCCATCATGGTGGTGACTTTTGCGCAGACAAGCACCACCGAAATTTTCTTAAGAAAATGTCAAAATCTAGTTATATGATGGATTTCCACCTCTAAGCTCACCTCTAACCATGTGCCAAATTAGTCAAAAACAATTCATCAGCATTTTCCCCATATTCCCAAATGTTTAATTTGTTCAGCATCATCTCTGGTTTCACACATTAAGCTTTAGCACACGTTCACTGAAGAAAGCTCAAGCAATTCATTTCGGAAAGAGAGAGAGAGAAGGAAGGAGATAGAGAAAGATCTGTCAAGTATGTAATAGAGATGCTGTATTTCTGTTTAAACAATACAGCAGGGTTGAGACATGTGTTTCCTTGTCACATGCCCCTCACTGCAGACAGATTAATTCTGACAAGTTCACCCAAACACAAAAGGCCCGGCCCTCCTATCATCAGTGATCTATTCTCCCCGTCTCCCCCCCCCCCCCCCAGTATCAACATCAGAAGAAGCCATTTTGTCATAATGGCAGGAACATGGCCCTGGACATAAAACACGTCAGTAAAGACCGACCGGAGGAAAGTTTGTCAGCTTAATCAGCAGTAATACATCAGCGCAGATCAGGAGAGGCTACAGAGCGCTTCTAATAGAGTTTGGAGCGGGAGGGAGGGGAGCACTGGCAGCGCAGCATCTTCATTGGAGTGAGGCAGATTTAAGACCCACTTGAGTCCAAGCATCATACAATTTCATTTGCAATTTGAGCTTCCTCTTTTGGAGCACAGGCAGGTACTGCACGAAGGAACGCAGTGTCTCACTAGTTTGGAGATGGAAATAAAAAAAGACCCTAGCAGTCTCATTTGTCTCCTCTAGAGCTTCTGAAGAGATAATGTCTCAAACTGTCCTCAGATTTGCAAGTCTATCAAAGATCTGTGTCTAACAAATATTGGGAGAAACATCTGAGTTGATACTTAAATGAAACAAAGGAACCCAGTAGGTCTAGGTCTCTTGAGCAATGAAAGAACAACCTCTGAGCAGTTCTGGGAACAGATGTATTAAGGTCACCTTGATTTTGCCAAGACATGTTTCTGTATCAGTATCTTTGTCGATCCTGGAACAACATTCTTGACTACATGGAACGCCTGATGCACAGTAATCTGGAAACACTTTCACAAAGTCAGAAGTCTAAATCTAATTGAAAACTTCCTTCGGATTTCCGGGAGCCTGGCGTGTAATGGTTTGCCAGGAAACAAATCAGTGCTCGGAAAGTCAGTGTATTTTTAGTGCGTGTTCACACTTGACATGTTTGGTACAATTAAACCCTGGTGCGATTGCTCTGTTAGTGCTCTGTCAATTTAAATAAGTGTGAATGCTGCCATCTGAACCTTAAAAGATGAGTTTCTGTCCCCTTCCAAGCGAACTCTGGTGTGGTTCGAATGATATATGAACACAACACGGACCAAAGACATGTAAACAAACCAAAAACTGGACATGATGCGACCCTAAAAAGAACAGAATTCTCAAGCATGCCAGTTTTTCCTCATCATAGTCGTTATGGTGCCCATCACAGTTCAGTACAGGCATCAGAACTGTGTCTCCTCACAGCAGATCTTATAAGCTCTTAACAAGTTCTCAGTTGGTCAAATCATATGTATCACATATAACAAGTGCATTTAGCCCAGCACACAGCATTGGTTTGGATGTTCGGTAAGTTCTGTTGTGAAATCAACATCATAAAAACGACCAATCAGTTTGTGAATGAATCCCTATGCCTTTAGGTTCGGTATCTTTAGGTTTGGTGTTAAAATGCCAATGTGAACGCTAAGCGGACCAGGACTAAATGTTTTTTTTTTTTTGGTCCAGACCAAACAAATTAAGTGAACCGAACTACAAGTATGAACACACCCTTAATCACCAAAATTGCTTGTAGACACTAAAATGTGTAGAAATGTGCTTCAAACATATGTGTACCAGGAGCGTCTGATGGCTTTTAACGAAGTGAACGCCATTGAAATAATCAGTGCCTGTTTGTTTTAGGTGGATAAAAACAAAACTAAAACTAAAATGCTCATAGGTTTTTATGAGAATTGAGATTTTTTTTAAATGAGATTGTTAAACCATTATTTCCTTTTAAGCCACCAAGCCAATAACTTTCACTCCCTCTTGAAGCAATATCTCTTCTCCGATGATGTGTTTACTGGCGTGAGGGCGGGACAACCTGTCACTCACATTAGATCAACCAATAGCAAACCACAACCATCCAATCAATTCCCCATGGACAAAATCAAGTCCCGCCCTAAATTTTTTATTGTTCGAAAAGCAGTTTCACTCGAATATAAGTCACAATAGGGAAGAAAGGACACGAAACTGTTTAATGCCGACTGTAATTTTGATGCCAATCTTTAAGGAAGGATGTATGGTTACACTCTATTGTTATTGAAGTGACCTTTAACCGTACCTAAACATGATGTTGAACAACAGTTTTACAGACAACCTCTTCCTAAGTAGGAACTCTTTCCCCGCCATTGATGGAATTTTCCATCATTTATAAGACAATGCTTCTCCGTCATACAAAAAAACTAAATTTTAAGTTATATGGTTATATGATAGGAGGCGCTGATTGCATCTTCTGTAAGAGTAGAAAATCTCCAGATCAAAACATGGACAAAAAAAGGTGCAGAAACAAGCGATAAAAGTATTGCTTATGCACATTGTTGTCTTTGAAAAAAAAACATAATTTTCTTAGCTTTTTGATAAATAAATTGCTGAAACACCCACATTCAAGTAAAAAAAGATTGCATGAAGTTAAAAAAAACAAACAGGTTTTTTTGTATTAAATCAGAGGCTCTGTTCTTTCTTTTGATATACATGTTCAGATATTCATACAAAAAAAAATTCTGGGGGCCATGTAACTTTTATTAAAATGATCAATAATGCTGGCGGTGGCTGGTAACTTTTTTTTAAAAAGCTGGCGGGGAAAGAGTTAAGTGGGCGGTCCTTGGACAATGAACCGACTATAGAGCCCTAACCTCATGGTGTCAGTTAAAAATCTGGCTAGGCAAGACTATTGGACTTCAAACTATTAAACTTGCTTGACACGCCACTCTGGAGTATGTAGAAAGTAATGCCATTTGAACAAATGCAAAGAATCAGTGAGTCAAAGCTCCAACATTATTATATATAACCTATTTAGCCAGTGTTTGAAAAGACAGATGTGTAAAAAAAAAAAAAATCTCACACCTGCAAAATGAATCCGTATCATCCCTTATTCTCTGCTGATTTCTTGTTTCCCTGTACGTCATCTTTCGAGTGGTGAGTAAATGGAACACCTCTGGAGATCTGAGAGATCATCAAGTAGGAATATCCCACATTTGACTATAAATGGAACCTAAAATCAGATTTGTTAATAGAGTGCTGCAAGCATGACTCCTAAATCCCAGAAACGAGTTAGCATTTTAGCACTTCCGATTCCATTGTCCCGAAGTCAATGGGTTTTTTTAATGGGTTGTTAGTTAAATGCCAGAAATAAAGCCGCTTTTACAGCCTCATTATGTTTATAATCACATTCTGACAAACTATTACACCTTAAACTTTCATGGAAAATGTTTTTAAATAAAGACTGAAAGAGTTGTCTGAAAGTCATCAGACTGTGACGTAGTTCGTTTATATATGTTTAGCTTCAGAATTCAAAATGCTAATTTTGGAAGATTATCATGATTAACAAAATGTGTAAGAATCATAGACTCGTGTTAGTCACAGAGCTTATTTTCTGCAATAATCCAAAAGCCAACGAAAAAAAAATCCTATTGGTTTTTTAGTTGAGGGAACCAGGGTGACAAAAAAAAACATCATCACTGCAGCACTCAATAGGAATGTTTTTCCAGGACCAACAAGGATGTTGATACAGAAACATGTCTTGGCAAAATCACAGTCACTGATGTATTACTCAACTGCAATGAGAGGCTGTAAAACAAGTACCAGAAATCCAAAGAACCACCATAGCCAATCCCTGAGCATAGAGAATAAAGATATACTACAGAGTGGTCAACATGAGCCCAGCAAACATCTCCAGCAACTCAACTCGCATATAGAGAGTATGCAGTTAGTCAACACACATCACTTGATCAGATGTCCCACCTAAAGCCACACGAGCAGCAGAAGCATCGTAGTTGATCCAGAAGGATACCCAGGACAGGATGGTGATTAGGATTGAGGGCATGTAGGTCTGCAGGATGAAGTAACCAATGTTCCTCTTGAGTTTGAAACTCAGAGACAGGCGTGGATAAGAACCTGGTCCAAACAAACAGAGAGAAGGACAGTTTCATTCATGCTCTATAGTGAAACTAGAGATGCTTCATTTTGGAAATTGCAATAATCGTACACTACCATTCAAATGTTTGGTATCTATATTTATTATTCCTTTTAAAGACATCTCTTATCTTCACCAAGGCTGCATTCATTTGATCATAAATACAGCAATTTTGTTCCAGTAACAACAATATTGTGGAATATTATTACAATTTAAAATAATTGTTTTCTATTGTGATATATTGTCAAATTAAAATGAATCATGTGATGTCAAAGCTGAATTTTCAGGGTCACGTGATCATTCAGAAATCATTTTAAGATGATGATTTGCTGCTCAAGAAACATTTCTTATTACTATCAATGTATCAATATTATTAACAAAAAAAAAACCTGTTATTTCTGCTGCTTATTTTTATTGTGCAAACCTGGATTAAAAAAAAAAATGCAGGATTACTTGATGAATAGAAAGCATTTTTTTAAAGAGAAATCTTTTGTAACGTAATAAATATGTTACTGTCACTTTTAATCTATTTAATGCATCCTTGCAAAATAAAATAAATAAATTGTTCTGACCCTACAATTTTTAACAGTGATGTCAATAAACAGATTATCAATGAACTGTTTTTTTTAACATCAGCCTTTTTCTTGCTCTTTGGAGACTGCTGATAGCTTTAATTTGATAAATCAATGCATTGGTCCATCTCTAGTAAACAAACAGGCCACCACAAATATTAGGTGGCAGAACAGGTCACAATAATAAGCGCAGTGTCTGAGAATGTGGGTAGAGTCAGACAGTCAGACTGCATGACTTTATCTGTTCCTGAAAGGCAGACCAGTGATGATAATAAGACTGGAGAAAAACACAAATTATGTGCACTTACTCACATGCTTACTCATCGCATACATCGCTTCAAGGTTTAGCAAAAGGACACTGTAACTATATATAAGCATGCAATAACATCTGCACCACAGCATTTCAGTTTGTAATAATTTCATGGTTAAAGTGTAGGGATCATACAAGGACGGGGCGGTATCACAGCATACTGGCCTTCTGTGTGCTCGCAGATGCTGCTGTACGTGAAGGCTTTGAATGCGGCTCGTAAACAATTGAAAGAATTCAGAGTGAGACCTATCCGTTTCATAATATTAGTTTAACTTTAGTCTTTAACGCCAGTCTTGAATAATCATATCTTTTGGTTTGTGTCCAAGGTTCAAATGAAAAATAAATGAAATGAGATGAAATACCTTTCATGCCTTTCATTTGTAAATATATCTTTTGCGGTCAAATTAACTGTCATGCGTACCATTCTCGTAATAAAACTGTTCATACTGTGATATAATATTCTGGTCATACCGCCCACCCCTACAGTAGATCAAACATTACTTTTGAACAGATCTGACTCATGCTCCCAACTGTACAACACACAGAAAAAGAGAATAAATTCAACCTGTAGAGAAAACCACGTTCTTCGAGATGAGTTTGTAGTCCACGATGGAGAACTGAGGCAGTTCTATCCTCTCCACCCCCGTAACGGCTCCGTTTCCCCCTCGCCAGTAAAACTCGATATCATCTGTGGTGTAGCCATCTGGAAGATCCCAAACACACGTGTGTTAAAACAAACCTTACATCTCCATACATATGAGCACATATGAGGAACAGCAGCAGGAAATGAGCTCTGGATAAAGACTGTATTACTTCCTTCTGAAACCAAGCTTTAAGGGACTTTAAACGAATACAGGACGATACATGGACTTTTTTTTTTTATTATAACATTTTTTGTCCAGTCAAAGGAGGTGGTTATCCTGCTTTGTTGATCATCATCCTCAGGAGTTCAATTTAAATATTATAAGACAATTGTTTTCAATTAATTAATACATTATTTTCAATCCTTTTTTTCGACCAACATTTGGGGCATGTCTAAAAACATACTTAACAACTTAATAACTATGCAAATAAGGGTAACAGGGTTGTAAATGTAGTCTATGTAGAACAAAATGTAGAACAAAAGATTGTTTTTTAAATACTGATAAATTCATTTTTTTTCCTTACCATAACTTGGGTAACAGGGTCGAAGGCTGAGATTTAACAAATGCAATCAACAAGAAAATGGAATAAGGTTGTTTAAGTGTGGAAAATATCCATTTTATTGTATTTGTAATTCATTAAAAAAATTTTTTATATATTGTCAAAATGACGATGTTGTATGTTTCTTTAACAGTTTAACCAAGAAGGTTAACCTCTGGTGGGACAAACCATATAAATATATATATATATATTTATATAAACTTAAAATTCCTTTAATTGTATTCTTCTCTTGTTTCAACATAAATTTCAATTCAAAATGCTTTGGGCCATGTGTCCAATTTCACACTTTTATGAAATAAAAGCCAGCCAAAACACATTGAAGAGATCCAATAGTCCTCGCAACCAAAAACATGGTATCTGTGTTTTTAATACTCAACGGGACACCAAAGTGCACCATATTTATGGAAAGTGCATTATAAATATTGACGGTGACATTTAGATTTCAAAACAAGTAATCATTAAATTATGTAAGGGGACAGCTGGTTATGAAACAGACACGAGTGCACATCCGTGAAGGAATTTGTGTGTTTGCTTGTTCTCCATCCTCGCTAAGGTTCCTTCTCCGTCTGTACCAGTTTGTCTGCGTGCAACTTATAATGAGAACCAGTGACCTATTTAGTGTATTGAATAATTAAAGATGAGCTTCAGATTTCCTCATATTCAAGGGAGTTATCTCTGCATGACTTAGCAACCAGGTACAGACTTAAAAAGGCCAACAAAGCTGCAGGCCTTATAAAGCATTAATGAACTACTCAGAGACAAATATAACAAATACAGCTTTTATCCGTTCGTTTTAATGGGCCAGAGAGCATGAGATGTAAATACGACAAGAGCTTCAGCCATGTGACAATCATAAGATATGTCTCCTTAGCGTGGGAGCATTTGGAGACCATAACCACGTAAGGTTGAGTCGTGTTCACCCCGCAGTCTGAAAAGGCTTTTAAAAACGGCGAGCAGACGAAAAGCGCGCGCGAGAGAGAGAGAGAGAGAGAGAGAGAGAGAGAGAGAGAGAGCCGAGGACTCTAGAGGAAACTGCTGCTGCTGGACTGGGAAGGACTGGTGTTTCACTTTCCATTAAAACTATTATCTCTGTGCCAGCGCGTCTGATTCTGTCAATTGACTGGCTGATTACCGTCAATAGATCACATCGCTTTACTCTGCTCTGAGGGGTTACTGCTACTGCTCCGTTATTCCCTCAGGGCCTCGAAGAAAAAGGACGAGAACAAGGCGAGCTGGAATCCACATCAGAGGTGACTGACTCGAGTGGAGAGCTGCTACTTTGCTATGCTTTAAAATCTGTTTCTGAATCGCGGCCATTAAAAATGTATCAGGAATCAAGTTTATCGGGGGAAAAGTAGGCTTAAGCTTGTGTCTCATTAGCCTGCGTGAAATAGCACAGGCTGACACAAAACATTTCTCTTCCAGGATGTTACATCCCAGCCCTCTGCTTTTTCTGACACCCAGCACAGATATGCAGATGAAATTTACGAGGAAAAACACACAATTGTGCGTGCAAGTGCGTGCATGCGAAAGGGCTGAGACACTGGAAAAGAGAGATCGATGAGAAACGAGAGTGTGGGAGAGAAAATGAAAGACAAGCAGGGTTGTGCGCCATGCGGAATTGAATCGAGAATGCCAAGTTCATGCAAGTTGAATTAGATTAGCCAAAAACAGGATGCAGTATTCTATATTAAAAGAATATATATTTTATATATATATAATATATATATTTTTTTATTATTATCTCATTGGCTGCAGGATCAGTAGAGGCCAAATCAACTTGTGCCATGTGGTAGTGATGTGATTGCTTCGAAACTAGAATTTCATGACTGAACTTTATATTATACACACACACACACACACACGCGTTTAGTTAGCTATCTAAAATAGGGACATTCCATAGATGTAATGGTTTTTATACCGTACAAACTGTATATTCTTTAACTCTACCCCTAAATCTATCCATCACAGAAAACTTTCTGCATTTTTACATTTTTAAAAAACCTTTTTACAATTAATTTACAAATGAGGACATACCTAAAGGGAGGTTTTTGGAGATTTTGTCAAATTTTGGCCACTTCTGGGTACAAATTTGTCCTCAAAATACAGTTAAGTAGGTACACTAACACACACACACACACACGTTTGTATGTGTATTTGATAATTGTATTAATCGCTTTAACCGCGTTGAAGTCAGTTATGAGCAAGAAATATATTTTACATACAAAAAAGAAATATGCATAATTAGCATATTACATACACTACATATTACGTGCATATTCCTTTGACTGTCTTACTTCAATTCAACATGCTTTGGGCCACGCTCAGTTCAATTCAAATTTACGCTCATGGAATAAAAGTGGGCCGATTCTTAAATGAAAAAACACCCTGAAGAGAATAGATGGAATGACTTAAAGAAGTGGGAAAAGAGACAGGAATGGAGGGATAGAGCGAGAGAAACAGAAGACTGCGCAATGTGTTAGTAGCTGAAGGAAGCCAGGCCTGACCCTCACTGTTTTTGTGCTGCTTAACGCTTCTGGCAACTTAATGATCAAACGGAGGCAGCCTGTGCCTGAGCATCACATCACAGCGCTGTAATCCATGACTCCAGGGACGCAGATAACACACTGAGAAGACCTCTCATTCTTCTCCTATGTCTCACACTTTTTATTACAAGAAAAATTGCGTTACACACAATTACAGGCAATAATGACAAAATAGAAAGCCCATTCATCTTGATAAAGAGGGAGATGATGATTAGCTTTTGTTATGGCTGTAAATGCATAATTTACCATTGCTGTCATGGCACAGCTGAACAACCACATCATCTGTGTTTAAAGGTTCTGGCATCAGATGGGTCTGGCTGAAAGGTAACCGATTAGCGGTTGAACCTGTTTTTAACATCCTTTTCTATTTAGCCAGTTCTGTTATATAGGGTTTACAGATCAATGGCAGCACTTATACAGAACAGAACCCGACAACACTATTAAACCACTGTGCGTTCGACAAGAAACAACAGTGTTCACAGGTAGGGTGACTTACTTAATGCATTGCCTACATAAATTATTCAGCTGTTTAGCTAATAGCCAATCACTCTCAAGAGCGTAGCATTTTCAGCTTAGGGATAGTTCACCCAAAAATGAAAATTAGTAAGTAGACTGCGTTTGGCCGGAAGCTAGAATTTTACTTTGTAACGTGTTAAATATGAATATTTTTCTTACACAAACGCATCGCTTCATTCAGAAGGCCTTTATTAAACCCCGGAACCGTGTGGAGCACTTTTATGATGGATAGATGCACTTTTATGGACTTCAAAACAGAAACGGCCATTCACTACCATTACAAAGCCTGGAAGAGCCAGGAGATTTTCTTAATATAACTCCGACTGTATTCGTCTGAAAGAAGAATGTCATATACATGACTTCAGGGTGAGTAAATCATGGGCTAGTTTTCATTTTTGGGTGAACTATCCCTTTAATGTTACATAGTAGTTATAGATTTGCATAAATATCAAATTACATTTGTGATTATATTATTATTATCAATATATAATAATAATACTATTATATTTATGGCATATACACAAATTATTAATAAAAACTTTAATAATAATTAGGGCTGTCAAATGATTAATCATGATTAATCGCATCCAAAATAAAAGTTTGTGTTTACATAATAAATGTGTTTGTACTGTGTAAAATTATTTTGTATATATAAGTACACACACGTGCATTTATATATTTAAGAAAAATGTGTTATTTATATATTAAATATTTATATTTATCTATAATATAAATTATATATAAATCTATATATAGTATTTACATGCAAATATTTCTTAAATATATACAAGCATGTGTATGTATTTATATATATAAAATAATTATACACAGTACACACACATTTATTATGTAAACACAAACTTTTATTTTGGATGCGATTAATCGTGATTAATCATTTGACAGCCCTATTAATAATATAATATAATGGTATAATAATATAATTATATATATATATACGTATATATATATTACATATTTTATTGTTTTTAATAATAATTTTTCATTATTATAATAAAATAAATAAAATAAAATAAAAAAATTCAACGTGAAAATAAATGCTAGAAAAATCCTGAAAACGATATCATTTGACCTCTAGTCATAGCATAAATACACATTATTAACAAAAAAAAAACCAAAAAAAAACTATTTCATAATAATACAATAATTTATACATGATTACTATTATATAATTATGACATATTTTATTGTTTTTAATCATTTTTCAGAATAATAAAAAAAAAATTTTAAACACTATCGGTTGACCTCTAAGTCAGGGTGATGATGAAAACCAGATGCATCGATCTGGTACAGAGAGAGAATCCGAGCTGGGTCAAGGAGGATAAAAAGGTGCAACACTCACAGCTCTCGATCTCCAACGTGCAGTTCTGCTCGTCCAGCGGGTACCGCCTCAGGTCCATCATACAGGCAGCGGTGGTGGTGATCCTGAATGCAAAGCAGAGACAAGGGACTGTGGGGATTACTGACGCTTCTCAAGGACAACAGAGACAACGCAGGGCTAGAGCAACCCTCCTCCCGTTCCCTCCATCTATATAATCAGACCAGTCTCACATCTAAAGCTCAGTGTGACATGAAAAAGACTGGTGGGCCACAGCACAAAAATGGGTTGCAGATCTGTTTGGAATCAGATGGTGGCGAGAACATTTTTGATGCTATTCTATTATTATATAAAATAAAAGGTATAATGAGCGAGAATGGGAGAGGTTTTGATATGGCATAATCTGGAGTGGACAAAGTCCTCATCACCTTAAGGAAAACAGTCGGTCTTTTGAGGCTGACCCAACTGCTGCAGTATTTTCACAGGAAATTAAAAACTAAAATTTAATAGATGTCCCTGAACCTCATGTGGGTTGTTAAAACTTAATCTGGAGAACTGCTTATCATTAATAATTTAGCTCACAATTCAATCCGAAAGCCTTTTACATGAATTCTCCAATGGATGGGAGTGCAACTTTGTTTTCGAGTTTTTTTTTAGGGGGGCTTTTTCTTTTTGGCAGAGAAATGTGAAAGTATTCGCTCTGGTTTTAACCAAATTGATTGCAGGAAATGACATTTAAAAAATCCATTTAAGGTCGGCGTGAAACAGAAGCTGCAATAGTCTTTTCTTCCCTATTGTGATGAATATACGAGTGAAACGGTTTCTGGAATGAGGGGAAAATGTAGGGTGGAACTTGATTTTGTCCTGGGGAATAATAGTCTGGATCGTAGGAAGTTGGGCGTTCTGAATGATCTGAATCTGAATGCCAGTTTGCAGTCAGTTGAGGAGGATATTTAGTCCCACCCTCCACCGAGACACATAATGAGGAGGAGAGATGCCGTTTGGAGCGTGAATTTTAAAATAATGATGTGCATAGATAAATCATTTATAATAAGCACAGCAACATTCTGTAACAAAAAAAAAAACATTTTTTTTGAAGAAGAATTTTGATTTCACAGTGACTTTGACATGTCACAATCATTATACACTTCTTTGTGACATTTTCAAAGTTATTTAATTGAGTAATAAGTAATTCATTAAAAAAAAATTCTAATGAGTAACATTTCCATCTATCAACCTTCCTTAGGCTTACAAAACACAAAGTGTAAGACTTTTGTGCATCATTGTACATTTGGGTGTAGAATTGTATTTTTTCGTATTACTAACAGCTGATTGTACTCTAGATGATCTGTTCTCAAATGTGCTTGCATTTGGCATGTTTTTGAAGGTTAATTTAACCAAAACGTTGCTCATTCAAATATATTAAGTAAGGGATAATGTATAGCGAGGCGGTCGTTATAACGAATACCACCCCGACAGGCTGACTAGGAGCCCGACGCGAAGCGGAGGGATCTTAATCAGCCTGAAGGGTGGTATTCGTTATAACGACCGCCTCGCTATACATTATCCCGCTTATTACATGGCTACCTACCAAATAAATCAATAATTTGACTCAAAATATTGATTTAAAAAGGAGTTTATTGATTTAAAAACGATTGTATTGCTTCCGCTAAAGAAAATAGTCTGTTCCGTCTCTGAACTGCATCCATGGCAACGCTCTGTTTTTCATGGCAACGGTCTGTTATACTAAGCAGCGTCTGTTATCAAGAAATAACAGACCGCATTCTACATTGGAATTCTACCAAGCCATGTAATAATGAATTATATTTTTCTAGTTAATATTGTTACGCACAAATCATCCAATGTACCTATGATTGATTCAGGTGTGCGAGGCATTATATATTTTTTGAATTTTTGTGGGTTGCAATTTTAAATCATCCAGTCAGCATTGTCAGCATATAGTGAGAACAAGCCTCATCTCTTTCTTTGTTCACAACTCTACGGTCATAAATCAGCATGCTAAAAAACATCAACGCTCTGGAGATTCCTAGTGCACCAGTCGGCAATCACAATTCCACGGGAAGCGCTGTGGAAGTACTGGGAGCTCTGGGAAATCAGGAAATTAGGCCAAGATGGTAGAGGTAAAAATAACGGGCTATTTATAGGTTGCTACATCATCAGCAAAAAGTCTCTGTGCATTTCTGATGTCTAAAAGATGGATAGATTAGAGAGATATTGGTCCCTCTAGTTGATGAGGTTTGGTGTTGTTGGAAAGCTGTGGGAAGAGTTGGAGCTGGAGAGACACATGGAGCCTCGATGTCCCTCAAGTTGATCAGCCTCATGATAACTTCCTCTTTCTCTGTCATTTCTTCTTTCTCTCTCTCTCTCTCTCTCTCTTAACATTGTTAACCATTACTCAATCTCTCTCATCTCTGAACCCCTCTTTTATCTTCTCCGTCTCTTTCCATCCTCCGCCTTTCTTTCACTACATACAGTATGTCTCTTTTTCCCTCTGCTAGGGAAAACCATTGGCCGTTGTACCGGGGGCAATTTATAACAACCTAAATGTCATTAATCCTAAATAAGCTAGAATGATGATGCTTATTCAGCACATGCTCAATTCGGTTTTCCATCAGTCGTGAGCTTAGAATTATAAGGTTCTATCTCCGTTTAGGGTAGTTCTGAGATATTGAGCATCAAAGTTTTTACATCCCAGCTGGCAGAACTGTTGGAACCTTTTTATTTTATTAATAACTACTAACAAAATATTTTTGTTACAAAAATAACACCACACAGGCATTAATAAACACCTAATGGATCAGATTATGTAAAAAAACCAATTTCGACCAACAGTGGAGATAGAACCTTATAATTCTAAGCTCACGAGAATCTGTCTAAGACCAACTGATTATACACTACCGTTCAAAAGTTTTCGATTAGTGCTTTTTTTATTGTCTTTTTGAAAGAAATGAATACTTTTATTCAGCAAGTATGCATTTAATTGATCATGTGACATTATAGACATTTGTAATGTTGCAAAACATTTCTATTTCAAATAAATGCTGTTCTTTTGAACTTTCTATTCATCAAATAATCCGGAAGAAATGGTTTCCGCAAAAATATATGAAGCAGCACAACTGGTTTCAACATTAATCAGCATATTAGAATGATTTCTGAAGGATCGTGTGACACTGAAGACTGGAGTAATGATGCTGAAAATTCAGCTTTAACATCACAGGAATAAATTACACATGAATTTATACTACAATAGAAAACGGTTATTTTAAATTGTATAAATATTTCACAATATTACTGTTTCTACTATATGTCAGCCTTGGTGAGCATAAGAGGACAAAAAAAATAAAAAAAAAGATTTAAAACAATCTTACCAAACCCATGGCCGGTAGTGTATACACACCATACTGTATATATATTTCATCTGTTCTTAACATGCTAGCTGATCGATATATTTTTGTAAAAAAGGATAGACGTTTCATTTAAACACACAATATTCAGACACCTAAAATAAATAGTATCATATAAAGGAGAAAACAAAGTAAATACATAAATACATATTAAAGCCATTATAAAGCCATTATAACCTAGTTGTGTGATCTTTTATGAAACTGGGTTAATATCATTTATTTGTCAGTTGTTATAATTGCCCCCAACCACCCCAAATACTCTGGCTTCTTCTAATAAATCTGATATTATAAACTAGTCTTTCTCATTATAAGTCAATTAACTGTATAGTTACTTTTGCCAAAAAATAGATGTTTATTTAACTAAAAGACCGTAGGTATATTTGTAGTAGTCTGTGAGAAAAACTCTCTCATCTCTCAATTTCTCTGCTCTCCCTCTCACAGTGACCTGCTGCTTACTGGTTGATTTGTATCTGCCTGAATATATTAAGAGCAGAAGGAAGCCAGGCCTGACCCTCACCGGTTTAGTGCCGCTTAACGCCTCTGGCAGCTTGTATCAGCTTGAAAAGGGTCTGATGAATAAAAGTCGGAGCTGTTTACTCTATAGTGCCATTAGACTGCTACTTCCCTGCACTGAAACCCACCAACACTGTGGTCTTCTCCTCCGCGTACATTAAGACCGCTTTCTTCACCAACACACAAGACTTCATGTATCCACCCATCTATCATGGCCGGACTGCAGCACTACGGTTTCCCCATGCAACACACAGGTTCATATAAGGGTTGGGTACAGACCCCAAGGCATCATGTGTACCTTTATTCCAAACGACCTTGTTTACTAAGGCCTGTGCTGCAACACACAACGCAGGGGTTCTGACTAAATTACACTGAGGGTGGCAAGAGGACGCGCTGAAAATCTTAGTCCCGAACTGGATCAAGGATTTCATACACTGAATTACTAGAATGTGATTTTCAAAAAGTGCAGTGATTGCTTGGATGGTGAAAAATGGTCTGTAATATATATGACAATTGGTTGGAATGGGATGGGCTGAAAAATGAGAGGACTTGGTGACATCCATGGACATGGAATGTAATTTCAGAGGCGGAGCACATTTTGATGAGAGTTTAAAGACACATTTTTTTCTTTAGATAAATAATAATGTGCACATACTAACTAGGAATGTGACTTTAGAAAATATTCCTGTAAAGCATAGCATTAGCAAGCCAAGGTCATTTGTGAAATTCCTAGGGAATGCATGAAGTAGGGATGCACAGATATGAACATTTTGGCCGATACGATAATTCTTTACATTTGAAAGCTGATAACCGATATATTGGTCGATAAATCCAAATCCAATTTTTGAGACCCTGATTTAAAAAACCCAAAGTCTCACCATTAAAACCCATGTGTAGTGTCTCATCTGAAGGAAATAATCCATTATTTATCATTAAACATATATATTTATCATTAACATTAAAAATGAACATATATCAGCCGATACTGATATGGTGGCCGATATATCGTGCATTCCCAGCATGAAGTGATAAAATTTATACCTTGAATGCAATATAAGTCGCTTTGGATAAAAGCATAATGTGCCAAATGCACACACAAAAAATATTAAATAGGGTCAATTTAGAGTTCATGTTGAATTTAACCACTGAAGATATGTTTTTAAACATAAATTTGCAGAAGCTTTTCTTATAGTGAAAAGCAAAGAAGGGAAGTGTCACATGAAGATCAGAGTATTTACTTTTATATATTTTTTATAATATATTTAATACATATTTCTTTGGTGATCCTGCTAAGCCACTATTGACAGAATCGAACATAAAGTGCAAGAGAAGGACGTGATATTGAATTCAGCAGACAGTTCAGCAATTTTCCTTTCAGTGCTGCCTGTTCTATCTGAGTTTTCCTGCTGCACTGCTTTTCACCCACCTTTACACAGAAAGACAGCACAGGAATGTGTGATTATACACAAAATAAATTATTGCTGGATATAAATAGAAGCTGTCCTATTCTGCCCTTAGACATCTTCAAGTCTCTGGAAAAAATATAACACCAGCCGATGCACTTCACCTCCATATAATAGGCAACCTTTCAGTAAATGAGAATTAATGATCATGTCTCCATTTTATTGTGTGGCTCATCCACTGTAAATGAGATGGTAAACAGAACACCTCTTCTTCTCTCAGTCACCATGTGTAGTCATTTAGATTTGCTTAAGTCCATTATATGCCAAATTAGTCGATTGCATTTAGACAGAAGTGGCCCTAACTGCACTGTAACGCTTCTTAATTGGGCCTAGTACATAGACTTGCTGAACACCTCATATTATTTGTCAACTGAGTTATGTTGTGCTCCAAAATGCTGTGAATGTGTGACACATCGCAACACAATAAGCCAATAACTGCTCAAACTCTACTTGCAATGTTAGTATAATTTAGACAGAAGTCATTACTAACACTTTACTTAAAGCCTTTATGTATAATACATTATAATATAATGCATTAATTATGCCTTATGCACCTTATAATGCATTGTATAATCTCATGAATAATTGTAACCACATTTATAATACATTATAACACTTATCTACTCAATCTTACATCTTTGGGAAGTATAATGCATGAAAACACATGACAAACAACCAATTTCAGATGCAACAAGTAATATTATAAAGCATTTTAACTTTGGTTACAATTATTTATGAAAAGATATAATGCATTATAAATGTACATTATGAATACCTTTATATTGCATTATACATAAAGGCTTGAAGGTAAGTGTTACCAAGTCATTGGTTTTACATTTCAGTGAACGAGTTTAGTCTCATCCTAAGATAGCACTGACTGTTTTATATACATCTGTAAAGTGATAATATCATTAGCTGTATTTACACAACTTCCAGGAGTAAAGGCATACAGTCTTTTTATCAGTTCATATGGGGAAAAAAAGTGTTTAAAAAAAAGGTACTAGGAGTTTACTATAAATGTACTGTATGTTTTTGAGAAAGAACAAATGACTGAATTGAACGATGCTCAGAGTTTTGTTTGAGGCATCCAGTAGGAAGGGAAATAGATACATAAAATACATACCACTTTGCTTTTTTTGTGTCTAAGCAGGTGATTCATGGCCAGAATAAACAGCTATGTTAATTAGTAGCTCAAGAAAAAAAAATTATACTGTACTATGCATCAAAGAAAATTTCACAGGCTCCAAACAATAACAATTTCAATATATGAAACTAAATGAATATGAAAATGTCTAAGGCATAGAAAATGTTTTGACATTAGCCCACTAAAACAAGGACAACACAGACTGCTAAGCTGTAAAATGATTCAGTTGTTGTATTATGACTTGGAAATTGTATTCAAGCCTGTGTATTTTCATCTCCTGGTCGGTGTCTCCATTATTGGTTGAAGTCTTTTAGGAGCAAGATAATCAGATCTACCTGCCTGTGCTAAATTTTCAGACTGGGCTCTCACAGACAGTTATAGAGGAGCACTGTTATTTTCTTCTTCTCCTGGTAATTGAGGAACATGCTTTGGCAGGCTTAGTGGAGCAGGGCACCCTACATGGACAACACACCCCCACTCACCACAAACACACACTCACAAACGCATTTACAAACCCAAAAAAACCCATCTTCCTTTTATGTCAAACTGCAACAGAGCACAGATTCTCACTAAATTTCAAATGTCACAAAAGAGAACGCTCTATTACTGCCTTCTCAACACATGCTCACACACACACACACACACACACACGCTCATGCGGCCGCAGCCGGCGCTGTCTCACATACGAAAGTCTCCATTGACAAAGCAGCGCGCTGGCAGTCCCAGCAGCAATGTTCTGCGGGCCAGGTCACGGCACTCTCACACATTCCCATCAATGTTTCATCATGTGCATTTAGTGTTTCTGCACACATTTTCTCTTTTGGGTCATGTAAAAAAAACAAAAAAAAAAGCTTATGTAATTGGGGACTTACATAATAAAGCGTTATAAATTATATTTATTGATTTTGCTAGCTTAATAACAGTTAATTATCTGCTGCAATGCAGATTTTTTTTATTTTTAAGCACTCTTCTGATAAGGACACTGCTGTCAGGCTAAGGAACAGAAAGCACAATATGCAGCTTTGGAATTAGCAACAACAATTTCATCCCTTCTAAACATAGACACCGATGTTGAGTCATTTACACCGGCATAATGTAATCAGCAGCGAGAGAAAATAAAAACAGGCCTCAGAACATGTCGTGAGCACGTTATGTGGGTGGATTGCAAATAGTTTGCACCAGCGCTCGGAGAGAAATATAAGAGGAGTTAAACGACCTCTGCCGAACGTGATTACCGGTCAGCTTCGGTCGATAATGACAATGAAAATGACCTCAAAGGACGTACCTTAATCCGTACAGCACGGTGCCATCGGGGTGCAGGCGTATCATTCGGTTCTTGACTGTCACTCCGTGAACGAAGGATTTCTTATCGTTGAGGAAGTAGGTGTCGGGCACCCAGAGCTGGTCAGCGACGCGGTTATCCAGGGTTAGATTCAGAGGGATCTCGGAGTAAGACAAGCGCTTGTCTCGCCAAGCTTGCTGGAAATACATGGTCAGAGTGTAGTCCTACAAATAAGAGGAAAATTAGGATAATTAGGAAAAGAAGAGATCATGCATGAAGACTATTGGGAAAATTAAACAGGTTAAAAAAAAGCATCTCTCTCTGTCGACTTTCTGCTTTTGGGTTTTATTGTCATGTTCAAATTGATGTTTACACAGTACATGTATATGGGCATCTGCATCTAACAGGCAATCCACACTATAATATTTTTGTTTGTTTACATCAATATTTAATATTAATAAGGCTGACGTTAATATTTAAAACCACAATGTAAAAAGTGGTGACCTGCCAATGTTAATTTAAGGAGCTTTTCCCACCTGATCTAATCCTTTAGTTTTTTTGGTGTATCTTATTGTAAACAATAAAAGCTCAACGTTCAAAAGCTCGTAAGATTTTCTTTAATGTTTTTGAAAGAAGCCTCTTATTCCGACCAAGGCTGTATAAATTTGATCAAAATTTAAATTCAGTAAAAACAGAAATATTGTGAAATATTATTACACCTTAAAATGTTCTATTTTTCTCTATATAAAAATGTTTTTAAATAATTATAGTATGCTGACTTGGTGCTCAAGAAACATTATTATAGATTATCATTTATCTATGTTGAAAACGATTTGGCTGCTTAATATTTTTGGAAACAGTAACACATTTTTTTCAGGATTCTTTTGATGAATAGAAAGTTCATTTATCTGAAATAGAAATGCTTTGTAACTTGTCACTTTTGATCAGTTTAATGTGTCCTTGCAGAAGTAAAAAAAAAAAAAAAAAAGTAAAAAGTAAAAGTATCTTTAAGAAAAAATAATAATCGTACCGATCCAAAACCTTTGTAGGTTGTAGATCGCAGTGTAGGTTGATAATATTTTTTTATTTTGAATTAATTAATTTAGATGTTACCACATGAAGCATATTATGACATTTTTGGTCACAAGTCTCATCAAGTTGCCTATAAAATAATAACTTCAATAATACAGTAACAAGCACATTTATTATCTATATCATTAGTTACTACTAACTGTTGTTAAGCTGTTTTTATTAGCAGTCGCCTTCTTTCTGATCATTAGTCAACAAATTCTCTGTAAACACCGCAGATGGTGGCAGGCACGCAGATGCACCTTTTAATTTAACCCAGCTGAGTGCTCGCTAAAACTGCCTCAGTCACAAATCACTTTGCGTTTCAAGTCATTACAAGTTCGTTCCGATTCGGATGTGACCAAAAGTGATGATGTCCGAGTGCGAGTTGTTTACTCTGTAATTAGCCCATCCATTTTCACCAGTTTGACACATTCAGGCCGATTTTTTGACTGGCTGCAATCATGATAGGCTGGCATTTTCGCATTGACAGTGTAATCAGCCAATCGCAGCGAAGCATCAGCTGTTTGTTTATTTTAAAAAAACAGCTTTACACACTATTTAAGCTTATACTTTGTAATGTTTCTCGTTTTAATTCTGTACTGTCGATAATTTTCTCATCCGAACTGTTTTTGAGCAGGCACTTATCCCATGCCTCCTGGGATTAAAAGCCCCTGATTTTATCTTGGGTTTGTTTTGGGAGTGCTTTGGATGTGTTTATCAGCGTGGCCAGAGGATGAGGGGGCAGTGGGCTGGCTGAACGGTGGCAGGCAGTTTCTAGCCCCATATTTATCTCACCGTGCTTCTCCAGCAGTGACCTGTGAGGGAACTCTTAAAACCGGCAATCGTCTTCTGCCAAAAATAACCAGCACACTTGATAAAGTTACTCTCAGGCATTAAAGGACAAACCCTCCCTCTGATTCAAAAGCCGCTGGAAGGACCAGCTGTGACTCACACTGTCCTGCATGTGCACTTTCAAACAGCCACTTCAGCATGAGCAAACACACGCTAAACACACCTGCACACACACACGCCCCAATTCCCCATGACATATCCCGAACACGTACACACTGCCCGACAAAAAAAGAAAATGAAATAAGAGTAGCTGTTTGGATTTAAATAGGCAAATGCTTATGCAATGCTTCATGCATGTTTTTTGTTTGGCAACAGTTACATCACATTTATTTCCATTAGGAGGTGCATACATTTTTGGTCCAGATCTTGTCTTGTCAATGCAAGAGTCCAGCACTCTGTAAAGTCTCCTCCAGAACATCCCAAAAACTTTCAGTGAATTTAAGGTCTGGACTCAGAGGAGACAATTCATGTGTGAAAATGATTCTTCATGATCCTCCCAACCATTGAGCATGAAGAATCTTGACATTGTCATCCTGGAATATGGCCATGATGTGTCTTACTAACATGGAGTGTGTAGCTTTTCATTTCTTGAACAACGCATCCGTTAGAGTTAGAACTGTTGGCAAACATATAACATGCTAGAAACATAATAATCACTGCAATAATGATCCAATCACAGACTAAGCATTTGCCTATTTAAAACAAACAGTGATCTTTTTTGTCAGGGCAGAGTATAATACCACTACTTCACTATTTCAAGTTTTTGCACAACATTTCTGTTACTAATTTTTGGTATTTTCTGGAAATTATTTAAAGAGGACCAATTATGCTTTGTCACAATATTAATGTGTTTAATGTTGCTGTTTGAGAAGGAAAAAGGTTTGCAAAGTTACAATGCACAAAGTCACTAAAAAGGGAGTTATTCTCTTTATCAGTGCACAATGTTTCTGAACTCCCTGAATTTTCTTCCAGGAACGAACACGTCACAATATTCCTCATTTAAATAATTCCAGCCCAAGGCACATGCAAAATAAAGGGGTGGTTGAGCTGAGTTAGTAGTGTGTTGAAACTGGTGGTTATTATGGTAAGAGGAGTGACGTTTCCAAAACACGCTCAAAGCGGTCGACAAATCACAACACACTGATCCAGTCGACCAATCAGAGCACACTGCGCTTTTTCGTAAGGATGGGCTTTACAGAGACAGAAACGAAACAGAGCGTTACTGACAAGACTAGGAAGAAAGGTGCTGCAACAATATAAAATATGTGAAAATAATGTGTTTTTCCAGTGTTCAAGCATAAAAACCTATTCTAGTGAACCTCAAAACCAAAATCAAGGCTCTGAAATAGGGCATAATATGGCCTCTTTAAAAAAAAAATCCTTTATGGAACTTTTCTGATAAGAAAATCCAAATACATAAAAATCCAAATTATACTGATAAGAATTCAAATTATTGATGATAAAGATATGACTACATAAAACTTCGAATGAGCATGCAGATGGTCCATACTACATAGTCAGTGGTAGCTCGGCTCACATAAATCCCTCCGATGTTTAGCATCTGTCATTATGCATAGAGTAGGTTAAAGACGGTGCAGGTTTCCCTCAGGAGAAGCAGCGGATGCCTTGGGCGAGTCACTTTAGCCACCTCAAACCCTTAAAGAGATAGTTCACTCATAAATGAACATTTTTACTCGCTCTCATGTGCTTCCCCACCCATTAGACTCTCTTTCTTGTGTGGAACATCACAGATGATATTTGAGAAATGTGTTTTTGTACATTCAATTCAAAGTCAAAGTGTCCAAAAAAAATTTCCGTTACCAACTTTTTTCAAAAAAAGCTTTTTTCGTGTTCTGCAGAAGAAATGTATACAGTTTTGGACTGACATAAGGGTGAGCAAATAATTATAGAATGTTAATTTGGGGGTGAACTATCCCTTACTGAGACATTCTATTAATAAATTCCATAGATAAATGTGTTACAATGCATCATTTACGCTCATGTCGTTTCAAACCTGTTTCTCTTAAGGTGCATTCCATTCGACCGTAAATGTTCTGCGAAGTGGAGTCATCTTAAGTAAGATTGCAACGCCATAGAGAATTAGGGAACATCGAAACATCACGTCACAGGAAGCGGAGAGGGAAATTTACACACCAGTAATTGCACATCATTCCAGCACTTGGAAGTTTGACTAAAATAAACGCAGTAAAAATGATTTGAGGCTTCAGCATTTTTATTGAGTTTAATTAGTCCCAGGTGTGGTTTGTACACGGTTGTTTGCGGGTTTAAAGTGTGCCAGATGTGACAGTTACAATCCAACTATTATGATTACAGTTATATAAGAGGGGAAAAAACACATTTAAAATATCCAAATTATGTTTATTTTCATTGCAAGAGACATTTATCACTCTGTTTAGCATTTATTTATTAAGTATACTAATAATAACTTAATATGTACATAAATACACATGTATGTGTTACATATTAAAAGAAAGTATGGTAATTTATATAAAATTTATTTTCAGAAGTATATTATGTTATCATGCCTCAAACTTCTCTAATATGTGCATTCAATTGGTGTTTGATCGGTGTTTCAAAGGAACACATTTTGTAAAGTGAACTGGGTAGGAACCCCGTCACTCGGAACGCAGCTTTATATTCATTTATGCAAAACAAAAAGGGGTGTTTTGAAGAATATTTATGCTGCTCTCAAATACAAGTGAATGGGAACCAGCATCTTTCAAAAATACCATAAAAGCACAATAGGCCCTGTTTACACAGGATTTACACAGAATAGCCAGACGGGATTTAAACTGTCAGCTGAAGACCCAAGTTCGGTTTGAAGACGAAAAACGTAGCAAGCACAAAGTTCTCTCACCATTCCTGATTTCTAACACACACTCACAGCGTTTGCCTGGTCTTTTGGCTGTCAGAGCAGAAACGAAAGCTGCTTCTCTCTGTGTGTTTCCAATCATCTCCTTTCGTGTTCATATGTAAATTGGGTGAGCTTTTTTCATCCATTTGATCAAAAGATCTGAAAAAGCCCTACATTTACCTGCCCATAGACCCTCCCCCCCAAGAAATCAGGACAGAAGTGGTTGAAAGTGGACAAAAGAGACGGATTAAAACACCAGGTGTAAACAGAAATGCGTCTCCCTCGTCTACTCATGATCCGATTGACCAAAACGCATCTTAATCAACCATAGAAGTGATCGTGTGTGCCCTATATTTCACATCTTGAGAAGTCAAACAATAGTTTTGTGTGAGGTAAAGACCATGAAATATAGATTACAACAAGCCAAATTTGAATATGCACAATATTCAAACTGCGTCTGTTCCTAACAAAATAAACATAACATTTCAGAAGACTTGAAATACAGTACCCAAGATGTATGGACCATTTTATATTTGGAACTTGAGAAACCCAGTCATGGGCAACATGAACATTCGGCTAAAAACTCCTTTGTGTTCCATAGAAGGAAGATCACTCATGTTTGAAAAAGCATGAAGGTAATGGTATTATACACAGAATTGCATTTTTGGATAAACTATCCTTTTAAGAAAGAATGAAGATTTGTGCTATGCATGAAGAAATGTTTTGATGGTATTTATGCCTAATGGTATTCCGCCATTCTGAGTTTTTGTCATCCTACCTATAGTGTTCCAGTTGGGTAATGAAATACAATAAAACAGGAGTGCATATAGCATATGTTAACGTATTACAGTTATAAATCATATAGGGGAAAAAAAAAACTTTCTGTAGATTAACATTTTGAGGAAAGAGGTTAAATATACAGTTTTTTCCGAGCGAAGTGTGGATGCCAGGGTACAGAATATGGAACACCTGGGCTTGGAACTTTCCTCTTGGCTTCAGTGCCAAATGTGAGCATAATTACTATGGTCACAGATGGTAGCAGATGCCTCTTTGGGCTCTGTTTACTCTTCTTTGACATCAATAGATCTCAAACCGAGACGCAAACACAGCTTCTGCGAGCTCACATGCAACCGAGTGGATTTTTCCCTCTCTGCTAAAAGAATCAGGAATGAAGATAGAGGGGCAGTGCATTGGCACATAGACATATAATGGAGTTTAGAGACATGAACATTTAATATCTGTTGTTGTTGCTTTTGTTGTTTTTTTATCCAAAAATTAAAACTCTATCATTTACACGACTTCATATGGTAAAATTTGAAAGCATGTAGCAATTTTTTTTTCTTATCGATTACAATGCAATAGGATCTGAAGCTTTCAAGGATGCAAAGCACCATAAAGACAAGGTGTGACCATTAAATTATTCAAAATGTATCCTTTTGTGTTCCACAGACAAATGAGGTGAGTAAAAAAAAAAAGACAGAATATTAATATTTAAGTGAACTAAATAATTTTGAGAAGCAGAGAGCAAAAAAAAAAGCCTCTGTAAGGTTGTGATGTTTAATCATCGTTAACAGAGCTGAAATTTGCAAGTGCAAATTAATTTAATCAAGGGCGTCTCTAAATCTACAGCATAAATGTACTAATTAAGGGCGCATTGGTTATGAATTCTTCATGTGACATGGAAAATCATCAGCTAAAGAAGTCTCAGACACAAGAAAAAGCTGTCTTTGTTTTCGATAAAACTATTCCAAAGTCATTGGATCAAATAGGACCTGCCTTCACAGTTTAACTCTCGTATCCCCCATTTAGAAAATAAAAAACCAATAATAAAAATAAAACATGATTTGTTTCAGTTGGGTCAATGAAAAATGTTGTCAGAGCATGTAAAAATCAAAACCATGAACGACTAGGCCAGCAGAAAAGAAAATCCTTATTGTTGATCCTTGCCATAGCATTATTTACAGCAGAGCACTGCAAATCTGTGAAACAACCTTATGTAAGATAAAGTGAAGTATGCCAGCTCTTCAGATGGATACAGATCGATAGATCATATTGAGATTGTGACAGAATGACACAACGTCATTTGTCGGGTCTCTCCCACTGAGCTGACACTGAAGCAGAGGCTGCTGGGAGTTCTCCATTAAGCCTGTCACAACCCAAATCCAACACTCATCACGTTCAGAAGACCAACCATCCATCCATCTCCACTGCACAGAACCCATTTAAAAACAGAAGTCATGCAAAATTAACATCAAGCAAAACATGATTCACTTTTTTTCCAGGCATTGAAATAAATGCCATTTTCCAAGAATATGGTAGGGCCTGAAAGCTTTTCTTTCCCCACACAAATAGTCAGTGAAAGAAGCTGCTTAGAAAACATTGTTCTTCCACCTCAGGATGTCAAACTGAATATTATGTGAACAGCTAATTGTTTTCTATTTATTTGATATGAGTTTTGTAATTTCTATACCCCTGGTGCAAGCCAAATTTTGAGATGTTTAAAATCATGATTTGTGCGACTTTTACAGTTAAATATTAAAGGGGTCATGACATGTTTTTTTGTTTTGTTTTATTATGTTCCCTTAGGTGCAATTATAGTATTACTATAGTTTTTTGTACAATTTTTTTTTTAAATGTAGTGATTTATGACCTTTTCCCACCCTGTTTCTCACCTCTGATTCAAACAGTCTGTTTTGGAGGTGTTTCCCCTTTAAGAGTTCAGTGTTAACGCACACTGTTATGATTGGCTAACATCACTGCTGCTTATGCATAAATTGTGAACGTTAATCTTTTTGTATCGCATGTAGGCTACACAATGCTCCACCACATGAAACTTTGGTCTTCCGATCTTTTACCATCGTGTCAATTCTCAATTGATTTTGATCCATATGCGTGAGAGAGAGCAAGACAGTTTGAAGGCGCACGCTCTCTCTCTCTCTCTCTCTCTCTCTCTCTCTCTGCTCGTTCTTTCAGTAACATGCTCCCTGTCACACTCATCTACATCAATCAAATAAGGCTTTGGCGCGCTGCATATGCTGCAAATAAACTGCGTCCAACTGCTTTCCCTGACGTCTGGATCGTTCGGCAGCGTATTCAAACATGTCGTTTGTCCACAGCCAGGAACAGCACATCTGCGTGGCATCACAGTCATCTTGTAAACAGACCCACTCGCTGCACGACAACGCATGTGATGATGCGAAATGAGGCGTAGTTGTCTTGCGCTGGAGGCGGTCATATGCAAACGACTGGTACGTCACTTCGTACCGTGACGTCACTTCATACCATGGATCCAGAACGAGCTGTATTTAGAGCTTGATTAAATAAATGCTTCGTTTATAATGGGGAGGACGTCTTAAGCTATGAAACTTGCAGGAAGTTTTAATAGTACATAGATCTCTTATATACCAAAAGATCAAGGCAAATTTGGTTTCTCATGTCATGACCCCTTTAAATAAGCATCCAAATTAAATGGACAAAATATAAAAAATAAACAAATTTTGTAAATATATGCACACATGGTTGCTAATTTAAATGAAAGTGTCCCTATTATGCTTTTTCAGATATTACTTTTCATGTAGAGTGTACAGTAGCTGTTTGTGAGGAATATAGCTGTTAGTGTGCAAAGTTTCAAATATCAAAGTGCATGATAAATAGAGATATTGTTGATTCTGAAAAGAGTCATCAGTAATTCCAGTCTTACTTCCTGCTCGAAACCTACGTAGGTTTGTAACAAATTAGCATAATATCATACTATGGTCTTCACTGCAGGCTGCCCGTGAACAATGTACTCTGACCCTCAAACACTGTAGTTGTAGCCAAGGACTGGAAGAGTTTGGTTTGTGTTGCCGACAAGTTGAGAAGACGCTGTTTTCTGCATCGCGAAAGCAAATCCACTTTGCATGCATTTCCAAAGGATAAGGACTCGTGCTGGAACTGATACGGTAAAATCGACTCTATCGTTAATATTCGTGTCACTGTAAAGCGCTAAGGAAAAACCAGAGCTGAACTTCATATATGGTAATAAGCATTGAATTTCTGACATGCGCTGCAAGTGGTTGCCCAATCACAACAGACTAGGCCATCTGACCAATCAGAGCAGAGCAGACAATCACAACAGACTGGACCATCTGACCAATCAGAGCAGAGTAGGGTCTCGGAAAAGAGGGGTTTAGGAGACTGAATCCTTTATCGAATCGTTTCAGACACTGTGAGAAAAGAGGTGATGCTACAATGTATATTATGAGAAAATGTGTGTTTTTTAATCTTGGATGCATGACCTATTGTAGGCGTCCAAAACAAAATTAGGAACAAAATTTTGGAATAAAAATTCCACAATAAGTTCCTCATTAGTAGCTAGCTAGTTTGGGAACAAATGTTTTTAGTAATTATTGATAAACTTCTATTTTAAATGAAAGAGAAATATGCATTTGACACATTTTTCTTACAATTACTTGCATAACAGTGTGCAATTGTCAAGCCTGATGAATGCTCTCAACACTACAATCTGTGAAGAAAATTGAGAAAATAGAATGAGATTTTGTACTTGTCCTCCCATCATGATGTAAACATGATCCAAACCATGTCATTTTTTTGGGTCCCATGCACAATTTTAAGGAAAGTTACATGGTTTGCAATGCAGGAAATTAATGTGGTAACAGGGTTGAGGACAAAATGTGTGTTAAAATCTAGCTGCTTTTCATTCTAGGCTCATTTTATGTCATATGATTTAACATCTAAAAGATCTCACAGCAAAAAAAAAACATGGGATTTGTGCCTCTAATGCTTTGAATAAGTCATGTGGCACCAAAGTGTTTCTGTTCGTCCCTATTTGAGGAAAGTGCCAAATGAGCGCGTAAAGAGATTGTGATGGACAATGCTGATAACAAGGCACTTAACAGCACCACTGCCATAGTTTCACTGTCTCTCCAAATAACAGAAACACCAACGCAGTCGCTGTGGACTTGGGAGACATCATTAATTGGTCATGACAACGAAACCATCCGAATGACTGGTTAAGCACAAGCCTCTAAATATTGGAGGTTGTAAGAGAGATGGACTTAAGATCCAGAGGCCATACCCGGGGTGCTGATAGCATGACTGGCCCGATTAGCCTTTATTCCCAACGGAGCGTTTTCTACAGCTACTTAAACACGTTTGATTTAACAGCCTAACACCCCATCACAGGATGATATATTAACAGATTACACAAGCGAAATCTGTCACATTAACTTCACTTAATCTAAGCTCATAACTGCAAGTGCCGTGATGAGGATGTTGATGACATGTTTGGAGATAAACGTTTGATGTCGAAGACGTGATTAAGTGGCAAAGTTTATTGCAATGTCAGACAGACTCCAAACGCCAGGTGTTTCAAATTAATCTACAACCGAGCGCCTCTTTGCAGAATTAGTTTGGAAATCAGAGTTTAATGTTGTTATTTGATTAAACTTTGTTCTGAAAACATTTTATGTTAGACTTTATCCATATAAGGGATAATGAACAGTCAGCTGATCATCGCAAACTAGACCTGCACAGGGTGACCAGGACCCCGACGCAAAACATTATCCCGCTTAAATGATAATTCAATATATAAATAGATAAATTATTTTAACATTTGAGAAGAGCATTAAAAAAGAAAGAAACACGAAACTATCAGAGCTATGCATGTAGGCAATGGCCAGTTGGTAAATATTTACCAGGGGGTTTATACCAGGACCCCCAGATGGAGACAAAAAACTACAACGTTTATATATATAAATCAATAAAAGGTTTTGGACAAATGTATATTGTGTTGTGCTGCAGAAATAAAAATGTTTTTGAATTCAGATCATTTTTTAACCATTACTTGACAATGGCAACAAACATGCCTGTTGTTTAATTTGTCTTTATAAAATCACACGTACTAGTCTAAATTAAAATAGCTGCCTATATATTTTGTGGATCCTTTGCAAGAGGATCATAATATTTGTGGATTCTTAGAATCAAAAAAGAAAATCTTGGGGGAAAAAAAGCTCAAACTCTGTAACACGGGAATGAACCACATTGGTTCTTCCTGAAGCTCAAACATGATGCGTAAAAAAAGAATGAACCTCATTGGTTCTTGCTGAAGCTCAAACATGATGCGTAACATGAGAATGAACCTTATTGGTTTTCACACATCATGCAAGCATATTGCATATGGATTTATTTTACGATCGCTTTATGAACGTTTTATGTGAACAGACTTTCAATTGAGGAAAGTTCTCATATTTCATTAAAAATATCTTCACTTGTGTTTTGAAAACGAAGACAAAAGTCTTATGGGTTCGGAACGACATGAGGGTGAGTAAATGATGACAGAATTAAAATTTTTGGGTGAGCTATCCCTTTAAGGCTTTAGGTAAGTTTAGGTTTTAGTTCTGCATAGATTAAATGCTGCATCAAAGACACTTCATGGTTGTCAAGAGACAGTGTGCTGTGCATGAGAATCAAAAGTCTTTGCAGTGTATTAGCAGTTAAATAAATGCGAGCAAAGTAAGACCAATCACAATTCATTGTACAACTAACGCATCATCTGCATTCTTCAAATATTTTAACTTTAAATGTCTTAAAAAGAATAGTTTACAAAAAAATACAGCTAAGGAAGACTGAAATAACCCACAAAACAAAGTCTAAAAGGAGTCAAGTGTACGTTAACGGGTTGTGATTAATTAATTGCAGAAATTAGTGGAAAAGAAAAAAAGCAGTGCAAGAACTATAATAAGCTTCTCAGTAGAGTGAGATGTGCTGCAGATCTCATCAGTGTATGAAATTATAATACAAGTTGCTGCTGTCTGGAAGAGAACGTCATGTGACTACAGCGTTGCTACTCTATTTCTGGCTGTAGCTAAATCTACATCGCACGACGTTAAGTATGAAAGAATTCCTAAAAACAATCTGCAGCCTTGCCTTAAAACCTAATCTATCGAAACAGAGAAGAGCCCACATTAACCCAGCATTTTTTGAGAAGGGTGGTGTTGTCATAGCAACAAAAAGTAAAAATAACACTGTTTATCAGCTCGGAATTCAATAAAACGGGACTAAACAGACACTAACTGACTAGGCAAAAATGATCTACAATTACGCACACTAATAGTAATTAAGTCGACCAATCTAATTGAGTCTAAATTTGTCTTTTCATCCATTTGTTATTTCACAGGCTATCATTGCACGGCCCTGCCTCTTATTCATGTAAGCAATTAATGCTTGTCAGGATAATGATACATATAAGGGCAATGTTTCCGCCCCGGTAATTATTTAGCCCATGAGCTAGCACAAGTCTGCTTGAATCTTTTGCTTTGAAGTGTCTATTATGTTTTCAGAGAAAACCGTTCAACATATCCACCGTCCCAGCCACAAATAAAGGTCATTTCCACCGTAATTTATGCAAGCACAGAACAAACCAGAGACAGAGGACCCTGTATCAGCGATCTGCCAGATCGATTGGAATACCATACTATCCCGTTTGTATTTTGCCTCCTCAAAACTCAAATGAGTCATCAGAAGCCGCCTCAGCCAGAGAGCACGGCCCGTGTTTGCCTCTTCTTTCGGCCTCTCTCCAAAAATAGCTCGCATTTTAATGTCAAGCAGCGGAAACGCAACTTGCGTAGACTGGCCTAAAGATTTGCATTGCCAAACAACACGGGTGACCTTTGGTCGAGGCTTCTTCGGCCACGTTTAACACACAGCGAACACTCTTGTTTACATCCGTGTGAAATGGCAGGCAGGAGGAGATGAAGTGAGGGGGGTTGCTTCGTTTTAAAACAAAACGCTTCAAGCAGTTACGCCTAACAAAGACACCTGGGGCATCCGTGCCGCTCCTAATTGAGAGATCATACATCTGTTTAAAACGCAGGCATCACGCTGGACTAATGAGACAGTAAACTGGTACGGGGCGAGCATAAGAGCGAATGAGGCGTGATGCATGGGGTGCTGGCTTTGAATGGAAATATCAGATACTAATGGCTGCAAATCTCAGAGATCAACCCTGTCAACCCTTAGGATAGTCGAGGATCCTGTCGGCTGCAAACTTGGTGAAAATCCAATTTCGCTGGAGCTGCAGAAAACAAAGATTTTCATCTTTTCTTTCCAACTCTTAGGGATTCCAGAGCTCACCCGTGACAGGCAACATACTTGACAGATCTATAAAGGTAATTTGTAGTCACATCACTACACAGTATGAAGCATCTTACGTCCTTAAAACTGCAGTATGGCTGTGACACCTCGCAGGGTTCACTGCACCTTTTGAACCGTGAATGTCAATGGCTTTCTCAGTCATTCGAGATCAGTAAATGAAAAAGTCGATCGTCAAGCTAACGAGGTCGAAATAAAATGTACAAGGTCTGTTTTATTTTGTAATTCACTTTAAATAAGGTTTGCCAATTTAAAACTTAAAATGAATCCAAAAATAAATTAAAAAGTGGTTACACTTTATTTTAAGGTGTTCTTGTTACAGTGTAATTATACATTTAAGAACTGAGTAATATTAATTAACTACATGTACTTACTGTAGAGTTAAGATTAGGATTAGAGTTGGTTTAGGATTAGTTGCTTGTAAATATGCCTAATTTATAGTTATTACTATAGTAAATACATGTAACATGTGTAACAAGGACACATTAAAATAGTGCTACCAAGCAAATGTATTTAAAGACTATGCCAGAATGGGTTTGCACGTAAGGATAGTTCTTGAACAACTTATACTCTCATAAATTTAAGAAAATTATTTGTTTCACCATTCTGTATTAAAATAACTGACATGGTTGAAGGTCAAGATATGAATACTAATTCAACAGATTATATATGACACAGACAAAAAGTCAAGACCTCTGAGGTGGGAAAGGGCAGAATCCAATTTTAAGGTGGAGATATATACATTTGACGTATTTAAAACTAGTTCAATTTAGTAGGTTGATTTTGTGTTAAATTATAATCAAAAGTACAAGTATATAAGTGTAACAAAATGCATTCTAATAGCAAAAATAAGGAAGTTGTGCTTTTGATGCTGCCATAATAGTGGTATGGGAAATGGTTTACCTTATTCATGAAATGTGCTGTATCAGGACTTTTAAAAACCATTTGCGCTCACAAAGAGCAAATTCTAGTTGAATATATATTTTAAAGCTGCTGATAAGTACAACAATTTATATTCAATTACAGAAATTTCCATTATATTTTAGGATTGTTTTAATTTATATTACGTTTCCAAACTGTTTAAAAATTCCCTGATTAGGTTTTCTGTGTACACGGGATATCCTGACCTTGATGGACAATAGCTGTCATATTCAAATCATTTTTATGAAGCCGCATGGTTCATCAAACATCACATCCAGGATAAACAAGAGTATAGGCATAATTCTCACAAAAAAATGCTTCTATGTAACTTCAATGATGTATAATGAAACAGCATTGCTTTCATTATACATTTGACTCTTTTTTTGTGTACACACCATCTACAGAGCTATACATATATAGTGAACTCAATTTGCAAGTGAAGCATGCTTTTGTTTGTCCAACCCGATGAAGAAAATGTAGACCTCCTGGCACAGGCCATTTCACCTTCATCGAGTTAAAAGGAGCGACTGGGAAATGAATTGAAAACAAACTCTATCACTCCCACTGAAATGATAAAGCTGCAATGAGTACGAGCCATAAATCTTTAATTTCACAGCCATACATATTCCCCTGCAATTACAGCTGCGCTAACCACTGCCTCCGAAAGAGGGTGCGGTTGCGCGAGAGAAACTTTTCAGCTGTCCTCATCAACAGTATGTTGCTTAACATCACAATTTAATATCTGACCAGTTTAAAAGGAAGATACACAAACAAAAACATCGACAGAGGCTGTTCATAGATGTACACCTCGCAAAACCCCTCTCTATTGAGGAAGAAACGTGAGCATACATGGCACGTGCCGTCTTTCTCCTTGAGAGGGCAACGCTCACCTTGAACTAGATTAGCTAAAAAACACAAGTCATGGAGTGTGAAGGTGCTTCCACTAACGTGCCTGTTTTCTCGGTGGCATATCAAAAACTGCTAGGCTCAAAAACACAGTGTGAGACATGCGGAGCGCGTGCGGGTGCGCGTGCGAGTGCGCCAGTGCGCGTGTGTTTTGAATTCAAATGTAGCAGCGAAATGCAGAGCAGATACCGCAGCATGCCAATGAACTTCTGCAGTTTCACATCTAATCATCATGTGTGAGACACATCCGCTGGTGCGCCTCAAGTTAGTGTGCATAGATATTCTCTGGGATATGCATTTTGACATAATGCTTTGCATCAGGACATATAACACCAAAGGGAAATTGTTACATGCAACATACCATGTTTACTTCGGATACCATGTCTATGCTGGCTATGTCTATATTCATCCCTACCGCCACCGGAGCGCCTGATGGAGAGAAGGGAAAATTGTTAAAAAAGGAACTGGTTGATTGAATTGCATGCATATACCCACACTTCATCCAGGGACAGATTGTGCCTAATTACACCAAATCATTTTATTGTGACATTACATATATGAAACACCAACACCCCATATTCACGTGGCAATGCGCATGAAATTGTTGATTTGTAACAACCACTGGAGGTGAACGCACAAATGCAACTGCATGACTGACAAATGAACAGTTAGACGTGTCCATCTATCAATAACAGCTTGAGCATCTTCTCTGATGGACTCGCGTGTATGCGCGTGCATCAAAGGATATTTTTGTAAAGCTTGGCATTTCATTTGTCGTCATGATGCAACAAAAGTTGCACTGCAAATTGAATTGATCCCCAAGTTCGCTTCCCTCTCTGGGAAAAGATAAAATGGCAAAACAGCAGTAAATAAGCATGCGTTCATTTTTTTTTCTCATGCATTGACATGCACGCCTGATCAGAGACTGAGATGAATGAACAAGGTTTGCATGAGTAATTGGGCATGTTAGTGCGCGTGACAAACCAAATGCAACAATTATACGAATTTTACACATGCATTACCTCCGAAATCTGGCCTCAGCCGAATGTCGTATCCTTTCATGAGTCTGTCCACGCAGTCTTTGACCACTGGCATATTGCTCGGGTCTCTGCTACTGCAATAATATCACGAGATGTTCGTAAATTCCTCTTACATCCCCAAACCACAACATTTTCTTTTCGAAAAAGGCACAAAATGCAACCATACCTCTGCGCGCATGCCACGGCCACGATCAGCGGACATAATAAGAAGATATGTGGGGTTTTTCGGATACTCTCCATTGCAACAGTTTTGATGGGGTTTTGGATGTGATGATGAAGACGGCGCACATCCAACTTACTGAAGCCAGTGCAGCGAAGGCAATGAGCTGCGCATGCGCACACGCCAGCTCCAGATCAAAGAGCAGCTCCTGATGATGCTGGATGAGCTGTTTCCATTGCGGGGGAAAAATTAAAGGGACGACTGAATAAACCAAGTCAAGAAAAGAAGACATCAGGTGATCTTCATGCAGCATTTTTAGTCGTGTGTGTGAATCTGGAACTTGAAAGGTTAGTGCAGCGTCCTGAAGGTTACATGAAGGGGTTTATCAGTCATACCGAACTTCAGGTATCATCATTAACATGCGCTTAAACGTCACACAATAAAGAGCCGCTAAGAGTTACTTCGCAATGTATTTATTCTGAGAGAAACAGATAATAAAATTTTAAACATATTAGCCTACAGCTAAAGACCAAATGAAATTGCTTCACGAGTAAAGGTTTCTTCGCTGAGTATTTCCAATTGAAATAGGACAGTAGTTTTTAGTTTACTGTGAATAGCCGCTTGCTATTGCTAGTCAGAAACAGGTGGTATGAGGGGGAGGGACATTCTCATTCTAGAGAGCATTTGATTGGACAAAAAGCTGGAAACGCCCCTGAGTGCAGGACGAATCATCAATATTTGTAGTCCGTTTTTAAATTTGCCTGGTTTCACAATCAAGGTTTAAAATAGTCCCATTCCCAGACTAAAATGCATGTTTGAGCTGTTTTAACTGAAAGCAACTTGCACTGTATCTTAAAATGTCAGTGTCATTGTTTTGTCTCAAGATGCACACCAGTAATATTTGTTTCTAAGGTACATTTATAAAAGCTACTTAAATGTCCTAATTGAATAAAGGCATAATCCTGGCTTAATCTAAGCCCTGTCGGTGAATCCAGGCCCAGATCTGTTCAAAGTTTTAGAAGTTAACTACTTTGACATGTATATATACTGTAGATGACCTCAAAGCTACACTGAAATAAATTTGGTTTAATTTTTTTTTGTTACTGTAAAATTGCTGGTACATTTTTACAATTATTTGCAAAGAAATAGTGAGTAACACATTTAATTAAAGTTAACGTGCAATTTCTAAGTAGAACGAGTGAAACAATGCTTTCAAAATCTTTATTTAAACTTAGAAAATACATGAACTAAAAACCACACAAAAAATTCGCTCTTTATAGATGAAATGTATTTCTGTCCCATTAGAGTTCCATTATATGGAACATTTTAAAACATGTTTAGTAGATTGCATGAGTTGACCATCAGACAAATAAACATATATAAAGAAACAAATATCCTAATTACAATAGGCAAAACGTTAATACAAATACACATTATGCAAGTACATAATGCAAGTATAATTCAGTAAATGAATGTACTTGATTCCTGAGATTTACATTAGCACTTACATGTTTATTCTTCAGTGCCACATTGTCTCCTCCAAATGGGTTTTAAAAAGCCATTTATGATGTTAAGCATAATTATATTATGAGTTTACATCAGCAGCAAGCATCATCATGCATTCCTGGGCATATGCATGTTCTCCCAACAGAGAGAGCCGAGAACTAGATGCACAGAGAAACATCAGAGAACATCAAATAAACCGCGAGCCGAGAATGCATATTAAACATATCCACCCCCCACACTGAGATTTACTTTATCCCTCTATTACAGCGCCACCGCGTCAAGAGAATCACCATACGCTTCTGAAACCGTATGCGTGTGAATGGTGTTGGTAAAAGTTCAGTTCTATGGATACTCTTTTTCTCCTTTAATTTCAAGCTTTGAAGCTGTCAGTATAAACCCACTGCTTTTGATGTAGTGTAGTGCGAGCTGCGTCTCTGTAGAGGGCAGGCCACTGAAAGCATTGGTTCAATGTTGCATCACCACTTAGAGCTGCAGATTATGTCATCAACTCCATAGTGTGCTACACACACACACACACACACACACACACATGCAGAAGAGCAGAACTAGAGAAGAACTAGAGCAGAACCAGAGGAGGGTTTGCAATGTAGTATAACGACGTGGCCCACGGCTCTGAATATAAAGGCAAGTGGAGTGGAAAGTATATATAGGTGATAAAATGCGAAAGGAACAGGATCAAATGCTTGTCAAATAGTGTCAGACAGGCGCGTGCTCTATCAGGGATGAAGTTGCTAGATGACGAAAGTGAGAGACGGAGAAAGAGAGGTCCAAAGGAAAGCACACCCTATAGCCGAGGACACAATCTTTCTGCTGAATATGTCTTGTGCTTCTCAGGAGAAACTCACTCGATCTCCCTGTGGAGATAAAACACAACAAAAGACAAATACAAGATCAGCAGAGATGAGAACGTGGCATACAAGTGTTCACAGCCTCACACGCGCTTTCATCGCCTGTATCCTGACGTCAATGATTAATGTTTGATGAAAATCTTTTTTTTTTCGTGTGAAATCGGGGTGGTAATGCGCAGAGCGATGGCTCGATGCCATTTTAAGACGTACATTATTGCATCTTATATTTCAAGCAGTACATCGCAAAGGCCTCAGATGACTGCCTTTAGCTCCCCTCAGGAAACAAATAATGAAACTTTAGCTTTTGAGATTGATAAGTGACTATTTTGAGAGGATGTGTTGATTTTCTTGATTCGGTAAATCTCATGCCTTCGGCATTGAGGGAAATTTGGGATTAAATGTGACGTTTGCTTCATGGTCCCTTTGAACATATCAGATGATTCAAGCATTTGGTGGAGAAAAAAAAATCTAGCAGAGGATATTTTTTTTAAAGAGTTGGCCCTAAGTGATATATCTTGGATAGGGCTCTAACCTCAACAACCGCAGGAACAGGGTCACACAGAAGGAACATCATCTCTCCTGTTTTCACCTGCTCAAGTCCTGCGGCTGTTTTAGGTTCAGAAATTATTCATGTATTTACAGCCTCGATAAAAAAAAATCCAGCGGAAAACCGTGTGCCATCATAGTTTCCTGAAAAACACATCTACAGCATTCTGTGTAGCTGGGATGAGAAGATAAGCTACAGAGCAGATATAAATATGAAAACCACAAGAAAAATAAATGCCAAAGAATCCGCAATACAACTCCTTGTCCCTATAAGAGGCCTATATATACACTCACCGGCCACTTTATTAGGTACCCCATGCTAGTAACGGGTTGGACCCCCTTTTGCCTTCAGAACTGCCTCAATTCTTCGTGGCATAGATTCAACAAGGTGCTGGAAGCATTCCTCAGGGAGTTTGGTCCATATTGACATGATGGCATCACACAGTTGCCGCAGATTTGTCGGCTGCACATCCATGATGCGAATCTCCCGTTCCACCACATCCCAAAGATGCTCTATTGGATTGAGATCTGGTGACTGTGGAGGCCATTTGAGTACAGCGAACTCATTGTCATGTTCAAGAAACCAGTCTGAGATGATTCCAGCTTTATGACATGGCGCATTATCCTGCTGAAAGTAGCCATCAGAAGTTGGGTACATTGTGGTCATAAAGGGATGGACATGGTCAGCAACAATACTCAGGTAGGCTGTGGCGTTGCAACGATGCTCAATTGGTACCAAGGGGCCCAAAGAGTGCCAAGAAAATATTCCCCACACCATGACACCACCACCACCAGCCTGAACCGTTGATACAAGGCAGGATGGATCCATGCTTTCATGTTGTAGACGCCAAATTCTGACCCTACCATCCGAATGTCGCAGCAGAAATCGAGACTCATCAGACCAGGCAACGTTTTTCCAATCTTCTATTGTCCAATTTCGATGAGCTTGTGCAAATTGTATCCTCAGTTTCCTGTTCTTAGCTGAAAGGAGTGGCACCCGGTGTGGTCTTCTGCTGCTGTAGCCCATCTGCCTCAAAGTTCGACGTACTGTGCGTTCAGAGATGCTCTTCTGCCCACCTTGGTTGTAACGGGTGGTTATTTGAGTCACTGTTGCCCTTCTATCAGCTCGAACCAGTCTGGCCATTCTCCTCTGACCTCTGGCATCAACAAGGCATTTCCGCCCACAGAACTGCCGCTCACTGGATGTTTTTTCTTTTTCGGACCATTCTCTGTAAACCCTAGAGATGGTTGTGCGTGAAAATCCCAGTAGATTAGCAGTTTCTGAAATACTCAGACCAGCCCTTCTGGCACCAACAATCATGCCACGTTCAAAGTCACTCAAATCACCTTTCTTCCCCATACTGATGCTCGGTTTGAACTGCAGGAGATTGTCTTGACCATGTCTACATGCCTAAATGCACTGAGTTGCCGCCATGTGATTGGCTGCTTAGAAATTAAGTGTTAACGAGCAGTTGGACAGGTGTACCTAATAAAGTGGCCGGTGAGTGTATATATATATATATTGCAAATAAATAAATAAATGCTATTACATTTTTTTTAAGATCATGAGACTTAATGGAGTGCATTATTATATTATACATTTTGTCTCATGGGTTTGTCCTACAATTTTCAAATGTTCCATTTGCTATTAATTTAAGCTGCGTTCACATCATGCTGTAATTAACAAAATAAATAGATGACAACCCAGATATTCTATTTGGAGCTGATCATGTAGTTAAACTTGGAATTACAAAATAAATCTGTCATTTGTGTTATCAGAAAAAACTACAATACAACTAAAAGTAACTTTCATAATGCACAAACCTTTTTAATATACTTAAAGGGATAGTTCACCCAAAATTGAAAATTCTGCCATTAATTACTCACCCTCATGTCCCAAACCCGTAAAACTTTCGTTCATCTTATGAAAATAAATGAGGATATTTTTGATGAAATCTGAGAGATTTTCTGTCCCTACATTGACATACGCAACTACCACTTTCAAGCCCCAGAAAGGTAAAGACATTATAAAAAAAATAAACATGTGACTCCAGTGGTTTAACCTCAATTTTATAAAGCGACTCTAGTGTTTTGTTTGCACACAAACAAAACATAATTTAACACTTTATTTACAAAATATTAATCACCAACGCTCGTTTCCGAGAGCACCACGATGCATGTTCTGTAAAGAAAGTGGTAAATTATGGGTTTTTTGTTTTCTCTTCATAAAATTGAGTTTAAGCCACTGGTGTCACATGGATTACTTTAATAATGTATTTGCTACCTTGAAAAGCTTGAAAGTGGTAGTTGCGTAGCTGTGATTGAAGGGACAGAAATCTCTCAGATTTCCTTAAAAAGATCTTCATTTGTGTTCCAAAGATGAACGAAAGTCTTACAGGTTTGGAACAACATGAGTAATTAATGACATCATTTTCTATTTTGGGCAAACTAACTATTTAATACACAAGATTATTTCGCTTATAAAAGTCTGGATAAAGCTTGTGATGTATATCCAAGTGAAATGGCTTATCAAACGAGAAAAAAATGGGACTTGACTTTATTTTGTCCATCAGGAATTGATTGGATCGTTGATATTTGCTATTTGTTGCGATCTCATGTGATTGACAGGCAGCTGGAATATAAGGATTATTGTCCTAATAAGAGGAGGGGAACTTACCAGTCCTTCCAGAAAAATGCGGAGTTTTTTTGTGATTGTTGCGGGCAAAAATCCTTGATTACGCGGCACGTTTTCTTAAATGCGATGGAATATGCGGGATATTTATGCAATTTTATGCGATGAAATTGCGGGAACTTGCAGAAATTGCGGGAACTTGCAAAAATTGTGGGAACGCGGGAACTTGCAAAAATTGCGGTTTGATGAAAAAGAGAAAAAAAAGTGATTCCCCCAACACCCTGTTCTCACTAGGCCACTACCTTAATGTAAAGAGTCATCTCTTATTACTTCCTATGATAAGCAAGCATACTACATCACAGAAAGTGCTGGGAATATTTAAGGTCTCATCTTGTTTTATTTTAGACCTTAATAAACATTGCAAACTTACAAAACATTGAGTCAAACTAGTTTTGTAGCTTTACAAAAGGAATATCAATATGCTATAACTTCTGTAAAAATGAATTAATAAAATATATAAAAATAAAATGTGTGCTTCCTGTTTTACAGAGGTAGCTATACAAAACAGACATATTCTGTTAAAATAAGTGCTTCCAATGCACAAAGTGCAATCTCTTACTGTAACAAATTTCCATACTAAGGCTGGCAAAGTGGTAGTCCAGCGTCGACTTCCGCCTGTGGTCCAACACGCAGTTGCACAAAGTGCAAAATAATTTGCCCCCACTGTCATGTAACACACCGGGAAACTGCTTTGTCTTTTGCGTTTATTTTTGTTGGCACATGAGATTTATTTGCGGGCTTAATGGCTTATTCGCGGGGGGTTGCAGCCTTTCGATGATGTTCACGTCACGTAATTACGTTACTTCATAACGTTCCCATGGCAACAGGGTCTTCTTGTGTGAAGTAAACGCAACATTTCTCAACTTCCTGCTAAGATATATTTGACTGTTTCGCGACGAAAATGCGGGTATTATGAAATCATGCAAGCCCCGCATATTTTGCGCGGAAATCAGTAATTTATGCGGCGAGATTGCGGAGTATTTGAAAAAATGAGGCCCCCGCATAAATATGCGGACTTTGGCTGATTATGCATTGAGTTCAGCGATCGCATAATCGCGTTTTTCTGGAGGGACTGACTTACTGTTTTTGATTAAAGATTACGAGGGCATATTAATTAAATTATAATAATGAATATAAATAAAATAGAAATAGAAATTATATTAATGAAGTGCAGAGATAAATTATTTATAATAAACTCTGCGATATCCCATTAAAGAAAAAATAATTGTCAGTTTTGATTTCATGGTGACTTTAAAGGTGCAGTAAGCGATTTCTGAGAATTCTGTTGAAAGTGGATCACAACACACTTGTAGCCAATCAGCAGTAGGAGGCGTATACACTCATGATGGGGGAGGAGAGAGAGTGAGCAAGGGGAAGATTTGAAGAAAGACTGTAGAAAGAGAGATGGCTGAGAGACATTGCAAAAGAGAAAAGCTCAGAGCAATATCACTGGAAAAAGAAGGGCTATGATCAGACAAGAGCTTTAGGATACACGCTAATATTAGAAAAGATTTCCAGTGCTGGAGAGACATAAAGCAGGAAGGCCTGAAAACAGATGCAGAGGTTTCTTTGTTTCTGCTCCATATGTGAGTAACATGGTTTTGAGTGTGTGCTGCTGGCGACTAACAACAAACTCTTGCTTGGATACTCTTGTGTACTGTATGTTAATTTTTTGTTCTTCCTTGTTGGTCATTTATCATCTTCGCTTTATTTTCCGCAAAACTTTAATTTGCATCGCTTCAGCTTGAAGGGACATGCGCTCTTGCATTGCGTGTTCGTGCATTTTGAGGGAGGAGCAATGAAGGGATGGGTGTGTTTTTTTGGGTTGATTTCAAATATCAACAGTGTTCAGCAATGATTCTCAGAAATCGCTTACTGCACCTTTAAGGAAATTAGACATTAGTTATCCAACTCTGGGCTAGCTGCATTAAACTATATTCCATGTCTTTAATTAATCTTGCATTATTAAGACATTAACAATAGTTAATTATATGAATTTAAACAGAAATAATTTAAAAAAAAATTAAAAAAATTTTTGAGTGTTTGCGTTGCAGCGAAGTCTGAGCTCTCTGAAAATTCAGTTTACAAGTTGTAATATTTTTGTAAGTTCTGCGAGGACGTGGACACTTTTTCCAGAAATATCGTAATCACTGTAATTCTGGCATTGTGTTAATGCACCTTTAATCCCATTGCTGTCTAAAAGAACCAATTGATTAGTGATTTCCTCTTTTATTACTGAGAGAAAGAACACATAAATGAACAGAAAACACTGAGAACTATAGTGGTGTGAGCACAGACCTGGGCTTTTCCAGGGTGTCCTTGCTGAGGTAGATGTACCAGTATATGAGGTTGAAGATCCCAAAGGCCAGAGGAAAGAGGATGCGGGCATACTCGTCTATGGTACTGGTGCCTGCCAGCATTATGTTGGGTGGGACAGCTGAGCCCTGAAGGAAGATGGGAATGCGAGTGTTGGGCGCTTCACACATAGAGTCTGCCCGTCTTCTACGATTGTAGCCATCAAAATGAGGCTACGACGAAAGAAAAAAATAGGTAAAAAAACTGTGAATGACACAAAACAAGCTTACCTGATATAAGAGAAATATAACAGTCTGAACCAGCATTTAGGTAACTGATAAAAAAATTATCTTAAAGTGTGAAGGACAGATGTCAAAAAGGTAATCAACAGTATGATATAATACAGTTTAATGATTCTGGCTACAATTTAAATCTCATGTGTAATATCTGCAACACTGACGAGCAAACCAACATGCGAAATGAACTTGATTTTCAGATTTGTTTGATTGGGGATTAGTACAAAACTCGCCGCCACAATACTGGAGCGGTTGGTAGGGTGCTTTGGGTGGTTACTATATGCATACATACTGAACCATGTCAAAACAACCCAACAACAAGCTCTTGTTGCTCCTTTAATGTAAGTCTATCAGATTATTTTTGATTGGCTTTATCAAAATTGTCAGTCTGAGAGAAAAAGTAAAGGTGCACTTCTCAGGATTTAAGGGTACCATACAAGTGTTATTCACATAACAGCTTTAAATAAAAACAAATGAACACGAAGATCATAATTACTCAAACTTCACTCTGATTTACTCAGAAAATGGGCATATTTCAATGAACTGAGGAACTGACATTAGGGGTAGTGTTAAAAGATATTCCAATTTTTTAAAGGTAAAAGACTAAAAAAAACTGTTGATTGGTTAACAGTAAATTTGTCTTAGGATAAATCTAACAATAAAACACTGCAATAATACTGCTTTATAATTACAGTGAATGGCTGTTTCTATTTTGAAGTCCATAAAAGTGCATCTGTTCATCATAAAAGTGCTCCACACGGCTCCGGGGGTTAATAAAGGCCTTCTGAAGCGAAGCGATGTGTTTGTGTAAGAAAAATATTCATATTTAACACGTTACGAAGTAACATTCTAGCTTCCGGCCAAACGCAGTCTATTTGCCCCTAATGCCGAGTTCAGACTGCACGATTTTAGCCCCGATTTTGGCTCGCCGACAGGTTTTGAGAAATCGCCGACAAATGCCCGAAATCACAGGCAAATCGGTGCTCGTTCACGCGAGTGACAATCATGCAGTGTGAATGAGCAAAGACGCGATCTGAGAGAATCACCGACGAGTCGCCGACGCCCGTGAGATATTTGGCATGCTAAATATCTGGACCTGTCGGCGATTCAAAATCCTGCTGTGTGAAAGTGTTCTGACTAAAAACTACATCGGCGATGACCGACAGCCAATGAGAGAGCAAGATACAGAGCAGCGGGGAGTTCGGGGAGGAGTTATAGACCAGAATATCAGTATTTTAATAGATATATTTACAAGTATATCAAACAGAAACAAAGTAGCCTACATATTGCTTGACCAGCAGCACATTGCAAAATTATTTCTTTACCCCCAACTCTCTTTGTAGAACACACAATCCATGCTCAGAGCTCAGCAAGTTGATCTCGTCTCCCCAACCATTTCCTCCTGCATAATCTTATTTTTTTCTCTCCTTTTCGCTGCAAATCAGCTCACAGATTGGGATCGCAAGCTTCTTGATCTTGCGTTATTTTCTTATCTCTTCTCGCGTGTGTTTGGTTGTGAAACGTAGTTTGCGTGCCAAACAGTTGTCGGCGATTCTTCCTCTTGTAAAGTCATGCAGTGTGAAACCTCCTGTCGCCGATCCATCGTTCAGTGTGAACACAGTAATGACTGAATGCTGGCCAAGATAGTCATGCAGTGTGAAAAGAACAGTGACCCGACTACTTTGAAAATCGTGCAGTCTGAACTCGGCATAATGCACAACTTAAGCCTGTTTTATGCTTCTGCGTCGAATCGACGGCATACCCCCGCAGACCCCTCTGCGTTGCCGCGAACCCCTCTCCGACCCCTGCCGTATAGTCAGGAGGCCAAAACTGATATTAAAACTTTGTCGGACACTTTTTGGTACAAGCATACAACCTATCCAGTATTAATATTTAACCCCTCAACATGTGTTCTAGCCAGGTTGTCAGCTTAGAAAATGTTTTTTTGTCCATTTTAACACTATATTCTTTAAAATCTGATTTTTTTCCAAAGTGTTTCCATTTTCTTCCATGTTACCTACTGTAATTTTGGGCAAATGTGCAATATAATCCAACTTATGTGCAAGCATGATCATTAAAAAATAATAATCAATAAATACCACAAGAGTATCACACCACTCGACAAGGGGCACTGTTGTCAGCACAGCTGTGATTTGGCATGAGGCAGCAGATCCAGAGAAGATGACGTGCACACAAACTTGCCTTTGAAGCACTTTGGAGAAAACTGTGGCCAACCTTTTGCTTTGAGTTGGCAGACGCACTCTCCGAACACATACGATGTGGAGAAATTGAGGCAGCTGCAGCATGCTATAAAGATCTTGTTCTGAAAGTTGGAGAGGTTCAAGATCTCCTTGCTGAGTTTACATTACATTTACATGTATTCATTTAGCTGACGCTTTTATCCTAAGCGACTTACAATTGCTACACATGTCAGAGGTCACACACCTCTGGAGCAACTAGGGGTTAAGTGTCTTGCTCAGGGACACATTGGTGTCTCACAGTGGATTCGAACCCGGGTCTCTCACACCAAAGGCATGTGTCTTATCCACTGCGCCACCACCCTTTTTTAAACAAACCAATGTTTACCTTCTGGCGACAACATGGACCTTGTGTCTATTCTCCTGGCATTCACACGGGCACTGAGATGTGGTGACTGGAAGCTTTACATGTCGGCCTTCAAGAGCATGATGTCCTGGTTTGCTGCATATGATCACACCCACTACACAAGATGGAGCGCTGTATTCATAGCAGACATGGAACATCTGGCACAGACGGCACCACGCTTCTACCAGGGCTTCCTAGATGGTGATTTTGTAGCCAAAGAGACCAAACACAGCTTCAACAAGGTGACATTTGATCTTTGCCTTGAGCACATCAACAAATCCGGAAAGGTCGCTGGAGGATTGGTAGGCATCACTCGAAATGTGACAGCTAGAAACCGTTGGTCCATCACCTACAATGAACGTGCATCTTTAGCACAGGACACTAGATCCCTGTTTGGACTGACACATGATGGAGAAGATGATGAAGACAACCACAAAGACTGCCTTCCATCAAGACTCAGAAGGGATAATGATGATGTCATTCAACTTGTGGACCAATTCCAGAGATACCATGTCTTCCAACTGGAGAATATGTATGAGTTGGTGTCTTTGACAACCGGTGATGTTGTTTCAGAAGATATACTGAAGGACCTAACACATGCTGCAGAGTCTGGGAAACAAATGGTAACTGAGCTGGTGAAAAAAAGAATGAGCACAATGAACACAAACTTCCATAACAGCCTCACTAAGAGAAATCTCAAAACATTCTCTAATCTTTACAGAACAGACAGCAAACTTGGAAAAATCAAATCCAAGTGTGTGAAGCCTGACAGGGTCATGGTCAGCCCATGTCATCGAAGATGTCCATGTCTTTCTTTCTTCAGTCGAAAAGAAATTAAGTTTTTTGATGATAAACATTCCAGGATTTTTCTCCATATAATGGACTTTACCGGGACCCAAACGGTTCAAGGTCCAAATGACAGTTTCAGTGCAGCTTCAAAGGGCTTTAAACGACACCAGACGATGAATAAGGGTCTTATCTAGCCAAACCATCGGCATTTCACACATAAATAAAAAAGTTTTAAGTTTTAGAAGCACAAACCTTGCTCTGTTCTGTGATGTGCGTTCGTGACGTCACGTAATACGCAATTACGTTGAAAAGGTCACGCTTCTGTCCTGACGAAAATGTTCTTTTAGCCTTTTTAATATTAAAACACCCAGGATACGCACACAAAATGGGCATTTTGAACGATAAACTGACACAAAGACATTTGAATATGTGTATATGTTCCTCCTTTCTCACATTTATAAACACTGAGTCGGTACTTCCGCCTACGCGTGACCTTTTCAACGTAATTGCGTATTACGTGAGTCACGAATGCGCATAGTGAATCACAACAACGGTGACAATAAAAAAAGCATCATGCTGCAATGCATGACGGGTAGCTTTCATAGTATAAAACTCATCCTTGATTCCCAAGCTTTTTTGTTTTGATTGTCACCATTGTTGTGATTCATATCCAAAATCTTGATGTCTGTGTGTGACTAAATGATACATTTGCTCAAAACATCATGTGCACATGCTTTTTTATCCACCTTCAAATAAATAATTGTTTTAATGTTATTGGTGCCAATAATGCAGTTCCACAAGCTTTGGCAGTTATAAATGCAAAATAAAAACACAAAACTTTAAACAGAACATAAGATGCTCGTTTTGTGATATATATGTTATCATCAACAAGATTTTGTTGATCATCAAGAGTTTTTCTGCCATAACAATCGAGTTTTACAAACACAGAGATACAGCAGCCAAAGAGAAGCTAAAGTAAGAAGAACTGGGACCAAGAGCCCAACTAAAGCAAACACTGATCACCACAATGGTGACACTTCAAATGACACAAATATCAGCATCTAAACCTCTGTTAATTCTCACTAAAATCTTCTGTAGATGTCAGAAATAGTTAAATCTGTATGTTATGTCAGTGATTAAGGGCAGCACAAGTGTCTGAGCCAGAAAGTCTTTAAAACCCCTTTTTTTTTTTTATTTAAGCCAATTTAAAATATTGATTTACACCAAATTCCGAAAAGAGTTTGCATGAAATGCAGAAAATTTGTTTGAACTGAATGGTTCTGAACATTAGGTCAATGTAAAAACTGTATTGTGAATGGTTACTTCAATTTTATTAAGTTAATACAATGTTTCACTTTTTACAGTGTACAGTTATACATTTCCGCATTGACATTTAAGTATTATAACTTGTGCAACATTGCACTGTCTCTCTCTACAAGCTTTAAACTTGGCTTGACTCATTCCCATATATAGGGGTACTGATTGATAGAGGTTTTGGGATACTATGTTATGTTTCCAAGCTGATATTCACTTTGAAAACTGGTTCTCTTTAGGCGGAGATAGTTTTTTTCATGTTCTAGTTCTGTTGTCTCTTACACTGTACAATAAATGTTCATTCTGACACTTCAGCAGACATCCCATGAGTGTTGGCTTTCATTTGATACAAGTTTTATGTATATGGTCCTTGTGGTTGTGGAGATATTCAACATTTATTGGTGGCATGACGTGTTGAGCAGGAAACCAAATAATTGGCCTGAAATTGCTTGTACAAGTCACACAAAAAAAAAAAAACTTGACAACCACCCTAATATCTTACCTATGGGTGTCTTCTAACTAAAAAAAATAGGGTGACAGCTTGTACCAAAACATGTCCGCAAAAGTCTTAACGGAAGCCCTTCTCAGAATTGGCCCCCTGACTAGTAGCTCGACGTGCACCTCCAAAAAATTTCAACTACGCGTCAAGAAGACGCAGACCGCAAGGGCTGTGATTGGTCAGATTCAACGCGATGCAACGCAACCTGACGCAGAACCATAAAACGGCCACGACACCGTAGGAGTGACGCCGTAGCTACGCCGTGGAGTTGACGCAGAAGCATAATGAGGCCTTTACGCAACTTGTGACGTCAGAAGTAGCGTAGTGCGTCATGGCGTAGTGTAAATATCAGCAGTACGTCGCATTACTCTCTTAAGTTGCGCTTTACATTTAAGTCGAATCCGTATGTTTTTTAGACCGGAAGCTAGTTATTTTACTTCATAAAGTTCTAAATATGGGAATTTTTCTAACACAAACACATCGCTTTGCTTCAGAAGGCCTTTATTAATCCCCGGAGCCGTGTGGAGCACTTAAAATAGAAACAGCCATTCACTGCCAAAGCTTGGAAGAGCCAGGACATTTTTTTATATAACTCCGATTGTATTTGTCTGAAAGAAGAAACTCATTTACAGATGAAACTCAAAAATAGTATCTTGCAAAAGTTTTTGTATTTCAGTAATTAAAAGGTGAAACTAATATATTTAGTATATATAACTATATACATATGCATGATTATACTTTTCAGAGGGCCGACATTTCTGTATTTAAAATCCTTTTTTTTTTATTGATTTCATGTAATATTCAAATTTTCTGAGATTTCGAATTTAGGGTTTTCATAAGCTGTAAGCATCAAAATTATAACTTTTGCACAATATTTAAATTTTTCGAGTTTCACCTGTACACTCGAATGAGTGGAGGGTGAGTATAACATGGGCTAATTTTCATTTTTGAGTGAACTATCCCTTTAATTACAGTATTTTTGATCTGGTATTTTACCGTAAATTTAAGCTAAATCCATAAAACCTATAATGTATCTACAATATTTTTTTTAAAGTCAAATTCTGGCAACACACATTTCACAGAATTTAGCTTTTTACAGTGTGGTGAAATTGCCCATTGCTTGAAACCCAGTCATTTCAATAGGAATCCACACAATCATGACATTCTCATTAGGGCGAAAGATCTCCAAACACAGATTTCATAACAGGTTCAAGAGCTGCTTGGTTTGACTTCTGCTAATGTGCCAAATCACCTAAATAGCCAAATATCTGCTTAATAATCGCCTGACCAAAATATCGGTCAACTGCTAATATATTTTATTGCACTTAATGAAAATAAAATGTTAAACTACACCCTTCAAGCTGGCACTTAATGTGGTCTTATTTCTTTCCTCTTCCAGTCTAAGCCAGAGAAAGAACTGGAGCAAACGGATCCACAGCACAGGTGAGAGATTATAGGAGTCATGGCTCGCAGTTTTAATACGGGGGGCTATTTTTAAAACACCAACCATGAGCTCCCCGTGTGAGAGCAGTCCCGGGAGACGCTACACGCCTGTTGAATTACCATATCTAACTCAGCACAACAGATAAGAACTACAATTCACACGTGGCTGCGAGAGCTGCACAGAGCAGGTAAATGACTCATCACGGAGGACTGAACACCTGAACAAAGTCGCTTCTTAACACAGCAGTGGACACATTAAAGGTTAGGCCATGTGCTATGATTAGTTATGCGTGCTAAATATGTCTTTAGAGGTATTTAACCATCCCTTTGGGTGGCGCATGTATGCAGCTGCAGCGACACTCGTTTAGCATCACAATAACAGTGACACAGTTCACTGGTTCGTGAAGAGCAGCGCTCGTGTTGTGCATATCACATTACCAGGAGCTCCGTCAGCTGTGGTTTTCGACCAGAGGACAGTGTTAATTACGCTCCGCCTAAGTGAGGCTCACAGGAGATAGTTACCGTCTCCTCATCATCATCGCTGCCCTGGGCTATAGACTCCAGGATGGAGCCCTTGGAGAGCTTGCGTTTTTCCCTGTTGACCTCGATCGTGGCAAAGTAGTTGACCGCGGCAAACTCAACGAGGGCCGAAGACACGAAGGCAAAGCAGACGGCGATGAACCAGTCCATGGCGGTGGCGTAGGAGACTTTGGGTAGTGAGGAGCGGGCGCTGATGCTTAAAGTAGTCATGGTGAGCACAGTGGTGATTCCTGAAGGTCAGAAGGGACTATGTGAACACGCTATGCTCACAAGTACAGATATACATGCAAATATGAGACAAAAAGCAAGAAACAGTGAGAACATGAAACAAAAGCAGAGAACATACATCTGCTTCATGGCATTGATATGTATCTGTAGATTACACATTCGACCACACATGTCACTCACAGTATGAATCAATGATGCCTTCGTCTTGTTGTATTGTGTTAGTTTAGCAAAATCGTCTGCTGAAGTCTATTGCAGATGTAGATAGCCTATCATATATGCGTCTATGGTTGCAAATGCACAGTCAACTTGCTCTCAAATGTGCACGGTGAAACTAATATATTTAATATATATAACTATATACAAATGCATGATTATACTTTTCAGAGGGTGGACATTTCTGTATTTAAAATCCTTTTTTTAATTGATTTCATGTAATATTCAAATTTTCTGAGATTTTGAATTTGGGGTTTTCATAAGCTTTAAGCAATAATCATCAAAACTTTTGCACAATAATTTTTTGGAGTTTCACCTGTGTACTTCTTAGTGTTGTTATTCGTAAAATCGTAGTATATATATATATTTTTTTTTTTTTTTGTTTACTGAAATAAAGCTTAAATAAAATATAAATATTAGATTAAAAAAAACTTTACACTTAAAACACTTAAAAAAATAGAAATGTTGCTGTGGCAACTAAACAACAAAAAACTAAAAATAAAATAAATAGAAATTAAAGGTAAATAGAAATATTTGGAAGTAATGAAAATTACAAATGCACATACAGTAAAATTATTATGAACATACTGTATATTCCACTATAAATGTTTAAAGGGTAGTATACTATATTATTGTCATGTGACGGTACTATATCTGTCATATGAGCTGATCATATTACATTTTTAATTTAGGGTCATCATTCTGTAAATAAAAACAATTTTGCTATTTTAATAAAAATGTTTTTGTGAAATGTTTTTAAAAATGTTTTAAACCCTTTTTGTAAAAATGCAACATTTGGCAGTACGATCAAATAATGAGTTAAGACTTAAAAAACTGAGGCTAATATTAATTCCAGTTCATTCATCATTCTAAAAATAAAAGGTCAAGTCAAGCACATTGTACTGTTTTGCAGTGTACTCTATAATAGCCAACTGCACATTTTGTAATTCATCATTCTGTTATTGCATGTATACAGAAAAACTGCATGCATAGCAAAGCATACTATGTATTGCAGCAACAGTAATAGTAGTATGTTATTCCATAGAATAAATTTGGATAGCATGTGGTGACTGGTGCTCTTTACTGGGATGGAGGCCTAGCAGCTAATGGAAAACATTGCAATTGATATGAAACAAAATATTTTTGTTGTTACATTTTCTATTTTACAATAGGCTCACAATGTTAAAACCTCACTTTGCATTTCATGTTGAAACACTAAAATATGACATGCACCACACTGTTCAAAAGTTTGGGTTAGTAAGTTTTAGGAAATTTTAAGAATTACATTCTTAACTTTTTAAGAATGTAATTGTTTTATTCAGCAAGGATGCATTCAATTGAGCAAAAGTGACAGTAAAACATTTATAATGTAACAAAAGATTATATTTCAGATAAATGCTGTTATTTTGAACTTTCAATTCATCAAAAGATCCTGAAAAATATTTATCACAATTTCCACAAAAATGTGCTAGCACAATTGTTTTCAACATAATAAATGTCTCTTGAGCAGCAAATCAGCATATTAGAATGATTTCTGAAGGATCATGTGACACTGAAGACTGAGTTATGATGATGAAAATTCATCTTTACCATCAAAGGAATACATTTTTATTGTAATGCCATTTCATAATATTTCACTGTATTTTTTATCAAATAAATGCAGCCTTGCTGAGCGTAAGAGACTTGGTGTTAAGTGTAGATGTTAATTGTCTTTTTAATACTCTAAGAAATATGAACATTTAAAAAAAGACACAGTCATACCAGCCACTGTTCGAGCCGGAACAGACTCCTTGTTGATCCAGAATGCGACTTGTGACAGGACAACCACCATAATCAAAGGGATGTACGTTTGGATAAGATGGTAGCCAAGCTTTCTCTGAAGATAGAAATGGACAACCTGGACAGAATACAGACCTAGATGGGGCCAAGAGATTAGAGGAGGACATTAAAGAAGACAAATTATGCAGCCTGTACACATCCATATGATGCTGTGATCAGGGCCATTTGGCCAGTTTCCAAAACATTTAGAGAGAATTTTGGCTTCTGACTCTGTTTTGAATTTCTGTCCTTAATTACAAGAAAAGATAAAGTCAGAAGATGAGAGGTAAGCTTTAGGGGCACAATCCTTTTCTTTTAGGTGCTTGATCCATTACCACAGATATGATGGGTACGCAGCAGGTGGTCCCTGCCTTTTGCCTGGCCATAAATTTCTCATTACTGAGCCCCTGGTCATCCTCGGGACAAGCAGTTATTTTTAAAGACAGACATCATGAATTAGGCCTGATCGGTTAAGCATCTTAGATTGCCTCTCAGAGGGAAAGCTGCCCTGGGATCAGTCTGACTTGTAGCTCTTAACACACACAATTAGATAAGTCATTCTCCATAGCAATAGTACAAGACATTTGTCATGCTACATCTGTAACATTCTGAGAAAACCGAGCAATAACTAAAAACATACCTGTACTGAATTTATACGTTTCAGTGAACAAGGTCTGGCCCAAAAGATCATACTGAAGTAGGCTTGATGATTCTGGAGGAAAATCTACAGATGCCTGAAGACCCTTCCTCCATGTGTAGACAATTTCACGATTAGTGTAAGCATCTGAAGGGATAAGATTGAAAAATGGTGGGTGGGTGGATGGATTGATAGATGGCTGCAGATAGATAGATGGATGGATGAATAGCTGCGGATAGATGGATGGACGGATGGCTGGATTGATAGATGGGTGGCTGCGAATAGATGGATGGCTGTGGATGGATGAATGGATGATGGATGGATGGATTGATAGATGGCTGACTGTGGATAGATGGATGAATGGCTGCGGATGGATGGATGGATGGATGGATGGCTGGATTGATATATCGATGGCTGTGAATAGATGGATGGCTGTGGATGGATGAATGGCTGTGGATATGGATGGCTGTTGATGGATGAATGGATGGATGGATGGATGGATGGATGGATTGATAGATGGCTGACTGCGGATAGATGGATGGATTGATAGATGGATGGCTGCGAATAGATGGATGGCTGTGGATGGATGAATGGCTGTGGATGGATGGATGGATGGCTATGGATTTATGGCTATGTATGGATGAATGGATGGATGGATGACTCTGTATGGATGGCTGTGGATAGATGGATGGATGGATGGATGGCTATGGATGGATGGATAGATGGATGGCGATGGATGGATGAATGGATGATGGATGGATAGATGGGTGGATGTGGATGGATGGCTGTGGATAGATGGATGGATGGTTGTGAATAGATAGATGGCTGTGGATGTGGATGGATGGCGATGGATGGATGGCTGCGAATAGATGGATTGTTGTGGATGTGGATGGATGGCAATGGATGGATGGATGGATGGATGGATGGATGGCTGTGGATGGATGGCTGTGAATAGATGGATTGCTGTGAATGTGGATGGATGGATGGATGGATGGCTGTGGATGGCTGGATTGATGGATGGATGGATGGCTATGGATGGATGGATGGATGATGGATGGATGGCTGGCGATGGATGGATGGCTGTGGATGGATGGCGATGGATGAATGGATGGCTGTGGATGGATGGATGGATGATGGATGGATGGATGGATGGCGATGAATGGATGGATGGCTGTGGATGGCTGGGAATAGATGGATGGCTGTGGATGGATGGTTGGATGGATGGATGGATGGATGGATGGATGGATGGATGGATGGATGATGGATGTATGGCTGTGGATGTGGATGGATGGCTGTGGATGGATGGATGGATGGATGGATGGCTATGGATGGATGGATGGCTGGCGATGGATGGATGGCGATGGATGAATGGATGGCTGTGGATGGATGGATGGATGATGGATGGATGGATGGATGGCGATGGATGGATGGATGTGGATGGATTGATGGATGGATGGATGGATGTGGATGTGGATGGATGGCGATGAATGGATGGATGGCTGTGGATGGCTGGGAATCGATGGATGGCTGTGGATGGATGGTTGGATGGATGGATGGATGGATGGATGGATGATGGATGGATGGCTGGCGATGGATGGATGGCTGTGGATGGATGGCGATGGATGAATGGATGGCTGTGGATGGATGGATGGATGATGGATGGATGGATGGATGGTGATGGATGGATGGATGTGGATGGATTGATGGATGGATGGATGTGGATGTGGATGGATGGCGATGAATGGATGGATGGCTGGGAATAGATGGATGGCTGTGGATGGATGGGAATAGATGGATGGCTGTGGATGGATGGTTGGATGGATGGATTGATGGATGGCGATGAATGGATGGATGGCTGGGAATAGATGGATGGCTGTGGATGGATGGTTGGATGGATGGATGGATGGATGGATGGATGGATGGATGAATGGCTGTGGATGGATGGATGATGGATGGATGTATGGCTGTGGATGTGGATGGATGGATGGATGGATGGTTGGATGGATGAATGGCTGTGGATGGATGGATGATGGATGGATGTATGGCTGTGGATGTGGATGGATGGCTGTGGATGGATGGTTGGATGGATGGATGGATGGATGGATGAATGGCTGTGGATGGATGGATGATGGATGGATGTATGGCTGTGGATGTGGATGGATGGCTGTGGATGGATGGTTGGATGGATGGATGGATGGATAGACAGACAGACAGATATATCTTACAGCTTCCAAACAGGAGAGGACATGTGTGCCCATCCATAGGAAAGTCCATCAGCACCATTGGACATTCTGCACTTACAGTTAGCCTAAAATATAGAGAAAACCGGTATTTATTATGTGACCCAAGTGATATAAGATCTTAAATGCAGAGCAAAGGAACATAATTAACGTTTGTATTGTTCAAAGGTAAACTAGCCAATTTTTCAAGGGTTTCATCAAGTGTTATTCAGTACTCAGCTCATCTGGGTGTTTTACCTCATGGTGTAAAAGACGGTTCCATTTTGCATGATCCGGAACAGCTTGTTAGGGGTCGTTGTGTTGTGTGCGTGTGATCTCCTTGCATTGCGAAAAAATGTGTCCGGTGTCCAGATCTTGTCCACCATGCGGTTGTTCAAAGGCAATATTTCAATGGGCCCCTGAAAGGCTAACCTCTCATCAACCCACATTTGGCGAAAAAACATATCCATGGTGTACTCCTGAGAGAGAGAACAATTTATGTCTGTGAATCATGTTCTGATTTCATTACAACCAACATGAATTCATAATTGGAGTTCTCTAAGCATATTGTGGAAGATGCTTGACATACTGATATTAGTATGAAGAGACATTTGCACCGTGAGAGACTAAGCTCAGCTTATTATCTACTTTAACCACAGGACCGGGAGCACTAGAACTAAGTGTTTGCCAGTGATGTGGAATTTGTACGTAAATAAAACAATACAATGAAGTTTACTTACCATATTAACATCAGATACCGGTCCAAAACTTGTAACAAATATGTCTGTTTTGACCTCAGTTACAGAGACTGTAAAGTTAATCATATGTTACACATACATGCAAAAAAATGTGACTCATAATATTATTACAAAGTTCATTGAAATACATAATGTAGAAAACGGCATAGTATAGAAAATCATAATATTACATAATTCCAATGCCGTGAGGCTTATGCTTACCTCCAGATCCTGGCCTCAGTCGATTGTCATAACCCTCAAGAAGTCCATCTAGGATCCGCGTTATGTTTTCTGAATTTATCTTTTGCTTACCTGTTACATTTGCAACACTAAACGGAAATGAAAAGCCCATCTTGATTAGTCCTTTCAGTGAATTTAGACCTTAAATTAAATAAAGCATTAAAGTAAACTCATTTAAAGTACATATACTTTGCTTAATCTATTAACTTACCTTGTGAGACATAACAAGACCAAAAGAAAAGCCATTTTAGTGGCAAAAAAATAAAGAAATGAATTCACCTGTCAATATTTAAAAGTCATAATGTGCTGTATTATGCACTACAGATGAACTGAAGCACTGTCTTGTATGAATGACTGGCAGGAAATGGAGGGCTGAATGTGAGGTAAAAAGCTTTGAGGATAATCAAATTAAGGGATCAGGAAAATCCACTTGCTTTTTTAAGCAACAGGTTAAAGAGTAGTTCAACTAGCAAGAAAAGACATCAATAGCAAACTTCTTGCATGATTTTGAGCTTCACTAAACATTGCAGTGCAGTTGCTCTGACTTTCCCAAAACACTGAATAAATAAATGTACTGTCAGACCGTAGATAGATATGTATACGCTCCAGACACGTCGACGCGCCCGCCATCTTGGAACAGTCAGCGTGTCGTCACTCACACGAATAATCAATGATGCCACGTAGCATCTAGTTCGAAACTGCCGAGATTTAAATTGCTGAAGACATGGGATAACCTTTCACATGTGAGAATGTGTTTGTTTGTGTTATTATATGTATTAACTCAATATATATATATTTTTTTACTATATTAACCTTTTAATGTGTTAGTTTAGCTAAATCATCTGCTTAAGTCTATTGCATATATAGATATTATTCATACATGCGTCTGAGTCATTCTACGAAACGGGTTCAATTTTTCAAATTTTCGTTAAGAACAAACTTTTTTTTTTTAAAACGTACAACTTTAAAGATATGTTAAAAAAAAAAAGTCTTTCTTGTATCACCCCATCACAGACAATATGTATGCCATTAGAGGGGTAAAACGAAGTGGTTCACTGTGACAGGGTGGTATGGACAAAGTGTTTCTCTATATGATCTGCTTAACTGGGGAGGGGAAACATTATAATAGGAGATGTAATGGAAAACTTTAGTCATGCTCTGAAAAACTGAAAAGAGCATCATAGGGAGACCGGGAACGTTGGAACATGTCATTTTTCTCCAATCAGAAACAAGCTAGAGTGATGACACTCACACTCAAAAAAATTTTGAGGCATGAAAGTATTTATTTTCTTGAGCTTTGTTTTTGTTAAACTGTTGTCACTGTTTTTGTGTTTTTTTTCAGCTCAAACGTATATGGTTTAAATGAGTGATATGTTCACTTTAAGCTAGAATGGTTAGCATGTATCAAGGTAGCCTTGTTTAGCTACCACATGAGGTTTTATCATGGCTGACAGGAACGGGGCAACAACCGTGACAACTGTCCCCGTACAATTCGTAAATATTGCTAAAATTAAAAATGATAATATAAAATAGTTTTTAAAAAATGTTTTACATGACAATAGGCTAAATAAAAGTGAATTGCCTCAAAAATTGTTCCATTCTTCCTATGTCACTAAAAGCCTACTGTATTTTATATCAGTTTGAATATTTGACATGTAAGGAATAATTGACGACAGGCCGTTGAATTATTATAAAAATAATGCACACCCGAGGTGTGCATTATTTTTATAATAATTCAACGGTGTGCATTATTTTTATAATAATTCAACGGCCTGAAGTCAATTATTCCGCTTATACTACAGTTACCACACCTCGAAACATTGTTCAAATGATGTATTTCAAGACGTTTGTAAAGTTTTTGTCATTAAAACGCTCTTGTATGTAGAACTAATTTCCTGCGCATCTAATCCCATGCATCCGTTGCTAATTCCAAAACGTCATTTTAGAGTTAGTAACGGAGGTGTCCCCAGCATTAGTCTGCTTATCTGCTATCACTCAACGACTGGCTGAAACATTCTTTGACTGTTTCCATTGACTGCAGCAGATGTTAAACCCAGACTGCGATCACAGACTGAACGCGCTGAACACGCGCGTTTGGGCATGATCAATCATAATAAATTACATTCATAAAGGGCCTTACAGTAGGCCTATAAGTGTGTCCCCGGCTTTATGCAGTTATTAGAGAGAGAGAGAGAGAGAGAGAGAGGGAGAGAAGCATAGGCTATGTGCGTCAATATTATTATTTATTTATTAATTAAATTCGTTTTAATTAGTTCGTACATGTTTTTTGTTTTTTTTTCTAATATTGACAGTAGACTAGCCTAATAAATGAAACACAAAGTCCTTTTAACAAGTATAGGCCTATCAATAATCATTTATTTGTTATAGCCTATTATCTGCAATAATTACGAAAACCCGTGCAGCAGGACTATCAATTTATTATAGGCTAGGCCTAGGCTATTCAGTTTAATTTTCTATTGATTATAGATAGGACTATACTTTATTTATTAAAATTAAACTGCATGTTTCCAATTATTGTGAAGTTAGACATCGAAAATGGCAGATCAAGCGCATGTGGCTACATGTTTTTCTTGTTATGAATTGTATCCTATTTTCCGTTATTACAGTTGACTACGCGAAGTGATATGGAACTGTAATGCGGTCAAGACCTGCTGGAACTACTTTAGCCGTGCGTTTCCCTGAAAATAATTGCACACCTTAGAACGTTCTCAACCAATCAGAATCAAGCATTCAACAGCCCTGTAGTATAACTGCACATAAGATCTAGACAAATCTATAATTGTCATCTAACCAAAGCTGATGAATAAATAGCACTGTAATATTATTATAACTTACTTTTGATAATAATAATTTTGCTAACACTGACATTTTTATTTGTAACATGTTGCAACCATCCCCAAACAATGTTGCAACTGTCCCCGGGCACGAGGTCAGTTGCAACATCTGAAAAAATTATAGATTCTGTAATTATCTTTAAATGGTTCAGACTATTAACAGACAGATAAGATGATTGTATAAACAATTGGTTTGTCTAATCCAAACCGTCTCTGAGTAACAGAGCCAAATGCAAAAAGTGTTGCAACTGTCCCCGGTCTCCCCCCAGTGACTGGGAGAGTCGCATCACACATCCCTCTGGATTTCCATGTGGCGGGATGTCACAGGCGGTGGTGCTTGAATGATTTCGAGCACATTTTCAAAGAGATACCACAGAAAGTCATCTCTTGGAGGCTAGAAAAACCTGTTGGCACCAACACAGTGCATACATTTGACAAGTCTGTATCCATGATGATGGATGATATAGGTTATTGTCGCGTTTAAGCACGCACCACTTTCCAATGAGATCTCTAGTGAAGTGAAAGAGATGGTAAGTGAGTGAGTGAGTGAGTTAAAGAGATAAGTGAGTGAGTGAGTGAGTGACTGAAAGATAATGAGTGAGTGAGTGAAAGAGTGAGTGAAAGCGATAGTGAGCGAGTTAAAGAGATAGTAAGTGAGTAAGTGAAAGAGATAGTGAGTGAGTGAGCGATTTAAAGAGATGGTGAGTGAGTGAAAGGGAGTGAGTAAGTGAAAGAGTGAGTTAAAGAGATAGTGAGTAAAAGATATAGTGAGTAAAAGAGATAGTGAGTGAAAGACATAGTGAGTGAAAGAGATAGTGAGTGATGAGTGACTAAAAGAGACAGTGAGTAGACCTATTAAGTGTGTGAGTGATATAGTGAGTGAGTGAATGAACAAAACAGGGTTAATTTAACAGTAAAAAAAGAATGGGAGCAGGACCACCCCGTCACATGCCTTACCACGTCACAATAAAAAATGTGATGGGGTGTTAAATTTCATCCCAAAATGGCCACAGATCATCAATCTGAAATAAAATTTTCTTTGCATTAATAATGTAAAAAACATAAAAAATAAATCAGTTTTCCCTCTCTATATTTTGCATGACGGGGTGGTTGGTTTGAGCTTGACGGAACCTGCCTAACATGAAAAAGCAACAAATAAAGAATGTAAATGAATGTCAGTACATGTCACAAGATGACATTTAATTATAATAATAATAATATAAGCTCCTTATTATGTAGCCGAATTAGTGTTGGTTTGTATTGGCTGCCTCCAGGTTTTTTTTTTTTTTTTTTTTTGCCTCCAGCTAACGCTGTGACGTAATTGTGACGTAATGCGGCGCAAAAGGGGTCTATTTCTCTATGGCCCGAGCAAAATAGTGTTAGAAAAGCACGTAAAACAATAAAGTAATTTCAACTCAAATACATAGCCGATGCATTTAAACACATACAAAAAAAAAAGTTTTTTTGTAGCTACCGACTGCCTGTAGCTACATATTTCCTAAAGACAAAGCTTTCCAAACTAACCTATATGGCCTGCTCTCCAATACACTAGATGGCCCACATGATCCGTCATGCCACAGCATTCCGCTGCAGAAGAAGACATTGCGAGATATTGCCAGAATGTATGAGAAATATATCCAGTTTCTGGACTGTAGCAATAGCTGTTATTGCTGCTAATGTGCGTTTGTAGGATCTCAAGCAGCCGCACTGATGAGAGGCCTGTGAAACGAGCAGTATGTCAGTGCATTTCGAGGAGAGGAGTGGTGTGATCCCGTGTAAAACTTCATGGGGCTCATGGTATCAGACTATGGAAGAGGTATTCATCGAAGTGAATGTTCCTCCAGGTACTTCAGCCAAAGAGATCAAGTGTAACATCGGGAGCAAACAGATAGAGCTTCGTGTAAAAGACCAACAGATCTTCAAGGTATGATGATGAGCGTCGAGGAGACGAGGAGTAGATTAAATCTGTGTTAAGATTAAGATATGTTCAATATAGAGACCACTGTAAGTTTTCGTGGAGAGTTTGTGTCCTGTTGGTTTGCGCTACGTATAATGTTTACATTGGCACTTAAGTTACCTATATTAAAATAAACTTTGACAACATAATACACAAATGCCCATAACTGACAATCAAAATAGACATGTTACAGCCTTCTGAAACCTAAAAAATAATTGAATGAATGAAAATATATGCTTGTCATGTTCAATTTCAGATTTTGTAGTATAATGTGCTCTCTGATGTCATTAAAATGTAAAATAATAATAGTTAAAAATGTAAATAAAAAACAACGTTTAAAACACTAAGTATACATTAGCAGTGCCTGTTCAGAAATCTCAAATTCTACTAACTGTACATTATCCAGATTTGCATATTATCTCTCATCTAAAAATGTAATGGAGTGATCTGTTACTATAATACTAATTTATTTTATTACACATTTTATGTAAGCATGGGCCAAAAAAACTTTATGACATAAGTGTCTTGTTTTTATCAAATAAATATTTAATATATGTGATTTGGGGGCAATACATATATTATTACATAATATTGGGTTACACTTTAGTTTAGGGTCCAATTCTCACCAGTAACTAGTTGCTTATAAGTATGCATATTACTATGACATTGGCTGTTTATTAGTACTTATAAAGCATATATTAAATGCCTTATTCTGCATGACCATACTCTAGTCTACACACATCCCGTAATCCTACCTAATACCTAAACTTAACAACTACCTTACTAACTATTAATAAGCAGTAATTAGGAGTTTGAGGCAAAAGTCGTAGTTCATAGTGAGAACTGGACCCTAATCTAAAGTGTGATCAAATATTGTAATAACAAGTTTCATAGAATTTCATAAGATGTTTTTTATAGGAATATTGCAAATGTAAATCACACTTATTGATGTCAGATGATTTACTAACGAAGTATAGGAGGTTTTGATGGTCAAACAGCCAAATGTGCTCTGTGAATTTAAAATGAAATTGCTTGTTCCCGGAGGGATTAAAATCATTTAAAAGATCTATATCCAGTAATTGCAAACAACTGGAAAGGCATTGAAATAGTCATGGAAATTCATTGGTCAGAATATGTGGTAGCCTTGAGCCCTGCCATAGGCAACTTGAGTAGAAGTGCCTCAAGTACCCCCAATCGGTCCTTTATAATTGTTTGTAAACTGTATGACTATAAGGAATATTTAGTTGTTAGGCGACTTCCTGTCATGTAAACACAATGCATTATCACATTTCAGCCTGGATAAGTGGCGTTAGTGTAATTACTGTCATGCGCCTCTATTGTGTGCCGTAATGTGGCATAAGCACGTGAAACGTCCCACTGAGGTACATGTTGCTAGTGATGCTAATGGGAACCGTCAGCTACTTCTAGATTTTAAATTGTTTTCTGTCATCTCGTAGGGGAAGCTGTTTGGATCTACTGTCGGCGATGAAGCAACATGGACGTTAGGTAAGACTAAAAGCCATTTACATATTCATGTTAGAGTAAATAGTGCATGTATCTTGCTTCAACTTTCAACTAAAAAATATATCTCTGGTCAAACTTTGTCTTTGCTGTGCCATGCAGAGGACAAAAAATTGATCCAAATAGTTCTCATGAAGACGAACCGAGAGGCTGGGAACTGCTGGCAGTCTCTTTTGGAGGGAGAGTATGCGGCGGACCCGTGGGTGCAGGATCAGATGCAGAGGAAGCTCACACTGGAGAGGTTCCAGAGAGAGGTACGGAAATATTTCACTGCACCCGGCTGGGCTCACACTTCATTCAGACGTACCTGAAGGTCTTATGAACAACCTCCTGAATTAAACAAAATATATAAATATATATATTTGCCAAATTAAGTCAAACAACATTTCAAATGTTTGGGGTTGTTTTTGAAAGAAGTCTCATAGGGGCCATTACACGACATTGTTTTTAAGTAAAAACGTAACTTTTTATGCATTTTGGCCGTTCATTTACATGACAGTAGCATTTTGGGGGCCTGAACGTGAGTGAAAAAGTGAAATATTGTGAATACTGACATCACGCGCATTACATGTTCAGTCTACAGGTGCGTAGTTTTTCTTCAACTACTGGCTTGGCAGCAGAATAGTGTTTTTAGTGGATACGTGTGAACAGGGATCATTTTGCCAGTTGTCTGTACGTAGAAAGAAAAATCGTTTTTAGTACATTGTCATGTAACCGTGCCCTTATGCTCAACAACTGTTATATTGTGAAATATTTTTACAACTTAACTCTTATATTGTAATATATTTTAAAAATGTTAAAATAAAATGTTATTCCTGTGATCATTGGTCATGATTTAATGCTCAAGAAACGTATCAATTTTGAACACAGCTGTGCTGCTTAATATTTTGTGGAAACAGTGATATACTTTTTCACAGGATTATTTGATGAATAGAAAGTCCTAAAGAAACATGATGAATCTCTTGTAACTTGTAAATGTCTTCATAACTGAACAGTAGTGTATATCCATTATTTACACATCTTCCCTATCCCGTTTCAAACAGAACCCTGGATTTGACTTCAGCGGGGCAGAGATATCCGGGAACTTTCAGGGTGGTGGACCAGATTTCTCCAGCTTGCAAAAATAGAAAAGGACTACTTTCTTTAATGTACTTGGTGTAGTCTTACCAAATTGCACCAGTTAATTTCGGTTGAGAACATTCCCATTTCTTCCTTTGGTTTTAAATATATTGCAATGCTATCTGGCTACTAATAAAAAGCCATAATCTAAATCACAAGCAGCCCTTGAGTCAAGTCTTTATGGTGGTTTTATTTTACAAATACAAAGTTTTTTTTTGTAATGGTCACCACAGTGGTTTAAGAAGATTATCAGCTCAACCATCCTTTGAATTTCAATAAAGTAATTCAAGCACTTAATGGCTTTTCTCAAACACCACAAACAAGCATGTTTCACATTCCAATACAGTTTTATTGAAAGGTTCAACTACATTTTGCAAAACGCTGCTCTCAACTTCCAGATTAGAGCCAAAACAAAGGAGCCACTTGCATTCAATTCAATCCATTTCAACAGTTTTATTTGTATCACTCATCTTTGTTTGGAGTTGAATTTATACCAGACATAAAACAAATGTTCATGGTTACATACTTTGTAGCAATAACCAAATGTAAAATAAGCTTCAGCCTGGTTAGTTAGTAATTAGTTATTTTCTTCCTATTAGAGGCGTTAAATCAAGTTAAAACCTGCATTTCCATAGCCATCCAGATTTCGTCATGCCACATTAGAAAGCAGAATGCCAAAATAAAAGAAAACAAAAAACAAAAAAAACCATCTCATTTTTCATCACCTTGGGTAGGAGTGTGCATTACAACAGCTGACAACCTAGGGTGGGAGTTAAGGGTTTTGGGCCTGATCTCTTGGTTCTGTTGTTGTCTTGAATCTCAAAACCCTTCTCCCTCCTCTTCCACACAGTGGACTGAGGACCTAGGCGGTTCTATACTTCATTGCTTTAAACAACCAGCGCTTCTTGCGCCGATTCAAATGAACATGTGCAAGCCTTACCAGTGAAACCCATCTGATAAACTTGCTCAAACCCACCCTTGACTAGTAATCGAGCCAGTGCGGATGTTAAATAAATACAATCACGGCAGGTGTCATAGAGGACATAAAGACTGAGGAAGGAATTAAAGTTAGCAGAAATGAAGCACTTAAAGAAATTAGTGTTGGGTGTCCATAGCATAGATTAAAATATTAAACCAATCACTCAGTTTTTCATAAGACTGAATAAAGTTGTTCAGTCATGGGCACTCAACACTAACGGTCTTAATAAGCAGATTCAGGAATCGTGGGTAGATGTGCAATCTTGTAGTAACTATGCTTCAGTTGTCTGGCGGTTCTACCCGAAATCATCCATCGCAGTCTCTGGCCATTTGGTTTCAGGCACTTGGTGGTGGCGTATTCAGCCAGGCATTTAGCAACGAGCTCCCTCATGCACACCAGGTCTCCAGCTTTAACCTGAAATGCAAGAGCAAAACCACAAATGACTATTTACTTCGTAACGTTTAATCGATGTCAAATTCTCTCTGCTAATGCATGCACGACTTCTCCAATCTTTTCTTCCAGTTTAAATCTTTTGCCTCTACTTTTGAGTGCAACGCCCACATATCAACATTCAATTAACAACTGTTGCATAGCACCAATCCCCACCGCTGACTGAAATGACTTGTCTTAAAGGGGACCTATTATGGTTTAGTGACATCACTAAACAGGTCGTTGGGAGACACTGCTTAAGATTGAGTGGATTTTTTTTAGCACTATTGGGTGGTTGTGTATTTTTTTTAGCACTATTGGGTGGTTGTGTATACACATTTATGTCCAAACAGCATGCAAAAGTGATTTTTGCGTAATAGGTCCCCTTTAAAAGGGACTTTGTCTGAACCCAGAATAACTGGTTGCGCAACACACGTCGCTTATGTCTCTACCCGATTTCCCAACCAAGTAAACAATAACTCTTTCCCCACCAGCGTTTTTTGAAAAGTTGCCTGCCAGTGCACTTATTTTCACAAATATTTCATGGCCCCATGTGATTTTTCTCAGCTTTTTGCTCAAAGACTACACCTGGATCACATTCAGAAAGATGATTAAAACACCGAGTCCATCAACACTCCCAAAGAACACAGTCCTAAAGCACTTCCTGGGTCGACATTTCATTCAGTAAATGTTAAGCGGTTTTGATTTAGATGCCGTTTAATGGTTATGATCAGGTTATTTTACATATGCATCTGCTTACATAATGCCATCAATAGTTTCGATCAGGAGATTCAGTACTCTTTTCAGAAGATGTGTAATAGCGCACTCAACCGTTAACAGTGAAAGCCGGAAAATTCCATCAATGGCGGGGGAAATCAGTTAAGCAGCAGCTATTTGTGGAAATCAGTAAATCAGCTTGAATCCAAATAAAGGAAACTCACAGACAAACGCTCCTGTAGACCATCTAGAGCCTCTTTCAGAGCCGGAACTGGCTCACACTCGTGCTGATCCTCGATCTCCAGGGCCAGAAGGGACAAAGCAAGCAGTGAAGGCTGTAGAAACAGAATTATAGTAAAACTCCAAACATACTTTGTTTCTAAATCAAACTGTAGAATGGTCCAAACAGCTTACCTTTATTTTAGTGAAAATAAAGCAGCAATGGCAAGCTTTCAACTGAGCCTCAAGCCTCTCAATGTTCAGAATCATCTTACTGAAAAGAAACATTGAAACATTATTTCAGTAGGCCTACTACATAATTTAAATCAGGTTATGATTATGTTCAAGAAACATACACCCAATTCAAACATGTGGGTGATGACTGTCAGAAAGACTTTAAGAAATGAATACTTAATTCGGCAAGGATGCATTAAATTGATCAACAGTGACATTAAAGACACTCATAATGTTACAAAAGACTTTCATTTAAAATAAATGCTGTTCTTTTGAACCTTTCATTTAAAAAAAAAAAACTAAGGTTTCCACAGAAATGAAGCAGCACAACAGGTTTCAACATTGATAATAAAGTAATGTTTCTTGAGCAGTAATGATCACAGGAATGAATTACACTTTGAAATGTATTAGAATAGAAAAGACACTTTAAACTAATAATATTCCACAATATTACATAATTCTTACCAACTTTTGAACTGCATTATATACACACACACACACAAAGTCGAGCCGCTCACCTTTCTGAGTCCATCTCCTGAATGTGAGAGTGAAAGAATCTGAGGAAGTGAAGGGCAGTCGGAGCCTTGACCTTCCAGTAGAGCTTTTCCAGAACAATCTTCTCCATCCTCATCATGTCATGGACCGTAAAGCGATTCTGACTGATCCTGATGAGGTCACTGGCCAAAGGAATATTCCTCTCTTCTTCTGAAGTCTTCACAGCGATGTAGAAGCAGCAGAGACCCACACAGGACAGATGCTTGGGCTGAATCTGAAGAAAAGACAAGGGGCCTTCAGATAAAACCTCTTTGAATTCATATTCAGAAGGTCAAATATTGAGAGGATTAGGCCCATTGGTATAATAAACATTTAAATTTGTCCAAAAACACACACCTTCACCACAGCCAGGAATCGATCTAGAAGATTCACAGCAAGGGAGAACGTATCCCCACTAAAGCCAAAGAACCGTGTCAAGGAGAGAAGCTCTCGCACTTGAAAGTCTCGAAGCTTGACAGTCATTCTCAGACCATTATCCTGAGCAGACTCGATAACTCGGAGTCCACTGAGTTTGGGCTGATATCTGGCTTCTTGGTCCAGAAGAGCTTTGAGCTGGACTGCAAAAGGCAAAGCCCCTGCTCCGGTAACCTTGTCAATCATCTGAAATTATAACAACAACGTTTAGAATTAAATGATAAACGCTAAACTAAAGCTCTTAAGATAACAGCAAAAATAAAATTCTACATTGTGGATAATTCAGCCATGTACAAATGTGGCATGTTGTTGAAATACTTCTATTAGAATTTTTCCATATAGACAATTTAACATGGGATGCAAATACAAGCTGAAAACATTTGACCTCTGCACTACTAGTACGATAAAGTAAATATGAATCATAAGTAGGCAAAAAATTAATTCTGTTATTAATCACTCGCGAATATAAACAGAAGCTCAACCAAACATGCCTAATGCATGAACATGTTACATAACAGGAGAATGAACCTCATTGGTTCTTGCAGAAGCTTAAACGTGCTGCGTAACACGAGAATGAACCTCATTGGTTCTTGCAGAAGCTTAAACGTGCTGCGTAACACGAGAATGAACCTCATTGGTTCTTGCAGAAGCTTAAACGTGCTGCTTAACACGAGAATGAACCTCATTGGTTCTCACACGTAAACAAAGCGATCGGGTCTCTTCAGAAAATTTACTTAACCTTATTCAAATGGATTAGTTTTATAATCTCTTTATGGACTTTTTGAAGCGTCAAAGTGGTAGTTGCTTAGCTGTCAATGGAGGGACAGAAATCTCTCCGATTTCATTAAAGATCTTAATTTTAGTTCCTAAGATGAACAAAAGTCTTACGAGTTTGGGACGACATGAGGGTGAGTAATTAAATACAGAACTATGAGATAGAACTATGGCTTTAAGATTGAACAAGTGTTGTTCATCTTGAGCGCTTTGAGAACGAGGGTCTAAATACATGTCCGGGCAAGTCTGACCACCCATCCCGCTTTGCGTTGTACCACACAGCATTTTCACCCCTTGTCCCGCACGACGCATGTTTGGTTGAGCTTCCGTCTTTAAAGGTGCCCTATGTCAAAAAAATCAATTCATACTCCACATATTCCATACCAGATGGGGGCAGTATACCTCCAGAAAGTTGGCCTACTCTAGTCTGTTTTTTAGTTTCGGGTTGTTAATCTTCTAAAACCGTCAAATAGTCCGCTTTGTCCCGCCAAAGCCTATTTTGATCGGTGAGGCATGTAGAATAGAATGACTGCTGCCGCTGCGCTTGACAGGGCGCGTTACGAGCAGAGAGAGAGAGAGAGAGAGAGAGCCCCGGCCGCGCGCGCGCACTCTCACGTCTTCAAACAACACGAGCGCGGTCCTGCTCTCTCTCCCTTGCACATATTAATCAAATCAATTGACACGATAGTAAGACCGCAGTTTCACGTGGAGCATTTGGAGATTTTTAGAGATTAGAGACTCAATTAACAACATCTCAACACTAAATTATAAAGGCCGGTCTCATATAGACGCCTGTCTCAAATACAAGCTGGTGCAGTTCGACGATTTGGGAAAATAAAAGCCCGGGCTATTATGTGAAGTTTTACGGTATTCGTTTTGTTCATATTAAATTTATGACACACGCAATTGACACTTTTCACACGCTCACGCCACACATCAATTGTGTCACGCACAGAAAAATCGCAAAGCAAAGAGGACACGGAGACCAACAGACTAGACAGAGCAGGTTAGTTATGATATAAAAAAAAAAATCTCAGCTCTCAGATTCTGTCAATTTTATTACGAAATTCAAACAATAAATACCGTTTTGGCGCTTGTAAATGTTACACGACAGATCAAAATGTAAATGTATTCCTCGTACATAATATCGACCAATAATTTTTTTGAACTCTTCCCTGAACTGTAGTAGTAGGCTGTACCAAAGTCCTTTTTTGTCCTTTACACGATTGACATCAGGTTCAAGTACGCCCACAAGCCGTGCGAGTTATTCGTGTGTTGCAGTTTGGCTGGTGGTTATGTATGTTGCCCGCATACCGCCTCCCATGGCCGAAACTGGTATTACGACACCGGCCGGGCCGGGGCTAGTAATTTAGCATGCTAATTCAGGTTTATATCTCGGCAGCACTATAACTTGTCATTTTTTTTATGACATCATCGCACTTATTTCTTCTCATTCTTTTGATGCGTGTAGCTCATTTTTTGGATATTTTTACCTCAATTTTTACATATGGCACCTTTAAATTAAAATTAATTTACAGGATTTATCAACTTGTTGCCATCCTTTCTAAAAAGGAAGTTTTTGGTTTAATATCTTTTTAATATACAAGACAGTCAATTAACTAATTTCATGGCATTTTATTTGTTCATTATTTTGTTGGACTTGGTCAGAACTGTTTCAAAAATAGTTAGACTACCTGCTGCCTTTGTGCTCAGAGATGTTGAATTTAAATGACATGTTAAATAAAGACATGTTATGTTACATTGTGATGCAATACGCGTTTTCTGGAAGGGACTAAACAAAGTATTTTTATCCGCTGAAAGGCAGAATACAAACGTTTTTATTAAGTTAGACATCATATAACGGTTTCAGGTTATGTTTTGGAGTTGGTAACATGTCCCACACAAACTTAGTAACTTAATCGTCCCAGATTTGTTTTTGTTTTTTATAATGGTGGTCACCCTAGTCCGGGCATGCCCGGGTATGAAACTATATTAAAAAAAAACACTTCAATATCCACGCGTTGACAATGTACTCAATACAAAAGTGCTTATGTTTTACAATGTCGTCTTTATTTTCTGCGTAACGTTAACTCAATGGTGTAACGTGAAGTCAGAGCTCGAGACAACAGGCTCACTCGTGCGCGAGGGCCGCTGGTCATGTCGGGGCATGTCCACTAACTAAACGGTATATGCTATAACGTTAACCAGCGAGTTCACGGTGTTTGTGCTCCGTTTAAAGCCGTTCAACTATCTGGTTTTCTTTCAATCGACTTAATGTTAAACTTTAAATCAATATATTCACATTAACAATTTAGCTTCCATTTCCAAGCCATATATTTAACGTACGAACATCGAGAGGCTTCTGTTGTTTTACGGTGGTGGAGAACATTTGTAGGCCTGATCAACCATCAGTTCAAAAGAAACATCTAGAGCTTGAAAAAAAACATATCGTAATAATAAGTACACTGCGCCTTTATTTATAAAATCTGAAATATTAATAATAAATTAATATATTGCTTACCTTTTGTAGATTTGATGATCCGATTAAAAACAAATGTATAAATCTTTGATTTTTATGAAATAAAGTTACTTAAAAATAAAAAAGAAAGTTCAAAGTACGTAAGTTTAAAGCAAGATAACTTCTGCGCCCTGCACACCCCAACCCTTGGCGTCAGGCAATGACGCGCAGGCTTCTTCCATGTTATATACTCTGAGAAAGTCCATGTCCAAACATAGGATCACCTTATTGGGCAGTGCTGACACAGAGCTCCGGATTTCTAAATGCCTATTGGTTCAGGTTTGTCTGTACGCTTTGACCACGCCCCCATCAGGCAGACCGAGGCTGGGTTTAGTCGATTCCTTCCCAGGACTGTGAAAGGGATAGTTCAGTCACCAAACAATAAAAATATTCTGTCATCACATACTAACCCTTTTTCCAAACCTGTAAGATTTTCTTTCTTCTGTTGAACACAAAAGAAGATATTTTGAAGAATATTGGTAATCAAATAGTTGACGGCACCCATTGACTACAGTAGTATTTTTTTCCCCCACTATGGTAGTCAATGGCTGCATTCAACTGTCTGGTTACCAATATTCTTCAAAATATATTCTTTTGTGTTCAACAGAAGAAAGAAAATCTTACAGGTTTGGAAAAACTTGAGGGTGAGTAAGTGATGACAAGAGTTTTTGGGTGAACTATCCCTTGAAGTCAAGCATACTCATTGAGCTCCTGTGATATAAGCTTTAAAAACACACAAAGTAAAAGCACTGGGAAACAGAAACAGACAAAAAAGTATTTAAAGTATATTAAATCACCACTAAAATCCCCACTGTAACTGCCCGAAAACCCCCCTCAATGCATCAGTTAACCTCACATGAGCATATGAGCAATATTTCTTATTCAATAAATAAAAAATGAATAAATAAAAATAAAAACACATTAAGAGAAAAAAAAACTAAATTAAATTAAATAATGATTACATTTGGTTTCATTAAATAAATATATAAAATTCTATGCATTAACGCAAATATAAACATTATGGAAGTGAACATTAAACATATTTAAACAAATATTAAATAATATTAAACAAAATCAAAACAAAATAGTCTTTCTATTTCTATTGTCTTTGAGAAGCTTTTCACATTCTAGAAGGTTCTAGAAGGTTCCAGGCCAGGGTTACAACAACAACAGTTGACCAAAACAACAAACCATCTGAACATACATAAGCACTGTGACTGTGACTCAAAATGGTCAAGCAAACAATCAAATACTAGATAATAGAAATACTAGATAATAGAAATACAAGTAACATGCACATATAGTTTTCATTTACAAACACATGGTCCAAATTCACAGACGACATGTTCATATTCTAAGATTAGACTAAGATAAAAAAATAATAAACGTGTGAAATATTTATAAGGTGTTAAGAAATCAGAATGGAGAAATAAGGCCTGTATTGATATTAAATAAATTTGCTAGTTTGGGCTGCTTAATGTTTCAGTACCAAAAGATGGCGCCAAACATAACTACAAAAAAAACAAAAGCCAAGGATGAAATCGACATTTTCCGTTCAAAGAGCATTTATTTACATCAAGCATGCTAAGATCTTTTTAATGCATTTCTTATAAACACGGTTAATCCGAGAGCCTCTTTCCCTAACCCTCCTCACAGCTATTTCTAGAATTAGACGACATGACAATCTGACAGCTCTGATGCAGCTGCCTTTCAGACAGCACTCGATTTATTCCAAGACGCTCCTAAAGAGAGATCCCTCTCAGAGAGCCTGCCTTTTTCACAAGAGAGCCTTTTAACCCCGTGGCCAGTTACAAAACTGAGCTCAAGGATGAGGGGTTCATATGTGGAAGTATGTCAAGCTTTAACCCCAGTTAATGAGCTGTGCAGAAACACAGCATGGGAGGCCATTTTGCGTTCAGTCCTTCACTTGACTGGATGTTTGAATGTATAAATTGACGTTTTCATGCATATACGTGCATGGACAAATTGCAATAAATGGCTCGATCTGGGATGTTAAACTTATTAAGGATCATCATGCACTTGGCTCAGTGTACAATATCCTGCAGACCATGGCTGATCAATATGCTTATTGGATGCAGGGCTGATTTGAGAATGCTTAATTATTTCCTACTGATTGAATATTCAGATTTTTAAATAATCCTCTATTATAAAATGGGGCAGCACAGTTTAAGCCCCCTGTTGCCTTGTTTGGGTGCAAAGCAAGCATACTCAAAGTCACAGCTTGAACAGGAGACCAGACAAGAATCCTGCTGTTTGGAGCACATGGCTCATTATTGAGATTCATCTGCAACCCTCTTTTTGCTGGAAAGCTTGGCAAAATGACATTAAAAGACTCCAGGCCATGGCTGAACTGAAAATGCTTGACTTGAACATGGCTGATCTGATAGCAACTGACAGTGCACATATGAGGGAAGCTATAGCAGGTGATGGCCTTCCCAATGACAGGGAACGTCCTCAGAACTTTAGCTAATGTTCTGGCACGGTTTTCTCAAAGTTATATGGACGGAAATTCTTCCAGTATAACGTTAATGGAACGGTCGTTCAAAGTTGTCTGGTCTTTAATGGTCTCAAAATGTTAGCACAAAACATGATTTATACATTGTTCATGGAACTTTTTCAGTTTGTCTACGATTTTTAATGTTAGCCTTGTTTCAGTATGTTCAGAGAACATTCAAAAACGTTCACATAATGTTTGCTAAATGAATGGAATGTGTTTTTGGTTTCTTGGAACTTTTAGTTTGTTACTTTCAGGGGCCGTTTACTCGACACCATTTTCACGACACCAAGCGACATACATTAAATAGTGTACATTACAAACAAAAAAAACTGTTTCATGTTTCTCGTATTGCAACGAGGAATTGCTCTCCTTTGATTCAAAGTAACTGGCGCCATTTTGCGTTTTATAGCCAACATTTTAAATACTGCACATTTATCCATTTAAACATTCAGGGTCAGTAAGATTTTTTTTTTTTTTTTTTTTACGGTGCATTAAACTGATTAGTAAAGACTAATTTCATTGTTACCAAAGTTTTCTATTTCAAATAAATGCTGTCCCTTTGAAATTTCTATTCATGCTGAAACAATTTTCAAAACATTTCCACAAAAATAATAAGCAGCACAACTGTTTTCAACATTAATAACCAAAGAGAAAATATCCCTTATCATCCCTGCCAATCAAATCAGGTTTGACACACTAAATGTAAGGAAAGAGCCCTTCATGCCCCGATTGCTTTGTGAGACTCCATGGCATTTGGAATATGGCATCATACTGTGAAGGATTTCCAAACATTTTCCGCTGTTGTTGTTACCATCCCGCAGCCGGAACTGAAGTCTAACGGCACTACTTTTTTTCCAAAAGGGTGACAGCCGAGTGGAGTCATAGAGGCCTGCTCTGATCCGCACAGCATGCAGTGCCAGCCATTCGCCAAGTGAAGGTCTGCTGTGTCAGCCTCAATCTGTCTCTGTGTCCTCGGCCGTGCCAACACACTGTCTGCCAGGTGCCATAATGCTACAGTATTGGAGCACACTTACTCAGACCCCTCTCGCCAGGCTTCAGGCAAACGGGAGCAAATAATAAGAGTCACAAAGATTCACACGTCAATATATTAATAATATGGACTTCTAAAAGTTTTTTTTTTTTTTGAGGTTCTTGAAACAGATCTGTTTATTTCCCCATTCTCAAATATTTTGATAGGAAATTCACAAATATATTAAGTTTATTTAAAATAAATAATTGGTTAGTCAAATACTAAATTCTTTTAGTGAAAAAAAACAACGTATTATGAGACATGAGCAGCACAACTGTTTTCAACATTGATAATAATCAGAAATGTTTCTTGAGCAGCAAATCATCATATTAGAATGATTTCTGAAGGATCATGGAACACTGAAGACTGGAGTAATGATGCTGAAAATTCAGCTTTGATCACAGGAATAAATTACATTTAAAAAAATTTTTTAAATTCCATTATTTTAAATTGCAATAATATTTCAATATATAGTAGCCTACTGGTTTTACTGTATGTTTTGAGCAAATAAATGCAGCCTTGGTAATCATAAGAGACTTCTTTAAAAAATATTTATAATCATAAAACTATATATGTTCTAAACTATATATACACACACTGGTAATATGTTTATATATGTATATGATCTTAAAAAATATACATCTTTTATCTTATATGCTCCTGCTTCAGCTGTTCTGATGGCACAGAAATTCACGTCAATATGAAACTCAGGACCAGTCATTTCATCACATACCAATAACATGTAAACAAGGTAAATAAAGAAACCTAGAGCTCTGATTGTGTTACCAACATTAAGAAGATTTCAATAATGAACTTCATTAGGTTGCAGGAATTCCCTCATTTCACTAGTGTATTTCCTAGTGTGTTGATTGGATTTGCTGCTCAATCACCCAAAATATTGGCCTAAAAATATTTAGAATATGAATAGATTATGACAGCATGATGTCAATTCTTGGGATATTCCTTTAAGACTGTGAAATATCAGTATAAATAACTAATGCTCGAACAAACATGATTTACTCAGCAGTTTTAAAACTTTCAACCTCAAAGGCAAATGTAGTATAAAATAAAGCCTGAGTCAGGTGTGTTCAACCATTTCAAGGCCGAGAACTCCTTGGTGGATTGAGAGATGAATCAGGGACGTCCTGTTCGTAAAACTGACTGTTACATTTTAAATGGCCTATAAAACGCGTATAATGTCATCTTCATGTGTTTACGTAGTTTATGATGCTGGCATTATATAATCGCGGACAGGATTAACTTAATATTGTGTCTTTGTTTAGTCTAATATTTTTTTAGATGAAACAGCATTGGCAAACCACCCTGACTTAAAGGTGGGGTATGTGATTCTCTTTTTTGTCCATTTTTTCAAAATCACTTGAAATCCTATTCATAACCCACTAACAGCCACTGAGTTAGAAGCACTAAAATGAACATTAAGCAATTTAATAATCTGTGGAACGGGCAGGACTCGAAAAACTCCAGCCAATCATTTCCAAGACCACCTAGAATCATTGGACTGTAAGTTTGTCAATCAAACGGTTGTACCATACCCCCCTCCCCCCGTCGCCCTCGCGCGAATCAGAGACAGCGTTGGAGAAAAGAAGGTAGGAGCATTTGAGTTGTGTATTTTCAAAATCTGCTGGTCGTTTTCCAAATCACATACCCCACCTTTAAGAGAATAACGCAGTTTAAAAATTATTTTCCTTGTGAGTGCAAAAAATGAATGCAAAAGAGGCCTAGTTCAAACTGTACTGAATACATTTATTATAAAAGCCAGAGGTCACAATGTGATATATGAAAGCAAACGCGGCTGTTTGCAAAATGCAGGTTTATGTGTGTACAAATAACGAGGTCATATGAGACACAGGCATCTTTTAACCGTATACATACTGGGAACTATATTCTCAGAAGGCGAAGCACTGCTTACTTCTGCGGAGTGATTTGCTCGCAGCGCCTGAGAAGCCCCGCGGTGAGTCGCAGAGATTTCCTCAGAGTGTTGCGCTAATCACTCCGCCCAAGTAGCAGTGCTTTGCCTTCTGAGAATATAGTTCCCAATATGTATACGGTTAAAAGATGCCTGTGTCTCATCTCACTCTGTGACTATACAAATCACAACAAATAAATAGGAAAATGTTGGCGTTATTTTGTCACTTATTGGGAGCAGTATGCTAGCTGGAGCCCTTTACTTCCAGTCTTTGTGCTATGCTAGGATAGCGATGGGTGCGTCAGACAGATGAAAAGTATATATGGACTTATCTAACTCTGGGGGATACAGTGAATAAGCTAAAGTCCCAAAAAGTCCTTTAAGATTAGCAGGAAAAGTTTTCCACATATGAGGCATTTAGGTGTGTTGCACTATTAAGTCCATCTGTTTAGAGGAAGAACATGTGTGTTGGGTGTATGATGCTGAATTCATGTGTCAGTTCAGTTTTGTGTCTTATTTATCTTTTTTGCTCTCTGGCTCCTCCTCCTCCTCCTCCTCCTCCTCTTCCTCACGAGGGCCGACTAGCTCCTCTTCTTCAGGATCCTCCTGCAGGAGTGGCTTTGGTTCCTCAGACTTCTCTCCCTTGCTGAGTTTCTTATATTTTTGGAATATCTCATTGAGATTGAACTCTCGAATGATATTGTCCTGTAAAACACACAAGCAAATGTTTTAGAGAAGAATAACCAATTGCTCTGTATATCTTGACAGTGTTGGAGTTTTTACTTTAGTGAAGCTCCACCCAATGGCACTTCCCTTTTTGTCCACCAGAGGGCGTCGCATGAGTTCTCGGCCACCCTGCAGTAGCAACAGGGAGGGCAGTTGCTTGCAGAGAGGCGAGGGGTTAACCTTGTACCTGGAATGAGATCACAGGACTGTCAGGGTTTTCTTTAATCATAACTAACATAGCAAGAGACTATTTTGAGGTTAAGGCCAAATCGAATTGGACAGACCTTATTTTCAATGTAAAATTGCAGTATTTATCATAAATGATTTATCCGTGCCTAACATTAGTTTTTTGATAATACATGTGCCCTCCTAATCCTTATTCAAAGTAGCTTCCCATCTCTCTTGCACTGCTTCTCTTCTCTGATGATGTGTTTACTGGCGTGAGGGCGGGGCAACCTGTCACTCACATCAGATCCACCAATAGCAAACCACAATCATCCAATCAATTCCCCATGGGCAAAATAAAGTCCCGCCCTACAATTTGTTCTTGTTCGTAAAGCAGTTTCACTTGGATATACGTCACAATATAGGGAAGAAAAGACTATTGCTTCTTCTGTTTCATGCTGACTTTGAAGAGAAATAAAGATGGCTTTACCTCTCTGCAACTGCTCCGTATTGTCCAATGTCCACTTTTCCAAATTTGAGGCCTAAGCAGCTATAGCTGTTGAACACAGGCAAAGTCATTAACCTCGTTCAGAGTAGATGTGTGTGTTAGTAGTGTGACTTACTTAAGTGATAGGTCAGCAAAAATGGGGGCAAATGACTGACACTCTGGAGACCAGTTGGCATAAAACTCAACAATCCATGTCTCACGACCGTCCCTTTGCAGTTCTTCCTGACATTGTATAGAATAATGTGCACATTAGTTTCAGTTCAAGACATAACATGACAGTAAATTAAATAATGTGGAATCTTTAGTAGTAGCAGAGTTTATACTACTGTAACATGGCCTCAAAAGTCAAAAAAGAATCTGGATCTATATGCACATAAAAAGGTGTTTAATGGTTCAAGACGTGATACATATCCACGACTGGACCGTGGGACACATGAGACGTAGCTCTTGATATTGACCCGTTACACCATGAACCATGAAAGGCACATACACACAAACAAACAATAATCCACAAAGGATAGACACTATTTTAAATAGCTAACTGAAACATGATAACTAACGGAACAACTAATTACAAAGAGCAAAAGAACTAAGACCATGGACAGAACAACAAATGAACATGAATGCATGAATTGCACATTTCAAAATAAAAGACATGATGCAGATCACAGGATCCTGACAACTGCAATGTATTGTCAGATGACTTGAATAGTAGCTATTTTCTATCAGTAACATGTGATATAAAATATCGGGAATGGACAAAAATTGTGGCAAATTACATGGTCCAAATGTCTGAAATTACAAATGATTACACTGAAAAGGAGGGGGAGGGGGGGGGGGGACCATCTTAATGCTTGTTTTAATATAAAAACAAGAATATAAATAGTATATGTTTTATTAAAAAGCAAAAGTGTTTGAGTGTTACACATGCATATCAACATGCAAAAGAAGATACTGGTAAAATATACTGAAGTCTGACTGAATTCCACTCACATCTATAGTCGAGTCACTGAAGTATTTGATGTACTCGGGGCCCATGTGGATCGGGGGTCTACATGTGATCAAGAACACTGTATAGAGAAGGCACAGTATCAGAAATGTAATATCGCACATCACAGAATAATGTAATGCTGTTATTTTCCGATTCACATGTGTACTCGTGACTATTTCCAAGTGTGTCGTATTTTCATTTATTTACCCACACACAGCGCGAGGTAGAGAAGTCCAAGTCTCAGGTCCACTCGGAAGAACAACACCACGTTCGCCACCTTACTGAAGAGAAATATATTCCCTATGTGTTGCTCCACTGTTACTGAGAGGGAAAGAGATCAATCCTAAATTAAAATTAAGCACCATTGATGTACATATTTTTCATGAATATCTATTTGATGATGTGTGTAGTGTGTAATCTGAACTTACTGGCTCTGCGGTTCTTCATCATGACAATGGCAGTGAGAAACATTAAAATCTCCACCTCCCTCTATAAGTAGCCATAATACACATAATACAAATAAATAAACACACAGGCATATAAAAGTCTGGAAACATTACTATTGACTCATCAATGAATCACATGCAGGTTCCAAAAAACAATATTAAGCAGCACAACTGTTTCAAACTTTGATAATAAATCATCATACAGAATGATTTCTGAAGATTTGTGTGACAGCTTAAAATTCAACTTTGATCACAGAAATAAAGTAGCCTATATTTTAAAGTATATTCAAATAGAAAAAACATTATTTTAAATAGTAATAATATTTTTTAAATATTACAGTTTTTTTCTGTATTTTTTTTTTAATCAAATAAATGCCGCCTTAAAGAGCAGAAGGGCCTTCTTTCAAAAACATTAAAATAGTTAGGTAATGTTTTATGTTTCCAAACTTTTGACCGGTACTGTATATATAACAATGGCATTATTCCAGGCTATAGAATACACTTAGATATTGCGTTTGGTTTTATTTACAGGGACAGACAGCACAGCATTACCAATGCCCAAAAACATGTAAGTAGTACCATGTTACTTTTCTGCTCGTGCAAGTGTAAAGTGTTATTAAGCTGCAATAAAGTTAGGCTACAGAAATACTTTATATGAGCATGACAGTTTCCTGAAGGCTTTCCCAGTGAGAGTCTCTGAGCTGCCGCACTGACCCAGTCGAAGGCGCATGAGTTGTTGTCTTCTCTCTGAGAGGGCAAATGCTCGCACAGTCCCGGACAGCGGCGCACGAGGGGAAACGCCAGCGTCATCAGCAGTGACAGCAGGTAATAGGGCCGATAAAACCATTTATAAATCTTTGGAAGATGGTATAAAGTGGAAACAATGCCTCTAATTAAACTCATTGCTGCAGCCGTAGTAAAAACCAACTCCCATGTGGTAAAGGAAAGAGAAGGGGAGGGTAGAAATAGATCATAAGACAGCTGAGGGGTGAGTGCGGTAATATGAACCTTCAGACCAGATAAACGCGTTTCGAGAAAACGACTTGAACTGGCAGCTGCTCGCTTTCCGTAGTGTGACGCGCGTGTTGTTGGCGGGGATTTTTGTAAATATCAACAGCTAGGCAGTAACGTTAACATGGAGGAGTCTGAGAAGAGCCGCGAATCTGTTTCAGCTCAAAACAATGCGGTTAAAGTCGGTGATGTTTCGTCAGAAGCATCGACTCGTCGCAATGATTCGGTGAAGTCATCTCAGTCTAAACCGAGACTCAAGCTCTTCAGTAAAGTGATGGAGAAGAGTCTGCAGTGGCTGCTGGACAACGCCAGGTAACGTTAACCAGGATAATTTCACTTAATTCGCATTCAGACGGGTTGTTTTTGGTGTCTGTTACTAATTAGTAGCTTCAATGTTTTAAATGTTAGTTGCACTCTATGTGTCAGTTTCGATAGGTTTTCCCACTATTTCCAGCCACTGTCAAAGCAAAACCCTCAGCTGACTGAAGCCATGCACAAACAGTTCATCAGCCAACTGCAGGCTTTGGTACAGGTAACGTTAATGCATGCACATTACATATTGTGTGTATTATATATTTTATACGGCCCTTGTCATTTAGTCGCCCGTCAATGACGTCATATTTAATTAGTTTTTATCGATAGATGGTTGTGTTATGTGTTTGATTTAATTCTACTAGTGTGTATGTTTAACCTCATATTTCTTTCCAGGGTTACTTGTAACATTATGCCCAGGGACTAACGTTAAGTGTCTCATAGCAGCAGCCGATCGAACGCACAGAGTAACATTATAACAACTTTCACACACACAAATGTATTTTTAGTGTGATTGTTTTGTCCAAGTAAAACAGCAATGCATAACCCCACATTTTAAATTCCTTAAGTAAAGTGGCCTGTATGAGTATTAATTCAGCACTTGTGACTGTTTCATTAGAAGGAAATAAAATTATGTGAATTTAAGCGTTCAAACATAATTCACAAAGTTCAAGTTCAGGGGCTAAGGGGGTGGACTCAAAATGTGAGGCATATAAGCTTAATAAATACAGCAATGTAAATGTCCCAGGCTCTCGGCTCCGCCCCGCTTCATAGCACAGTAATGTTAATAAAACTTTAATACATTAGCTCACCGATGAACACGATTTCTGCCTGAGTCCCATTGGACTGCTTTCCATCGCCTGTGGAGGTGAAGACGACAACTCCCATGATTCCACCCTGATTCACAGCATCATCTAACCGGCACCATCTTTGTTATTGTTTGCATATGTGATCTCTAGCGCCGAAACTTACATACTGTGCCTTTAATTGTCATGAAAATAATGTCACAATTAAAGTAAATCTTGATCTTAATTTTCTAATTTCTTCAAGCAAAATCTAACTTAATCCCCCCCCACACATTCTTGACAGTCTTAAGTTACATTATCTACACATATCTCACAACAGATGCACAAATTACACGTGGTAATTTGATGGATTGAGCCGTGTAACATTCAGCTGTTTATTTGACCAGAATGTTGCTTTATGTTAGCAGTGTATCTGCACAGTTTTAGTAGAGACCATTCTGATCATGTTTTGTGTTGATGATGTGTTTAGAAAGAAATTGCCACTGTGATTGAGGAGGCCGACCTGCAGGTGAAGCTTGAAGAGTTGGACAAACTGGAAGAGCTTGCTAAAGACTCGCCACAAGCTGCATGGTGAGTTCACAGACTGATGCTCTCCTGACTCCTCTGAGTCTTGTTTCTACAATACATACAATAACCAAACAGTAGCATAATATTACTACAAAAAAGTTATATACTGTTATGTACCGTATACAGAAATGTATAAAAATGTGGGAAACGGTGTCTCCATTTCTGTCTTTAAATACTACTATCTCTCTCTTATTGTCCCTCTAAATTAACCAAATGAAAGATTTTTGTTTTGAACCTTTATATATTGCAGGCGTCCGAGTGGTGTTCCAGAGCAAGATGTGTGCAGTAGTTTAGTGTCATATTATAAGAAGCAGGAGGAGTACATGCGGATCCAGCTGAAGAAACTCCAGAAGGAGAACGCTGCTCTTGCTCAGAAGGTGCAGGCCGGCCGGGAGAACATCACACACACCGAGCAGCGCATTGCCTCAGGCGTGGAGGAATGGAGGGTGAGAGGAAAAACGGATTTCATTGAGACACTCACACTTTTTCATTGCCAAATGTTACCAGATTCAGCTTTACCTCTTGTTCTCCACCTGCAGGCATCTCTTGAAGATCTGGAACCATTGGTTTTGACTCTTCCCTCATCTGAAAACTTTGGGTCTCTCTAACATTCATAGTCTGAATATCTTTTTCTCTCTCTTTTTTTAATTAAGTGAAGCTTGAATATGAACTTATTGTGCATCTGCATGGTTTGTTTTGTGTTAATATTCCATTAGTATGTGTACTTTATTCATTAAACATTTCATGCACTTTTTAACAGTGGTGTTTCTTTTGTCTCAGTGTAAAGAATAAATATAAGAAAAAAGACACAATTTGCTGTTACTGTAGTACTCGAAGATAATTATTCCTATGGACAAGATTGTACTATAAATGTAATTTAAACAGAAAATAACTAAAGTTATTGTTGCTATTGTAATATATTAATACAGGATCTCCTTTTACATTATAAGAAGTATATGATTTTTTTGACAGTGCTATGTTACCAGTTTAAATAATAATATTGTATTTATAAAGAGCTGTAATATTGGTGGAAATGTCTGCAAGGGAAACTTTTCAACTCTGGTTATTATTTATCTGGTTATGTAAAAATAAATAATACTAAGCTTCAAATGATTTTATTTACTAAAACTAGTTTTTTTTAAAAGGCCTATTGAGATCTTTTAAGTTTGTAATGTTCCATTTTTTCTACTATGGAAGTCAATGGGTGCCGTCAACATTACCAACATTCTTTAAAATATTTTACTTTGTGTTCAGCAGAAGAAAAACTCATACAGGTATAAAACATCTTCTAGGTTAAGTAATGACAGCAATTTTCATTTTTGAGTGAACTATCCCTTTAATAAAACTGAGTGCGCTTATGATCGTATCATTATGGTACCGCTGTTGTTGATAATGTGATCGAGACGTGAGTTGCCTGAACACAATACAAAACCCGTGTGACCGGCAGCAGTTCGGGCCTTTTTATTTGAACTTTGTTTTATAAAAATATATAAATGACTTAATTTCAGGAGTTATGACGGAAATATTTTCATCTTTGTTCGGACAAAATGATGCACAGCCACCCACGGGGACAGCGGGTTTGGGGTTCGCCCCCGGAAAACCTCCGCCGCCTTTGCCGCCCAACCAAGCGCCTGTGGCGGCACAGATTCCAGCACAGCACGGGGATGAGGGGCCTACACTGCGAAAACCCGGAGCCATGAACGAACCGTTCTATTTACTACGAGAACTGCCTGGTAAATACGTCTGTAGTGTTTAAGAAGACATTAGAGTCCATGTGTGATTTGTAACAATGTTATGTAACATGGTATACTGCATCTGGATCAGCTTTTGTGTTTGTTCTGATTCAGTTGGAAACGACCTGACGGGAAACACGAACCTCATCACGCACTATAATCTGGAACACGCGTATAATAAATTCTGCGGCAAGAAAGTGAAGGAGAAACTGAGCAACTTCTTACCAGAGTTACCAGGTAAGGCAATTTGATAGAGAGATGCATAGTATCCAAGGCATTCCGTGAAAGATCTTTCCACAAATGGTAATAAACTGGCTTTTGACATATACCATGGTGTTGTTATCATAGCATTTTGACACTAAGATGTGTTCTCTCTCTTGCAGGTATGATAGACTGTCCAGGGGTTCAAGATGGCAGTTCTCTGCGCTCTCTCATAGAAAAAAATCCGGTCTGTGGAAACTCTTTCAGTCCACTGACAGGAGCTCTACTCACTGGATTTCGACTACACACTGGCCCGGTAAACTAGTGCACTAGTAGTGAGCTGCATGCCTAGACATTATATTGTTTAAACATCTTAAAGCTTCATGTTTATAGTGTTTGTGTGTCCTGTAGCTTCCAGAGCAATACAGACTGATGCACATACAGCCGCCAAAGAAAAAGAGCAAACACAAACACAGACATCATCGACCACAGGATCCTCTACCACCAGGTGACGTACTCGCCTGAGACATTTTCACATGGCTAGTCTCTGCGCATACGTGCATGCATTAACTTGGCTGTAACCTGTGTTTTCCTGTGCAGAAACCCCTTCAGATTCTGATCCCAAGAAGAAGAAGAAAAAGAGGGATGATGACCCTGATCGCAAGAAGAAAAAGAAAGACAAAAAGAAAAAAAAGGTATGGGATTGTGCAGAACGTCAGGATGAGTTTTCGACAGTCCAGCTGGCAAAGTACTTTTGAACAAGATTGGGTCTTAGAGGACAGACTTTATATATTTTTTTATAAATAAATACAGTAATAATATGTATAAATACATAAACTTTAGAGGCAGTTTAGCTTTGTGTAAATGAGATGCAGCCTTAAACTTTGCCCTTTTCATGGAAGAGTTAAGTATTTCATAATTGCCAATTTTTTTATTTCATATTTTCATTTGTTCAGATCTAAAACTTCAACTTAATAAATGTGTAAATGCACTTTCTGATTTGACATATTTATAGCAGCTTTGTAAAGAATTAAGTTATTTTATTTTAATAAAATAAGTGTTGTTACTGTTAACTAAAACCACTACAAATGTTTTCGTTAATGGATGTAAAGCTAAAATAAAAATAATAGATAAACTAAAATGAGAAATAATGATCTAAATATTAGATACAAACAGATAACAAAATAAAAGTTTAAGTACTCAAATTAAAACCAAATAAAAAAGCACAAAATAAAACAATACAAATAATATAAATACATTAAAATGATCAAATAGAGGATAATTCAAAATATTAATAAATATTAAATGTGTATATACTATTTATATACTTTAATAGTATATAAAGTCTCATTGGTAGATCCCCAGTATAGTCTGTGAATGCTTTTGAAACATCTGCTTTTTCTCTCAGAATCGACACAGTCCTGATCATCCTGGTCTTCCTGGATCTCAAACCAACAGCAACAGCCTGAGATAGTGTGTGTGTGTGTGTGTGTGTGTGTGTGTGTGTGTGTGTGTGTGTGTGTGTGTGTGTGTGTGGTTGTGGTACAGTGTTAGAGACCCTGATATGGACCAGTGTGTTTGACTGATGTTTACAAAGACTTTATTGTTGAAGATATCTGCCATTGTTTTTCTGAATATAAAGAAAACCTGAATGAATAAACTTTGTTCTTTACACATGCTTCAAATGAACTTTTTTTTCCACAGCATGATTGGCAGTAGAAATAAGTCACACATTTATATAGTCAGAATAATTTGTTTTAGCTCCAAACCCCTCTAATCTAAAACCACTTTTTTTTTTCTTTTTTTTTTTCATCATTGAAACAGTCACACATTATTTAGTCAGGAGAGGGCAGTGTTGGACAAAAACAACACCCCCCCCCCACAAGTAAGTCAAAAGAGTGTGTGTGTGTGTGTGAGAGAGAGATGTTGCAACATAGACATTTCATTTGCTGTAGTGTAAGAAAAAAGAGCGGCGACCTTGCCAAATAAATAGAAAGGACGAGGACCGGGAAAACATTTCCCAAGTGGTTCTCAGTGCAGAGCCACGTGTTTCTGAGTAGTAGTGGTGCCCTCTTCACAGGGCCTGGGACAGCATTCCTGAATGAGTAGTGCTTAGTAAAAGTTCGTCAAAGTAAACTGTCAGGAAGCATTCACAGAGAGTAAAACTGATAAAAATAAAACTTTACTATGGAAATTATGGAAGCGCACCTCGTGACCTTACAGGCTAAACAAACACGTGCACACGCGGACAAACAGGAATGGCAGTTTAGTTTCCACCGAGTGTCTGAAGGCATTGCTCTCAGCTTGTATATTAATACCCCCCTGTATATTCATTGTATGACAGTATTTGCTATTATTTCTGACGTGATATGAATAGATAAAACAAAGTAACATAAAAAGAAAGCCTTTTTATCCAATATATATATTATATACTGGATTTATCTTGCAAAACGATTTGAATTGACTAACTTTTATTGTCTGTTCATAAGCTGCTCCAAAATTAGTGTAAAAAGCGTATGGCCTGACCCTTGAAACCGTATCGGAGGCAGATTTGTTTCTGTGTAGTAAGAAATAACGTTACAGCTTTAAACTTTCACCCTGTAATGACAGAGCATTTATTTCAATATTTATTCGAATTTGTTTATAATAATAATTAAAACAAAAAATCGTGGTTCTGTATTCACAACACTGTCCTGCCAAAAGTCGCTGTTTGTATTTAAATAGGCAAATCCTAGAGTTTACTATTGGATAATTATTGCATTGATTATTATGTTTCTAACAGTTGCATCACAACATTTATTTCCATCAAGGTCGTCAATTCTTGGTCCAGATCTTGTATTGACGATGCAAGAGTCCAGCACTCTGTAAAGTCTCCTTCAGAACATCCCAAAGGCTTTCAGTGAATTTAAGGTCTGGACTCAGAGGAGACAATTCATGTGTGAAAATGATTCCTCATGATCCTCCCAACCATTCTTTCACTATTTGAGCCTGAAGAACCTTGACATTGTCCTCCTGGAATATGGCCATGATGTGTCTTACTAACATCATAATCACTGCAATTATGATAGTCTAGAATAGATCAGGGGTGTTAAACTCAGTTCCTGGAGGGCCACAACCCTAATTAAACACACCTGATCCTGCTAATCAAGGTCTTCAGGATTACTAGAAACCAGGACTGGAGTTTGATGTATGATCCATTCTCAATTTTAAATCCAAACAACTTTTCTTTCTTTTTTTGTCCAGGCAGTGTATATAACATCATTTCTGTTATTGTAAATTCTTGTATAACACACTTATACATTCTAATAAAAATATATAATCTAATAAATAACAGCATATAAATAATAAATATTTCTATAAATAAATAATCCTAAAATAACACTGCATAAAATATTGCAGTATTACCACTACATGGAGACATGCTCCATGAAGACAATAACCATCTTGGATTGAAGACTCAAGCAAACCATTCACATTAACTGTATGCATTTTTAATGGTTTTGGTATTTCAAATCTGACATTCTTGCACTTGGTACATGGATACTCTCTTCCTCCAGCACATCTACATCTCCGATAGTCCCATATGGCTTTAATGGTTCCGTGTCCAGAAAGATCAAATGGCTTTGGTTTCCCATGTCTCAAAAATTTAAATTTAAATGATGACTTTAAATAATAACATAAGGCACTAGTTTCACACAAATGAATGAAAACTCATATCGACATTTGCAAGGGACTGCTGTAAGCATGTCATGTCAAAGTTCCCAACTTTAAAAAAAACACCCAATCAACCCATCCCACAAGCTTACGCAAATATCATGAATACATGTTGTATTATTTACAAAGCACATCTACGTAGAGCTCATAAACACTAAATGATAAATGATGTCACAATAACAGAAATACAAAAATATAATTCCCTTTCAATGAAATACACAGAGGGGAAAAAAAGCTGAATACACACAAAATCCATTTCTGTTGCTTTATAAAAAAAAACTTGTTAAATCTGCCTAAAATGTTTTTGCTTTGGGATAACACGTAATGTAGTGAACTAAAAGAGGAGAATAAAGTGATACACTTTAAAAAGCTCCATTAGCAGTGTCTTTGGTGTTCGCTGAAATGCTTGTGTTGATTGTCTCTCAAATTTCCAATCATAGACAGAAAAACAGGCATTATAATACACACAATAACCAACACTCTTTCTCTTCTGTGAAGGAGAACAGATGCTGAACAGGCAGAAACCGTTCCCTGTGTGAGTCCAGCGATTGGCTGAGGTAGTTCATGTCCGTCAATCACAGCCAACGTGTTCAATAAATATTCCTCTTAAAGCTTGTGAAAGCATTTCATACTTTTCACAGGCAGATTTTGAGATTTTTAATACAGATACTCAGTAGATCACTGAACAAGACAATACTGATCTGACATCTGCTTTTGCAAGCGTCAACCACATGCCATGCATACAACAAAAAATGAAAAAGTTGTGTGTTTAATGAGGATGTTGGGAATGGCAGAGTTTGTCACATCTCCTGCCGATGCGGTTGAAATGTGTAGTCCTGTGATGCTCCATTATTGAGTTAAGCATCCATCGGGACGTGACCGTTGCTGTGTCCGTTGGTCAGAGGCTGGTTTACAGCTTGATCCTCAACGGGAATGTGTCCGTTAGCTTTTCCTTCAGCCCTCATCTGACGAAGTTGTCTGCGGTGGAAGAACAAGTATCCCGGCAACAGGAAACCGGACAGTGAGAAGATCAGAAGCCCCACGTTGATCTGATCGGATTGAAAGAGAATACATTTACCGTATAAGATTGCATGATAGTTATTTGTCACTGAAAATACCCATAAGCATAAGCCTCGCTGTCTACAGCCTACACTGAAGAAAAAATACATTTAGGATTTACTTTGAATCAATCCTTGTTTTAAACTTTGAAAATGATTTTTTGTTTCCTAACTGACACTTTTTCTTCCACAGAGCTGGTCACAATGCATTCTGGGTTTGCCCTCACCACAAAGGATTTAAATAGTCTTAAAATACAAGCATCTTAGAAGATTTTGCTTCCTACGTTTTGGTACAGGTCCATGATGCCTTAAATGCGGTCTAGGTGGGCAGCTCACTTCATTGTGGATTAGAGCTATAGGTTTAAATAGGAACTGGATCTTCTGATTCTGGAAACTTCCTAAATATAGCAGGTAAAAATATCATTTCTTACCCAGTAAGCATCTCCATTCAGAGGTCCCAACATGATCATGAAGAGGGGCTGCTGCAGTAGAGCCAGCACAGCACTGATCATAGACTGCAGCCCGGTAAGAGTGCCAAAATGATTGGATGGGTACCTGCAAGAGAGAGAGAGAGAGAGAGAGATAAAACTGTCTGCAGGTTTCTTCCTTTTGTGATTGCAATGAAGCGTTGTAGCATTTAAATGACAGGTCAAAGGGTGTATGTGTTTCATTAGGGCATCATGGTCATTTGCCAGGGTAACACTAATGCCTGTCACTGGCTCTGAATTTTACACTACTCAATACTATACGTCACACACAAACAGGGAAAACCTGATCCTGCCAAGTTTTATATCCGCCAAATGGTTAAGAGCAGGATAAGTCTGAACTTGCCAGTGTGTTTAAACAACAGGTTTAGTGTGTGTGTGTGTGTGTGTGTGTGTGTACTTACACAGCAGCATACAGGCCTCCACAACAGGAGTGAATGAAGCCTCGTACCATAGTATGCAAAATGAACGTCAGAATCTGCACAAAGAGAATGACAGTTTAAGAACGTAACCAGATGACACATCTACTGTAATTAAGCCAGTTTTTACCTATGCAAATAAACTACTAGGGCTGTAACGTCCCAGTCGATTAGTCGATTAATTGGTCGATACGTTCTGGTTCGACCAAAATTCTGATTGGTCGATTTTTTGCCGCGTTCATTTCATCAGCACTAATTGCTAATGGGGGTGTTTTCAGAGCAACCCTGTCTCACTGGTAACAGTCTGTCTTCAGAACACCCCCTTGTTTTCACTTCTTTTGGATTAGCCCAACCCACCGGAGAAGAGAGACAAATTGGAGAAAGTAGGCTACTAGAAGGTTTGCTGAATATTATTTATTTAATTGTGAGCGTTTAATTTATAGTCAGTCCTCTTCTACCATGTCAACAAAGACATCGGCAGTGTGGCAGCATTTTAAAAAAAAGTTAATAGTCTATTTGTTTCTCAGCCGCGAAACTGAGCTCCTGTGTTCAGCTGTACAGAGCGGCTGTCAGTCTGTCAGTTATTTTAATACATATGACAAAAACAATTGTCTAAATGATTTTGCATATTCCTCAAAAGTTCTCGTGATGTTACCACTAGTTGACAACAGTACTATTTTCGGAAATCATAGGCTATGATATTGCGCTGTGCACGTGATGCAGCGCTGTCCGAGCCGATAGACTCGTGTCACTCATTTCAGTGCAAAATAATTACGGTAGATCAAAAACGATTTAATATACTGCAAATAGCCTACTTGTTTTTTATGTTTATTTATAATTCATTTTGGCGGACAACAAGGCTACCAAGTACTGCGCACAGTGCGCAGCTAACTAATTTAAAGTTTTTTTTCCTAACGTCATTTTTAGTTGATTTTTAGTCGAAAATTTCAGGACTTCAGTCGACCAAGATTTTCTTTGGTTGATTACAGCCCTATAAACTACCATTCAAAAGTTTGGAGTCCGATTTATTTAATAAACTTATTTTAATTAGAATAAAAGTTATTTCAAATAAATGCTGTTCTTTTGAGCTTTCCATTTATTAAAGAATCCTGAGAAATGCATCACGCAACTGTTTTATCGACATTGATATTATGAGAAATGTGTCTTGAGAATTAAATCATCATATTAGAATGATTTCTGAAGGATCGTGTAGTGACTGAAGACTGGAGTTATAATGCTGAAAATTCAGCTTTACCATCACAGTATTAAATTACTACTATACTACTACACAGTAATATTATTACTATATTTTTAGTATAAGAGACTTCTTTCAAAAAGATTTGAAAAAACCTTAGCGACCCCAAAGGTTTGATTGGTGGTGTATATATAATATGACGCTGGAATATCCATCAATCCACTCATAAAGTGAGCTATGTTGTTACCTGCAGAGGCATGTTGTCTATGAGTGAGAGGATTCCAAACAGAAAGAGCAGAACGTTTGTGAAAATGAAGGCTCTCATGGCATTGGTCAACTTCTGGATCTTTCTGTCACGCTTTGGTACAGCAACAGCTCTGTCAGGAAACAAGAGGTCAAAGGAGAATGATTTTTACAGAACGATTGTGACATATATCCGAGTGAAACGGCCTCTCAAACAAGAACATATGAAGGACGGGACTTGATTTTGTCCACGGGGAATTGATTGGACGGTTGTTACTTTGCTATTGGTGGATCTCATGTGAGTGACAGGTTGCCCCGCCCTCACGCCACTAAACACATCATCAGAGAAGAGACTACTGAAACCAGAAGACCTTCAATTCCTTACTCTTTTTCTCTCTCCACTGTCTTCTGATCCACCTCACACTCTTTCATCTTCCAGTCCATGATGTATCCAATCAGAGGACAGGTGACCAGACACAAGAGCTGCAGTGTGCCAAAGATGGACGAGTAGAAACTCACTGGAAGTTAAAATATAGTCATCAGCACATTTAATCACATTATCAGTTTCATTCATCAAACTAACTAAAAGTTTTTAGGGTCTCACCTTTCTCCTCTGCCTCCTCCAGTTCTTTAGGGGCTAAACAAGACAGAAACGCATTTTAAGTCACCTGGACAGATGGCAGGTTTAATAAATACAGTGATAATGCACAAGTTGTGTTGCTTAACTTACAGTGCGTCTCTCCGTGGGTGACCATGAACTCAAGCATCTTGTTCATGGCTCCCATAAAGAAGATGATTCTCAGCTGAGTCATTCCCATAGTGATCAGACTCCACAGGAAGATGGGAGAGAACACAGAGCGACGGAACGGGACAGAAGCTGAGAAAAAGATTTCCAGGATTTTAGCCTCAGCAACACATTCACAGAAGTGTAACAAAGTGATTCAAAATGTATCACTTCATCTCAAAGTGTCTCACGTTGTGTATCCTGAGCTACAGCAGGCAGTTTCTCGGTTTCTCCTGTCGCCTCTTCAACTGGAGACAATTTGTGGTTTTCAGCTGACTGTATCTTTTCACTAATAAATGGTTGGAAAAGGAAGGAATTAGGAATTATTATTCAGAAGTTTAAATTCTCCAAATTAAAGGGGCCAGATAGTAATAGATAATAGTGTTTTAAGGAACACTGCTGAGTATTCAGGTAATTGTTGAGGGTTATATAGGTAAAACAAATGTTGGACTAACATAATCTCTTCAGGGGTAGCAAACCCTTCTGCTGGCCAGTTCAGAAAACAGTTGAGGAACACCAGACCTGCCAGGCCGGCCCACATCCACATGATAACAGTAAACGACACCCCGGCATCATATATCAGCTGGAGAAAGAGAGAGAGACAAAGACAAGATGTAATATTGATGAGTTTTTGTTCCATTTGTATGACATGCTTGAATGGTCGGCAAAAAAAAAAAAAGATTTTGCTTGTCTGCAGCATCTGGTTGATGGTATTAGGTTTGAATGAGGCTGAAGAAAGCATTATGTAACACTAGGTTCAGCATGACAAAATATCAAAGAACAACATGTTCCTAAATACACTCCAGCATTTCACACACATGAGCAGAATATCATTATTCTTTAGAGTAATACTGATAAAGGTCAGCATGTACACTTCAGTAAGACTTAAATTTTTTTTTTTTTTTAAATCAATATTTTTATTCAGCATCGATACATTAAATTGAATGGAAAAGTAGAAAAAGATTTCGACTTTGTTTGAACCCTGAAAAAGATTAGTCACTGTTTCCACTATATTATTAAGCAGCAAAAAAGAATGAAAACCTTTATAATAACTAAGTACCATTCATATTTGAGCATTAAATCAGCATATCAGAATGATTTCTGAAGGATCACTGAAGACTGGATGCTGAAAATTCAGCTTTGATCACAGGAATAAATAATATTTTAAAATATGTTAAAATAGAAAAGTTATTTTAAATTCTAATAATATTGCACAATATTACCGTTTTAATGTATTTTAATCAAATAAATGCAGCCTTTACAAGAGATAAGAGACTTATTTAAAAAACAACGTATGAACACTACTGTACTTTCTAACCAACAGCAACATGATCATTTTCTCCAGTTTTCCCCACAAGGGTTGATGAAACCCAAGGGGTTTGTTCATTTTGATGAAAGAAATAATTCTGCATTTTTTTTTAGACTAACATTATAACGTTATATGTGTTTTAAATCAAATGTAAGTACGTGAGGTCCATTCCGATTTCATGTTGGCATTAAAATGATTTAAAACGAAATAATTTATTGAGTTAAAATGTGGCCGTACACAATCCCAGCTCAAAACCTGGAATGAATAAATATCACTTTTCTATTATGAAGTTTAAGCTGATGATTTCTACACGTGGCACAGGTGTTCCTTCAATCTGATGCAATGTTTCATCAGAGGGTTTGATTCCGAGCACGCCGACTGTACACGTCAAACTGGTTTAACCTTTATTTACACACAAAAAAAAAATACCTTGACTCCAGGGAAGGTGACAGCTGATGATGCGTACGAGCCAATCATCAGTGACAGCACGGTGGAGCTCAGGCTTCCAAACATGTTCGGCAGCTATCACAGGGAGAGAGGACACACACATTGTTATCAGTATAGGAAAATCATAAGATGCCTACTGATCCTACATTTGCAATGCACAAAAACCAGAAGAATAACTCGATTATTTTATTTTTTGAAAGCAATGTGAGTGGTGCTTGCTTGACCATGGAAAAACTCGCCACCATGATGCACTTGTCTATCCGCATCACATGTCTAACTGCAATTATGAGCAAAAGTGATAGGCGCCCGACTTAAATACCAATAATTAACAAAATAAAGTGTAAAACAAAAACAGAGAACTTTGAGAAAAGCTGTGCATGAAATATATATGCTACTGTTAGCACGAAGTCCTGGCGTGGATTATTTTCCAAGAACTTTCCAAGCAGTGCTTCATTTTCCAGACTCTTGGAAAATAACAGGGGTGTGCTAGTGTGTTTTACTACCCAGTGTGAAATGAAAAGGTTAAAAACGCATACTTCTGAGAAAAGGCACATTTATATTTCCTTGTGGTTTTCACACACAAACACAGAGTCGTACAACAACCTAAAGGAACTTGTTACAGAAGGTTGCAAACCTTAAAGACCAGTGCAGTACCCAAAGGAAATTATGTTATTTATTACTCAGATGTTTCAGATAGTTTAAGTTAATAGAGTTCTCAGTTGTGTTAATGGCAAGTATCGCTTCAGAAGTTTCAACAAAAATTCCTCAGACAAATACAACTAGACATAAAAGAGACAATTACTGATGTACAGTAAGAGTACATATCTATCAATGCTATAACATCGTTGTGGAAAGAATAGCTACGGTCATATGAAATGAGAAGTAAAGAGGTGTGTCGCTGGCATAAAACAATGGTAAGAAAACCAATGCACAACACACAACCTTGAGTTACACCGATGGTAATTTAATCTTGGAAGAATTTGATAAGAAATGGTTAGGTGAATATTAGAATCTCTGAATTCTGATTACAGAGTGTTTGTTTTTTTAAATCTGAGAAGGTTGAGTGTGAGGTTGCTTAGGACAAACGTCTGAAAATGAGATTTAATCGAAACGTTTCCATCCGCTCTTGCCTTCATTTCATTGCTGTCTAGGACAAAAAAAAAGAGTTCAATAGATCTCATTTGAGATTGGATTTTATTATGTGTAATGAGTACACAAAATCATGGAGGTCACTGACCTGCTGATCACAAGTCAGATCAGATAACATCATAACAACGCACATAGTGGAACAGGGTAAATATAGTGTTCAGTGTAATATCAGAACACTGTTATTGTCTCCATGCTGGTTGTAAATCACTGTCAACAAAGACACGGAGAGTCTTATGCTGTGTTTTTCTCAGAAGTGTGCATCAGGATCTCATTGGATAAAAAGCACCATGTGTTGTAGGGCAGTGTGTACGCATACCTGAGACGCACTGGATGAGCAATGTGAATGCACAAGGGTAAGTGTGTTTTGGCATCTGCATCTGAGAGCAGCTGATATATATAGTCATTCTTTCCCACACCAGGTGATATCACTAAACAGATAGGAAAGTCACAATCTGTTTGTTGATGAGTGTGGGTACAATGTTTGTGCCCTTGCTCTGTTTCAGCTAGAGGTTGATGGGAGGGAGAGGGCGTCAGAGAAGGCGTGTGGGCAGTTTAGCATTCTGATTGGTGGGCACTGAAAAGGCCTGAATTTCTCCTTCGGTCATGTGCGTCAATCCTCTGACTGACCAACACATAAATACACACATGCACACCCACACACTTGTCTGGACAAAATAAACAAACAAAAAAACGCTCTACCATTTTCTATTTTTTCTTACCGTGAGAGATGTGAAGGTCAGACAGATCCCTCCAAAGCCATTGAGTGACAGAGCCAGAAAAATGAGTGCAGAGAGGACTAGAATGAAAGGCACAACCAGTATTACACAATTGAAACAGCTGTTTGGTCAACTGAAAAATGTGACAAATGTGACTTGGATATGACGCATTATATTTTATGTGTCCGCTGTACACAGTAGCATACATATAAATTCTGAATTTACTACTTAAATGCTACATTTGAGACTGTGTACAATAGTAAACAAAATTTACTTCGAATTTACTTGGAATAAAAATGCTACTTCTGTTAATTAATCAAGTCGGCTATTGCTAATAACCTGACAATGGTCAAATAATGGCTAATTAATTGGCCCTGCCAATATATCCCTTATGCATCCTTATGGACATTTTAGACTTTTTGATAATTTTGCCTATGTTAATGCCAACTGCATACATTTTGGAAGTGTGTATTTTTATTGGAATTGTACAATTATACCCTTAATTCCTTTAATAAATCTATTTTACACTACAGAAAATAGTAACACTTAGGACCTTAAAGACAAACATGTCCACATTGAAACCCATTAAACCCATCAAATTGTAATCCCAGGGCTATTTAACTATAAAATGATGCAGTCTTTGTTCATAGGCTTTCATTCTGTTGGCAAGGATTCAAAATTTGGTATTGCAGTCAAACAAAATCAAGTTAATCTTTTTAGATATCAACAGCAAATTTGGAACACAACTTTTTTAGATTTATGGCTTTGATTTTCTAGCAGGTTTTGTGTTCAACATATTTTATATAAAATAATGTTCATAAATAATTTTCATAAACTTAAACCTCTATAACTTTTTGTTTCACTTTTATCTTGTCAAGGGTCAAACTTAAGTCTGTGCTTCAAAACTTCCAATTTGTATGACTTTTTAAAATTGATGCACAAGGGATATTGATCTATCATTGCTCTATATTTAAAGGCAGCAACAATTCATCAAAAAAAAAGATGACATCACTTTACAGTAGTAAAATTGTTTCTATTGACATTTTTTAGCAAACTAAATAAAAAAAGATATGCTTTTTTAAATTCAATTTATTGAAATCCTCAACTGATTAATAATCAGTTATCAAAATAGCCACTAATGAATTATAAACAATGTGTTGTTGAATGTTTTAAAAATGTTTAAAAAAAACTCCAGCAATTATTGATTGATCACTGCCATAATTTGGGGACTGTTGCACATTCTTAATGTATTAGTTCGCTCACCTTCAGGTCGATAGGCTGATACAGATATGATCATACAAGAGATCGAAAAACACGCACTGAGAAAAAAAAGAATACATGAATAAATGTTAATGAAACAAATACAGACCAAGATAGAAATACAAATGTAATCAGGGTTCGTACTGTACAATGAAATTAATAACTACTTTCAGAGACTACAATCAGAGATCTTAGGGCTGGGCGATAAAACGATAACGATAATTATCGCGATATAATTTTTCTCGATAAAACGATATCAAGAGTTTGATAAATGTTCGATAATGTTTATGTATATGCGGAACTCATTTGAACCGCGCGCGCCTCACAGACTGTTTATCCGCTCGGCTCAAAGTCCAAACAGCAGCGCGACCTCACGACGAGTCACTAGAGCAGACGCTCTAGTTTACTCTGATCGGCCTCGGTCACGAGATCCAGTGAGAAGCGTTTGAATTCAGCGAAGAACACAAATGTCTCAGTGATTTAAACCAGTTTAAAGGCAGATGAAACAGCGCTGACGAACAGGAGAAACACTGTGCGCAACGAAATTCCCATAATTTACCAAACACGGATTTACTGTAAGGTTAGCCTACTAATATTAACTGCCTTATGAAATGTGGGATATACATATTGAATTGGATTATATTATTAATGTAGACAATGTATTAAAGGACTAATGGAATATAATTACATTATTTAATAATGTATTTAGGCTACTGTTTTTCATTCAAATACCATAGAAACCATAAAGTAATATTTTGCCATGATAGTGAGGTGCTGTTGGCTATGCCTGGTTTTATCTGTGGTTGGCTATCATGATCTAGATGCATCAGTCAGAATATTACATTTTACCAAATAAAAAGTTAGCTCATGCAGAAACTAAGAAATATTTTTTTCTATTAAGATATTTATTTTGTTAAGGAAAAATGACAAATGTTTGAATGCTCTAACTCAGATTTGACAAATGTTCACCTGTTTGGCAAGTGTTTGTGATATGTTCTTCTGACAATAAAGAGTAGTTTAAAACCACAATTAACGCTCTGGTTTCTACAACTTTCACTTAGGAGCAAAAATCTGCCTTTAAACTCGAAAGAAATAAAGATTTGACATTTATCGTGATAATTATCGATATAGACTGATATAAAAAAAATGATTGTGATAATTTTTTTTGGCCATATCGCCCAGCCCTAATCTCACTTATCAAACAATATCTTTATTATCTTTCAAATTCTAATAAAGGTAAAATGATCAATAAAAAATAACTAATATAACAAAATGGTACATATAAAGTGCAGCACATGCAATGACTGTGGTAACTTTAACCATTGAAAGGATACTATGGCAAAGATATAGCTTTCCTTATTCAAACCGGGCTGCAGAGTTAATTTTGCATGAAAAGATCAAATTAAACACTATTTTCACATCTACTTTCACATCTATCATCATCTAAGAATAATTTGAATGTGAAAGTGCTCTTATATGCACAAGCGATCAGAGCATAAGTGTGTATGTGTGTGTTCACCTTCCACAGAGGCGCAGTGGCCTGGGGCCGAACCGATCCATGAGAATACCCAATGGCAGTGTGGCGGCACTGAGCAGAAATGAGCCAATGGTGAAGCCCAAGTTCAACATTTCATCCTGTTCCACACAGCTCAGCCATTCATCTGGTTTGCTACCATTCACACTCTCAGTATTATTTTCTACAGAAAGAGAGAGAGAGAGAAAGAAAGAGAGAGAAGGTCAATGAAAGCAAGAGACTGAGACTTTATTAAGTTTTAATGTCTCCAAGCAGTTCACGTTTCCCAGGAACTCTGGCTCCGTTTTCTTTTTGTGCTAGTTAGTGACTTGAGTTAGGGTGATTGTGTTTGACTTCTGTGACTGGTTACCTGTACACAGGTGGGAGTAAAAGCCCTCGCTTTTGAGCATGATGAGCAGAGAGGCCCAGCCCAACAGCACAGCCGAACACAACAGATTCTCCAACACTGCTGTGACGGCCATCCACCAGCGCCTCCTGAACGCCTGTATTACAGAGGGAGCCATCCCCCTATCAAACAGAGAAAAAGAAGGTTTATTAAAACTAAATAAATCAAGGGTCTGACAGTAAACGCATAGTGGTATATTAATATATAACACGTATACAAATTCTGCCAATCTTCTGCTTTAGCAAACATTACTATGACATAAGGTTCTTTGGCAGCATGATATAGTGTATCTTATCAGTTTTAGTGGGTTTTATATGTGTTGCTATAGTCACCTCTATATAGTGTTTTTTTTTTTTTTTTTTTTTTACACAATATACATAAATACCTAAGGAACTAACAATCCATAATGCAATGTTTTAAATGTGTAAATAATGCTGCATATTTTCTTTTTTGCCATTTATGAATTCAGATGATGTTTTTCGCAACACAGTCATTCTGAAACGTTTAAGGAATTTTATTTTTAACATGGGCACATATATGGGCTGCAATATAATTAGCATTTACACATTAATATTTTTAATGTTCAAAAAATGTAAAAACAATCTTTATAAGAAATATCTTATAAGGTTGCATTTATGTGATCACAAATACAGTAAAAACAATACTGTTGTGAAATATTATTAAAAACTAAAATAACTGTTCTATTTGAATATATTTTAAAAAGCAATTTATTACTTCAAAGCTGAATTTTCATCATCATTACTCCAGTCTCAAGTGTCACAATCATTCTAATATGATTTGATGCTCAATAAATATTTATTGTTTACATCATCAATGTTGAAAACAGTTTAATTATATTTAATTATCTAATTAATCTAATTCATATTTTTGGGGAAACCATCATACATTTCTTTTTCAGGATTCTTTGGAGATTAGAAATTTCAAAAGGACAGCATTTATTTATAACATTATAAATGTCTTTACTGAAACTTTTGATTAATTCAATGAGTCCTTGCTGAATAGAAGTGTTAATATTTTTCAACAACAAAAAACATCCTAACTTTCCTGAGATGGGTTATTGTTGTGGCAAAAAGAAACAGTGCCACACCTGCACACTGACTAACAGACCATCACACTAACTATAAACCTTACTTCCCCTTTTTGGACTACCATTCTAACACTCTGAAACTCAATGAACCAAAATGTTCTGTTTTTTTTCTATCTGTGAAATGAAAAATTCTAAAGTGCTGATGATGACCATATCAAAAATATACTGTCTGTAGTATTTCATGCCATATTGAACAATCAACTGAACTCTTAAAACTAGCCACTTCTTTTTGATGATTCGAGATAATTCTGCTTAGGCCAGTGACAGAGGGAAAAAAGGTCGGGGCTTGCTTTACAAATTTAACCAATCATATTGATAGAAGGTGACAACTTCTTAGTCACGATGATCTTATTTGTTGTGTCTGTCTCTATTCTATAAAACCTGTTGTATTTGTGTTAATAGTGGGATTCTCTCAGAAATTTGTCTGAGATCCTCCGGCCTTGCTTCTTCTTGAAAGAGATGCTCTGAGAACTGCTCGAGTACTCTCCCGGCCGTGATTAAAGCTTGTAAAGGACATTTGGTGAAGTCTGTTTATCGATTATTCCTGCGCAGGAAGCAAGTTAGATTAGTGGAGTATAGTAAGAGAACTATGCTGTAGTCGACGGTAGACTCGCTTAGTATAGTTAGGGGACTCGGCTGAAGTCGACTGTAGACTCGCTAGAGTGTAAATAGTATAGTTAGGTTTTGTGAAAAACCCACCACAGTTGTAACTTACAACAAGCAAGTAACACGTTTTTTTAGCTGGGGCAACCGGCCCCTGGTCTGTATAAGTCTGCTGATGATATGGTTCTGGTGCAACTTTGTTCAGAGTCAATTAATGAGTGAGCAAACCCATTTAAAAAAATTAAGCGTAGCTTCAGTTCTGGCAGGTCACGTTAGTCAAGCTCGCATCAGCTGACTCTCAGCTGATCCACGCCTACCTATAGGAATACGACGCCTATCACTGTATACATATAAGATCCTTCAGTATTATCAGCAGCTATCGCGTTTCTCAGGAGCTTATTACCCTCCTCCATCCCCAGCTCCTCCTCTCGTCCACTCACTATAGCAATCTGATTCCCCTTGAATCTAAATAAATTCTCAAATTATGTTGTACTGTAAAATCTTGAATTAAGGATATCTGCATACATTCATGTTGGTTCTGTTCTGTTACCCTAAGGGGGGTTATCACTGCTCTCCCTGCTCTTATCCATGCTAGGCTTCATGGATGCGCAGGGAGTTCTCGCCCAGAACAGAACCATACCGCCAATCCTAACTGTATGCAATTGTCAATCGTATTTGACGATAGTGGTCCTGACAGAAATGTGGTTGTTATTGAAGACTGGTACAAATCGAGTGGTTTGCTTTGCACATAGTAAATGTAAGGAAAACAAAATAACTGATCTTCAATGTTAATTCTGTTATTTAGGGAAACTACTGTTAAATGATTAGGCTGTTGAAATTGAGGAAAGTTTGAAGTATATGGGAACATAATATGATACAAGTCTTAGTTTTGGTGAGAATGTAAACCATATTTTAAGGTCAACGGTTGTTTCTTATGCGTAAACCGAAGAGCTTTGATGTCATGGGCCGTTTACAGGACTAAAAAACAAAAGCGTTATGCGTTTTGGCCGTTCATTTACATGACAACAGCGTTTTGCGGGCCTGAAAATGTAAACTTTTGAAAATGGGTTTCAAAGTGAAAACGATACTGTTAACGTCTCTGTGTAAACTACAAAACCGCAACTTTGTGAAAACGGTGACGCATGTGCATTACTTGCGTATGTGTTTAATTGGTTTTTATGAGAAGCCGAACAAGAATTTCCACATGGGTGGACAATAAAGTTCAATCTAACTAACTAGCCCTTTTATTTAGCTACAGGCACTATGAAATTAGTCTTAAGGCAGGTACATTTCTTAATCAAACAAATATTTCAAAAGTAATTTAAATCTCAGAATGCTATTAAACACATTGCTGGTGGAAATTTTCATGACATTTCAGAAATTGTTCAGTTGTCCACTTGGAAATTGTTAGTTGACATATTTAAAAACATATAATGAGGATGTGAGGCCTTCATTTTTGAAATCTCTGGCAATTCTTGTGAATTGTAAAAGAGAGACACACCTAAACACTTCAACTTACTACCAGTCAAAAGCTCCTTAAACAGGGGTGTGTCCAATCAATTTGCATTTGCTGCTATTTGTGAAATTTGAAAAAACCACCAGCGATCACATGTGATGTTGTGTAACAAATTAGAACCATTAATTTGATTAATAAATCAGAGCTTGTGTCCTAAAGGAAAGACAAATGTGTATCTATCCTCTGATTAAAGATAAAAAAAAAGTGAGTCCAAGTTTTTGTTTGTAAACAGTGAGTCCAAGTTTTTGTTTGTAAACCGGGTCAACTTATCCCATGACATGACAGCCAGAGATCGGTCATTATAACTTGGATAACCAAAAACACCCACTAACACACACACACACAATAAAGAAAGAGAGAAAGAGATAAGAGTAAGGGGGTGGGGGGGGCTGCAGGGATCTCAGCAGGACACTGATTCAGAGTGTTGTGTTTAATACGATTAGACGCAGTCCACTAGATGTCTTTGTCCTCAACACACAGGCTTATGGGAGGATTTTTTTTTGTAACTCACACGGTGGCACATGCTCAAAATAATCTCCACTGATATTCTTCTGAATGAGGTAAAGCAGGTTTCACTAACTGGCAGTTTCACAAAGGTAGAAAGCCTTTCACATTTAGGCAGATTACACTTCTTTTTTAACTTCAAGAGTATAGGTCAGTTGCGTGTTTTTGTTTACAGTATGAGTGAAGACAGTTTGGGGTTTTCACGTTATCACGTGTTTAGTGAAAACAGTAGGTATCTAGTGTAAACCTTTTGGCACACAGGTATGTGAACCACACTGCACAGTTAAAAAGTAACTATTAACAGTTCTGTCCAGTGAGTCCTGCGTCACTCGACTGGAACAATTTCAACCATTTCAAACAAACACACTGTGTGTGTTTTACAGGGGACCACTAAGGTCCTGTACACCTGTTCATTACTCTCTGAGCAGAGAAATGGAGGATGGCCCCTATAAAATGCTTATTCCAGCCCTGGGCCCCGTGAATTTTACAGTTGATCCTGTTTGTACTGTACATATCAAGGAGCAGACACACCTTTCTCTAAATGTTTATAAGTAGACGATGCTTTATAATAAAGTTCAAGAACCAAAAGTGAGTGAAGTCTTGGGAGCATTTCAAGATTGGAATATTTTACACTCTGGGGCTCTTTGTCATTTTTAGATTTTTTTACTTCAGCGAAAAACCTTGGTAAAGGTTTTGGTACCTGCTATGTGAACACAAAAACTAAAACCATGGACATGATTTGAAAAAGGTTAAATGTTCCTGAAAAACAATTGTCACACTTGACTGAAAATGGACACTTGACCATTGGAAATGAATGGGAGACGAATTTAGTGAAAACTTTTGGTACTGCGGCCAACAAAATCTTGTTGAAAGCTAAATGTTAAATGTAGCCTACCCCTAACTTTCCATTTGAATCAAATCCTTGAATCCTTTATGCTCTCTGGTAGTAATAAAAGTGAATATTGTCATGCCCTCCTCTGGTGAGGAATCGAATCTTTTAAGAACAAATCTGCTCCAACACAGTAACCGAACTAAGTCTTTCTGAAACCTTCTTAAAGTAGGCTATTACATGACTTTTATAATCTGAACTGACTGTAAAACACTAGCATCAAACGTCTGAGTATCAAAATGTAGCGTGTTCCACCATCATTAGAAACAATGGATTTATCATTGGCATTAACGAATCGATTCCTCAATGAAGATCCATAATTGAGACACCGGCGGGGGGAAAGGGTTTTTTCTGGTCTAGGGCTAGGCAAACCTTTTCCGGAGCCTGAAACGCTGTGAGTTTTGCCCTCGCTTCCCAGAGGACAAAGGGTTTAGTTTTCTCGGCGTGTCCCAAGGAGAAACACATTTTGGGTCTACTTTCTCGACGGGATTAAACAAACAAACTTTTTTTTCCTCAGTCGATGAGATGCTCAAGGTCGCACCATATGCGTCCCAAGTTACAATAAAACACGCCCGTCTTACGCACAGTCTAAAGTATAAAGTTAGCTCATTTAAAATACATTTGAACTATTTTAAAATACAACAAACTGACATTTTCCGTTTATGAAAAAATAAACATATTTTAGAAGAAAGCTCATTAAAAGCTGAACTCAGAGTAGCCTAGAACTCGCCACGTGTCTGTATATGTAACTTAGTTACCAAAGTCTCTATTTACATTAGTCTAAAGATGAACCCAATCAACCTACATAACGCGTGTTTTGTCCTGAATCTTTAACTTTTTTTTTTTTGTAAAAAAAAAATTATGATGACTTAAATTGAATTAACTTACTTAATTTCTGTATAATTTCCGAATGCTGTTTCCTGGTTTCCTCGGGTTCCGGTGCTAAAACAGAATACAGATAAGTTAACGTTACTACCAATTCTCCTGTTGCCGCCGAAGTTGACTTGCTAGTGGTTTTATCTGCCCTGAGCTTCTGTTTCTTGTATTACTAACCTCCGATATTTAACAATGATGGACAGAGTGAGAGTAACACCCTCCTCGCTGTTTCCCCCTTTTTCTTCTCGTGCTCGCTCCTCAGCTTATAGGCGTAACGTTACTTTTTACATTCAGTTACTGTAGCCTACTTACACTACTAAGTTACAGGCTACAATAACAATACCTTTACAAAAATAGTTAGTTACACAATAGTTAACAGTTATTACTGTGACAATCCTAAATTAAAACAGAATATCCCTTAAACATTGAGTATTTAATCCTTTCTGCTGTTTTGTTTAGGCTACTTACCAGTTGTGGCTGTAAAGAGGCTGCCGCTGTTTAAATGTAGTGAGCCTTAACTATGGCATTTTAACGAACATGGTAACCATGGTAATTTAAAAAAATCAGTTTGGAAGATTATAGCCTATAGGTCTAAACAGACTTATTAAAATACTTATGTAGTGTTATAACCCTTATAAACTTTATTTTATATTTATATGTAGCCTAATTGTTATAGTAGCCTTATACCAATTAGGCTACAGGCTAGATATTGAGAATTACTCAAAATATCCAATTACAAACAACCCAGAATGATGTAAATGCATTATCATTTAATATATAAATTATGAATATTAATTATTACATAATGTGTGCATTTACAAGGTTGCAATCCTTCAATTAAAACGTATATGCTGGTAGACATATATTGTTAGTGCTGTCAAATTGATTAATCGCATGCATAAAAGCCTACATAGAGAGAGAGATAGAGAGAGAGAGTGTGTGTGTGTGTGTGTGTGTGTGTGTGTGTGTGTGTGTGTGTGTGTGTGTGTGTGTGTGTGCCTATACACATATATTTTGGAGACAAATATGTTCCCAGAAGGAAGTAATTTGTGACCACCTACAAAATCTCCAAAAACCTTTTGGGACATTCTCATTGGTAAAACTGGTATAAGTAGCCTAAATAAAGTAATTAACGTTTTTTAATTTATTTTTTTTTATGTAAAAATGCAGAAAGTTTTGTGTGATGCGTACCAAACCATGCATTATGTCTATGGAATTTCCACATTTAGATAGCTTGTAAACGTGTGTGTGTGTATATGTGTGGTTGCAATCAAAATTATTTAACCCTCCCCGGAGACTGTAATAATTTACAAATGTAAGCTTTTCTCTTTTCTGAGAAAAAAAAATTGCATCTACATAATAACTGTTAGTGGCAAGTTTAGTGATGCTGTAAATATATAATGTAATGCTTTTGAGTTATAGGATTTTTTTGTAATGCAGCTATGTCATAATTATTCAACCTCACATTCAACGCTGCTGTTTTTAAGTCACTTAATTGTATGGTACAGAATTGTATTAAAACACAATTACGCCTTTGGAGGACAAAACTGAATTATAACTTGTTCTGTTACATGCATACATTTAGCCCATGTATTTGCTAAAAGAGTAGCAAATATGGTCAAAAGAGCTCTCACAAAAGCTAGAAGAAATTGTTTATTTAATATAGAGAACATTTAAAAGTCTATGGCTACAAGAAGATTTCCAAAACACTAACAACACAGCTGGCAGCCTTCTTCCTAAGTTTAAAATGTGTTGTGGCCTTTAAGGGTTTTGAAGAAAAGGCACACTATCATTAAGGGAAATAAAATGTTTGATCAGAGCAACTGAGAAAAGCCCTCAATTTACTGCCAAAGACTGGCAATATGCCCTGATGAAAGGAGGAAAAAACATTTTAATGCAGAGTATATACACCACAAGCATTCATATTGGGACATCTTGCTGAATGCTATACTCTTGGCCAAGAAGAGCACAAAAGGCTGACTTGAATATGCTAAAATTGATTTGGATAGATCTGTGGAGATCTGGAAGAATGTTTAATGGAGTGACGTGACCAAACTGGAACTTTTTGGACCCACGGATCAGCGATATGAAAGGCAAAGGTTCTGAGCAGAACAACAGCATCTCCATGCTCAAACATGCAGGTGGTCCAGTATTATGGGGTGTTTTGGTGTTGCAGGAAGTTGAAATCTTAAAGGACATGAATTATTTGAAGTTTTAATCCATTTTGGCAAAGGTGATGCCTTTGGTGCAGAGACTGAAGCCTGATGATCAATGGACTTTCCTGCAGGACATCCCCTCCAAATATACCGAAGCTTGGTTCAGGGATCAGTCGTATATGTTCTTGAGTAGCCTGTACAGTCTTCAGATTAAAATCTCATTCAAAATATTTGGTGGAATTTGAAGAAAGCAGTGGTAATGTGAAAACCAAATATTGGAAGCGTTTTAGTAGAGAGCTGACAGAAGCTTAAGAACTTACAGCAGCATTTATTGGAGGTTACAAAGAATAAAAAGATTCTGCACAAAATGTGACTTTTGGGGGTGTGAATAATTTTGTACATGAATGTTAAGAGCCTTTGTTTTCAACTTTACGTTCTCAGAATCACTCAAATGCGTATTACAGTTTTTCCAAAAAATTGCTTACACAGTTTTTGAAACCATGGCTCCATTTCTCAAAACTCTACACACAAAAGATGCAAAACGTCACACATCTCTTGCCAAAGCAAACACTCCATTCAGAACTATTTCAGCTCTTCTAAAAATGCTATTTTTGTAATTCTACACACAGACATAAAATTATTAGCCACATCCACGCCAAAATACACACAGATGTGAAAATGTAAAACCCTTCTATCTTGTGTCATAGCACTCCAACACAAAAATGCACTGTATACATTATGCACAACTGATGAATTTTACACAGTTATGAAACTGAATCAATACTGAACTGACTTAATAACTGCTGAATTATGACACTGTTGGCTTGTTAGAGCTGCTTTACATCAGAATTTGAATTTGTTACTATTGTGTGTGTGTGAGTGAGTGAGTATTTACAGGTATTGGTTTACGGACAGAATGAGCGCAATTACTCAGAATTTCAGAGAGAATACATGTTAAACTTTACAAAGTTCTATTCATATACAGAGAGCCTTTGTATATAGAGACAATCTAATGATAGCAAGGAACACTTGTGACAGTAACCATGGCAACCGAGGACAATAATGATGTAACAGTGACCTCTGGTGGTGATTGTAGAATCTCTGGAGGCTGACGAAATAGCATCATGGTCATTTTTATCAGTGTGCTGAAGTGAAAGTTCTATTTAGAACCTTACAGGGTTCTGTCAGGTCAGATGGTTCATATATAAGAACCTTTTAGGGCTTCCATTCATTTGGATAATTGTATGGATTTAGTTTTAATTAATTCGTTTTATTTTAAAGGCAGGGTAGGCAATTTGTTCCAGAAACTTTTTTGTTATGCTGGTTGAAAGTCTTTTCACATCCTGATATAGCAATCACTAAGGTAAAGGGACAATATTTTAAGATTTTTAGACTACAATATCCAAAAACCACTAGAATAATGTTATATATTTTGTTGATTTGTGTAGGCCTACTTACATTATTCCAAATGTTTCTAAGAATGTTTAAATCCAGATACATAACCAGTTTAACCAGGACACGGACAGTGTCCGTACGTCGCCAATCAATGACATCATACACGCATTACCCTCGATTTCGGGTTTTATTTAGTAGAAACCATGGAAACACCAAAGACGCTTTAATATAGGCCTATATGTTTTATTAGACAGTTGAGCAACTGGTTGGATACATTTATCGACAGAACACTAATAATTGATATACAGCTCAACACAGTTTTTTAATCTTAATGTTTAAATCTTGTTTTCTTGATTTACCTGGAGTACCATATTCACCATGCCTAATATCGATCTAGCTCACTGCAGTGTGCAACAAGTGTCTCATATAGTAGCCAGTAGCCACCGAGCAATCACGCAGAGTAGCATTATAACAGCTTTCAACACACACACACACACACACCCTAGTGGTGAAAAATGACATAGTGTGCCTTATTTATATGTATATATCATTGATCTGTGGAAGGCATAGGACCATAAAATGTTCATCCAATCATTGCATTTGGTCTGAATGCAATGGAACGAGGTCCTACCTGCCGGTCAATATGTATTTTCATACCTCCGTGCACCCGTTTCATGCAGAGTAGACAGACGTCAGTCACAGAGCACCACAAAGGAAGCAGCAGCCATCTTTTCCAGTTCCTCCTGAACCAAAACAACCAGCTTATGCTGCGTTCACTGCATTACTACCATAATTTGGAAGAGATGGAAACCTGTGACGTTATATTCGGAGTGGTTCATGACAAGAATGTGTGCATTTCACTGGCAACACTAGCAATGCTGAAATGAATCTGCAGCAGTCAGGTGGAGCAGGTCAGTGCTCTTTTAGTTGTTTATGTTCATTATTATAGTAATGTTATGTGCTTTGAGACATGAGGTAGTTTAACGCCAAACTCGCCAGTCCAAAAACACAAACAATAACACTGACAAAAATCGTTATGGTTTTGGATCTTAACTTTATGTATGTCTTTGTAGGATGAATCTCTTAAAAAGTCGAGAGAAATTTGTAGAGACAATACAGATGCTGAAGCTGTATCTGGTTAAAAGAATACTTATGTCTGAGATAAATACAGTAATTAATTAAGTAAAGAATTGAGAAATAGTCTTAATTCAATAATCCACAGGAGGACCAGGACCAGGACAAAGAACTGAACAAAACAGGGAGTACTTATTTCAGAACTAAACGAGGGAACTAATGAGATAATTGAATGACACCAGGTGAACTAAATGACTAATCAGACACACTGGGTCACAGGGAAACAGGGGAAAAAAACAGAATGAAACAACATAACTCTGAGCTGAAAGTTTATTTCAGCTGCATTCAAGGTGCACATAGAACACCATCTGTGTAAACCTAACCCTTCCTGACACTAATCAGCCTCTTCCTGATCAGACACGTGTCTGTAATTCAAACAGATGGTTGAAACAGGCCTCCTCAAACCCTAAATCCACACTGCAACACTCTCTGTCACAAGAAATTATGTTCTGCCCCAACCCAGCTTCCACTCCAAGATAGTACAATCAATCATAGATGCAATTCCTCCTGATCTCAGTAATGTGTTTCACTGGAGTCACGTGGTGATGGGCCATCAAGAACCATCCAGTGTTCAAATGGATTCATGAATTTGATTACCAGGGATTTCAGACAGTCTTATCACCTTAACATCTGGGTGTTCGCATCTGAAAGAGTATCAAGGATGTGGCAATGGAAGGCTAGCACTTTTATTGTTATCCTCAATTTGCCTTTAAGACAAAGCTTCATTTACATGTCGAGCGTGAATACGAATGTAATTCAGTTAAAAAAGTTTGAGCAGAGATTAGTTCATTCCCACTCTGTTGAACCTAAGGTGCTTTGTGTACTTTATTACTGCTATGGTGCAATAAAGTTCTTTATCGAGATATTTAACGTCCTTTATACTTCACAAAAAAAAGTAGGTTTCCAGTGACGTTTTAAACAGCATTAGAGGAGCAAATCTTGAGCTGTGAGACCTGTTTGATTAAAGTCATGATGAAATCAAAATGGACTATTCTTATATCTTAATGGAATATTGCCGTATTTATAAAAAAGGATGTTTCTTTAAAATAACCCATTCCTCTTGCAGTAATTTCTCTTCTCTTATGACGTGACGCCATCTTGTGGTGAGACACGGGAATTCATTCGGCACGACCCTCACAGTGCATTATGGGTATTCTCTAGCCGTTGAGTGAACATTGGTTGTTATTGTGTTATTGCGGTGCCTTATGGGATTGAAAATGTGCACTCGAAAACGTCCTCTATGGTTTCGGATACCACAACACATGGCTGTCCCTTCAAATAGTGCCCTATTTAAGGGTATAGGGGGCGAAGCAGCCTCAGAGTTTCTAAGTCGTCATCATCTGATTGGTTGAATTCTGTGTCGCATTCTTTAACGGTCCACATGGAAAGGGTCAACTTTACATTTTCACACCCCTAAACATGACACAGAACAAAATCAGACATCTTCTTGAGCGGGCCTTGCTAATGAAAGATGTGATGGAGTCCAGACCTTCTTCCATCAATCTGAAGGCAGCGAAGGTCTTATTATTGGGCGATAAGATAGTCCATGCTCTACCATTGGAAGAAGCCTTACTTGGATCACCTTGATAAACAATTTCATTACAGCCTTGACATCATTGAATTTCCCTTAGAGCTGTGCAACCGTCAATCACTGTTTACAGATAGAATTGAATGAGAAGTGCCGTAAATGAATCATACCTGTCTGTGACTTCTTTTACAAAACAGCATTTTTTTCAGTATAAACTCTAGAAATAGATCAATCCAAATGAACGTTTGAGAGCAAGTATGTTAAAGATTAGCGGACAGGCTGTCGATTCATTAAATCATACACCTTATCCCACAAAAGCAGTTTATTCAGGGTAGTGAAGCCTCTCCTCCATTGACATCCATTAAAAAAAATGTTTCTTGACTTCTTCCCTGTGTACCACAGTGTTTGCAGGCAATATGCTTTTTTTATCTTTTTTTTTTGCTAACCTTGCAGACTTGCCTTCAAGTGGCTTTGCTGAGGGTCTGGCAATGCAAGACGACTCGGATATACGCCACAAAAGGGACGAAAAGACTATCGTAACTTTAAAATTTGAAATGCCATTATTTAAACAAATTTTAATGGCTAAACCCCCAATGTAAAACAGTAAGGCACATTTTGCACCAGATCATTTTTTTAGATCATTTTGATGTTTATTTAATTCTAGAATTGTTAACATTTCTGTCACTGTAAGAGCTTATTACTTAAAAAAATTTGTATTGTAATAAAATTATTCAGCAGTCAAGTAATTTTCATATTTTTTCTAATTTAAAGTCCTCCTGTAGTCAATAATTGTATCCCTTAAAACTCCTTTTTGATCACCAAAATGACACAGGCTATCTAAACCATTTTTACTTGTCTAAAAATTCTTCATGCAGTAAAATAACTTGAATGTATACCCTTGCCTCATTTAGTATACGCGTGTCTATTAATATGCAAATTGGCCCTGCCTCCACTCACTCACTCCAGCTCAGAGATCCACTGGTTGACGATCACACGTTGACCTGATTGGTTAAAAGCTAGTTTGTGACATAAGAAACACCAGCGATTTCAAACCGCGTTTTTGAGACTGTCTTTGGTTCACTGCAGTTTTAAGGAGAAAATACAAAGCAATGGTATTGACATATGCATTTGCACATGCTTTGTCCTAAAGCATATTAAAAACCCAATAGACATATAAACAACATTAAAATCTTGATTTTCACCACAGGGAGACTTTAAGTCACAATGTTTGAATTTAAGATTCGTAGAAGCTTCTCGATGATGGAGGAAGCCATATGAATAAAAGGGTTCTGGAAAACACAGACGAACGGTACTGATAAATACACTCAGAATGGATTACAGATTCAAATTAATGCCTTCAATATCGATGACATTTGATTATCATCCCTGTGAATAATTATAGCTTCAAAGCTAAATCTGCAGTCCAGTTTCAGTCATCAATAAATCAGATCCCAATTCGGTGCTGACGTAATCCAATAATCCAAACATAGGAGGGGCGTTCAAAGAGAGAAGTCAAAGATACAGATTAGGATCATGAACTCAAAATTATAAACAGAATCCAGACAGGGAAGTTACCCCAGTATAGGAAAACAAGTTGAGAAAAAAAAAAGTGGGATAAGATATTGAATAAGTGGTGATGAAGAACATGTGGGCCAGTAAGATGTCACTGATGCTTGACAGCTGAATCTGACACACAACTTAAATAAGGAGGTTATGTGTAATATCTTCTGGTCCCCCGTGTTCAGCTTTCAATTAGCCAAGCAAAATTTCTACTGCAAATCAGTGGATTAAGATAAAAAACAGGATGCATTATTACTTTGCACTCTTTTACTTTATAACAAGGCTCTCTGGAATACTTGATTCTGATTTGTCAGGCGTGACATTCTGTCGTCAATAGCAACGCTGAATAACACACCGCCCATCCGGGAATTCAGACTCGCTCTCTCTTGTTTGCAAACACGGCTGCTGCCGTCTCTGTTATATTTATTGATTGTATTGAAAATGACCTCGTCTAGACACAGAAATGTAATGTTCTAGTTTAATATCGTAAACAATGTCCAGATGCACCTGTGGTTTGTAATGGTCATGAATGGTTGTGATGTCATTGAATTACTGAGACTGAAGCGTGTGTGTTAACGACTCCAGAGACCATCAGAACATCTGTCTTAAACATTATTTGGCACACAATGTGCCAAACTTATGACCTTAAACTGATGATATATTGTTCAGCAAGCCATAGCTGATCTCAAAATGTCCTGTGAGCCCGTCTTGAATCCTTGATGCCTGTATCTTTAGACGTTGTTGCTTTATATTGTAATAAGCAGCTATAGGCTACTTGCTAGAAATTCACCATAAAAATACAGTGGCTTTACAGGCATTTTGGTGCCTATATATTTACAGTTCAGAACTGTATGTTTTATTAACTGGTAAAATGTTAAACAGGCTATGTACAATTCAGAAACCCTTGTTATTAACGAATGCTTTTCAACTATAGATAGGCCTACTATTAACGAACGTTTAGATGAATATGTAAATATGTGCTGAACTTTCCTCTCAATGACAAAATAAACAAAATGACAGCTGTGAGAAAACAGCAGTTAAGATAGAATCTGATCAGAGAATGTGAATATGTTTGCAGCACGATGATAGATATTGAATTTAAAAGTAAATTGAGACTATAGATCTATGTGAGACTATAGTTTGAGTTAATCCTTTTCTTTGCACGATACATGAACATTACACTACAGAATTATTTCGGCATAATCCTTAACATTGTAGGCGTTTCACATGTCAAAGAACGGAAGAGTTTCGCGGGATCACACACGTCCTTTGGATCTTCCCACCAGAAACGTCCCAACTCAGGACACAAGGGGATAAGGACTTGGCAATGACAGTTCTTGAGTTATTTCTATAGTCCTTCACGTAAAAAAAAAAAAAAAATCAGTCTACATGTTTTCATAAACAACCTATGAAGTTCTCTCTTTTTAAGTTTAGTTAGAAGCTGTTCACACATTGGCAATAAATAGGCGATTAGTATGGAAATCCCTACATATAGCCCCTTAAATACCAACCTTGGACATATTGACCTATAACTAAAATCTTGTTTTGTACAATAACTATATGTTATACTGTACATGTATGTTTTTTGAATATGATATAGGCCTATTTTCACCATAAATTATTAAATAACTTTTCCCCCCCCAAAAAACAAATGTATTGTTCAATTTCATTTAACATAATTTGTTTACTTTATATATTTGTATTGTCTTTTTGAATATAATCTAATATAGACCTTTATTCATTGTCAATTCACTTTATCCCCCCTGTCTTATATGTATATCATAAGGTAACTTACATGTCTTACAATTACCAGTATCTAGGATAAATGTATTTTACAAATGTAAAATGTGTAGCATTGTTGTTACATTGTGTTATTGAAAATGTTTTTGAAAATATAGTTGAAAAAGTCAACTGAATGACAATGTAGAATATATTTACATCTAAAAAAATAAATACATAACTGGTGTTTTCAGAACATAAATGAAAAAAGTTTCTTCCCAAATCTGAAGTGTTAAAAACAGTCAAAGCAAATGACATTACATAAAGGCCTGATCATTTGAAGAAGTAGACACAAATGTAAAGACACTGGTGCTTTGTAAATATCACATGTTGTGTTTGACGCTCAAACAGCCAGCACACATCAAAATGCCAGCACAAAACATTTTGGCACAGATCAGGAAATACATCACAAACAAACAACTTCCTTCATCAGATTAAATTCAATTTCAGATATCGAATGAATGACACCCCAACATAATGTTGTGCTTTACAAATACACTCTGACAATAGCAGATCACCTAACAAACGATCTCAAATGCTTTGGTGAGATTTAAATTCCTCTCAAATTAGACCTTATTATCATTCCTAAATTTCTCTGTTCTTAATGATGACCAGACTGCAATCAGTATGAACATATAAACAGACATTTCTTTCTCTTTCTTTCTCTCTCTCTCTCTCTCTCTCTCTCTCTCTCTCTCTCTCTCTCTCTCTCTCTCTCTCTCTCTCTCTCTCTCTCTCTCTCTCTCTCTCTCTCTCTCTCTCTCTCTCTCTCTCTCTCTCTCTCTCTCTCTCTCTCTCTCTCTCTCTCTCTCTCTCTCTCTCTCTCTCTCTCTCTCTCTCTCTCTCTCTCTCTCTCTCTCTCTCTCTCTCTCTCTCTCTCTCTCTCTCTCTCTCTCGCTCTCTCTCATGTGGTTTTAATTTTCGTCCCCGGGCAACGTTTGGAGTTTGGCTGAGCTTGAGTTTCATTGTAAAACTTCAGTAAAAGACTAACTCCACTTCCAAGGCAGAAACACAGGACTTGAGTGTATTATTATTTCTTCAGAAGATCTGTGAGGGGCCGACCGCGGGGCTCCTTTCTGCTCTCATTGGCTCTTAAGGGTCAGGATGGCTCACTCGGAGTCTAACAGCTGCTTTTCAAATCCACTTGGTGTCACCAAAACACTTTTTTTTCTTATAAGGACTATATCCTTTGAATTTGTTGTGTTTTTCATTTAATCATATTAATTCAGTAAACACGCACTTCATTTGCTTTCTTTTGCTATTGTAAGTATTGTGATCAAGACTTTATTTCTGTAAGTAATTATACTGATTATATTGGAGTTACAATACCATAAAATATACTTCAAAATATATGATGTGTTGATTTTATGTTTGTTAATTGTCCCCATTATTGAGTTTTATGTTTTTTTTCGGGTCTATATGTGCTTCTTAAACTTTATGTTGTGAAGTTGATGTTCCCTCTTTTATAGGCAAACCTATAAAACAGCGTTGAACAAATGACAAATCAAAATGTTTTAAATGCTAATTGCTAGATAATATTTATAGTTGCTATGACAAGAAATAAAATAAAAAATGAAAGTGACTGACAAAAACGGAAATTCATTTATATTGGATTAAACATGAAATTTGGAACTGAGATAGAATATTCTAGTAAATGTTCTAGTTTTTCACAAATAAAAAAAGTGTACCATAAACTTTTCTCAACTATATTGGAAAGCTGTGTGTGTTGAGTCGAAAAATGAAGAAAAGTCAGACATTATGCAGACGTGATATTTTGAGTTTTCTCAACTTTTCTCAAATATTTTTACAACTACTTTATACAACTATTTCTCAAATATTTGTTTTCTTTTAGAATTACGGGTGGGTTTTATATCAGACTGTTTCCTTCCAGAAGAAAACAGTCAATTAAATGAACATATACACTTAACAGATCATTATTTTAGTAACCATAACCATCATTATGATTAAGACTTGCTTCAAATGTATTGATTTAAGACCCAAGCGAGAGCAAGAGGTGATGTTTAAAGGTGGGAGACTGATCGATGGCGTGTGACCTCCAGCGACACGGATGATGGATGACAGTGGAAGAGAAGAGAATGTGGGGGGGAAAAGCGGTGGATAGGGTTAAACTGTAAAACAACAAAAGGTGTCTTAAATGTCTAAAATGGTGTTATTAAAATCCGCTCCTTCACCCATCCTGAGGATAAAGAACAATAGTGTTGTCATTCATGCAGTTAGCCCTCATAAATTGTTCACACATCCTCCATTGCTGGGATAAACTGAGCCAGAGGAGACCAATTTCCCTCTCTGCAGACTCTGTAAACGTCAAACTGAACAAGCCCCTGGACTTCTGTAGACTTGTAAACTGTGCTGTATTTGTAGCGGCGCTGTGTTTTCTGCTGATTATGTGATTGCTCATGACAGAAAGCACTTCTGAGATCCAGCTCGAGCGCTGCTGCCATAAAAACGCTTATTTAGACCAGATCAGCAATGAGCTTTGACAAGATCACAGTTCCTTTTGTCAAAAAACATTAGTTTTCTCATATGCAGTTCATGGGAGATCGAGCTTGATTTGTAGAATTATGTCATTCATGACACTGTGATCATTTTTACTGCTGCTGTGTGACATGTTAAAAAAAACTTTAGGTGCAGAATCTGCTACAGAAACAATTTTTGACAATAAAAGGCACTTTCCAAGAATAGCTAAGGTACAAATTTTAGTTACATTAGTTTTTATTAAAGCAATTAAGGCACAAAACATATTTTTTGGAGAGAGAATTGTGTATATGTTAGATTACAACTATGAAAATAACTAAAGTGTCATATATTTTACAAGTACAATCAACTTGGCTGTTTAAGTCATTTTAACTTAAACAACATTAAACTGGCTTAAAATAAGTTGTATTACTTATCATTTTTTGGTAACTTTAAAAAACTTTTTTTTAAACTTATTTGGATGAGTTAAAGCCATGTAAAAACTTGCTGTCATAACTTATTGATCATGTCATTTTTTCCAGTGTAATATTGTCCCCTCTAGCATTTAAAATAAATCTAATTTATTTATATTAAATGCATTGTATAAAAAGCATTTTAAAAAATTTGTAGCCTAAATTTCCAAAAAGCCTTACTACTTTTTGCCTTCTATTGGTTGATCCGTAAAACTGCAATTTACTTGCGGAGGAACTTTGTTTTCGGTATTTGCGTTGAGTTGTGCTTCGGCTCTGGGTCTTCAGCGCGGATGAATCTGATCGTTTGAGGTGTATCTGTCCATTGTTAGATGTGAACCTTTATCAGTGCGAATGTCACCAACAACATTAAAGCTTCCCCTTGCAATTAAAAAAAAATCTAAAAATCATTGCAAATTGTAAACACAGTGCAGCGCTTTACATGGACTATATTATCGATGTCTTTACTACTTTTCTGGGCCTTGAAAGTGGTAAAAAATGTTGCAGTCTATCGGGGTTCAGAAAGCTCTCGGATTTCATCAAAAACATCTTAATTTGTGCTCCGAAGTTGAGCGAATGTCTCATGAGGGTGAGTAATTAAAGACTTTTTTTTAAACTTTTTTTTTTAACTATCCCTTTAACAAAAAATTTAAGTCCTGTTTTAAACATTCATTGAAAGGCCCAAAAGTCATTTTGTTTGTCTGCTTGATCACACTCTATCTAAAAAAAATCCATGTACAATGTTTTGTTCAATTTGTCTAGTTAAGCTGACAGCTGAGTTTTCTAACATATGTTCATAGTGGTATGTATATAAACTCTCTGTCAGTAGCTTAACTCTTGTCTTTAAGTCTGCTTCCGTAAAGATCTCCAAAGGTCATAGTTTCATGTCAGAGTTCGTACAACTGACTTCTACCTTCAGAGTCCACACATGTCTATAATTTCTCCCCGATCACTTCCCCAAACTTTACTTATGGGTGTGCGTTTATGTGCATGTGTAGTTCTCTTTGCTTCAAAAACAGGTGTGTGATTCTAAACAGTATTGCTCAAGCATTTAAAGGAGGCTCCACTGACTTTTCATCTTTTCAACATGTTTCCACCTTGACAGTTCTCAATGAATGGAACGTAAACATGCTTCTTAGACTTCACTGGATTCAGTGGTCAAATACAATAGAAACGTTTGGCTTTTGGTTTCTCGGTAAATTCTAACCTTGGTCGCATTTGAGAATGCTGCGTTTCATCTATTCAGAAATAACAAAGGCACTTAATAAATGAAGATCTTACTGAGGATTTGATTAATATAAAAAATGTTGGAATTTCCCCACTGAAACTTCCTTATTCCGTGGAAAACAAAATGAGATGTTCTGAAGAATGTTGACGCTACTCTTTTCCACACATCGAAGGTGAACGAGGACACAAAGTACTGTAAAAAAAATACACTCGATAGAAAACGCCATAGAAAACCAATTTTTTTAAGTTGACAATTCCTAGGATAACCTTTTTTTGAAGAACATTTTTAAAAAATCCAAAGAACCAAAATAATGGAAAGGCTCCATGAAGAGTCATAGGCCCTGTTTACACCTGTTAAGATGCGTTTTGGTCGATTGGATCACGAGCAGTCGAGGGAGACATACTCGTTTACAACTGGTGTTTTACTCCGTCTCTTTTGTCCTCTTTCAACCACTTCTGTCCTGATTTCTTCAAGGGGAGGGACAAATTAAGCTTGCGCAAATATACATATGAACACAACCGGAGACGACGGAAAAACATATGGAGAACATCAGCTTTTGTTTCTGCTCTGACAGGCACAAGACCAGCCGAACGGTGTGAGTGTGTGTTAGAAATCAGGAATGATGAGAGAACATCGTGCTTGGTATGTTTTTCGTCTTCAAACCAAACTCGGGTCTTCAGCTGACAGTTCAAATCTCGTCTGGCTAGAGCACTTCCCACAATGTTCAGGCAGTCAGTAGGAGGAGAGCAGATCTTTTGTGTGCTCTTCTACCTCTATCTCTGGAAGTGGTCAAAAGTTCAAAATGTTTCAGTATTTAGCATCATCCACTTGTGATTCGATCAACCAAAATGCATCTTAATAGGCATACGATGCCAATCAAGAACCTTTCATTTTATTATACTATTCTGAACAAAATTATAAACGCAACACTTTTGTTTTTGCCCCCATTTCTTATGAGCTGAACTCAAAGATCTAAGACTTTTTCTTTGCACACAAAATGCCTATTTCTCTCAAATATTGTTCACAAATCTGTCTAAATCTGTGTTAGTGAGCACTTCTTTGCCGAGATAATCCATCCACCTCACAGGTGTGGCATATCAAGATGCTGATTAGACAGCATGATTATTGCACAGGTGCAGACGAACTGTAGTCAGGGCATGCAGAGACAGTTTCTGGCAGTTTGTGCAGAAATTCTTTGGTTATGCAAACCGATTGTTGCAGCAGATGTCCGGGTGGCTGGTCTCAGATGATCTTGGAGGTGAAGATGCTGGATGTGGAGGTCCTGGGCTGGTTGTGAGGCCGGTTGGATGTACTGCCCCAAATTCTCTGAAAAGCCTTTGGAGAAGGTTTATGGTAGAGAAATGAACATTCAGTTCACGGGCAACAGCTCTGGTGGACATTCCTGCAGTCAGCATGACAATTGCACGCTCCCTTAAAACTTGCGACATTGGTGCCATTGTGCTGTGTGATAAAACTGCACGTTTTAGAGTGGCCTTTTATTGTGGCCAGCCTAAGGCACACCTGTGCAATAACCATGCTGTCTAATCAGCATCTTGATATGCCACACCTGTGAAGTGGATGGATTATCTCGGCAAAGGAGAAGTGCTCACTAACACAGATTTAGACAGATTTGTGAACAATATTTGAGAGAAATATACCTTTTGTGTACATAGAAAAAGTCTTAGATCTTTGAGTTAAGCTCATAAAAAATGGGGACAAAAACAAAAGTGTTGCATTTATAATTTTGTTCAGTCCAGGTCTTCGGATGTTATACGATAACTTTAACCAAAGATAGACACGGATTTCTTTCCTCTTATTCAATGAGCTCCTGTTTTTAGATGTTCTGATTGTGGCACTTAGCCAACCTCATTTAACTGCTGTGAAAGTGGGATCCCTCGAGGGCGTGCGCAGTGCTCTCGAAATCCTCTGCGAGATCTCTCGCTCACGCTCGCAGCGTGAGAAAACCATTCTTCACCTGTCAGCTTGTGTTTGGTTCATGGAGAAACAACCGATCGAAATGAAAGAGACAGAGGAGAAGCAGAACGGAATGGAAGAACATTGCATGCTCATCCGGATTTTAGGAAACTGTTACAGTTCATTAGTTTATGTTGAAGATTCTTGGAGCTTTTAAAAGCCTCCAAAAATAGGCCCAGCCATGTGTGTGTGTGTGTGTGTGTGTGTGTGTGTGGAGACAAATCAGATAGGGTACGTGTGAGTGTACACCATGTTGGTAAGACAGTGTGGGAGGTTTTGTGACTGTAATCTTTGTCCTTCCATCTCTGACACTAAAAGCTTTTTATTTACCTCTCACTCAGTCACTTACTCACACGCTCACAGACAAACGTCTGTGTGTTCATCAAACTTTGTGTGTCCTTCACATTACAGTTGAGTTCATCCTCCCTGGCAGAGCTTATTACGATCATCTACAGTATGTCTCTCTCTCTTTCTCTCTCTCTCTCTCTCTCTCTCTCACACACACACACACACACACACACACACACACACACACACACACACACAAACAAACACATGCTAACCCTATTTTTCATCTGAGAAACTGCCCACATGCATTTTAAACCAAACCATTGGCTATAGTGAACTAATTCTATCAGCCAGTTTTTATTCACTCAGTACTTTGTTCCAATCCTAGTGACCTATCTACCTAGACAGCATTTTAAAGCAACAGGTGTGCTACAGATTTCAAAAGGTAGGCAGCAACATTATGCAGCCTTTTAAGATAATATTTAGCTAAAATCAAAGGCACCATTGCATGTGTTCTTCAAAGGGCCTGTTTACCCCTGGTCACTTCATGCGAAAAGACCAGGTTTAAATACCCTCTGAAACGCTTTTGGGACAGATTTAAATCAGATCCCTCTAATCACTTCAGAAAGTATTCTGAAACGCATTCCAGACGAAACTGGAATAGTGCATGTGGTTGTTGAAGCCACATGTCAATTTTGAGTATTTAGCGAGCCGCAAATGCACAAACTGCCACAAATGAAAATGAAAGTTCATCATTGCATCATAAACTTCTTCAGTAACAGTAGACTAAATTATCTTACCAGTGCTGATGCTGCTCTCTCTTCAATTGCGGTCTTTGATCTTGAAATTAGCTGATGATAAATAAAAATGCAGCTCATATCTTTTGCTTTCGTTGACATACACTCACTGTAAGAAATATTACAGACAACATATGTTTTCACATAACTCATCAAAATAAGTTAAGTATTAATTTCTTTGGTCAGTTTAATGTAATTTAAGTTGAAATGACTTAAATGTCCAAGTTGATTGTACTTAAAACATTTAAGGCAGCAACTTTTTTTACAGTGGGAATTGAAGATCGGATTTATACGTTTTGTGGAGACACATTTATGTCGCCAAGTGTAAAGTGAACCGTTTTAACAATTCAGTTTGCTATCCGATCAGAGGGAATAGGCTACTGGAAGTAAATAGGGACCATCAACTGTTTGGTAACAAACATTCTTCTAAATACTGTATCTTCTTTTGTATTCAGCAGAACAAAGAAATACAGGTTTGTAACAACTTGAGGGTGATTAGGCTAAATAATGACAGATTTTTAATTTTTGGGTGAACTATCCCTAAATGAATTAACTTGACTCGTTTGGTTTCAGTCTACTTTGATTACTGCTTTTCACCTAATATTGTAGAGATGCATATTGCAGATGTGGGGAGGAGATTGGCTGGCCACTATACTTCTTTTAAAAACAGTAAAAAATTGCTGACCCCAAACATTTGTATGTGGCTATTAATATTTCAGAATATAATGTATGATGTTTTACCAGTAGGTTCTTCTTTTTTTTTTGGAGAGCATAAAATGGACTGTGCACCTTTGTGGTGGCATCAACCACTTAGATGTGAGTGAGATAATATGTATTCTCCAGGTATATAGACGTCCTTGGAGGAGCACTATTTTTGTACGTAGATTATATCAAATCAGGGTGTCATTTCAGTTAAGATATTGACTATATGTAGGCGGTAGATATAAGCAGCTCACATGTGCAACTTTATACACACTTGACTCATTCACCCACATTCACACACGTACACCAAACTCTCTGTAGGCAATCCAAAACAATCATCCATAATCTTTTCTGAAAGCATGTTGAATAACACTAAAACACGCCACGGTACATTAAAGTCAGTTTTTTCCTCGAGGGCTCAGTCAACATTCGCGTACATAAATGAACTTGTGGTTACCGACTCTTATCTGGGAGGATCAATTGATTAGGTAATAAATCAGTCAACCCGTGCCCTAGGTTTCCCCCGCACCGAGCGGTTTGGGAGAGTCAGCCCAGCCCTGCAGCCAAAGAAGCGCGGCGCGGTGCGGCGCGGGCGGGGGCGCGGCAGGTGGTGGGTGCCGTGAGGTAACAGGAAGGGCTGGGCCACAGGTGAGAGAGGGAAAGACAAAGCAAACGGCAAGAGAAATAACAGCAGGTTCGAGGAGGAGGCAGAGTCAGACGGAAAGAGAGAGAGAGAAACAGGAATGCAGAAACTCCCTAGGCAGCGGCGCAATCCTCTGGAGAGAGAAAAGAGGAATTTTTATGTGCTGCAGGTGATCAGGGCTCGACACGGAGAGAGAGAGACAGAGAGAGAGAGAGAGAGAGAGAGAGAGAGAGGGGGGGGAGGGGGAGGGGGAGGGGGAGGGGAGGGGAGGGGGGTGGTTGCTGGACGAAGATGGGAAAGAAAAACTGACGACGAGCAGCGGAAGAAGGCGAAAAGACAGAATGAGAATGGAGGGAGCTATAAAGATGGACTAAATAGGCTGCTGCTGACGACGTGATGACAGACGAGTGATTTAATGCGTGATTGGCAGTGGAGACTTGCTCTCGAACTGCTGCACATATGGCGGAAAGATAGAGGCAGACGCGATGGCACGAGAAAAAGGCTTCGGAAAAGGGCCTTTTAAAGTAAAACAAATAAAACTACTTTACAGTCGCGCAGATGCATAAACAATCTCTCGCACTGATTCAGTGATGCGACACGTGATGACACACACACACACACACACACACAGGCGCACAATGCCTCCTTTGTTGCCTATGTGTGGTCATCCATTTAGGGGCCGAAGCCGGCTGGACTCTGCATTACGCATTTCGCTGAGTCGTCGGCCATGTGTGTGTGTGTGTGTGTGTGTGAGAGAGCGAGAAAGTGTTCCCCCTCACCAAACTCATGTTTTCCCGTAATTTGTGATAATTGCACATAAAAGAACGTCACACCCCTGTGTGTGGGTGTGGTTGTGCCGTGATAACTCCAGTGCAGGTGTGTTGCTCAAAGGTAAACACAAATTATCATTGATCCTTTAATTTTACCCCAAACATAGCCTGAGGAAAAGAAACATTGAGCACCTGAACTTTCGTTCATTTGATTATGTTGTACTGTGATGTTTGTGCCATAAGTCAGTATGACATGTGACATTTTGTTTTTATCTTGTGTAGCTATGTAGCCTACAGTATGTTTTGGGGACAAATATATACCCAGAAATGAGTTAAACCTAATAAAAAAAACTCCCATGGGGACATCCTTGTAAAAATGATGGGATCCATTAAAAAATAATATCTGTTACAATATACTTGTGTTCATATTGCAAAACACTTGTGCTGCTTTTGAGGTGGGATACAGGTAAGGGACAGATTATTGGTATGGGGACGTTTAAGGTGTAATGGAAGGTCAACAATGGGTTACACTTTTAAGGTGACGTTGTTACATTGTACTTACTCAAATAAGTAGCCTACTGAGTAATATTAATTAACTACATGTACTTACTATAGAGATATGGTTAGGGTTTGGTTTATTGTTGCTTGTAATTATGCATCATTTTCTGTTAATAAAAAATTTACTGTGTGTTAATGTACCCAACAGTGTAATTACAGAATGCAATTGCAGAAATGAACGCATGTATTTTTAAAATACAAAACCATGTATGTACACAATAAGTGCATTTTTTTCAAATTATTAATTTAAATCTCACTAAATCAGTTAATATGAAGTGGAGCCTTTCTAACATAAAAACAATAGAAGTCTATGCAATGTTCCCATTTAGATAGTGAAGTAAATGTGTGTGTGTGTGTGTGTGTGTGTGTGTGTGTGCCAGTAGGTGAGCACTAGGGAAGAGGAGAGGCGTGAGAGAGAGATAGAGGGGAAGAGAGGGATGAGAGGATGTGGGATTACATGAAAGAACAAAGTGGTCATAAATTTCGCTCAGACAGACGAATAAAACTCGCTATCCTCCCAGTCCCTCTGATTTTTCCTCAAGGGGTAACAGTACACACACACACACCCAAAGTGTAGTCAGTAAAGGTCTTTTGTACTCTCAAAAAAACATATGACATCATGATGTCATACCCCAGAGAAATAAATAGTATTAAATAAATATAACAGACATATACACACATACAGAAATCAATGTACAGACTGTAGCCTACACAAACACTCATATTTATACACCCTCTCATCTGCATTAGAACTAATTTTCATGTTTGTAGAATCCCTTATCTATGAAAAAAAAGCTCTGTGGTGGTAACATGACTATCATATTTATATACAGTGGTATTTATATTAAGTCCTATTTCAAAGAGTTCCAATGGTATGCCTTGTCAAAAAAAAAAACATTCCATGGTACTGACTGATTGCCATGAAACTATGTTAAAAATCAAATACCATGGTACATTATGGTACTTTTTGTGCTTTTTTTGTAACACTGGAGTATCATGTAAATGCCATATATTATTATATACTCTGGTATTTCTCTGATACCCCAATGAAACTTCAAGAATACTGTTATCTTTTTTTAAAAATGGGAATACTGTGGTACTGAATATTCACCATATTCACATATTCACACGTATTTACATAGTACTTCACATTTTCCTACAAAAAATACCATGGTATTACCACTGTAATCTTCCAGAAAACACAGTATTATCATGGTATCATGCCAAAACACATAGTAATACTGTGGTACTTTGATAGATACCATGGTACTAAATTATTTCCACATTCACGTACCATGGTATTTACATAGTACTGCACGTGTCTACAAAAATCACCATGCTATTCTCATTGTACATTTCTAGAAAACAGTATTACCATGGTACCATGCCCGAAAATGTTATAAACCTTTTGGAATACTATACTTTCATGGTCACTTTTCTGTTCGTACACACACCATCTGAGCATCAAATTTGTGCATTTGTTTCCAAATGTGTAGGTGTGTATTTGTGTGTGTCTGGAAAAAGACGAGTCAGTGTCAATGAGGCATTACAGACTGAGTCTGACTCAGTTTGTGAGGCAGCAAAAAAATCTCCATTGTCTCTTTAGTTATGCCACATTTCCTCCACTTTGCCCATTGACCCTTTCACTACTGCATGACTCCAAACATGATTCACTTTCCTTCTGCTGAATCACGTCTCGCTCTCTCTTCCCTTTGTCTGTGACGTACTGGCGGCTCTTTTCTGTTTGGAGATTTAGTGCAAAGCGTGACCATCTGAAGTCCTTAGATCTCCATCCATAGAGCATGAATCAATCTGTTTCACAAACACTTCTGCTCTGTTCCAAAACCTAGTGAGCTGCTACCACAGGCAGCATTTTAAGGCATCATATCCAAGCTCCTGACATGGACGACATTTGGTTTTGACCAAAATGAGGCAGGAACAATCCCGGAATGCATTGCTAAAAGCCTAATGAAAAAAAAAGAATTCAACATGGTGGCTGAAGCATTAGAAATCTCGATTAAAACATATGTATGTTTCATTCAATGTCGAAAAGTATCAAAAGTTAACTGCCTGCCTGACTATTTTACCCAAAATGTATGCATTTTGTGCTTTTTATTCTAATTGGAGTGACTTGTTGTTAGCTTAGCAACAAGCTATCAGCAAACTCTGTTGGAATCAGTTGGATCTTCCATGTGGAGTGTTCCAGATCATTCATTTATTAAGTTAAAATGCTGTATGCCACATTTACTGTTGTTCGGCATATTTTTGTGGGTGAAATCCAGTCATTTCAATAGGAATCCATGCAATTGGGAATTTTGCATAAATGCGAAAGATTTCGCAACAGGTTCTAGTTGGTCATGTGAATTTGCAGAGAACTGCTAGGTCTGAAAGTGTCTTCTGTGTGAGCTGTCCTTCATACATCGCTACACTATTGACAATAGGCAACCTTTTTTCGTCCATGAAATTTCGTTAATGTGACCGCAAGTTGTTAGAAGGCAGCGAGGCAGCTCACTAGGTTTTAGACCCGAGCCTTTGTTCTCGCTCAAGCGCGTAGCCGTTTCTTCAGTCTGGTGAAGTCTTTTGCTGATCTCCACAGCCAGCTCTGCAGCTCCCGCAGAACCCAAAATCCCTCAACTTTCCGGGAGAAGTCATTAGGAGTGGGATGTGATGACAGCACAGGGGCCGCCAGCAAAGCGTGAACCTCCGTGGCCGGCCCTCCGTACTGATAGAGGAGCGAGAGAGGAGAGAGACCAGCGTGACGAGACGGCAGGGAACGGATAGATCGACGAGGATGGAGGGATGGCGAGGAAAAGAGTAGGGGCTGCTTTTGGTATCCGTCTCCGACTTTTAAAATTGTGTAGTTCATGTTGTTCAGTTTGATCATTTTCTCCTCTTCCATGCTCAGCAGTCTTCTCCTTTTCCCCCATCTCTCCATTCCTTCCTCCTTCTCTCCCTCCTCTTTGGCGACCCAACTCTCTCCTTCTTTCCTCCTCCCTCTCCTCCTACTCTCCCTGTCTCTGTCCCGCTTGAGATCCGCCCGAGTGGTTCCCTCTCTCACACCGGAGGCGGTGTGAGCGCCTTTGTTTCGAGGGACGTAACTCTGTAGAGGGGCGGGGCTGTTCTCGCTCACGCCCTGAAACTGTGATGACATGGGTGGGGCGTATCCTTGAGCGGGCGTGGTGTATCCTGTGGAGGGTGGCAGGTTGGTGTAGCCCAGGGCGTTCATCAGGCCGGATATTGAGCCGAGTAACCCGCTGAGGCCGGAGCAGAAGTGCAAGAGAGAGCTCTGGAGGTACGGGCACAGGGTGGAGCGGGCCAGCTCCCTCACCGCACACAGGAGAATGCTGTACGCCCGCTGGTTCTGTGCCAGACGGGCACCGTTCTCCAGCCCGCGCCACAAGTCCACGCGTGTAGCTGCACTAGGCACAGACAGAGAGGAGCTGTTGGGACGTGGAGGAGAGAAGCCGGGATCACTGAATGGAGGCCCAAGATATGACAGCTGAGGACCAGAGATGAGGAGAGATATTAGAAAACAATTACACTGATTCTGTCAGGTTTCCTTTTAGGCACTTCAAGACCTCATGAAATCAAAAGTGCATGCTAGTGCAATTGTATTTACCGTGGACAAGTTCTTTAGATTTTTGAAATATTATTATTTTAAGAACTGATCACTAAAAGGTTCTTTAGGGAACCCGAATATTCTTCTGTTGCTCTGCTATGAAAATTCCATTTTGGAACCTATATTTTTTAGAGTGTGCACTCCTAGAAGATGCAGTCATCATTTACTCACCCGCAGGTTGTTCCAAACCTGTATGAGTTTCTTTGTTCTGCTGAACACAAAGGAAGATATGTTGAAGTTTGTTACTAGGCCGCTTTAGGCCACCATTGACTTCCATAGTAGGAAAAAAAATACTATGGAAGTCAATGGTGCCTCAGAACTGTTAAGTTTCCCACATTCTTCAAAATATCTTACTCTGTGTTCAACAGAACAAAGAAATGTATGCAGGTTTGGAAGAACATGAAGGTGTGTAAATGATGACAGATTTTTCATTTTTTGGGTGAACTATCCCTTTAAATATTAAATACCATCTGTTTCTGACTAGAAAGTAGCAAGTCACATGCTGGTTGTTTGTTTTTGTTTAGTTGGCATGTTTGTTGGCCAAAATTTTTTATTCTTTCATCATTTACTCAACCTCATGTTATTTCAAACCTCTACGACTTTCTTTATTTTGTGGCCAAAAACTGTCTGGTTACCAACATTCTTCAAATATCTTCTTTTAGATTCCGCAGAAGAAAGAAAAGTTTTGGAACAACATGACGGTGACTTAGTAATGACAGAATATTCATTATTTGGATGAACTATCCCTTTAAAGTTGCAAAGAAAGTAGTGTATACTTTAGTAGTAGTGACAAATCTTTTCTTCTGTATTGTGACGTACGTCCGAGTGAAAAAGAATATTGAAAAAGAAAACTTGGTACTTAAAAATATGTACTTGGTTTCTTGGTTCCACTCAAAAGTGGAGGCAGATGAACGTGAGCGTGCAGGGACGGGTTTAATCGACTAAATTATATGAGTCCTGAATAGTACACCAGAGAGAAGTTTAAATTAACTAAAGGATATTGACTAGGTAATTTGAAAAGGACATGCCCTGGTGTGTCCCACCCATACTTCCTGTTTCATTAGCAAGTAAACACATAAACACAGTGAACAAAACTACTATCAAACCATTTAAAAGTGTCTTTATACACCATTAGCTGGCAAAAGTTAGGTCAGTTACGAGATACTAGAAACAACTATAAAACTAGAGCATGTATCACAATACAGTCAGGAAGAGGCAAAAGAGATAAAAAGAGAGTGAGGACGAGAGCATCCACAGGAAAACATCTATAAACAAAAACGTCATTTATCACCACACACTGATAAAACACACACACACACACACACAGATTGTGACTCACGTAGGTGTCTCTGATCTCCTTCAGCTGGTGGTCCAGGTATTTGGTCAGCTCGTATGTTCTCTCTATCGAGCTCCTCTCATTGGACAGCATGAGTGTGCGGTCCAGCGCCTGAACACACCCCACCAAAAACAGCAGCACAGCAACCTCAGCAACTGGAATACAGTGAAAACAGGGATTGAAGTCGCGTAAAAAATGCACAACTGACAATATAATGTCCAATTCTCTTGTTTGGATCCATTTTGCCATTTCAAATTTTTTAAGTACAATCAACTTGTATGTTTAAGGCATTTCGAATTAATTTACGTTAAACTAATTTAAAAGATGAGCTGAATCTTGTGTAACTCATAAAAAAGTTAGCAAATTATTTTTGATGAGTGAAAACACATGTTGTCATAACGTAATGATCATTTAATTTTTTACAGTGTAATAAGTTTTTATTTCTCACAAAACACAAATGAAGACTGTGATTTTGTTTGAGGAATAACACGAAGCAGAGAAAATCTGTCAGTAATCAGCTCTGAATAAATGTTTGGATTATAAGAGTTCACAGAGATTATGGTGCGTCGTTTTTTGTAATATAGTGGTTTTAACTGTAATTCTTTTGAGGTATTCAGAATTAAACAGTTAGTTTTATGTTATACTTTGATTATAGAGATTACAATTTCATGCGGATATGTCTGGCACTGCTTCTGCTACTGGCCTCTGGTACGGTTTATTTGTAGAGAGAGAGAAGTTCTGCATGATTATTAAAGGATTTATGTTCATACTGAAGCGGGCCATAAAAGGTTGAAATAAATTTTACATACAGTATATTTAACCGATATGTTTTCACATATCTTTACTGCTAAAATGTCCCTTACTGCAATATTTTAATGCATTAATTTCAGCATGAAATGAAAATTCACCGTGGCATGTTACTGATCTTATCATCTTATTGATCTTATTGCATAATGTTCTTTTCTTTCTTTCTTCTTTCTTTCTTTTTTTCTTTCTTTCTTTCTTTTTTGACCTTAAAATTTTTAATCAAAATGTTAATGTCATAACCCAATCAATCTTATTTTTTTTTTTATAATTATTTTCAGCCAGAACAGAATATCTTTTTCTGTTTCATCATTAATGAGATTTATAAATTTTTTATTTATGATACACTGTAAAAAGTGATCAGTTGACTTGAAAAAAGTGGAGAAACTTCACGCGTAATTGAAAAAATTAAGTTATGGGAACTTGACAATTTCACATAACTTAATTTTTTTAATTACGCATTAAGTTTATTTACTTAATCATTTTAAGGTAATGGGTTTCCTCACTTTTTTAATTTAAGTCAACTGATCACTTTTTACAGTATGGCCCCAAACGTAGCCTATATTTGAACACAATCCTTAACATTTTCCTTCAGTCAACACATAAATAACAAAACTTCAAAGCAAGATGCAATTAAATAACATTAAAGATTCCAAAAAGTTTTTTTTTTTTTTTTTTGCAGCAATGTCACATAGAAGAACATTTTCAGTTCCTCAGAACCGTTCAATGGACAGGTCTTAACATTCAAACAGAATGCATTTTTTTCATTTCACTGCGCTACTTTTTCACTGTTCTTCATTGTAAACACGTGCTATACGGACATGTTTGACCATTGTTTGACCAAACTTTCTCGCATGACACGGCAGTCAAAACATTTTCAACTTTGAAAAAACGCATCTCTAGACATTGCGCTTTTTTGCTAGCTTTTTTTGCTCTACTGAACTCGTGATTTAACTAGCCCTAAAAGAGTATATGCTTGCAGAGCTAACCTAACTTTTCTGAACTATTTTTTGCAATGCCTTTAAACATTCTATAATGTTTGCCAAACAGAAAGTGTCAATAAATTTTGTCATAATTTTCAACCATTTATCTATAGTATCATTTGACAAATAGCACAGTACTTTGTGTGTGTGTGTGTGTGTGTTTTAGCTCAGGGGTGTGAGTGTGTGTGTGGTCCTCTACTCTGGGACATGTTTTTGTTTTGGAGTGTGTTTGTAGGTTTCTGTTTTGGATTATGTGTATATACATGCCTGTACACAGATCAGTGCATTTGTTACATTTGGTGTTGTGTGTGAGTGTGTGTAAGTGTGCCCATCAAGAGACCCTTTTAGACCAGTGTCATCAGAAATCACGCTGGGAAAATGGGAGCAAATGAGAATGAACCTCGGACTTCGAAAAGGGTCACACAGTGCTCCTATTATGTGTGTGTGCGAGCCTCAGGGAGTCATCCGGCCCAAACACATCTCACCCAGTGTCTCTGTTCTTTTTCTTTTTTGTGTTAAGCATTCAGAGGAACATGGCAGAGATGTGTAATTACTTGTTTGAGGCATTGTGTTTTCAACAGGTGTGAAATATGTGCACCTCCTCCCCTTTGCTTTTCCTTTTTATCTCTGTTCGTCTCCTCTTCTTGAACCCCCCATCATACCCATTTTTTCCCAATCCTTTCTTCTCCCAGATCTCTTCATCACGATCGCGCGTTTGTCTCGCTGTCACACATTGTTTCTCTCTCCTTCCCCTCATATTGCTCCTGTCAAGTTTTGTAGCTTCTCACACACACGCCTATGTTTCCTCCCCTTCTTTAAAGTGGTTTATCTCCTTTTTGCCCCCGGCCAAAATAACAACAGCTTATTAACCTCGATTAGCCCTGCCAGTTTTTCTTTTCAACTCCGTTCCTCTCTTTTTTTTTCTCCCATTCTTTCTACTCTAATTCACTCATTCCCTTCAAGAGGGAAGAATTCTCATGAAACGCTCATCTAAAATGCTACCTGAAACGCACATACACACACACACACACTCCTGACACACCTTTTCCTCAACCCAAGGTCACAATAATCGTCAAAGTCTTTCAGGAAGATAAGTAGTCGGGAGTGGAAGAGTTCAGCAGTGCATCTCAGATGGATCCAAAATCCTGATCCAACATAATCGGCTTATTGAAAACATCAGATATTGAATCATGTTTCTGTGTGTTATAGTAAAAAATAAGAAAAGAGATATACATATCCATTAAAGTCTTATAAACACTGACTGACATCTTATTCTTATTATAATTGTCTTTTGTTCCAACAAATAACTGGATAAGAGTACCGTGAGGAACATTTTATTGCTCCGAGGTTTCTCTTTTAGAGCTCAGGAGACTTTTTAAAGCATTAACATTGACTCAAATGTTTTATATTTCCGAGGAGTAATAGTGATAGACAATTGTTACTGTACAATATAAAAATAAAGGTTTTTTTATGGCTTTGATGGTTCCATGAATAACTTTCCATCGCACAAAAGGTTCTTTATAGTGGAAAAAAGTTTGTTGGGTTATTAAAATGTTCTTTTAACTATATGGTTCTTTGTGAACCAATGACATCATCTTTTGGAACCTTTATTTTTAAGAGTTTAAAATCTTAAAGCTTTAAAATAATGTCTGACATCAGAATTTGATACAAAATATTTGAGTTTATGTTGTGAGATCTCAAAATTTTTAATGCAGACTTTGGTATCTTGGCTTCGAGACACTTTTGAGGTCTCTAAGAAACATGCGATTACAAGGGACTTTTTCTCTGGAAAAAAGTTGGAGAAGTAAAGGCGCCATATAACATAATTATTTTAACAGGATATCCATAATTCGAAAGAAAATATGAGTGGGATTTGCCTGTACAAAAATCATTCGATGGTTGTCGCCGGGCAGAAATCGTAAATCTGATTGCTCAGAAAAGCAACATCACAAATCTCCTCAACAATCAGCATTATTTGACGTCACAGCGTTTAATTTCAATCCATATACATTCGAGCAATAATAATAGAAATGTTTCTCAGCAAACATTTAAACTCTCTGTTGATTTGTGAACTGCTGTTTTTCTCATGGCATAGTAGATATAATCGAGAATCACATGAAGAATGTTGTTCTCTCTTATTGCTTATTTGGATGTAAGCACAACAGCTCTAAAACAGAGCACTGGCATATTTACATAACCCCAGAAACAAATCCCCCGCGACTTTATTGAATAACCACGGCTTTCATTAGGACAGATCTCTCTCTCTCTCTGTATGCGTGTGTGTCTTTGCATAGAGCCTACAGCTGGCAGCAATGATATGATGTCAAATCGGTATATCAGTCAGTTGCTCTGTCTTTCTCTCTGTCTCACACACACATGCACACGTAGCCTCTCGGCTTCCATCTTCTGACTGATTTGTTGCCTCTGTGTTAACACTAAACAGACGAGTCTTGGAGGCTCCAGTCAACAATACCAAGAATTCAGCATTATGGTGCAATATCGTAAAACATGTTCCCTTCTATCACATCATATAAAGTTATATTGCCCATATGATGGGCTGGTCAGTTCAGTGCACAAAGAGGATAGTCTTTCATATTCATGAGCGAGTGTGTGTGTTTGTGAAAGGGGTCAGGGTCATGTTGTGTGTCTGTGTACAGTTAAAGTAGAGATTTATGTGCAGTCTGCACTCAATCAAACATGCATTCCTTCACTGACTAGACACACACACACACACACACACACACACACACACACACACACACACACACACACACACACATATAAACTAACTTGCAGGGCACTCAGAAGGATGTTAGAATATAAATGCATCCGTTACATACATGATGGACGTCAATTGTTTCTAGATACATCAAACCAGGTTTCACTCGCTCGTTCACACACTTGCTCCCCGTGATCTCTACAAGGGGACATACACTCCTCAATCTCCCCGAGGATGCTTAGTTTGAAATTTAAATTGATGGAAGTTGGCCTCAAACGTTGTCGGCTTTGCCAAGGACCTTCAGAACAAAGCAGGAATGGACAATAAAACCTGCGTTAACAAAAACCCTCACGGTCCTCACATCTCTGATCTTTTTTCTCATGCTTTTTTTTGTCGCATTTTTTTTTCCAGTCCCAATTCGGGTGCACTTTGTAATTACCTTTCCTTTTTTCTCTCTTGCTTTTTTTAATTATCTCTTCCCTCCCCCCCTCACCATTTCCCCATCTCTCTGACTCAAGTTTCTCATTTTACGTCGCCCAAAACGACCCGCTCTTGAAAATAAATATAACAAAATGAAGAGCAACTATCTGTACATCCAATCTAGAAGATCAAATATGGAACGAAAGAGATGGAAAGAAAAAAGAAAGAAAAAAGAAAGAAGTGGGAGAGAGAAAGGGGCTTGGTGAAGCGAGGGGCCATGTTAATTTGGGAAAAATGTAAACAGCATGTGTAACTGTTCAAACCGTGACCAACTCATTTTATATCATTCCCCTGTGCTCGCTCTCTCCTTTTTCTTTTAGAGGGAATCTGGGCTGTGTTAACCCTCTTCCCTTTCCTCCATCACTCCATCTCTCTCTTTCTCCTTAAGCCTTTCACTTCCTGAAGCTCTTCATCCCTCTACCTCGTTTATAGATGCTCGCTCTCTCTCTCTCTCTCTCTCTCTCTCTCTCTCTCCTCCCCAAAAACCCACTTTCTTGTCCGCATCTTTGCGTGGATTCAAATGCAAATGCATGGGGCGCTGTGACATGTTAATGGTTTGGGGCTTCTTTTTTTCTGAAACCATCTGTGTGAGTTTGAGTGTATTTGGCAGTTTGGGCTGTGTGATAGATGCATGTGTATATGCATTTGGGGCAAGCGTGCACACGGGACAAAATTAACTGTAACACGGAAAAAGAGAATGTGTGTGTGAGCGTGACAGACTGCTCTGCTGCTTTGTTCAGGCGCAAATCGCATCATTTCGTCACACACTCTTCCTCCTTTTCACAGGCTCCCTGAAGACAGGTGGTGTGTATGTGTGTGGGTTTGTGTGTTTAGACCCTGACTAACATGAATCATGTACTTTCTCATATCAGTGTCGGTTAACAAGACAGGGGCGAGCTTGCCCTATGAACCACATGCACTTGAGAACAAGAAGAGAAGCATATAGTATATGCGTGTGCACAGGTTTGGCTATATTCGTGGGGAACAGAATTATGGAAATGTGGTGAAATGTGACAAAAATGAGCGTGTGAGAACATTTGAAGAAGTCTTCTATTTGAAAGGCTCTTAAATGCATTAAATCTTCAGAAATCAACAGGTTTGTGTGAGAGTTTGGGTTTAGGAATGACATCACCTCTATTGAGATACCAGCATGTTTTTGAGTTTGATACTGATATTTTTGGAAATACTTTGGTTTGTTATAAAAAGTCATTGTAGTGTGAAAAAAAAAACTTTTGTTTATTAAAAATATATATAATAATTGACTTATTATTAGAACAAAACAATATCTGAACACTTTAAAAAATTATATGATCCATATGATATGACAACATATGTTTTTACATTGCTTTAACTCATTGAAATAAGTTAAGCAATTTTCAACTTTTTTTATAAGTTATAAAAGATTCAACTCATCCTTTAAGTCATTTTAATATAATTTAAGATGAAATGACTTAAACATCCAAGGTGATTGTACTTAAAATTAATTTTTTTTTACAGTGGATACACATGTAATTTCTATAATCCATCTACACTTTCTTTATCATCTAATAGCCTATGTTTTGTGAAATTCACAACAAACTGGATAAACTCAAATTTCTTTACACACACAACAACAATGTCTAATTTTAATCTGAAATTTTCTATTACACGTCATCTTCAAGTTTCACTAATTTAACATAGGCTATGCAAATAAAAATAATAGACCTTTAGAGCAACAATTTAATCGATTATTTTACACGAAAAGCAAAGCTTTTTCCGAGCTAAAGACGTTTCGTTAACTTGCTTAAACGAAATTCACTTATTTTGCTGCACTGAATGCTTAGGCCTCTCAAAAGCAGACTTTCAGGGAATCAATCTTTGAGAGCTTTTGAAATTGTTTTTAGAACAGAAAATAGTAGGCTATCACATGCGCAAGAAAACTAAAGATGCATTCACTCTATTTTCTCCTTCTGGCGACCTTGCAAACAAATTTAGCAAACATAGGCTATACACACACACAAACACACACACACAAACATTAAGGACTTTAAAGCTCCGAAAGTAATAAACAATTAGCCTATATTTAAATAGTTATATTTCATAATTATCTAACAATAATAATAATTGTCAATACCAAAATGTGAAAAGCCAAAGTCACTCATCATCACTTACCTTTCCAGCGACGCATTTTAATTGGAACAAATCCTCTATTTCCGTTCTGGTCCGTTTATCCTTCCTGAGGTTCTGAAGGAGTTTTTGATTAAATAAAATGAACCCTGTTGTTTTCGTGTGCTGCCCGGTGATTTAGTAAACTCTCCCAGAGCTTTTTTTCAAACCTGGATTAGTCTGCGTGTGCCTGGAGCGCTATATAAAGAGACATATAATAAATACCTGTCGTGTGAATGTAAAAAAAAAATCGAATAAAATAAAAAGAGTAAATAAATACAGTAGCCTAAATAAAGTCTCTAAAGCAGAGAGTGAGCGCGTGAAGTGATTGACAGCTGTCGGGTGACCGCGTGCGGGCGCGTGCTCTGATATCCAGGTGAGTGTCGATGAAACTGACTGAGTGACTGACTGAAGTGAATTTATACACATGCCTGAGAAAAAGTTCTGTCCCCCGGCCTCTCCTCCTCCCCCAGTCCCGCTCTCTCTCTCTCCTCCTCTTCATGATTCACTGTTGATTCATCTTCTCTGAAGTGAAGGACCCTGCCACGAGACTCTGAAACCACAAAGCTGGGAGGAATTACACTCCTGACAGATATTTCATAATTCCGCCATTTATTTTCTCACCAACAACATAGCCAGTGTGTTTTTTTTTCCTCGGGTTCGGTGACTCAATTATAATTTGGCATTGAGTTATTCCTTGAGAACGGGTAGTGTTTAGACTGGTGTGTTTTGACCTAGTCTCGTGCTTGATGTGTGTCATTCCTCTGGTATTACCTTTATTGACAGTGAGATTATTGAGATTTGAAGTGCTACATGCGTGGGTTATTTCAGAGGTGTGTAAGTGGATAAGCACTTCATTTCACAGGCAGCATGACATTGAAAGAACAGGACGGGATTAACACTGTGATTATTGTTGTGAGCCTGTGATGTTTGACTGATCACCGTCCTGATGTTAGATGTGATGATTCGTGATGCTGCTGGCGTCCTCTGCTGTTTAACACTGGGATCTTATACAGCGCTTTTTTATTTTTATTTTTATTTTATTTATTTTTTAAACTTCTTCATTCAAGAAACATTATGCAAATATACAAACATCTTCAGGAGAACATTAAAGTTCAAAAACATTCGTATGAAAAGGCAGATAGGCCTATTCTAAAATATTATTGTTGATGGTTTAACTTAAAAAAGTGAGTAGGCCTAACCTGGTTGCCTTAATTTTGAGTTCATTGAAATAAAAAAAAAGTTAGTTGATACAATGAAGGAGATTGGTTCAAATCAACAGCAACTTGCATTATAAGTTGAGTTGACAAAAGAAAAAATGTTGTGATAACAAATCAGGAACTACTGCTGTGTGTGTGTGTGTGTGTGTGTCCATTTACAAGAGGAAAGACGAGGGATAAAGAGACAGATAAAGGGTTAAGGGAATATACACTCACCGGCCACTTTATTAGGTACACCTGTCCAACTGCTCCTTAACACTTAATTTCTAAGCAGCCAATCACATGGCGGCAACTCAGTGCATTTAGGCATGTAGACATGGTCAAGACAATCTCCTGCAGTTCAAACCGAGCATCAGTATGGGGAAGAAAGGTGATTTGAGTGACTTTGAACGTGGCATGATTGTTGGTGCCAGAAGGGCTGGTCTGAGTATTTCAGAAACTGCTAATCTACTGGGATTTTCACGCACAACCATCTCTAGGGTTTACAGAGAATGGTCCGAAAAAGAAAAAACATCCAGTGAGCGGCAGTTCTGTGGGCGGAAATGCCTTGTTGATGCCAGAGGTCAGAGGAGAATGGCCAGACTGGTTCGAGCTGATAGAAGGGCAACAGTGACTCAAATAACCACCCGTTACAACCAAGGTGGGCAGAAGAGCATCTCTGAACGCACAGTAAGTCGAACTTTGAGGCAGATGGGCTACAGCAGCAGAAGACCACACCGGGTGCCACTCCTTTCAGCTAAGAACAGGAAACTGAGGCTACAATTTGCACAAGCTCATCGAAATTGGACAATAGAAGATTGGAAAAAACGTTGCCTGGTCTGATGAGTCTCGATTTCTGCTGCGACATTCGGATGGTAGGGTCAGAATTTGGCGTCTACAACATGAAAGCATGGATCCATCCTGCCTTGTATCAACGGTTCAGGCTGGTGGTGGTGGTGTCATGGTGTGGGGAATATTTTCTTGGCACTCTTTGGGCCCCTTGGTACCAATTGAGCATCGTTGCAACGCCACAGCCTACCTGAGTATTGTTGCTGACCATGTCCATCCCTTTATGACCACAATGTACCCAACTTCTGATGGCTACTTTCAGCAGGATAATGCGCCATGTCATAAAGCTGGAATCATCTCAGACTGGTTTCTTGAACATGACAATGAGTTCGCTGTACTCAAATGGCCTCCACAGTCACCAGATCTCAATCCAATAGAGCATCTTTGGGATGTGGTGGAACGGGAGATTCGCATCATGGATGTGCAGCCGACAAATCTGCGGCAACTGTGTGATGCCATCATGTCAATATGGACCAAACTCCCTGAGGAATGCTTCCAGCACCTTGTTGAATCTATGCCACGAAGAATTGAGGCAGTTCTGAAGGCAAAAGGGGGTCCAACCCGTTACTAGCATGGGGTACCTAATAAAGTGGCCGGTGAGTGTACAATAGGGAAACAATAACAAAAGATAGATCATTAGAGAGAGAAAAAAATCTATATGAGAGAAAGCTGGTTAAACCTGAACATCAGAGCCATTACAAAGGAATCGTTCATATTGTTTCAGGAATCTTTCATATTTTAAAAGACAAGCAGTGAGTCTATCTCAATCAGAAAATGTGAGAGAGTATGTGATCCCATACATTTCTGTTTATGAATGAAAAATTTGCCAAACAAAATAAAAAAAGTTGAAAATATGTTCTTTAGATTTGTTGGAGTCAGTGTAATAACAGATAATATCTTTTTGATTGCGAAGGGTTTTATTTCAATGGAAATATAAGTTAGATCAAAAGAATACAATAAATAAATAGAATAAATAATGTTTCATCTTCGTGACCACAAAATGTACAAGTACACGGAATATCAACATATTTGGACACCGTTAAATTAACAGGGTCTTATGTATATTTTAATATACATAAGTGCATATTAAAATTAATATTAATATTTTAAAGTGCATCTGAATATGTCTCAAATAATAAAAATACATGGATAAAATTGTGTAGAAAGTTTATTTTATCTTTAACTGTTGGCTGTATAAATAGGCTGCATTTATTATAAGCAGAAGCTAAAGCAAATGTTTAAAAACTAAAATCAGGCTTTATTGTACTGTTTTGTTTTTTGTTTTGTTTTTTTGCAGGGCAGTTAAAAAACAAGAAATTTTACAGAAAGCCAAACTACTTAGCATTTGGAAACCCACTCTGTAGCATGAAGTCAAAGATGTGAGGGAACGAATACAGACTTTCTTTTAATATTCAAATATTATTATTATAATATGCTGTTTATATGAATTTAATTAAGCAGTTCTTATTGTTTCATAGCCCATTAATAATAAACATTTTACATTAAAAGTGTTTTTAATTATATGAGGTTATATTTTTGACACTTTTTAGTACGGGAAATATTTTCTGAAAAATATGTCAGGAACATGTGAGTGCGGAGTCATGGAAACGCGTGACCTTTCAACACTTCTTCCGGGTTACTGTCTTTCTTCAGAGAACCCGGAGGTTTGACGCGGGAAACCGGAGAATAGAAGAGCTTGATCATTGCCGTTATTTGTGTTTTCATCAAATTTCTTCAACACCGGGAAACGCGCTTATACGTTCATAAAGTCGTTCTTCGCCCAAAGTAAGTGCTAAATACGTTTGTGTACTAATGATGATCTTAAATTAAGCCGGCTGAATGAATGTCGCCCGCTCCACATGTACTGCAGTGTGCAAACACTGGTGGTGTCCCAAAACACAGCGAGCTTTCCTACATAGACAGCATGTTATGTCCTCAATAGCGCTTTCGAATCCCCTGAAATTATCTCTAGAATCCAACCGTTAAAACCATAACGTTAGACTGTTAAATAATAGTTTGAAACGCACGATGAACAAAATGCTGTCTAGGTAAACAGTTCAGCAAGTTAGAGACACTACCTCTGATGAGGGAGAAACACTAGCAACTCCCAATCTGAATATGACTGGACTCACAATACAGCTCGTGAAGAAGTGAATTAAAGCCTTCAGAGCAAGACTAACTGATATCAATCATTTATTTATGAATGCGTGCTGAAGTAGGATCCGCATATTAGTATACTAACTTACTCGTACTACTTACATACGAGTGGCATACTAGTATGTGGTTCCGGTGTTATTTCTGTGTTGATATTAATATTTATATTTTACAGAGATGGGAGACACTCTGGAGTTTAATGACATCCATCAAGAGTCGAAGGGATCTTGGGTAGGTGAACTTTCACTCGAATATGGAGTAAAAAAACAACAAAAAAACAGCAACTAGCAAACAGTAGAGTGACCCCTAGGTGTCGCAGTTTGACCTTTCACCTCCTCACCAGAACATGGCTGTGTTTAGAACAGAATTCTTGAACTCTGCTAGTATTTCAAGATGAACACTTACTGGACTGAAGCAACTTTTACTTGATTATCCAGCGTCATTTTTTTTTTAGAAAAAAACATGTTAAAATGTATCAAATATGATAGAACAGGGTTTTGAGGAACGTTTGTTTATTCATCTATCAATCGTGATTATATGTTTTGCCCCCACAGTAAAAACTACAGTGCTTTGATCAAAACTAAGCATTTAAATATCTAAATAGTGACAACTGGTATTTATGCATTTTATGGAAGTCTGCTATAGTGTTACAAAGATCTTGTTGATGTAAATTACAGGCTTTGAGAATTTCCTCATACTTTTTGGTCCTGTAAGTGTAAATACCCGCAACTGCTGCAAATTGCATATTTTTGCTCAGTTTGGGCCTTTGAATTTAAAGGGTGTTTTTTTTTTTTCCTGGAGTGTGAGCTCCATATTCTCACTATCAACAACAAATAAGATACAAAACATAAAACGCATGTGCAGACGTTTTATGAAGCCTTTAATATTTTGTCTAAATGTTCAATAAACTGAGTTTTCTCACTATTTCATATGTCGGGGTTAAAATCAATACACAGAAGTATGCATTGTGCAGTGTTGCATGCATTTGTCAATGCATTGAGAAAATGTACATACTGTTCACAGCAATGATGTGCCCTCCCAAACATATCACGAGTTACACTTACTCAGAAACCCTGCTGGCTTTGTCTTTAGACGGAAATTTTAAGAATGTACAGAAAATATGTAATATCCATGAAGTCCTTTAACCGTACAGAAAAACAACAGAAGCGTAGTGAATGATCTATAATTGCTCACCACACATTTCTCTCTGTTTGTGTGTGTTGTCAGAACGATGGCCGTCTGAGGTTCAGCAAGCAGTCTGTGGTCTATAAAAGCCATAAAACAGGGAAGGTGGACAGTATCCCGGGGCCTGAACTCTCTGCGGCGCAGTGGCGTCGGGTCTGCCTGGGTCACGGGATCAAACTGGTCACCAGCACTGGACACATCTACAAATACGACGGCTTCAAAGACACAGTGAGTGTGTTGGGCAAACAATAGTTGACCGATCAGAGCTGCGTATCCATAAATGTAACATACTTTAATGCTATAATGTGTCTTTTCTTCTATGTCAAAGGAATGTGTGTGTAATTCAAGATGTTAAGGAATGCTTTTCTCCCGGGGTTAATCACTGGCCTCCTATATAATGGATTTGCTCTGTATGTGTGTGTTTGTATGAAGTCATTGTGTGTGTGTGGTGTTTGTTATTAAGCAGTGTACCGTAACTCCGGAAGAATATGTCACATGTAACATAGACAAAGTTGACAGGAGTGTGTATTTGTTTGCTGTGTATTTAGATGTGTTGTTTAACAGCTAACTTTAAACCAGCTTCGTCATTGTCTTAACATTAGGGAAAAAAGGCAATATTTTGAGGATCAGGGAGTGCTGGTTTGTGTAATGTTAAAGTGATGGGATTCTGTAGCCCAGTGCCAAGCTCATTAGCGCACACACACACACCTGGTGGAGTGACATGTGGAAGCGATTGTGCAGTGCTGGATAAATAAACGGGCTGATTGAGCGTGCTCCGCATCAGCCTCCGGCTGGATTACACACACCTCCACCGTCCCAGAGGGCCGAGCGCCGCTGCCAACTCTCTTTATTAATGAACCCAGGGCTGGATGAGAAAGAGAGTCCGGGGAAGTGAGGCATTAACTCTGTTTATCTCTTCCTTCTCTTGCTCTCTCCTTTCTTTTTGCATTCCTCCCCTCCGCAGGATTTTGAGAAAATCTCAGCGTTTTTTAAAGCGAACTACAAGTTGGAGTTGGCTGAGAAGGACATGTGTGTGAAGGGCTGGAATTGGGGCACCGCCAAATTTTCAGGTACACACACCTATAGTAATTCATGAAATTAAAATAGTCTGATGGCAAGCTGCTAATTATTTTCATATTATGGCTGATAACTGAATGTAACTGATAGTGATAACTCAATGACTGATATGAAAGTTCTATGATGTCAAAATTGTTAAATTTGCAATGAAAATTTTGTGAGCATTGTGCAATTTAATATACAGCATTATAGATGGATACTAACAATACTACTGATAGTGATAAACTTATTGTCCAATAACAATATGGTACCTATATATTCTAATACACAACCACTCCACTATGTTTATTTGGATTTTTATTATTCAACATATTCCCAATAAATATCACCTCGGGCATCAAAATATTCAACTATGCAGTAGAAAAGCTGGTTTAAAAAGTTAAATGTATTCATCCAAGGATGTTGTTCTGAACTTTGCTCATCAACAAATCTGTCCTTCTGTTTCCATAAATATGAAGCAGCATTATGGGAAGACTGTTTTCAACATTGTTAATAATAAATGTTTCCTGATCATAAAATCATCATATTAGAGTGATTTCTGAAGGATCATGTGACACTGAAGACTGGAGTAATGATGCTGAAAATTCAGCTTTGTATTGCAGGAATTCATTGCATTTTACAATATATTCAAATAATTTTTTTTATTTATTTTAAATGTAGTAATATTTGACAGTATTGCTGTTTTCAGTGTTTTATTTTTATCAAATAAATGCAGGCTTGATTTGAGACTTCTCCCAAAAATCTTCCTGATCCCAAAGTTCTGAACTGTATACTAAAAAAAAAATCTGCTTTTAAGATAGTGAGGCTGAAATAAAAGAGTTAGGCCAATCAAAAACACGAATGTAGCTGTGGTTACTGATATGTGTGTGTGTGTGTGTGTGTGCACTCAGGGTCTCTGCTGTCATTTGACGTGAGCGAAAGTCCTGTGTTTGAGATCCCGCTGTCCAGCGTATCCCAGTGTGCGACGGGAAAGAACGAGGTGACGGTGGAGTTCCATCAGAACGATGATGCGGAGGTGTCACTCATGGAGGTCCGCTTCTATGTCCCGCCCAACACCGGAGACGACGGCACAGACCCTGTGGAGGTGCGTGTGTATGTGAACGTGTTTATCTCTGTCAGATTGCGAGCAGCTGCTGATGAGCTCTCGTTCTGTCGCAGGCGTTCGCTCAGAATGTTCTCTCAAAGGCAGACGTCATCCAAGCTACTGGAGATGCCGTGTGCATCTTTAAAGAACTTCAGTGCCTTACGCCGAGAGGAAGGCAAGTTGTGTCTTTTGTTATGACCGTACACATCTTTGGCCAGAATGGTTGACTAGTTGTGAAGGGGTAGTTCACCCAAACATGAAAATCACTTTCATGTCATTCCAAATTAGTGTTGTCACGATACTGGAATTTCCAACTTTGAAAAGTTTCATTTTCAACTTTGAAAACATTTTCAATACCACGGGGAAAACTCCCATAGATATTCCGCCATACAGGCCATTTATCAAAATGTGATAAACAAAAAAACTTTTTTTTTTGTGATAATTTGGGAATTTGTTGTAATGGCTTACACGTAGAATCGTTGAACAATATTTACAAGAAAAAGACAAGTCAACAGTAAAATAAGAAAAAATAAATAGCAAACGATTGCACAAATAAATACAATAGAGTAAAGAGACAAAATAAATAAACATGGCTTTAAGTTTTTCAGGTGGGTCTAATAGTAGTATTCAGGTAAGAAATACTAAAGAAATGTAAAAATTAAATGCAGATTAATGCTTACAATTAAAGATACAAAAGTTATTCAGTCAAGAGCAGCAAGTGATTTTCTTTTTGTTCTTTGATTAACGTGTTACGTGACAGCTTATTCACGGATCCAATATACTGTTCCGCAACTATTTGTTCCAAAACTGACTGTGTTTACCTGAACACTTGCAAGACGGGCATTTTGACATCATTTTGTATGTTAAAGCGCATTAAGCTACAAAAAAAAGTAGTCAATTTTGTTCTCGTGAGCTGAATGAGCCAAAGCAGCTGTATGATCTAAAAGTGGAAGTGTTTACGACGTACGAAGTCACCTTCGTCGGAGTAAGATGGCGGTGCACTTTCTCTTAATTACTTAAACAAAAATACAGCAAGGTTCTTAAACTCTAGTTCTAGAAAATGAAGAACAAAGAAATGTGCTTCAGGCGTGCTTTGCTTTTTTATGTTTTAAAAAAAAACTGACGTTTTAGAACTGAAATAAAATCCCGAGCTTCCCACATATTCACAACATTGTGGTGGCATTCACGATCTTTACGAGATGACTTGAACGCACCAATAAAGCTAATTTAAAATACAAAGTCTTATGATCGTTAGAGTAAATTATGACAAAATGCTCATTTTTGTGTGAACTATCCCTTTAAGGCTGACTGACTTGTCGATTTTAATTGTTGTTACACCTTGTCACCAAATGAAACTGCATTGCAACAATCTGGTGCTCTGCGTGTCTCCAAGTGATGCACATGTATTTGAGTCTTTTGTTTGGCTCAGTTAGTGTTTTTCTTTCAGGTATGATATTCGTATCTACCCCTCCTTCCTGCACCTGCATGGTAAGACTTTTGACTATAAGATCCCCTACACCACTGTACTGCGTCTCTTCCTGCTGCCACACAAGGACCAGAGGCAGATGTTCTTTGTGGTGAGTTGTGTGTTTTTGTGTGCTGCTCCCCACCAGAGATAAATCAAACTCATCAATAGCTACGTTAACTTGTCAAAATAATCATATTGATTGAATATAGTTTATTTATATTGTGATATCAATAATCTTAGGGTGGGTTGCACCAATAAGGAGTAAATTAATCAAAGTTTAAAGCTAATCAAGGATTTTTTTAGATTTAGGCTGAATCCCAATTCTCTGTCTTACCCCCTCCCCTACCCCTAGCCCTTGTCCCTCGAAACCGAGTGGTAAGCGAGAGGAGTACAAACATACCCCTATGAAATGAGACACCACTCGGTTACGTCATGGTGAGACGCCACTTGGACAAAAATCTTTATTGCCCAATAAAGTAAACATAACAGGCAAATACATTAGATAAAAAATATATTTTATTACAGAACCAATAAAGTAAACATAAAAAACATATCGATGTCTCCAGGGTGACCATACAACGTCCTCCTTTTACCGGACATGTCGCCTGGATTTTGGGATCACTCAATGTCCGGGATTCGGCTTTTGCTTTCTGCCTTCACTATTCATTATGTGTACATGCACAAGGTGTTGTTTCAATCGGACTGAATTCATTCATTTAAATCGGTGAATCTGAATGTAGTGTTTATCTAATATTCCCGTGTTTTCGTCACACTCACACGTACGTGCCAGCTTTTCAGGTGATGCATTCAGCTTCAAACGGACCCCGAGTGAGACGAAAACACGGGAATATTAGATAAACACTACATTCAGATTCACCGATTTAAATGAATGAATTCAGTCCGATTGAAACAACACCTTGTGCATGTACACATAATGAATAGTGAAGGCAGAAAGCAAAAGCTGAATCACGGACATTTTGGGTGATCTCGAAATGTGGGACTGATTGTGCAAGTTAGCAATAGCATAGCCTAGCGTAGCAAACTAGCGATTTTTAAAAACGTTTCAATAAACAACATAGTTGCAAATATATATGTACATAACTGTGTAGAGCACAAAACAAGACTGTCATAATTTTTTTATCAATCATTTAAGCCGAAAATACTACATTTATGGAACACTCTGGATGGTATGCCCGCCATTGTTGCCGGTTGCGCAGTGCATTCTGGGTACCCCTTGGTTTCAAGTAAGCTCGTGAAAATTCTTGGTCTTAAGGGGTATCTAGCCCTTCCCCTTAGCCCTACCCCTAGAAGTGAACGTGCAAAACTAAGGGGAAGGGGTGAGACAGAGAATTGGGATTCAGCCTTAACCTTGATTTAACATTAATACTTATTGTTGCAACCCACCCTTAAAATGTCTTAAATTTGATGTTAGATACTCAGCAAAAACCCAGTGCTCATGTAAATAAATGTAAAACAGATTGCACCATTTAGGGTTTATATAAACAGAACTTTCTGAATCTGATATCAAATTGGGATTCATTCCGACTAGTGCATGTAAACGTACCTAATGTGTCCCATGCTAAATAACGCATTGGTGCCGCTGCCGCCTGCTGGTTAAATGTTGAATCACACGTTTGTTCATTATGAGCTCAGTAAATCTTAACAGATGCTTTGTGAAAATGCTGCTTCATGGTTATTCAGTCGGTTTATTCTTGACCCAGTCTTGACCCTTTTATTTTCCAGATCAGTCTCGACCCGCCCATTAAGCAGGGTCAGACACGTTATCATTTCCTCATCCTCCTCTTCTCCAAAGATGAAGACCTCAGTCTTGCTCTCAACATGAACGAGTAAGTTCACTGGATTTTCTGTCTGTCTCTCAGATAAGCTCCATTAGCTCTGCTGATGGCATCTGTTTCTCTTCTCTGTAGGGATGAGGTGGAGAAGCGTTTTGAAGGGAAGCTCAGTAAGAACATGTCTGGTCCGCTCTATGAGATTGTCAGCAGGGTCATGAAGGCTCTGGTCAACAGGAAGATCACAGTGCCTGGAAACTTCCAGGGGTAACGCTCACAAGCAAATGCTCTTATAAAGATTTTATGCTCCACGTTTTTCTGTTTCTCATTAGGGGTGGATGATATTCTAGTATTATTTATTTTGTGGTTGAGCAAAGCACATCTGGATGTTAGGAGTCACTTTACATTTAAGGTCCTGATATACTAATGCTAAAGTTTTTTCGTTCTTTGCCTAGGGGTAAAGTTTTTTTTAAATGTGTTTTCAGCGGTATAATGTTAGCGGACATCAAGAGTGTCAACCATAGCAATAGTGTAGGAGAAAAAGGTAGGAGCACACCAAACCGATGCCAAAGAAATAGCGCTGAGGAAAGCAGACTACGATGATGTCTGTGTCGCCTGCGTCAAAGGAGATAACTGTCTATTAAGCAGCTATATTCGTGTATGTTCGTCATTCAAAAAGGGAAAGCCAAACTAAGACTGCAGATGTACAAACTATAAACAAAGCAGCGCTTGCTTACCGTTTTGAATATCATTCATGCTGATCACGGTCTTTATTCTAGTCCACTCATGTTATTATGAAAATATTCACGCAGCAGAATGCTCATGTAAGATGACATCACATTATAACGGCCCTCTGTCTGACTTCTTTACTTGCTTTCATCTCTTTTACTTGCTTGCTAAACTAAATAGCCAATCAGAGTTCTTTCTCACCGACGCCGAGTCTACGTGTTGAATCGTCCGACTAGAGCCAACGGTGCGGAACACTGAAGAAACGAATAGTATCTGCCATTATCTGATGCAGTATAAATAGCATCTGACTACTATTTACAATTATTGCAAAAAAAATACTGCTGTTTTTACAGTTTAAGTAGAATCTATTGCTAAGAAAATATGCTATTTTCACTTAGTGCAAATAGCCACTGCCTTATTTATATCACTTTCTACAATAGATTAGAAATAGTCTTTCAATTAAAATTGCAACTTCAGTTTTGACTATAAAGACCTTGTGTGACCTCATTATTACATATAGTAACAAAAAAAAAAACTTGATATGTTGATATAAATTGCTTATTGTCCACCCCTAGTTCTCATATTCATAATGATGTCAAGATCAAGTTTTGAAATGAAATGTCTTTACTGATGTCAGTCTTTATCTCTCTGTGTGTGTGTGTGTGTGTGTGTGTGTTTGTGTAGTCACTCCGGGTCTCAGTGTATAACGTGTGCATATAAGGCGAGCTCAGGGCTGCTGTATCCTCTGGAAAGAGGCTTTATCTACGTGCACAAGCCACCGGTTCACCTGCGCTTCGAGGAGATCTCCTGCGTTAACTTCGCCAGAGGAACAACCACCACTCGCTCCTTTGACTTCGAAATAGAGACTAAGCAGAAAAACCAGTTCACCTTCAGCAACATTGAGAGGTAAACGACATTACCCACAAATCATCACACCTTGCCCTAGAAAACTCAGACAGCAGTGTCCTTCATCTCTTAATCATAAGAGAGAATCTCTTTCTCAACATTTCTGCAATCTGCAGCAGCCTGTCCTAACCAGCAGCCATATCACCTGAAGCTAAGCAGGGCTGAGTCTGGTTAGTACCTGGATGGGAGACTCCTGGGAAAACCAGGTTGCTGCTGGAAGAGGTGTTATGAGTCCAGCAGGGGGCGCTCACCCTGTGGTCTGTGTGGGTCCTAACGTCCCAGTGTAGTGACGGGGACATTATACTTTCAAAGAGCACCGTCCTTCAGATGAGACGTTAAACCGAGGTCCTGACTCTCTGTGGTCATTAAAAATCCCAGGATGTCCTTCCAGGGTATCCGCGGGGTCTTAAAGTATTAAAAGGTGATAAATCAATTTTGGAAAAATTAAGACCCTTAAAAAGTCTTTTCACCACGGCTTTATAAAGTCTTAAATTTTCAGAAAGTATTTTTTCTGAATTAGCTGTCCAACAGTTTGAGCCCCAAAAACATCGTAAAAGTGTGTGAATTTAGTCATTTTTATTAAAAAAACAAACAGGTACATAATAAACTAGGCTATTGTGTGTGCGTTCGTAAATTGCCTCTGAGAGCACCAGAGCGGGCAGGCGGGCGGAAGTTCAAAAGCACAATGTACGCTCTGGCGTTCCCAGTGCGTATTACAACGCACCGAAACGTTTTAAGAGAAGGTTGGTGAACGCATGAACAGAATGGGGAAGTTTACTTTGCTTTGATTTACTATCCCAGCCTATTTGATTTTTTTATTGTATCAGAGTGGTCTATAGTCTTTATCACTAACTAAAACTGTTAAGTTTAAAGTATCACTGATGTAAATGGTTACAACTTGAAGTGGCGGTGAGGTATTAAAAAATATTGAGAAGGTCTTGAAAAAGTCTTGAAAAGGTATTCAAATTATTTTCAAGACTCCTGCATATACCCTGCCTTCCAAAAAAAAGGAGTAGGGGTGTAACCCATTGGCCTCTGTCCATCATGGCCTCCTATTCATCCCCATAAACTGATTGGCTTCATCACTGTCTCCTCTCCACCAGTAAGCTGGTGTGTGCTGGGCGTTCTGGCACAATTTGGCTGCCGTCGCATCATCCAGGTGGTGGTTGAGGAGATTCCCCCCTTCTACAGGTGAAACTCGAAAAATTAGAATATCGTGCAAACGTTCATGTATTTCAGTAGTTGAAATTAAAAGGTGAAACTAATGTTTAGTACATATAACTATATATATATACACACGTTTCATTTTCAGAGGGCCGACATTTCTGTATTTAAAATCCTTTTTTTTTGTAATGTAATATTCAAATTTTTTGGAGATTTTGAATTTGGGATTTTCATAAGCTGTAAGCCATAATCATCAAAATGATAACTTTTGCACAATATTCACATTTTTCGAGTTTCACCTGTACAGTGTTGGGCAAGCTACTTGGAAAATGTAGTGAGCTAAGCTAGAAGTTACTCTACATTAAATTCAGCTTCACTACACTGAAGCTACCACCCTGGGAAATGTAGCAAGCTAAGCTACAGCAATATGGCAAAAGTAGCTTACTACATTTAAGCTATTTTTTTATTTTATTCATTTTTATCATTTTTAAACATCATGTCAGTCAAACAGATAGGCAGTCATAATTTATCAGTTCAATTGTTTATTCACAAACAAAAACATAACTATATAAAACCATATAACTATATAAAACTATAACAAAACCAGGTGCCGAGAGTGTGTGCATCTTTCCATTAAGCGAATTTCTCGTGTCAGGCCAAGGATTGAGATTGGTACGTGTCAGTCCACGTCCGGAGCAGAATATGGTGGTAATGCACCTAAAAGCCGGTTGTAGTTGTAGGGCCCTATGTTTTTTCATATTCCAAATTATTATTTCTTTTCCATTTACATTTTTCTGTATTCAGTTTTTTCCCGTTTTAATATTTTTGGACTCCCATTTTAATGGTTAAATTAAAATTTAGTAATCAAAAAGCATGTCTAATTATTTAAACCATGAAACTTATACAATTTAACCATCATCTATTCTTGATTCCATTTTAATGGTTTAATTACCTTGTAATAACCAATGATTTAAAATGTAATGATTTAAGCAAAACTTTCTTCAAAGGTTAAACCAACCTTTTATTTTGACGGGTTGCCTTGTAGAGTGTAGACCTTTGAGCCTGTTTTTATGATATGACGATCAAGCTAAAATGCCGCTGAAGTGACTCTTATAGCGGCTGTGTAGATAAAGTTCATGCATTAATGTCCTCATAGGCTGAAAACATCGCGAGCGTCATGCATGCCTCAGTGTGTGTGGTAAATGAAACATCAAATGGTTAATTCAGAGACACGCAGAACATGCATGATTCCTATTTAAATACTCTTTATGTGAATATTCACATACACTAGTCTATTTCGGGATTTTATTTAAATTTACTGACCTACTTTTCATCCAAGATATGACAATTCCGTGAATTTCCGCGTTATACAGTTAATTCCCGCTTTTTATGCCTGGATTCCGCGATTCTGTCCGTGTTTTCCGGATCGCGGGAATGAAATATGGTCCTATGGTTGCCAACCGCCGTAAAACACATGAAGTCATCGTCACTTCAAATCAGTGATACTTAGCAGTTGTATTTCCGATTTGAGCTTGAACTTTAGAAATGCTTGGGAAAATGTAGCTTGTGTGTAGTTGGAGACGCTACCGCATTACTTGATCAAAAAAAGAGCTTCGCTACTGAAAAGCTATTTGATTCAGAAAACAGCGACGCTACCACCACGCTACTGAGAAATGTAGTTAAACTAGTAGCGTCACTACTTGTAGCGACGCTACTGCCCAACACTGCACCTGTATATATAAAGCGGTTTGAGTGCCAAGAAAAGCACTTTATAAATGTAACAAATTATTATTAACTAGGCATAAGGATCAAGTCTTTCCGGTCCTCACTAATAATGATCCCGTCTCTTCTGTCTTATTTAGGGAAGAATATGGAAAACTTTTCGACTTTGTCAATGCCAAGAAGCTGAACATCAAGAACAGAGGATTTAAAGAGGTATGTTTAAGTTTTTAAAAACTTTAATTAAAACTAGTTTTTAAAAACTTTAATTAAAAAAAAAAAAAATGTCTATGCATTTGCTGTATGGAAAAAATCAAGCCTTCTTAAAGCAAATTATATTTAGAACAAGAATCTTTTCTACAGTTTTTCACTGAATCCAGGGCTTGACATTAACTTTTTGAGGGACTTGTCCTTTGGACAAGTAAATTTATGTTTCACTTGTCCATGCACAAAAGTAATTTGTCCGGGTAAAGATTTATAATTTTATCTAGGGCTGCACGATTTGGGGAAAATGTCATATTGCGATTATTGAGGTCAATATTGCGATTGCGATTAAATAAAAAAATGGTTTCATGAGTCACGAGTCAACCAGAAATTAGCAGTAACAACTAAATGATTGATAACACCTATAATGATCAATAAGCCATTGATGTCTGGATAAAAATTAACTGTCTAACAGGTAGGACATATACAGAAATTGAATAAAGTTATCAAACAGTCTGCGCTGCATAAATTATAAATGGACTAATCCTTATTAAAGCTACACAAGTTAGTCAAGAGCAGTGAGTAATTTTCTCTGTTTCCTTTGTTATTTGATTAACTTTACTGACAGAACGCTTTATTGGCTGCTGGCCCTTTAAGAGCAGCCGCTGTTGACCGAGACGCGGATCTCACACGCGCCTCATTCTCTCACGAGTCACAACTCTTTATGTCCCTCATAAGACTGCTCTTATGTTATGAAGATACTCGACAAACAACATTTTGGCATAATTGTGTATGTTCAAGCGCGAAAGAGAACTGTATTCTGGCGCGCGGTCTGTGCATGCGCATTATACTGGCGCGCGTCTTCTGTGAGACACATTCAGGACATTCACAGGCAGCGCGAAAAATGTGTTCGTTTCAAATCGGTAAAATTTAATCTGTAAAATAGACGTAATAAGTGGCACATAACGAGAAGTAACATGGGATTTTATTTTGTTTGAAATTTAACTTGTCTAGTGGGACAACTAATTTTCTCTTCCACTTGTCCTACAAAAAAATCCTTAATGTCGAGCCCTGCTGAATCAACACTAGGGAAAATGTTTAATTTTTACTTAGGAAGTAGGAAGATTTGTGCAAAGGAATGCAGCTTTTATTCTGCAAGGGCACATTAATTGATCAAAAGTGACACTAAAAACATGTATAATGTTTCAAAACATTATTTTCCAAATTAAAAAAAAAAAAACATTTTCTTAACCTTTTTGATTAATCCTGAAAAATGTATCGCGCAAATATTATTAATATGAATGCGCTGCTTAAATATTAAGCAGCGCATTCAATACTGATAATAATTTCTGCATCAAATCAGCATATATGAATGATTTCTGAAGGATCATGTGACACTGAAGACTGGAGTAACGATGCTGAAATTCAGCTTTGCCATCACAAGAATAAATTACATTTTAAAATATATTAAAATACTAAACCTTGTATTATTGTATTAAAACAGCATTTGAACACATTATAACACATACATGTTTTATGAGTGTGGCTTCTTCTGTTCCTCCATGCTTTCAAAAAGGCACACGAGTGTGAGACGGCATATGTCTGCAGCAGTGACAGATTGGCACTTTGTTCAGAGCAGAAATTAAATTAAAGCATTAACATGCCTTGTAATGCAATTAAATCAGCAGTATCCATTACGGCTGTAGAATATGAGTACTCTGATTAATCACAGTTTTGTTATTATGACTTCACTTGATCACAGTACTGCTGTAATCACATAAAGTGTGATTCAAATTTCACATCACACAACCTGTGATGTGAATTGATTCACGTGAACTGAAACGGGATAAAACAACTGATTTGCAGAAATGTCACACACTTCAAAATAGGCGCATTATTCGCAGTATTTGTAAAAAAAAAAAAAAAGAAAAGAAAAAGTAAATATTTGACATGTGGCCCAGCCTTAATGCGCAGTCTATTTTTCATTTCTTAATTTTCTTTTTTCCTTGAGTTTGAGTGTTAGTGATCATGTTTTGTTCCAAATGTCATTCGAGTCATAATTTAATAAGTTATGTTAGGAGCTTTTTCTCTGGGTACACCCAAATGTACACGTATGGCGCGTTAACACATGGATGAATGCGCAGTACAAAACCGGTTTTAACTAAATAAACAATCCATTCTGTTGATGGATTTGCACTCTTGGGAATAAGCAGGAAGAGCGTTTGAACCTCTAATTTTATGATCCAGACTCAGTGTGTGTGTTTATACTAAAGTGCCCCTGATGGCGACACTTTCAAATTAACTTCCTGTGAACAGCAGCATCATACCCAGTAATGTTTCACATGATTTATCAAACTGTTTGTGTGTGGTAGGGCATGAAAGGAGCAGAAGGCTACAGTGACTCTGATGAAGACCAGCATGACGCTTACTTGGAGAGGATGAAACAAGAGGGCAAGATCAGAGAGGAGGGAGACGGCAGCGATGAATCCGAGGGCGACAGCGGTAATGACACACCTCAACCAAAACACAAAATGCCAACTTTATTTTTCAATACTTTAAATAGGTGCTTAATCTTGAGAAAATATTGCTTGTGATCCTCAGTTGGTAAAACTAAATAATATGAGTATTTATTTATTTTTATAAAAATACAAAAATTCTCAAAGAGGAGGCAAGAAATGTGGTTATCAATAAAATGGTTAACAGCATTCTAGCAAACAAAATCTAAATTAAAACATTAAAACTGAACACATTTTAGAAAAAAGAGAAAAAGTAATGGGTAAGAGGGTTGCAAATTAAGCCATCACTCAGAAGGTGCTACATTTAGTGACCAAATGTTGTTTTTCAGTTAACAATTAAAGGGATAGTTCACCCAAAAATGGAAATTCTGTCATTTATTCACCCTCATGTTGTTCCAAACCTGTATGAGTTTCTTTCTTCCGCTGAACACAAAAGATATTTTGATGAATGAGGATAACCAAATTTTTCTATACTATGGAAGTCAATGTATACTACTATACTACTCCATCAATTGTTTGGTTACCCATATTTTTCTAAATATCATCTTTTGTAACCCTTTAACTTATTTCCTATAAATTCAAACAAATATGTAAAGAAAATTGTTTGATCTTATTTCTTATGGTAACTGGGTTGAATGTTGATCTTGACGAATGCGTTCCACACTGCAATTGTGTAAATGTTAACTGATTGTCTTCCCATAATGCTGTAAAAAGCCCAAATGATGTAAAAAGCATCTTTTTTTTTTTTTTTGTAATGGTGGGAAATCGTGCGGTACGCAAAATGTGGGGCACAGTTAAAGATTACGTTATATTTAAAATTTATTTAAAATGATGTATTATTATAAACTGAATATCAGTTCAGTAAGTTGTCAGAATTACATTTGATGCTTTTGCAGAAGAAGCGACTTTATAAATGAGAAGAACAATAGAAGCTGTTAAACTACCAAAAGAATATTGGGAAGATCGTGCTGCCCCCACAATACTCGATTAGAAGAGGTTTGGTCGGCCAAAATTGTATTAGTCGGTTAGTCGCAGAAAAAAACTCCACAGGAAGTGGTGAAATCACGCAGTCCGTGAGGAACAGATCTTTAACGGCAGGAAATCCAAACATTCGCTTATCATTAATCGACCTCAAATATGGCGGATCACTTCAACGTAAGTAGTAGCAACTTTACAAGTCCGCTCGCTCTAATGTTAACCCAGATAAATGTGTGCTATAAATGGGCACAGAAGTGTTTTTGTGGCGAGCGAGCTTACTGCATGACGTGTAGGTGCCGGCACGATCACATTTATCATTTTTGGTCTTACAGATAAGAGTAATGCAAACTGTAAAGGTTCTACTTTTGTTTCTGTAAACTTAAAATAACAACAAAGCGTGGTTTTGTAAAATGATGAAAACAATCAGGATGCGTTTTTCTGTTCTCTCTGTGATATATTAGTATATGGTGAAGGACCTACCTGAGAGATTAGACGTGAACCACGGGAATGCGGTTCCTGAGATAATTTCAATTATTTTGTCCGCAATGCTTCATGGGATTGTACTTCTATCTAACACTAAAGTTGATAAGTGTTGTACCCTTGTATTTTTTTTAAATACTCTTTACTTCAAATCCAAGTTTGTAATGTTATGATTCACCTTGTAACTGGTTGGCTTTGTTTGTGGCTTTACTGGCTTAAAAAGTTTGAACTGAGACTTAAAAAAAAAAAAAATCCAAGAAATGAATGGAAAAAAATACTTTCAACACCACTAAAAAAGTGGGTGGGCACTAGTACACTATTTACATAAAATATATAAATGCTTTCAAATACAAAATGAAATCATGCTATCAAATCAATTTAAGAAGAATACAGTATAAAATAACATTTACAAAATTATCACATAAAAGCTACCAGAAAAGTCATCTTTAGAAGATTTAACAATATTGAAGTATTTGCATGTCAAGTAATGGAACCTCAAATTGTATGTTGTTAGTGAAATGTTGAATTCTGTATAGTAGTTAATATCTAATATCTTCCTGTAGATGAGTCTTTCAACCCTGGAGAAGAGGATGACGACGTCCCAGAAGAGTAAGGGATTTTAAACTTTTATTTTCTTGATTTTTAAATGATTTGTCAATCTTTCACTCTAACAATATAATGTTGTGTGTCCAGGTATGACAGTAACGCTTCAGAGAGTGTCAGCGAGGGAGAGGATGGTGACAGTGAAGATGAAGAAAAGAAGAAAAAAGTTGAAAAGAAGCCCAAGAAAGTGGTGAAAGAGAAGAAAGAGAGAAAGCCACGGAGAGAGGTCTTGGACCCTTTTTTGCAACTCTTCACTAATATCTGAAATATCAGCATTTACTCTTTTTAAGACATACTGATATTTAATGAAAAGACATCAGAGAGATGCACAGTGGTGCTTTTGACACCATGTTTGTTCCTATCTGGTAAAACTGCACACGATAAACATCACTGTGAAAAACCTTAATACATTTACTGGCATCTGTTCAGCAGTTCAGAAAACGAAACCCACGTTGCCCCTCAACGTGTGCACTTTATTAAACCTCACTTCCTCTCTCTGTGGTGAACAGAAAAAGGTGAAAGACGCAGGTGCTCCTAAGAGGCCGATGAGCGCTTACATGCTGTGGCTGAACGGCAACAGAGAACGCATCAAGAGCGAGTACCCTGGGATATCGGTTACTGAAATCTCCAAGAAGGCTGGAGAAATGTGGAAGCAGCTGGGCAAAGATCGAAAAGAGGTCAGCTGCATTCAAATCACACACACACACACACACACCAATAACCAGAAAGTCTTCCAAAAATAACAAAAAATTTTGCCTAGAAATCTAGACTCCACCTAGCGGCTACAAAAATTATTTCGCAGCGAGTGTATTCTAGCAACTCTCCGTTGACTTTCAGAGCTGAAAAAATCAAACTCTAGTCAGGCCAATCACATCGTGTATAGAGTCGGCGGGCGGGCTTAACATAATGACGACAGAGTTGCGACGGTTCACTGCTACTTGAAAACAAAGAATGGCTGCTGCTGCTGGCGTACAGATGTCTTTCAAATCGGCAACTCTGGAGGATTTAAAGTCAAACTTTTCTTTGAAACATGAACAAAGAACGGCACTTGAGTCATTTTAAAAAAAGGAAGATATAAAGACGTCGACTTCTTCATTGCTCTGGTTGGTTGTAGCGCTGTCCTATTGCGTGCAGAGGGAATTTGAAAGACAACCGTTAATCCCGCCCCTCGTATTGAGCCCAGTCAACGGAGAGTTCCCAGACCTAACATCGTGATGTAGGTCTGGCATGCCAGGCTACCAAAAATTATGAATATATTTGAAAAGCTATATAATTTAAATAAGCGATGAAAATATATTTACTATATCATTTCATTTACTGACTGTAAAGATACAATTCTGCATTAAAGCCAGATTAAATTTATGCCTGTTCTGACCCACCTCAACCCCTAGTATCAAAATATACTGTTTTAAATGCTGTGTAAATGCATTTACAAATGCAAACAGGAGTGAAAATGTGATGAGATTCGATTTGAGGAAAATGGCAATCAACATCCGGTACACAAATATTACAGTGCTTTTATTGGTGGTCATATTAAAATTAGGGCTGGGCAAGTTAACACGTTAATAATGATTAAACGTATTAACGCAGACAATTATTTTATCTTGCATTAACACAGTTTTTTTAATTTATTATTATTATTATTATTATTATTATATTGAAAGTCCGTTGCTCACTGGCTCTGAATACACAGACAAACCATGGGTCACAGGAGGGGTGGGATGTTGATCATTCTGGCTTGGGATGGGCGTCCTCACGCGTCTCAAAAAATTAGAGCATTTGGGGTGGGCCTAAAGGAGGTCGCACACCGAATGAGAAGCGTAGCGGCGCGTCTTGGACAACTCAAGATATAGGCCTATCGCACACCGGACGCGCACATTCTCAGTTTATGGCCAGCGATATCGTTATGTTTAAGGATTGTTATATATTATGATTGTACGTTACAATTAAATACAATCGTTTTCGAGTCTGAAGTCTGAACACTTTAGCCTAACTTAGAGCGTCCGTTAACTGAATGAATTGAGAATCTCACCTGAACATCCAATAACATCAGGAATTTTCATCCACGCAGATAAGAGTAATGTAAAACTAAATGTAAATGAGTAAAACTAAATGTATCTTGGAACACAGGTTGAAGTCAGTAGGCTACATTAACGACGATTTGAGAAAAATATAATTTAATATAAAACTATGTAAATGAGCAGGAGTGCAACCCCCCTGGGGACTGTTCGTTTTTGGTTTAAGGGACTACCGGAGGAGTTTTGAGATCTGTAGTCAAAATAGACTTAACCCTCCCTTCGCCAGCAATGCATTTTTCTATGACCCTCCAAAATGATTGTGAAAAAAGGCATGACCCTCCCTGATAATTTATTGATTACTTCTGTACGGGTTTGCGCTTGACAAAGATTTTCAGATATCTCTATGCCTAGTAGACCTACACCAAATGTTTATTAAAAAGGGTCCTGTACAGTGCGATAAATAGGCCTATCTATGAAATTATTGGTCTGTGCGATAAATAAATGTAGCACGCGAGACTGTAGTGTAACAGTCGTTTTATATTTGTGCTTATGCGATATCACGATTTTCTCCACGATCTGCTTTTAAAGAAATATGGCAGTATCAGACATAAGCCCTTTTAATTATGGTCCATGGTTTATAAATATTCTCGAAACCAAAGCTGTTTTTAACCACTACAAAGTTGACTTCAAGAACCTAAAATTCACCTGCACGGTGAATCCCTGTGTACTTTTTTTTTTTTTTGTGCTTGACCACTTCACCTAACTCTAACAGGGACACTTGCTATTGAACAAAGAAAAATGTTTCTGCTGTTCAGAGAAAAGAAACCCGATTTATAAATGTTACCTTATTTGATTAAAGTGTTTGCAAGCCAAATTTTATAGCACTTTTGTTTATATAGCAGTACTTGTAAAATAAAAGTGTGCAATACACTACTTTTGAATTCATTATTGAATTTTGCGCTATAACTGTGCGATTAATTACAGAAAATCATGCACTAATTAAAATATTAATTTCTAAAAACGTATAGCACAACCCTGACTTCCAGGCAGGTGTGTTGAATCTTTTTCTCAATCAAAACACATTGGTTATGGTTGTGTTATAGTTCCGTGGCAAATTCAATGTTTTATGCATGGTCTAGTTTTCGGGAAAATTGCTTTGTTTCCTGCATATGCAGAGTGACTGCGGCACCACTGAATACATTTATTAGCCACTCACTGAATAATTTGTCTGTGGTTTGTTTTATTGTGCTGCAGACAGATGATTGAAGCATAAACTACTGATGCTGTGTTATAGAGTCAGCTGATTTGTTTATATAATTCAGCAGTATGTTTAGCTAAATGTCTTTTGTGTTTCACAGGAGTGGGACAAAAAAGCAGAAGAGGCCAAGAAACAATACGTAAAAGCCATGAAGGAGTACAAAGAGAGTGGAGGGGGAGCAGCAGCGGCATCGGCATCTGTTACGAAGTGAGCCAACTCTCAAACACGCACTTTTGTTGCTTTAACACACAAAAATGCTTTAAGATATTAAATTATTCTGTGTATTGTATATCAGTTATTAGAGATGCACCGATTGACCGGCGCGTGACCGGAACCGGCCGATTTTCACGTGATCGGCCATGACCCGCGACCGGTCAGTCTGACATATGCCGATTTTATGCCGGTCAAATGCACTCGGGCGCCGCATGATTTAACTTCGCGCAACATCAGTATCACACGTGCACACGGAACGCACATGTAGGAAACCTCGTGAATTACGGCCGTTCCACCCCTTATTTACATCGCAAGCGTGAGCGGCGCATATTTTTTCCGGCTTGCATGTGGGAGCAGTGCGTGAGCAGCAGTGAAGCGGTTTTGGCGCCGTGTCTGTTTTTGCTGCGATGCTCACGCTCAATTAAAGTGAAAGCACACTTTTGATGGACAAAAAAAAAAAAAGGATTTAAAAGTGCCCAAAATGTACAGAATTTGCATGTCGTGTGTTTTAACAAGGACTGGTGTAGGCTATGTCAGAAAAGAAAATGTACCCATTTAAACTAGTTTTTATTATTGAGTTTGAGTAAAAGTATATGGTGTTTTAAAATAAATAAATATAGAAAATAAATATTTGTGTTATTGAAAATAAAAAAGTGGTTAGAAAAATAAAATCGGTATCGGCAGGTCAAACTCAATGGAAATCGGAATCGGCCTAGAAAATTGTAATCGGTGCATCGCTATCATTTATATAAACTTTAATTTGTAATTTAGGCAAGATATCAAATTTTAACCAAGAACTCACCGGATTAATCATACATTTCCATTCAAAAGTTTGGGGCCCTTTTTTATGCTCAAGGCTGCATATATTTGATGTACATGTGGTGAAATATTACAATAGTTATTGTTCTAATATGCCGATTTGTTGCTCAAGAAACATTTCTTCTTATTATCAATGTTATAAACCGTTGTGCTGCTTAATATTTTTGTGGAAACCATGATACATTTTCTGGATTCTTTGAATCGAAAGTTCAAAAGGACAGTATTTATGTGTGAGAAATCTTTTGAAATGTCTTTACTCTCTCTTTTAATCAGATTAATGTGTTTTTGTTATATTATATATAACAAATATATGTTTATATATTGAATAAAAGTAATTCAATTTGTATTTTTGAAATGACTGTTACTTGCAGCTCTGCTTTATATTGACACAGTCATCGCTTCTGCTTTTAGGGAAAAGAAAAAGAAAGGAGGGAAGGTGGAAGCTAAGAAAAAGAGTGTAGTGGAAAAGGAGAAAAAGAAAGAAGGTGGAAACGAGAGTTTTAAGAGCAAAGAGTTCATCTCCAGCGAGGAGAGCTCATCTGAATCTGACCACGACAGAAGCCGCAAACGCAAGGTGTGTGAATGATGCGTCTCCTCTTGGGTTTATCAGTTATTTAAACTTGCATCAATGTAACCTGTCTAATCTATTGCAGGCTTCTGATGATGATGATGAGGAAGAGGAAGCCGCCTCCACACCAGCCAGCTCAGAGGAGTCAGGATCTGACTGATGTCACACTGACAGCACAAAGACATTTCCATCTCAGGTTTCACAATAGAGTACTTGGACCAAGACTTTCTGCTCCCATGCCGTTTGCGCTCCACGCACATCGCCTCACATATTTTTCCAATCAGACTGACCTCTTAGAAATAGTCCGGTAACATTTTTCCCTCCTTTGAGAGTGACACCAGAAACTCTCCGGTTTTTATTTTATTTTATTTTTTCTCCGGTTTTGGTAGACTGTCATAATTCAGGGAAGTGTGGATAGACCTACTTTGTAGAGGATTTTCTATTTTTTGCCTTTTTTCAAAATGGAAAGACTGCACTTCAGTAAATGTCTTGTTTATTTCATTAACATGTTTTGTATTTTTAGCTATCAAATTGTTAATCACTGTTTTGCAATAAAAGTTCAGTGAGTGATGGTGTTTGTGTGTGTGTGTGTGTGTGGTGTTCAAGTATACCCTTATAAAAAATGTCCCCACAAAGATGCAATATCTGGAATCCTTGTCCTCGTGGGGACATTTTCTATTCTTTGGTGAAGACCTTCTATGTCTGGCTTGTTCAGGCGGTGCTGAAGTCAACGGTCTGGAGAACTATTCAGTGGAATTATTTGGTAGTACAGCCTGAACCAGGGTTGGGAACCACTGCTCTAAACTGTGCTAAAAGCTGGTGACGCCCTTGTGTTCAAGAATATACGATTGTGTTTGTTGCTTTATAGGCGATTGTTTTGAGTAAATATGCCAGTGAGTGCCGGGGAAATGACTGTGCAAAACATAGTGTTAGCAGTTTTAACCTATCGTCCATCTCATTTGACCCTAAGTCCCAAGTCAAAAACAGTACATTACATTATTAGTTGAAAGCTAAACGTAGGCTATAAACTCGCTACATCACGGGTCACGTGACTTCAGCGTCACTATCAGTGAGTCCGACAACTCTTTCAGTCTTTATTTTAATATATATATATATATATATAAAACGTTATACCTCTATCTATCTATATATATATAATTCTTAATTATTAACCTGGCTGTGAAAGTGAACTTTTGGGCAATTTAAACCCACTTGAATATTTTTTTTTTAAATCAATTGAGGGAAAAAAAAAACTTGATAGATGGAACCAGAAGTGCTGAAAACTCGTGACTCGATACATATCCTAAGCTTGCGATTCAATTTAGATTAATTTGGTTAAATATCAGGTAGGCCTAATGTAGACCTACATGTTTATTTTTCCCAAGGAAACAAATCTCTCTCAACCAAAGCTGTTAACAACGGGGAATAATATTTATAGTAGCCTAATGTTATAACATCTTTTAATGATTTAAAAGTAAAAATATGTAATAGCAAAATGATTCTCTCTAGAGTTTATTTTTCTTACGAACCAACATGCTGGTCGAATGGCTTTATCGTCTTTCCGCGGTTAAAACACGTAGGCCTATTGAACGATGAAGATACATTTCTGAATCTTTCAACTGTCTGACGTTCATTCATGTTTATTTGGTGGAAACGTTACCCCAGATGTCTGCGTTTTCTAAATTCTGCTGATGATTACATTGCTGCTCTCACAATTTTTAATTTCGGGTTTAAAACCATAAATATATAACCTACTGTTATTTCAAATTAAGCCTACAATTTTATGAAGAAACTAAAAAAAAATTCTGATCAGTAGTTTGTCACTTTTACTTCCACTAGCAGTTGATTTGTATAGGCTACCGCAACTGCAATATTGGTGTTCATTTGCTGAAATGGTGTACAGGAAATTATTATTATTTTTTTTATTTTTTTTGGCAATGCAATGTCGTTTTTTTATTTATGTCTTTTCTTTATTGAGTAGGCAAACTTCATTATCCCAAACAGTGGTTTGGTGTGTTACTGTAAATAAATTAGCCTACTGAACAAATTACTGCAATAGACAGATGGGGGGCCTCCAAATGTCTAGAACCGGCCCTTTATCTGTTAAATTTAGCTTATCCTGCAATTACGGAACATTAAACCCGTTTAAGTAGCAAGGCATTGTCCCAACACAGCACATGTCCTGCTGTCAAACATCTGAGATGACTCAACCAATCACCCTTTCCTAAAGGATTTTGTTCGAAAGGCAAGTAAATGAACCCCATCAGGGGTATAAAGTACCAGTAATGGCTTACAATGAGAGCTTGTGGCTTTTAATACAGCAGAAGTCCTTCAGTGAAGATATGTGGTCTGGCAAAAGCAAAGGGAAGTTGAAAATAACATGTGGTTTTTAATATGATAGAACGGATGAAGTTGTGCTTGATGGTCTGATGTAAAAGGAAATTGAAGATTCTCTCCTTTCTGTTGCCTTTTTAAAATGATTTAAAATAAAATGTAAATAACATTACCGTATACATGATATATAGCCTATAGATAAAAAATAAAAAAAAACACACAATGTATCCCATCCTCTCTCGCTGTTCTCTCCTATTCTTTCTCATGGGTGTCGTTGTATGTCGTCTTTGAAGGATAATACATTTTATTGTGCCATGTGCAATATCAATAATGCCAGTGCTCAACGCATGTGTTATTTATGGGAAGTTGTGTCCACTCAAAAATGCTTCTCTGAAAGCTTTCCAGTTGGAGATGACGTGACGTTGTAATTGACCACAAACATAATGGGCTCACTTCAGTGATGAGGAAATGTAATCTTCATTTTAAGTGTACACAATTTGCAAACGATTCCAGAAATTTCCTAGCAGGCCAGAGCAGCATCCATCAGTCAATATGGGTTAGGCAGTATGATGGCGAACAGCTTTGTTTTATTTATTTTGTATCTCTTTGATCCTACTTTTTACGTTAAGTGGTAGGCTACGTTTCTAAAATCGTCAAACACTGGGCATTGGCTACTGTAGATTTTCTTTGTCAAATAGAGCAGGATGCTCTGTGATCAGCAGTTCCATCTCATCTTGTTTGTAAAGGGAACGTTTCTGCAGTACAGAAGCAAATGGCATTAACGTTAGGCTACTGTTTGCAAAACATGATCCGTAGGCCCTAGTCCGAAAACCGGAAAACGTAACTTTGCAAGGTGCCGATTTCATACGATAACATAATTTTTTTGAACATTAAGGACCCCCCTAAACATATACGAATTAATATTAAAAAATTAGTTAAGAATAGCCATGAGAATGGCTGCATCTGAAATCGCATACTTCCCTACTTTGTAGTAGGCGACAAACATTATGTGACAAATGTAGTACTACTCATTAAAGAGTAGGCAAAAAAGTACCCGGACTACTTCCAGTGAGATTCTGAAGTGTGTATATTATGGACACTTTACTGTCCCATGATGAGGACACAGGAGAGGATTTGTGAATGGCAGTGAAGCGACACAACTGACGCTAGGTCACATGATAATAATACATGGCGAATGTAGTACGCCCGGATTATACTCATACTACACACATTCATACTTTATAGAACATACTTTTAATGGTCGTGAAGTAATTAGCCTACTGATTCAAAATAAGAACCTACTCAAGAGAAAATGCGATTTGTGTGATTGTGATAGTGTGGGTTGGATAGTTGTAACAACATCAGATTATCCACTTAAAAAGTAGGTGCAAGTATAAAGTCGTATTCAATTTCGAAATGTGTATAATCTGAGATTGTCTGATAATCAGCAGATTCTTGTCTTGTTTGATATAATATTTATTCAAAACATTCACCTTAATTTAAAAAAAACAACTAGAAATATCTGAGAACATGAGAGTTGTAAAACGAAAAAAAAAAAAAATTCTATGGGACCCTGAAACATTGAACAAAATGAGGCTGTTGTGTTTTTAATTGTTAGTCCATGTTATATGTTTTTGCTCTGTAATTTTGCATAATTTTAAGTAAAACGTTCCCAGGTTTCAACTTTTTGAATGAAAATGATTTTTGAATGATGAAATTCACTGTAAAAACTGGTAACCAGTAATTGTTACTTTAAAGAGTTTTTTTTTTTTTTTTTTTGACCTGATTTAATATCACGGTTTTGTAGGCAAGAAAGAAGTTGTTCAGGGGACAACGATGAACTAAAACAGACGACAATGTTGCTAAAACGATCCCCTTTCACACGGATCTGCGAAAATGACTAAAAAGGCTGTATTATACATGCCAGGCCAGTAGGCGATGCCACTTTGTCAAGAAACACCCCGTGAACATGTACTGCGCATGCGCAAGATGTCCCCCGGTTTCACAAATTTACGTTTTTGTTGTTTACATGGAGACGGTAAAGGCATCGTTTTCACAACCTTCAAAACTTGCTTTTTCAGGCCTGAAAAAGTTTTTCCTTTTCAGGTGTCATGTAAACATACCCTACATATAGGTGGTTCTTTAATCACAGCAAACCTCTGGAACACAGGCATCCACAGCAAAAACGCCAAGACAATATCGGACAAAAGAGAACTGAAACATAAGGCTACAAATATGTGAAATAATGCTAACTAAAACAGTTGGCAACTATGGAAACAAAGGAAGTGAAAACGGAAAGAAACCAAATGCGAGTGTTCAAGAAAACACAAAAAGTATTTTGGAAAATACAAATCAGTGATGTTGCATAATTTTCTTCATTAATTATACATTTTTTAAGTTACCATTTTATTGTGTGTAATTGGGGAAGGGGTTGATGGAGGTTGGTATAAAAATTATTTTGAACGAGTAAATTGGATTAATCCATGGCCATGCCCATATTTTTATGGTACAACTGGTGGTTTGACAGGAAACATATACAATCCTAAACAATACATTGCAACAGTGCCCGTATTTTTTTTTTTCATTGTTTTCCATTTATTTCTCCCTTTGGGAAGTCCTTTTTAAAGCGTTATAAGCCATGAACAAAGCCAACCAGCTACGAGGCGAATCACATCACAAACTTTGATTCGAAGCAAAAAAGTATTTGAAAATTGGACAAAAATACAAAGGTACAACACGGCTACTTAACGTACTTAACGGCTTTAGTGATAGATAGAACTACAATCCCATGAAGCATTGCGAATGACATCAAATTAAAACCAATGGAGAAATATAAACCTATACTCATTTTAAAATGTTGATTACACAAATATTTAAGTATTTTGAGAGCGTAGGGAGATCGACTTGATTACATGATTTGCAGTGCATCATGGGAGTAGGCGGAGCTAAGAAGATGATTGGTCTATTTTGCTTGTTTTGACTCTAATTGGTGGAATTTTATGCACAGCATCATGGGTAATGTAGTTTTCACCTCAAAATTAGCTGTTAAACACAATATAAGAATATGTTATAAGAAAAATAAGTTGAAAAAATGCAGACTGACGGCTTCAACAGCAGCAAATAACAGATTAATAACCTCGTAGCTTGCCTTTAAAGGTTTAAAAGTTATCGTTAAAAATCTATTTCCCTATGGAAATTGACTCTTGCACGCTTTAGCAGGTTTTGTGTTGATGATTTTGATGAAGTTCAATGATTTACTTGATAGCTATATGTCACAAGGAAATGTACTTTTTTACCAATGTGATTGTAACTTTTCGGAGGCGAAATGACAACAACAATGGTAATGCATACATTGTGACTGTATGTGTGGTGAAGATGCCAAAGACAAAATGTAACAAACGCAGAGTCACAATGTGGGATACATTGAATTTACAGTATGTGCGTAATGAGCTTTCACAAATCAACTGTTATAATTAGACGTAGTGATGTGTTTATATTTATTAAAGGTTTGGTTTGTAAAAAAAAAAGAAAAAAAGAAAAATGTATTTCCCTTAAATAAAGCTGAGAAGAGATGAGCAAATGAGCAGGCTATTAAGCAAATGCAGCCAAGGCCCCATGGGGTCTGATGGAGGAGAGGCATGACCATGAAAAGGGGAGGGAAAATGTGGTCAAAAGTTTTTTCTCTTTCCCCAATGCATCAAGTAAAATAAGATCCCTCATTCAGCAGAAGCACAGCAGTGAGGAACACACTGCTTGTCCTGCACTGGATCTCGAGACTTTCTTCAGCGTACACTTGTTAGCGTTAAACTACACACTCTAACACTATGGCTCCCAAAGTGCTGCGCTTCGTCACTGATTTCTTCGTCTATGAAACCGCCAAATCGGTTGTAGTGAAGAGCTGGTCTGTTGGAGTCATCAACCGTTTCGTCCAGCTTTTGATTATTCTCTATTTTATCTGGTAAGCTTTGATTATGTTCTTGTTGCTAATATTAGAGTGTTTTTTTAGGGCTAATAAATGGAGAAAAAATAAGTTGAATCCAGTGATTGTACTTGGTGGTGTTTGAGATTGAAGAGCAGAAAATGTAGGCTAATTAACCTTTGGAAATGTACATGTTAATGTTTTGAATAATGAAGGTTTGGGACTAATTAATATAACTGCTGAAATGTATTATTTCTGTTTTGTGAAGAGCATAAATGGGTGTAAGTGCACCATTAGTTAGTTAATGACTCTGATTATCTATCGATCATGTATCTATCTATTTATCTATCCATCCATCAATACATTTATCTATATCTATAGATACAGTGAAGAAAATAAGTATTTGAACACCCTGCTATTTTGCAAGTTCTCCCACTTAGAAATCATGGAGGGGTCTGAAATTGTCATCGTAGGTGCATGTCCACTGTGAGAGACATAAAATAAAAATCAAAAAAAAAATAAAAATCCAGAAATCACAATGTATGATTTTTTAACTATTTATTTGTAAGATACAGCTGCAAATAAGTATTTGAACACTTGTCTATCAGCTAGAATTCTGACCCTCAAAGACCTGTTAGTCTGCCTTTAAAATGTCCACCTCCACTCCATTTATTATCCTAAATTAGATGGACCTGTTTGAGGTCGTTAGCTGCATAAAGACCCCTGTCCACCCCATACAATCAGTAAGAATCCAACTACTAACATGGCCAAGACCAAAGAGCTGTCCAAAGACACTAGAGACAAAATTGTACACCTCCACAAGGCTGGAAAGGGCTACGGGGAAATTGCCAAGTAGCTTGGTGAAAAAAGGTCCACTGTTGGAGCAATCATTAGAAAATGGAAGAAGCTAAACATGACTGTCAATCTCCCTCGGACTGGGGCTCCATGCAAGATCTCACCTCGTGGGGTCTCAATGATCCTAAGAAAGGTGAGAAATCAGCCCAGAACTACACGGGAGGAGCTGGTCAATGACCTGAAAAGAGCTGGGACCACCGTTTCCAAGGTTACTGTTGGTAATACACTAAGATGTCATGGTTTGAAATCATGCATGGCACGGAAGGTTCCCCTGCTTAAACCAGCACATGTCAAGGCCCGTCTTAAGTTTGCCAACGACCATTTGGATGATCCAGAGGAGTCATGGGAGAAAGTCATGTGGTCAGATGAGACCAAAATAGAACTTTTTGGTCATAATTCCACTAACCGTGTTTGGAGGAAGAAGAATGATGAGTACCATCCCAAGAACACCATCCCTACTGTGAAGCATGGGGGTGGTAGCATCATGCTTTGGGGGTGTTTTTCTGCACACGGGACAGGGCGACTGCACTGTATTAAGGAGAGGATGACCGGGGCCATGTATTGCGAGATTTTGGGGAACAACCTCCTTCCCTCAGTTAGAGCATTGAAGATGGGTCGAGGCTGGGTCTTCCAACATGACAATGACCCGAAGCACACAGCCAGGATAACCAAGGAGTGGCTCTGTAAGAAGCATATCAAGGTTCTGGCGTGGCCTAGCCAGTCTCCAGACCTAAACCCAATAGAGAATCTTTGGAGGGAGCTCAAACTCCGTGTTTCTCAGTGACAGCCCAGAAACCTGACTGATCTAGAGAAGATCTGTGTGGAGGAGTGGGCCAAAATCCCTCCTGCAGTGTGTGCAAACCTGGTGAAAAACTACAGGAAACGTTTGACCTCTGTAATTGCAAACAAAGGCTACTGTACCAAATATTAACATTGATTTTCTCAGGTGTTCAAATACTTATTTGCAGCTGTATCTTACAAATAAATAGTTAAAAAATCATACATTGTGATTTCTGGATTTTTTTTTTAGATTATGTCTCTCACAGTGGACATGCACATACGATGACAATTTCAGACCCCTCCGTGATTTCTAAGTGGGAGAACTTGCAAAATAGCAGGGTGTTCAAATACTTATTTTCTTCACTGTATATAGCCGGTTTATTACCCATTTAGATTTAGAACTAACCTTTTAGCCAGATAATAGTAAAAAAAATAAAAAATATTTAAATCGTTGATCTTAATAGTAAACAGGTTCGATCACTTCTTTATTGTTATGTGGGCGTGTTTGGGTTTTCAGTTGGGTGTTTCTGCATGAAAAAGGACATCAGGTACGGGACACTGGCATTGAGTCTGCGGTCATGACCAAAGTGAAGGGCTTGGGCAACTTCAATAACCGTGTGATGGACGTAGCAGACTACGTAGTTCCATCACAGGTCAGCAAATGTACATTTCAACGTTGAAATATGAAACTCCACACAATTACGCTTTGGATCCCCCTTCTCTTCAAAGTCTTGTGAACTTTTCTGCACATTTTTCAGGGTGCTTCATCGTTCTCTATCATCACCAACATGATCATCACAGCCAATCAGACGCAAGGATTTTGCCCTGAGGTGACACTCAAACCTCTGCCTTTAAATATACTTTAAAGATGCGAGTCCTTATGTACTTACTCTCTCTCTACTCTTCCCTTTGTCTGTCAGACTGACAAGAAGTTTACTTGCAGAACTGATAATGACTGCAATAATAATAGCTCAAATATAGGGAATGGTGAGTTTGTTCTCTTTCTAAGGCTGAGATCACTTTCAGCTCTACTAATACTCATAGTAATTCAGCGAGTAACTATAGCAGAGAAGCGTGCTAATACTTTCTAGGTTGCTTGATACATCTCTCCTTTTTACAGGTATTTTAACAGGCAAATGCTTGATCAATAATGTTTCAAATAGTACAGGATGGTGTGAAATTGAAGGCTGGTGCCCTGCAGAGGATGACAACTTTTCTGGGTAAGAAAAAGTGCAACCCTATGGACTTTTACGGTGGGAGTTGTCTTGTAATTCAAAATAGATCGTTTTAATGCTAGACACATTAATAAATCTGCTCACTCTCAGACCGTCAATGAAAGAGGTGGAGAACTTCACAATCTTCATCAAAAACAGCATTCGCTTCCCTCTGTTCAATGTCACTAGGTGAGTGTATTACCTTTGCACAAGGATTAAAAACTATGTGAGAAGCCATTTCATTTTAACATTTATTTTTAGAATTGAATCTCATTAAAAAAAGTTGCTGCCTTAATTTTTAAGTACAATCAACTTAGATGTATAAGTAATTTCAACTTAAATTACATTAAACTGCCTTAAAAATTAGTTGAATATTGTATCATAAAATCTTATTTTGACGGGTTAAAGTAATGTTAAAACATATGTTGTCATGACTTATTGTTCATATAATTATAATTTACAGTGTATGATTATTTTTTAAATGTGATTAAAAAAACCAACTTCATTGCAAAAAGTGATAGATTTATGTTCAATGGCGTAAAAATAAAACACACAATATGTTGACTGCACTGTTTCAATGATTTATTCATCTGCCACAAAAGTGTTTTAACGTTCAATCACCTTATGATTCATTTGATTAATGTCAATAATTCCTTCAAAATGTTCATCAACAACCCTAAATTTATTGACTGCTCTAAATATAATTAATATAGTGCCCTTTTGAAAGAAAGCCCAAATAATAATAGCCGGATATTGCTTCAGACTACTGATGTGCCGTTTCTCTACTTTCACAGGGGCAATTTCCCTTCAACTTTAGACCAGTCTTACATTCAGAAATGCACTTATGACCCAGTGCGCGAGCCGTTCTGTCCGATCTTCAAAGTGGGACATATCCTGAAACAACTCAATCAAAGGTTGGACAACATTACTAAACATGTAGGTCAACTCAGCTTTTCCTTTCATCTCTTCCTATTTTTAATTTATCAAAGAGATCAGTTTAATCTTTTTGACTTCTGCCAGTTTGTTACAGCAAAAGTTAATATGCCTTGTCTTGATTGGCATGGTGCTACACAACAGTCCGGTTTGTATAGCCGGTTTGTAAATATATAGCCCACAATTTGGAATGCACAATCGCTATATAACGAAATTGCGATATCACGTATTTCCATTAGCAGAAGAGTCTTTGTTATAATATATATTGCTAGTACTGTGTTGGAGCCTCTCTTGCCTTCAGAACTGCCTTAAATCCTCGTGGTAATACATTTAACAAGGTGGTGGAAACATTCCCCAGTGATTTTTGTCCATACTGACATGCATCATGCAGTTGCTGCAGATTTGTCGGCACATCTATGACGCAAATCTCCCGTTCCAGCACATCCCAAAGCTGCTCTATTGGATTCTGGTGACTGTGGGGGCCATTTGAGTTTAGTGAACTCAAGTTTAAGAAACCTATTTGAGATGATTTGAGCTTTATGACTGTGCGTAATCCTGATGGAAGTAGCCATAGAGATTTATTTTCTTTCATTTAGCTTTCTCTCTGGCTTCTGCCTGCTTTCAGTGTGGCAAAGAACAGCCAAGCCTCCTCATTCTTCCTTTCTCCTTTCTCCAGCAACATCTCTAAGCAAAAGCAAAATCTCTAAGCCCTTTATGGCAAACACTATTTTAATGTGTTGCTTTGGCCCCCTGAAGGAGAAAGAAAGAAAATAAATGATGCAATGAATTTTAAAGGATAAAGGAACAACCATCAAACCTGAGCCATGGGGAAGTGTAGGCTATTAGATTTCTGGTGAGGGAAAAGGCTTACAGCACCTGGTACTCCCAAGGCGGTCTCCCATCCAAATACTAACCAGGCCCGACCCTGCTTAGCTTCCGAGATCAGTTGAGATTGAGTAAGATCGGGTGAGATTGAGTGAGATTGAGTAAGATTGAGTGAGATCAGGTGAGATCGGACGAGATCTGGTGAGATTGAGTGAGATCGGGCGAGATTGAGTGAGATTGAGTGAGATTGGGTGAGACTGGGTGAGATTGAGTGAGATCAGGTGAGATTGAGTGAGATCGAGTGAGATCGGGCGAGATCGGGTGAGATTGAGTGAGATCAGGCGAGTTTGAGTGAGATTGAGTGAGATTTGTGAGATTGGGTGAGATTGAGTAAGATTGAGTGAGATCAGGTGAGATCGGGCAAGATCTGGTGAGATTGAGTGAGATCGAGCGAGATTGAGTGAGATTGAGTGAGATTGGGTGAGATTGGGTGAGATTGAGTGAGATCAAGCGAGATTGAGTGAGATCGAGTGAGATCGGGCGAGATCGGGTGAGATTGAGTGAGATCGGGCGAGATTGAGTGAGATCGAGTGAGATCGGGCGAGATCGGGTGAGATTGAGTGAGATCAGGCGAGTTTGAGTGAGATTGAGTGAGATTTGTGAGATTGGGTGAGATTGAGTAAGATTGAGTGAGATCAGGTGAGATCGGGCAAGATCTGGTGAGATTGAGTGAGATCGAGCGAGATTGAGTGAGATTGAGTGAGATTGGGTGAGATTGGGTGAGATTGAGTGAGATCAAGCGAGATTGAGTGAGATCGAGTGAGATCGGGCGAGATCGGGTGAGATTGAGTGAGATTAGGCGAGATTGAGTGAGATTGAGTGAGATTTTGTGAGATTGGGTGCGATCAGGTGAAATCGGGTGAGATCGGGTGAGATTGGGTGAGATCGGGCGAGATTGGGTGAGATTGGGTGGGATCGGGCGAGATTGAGTGAGATTGAGTGAGATTGGGTGAGATCGGGCGAGATTGGGTGAAATTGGGTGAGATTGGGCGAGATTGGGCATGCTAAGGGTGGTGTGGCCATAAGCGAATGACACAGCCAAGAGTGAGCTAATTAAAGAAGGCAGACCGGCAGCACTTGAGAGGAACAGAACCCTTTTCCCCTTAATAAGTGTTTGTGTCTTTTTTTTAATTCTTTCAAAAATTATTCCAGCTTCAATTATAGTTTGCTGAGCGAGTTTATCCCCCGGTTTCAGGCTTAAGCCTATAGTCCGAGACTAACCCAGCAAACACAGAACGTTCCCCTAACGTTCCCAAATGGTCCCATGAGGTTATTTTTTTGTGAACCAAACAAGAACATTATAGGAACGTTCCATGTAGGTTATTTTTAGGTTCCATTTTTATAACGTAAGGAGAATGTTCCGGGAACGTTCCCAGAACCTAAATTTGTTTGCTGGGAAGATGCATGTTTGAGCTGTTTTAACTGAAAGCAAATTGTACTGGCATATGTTAAAATATGTCAGTGCCATTGTTTTGTCTCAAGATGCACATCAGTAATGTTTTTTTTTAATAAAGGCACTTTTATAACAGCTACTTAAATGTCCTAATTGAACTAAATACAATCCTGGCTTAAAGGGATAGTTCACCCAAAATTGTCATTACTTACCCTCATGTTGTTCTTAACCAGTATGAGTTTCTTTCTTCTGTTGAACACAAAAGATGATATTTTGAATGTTGGTAATCAAAAACGGTTGATGGGCCTCATTGACTTCTATATTTTATTTTATTTCCAATGGCTACCGTCAACTGTTGGATTAACAACATTCTTTAAAAGATCTTATATTGTGAATATGAAATTCATTTAGGTTTGAAACAATATGAAGGTGAGTAAATAATGAGTTTTCATTTTTGGGTAAACTGTATCTCTTTAATCTAAGCCATGTCTGTTAAACCAGTCCTGTATCTTGCAATTCTGACTTTATTTCTCGCAATTCCGAGTTTTTAACTCGTCGTTTCTGACTCTTTTTATCAGAATTGTGAAGTATACATTTTTAAATTAAAAGTCACTATTTTATCCAGTGCCTGAAACAAACTAGCTTCCATACGCCTATTATTTAGTCTTATAGTAGTCGTGTGTAACCTGCAAAAATACAGTATAGGTCAAAAAACAGAGCTGGATTCTGTTTAATTCTGGCTTAGAGGGATGAATAAAATAATCTGCTTTAATGTGTAAACAGCGTATCAGATTTAATAAAATTACTGCCTGTTTTTTTTTTTTGTTTGTTTGTCAGGGAGGAGAGATTGGAATTAACATCAACTGGAAGTGTAATCTTGACTATAATGTGGAGAACTGCAAACCCAAGTACTTCTTCACACGCCTAGATGCTGCTTTTGAGAACAGCAAAGCCTCTAAAGGATATAACTTCAGGTAACACGTGAACACACACGGCTACTCGTGCACCATCCCGGCTTTTCTGCAACTGCATCTTGTTTTTGTCTCTTCCAGGTTTGCTAAATACTATCAGTCCGAAGATGGGACTGAGTATCGAACGCTTCATAAAGCTTTTGCCATCCGCTTTGAAATAATAGTGTCTGGCAATGTAGGTATTTTGTTCAGCCGCTATATAAAGCAGCTTTTTGTGACACATATGGGCGTGTGTGTGTTTAACTTTGCGTATCTATTTGCAGGCGGGAAAGTTTAACACTGTGCCATTTCTGATTACTTTGGTCGCAGCATTCACTTCAGTGGGATTGGTAAGACTATGGTCACATGCAAAGATTAATGATGGCAACAACAACAACAACAACAAAACACATATCTGACTGTTGTATATTTTTGCAGGCTACAGTGTTCTGTGACATCATCCTTCTCAACTTCCATAAAGGGGCGGACGAGTACAAAGCAAAGAAATTTGAAGAGGTGCCAGATTGTTTATCTGACTTGAGTTTGCTTATGTAAGTATGCAGAGGTAAAGTAGAGCGATGTCTTACCTTTCTATCCCCTTTATGACAGGTATCAGGCATTGTGGAGGAGTCACAGGGACCCTACCAGGGCAGCCAGGGGTCAATCAAAGCTTTGGGGAAGAGCTCAAATGACTCAGGGACCTTTTCTATTGGACGACAAGAGTGAGTCACGTGGCCCGAACAAACCCATGAGACTTTCAAATAATTATACTACTTTTTTCTAGATGTTTTATTATGTTTCTTCAAGTAATAGTATAAATACCCTTAGCTGTTAAAGCATTGAAGTAAAGCTATTCTTCACTCAGCCTCTAACCCTCCGAAAACACACATCTACACACTAGAGGCCAAATGTCTGTAAACACCTGCTCATTCTTTAGTCTTAATATTTTCTGCATTTTAGAATGATAATCAAGTCTAGACAATCGAAATGATATGAAATAACACAAATGTAAGTATGAGAGTTAAGCAGAACTCAAAAATGTTAAACAATAAAAAAATCTTTTTTCTTATCTTATATGAGCTTGAAGGAGTTTCCATGTTTGCTGGACACTTGTTGGCTGCTTTTTATCAACATATTATTTTCTAAACAATTTTAAAATAGTTTATATTTGTCTACAGAATTATATTAGCATTTAACCCTTGTGCACCCTTATAGAATTTTTTTTCTTTTTCTTTTTTTCTTTGGATCATTAATATGCCAACTGCATACATTGCGTGCATTTTTATTGGAATTTTACCATTTCACCCTAATTTCCTTTAATAAATCTATTTTACACTAGGTACACAAAATAGTAACACTTAGGACTTTAAGCACAAAAAATTCCACATTGAAACCCATTAAAACTACAATTTTTAATCCAAGGGCCTTTTAACTATAAAATGATGCAGTCTTTGTTAATAAGCTTTCATTCTGTTGGCAAGGATTCAAAATGAAAATGTTTACTATTTTTCACCAGATGGTGTCATTTTTCAATAATATTGCACTCTTTATTCCTGTTTTCTGCTTCTGCTTGTTATAGAGGCAATTTGATCATTTATTCATCAAACATTTTCATAAAATTAAAACTCTAATAACTTTTCGTTTCAATTCTTTAACTTTTTTTTTTTTTTTTACTTGACTGGTAGTCTACATTTACAAACAATACTTAAGCAGCACCAAATGAAATGACAAACAAAGAACAGTAATTAATTCATGTAACAGATTCAAATGATGATATGTGAGTATATACACTATCCTTTCAGAAGCCAAAAGTGCATTCAGGATTCATGGATATTTTGTGTGTTTAGTGTGACATATTAGTCTAAATCAGCTAGATTTTCATTCTGTTGACTTGGAGATTGTAAGTAATGTTAATCTTATAAAATGAATCACACAACGTCTTCACACATTAATTTGTGAAATATTTCTATTGTTGTTTTTATTACATCTCACTTTTATTTAAAAATGTAATTTAATGGCATATCAATATAGGACTGGCATATCACAATGTCATTCAAATGATTTTTGTTTTCATAATAAATGTGTTAATCATAATCGTCTGTTATTTGTGCTGTCTCGCCAGTCTTACAGTTTATGTGAACTGCAGAATTTCAGGGGTGGAGTCGGATGCAAAAGGAGTTAAAATGTGTACTTTGCACTTTTGCCTTTTAAAGACACAATCCACTTAGGGATTGAAGACCGGGGAGAAGGCTCCTCTGGGCAATCATTATAATCATCATCATCGTCACTCTCTGGCAAGTAGCTGGCCGGTAAGATGATGACCTCCTCAGAGAATCGAACGCGTCGTTGAGTGACTTCCATCCTCCTCTGGGAGACGAATAGAAAGAATGACATGATGTATTGTAATTGTGGACAATATGATTACAATTGAAATTATATAATCTGTTTACAATGGATACATAAACTGAATCGCCAGCTGTTGCAGGCCTGTTCATGCTGGACTATGTTCTAAAACTCAACTTAAAGGGATAGTTGACTTGTAAATAAAGATTCTGTCATCATCAATTTATAATAATAATTTGTTTGTTACATTTATATAGCGCTTTTCTGGGACCTCAAAGCGCTTTACAAGGAAGGGGGGAATCTCCTCAACCACCACCAATGTGCAGCACCACCTGGATGATGCGATGGCAGCCATATTGCGCCAGTACGCCCACCACACACCAGCTTTACTGGTGGAGAGGAGACAGTGATGAAGCCAATCAGTATATGGGGATGGTTAGGAGGCCATGATGGACAGAGCCCAAGGGGCAGATTTGGCTTTTTTAAAGCGTTATAAGCCATGAACAAAGCCAACCAGCTACGAGGCGAATCACATCACAAACTTTGATTCGAAGCAAAAAAGTATTTGAAAATTGGACAAAAATACAAAGGTAAAACACTTGTGTACTTAACGGCTTTAGTGATAGATAGAACTACAATCCCATGAAGCATTGCGAATGACATCAAATTAAAACCAATGGAGAAATATAAACCTATACTCATTTTAAAATGTTGATTACACAAATATTTAAGTATTTTGAGAGCGTAGGGAGATCGACTTGATTACATGATTCGCAGTGCATCATGGGAGTAGGCGGAGCTAAGAAGATGATTGGTCTTGATTGGAAGTTGAAAAAATGCAGACTGACGGCTTCAACAGCAGCAAATAACAGATTAACAACCTCGTAGCTTGCCTTTAAAGGTTTAAATGTTATCGTTAAAAATCAATTTCCCTATGGAAATTGACTCTTGCACCCTTTAGCAGGTTTTGTGTTGATGATTTTGATGAAGTTCAATGATTTACTTGATAGCTATATGTCACAAGAAATGTACGTTTTTACCAATGTGATTGTAACTTTTCGGAGGCGAAATGAAAACAACAATGGAAATGTATATTGTGACTGTATGTGTGGTGAAGATGCCAAAGACAAAATGTAACAAACGCAGAGTCACAATGTGGAATACATTGAATTTACAGTATGTGGCTATGTGCGTAATGAGCTTTCACAAATCAACTGTTATAATTAGACGTGGTGATGTGTTTGTATTTATTAAAGGTTTGGTTTGTAAAAAAAGTTATTTCCCTTAAATAAAGCTGAGAAGAGATGAGCAAATGAGCAGGCTATTAAGCAAATGCAGCCAAGGCATGGGGTCTGATGGAGGAGAGGCATGACCATGAAAAGGGGAGGGAAAATGTGGTCAAAAGTTTTTTTTATTTTTTTTATGCATCAAGTAAAATAAGATCCCTCATTCAGCAGAAGCACAGCAGTGAGGAACACACTGCTTGTCCTGCACTGGATCTCGAGACTTTCTTCAGCGTACACTTGTTAGCGTTAAACTACACACTCTAACACTATGGCTCCCAAAGTGCTGCGCTTCGTCACTGATTTCTTCGTCTATGAAACCGCCAAATCGGTTGTAGTGAAGAGCTGGTCTGTTGGAGTCATCAACCGTTTCGTCCAGCTGTTGATTATTCTCTATTTTATCTGGTAAGTTTTGATTATGTTCTTGTTGCTAATATTAGAGTGGTTTTTTAGGGCTAATAAATGGAGAAAAAATAAATTAGGGTTGAATCCAGTGATTGTAGGCTACTTGGTGGTGTTTGAGATTGAAGAGCAGAAAATGTAATTAACCTTTGGAAATGTACATGTTAATGTTTTGAATAATGAAGGTTTGGGACTAATTAATATTACTGCTGAAATGTATTATTTCTGTTTTGTTGCGTAAGTGCGTAAATGGGTGTAAGTGCACCATTAGTTATGACTCTGATTATCTATCGATCATGTATCTATCTATCTATTTATCTATCCATCCATCTATACATTTATCTACATCTATAGATATATAGCCTGTTTATTACCCATTTAGATCACTAACTAACTTTTTAGCCAGATAATAGTAAAAGTACTATCCTAATAGTAAACAGGTTCGATCACTTCTTTATTGTTATGTGGGCGTGTTTGGGTTTTCAGTTGGGTGTTTCTGCATGAAAAAGGACATCAGGTACGGGACACTGGGATTGAGTCTGCGGTCATGACCAAAGTGAAGGGCTTGGGCAACTTCAATAACCGTGTGATGGACGTAGTAGACTACGTAGTTCCATCACAGGTCAGCAAATGTACATTTCAACGTTGAAATATGAAACTCCACACAATTACGTTTTGGATCCCCCTTCTCTTCAAAGTCTTGTGAACTTTTCTGCACATTTTTCAGGGTGCTTCATCGTTCTCTATCATCACCAACATGATCATCACAGCCAATCAGACGCAAGGATTTTGCCCTGAGGTGACACTCAAACCTCTGCCTTTAAATATACTTTAAAGATGCGAGTCCTTATGTACTTACTCTCTCTCTACTCTTCCCTTTGTCTGTCAGACTGACAAGAAGTTTACTTGCAGAACTGATAATGACTGCAATAATAATAGCTCAAATATAGGGAATGGTGAGTTTGTTCTCTTTCTAAGGCTGAGATCACTTTCAGCTCTACTAATACTCATAGTAATTCAGCGAGTAACTATAGCAGAGAAGCGTGCTAACACTTTGGTTGCTTGATACATCTCTCCTTTTTACAGGTATTTTAACAGGCAAATGCTTGATCAATAGTGTTTCAAATAAAGGATGGTGTGAAATTAAAGGCTGGTGCCCTGCAGAGGATGACAACTTTTCTGGGTAAGAAAAAGTGCAACCCTATGGACTTGTATTTTAAATATTGTACGATGGGAGTTGTCTTGTAATCCAAAATAGATAGTTTTAATGCTAGACACATTAATAAATCTGCTCACTCTCAGACCATCAATGAAAGAGGTGGAGAACTTCAAAATCTTCATCAAAAACAGCATTCGCTTCCCTCTGTTCAATGTCACTAGGTGAGTGTATTACCTTTGCACAAGGATTAAAAACTATGTGAGAAGCCATTTCATTTTAACATTTATTTTTAGAATTGAATCTCATTTAAAAAAAGTTGCTGCCTTAATTTTTTCAGTACAATCAACTTAGATGTAGAAGTAATTTCAACTTAAATTACATTAAACTGCCTTAAAAATTAGTTGAATATTGTATAGTTAACATAAAATCTTATTTTGACGAGTTAAAGTAATGTTAAAACATATGTTGTCATGACTTATTGTTCATATAATTTTTTTTACAGTGTATGATTATTTATTTTTTTTAACACTTTTATTTTTATTTTTGATTTACAGGATGAACAATTAAAGCAAAAACAACATTGACAAAAGGGAGGAGAAGGAATTATGCATAAATACATCGCAATTGTATGCTACATGGCATAGACAGCTTTATACTTATACAACTTAATACGACCCCGGGGCCGTCGCAATATCTACGCATATTCTCAAATATAAATCATCGTATACCTGCATACCTAAAATTATATGTATGCACTAACCCCCCTATAAAAAAAAAAAATTATAAAAAAAAAAAATAAAAAAAAAAATAAAAAATAAATATATATATATATATATATATATATATATAATAAATAAATAAAAAAAAAAATAAAAAAATAAAAAAAAACACTGAACAACAAAGCCAAACTTGTATGATTATTTTTAAAATGTGATTAAAAAAAACAACTTCATTGCAAAATGGACTTTGGGCCAAGTGATAGATTTATGTTCAATGGCGTAAAAATAAAACACACAATATGTTGACTGCAGTGTTTCAATGATTTATTCATCTGCCACAAAAGTGTTTTAACATTCAATCACCTTATGATTCATTTGATTAATGTCAATAATTCCTTCAAAATGTTCATCAACAACCCTAAATTTATTGACTGCTCTAAATATAATTAATATAGTGCCCTTTTGAAAGAAAGCCCAAATAATAATAGCCGGATATTGCTTCAGACTACTGATGTGCTGTTTCTCTACTTTCACAGGGGCAATTTCCCTTCAACTTTAGACCAGTCTTACATTCAGAAATGCACTTATGACCCAGTGCGCGAGCCGTTCTGTCCGATCTTCAAAGTGGGACATATCCTGAAACAACTCAATCAAAGTTTGGACAACATTACTAAACATGTAGGTCAACTCAGCTTTTCCTTTCATCTCTTCCTATTTTTAATTTACAAAGAGATCAGTTTAATCTTTTTGACTTCTGCCAGTTTGTTACAGCAAAAGTTAATATGCCTTGTCTTGATCGGCATGGTGCTACACAACAGTCCGGTTTGTATAGCCGGTTTGTAAATATATAGCCCACAATTTGGAACGCACAATCGCTATTTCGCTATAAAAATCGTTATATAACTAAATTGCGATATCACGTATTTCCATTAGCAGAAGAGTCTTTGTTATAATATATATTGCTAGTACTGTGTTGGAGCCTCTCTTGCCTTCAGAACTGCCTTAATTCTTCGTGGTAATACATTTAACAAGGTGGTGGAAACATTCCCCAGTGATTTTTGTCCATACTGACATGCATCACGCAGTTGCTGCAGATTTGTCGGCACATCTATGACGCAAATCTCCCGTTCCAGCACATCCCAAAGCTGCTCTATTGGATTCTGGTGACTGTGGGGGCCATTTGAGTTTAGTGAACTCAAGTTTAAGAAACCTATTTGAGATGATTTGAGCTTTGTGACTGTGCGTTATCCTGATGGAAGTAGCCATAGAGATTTATTTTCTTTCATTTAGCTTTCTCTCTGGCTTCTGCCTGCTTTCAGTGTGGCAAAGAACAGCCAAGCCTCCTCATTCTTCCTTTCTCCTTTCTGCAGCAACACCGTGAAATCTCTAAGCCCTTTATGGCAAACACTATTTTACTGTGTTGCTTTGGCCCCCTGAAGGAGAAAGAAAGAAAATAAATGAAGCAATGAATTTTAAACGGATAAAGGAACAACCATCAAACCTGAGCCATGGGGAAGTGTAGGCTATTAGATTTCTGGTGAGGGAAAAGGCTTACAGCACCTGGTACTCCCAAGGCGGTCTCCCATCCAAGTACTAACCAGGCCCGACCCTGCTTAGCTTCCGAGATCGGGTGAGATTGAGTGAGATCGGGCGAGATCGGGCGAGATCGGGTGAGATCGGGTGAGATCGGGTGAGATCGGGCGAGATCGGGTGAGATCGGGTGAGATCGGGTGAGATCGGGTGAGATCGGGTGAGATCGGGCGAGATCGGGCGAGATTGAGGGAGATTGGGGGAGATTGGGTGAGATCGGGTGAGATTGAGTGAGATTGGGTGAGATCAGGTGAGATTGGATGAGATCGGGTGAGATCAGGTGCGATCAGGTGAGATCGGGTGAGATCGGGTGAGATCGGGTGCGATCAGGTGAGATTGGGTGTGATCAGGTGAGATCGGGTGAAATTGGGTGAGATTGGGTGAGATCGGGCGAGATTGAGTGAGATTGGGTGAGATCAGGTGAGATTGGATGAGATCGGGTGAGATTGGGTGCGATCAGGTGAGATTGGGTGCGATCAGGTGAGATCGGGTGAAATTGGGTGAGATTGGGTGAGATCGGGTGAGATTGAGTGAGATCAGGTGAGATTGGATGAGGTCGGGTGAGATTGGGTGCGATCAGGTGAGATTGGGTGAGATTGGGTGCGATCAGGTGAGATTGGGTGTGATCGGGTGAGATTGGGTGCGATCAGGCGAGATTGAGTGAGATTGGGTGAGATCAGGTGAGATTGGGTGAGATCGGGTGCGATCAGGTGAGATCGGGTGAAATTGGGTGAGATTGGGTGAGATCGGGTGAGATTGAGTGAGATCAGGTGAGATTGGATGAGGTCGGGTGAGATTGGGTGCGATCAGGTGAGATTGGGTGAGATTGGGTGCGATCAGGTGAGATTGGGTGTGATCGGGTGAGATTGGGTGAGATCAGGCGAGATTGAGTGAGATTGGGTGAGATCAGGTGAGATTGGGTGAGATCGGGTGCGATCAGGTGAGATTGGGTGAGATCGGGTGCGATCAGGTTAGGGCTGGGTATCGTAACAAAATTTTCGATACCGATACCGATACCAATACCTTGACTTCGATACCGGTTCCTGAACGATACCTTTTTCGGTACCAATTTTAGGAAATCCGTTTGAACAATATTACATTAGCCTACCTTTCTTTTTTTTCAGTTTGTTGACTTTTTTACACTCATATTTTGAGTCTGTAAAAAAAACCAAATGCTAAAGTTTTCTATGTTTCCTAATCATTTAACAACATGTATTCTTTACTTCAATGAGCTCATTGTTTCTGCCTTAATGCATTGTTTAACAATGAAACAATGAAAATTAATTGAAATGCATTACACAGAGTCACTCACCTCTAACAGATCACAAATTGTAATTTAGACACATGCATTTTCTGTAAAGCTGCTTTGAAACAATATGTTTTGTGAAAAATGCAATACAAATAAATGTGAATTGAATTAAATATAGGCTACTGGGGTGCGAAGTAGCTATACCTCGCGCAAAAAAAAAAACAAAAACAAAAAAAAAACGCATAAAGCTTGCCGCAAAGCAGTGGCGAAAGTAGCCTAATGATTATGGATGTGTCGGGAAAAAATAGCAAGGATATATTTAAATTTTTTATTAATAAACAAGTGTTTCCTGATTGTGTTGTCTGCAAAGATGAATATGGCGATGTTGACTCGATCGTCATTCCTGCAGTAGGCTAGTGAACAACGCGCGCCTGGATTACATAATCAAACTCTTTATTTCTAATTGTTTCGTTTAAAAGTAGACATATTTGGTTAGAAGTAGACATAAGTAGACATAAGTCTATATGCCTATTTCTCGTGTCTGTGAGTCAAGTATCCTATACGCTTAGTTTCGGTTTTGTGACGCGCTCCAGTTCTTGCAGTCGAAGATGGAAAAACACTCTCAAGTTTTGCCGGTCTTGGCAGTGATTGTGATTATCTTGTCGAAAATATTGCATCGCGTGCTTCTGACATCGAGTGTGGTACATAGGTAGGTACACTGTTGATCATTTTCCACGTATTTTCTATCTGGTTTGGAACACACACACACTACAGCCTCAAGTGCGACGAGCCACGTCTCTCTGGGCAACCGCGTAAACTAACGTTAGTGTTTTTCCGCCACAGCCAATCATGCTGCATGCTTATTCATTGTTTCACTTACATTGACTAGATTAACCCCTTAGGTATCGAAATGTGGTACCGAAAAACAAGACATGTTTCGATACTCGGTAGTATCGAGACAATTCGGTCGGTACCTAAAAAGCATCGAACTCGGTACCCAGCCCTAGATCAGGTGAGATTGGGTGTGATCAGGTGAGATCGGGTGAAATTGGGTGAGATTGGGTGAGATCAGGCGAGATTGAGTGAGATTGGGTGAGATTGGGTGAGATCAGGTGAGATTGGGTGAGGTCGGGTGAGATTGGGTGCGATCAGGTGAGATTGGGTGCGATCAGGTGAGATTGAGTGAGATTGGGTGAGATCAGGTGAGATTGGATGAGATCGGGTGAGATTGGGTGCGATCAGGTGAGATTGGGTGAGATCGGGTGCGATCAGGTGAGATTGGGTGCGATCAGGTGAGATCGGGTGAAATTGGGTGAGATTGGGTGAGATCGGGCGAGATCGGGCGAGATTGGGTGAGATCAGGTGAGATTGGATGAGATCGGGTGAGATTGGATGAGATCGGGTGAGATTGGGTGCGATCAGGTGAGATCGGGTGAAATTGGGTGAAATTGGGTGCGATCAGGTGAGATTGGGTGAGACTGGGTGCGATCAGGTGAGATCGGGTGCGATCAGGTGAGATTGGGTGTGATCGGGTGAAATTGGGTGAGATTGGGTGAGATCAGGCGAGATTGAGTGAGATTGGGTGAGATCAGGTGAGATCGGGTGAGATTGGGTGCGATCAGGTGAGATTGGGTGAGATCGGGTGCGATCAGGTGAGATTGGGTGAGATCAGGTGAGATCGGGTGAGATTGGGTGCGATCAGGTGAGATTGGGTGAGATCGGGTGCGATCAGGTGAGATTGGGTGTGATCAGGTGAGATCGGGTGAAATTGGGTGAGATTGGGTGAGATCAGGCGAGATTGGATGAGGTCGGGTGAGATTGGGTGCGATCAGGTGAGATTGGATGAGATTGGGTGCGATCAGGTGAGATTGGGTGCGATCAGGTTAGATCGGGTGAAATTGGGCGAGATTGGGCATGCTAAGGGTGGTGTGGCCATAAGCGAATGACACAAGCAAGAGTGAGCTAATTAAAGAAGGCAGACCGGCAGCACTTGAGAGGAACAGAACCCTTTTCCCCTTAATAAGTGTTTGTGTCTTTTTTTAAATTCTTTCAAAAATTATTCCAGCTTCAATTATAGTTTGCTGAGCGAGTTTATCCCCCGGTTTCAGGCTTAAGCCTATAGTACCAGACTAAACTGGTTGAGCTGTTTTAACTGAAAGCAAATTGTACTGGCATATGTTAAAATATGTCAGTGCCATTGTTTTGTCTCCAGATGCACATCAGTAATGTTTTTTTTTAATAAAGGCACTTTTATAACAGCTACTTAAATGTCCTTGTAGTGGCTATTTGTCCATAAACTTAAACAAAAACAAATAATAACAAACTTCTCAAATGGCCACTTGAGGCTACGTCATGGTTAGGCTTTACGCAGGTTCAGAGGTACCAAAGCAAAGTAATGTCCATAACAAGATTGAGTTTCAAGCGGTTTATTCACACACATAAGCAAGCTCACAGACATTTCTGCTGCCTCTCTCACGCTGGTAAAAACCCATATGCCCTTGTACCTAAGGTCCCTCCCACCTTGACCTACTTATGCAAATGAACATAGCACCATGTGACCAATAAACGACAATACAAGTAAAGCATAAATACAAAATAAACAAATTAACTTTAACAAGAAAAGAAATAAATTAGACTAACTTAATTTAAGCCCAAAATAAACAAAAATACAAAATAGCTCCAACAACCCAGCCCAATTGTAACGGTACTTTACCCACAATTAACCTTAGCTTTAACACAAAGGAGCTATTTCCTAATTGTAGCTTAAGCATTAAACTGGAATCTTCACATCTTCTGATTCTCCACACCTGAAAGAAACAAATAGATAGAAGACAGAGATAGGAGAAAGAATGAGCGGAGTCAATTGTTAGCCTCCAAGAGAAGACAGAGCTTGGTTATTGGTCTGTCCAGGATGCTGGTCTTCGTTTGGACCTTCACAGAGCGAACCAGTCCTCTGGAGTCAGCTGTGGTACTTAGAACTCTGCAGTGCAGATTTAAACAGGCGTCCACCAACTCTGAGGATGCCATCTTCGATGAAGGGATCGAGGCGATACAGAGGACTGTCTTTAAAAACAGTCTTTGAGTCATGTTTTAGTGAGGAAATTTCAGTGCTGAATCTTTGGTTTTGCGCAAACTGAATTATTGCCTTTTCGGCTTCCTCCAAGCGCTCTGGTGTCAAGCTGGATTTGGTGTCAAGTGCGGCTTTGAATTTTTTAATCTCCTTTTCCACATTCTCATTCTGGTTGACCACATATTCTTTTCTCTTTCGGCTCAAGAGTAAAAGTCTTTCTTTCAGCTCCAACCACCAGGCCACTGATGTTTTAAGCTTTCTCCAGGATGAAAAATAGTGAATGAGCTGATTGAAGGGATTGTCACCGTGTATTGTAACAACATTCACCTTAAGTTCTTTTTTCACCTCTGCATCATCAGATGGAATGGAGGAGGAGTCCAAGTCGAGTTTTGGCCACCTAGTGGGGGGCAAGTGCAAAAAGTCTGGTCCTTTTAGCCATTTTCCTTTCCCAAACTCCTGAGCTCTTAATCCTCGAGAAGCTTCATCTGCAGGATTATCTTTGGTGTTTACATACCTCCACTGATCTTTGTCTGAAGATTCTCTTATGGTGCTGACACGATTGGCAACATATGTGTGAAAGCGCTTTGTTTCATTAAAGATGTACTTGAGAACAGTAGTGCTATCGGTCCAAAAGAATGACCTTTGCAATGGCAACTGTAGCTCTTTCAACAGCATTGTGTTCACTCGAACAGCAAGTACAGCTGCAGCAAGCTCAAGGCGTGGGATGGTTAGTTGCTTTAGCGGAGCGACACGAGCCTTGCCTGTGATAAATGAAACATGCACATTGTCAGTGCTCTCCAATCTCAAGTATGAAACAGTGCCATATCCTGTTTGACTGGCATCTGAAAAATGATGCAGTTCTGCTTTCACTTGTGTTCCAAAGTTTTTAGGTTTAATGCACCGTTCCACTTTAAATCCACTCATATGCTGAAGTTCAGAGAGCCACTCAGACCAATGTTTGGAGACGTCACGGGGAACTGGCTCATCCCATTTAAAGTTCATTCTGCACAGCTCCTGTAACAGTAACTTGGCAGGGATTATGAAAGGAGACAGAAAACCCAGCGGGTCGTAAAGAGAGCTCACCACACAAAGGATGCCCCTCCTAGTGTGTGGACGTTCCTGCACTGCAGTCCTGAAGCTGAACGTATCTCCTTGAACACACCATTGCATCCCCAGAGCTCTTTCCACAGGGAGTTGGTCCCTGTCCAAATCCATGTTCTCCAAACCCACTGCTCTGATTTTGCTAGGAATAAGTGCAAACACATTTGAGTTATTTGTGACCCACTTTTGGAGATGGAAACAGAGATGTTAATCCATGTATGAGCTTCACTGCATCTTCCTCTGTCACAGTGGACTTAAGACAGTCATCCACGTAGAAATTTGTCTTGACTGTACGAAGGACATCGGGTGAATATTGCAGTGCATTATCCTCAGCAGTTCTCCTCAGTGCATAGTTTGAGCAGCTTGGAGAGGATACAGCTCCAAACAAATGCACGCACATCCTGTATTCCTCTGGCTCCGCTGTAGCGTCTCCATTGGGCCACCATAGAAAGCGCAAGAAGTTAACGTGCTTATATGGAACCCGGACCTGATGGAACACGGCGTTGATATCAGCCATAACAGCGATGGGCTCTTCTCTAAACCGAAGGAGGACACCAATTAGCGTGTTAGTGAAGTCTGGGCCCTGCAGGAGCTGACTGTTCAATGATGTACCTTTGTAAGTACAGCCGCAATCAAACACAACACGCAACTTTCCTTTGGTTGGATGATGTACACCATGGTGGGGAATGTACCACACCTTTCCTTGTTCCAGAATGGGCTCATTTGTGGGAACCTTTTCTGCATATCCTTGCTCTAACATGTTGTTAAGGAAAACAACGTATTGAGCCTTGAATTAAATATCTCTATTAAATCTCCTCTTCAGGCCTTGGAGTCTTTGTAGTGCAATGCAGCGATTATTTGGCAAAACAGGATCGTCAACTCTGAAAGGTAAGTCAATGTAATAATGTTCATTGTTAAGCACTGTCGTACTCTCCACAATTTTCATGAATTTAATGTCTTCTCTTGACATCTCAAGTTGTTCATCACCTGTTCTTTCAGTAAAGTCATGATTATACTGTTGCATCAACATACTTTCCAAGTGTTCCACAGATATGTGATTAGCAGTTACAACGATGCATCCTGATTTGACACCAGTACCTCCAGCACGAAGAGGCCCGTTTATGACCCAGCCAACTCTGGTCCTCACTGCATACGGTCCACCACATTGACTGTTTATTAGTTCCCATGGCTCCAACACTTTAGGAGAGTCGGTTCCAATGAGCAAGTCTACATCTGCATCCACTTCATGTAGCCTAATGCTGCTCAAATACGCCCATTTGGCAACATCATCCTGACATGGCACATTGACTTTAGATACAGGCATTTTTGTTTGTGTCAGAACAGATGGTAGCTCAATAAAGTCATCGGTGTCAAATCCAGATACCTCCAGACCAGTTACTATAGTATAGTAGTGTTAATAGTTTTAGTCTGCCCCATTGTCCTTAACACTACATTACAGTTTTTTCCTGATACTCCCAGCCATACTTGTAGTACAGAAGGTACCAGAGCTCCCAGGATCTAGGAAAGCATAAATATGCACAACTTTATTACTTTTCTGACTTTTCACCTGCACAGCCACAATGGAAAAAACAGCAGTATCCTCTTCACCAGCCCCAATATGACCACACGTCTGCTGCTTCCCGGATACAGTGCTCACAGTTTCTTTGGAGGTTATCCTTGTAGTATCCTCCTTCTCCACATGCAGGACAGATGGGTGTTTCCTGTGACACACTTCACAATCCAAACGACTCCTACAGTCTTTGCTCGTGTGTCCATGTTTCAAGCACTCAAAACAAACGCCCTTCTCCTTTAGAAACTGAATCTTGTCCTGTTGTGTCTTTGTTTTAAACTGAAAGCATTTTTCCAGAGTGTGATTGGTAAGATAGCAGAACATACATTTGAGCTGGTTACTGTGAGCTGTCAAATTTTCCATTTCTTTATGTCCATCCTTCGGTGCATTAATGCTGGTGGCAAATGCACCACTTTTCCTTTTCTGCTTAACTTGCATGGATAGCTTTGTATAGCTGGCTGGAGAAACATCATTAATATTTCCAAACAGAGGGTCTGAAACAATTTTGACTTGCTTTTCAATAAAATTCACAAAATCAACAAACACTGCTCTGCTTCCAGTTTGTTCCAATATGTCACATGCCACATTTCTCCACTTTTCCCTCAGCTTGTATGGGAGTTTCATTAGGATTGTCCTGAGGTTAGCTGGCATGTCCAGCTCCTTCATATACTTTATATGATGTACTATATTGGAGCAACCTCGAAGGAACAAAGCAAATGACTGCAAAGCATTAACATCCTCAGGTTTTATTGAGGGCCAGTTGTTGATTTTGTCCATGTAAGCAGAAGAGATTTTATGTTCACTGCCAAAATGTTCAATCAAAAGCGTTTTTGCTCTTTGATAACCTGGTTCAGAGGGCATATGCTGACAACTTCTTACAATGTCTCTTGGTTGCCCCCTAGTGTACTGTTCTAGGAAGTACAGACAATCACTGAAATTGAGTTTTATCCTCAATGCAATTTTCAAAGGCTCTGAGAAAAGATTTGAAATACAGGGGATCGCCATCAAATACAGGTATATTTCTCATAGGCAGAGCAGAGGCTGTGTTTTGTTGGACCAACAGCGTAGTTATTTCATTTTGACGCTGCATGATGTTCAAAATGTCCGGAGAATTGGTGGAGTGATTATCGTCACAAGCATCTTGCAAACCCAGTGATTGTGTACCTTGCCTTTGAAACACAGGAATGACATTAGGTATGGGTAGTTGTTTTACAACATGTTTGGGTTGAACATCAACAGGGACAGAATTTAATAAGCGACTGGAGGTAGGTTCAGAGCTTTTATTGGTGGGCACATAACGTTCAGCATTCGGATTTAATTCATATATCCCTTGAGTTTCTGACCTTTTCAAGTAAGAGTTCATGCCATCTGATGTTTGAGATGCACATCTTGACACTTTAGAGCCACACTTTGAGCTTACTTCCAAAACCTCCAATTTTGCCTCAGTCCTCTTGTTCAAGTCGTATTTTTTCCTCCTGATCCTCCAAAATATGCCTTTGTTTTAGAGCAGCCATGCGTTCCTGTAACGTTACTCTTTCTGCTTGCGCTAATATTTAGTCTTTGACAGTTTAGAGCCAGCCTTTGAACGCGTTGCAGAACCTTTATTGGATACACTGTCCTCAGGCCCAACATCAGTTGGATTGTCAGGTGGTTTAATTGGAAGTTCATATGAATGGCCTGTGTTTGATAACCAGCCTTTGACATCATCAATAAAGCTTGAAAAACACTTTTCCTTTTGTTCAAAATATGTATCTTGTTTTTCCCTTTCATCCTGTGGTATGTCCAGTGACACAAATGACAAATGATGTTGTTTTGCCTCATCAACACATAGGCTATTATTATTTGATCCAAAAGAGACTTGACTGCATCAATATTGTCTGCCGAGTGCATCAATTTATCCATTTGATTCATGTACGATTTGGCTCGTCTGCATTGCATCGATCTCTTTTCCTGACACGTTTGCATAAAAAACATCATTCCTTTAGCAGTAAAACTTGTGCGTCTTCTTGCAGGAAGCGCCGTATCGCTTGCGGCTTTGGATGCAACGTCAGACATTTTACTTTTTGTTGATGTTGGTCATGTACACACACAGTTTTTTGCAAAGATTGAATAAAGCACGTACCTTGTGGAACTTTGTTTGCTGCGGTGGTTACCTTTGCACACGGAGTTGAATGCATGCAGTAGCCTAGCTGTTGTTGCGCGCGGCCGTGCACGTCACCTGTGAAGGCTTTAGGCCTTTGCGAATTCAAATTGCAGCAAATAATGTCCTCCACTCCGTAGTGCAACTCCAGCGCTCCAGTAGCTTCACCGTTATCCAGTACGATGTCCAGGAAACTTTACACTGTCGGATGGGTCGTATTATTCGATGTTTGCACTGTATCCAGCCCACGCCTGCGTCACTCCTAGGCCCTTTCCTTCGTTTGTATCCTGCATCCAGGTGAGTAATCCACTTTCGAACAGGTAATCCAGTAAACGACAAGTCCAATTTCCACGTAAACCAACGATATATCCAGGGCGGGTTTTTTACTTATTGTAGTGGCTATTTGTCCATAAACTTAAACAAAAACAAATAATAACAAACTTCTCAAATGGCCACTTGAGGCTACGTCATGGTTAGACTTTACGCAGGTTCAGAGGTACCAAAGCAAAGTAATGTCCATAACAAGATTGAGTTTCAGGCGGTTTATTCACACACATAAGCAAGCTCACAGACATTTCTGCTGCCTCTCTCACGCTGGTAAAAAACCATATGCCCTCGTACCTAAAGTCCCTCCCACCTTGACCTACTTATGCAAATGAACATAGCACCATGTGACCAATAAACGACAATACAAGTAAAGCATAAATACAAAATAAACAAATTAACTTTAACAAGAAAAGAAATAAATTAGACTAACTTAATTTAAGCCCAAAATAAACAAAAATACAAAATAGCTCCAACAGTACTGATTGAACTAAATACAATCCTGGCTTAAAGGGATAGTTCACCCAAAATTGTCATTACTTACCCTCATGTTGTTCTTAACCAGTATGAGTTTCTTTCTTCTGTTGAACACAAAAGATGATATTTTGAATGTTGGTAATCAAAAACGGTTGATGGGCCTCATTGACTTCTATATTTTATTTTATTTCCAATGGCTACCGTCAACTGTTGGATTAACAACATTCTTTAAAAGATCTTATATTGTGAATACGAAATTCATTTAGGTTTGAAACAATATGAAGGTGAGTAAATAATGAGTTTTCATTTTTGGGTAAACTGTATCTCTTTAATCTAAGCCATGTCTGTTAAACCAGTCCTGTATCTTGCAATTCTGACTTTATTTCTCGCAATTCCGAGGTTTTAACTCGTCGTTTCTGACTCTTTTTCTCAGAATTGTGAAGTATACATTTTTAAATTAAAAGTCACTATTTTATCCAGTGCCTGAAACAAACTAGCTTCCATACGCCTATTATTTAGTCTTATAGTAGTCGTGTGTAACCTGCAAAAATACAGTATAGGTAAAAAAACAGAGCTGGATTCTGTTTAATTCTGGCTTTGAGGGATGAATAAAATAATCTGCTTTAATGTGTAAACAGCGTATCAGATTTAATAAAATTACTGCCTGTTTTTTTTTTTTTTTGTTTGTCAGGGAGGAGAGATTGGAATTAACATCAACTGGAAGTGTAATCTTGACTATAATGTGGAGAACTGCAAACCCAAGTACTTCTTCACACGCCTAGATGCTGCTTTTGAGAACAGCAAAGCCTCTAAAGGATATAACTTCAGGTAACACGTGAACACACACGGCTACTCGTGCACCATCCCGGCTTTTCTGCAACTGCATCTTGTTTTTGTCTCTTCCAGGTTTGCTAAATACTATCAGTCTGAAGATGGGACTGAGTATCGAACGCTTCATAAAGCTTTTGCCATCCGCTTTGAAATAATAGTGTCTGGCAATGTAGGTATTTTGTTCAGCCGCTATATAAAGCAGCTTTTTGTGACACATATGGGCGTGTGTGTGTTTAACTTTGCGTATCTATTTGCAGGCGGGAAAGTTTAACACTGTGCCATTTCTGATTACTTTGGTCGCAGCATTCACTTCAGTGGGATTGGTAAGACTATGGTCACATGCAAAGATTAATGATGGCAACAACAACAACAACAACAAAACACATATCTGACTGTTGTATATTTTTGCAGGCTACAGTGTTCTGTGACATCATCCTTCTCAACTTCCATAAAGGGGCGGACGAGTACAAAACAAAGAAATTTGAAGAGGTGCCAGATTGTTTATCTGACTTGAGTTTGCTTATGTAAGTATGCAGAGGTAAAGTAGAGCGATGTCTTACCTCCCCTTTATGACAGGTATCAGGCATTGTGGAGGAGTCACAGGGACCCTACCAGGGCAGCCAGGGGTCAATCAAAGCTTTGGGGAAGAGCTCAAATGACTCAGGGACCTTTTCTATTGGACGACAAGAGTGAGTCACGTGGCCCGAACAAACCCATGAGACTTTCAAATAATTATACTACTTTTTTCTAGATGTTTTATTATGTTTTATTACTAGATGTTTCTTCAAGTAATAGTATAAATTAGGGGTGGCACGGTACATGAAAAAACATCCGAACCGTTCGGTTCGCTTGTCTCGGTTCGGTACGTGTGTGCGTCGCACGGTTCGTTCGACGCATGCGCAATGTAACCTCGTGCCCGTTACCTCAGACAGTGCGTTTACTTTTCGCGCGAAATAAGAGATTTGTGGACATACATATGAGGCTTGTTCGACTTGAACCGGCGCTGCACAGACCGATCGACGAATAACATAAAAGTACCGCGATAGCAACGGCTCCGTATGCTTTTCAATCACTCTCGCAGTCGCAGTACTTTGATGTCATAAACCGATTGGTCTGTGCAGCGCTGCAGGTCACGTCACGTATAGAAATGGCTAGTGGGAGAGATAAGGAAGGCTAACAGGAGTTGGAGGATGCACCAGCGTCGTATAAGTCCGGTGTGTGGGAACATTTTGGATTTCATGTTACCTATGATATTTAAATATATACAGTGACAGTAAGTTTAGATAAGAACTCCAGTCGTGTTTCCAAATACTGCACTTTAATTTCAAGTGAAAAAAATTTATCCTCACTCTCAGGGAATAGAAGCATTGTTGATACTGTTTTTGTGTTGAGGTTGAACTTATGTTTCACTTTATGATTATGGCCTTTGCTATTGTTATAGCCTCATTATAGGCAATTATTTGTAACGTATTTTGACTTATTTAAAAGATAGTGCTTTAAGAGTTCCTCTCTTTTTCTTTTAAAAGATAAACATTTTGTAAGAGCTACACTGAAGTTGACAGTTTTATAAATGCAAGTTAATTTTAATCTTTGTGTGCTAAAAATGCACATAAGTTCCTGTAGAGATAGCAACACACATTCTCCTTTTTTGCCAAATAAATGTCTTCTCTCTTGCTGTATCAAAATGTCACCTAGCTTTCCTCAGAGATGGTCTCAATAATGTGCTTAAAGTCAAGTCAAATTCAGTTTGTGCATGATTACATGATATAAATTTTTTTTTAAATACTGTATCCTGAATTGTGGATAATTAAGCTATAGCATATATCATATGCTGAAGTACATTTCTGGAGTGTTAAAGATTAAAAGAAAAAATAACAACAAGAACCGTACAGAACCGAAAACCGTGACCCTAAAACCGTGATACGAACCGAACCGTGGGTTTTGTGAACCGTGCCACCCCTAGTATAAATACCTTAGTGTGTTACCTTAGCTGTTAAAGCATTGAAGTAAAGCTATTCTTCACTCAGCCTCTAACCCTCCGAAAACACACATCTACACACTAAAGGCCAAATGTCTGTAAACACCTGCTCATTCTTTAGTCTTAATATTTTCTGCATTTTAGAATGATAATCAAGTCTAGACAATCGAAATGATATGAAATAACACAAATGTAAGCAGAACTAAAAAATGTTAAACAATAAAAAAAAAAAAATGTCTTATCTTATATGAGCTTGAAGGAGATTCCATGTTTGCTGGACACTTGTTGGCTGCTTTACAGTTTTTATCAACATATTATTTTCTAAAGAAATGAAAAAAATAGTTCACAATTCATATTTGTCTACAGAATTATATTTTAAGCATGTAACCCTTGTGCACCCTTATATAATTTTTCTTTTTCTTTTTCTTTGGATCATTAATACACATGTTAATGCCAACTGCATACATTGTGTGTATTTTTATTGGAATTTTACCATTTCACCCTTATTTCCTTTAATAAATCTATTTTACACTAGGTACACAAAATAATAAAATGATGCAGTCTTTGTTAATAAGCTTTCATTCTGTTGGCAAGGATTCAAAATGAAAATGTTTACTATTTTTCACCAGATGGTGTCATTTTTCAAGAATATTGCACTCTTTATTCCTGTTTTCTGCTTCTGCTTGTTATAGAGCCAATTTGATCATTTCAAATAAATTCTTTAACTTTTTTTTTTTTTACTTGACTGGTAGTCTACATTTACAAACAATACTTAAGCAGCACCAAATGAAATGACAAACAAAGAACAGTAATTAATTCATGTAACAGATTCAAATGATGATATGTGAGTATATACACTATCCTTTCAGAAGCCAAAAGTGCATTCAGGATTCATGGATATTTTGTGTGTTTAGTGTGACATATTAGTCTAAATCAGCTAGATTTTCATTCTGTTGACTTGGAGATTGTAAGTAATGTTAATCTTATAAAATGAATCACACAACGCCATTACACATTCATTTGTGAAATAATTCTATTGTTGTTTTTATTACATCTCACTTTTATTTTAAAATGTAATTTAATGGCATATCAATATAGCATTGGCATATCACAATGTCATTCAAATGATTTTTGTTTTCATAATAAATGTATTAATCATAATCGTCTGTTGTTTGTGCTGTCTCGCCAGTCTTACAGTTTATGTGAACTGCAGAATTTCAGGGGTGGAGTCGGAAAAGGAGTTAAAATGTGTACTTTGCACTTTTGCCTTTTAAAGACACAATCCACTTAGGGATTGAAGACCGGGGAGAAGGCTCCTCTGGGCAATCATTATAATCATCATCATCGTCACTCTCTGGCAAGTAGCTGGCCGGTAAGATGATGACCTCCTCAGAGAATCGAACGCGTCGTTGAGTGACTTCCATCCTCCTCTGGGAGACGAATAGAAAGAATGACATGATGTATTGTAATTGTGGACAATATGATTACAACTGAAATGATATAATCTGTTTACAATGGATACATAAACTGAATCGCCAGCTGTTGCAGGCCTGTTCATGCTGGACTATGTTCTAAAACTCAACTTAAAGGGATAGTTGACTTGTAAATAAAGATTCTGTCATCATCAATTTATAATAATAATTTGTTTGTTACATTTATATAGCGCTTTTATGGGACCTCAAAGCGCTTTACAAGGAAGGGGGGAATCTCCTCAACCACCACCAATGTGCAGCACCACCTGGATGATGCGATGGCAGCCATATTGCGCCAGTACGCCCACCACACACCAGCTTACTGGTGGAGAGGAGACAGTGATGAAGCCAATCAGTATATGGGGATGAATAGGAGGCCATGATGGACAGAGGCCAATGGGCAGATTTGTCCAGGATACCCCGGGGTTACACCCCTACTCTTTTTCAAAAGACATCCTGATATTTTTAATGACCACAGAGAGTCAGGACCTTGGTTTAACGTCTCATCCGAAGGACGGTGCTCTTTGACAGTATAGTGTCCCCATCACTACACTGGGGCGTTAGGACCCACACAGACCACAGGGAGAGCGCCCCCTGCTGGCCTCATAACACCTCTTTCAGCAGCAACCTGGTTTTCTCATGAGGTCTCCCATCCAGGTACTGACCAGACTCAGCCCTGCTTAGCTTCAGTGGGCAACCAGTCTTGGGCTACAGGGTGATATGGCTGCTGGCACCCTCAATTTACCCTCATCTCGCTATAAACCTGTATGACTTTCTCCTGTGAAACACTAAAGGGGAATTTCTGAAGATATCTTGTCCAGTCTCTTCAAAATAATGATAATGAACTATGGCTGTCGAGCTCTGACATTACCATAAATGGATCATAAAAGTGGTCGATATGACTGTTCTGAGTTTTCGGAGGGGTTGCAGCAGCTTTGCTCTCTTCGGTACACTCATGAGAGAAGCAGCAGTATCATTCTTTTAAAACTGATCTCTTTCAAGGAATTGGTTGATCCAAGTCAAAATCCATTCTGAATAATTTGACTTACTGACTTCCGGTCGCAGCAGTTAGGCTAATAGCTAACATTCACCCAACAGTGAATAACTTACATTTTTGCCATGTTCCTCATGTAAAGCTATCATGTTACATTTCAGAATACAGTGCCCAGTACAATTATTCACAATTCTTCCCCCTTTCATGTTCCACAGAGGAAAGAAACTCATACCGGTTTGAAACAACATGAGGGCAAGTAGGATATGCCAGTATTTGCATGTTTATTTAAATGGTGAATCTGCAAACAAGAAAAACTCTTACTTGTACACCAGTATATCATGCTGAGTTATAAAGTTTAAAAAAACTGCATCAATCATTTTTGCTGAATAAATGTACTAATTTCCTTTTAATAATTACTGCCCCCAAACCATTGAATGGTAATGTACGTACGTGCTTATTGAATGTAATGAGGATCGTCCTCATAGCAGTGTAGCTTTCTGATGTTACAAATTAATCAAAGTGTGACTTACAGAATCTGTCCAAAAAAAAATTTTGTGACTCACATCGTCGTAGCCTGTGTCACAAGACAAGCTAAAAATTCAGCACCACCCAACAATTAATGGCCCTGAAACTACAACCACCTTGACATAACAACCGTAGTCTGTAATAACAAACTATGTTCACACCCTAAACTTTAACAGGAGTTAAACAATTCTTCTATGTTAAATCAAAATTACACCACAAAACTGATCCTAATTTTCATAAAAATCAGGTTATATATTGCCAAAGCAAATCCACTTTGCATGAACTTCCAAAGGATGAGGACTCTGGCTCGAATTGATATAGTAAGACCGATACCAGTGTTGGGCAAGCTACTTGGAAAATGTAGTGAGCTAAGCTAACAGTTACTCTACATTAAATTCAGCTTCACTACACTGAAGCTACCACCCTGGGAAATGTAGCAAGCTAAGCTACAGCAAAATGGCAAAAGTAGCTTACTACATCTAAGCTATTTTTTTTTTAAATTCATTTTTATCATTTTTAAACATGTCAGTCAAACAGATAGGCAGTCAATGTATCAGTTCAATTGTTTTTTCACAAACAAAAACATAACTATATAAAACCATAAAACTATAACAAAACCAGGAGTCGGGAGTGTGTGCATCTTTCTATTAAGCAAATTTCTCAAGTGTCAGGCCAAGGATTGGGATTGGTACGTGATGTCCACGTCCGGAGCAGAATGTGGTGGTAATGCACCTAAAAGCTGGTTGGAGTTGTAGGGCCCTATGATTTGTTTAAAAAAAAAAATCACATTCCAAATTAATATAATATTTCCATTTAAATTTTTCTGTATTCTTTTTTTTCCCGTTTTAATATTTTTGGACAAAATTAATTGAAACCATGAAACTTATACAATTTAACAATCATATATTAAAATATTAAAAATATAAAATTTAGGGCACTGTGACTTTTTAAAAAATTACCAAATTATTATTTTTTTTTTTATTCCATTTTAATGGGTTAATTCCCTAGTAATAACCAATGTTTTAAAATGTAATGATTTAAGCAAAACTTTCTTCAAAGGTTAAACCAACCTTTTATTTTGATGGGTTGCCGTGTAGCCCTTTGAGTCTCTTTGTGTTTTCATGATATATCGATAGTTTTTCTCAAATCAAGCTAACGTGCTGCTGAAGTGACTCTCAGAGCGGCTGTGTAGATACAGTTCATGCATTAATGTCCTCATATAAACTGAAAACATTGCGAGCGTTTGGCGTGCCTAGTCTAGTCTCTAGTCTATTTCGCGATTTTATTTAAATTTACTGACCTACTTTTCATCCAAGATAATTATGACAATTCCGTGAATTACAGCGTTATACAGTAAATTCCGTTTTTACGACTGGATTCCGCGATCCTGTCCGTGTTTTCCGCATCGCGGGAATGATATGGTCCTATGGTTGCCAACCGCCGTAAAACACATGAAGAAGTCATCGTCACGTCACTTATTCAGGATCAGTGATACTTAACAGTTGTCTTTCCGCTTGGGGAAATGCTTGGGGAACTTTAGAAATGCTTGGGAAAATGTAGCTTGTGTGTAGCGTGGAGACGCTACCGCATTACTTGATCAAAAAAAGAGCTTCGCTACTGAAAAGCTATTTGATTCAGAAAACAGCGACGCTACCACCACGCTACTGGGAAATGTAGTTAAACTAGTAGCGTCACTACTTGTAGCGACGCTACTGCCCAACACTGACCGATACTGTTTGTATCACATATCAAGTGCTGAGGAAGATCCAGAGCTGAAATCAGAGCAGAGTAGGCCAATCACAACAGACTGGGCCATCTGACCAATCAGAGCTGAGTAGACCAATCACAACAGACTGGGCAATCTGACCAATCAGAGCTGAGTAGACCAATCACAACAGACTGGGCCATCTAACCAATCAGAGCAGAGTAGACCAATCATAACAGACTGGGCCATCTGACCAATCAGAGCAGAGTAGACCAATCACAACAGACTGGGCCATCTGACCAATCAGAGCTGAGTAGGCCAATCACAACAGACTGGGCCATCTGACCAAACAGAGCAGAGTAGACCAATCACAACAGACTGGGCCATCTGACCAAACAGAGCAGAGTAGACCAATCACAACAGACTGGGCCATCTGACCAAACAGAGCAGAGTAGACCAATCACAACAGACTGGGCCATCTGACCAAACAGAGCAGAGTAGACCAATCGTAACAGACTGGGCCATCTGACCAATCAGAGCAGAGTAGACCAATCACAACAGACTGGGCCATCTGACCAATCAGAGCTGAGTAGGCCAATCACAACAGACTGGGCCATCTGACCAATCAGAGCTGAGTAGGCCAATCACAACAGACTGGGCCATCTGACCAAACAGAGCAGAGTAGACCAATCGTAACAGACTGGGCCATCTGACCAATCAGAGCTGAGTAGGCCAATCGTAACAGACTGGGCCATCTGACCAATCAGAGCTGAGTAGGCCAATCACAACAGACTGGGCCATCTGACCAAACAGAGCAGAGTAGACCAATCACAACAGACTGGGCCATCTGACCAATCAGAGCTGAGTAGGCCAATCACAACAGACTGGGCCATCTGACCAATCAGAGCAGAGTAGGCCAATCACAACAGACTGGGCCATCTGACCAATCAGAGCAGAGTAGACCAATCACAACAGACTGGGCCATCTGACCAATCAGAGTAGAGTAGACCAATCACAACAGACTGGGTCATCTGACCAATCAGAGCAGAGTAGACCAATCACAACAGAATGGGCCATCTGACCAAACAGAGCAGAGTAGGCCAATCACAACAGACTGGGCCATCTGACCAATCAGAGCAGAGTAGACCAATCACAACAGACTGGGCCATCTGACCAAACAGAGCAGAGTAGACCAATCACAACAGACTGGGCCATCTGACCAATCAGAGCTGAGTAGGCCAATCACAACAGACTGGGCCATCTGACCAATCAGAGCAGAGTAGGCCAATCACAACAGACTGGGCCATCTGACCAATCAGAGCAGAGTAGACCAATCACAACAGACTGGGCCATCTGACCAATCAGAGTAGAGTAGACCAATCACAACAGACTGGGTCATCTGACCAATCAGAGCAGAGTAGACCAATCACAACAGAATGGGCCATCTGACCAAACAGAGCAGAGTAGGCCAATCACAACAGACTGGGTCATCTGACCAATCAGAGCAGAGTAGACCAATCACAACAGACTGGGCCATCTGACCAATCAGAGTAGAGTAGACCAATCACAACAGACTGGGTCATCTGACCAATCAGAGCAGAGTAGACCAATCACAACAGACTGGGTCATCTGACCAATCAGAGCAGAGTAGGCCAATCACAACAGACTGGGCCATCTGACCAATCAGAGCAGAGTAGGCCAATCACAACAGACTGGGCCATCTGACCAATCAGAGCAGAGTAGACCAATCACAACAGACTGGGCCATCTGACCAATCAGAGTAGAGTAGACCAATCACAACAGACTGGGCCATCTGACCAATCAGAGCAGAGTAGACCAATCACAACAGACTGGGCCATCTGACCAAACAGAGCAGAGTAGACCAATCGTAACAGACTGGGCCATCTGACCAATCAGAGTAGAGTAGGCCAATCGTAACAGACTGGGCCATCTGACCAATCAGAGCAGAGTAGACCAATCACAACAGACTGGGCCATCTGACCAAACAGAGCAGAGTAGACCAATCACAACAGACTGGGCCATCTGACCAATCAGAGCAGAGTAGACCAATCACAACAGACTGGGCCATCTGACCAAACAGAGCAGAGTAGACCAATCACAACAGACTGGGCCATCTGACCAATCAGAGCTGAGTAGGCCAATCACAACAGACTGGGCCATCTGACCAATCAGAGCAGAGTAGGCCAATCACAACAGACTGGGCCATCTGACCAATCAGAGCAGAGTAGACCAATCACAACAGACTGGGCCATCTGACCAATCAGAGTAGAGTAGACCAATCACAACAGACTGGGTCATCTGACCAATCAGAGCAGAGTAGACCAATCACAACAGACTGGGTCATCTGACCAATCAGAGCAGAGTAGACCAATCACAACAGACTGGGCCATCTGACCAATCAGAGCAGAGTAGACCAATCACAACAGACTGGGCCATCTGACCAATCAGAGTAGAGTAGACCAATCACAACAGACTGGGTCATCTGACCAATCAGAGCAGAGTAGACCAATCACAACAGAATGGGCCATCTGACCAAACAGAGCAGAGTAGGCCAATCACAACAGACTGGGTCATCTGACCAATCAGAGCAGAGTAGACCAATCACAACAGACTGGGCCATCTGACCAATCAGAGTAGAGTAGACCAATCACAACAGACTGGGTCATCTGACCAATCAGAGCAGAGTAGACCAATCACAACAGACTGGGTCATCTGACCAATCAGAGCAGAGTAGGCCAATCACAACAGACTGGGCCATCTGACCAATCAGAGCAGAGTAGGCCAATCACAACAGACTGGGCCATCTGACCAATCAGAGCAGAGTAGACCAATCACAACAGACTGGGCCATCTGACCAATCAGAGTAGAGTAGACCAATCACAACAGACTGGGCCATCTGACCAATCAGAGCAGAGTAGACCAATCACAACAGACTGGGCCATCTGACCAAACAGAGCAGAGTAGACCAATCGTAACAGACTGGGCCATCTGACCAATCAGAGTAGAGTAGGCCAATCGTAACAGACTGGGCCATCTGACCAATCAGAGCAGAGTAGACCAATCACAACAGACTGGGCCATCTGACCAAACAGAGCAGAGTAGACCAATCACAACAGACTGGGCCATCTGACCAATCAGAGCAGAGTAGACCAATCACAACAGACTGGGCCATCTGACCAAACAGAGCAGAGTAGACCAATCACAACAGACTGGGCCATCTGACCAATCAGAGCTGAGTAGGCCAATCACAACAGACTGGGCCATCTGACCAATCAGAGCAGAGTAGGCCAATCACAACAGACTGGGCCATCTGACCAATCAGAGCAGAGTAGACCAATCACAACAGACTGGGCCATCTGACCAATCAGAGTAGAGTAGACCAATCACAACAGACTGGGTCATCTGACCAATCAGAGCAGAGTAGACCAATCACAACAGACTGGGTCATCTGACCAATCAGAGCAGAGTAGACCAATCACAACAGACTGGGCCATCTAACCAATCAGTAGGCTCTCGAAAAAGAGGAGTTTAGAGAGACTGAATCCTTTATTGAAGGACACTGTGAGAAAAGAGAAATTGCTGCAATATTATGAGAAAATTAACTGTTTTTGACCTTGGATGCATGTAAACCTTTCGAAGGAGACCTCCAAAACAAATTTAGGAACCTTTAAAATAGCATAATTGGGGAACTTTAAAACTGGCTTATTGAATGCATATTTTCTTCCATCATGTAGTAAATCATATACCTTTTTGACCACCGTCTCCAAAGATACAGAAGACACTGAGATGGAGTCCATCAGCGAGTTGAGTGAAGACGTGTGTGAGTCTGAAGTCTCTGTGGCCATGACAGAGCTGCTGTGGTCCTCGCCCTCCATGTCTTGTGTTGTGTGTTCAAATGGACCTCTCCTTTTTGTCCAATGCTCTCTTTTACGGCTCAGAGATCCATAGGATTTTATGGACGATCTGTCCATTGGCTGAGAAAAAAGAAGGAAAAGAAATAAGACTTAACATATATTCTAACATGTTGCTAATTACTAACAACCTAATAAATAAATATTGTTTCTTAATGCTTATACTTTCACCTTAATGAATGAAAGGTCCAAGAGAGGTATGAAATCCTCCGTCCCACCTTGGTTGGGGTCAGATACTTGACTAGACATCAGTTGTGGATCGCTATGGTCAGTTGCCTTTGATTCGTTCGGATCAAGCAGGGAAAACTGTGATTGTTCGTTGGTTTGCTCACTGTGGTGAGATTCATTGAGTTTCAGACTGCCATTTTGTAACACGTTTGTAAACGGGTCAGAAGTTTGTAATGGATATGTGTTGAGATCAGTAACATGTGATGAAGGAACACTCATCTGGCACGTCTCGGTTTGGTTGTAAACAGGTTTATATGAGGCAAAGCTCTCAGAGGGCGAAGGTTTAGTCATACCTAAATAAGAATCGGTTGTGTAACTTTGAGTCCATTTCCTGTTCCGTTGTTCTTCACGTGATTGGTTGATATTAATTTGTGTCTCATTTGATTGGTCCTGCGTGGTGCAGTTAACTGAGAGAAACTGAGCCCACTCCGTCCCGCTGAAGATCTCCTCCATTAAATTAGAAGTAGTGCCAAATGAGAAATGATTGTCACTGAGAAGAATGAAAAAGAAAGTGATTCATGGATCAGACCCGTGGAATGATAACTATGTCTGCTGCATATTTTTAATGCGTTTACCTCATGTAGCTTAGTGAAGCAGGGCCATCTTCATCCAGTGCTCTGTTGATCGGTTCATGGCGGATTTCTGTAGTCTCAGTGGGTGCCGTAGGTGTGTTGTTCACATAGATGGGCCCCGATAGTGACGAGAGATTACTCTGAATATAAGCAGAAAGGACAAGTGTTTCAAAATAATTCTAGATTTTGCATGTTGCTTGTGCTTGCCCACAAAACGTCTCTGCCATGATGCTGAATAGTTTGGACGACTGATTACTGGAACATTGCAATGCGGTTGCTTAGGCATTTTGAGTGGTTTTGCGCACATTGTTATGCAGTTGTTAAGACATTGTTAGATGATAGTTAAGGCATTCCATGTGGTTTTTAGCACATTGTAATTCAGTTGCTAGGTGGTTGCAAAGAAGGGCCTAAAACTGACTTTTTGCCACACCTGCCAATGGCCGGTGACTTAAGAAAATTTACCAAAAGAAAGTGCAAGAAGGCATGAAAGAGACCTCAATTCAGTATTTCCGCGCTGTCTAAGACGCGGCTTTCTGTGTGCGCTTCAGATGTGTGCACGCACAAAACTTTCCACACAGCGTACAAGTAACGAATTGAGTTTCCTTTTGCGTCTTCTTGTAGCCTGGTTAAAACCAGACCATTCTCAGTTGTAACTGAGTTAGGGTCTGGCAAAGCGTCATAGAGAACCCATTTCCAGAGGGGCGTCACCAACGGACGTCGCTCAAATGCCTCTGGATAGACCTAAAACCAATCAGAGCGATGAAGGAGATGACGTATGCAGAGCAACGGAGAAATATCTCCCGAGTGTTGTTCTTTGCTCCGGTTTTAATGGAACACTGCATCGTTTTTTCATAATTATTAAACTATGTTATTCCCTTAACTAAGACGAGTTGATACATACCTCTCTCGTCTCAGTGCGTGCACTCAATCGCTCTGGCGCGCCGCGACACAATACTGATAGCCCAGCTCGTTTATTATGATCCAAACAGAGATGAAGTTAGAAGCGATCAAACACCTCCACGTTTTATTTTGTCACCATACTTGATCGTGTAACTACTCGTCTAACTGTATTTAAAACGTGGAGGTGTTTGATCACTTCTAACTTCATCTCTGTTTGGATTCTAATGAACGAGCTGGGCTATCAGTATCAAAGTGTTGTGGCGCGCCAGAGCGATTGAGTGCACTGAGACGAGAGAGGTATGTATCAACTCATCTTAGTTAAGGGAATAACGTTAAATATGAAAAAACGGTGGAGTGTTCCTTTAACAAAAAGGAAACGTTCAAATCGCTTAAAACAGAAGCAATAGCTGATTCGAACGAGTGATGTTCCACAGCGGCATCCATCTTTGTAATGTACAAATCTGCTTCACAGTTGCTGCGCTGTCGTCATCGTGTAAAGCCCGCCCCAGCGTTTCTGATTGGTGCCGCGATTTCGGCGGATTGGAAATGGGCTTGAATGAGCTCTTTGCCAGATTAACTTGCAGAGCAAATCTAAATTTGCCGGAAGTTGTCTGGGTTTTCCCAGGCTAGTCTTCTTACGCTTGAATGTTTAAATTGCCAAGGCTTAAACTTTTTTGGCGATGCAGCACTGGCCCGTCAACTGTCCCGAGCGGTGTTCACGTTTGTTTACTAGGTTCTCACAACATTGCATTGCCAGCCAAAGGCCATTGACAGTTTCTGTTGCTAAGGCATTCTGAGTGTTTTTTTAGCTCGCTGTTATGCAGTTGCTAGGTGGTTGCTATACTTGACACAATTTCATAATTTTCAGAACAGTTCAGTTCCAAACAGACTATTGGTCATACTACCGGTTGGACGCTCACGCAAAGTGTTTTTATGTTTTGTTTTTCAAAATTATTAATTATTATTTTTTAAACAAAAAATGAAAACAAAAGTATTCCAACAACAATTGTGAATTCTATATTAGGCTAGAGTAGCCTGAAAACTTTGCAAGTTTGCAGTGTTTGGTTCAGTGTAGTAGCCTAATATTGCAAGGTAGACGAAGAACTAGTACAAAACTGACTTTGACAGTATTAAACCAAGCGGACACAAATACTCACTTGTACTTCATTCTGCGCTAGTCTTTCTCCATCATCTCTTTGTCTGGTCATTGTGCTTCTGTGTCTCTCTCTCCATCTCTCTTTCACATTCTGAGCCCACCTTTTAGCTCCCCCCCACTTCTTCCTACTTGTCTTTGTCATTTTTCCTGATTGCTCGTGAGGTCTGATGCCTTCAATTTTCTCATTCGCAGCAACCCAGCTCCATGTGCCACTTTGACCCTTGACCTCTGGTTTTTCCACTGAAGATGATAATGTCAGTGTTGGAGCTAAAAGGTCAGGGGGGTTTCGGAAGGATTCTGTTTTGAATAACGGTTGCACATTTGAGCTGGTGTTCCCTTCCAGAGAAAATTGTTGCATCTTCTCTGGCCTGGGCATCTGATCGTCTCCGACCCAGGGAGTGACATCATCGGCCCTCTCTGACGGAAAGCGCCCGTGTTCCCCCCAAATTAATGGTGGCCGTTTTGGTATAGAAGAGTTGTGTTTACTGATCCTTTTGACGGGTTGTTTAGGAGTCAATGCACCCCCAAAATGAGAAGATTGTTGAGTCCATGGATTCTCCCTCTTATTCCAAACTGATGTGCTTCCATCTCGCTCTTTACTTTTGGAAGAAAATCCAAATGATTTTGTTTCATACGGACTACATGTTTGCAAATCAGCATGTGAGCTACTGTTTAGCTGTAATTTCTGAAGCATAGATTCCAGTAAGGCATGATTGTCTGAAACAGGGTTCAACTCCTCCATTGGACTCTATGTTACCACATGCGTACACATGAGTATAGAGTCAACTCACAGATAGTGGCTAGATGTACACAATAAAAAGCAGACTCACTCTAGACGTTCAACTTTCACCCATTCTGGACAATTCCACAGACCAATCACAATCATTTATATCCTCATGTTAGTCCATACAAGTATTTATTTCCGTCCGTCATTCAGCTCCCCTTGTTTTTCATCCCTCCTGTTAGCTCTCTAAATCTTTTCTTGATTTCTGAAATCTTTCAAAAGGAAGGAGTGTTATGAATAATAGTTCAAGACAGAAAGAGAGGAAAGAGGTGTGTCCAACACCCAGATGGACAGGTAAGACGAGTGTGTCAGGATGAAACATTTTGTATTTTTGTCACTCCCTCTGACCAGCCGCTGAATGACGGAGACACTGTGTCTTAAACACTTGAGTACATTTTTATGTCTTAATATGAAGTCACTGCTTCAGCAAGTTAAGCGATTTAATTTAATTGGTCACCTCTTTTCTTTTAAACAGTCAACATACTGCAGTTCTCTAATGCAAAATCACTGGTTTTATTATAACACTAATTGTAATAATGGTTTTAGATAGATTGCTGTAGATTTATATAACAATGAATATTTATATTACGTAAGTAAAATACAATGAATTATATGGTTACAATGCAAGAACTATGGTAAAGTAAATCAAAACTAGGTTAAAAGAAATGAATGATGTAGAATAATGCAACATGTTGATTTAAATACTTCAACGATAGATTAACAAGGGGGTCAAAAACTAAATTTTGCTGAGGGGAAAAAAGAAAATATGCCTCAAACAAAAATATGTTATGTTAACTTCCACTAAAACACTATATGGGGGGCTCAAAATGCAACAGTCAATGTTCACTATGCAGTATGTGCCTTAAAATATAATAGATCTAAGGTCTTCAGTTTTTCTTGTGCACTATATGAACTGGTGTTTTTGGAGAAAGAGAGAGTGATCCTCTTTTTATGCTTTACCATAGAATCTTGATGTGATGCTGCTGTTACTATTAAATGACAATTATTTAAACAGCTGTTTATTTCTATTCTTATTTGAAATAATTGTAAAGTATTCTGATTAATATTTTTTTATTGTAATTTCACTTCAAGCGGATCCTGCTGAACCTGTTTTTGATGTTTAAGCAGTTTCCTTACGCAATTTTATGCTCATGTTGGAACCTTTTATTGTGTTGGGCGCGTTGTTATGACGCAAACACCTGTATCTGAAACGCTGTCCCTCTGATTGGCTAGAGCAGAAAATACGCGCCACATGTCGGATTCGAAGTAAACAAATTCTTGAATTATCAGCTTCTAACAAGTTTACCGTTGTCTGAATTATGTATTTAATGTTATGCGATAACAGATAACAGCTCTTAAACTTATCTTTACGATCAATTTCTTGCGTTATAAGAGCCACTGGCGTCATGTGGCCGGTTCCGTGATCCTACAAATACACCAGCTTGAGCCGGATGAAAATTTATATAAATAATTAATGTTGTTTAAAAATAATATTGTTGACAAACAAAATATAATGGATTGTGTTGCAACCGGAGGAAACGTGAAAGGTAATAACTGAAGCCGTTCACGCTATTATATTATACAATTATATTATAATGAAACATAAAATGCTAATAGCTTCCTGTGTGAACTTCCCCTGCTCATATATACAATGGCTTTATGAACAGAAGTTTAGTCATGCACACTTTTTTTTTTTTTTTTGTAGTTTTAGCAAAAGCCATACATTCGCTGTCAAGAATCGGAGAGGAGCTGTATTTGGAGCCTTTGGAGGATGGGGTAACGTTATGTGTTTGTTTCCAGTGTTTATGATGGTGTGTTTGTGTTAGACTAATGTGAGCTGTTGGAATAGTGTGACTTGTGTGTGTTCTGTGTTTTTAGTTGTCCCTTCGGTCGGTCAACTCTTCCCGGTCAGCCTTTGCCTGCTTCCTGCTGTCTCCTCTCTTCTTCCAGAAATATCAGGCTCCTTCAGACCAGAGCTTTCGCTGCAAAATACCCATCAAGGTAACACTTCCTGTTCTGTTCATTCCATCTCTGCAGTTCCTCTATATTTTAGGGGCTAAATACTTGTCAATGCATCACGTATCGTATACACTATAATCTGTCTATCTATTAAAATCGGCATGAAACAGATTGCTATATTGTTTTCTTCCCTATTGTTATGTATATCCTAGTGAAACAATTAAATGTAGGGCAGAGCTTGATTTTGTCCATGGGTAATTGATTGGATGGTTGTGGTTTGCTATTGGTCGATCCGATGTAAGTGACCGTTTGTCCCGCCCTCGCACCAGTAAATGTGTCATCAGAGATGTTTCTTCAAGAGTTATTTTAAAGGGTCACCCTCATGTCGTTGCAAACCCATAAGACTTTCGTTCATCTTCGAAATACAAATGAAGATCTTTTTAATGAAATCTGAGAGATTTCTGTCCCTCCATTGACAGTTGCGCAACTACCAATTTGACACTCTCAAAAAGTTCATAAAGAGAATGTAAAACTAATCCATATGAATTGAGACTCGATTGCTTTATATGATGAACAGATTGAATTTAGTCATTTATTCACATATAAACATTCATCAACTCACTCATCAGTTGTGGTAAACGGAAGCTCAAGCATGTTCGCTTTATGTGCGAGAACCAATGAGGTTAATTCTCGTGTTAAAGCTTCAGAATGTAAAATCTTCTTGAAGTCTTCTTGTCTTTTTCTTGTGTTCTTCAGAGTGTTCAGGCTGTGTTCAAGTCCCTGTCGTCTCTGGATCGCTCCGTAGAAAAGTGCCGTATTCAGTTGAACAGTGAAAAGAATCGGTTGACCATAACTCTGCACTGCAAACACGGTAAAAATGTTTCCCCATTGTTACATGCTTTTTGTTAGTAAGATCAAATGTAAACTATATCATCACAAAGCTATATATATACACTCACCGGCCACTTTATTAGGTACCCCATGCTAGTAACGGGTTGGACCCCCTTTTGCCTTCAGAACTGCCTCAATTCTTCGTGGCATAGATTCAACAAGGTGCTGGAAGCATTCCTCAGGGAGTTTGGTCCATATTGACATGATGGCATCACACAGTTGCCGCAGATTTGTCGGCTGCACATCCATGATGCGAATCTCCCGTTCCACCACATCCCAAAGATGCTCTATTGGATTGAGATCTGGTGACTGTGGAGGCCATTTGAGTACAGCGAACTCATTGTCATGTTCAAGAAACCAGTCTGAGATGATTCCAGCTTTATGACATGGCGCATTATCCTGCTGAAAGTAGCCATCAGAAGTTGGGTACATTGTGGTCATAAAGGGATGGACATGGTCAGCAACAATACTCAGGTAGGCTGTGGCGTTGCAACGATGCTCAATTGGTACCAAGGGGCCCAAAGAGTGCCAAGAAAATATTCCCCACACCATGACACCACCACCACCAGCCTGAACCGTTGATACAAGGCAGGATGGATCCATGCTTTCATGTTGTAGACGCCAAATTCTGACCCTACCATCCGAATGTCGCAGCAGAAATCGAGACTCATCAGACCAGGCAACGTTTTTTCCAATCTTCTTTTGTCCAATTTCGATGAGCTTGTGCAAATTGTAGCCTCAGTTTCCTGTTCTTAGCTGAAAGGAGTGGCACCCGGTGTGGTCTTCTGCTGCTGTAGCCCATCTGCCTCAAAGTTCGACGTACTGTGCGTTCAGAGATGCTCTTCTGCCCACCTTGGTTGTAACGGGTGGTTATTTGAGTCACTGTTGCCCTTCTATCAGCTCGAACCAGTCTGGCCATTCTCCTCTGACCTCTGGCATCAACAAGGCATTTCCGCCCACAGAACTGCCGCTCACTGGATGTTTTTTCTTTTTCGGACCATTCTCTGTAAACCCTAGAGATGGTTGTGCGTGAAAATCCCAGTAGATTAGCAGTTTCTGAAATACTCAGACCAGCCCTTCTGGCACCAACAATCATGCCACGTTCAAAGTCACTCAAATCACCTTTCTTCCCCATACTGATGCTCGGTTTGAACTGCAGGAGATTGTCTTGACAATGTCTACATGCCTAAATGCACTGAGTTGCCGCCATGTGATTGGCTGCTTAGAAATTAAGTGTTAAGGAGCAGTTGGACAGGTGTACCTAATAAAGTGGCCGGTGAGTGTATAAAGTTGATTATAAAAATTATGTATATCCAACTTTATCCACATACATACAGTATAGACTCAAGTAAAACCATATATTCTATATAGAAAATCTGCTTGATTGCTTGTATCATTGCAAAATGTAAACTATATTATCACCAATCTCTAATCTGCTAAATGCGACTATAGGGCGTAAAGACTATACACATTAACATCATGATTTTCTGTAAAGCCACATTAAACTAATTTGTATTGTACAAAGCGCTATAAAAATACATTTGACTTGACTTGATTATCTTTTATTATGGTATAGAACACAAATACATTTGATTTCATAATGAACTTTTTCCAAATCTTGCATAGAAATGGCATGTTTTACAGTCTGATCAACTAAACTGTGTGTTTGTTACAGGGCTCTTGAAAACACATAATTTGTCCTTTCAGGACTGTGAGAGTTTGCAGGCCGTGTTTGATAAAGAAAGCTGTGCAAACGTGCTACAAGCTCAACCCAGGTTTACATTAATATCAATATTAATATCAACCCATTTACAGTACCTTTCAGAGTGTGTTTAATGATGTTGTCTTGTTTACTGTAGGTTGATGGTGGACACAGTTCTGCATTTTCCTCCGTCTCAGGAGGAGGTGAATCTGTCAGTGAGCAGTGATCGAGTGTGGCTCAGGAACCACGTCGAGGAGGACGCAGGTATCAGTGCTTTCAGTCTTCATTCTGCTGTATGCAGAGAACAAGTCAAGTCAAGTCAAAGTTTTTTCCTCTCTCAGACCCTTCACGGGCAATGATGACCGAACTGTGTTTGAGCTCGGAGGAGTTTGATCATTTTGCCATCAGCACTCAGACCAGCATCACCTTCTGCCTCAAAGAGCTCAGGGTGAGTGTGAACTCACAAACACTCACATATACAAACCCAAAGATGGGTCTCAAAGAAAACACATCTAGCACAGTGTGACATATTTCTGTAAACGTAATAATCACTGCAATAGTGATCCAATCATTGACTCTTAAGCATTTGCCTATTTAAATCCAAACAGCGGCTTATTTTTGGCCGGGCAATGTATATTATAGTATGTTTTGTCTATTGTTGTTATTCTGATGTTTTTAAGAAAGTTTGTAAGGTAACCTTGAGTGTTGTAAAAGGCGCTTAATACATAATTATTTCTTAATATAATAATTTATCAGTTTTTCCTAAAAATTGTTTGAAGGTTGAAATGTGAGATTTATCATTTTAAAAAACTTTTTATTGTTTAGAGTTTTACCTTAAAATTTGACTTACATTTTATTTTAATTGCCCTGATTAATCATGCACAAGAAGAAAAGGTACATTTGTTATAGTAAAAAAAACTTGATTTGGTGTTACATTTAATGTTTTATTTTGTCTTTTTTGTTTCTCCTTAATGTATTTAACCTTGATTTTGCCATTGAAATAAATAATGCTATAGCATTACCTTTTTTTGTCTCTCTGGTTTTCCATCAGGGTTTGCTTGTATTTGCTGAGTCATCTGGTCTTCCAATCACCATGTATTTTGATGAGCCAGGCAGGTTAGTTTATATTTGCTCATGAACTAGCCCAAATTCACGTTTTGTCCACTTTATTTATTTTTTAATTTTCAAAATTAAATATTTATTTTCAAAAATGATATGTACACTACCATTGAAAAGTTTCAAATATTATTACAATGTAAAATAACTGTTTTATTTTTTTTATATATAACATTTTAATATTTGTAATTTATATGTAGTGTATTCCTGTGATTAAAGCTGAATTTTCAGCATCATTCAGTCTTCAGTGTCACATGATCCTTCAGAAATCATTCTAATATGATGATTTGATGCTCAAGAAACATTATCAATGTTGTGCTGTTATCAACATTGTTGTGGAATCAGTGATATTTTTTTCAGGATCATTTACTGAAAAGAAAGTTCAAAAGAACAGCATTTATTTGAGATGGAAATATTTTGTAACATTATAAATGTTTAATTTAATGTGTCCTTGCTGAATAAAATAATAAAAATATTACTGAGCTCAAACTTTTGAACAGTAGTGTGTATGTTTAAAAATGGTATCTCACCTGTGTGTGTGTGTGATTGTGTTTAAGTCCAGTAATCCTGAGTGTAACAGACAGTGTTCTGGAGGCTAATTTTGTCCTCGCTACACTGTCAGAGGACTCGCATGCAAAGAACCACGGCAAATCCAACACAAAACAGTACGTGTAGAACATAATCAATATAATATGGAATATAATCAGTCCTATAAACATTAGATTAATTTCTATTTGGTACTTTTATCGTTTTTCCCCTCAGCCCTGATACAGAGCAACCAGCAGATGACTTCATGAATGACGACATGGACTCATTTCTCATCGCCATGGAGACCAGCGAACTTCCTGGACCGTCACATGCAAGCACATCCCCCCCGCACCCCACCAATAACAGAAAACACCCAGCCAGCGAAGAGGAGCAGGAGGAAGCACTTGCAGATGGACCTCCCAACAAAAAGGTACTATGATCTTTTAAATTAAACATTTGTTTAAAAACATAAAACCTAACGCCCGTATCTCACTGATTATTTATCCCTGCCTTCTTTTCTTTCAGTTTTGTTCACTTTTCTTCGGTTCAGTTCTGCCCACGCTGTCTCAGCTGACCAATCAGACGATACAGAGCCAGGAAGTGCTCGCAAGTGACAGTGAAGACGAAAATCAGGCAGAAACATCATAACCGCCCCACGATTGAACTCAGAAGTGAACGGTGTGGAAAGAGACTCCCACATGCAACCTCACAAAGACCGCTAAAGACATTTACACACACACTTCTCCTCCTAATTTTATTTTTCTATCAAAATAATAATGGGTTTAAACCAAGAGATGAAGCAGTGAATATAACAAGCCACCTCAAATCATTGCACAGCTCACATTAAAACATCTCACTCCCACTGTGAAATGTGAATATTTGATCAAGTCTCTGATTATTTAGAAATAATTGTCAGAAAAAGGGTCCGAGTTTCTCCTAGAGCGAGATGTCTGAGGGTCACTGTTCCCCGTGGACACGACGTCATCGACACACTTCCTGCTGAGCACCTGGAAACTCTTCCCTCGAGTCTGAGGCTTTTTCCTCTCTTTTCCTTTGTCCTTTTCCATCTCTTTCTCTCGTTTCTTTCTGTCTTTTTCTTCCCTTTCTTTTCGCTCTATCTCTCTCTTCCGCCTCCTCCTCTCTTTCGCCGTCAGTTTCTCCTCTTTCTCGCTAAAGTCCTGGATGAGGATTTTGGGGATGGGGGTTTTACTGGTCTCCCCACGGAGGCGACGGAACAGACCCAGACGTTTTGGATTTTCTGACTTTGTCGGTGAGCTAGGCTGAGCGTGTGTGTCTTGTGTAAGTGTGTGTGTCATATTTTCTGAAGGCATGTGTTCCTGCTGCTGTGGCTCTCTGAAGGTGTCCTCAGAGAGGATTGTGGGATAGGAAACCCGCGAGCTGGAAGTCCTTCGCACACGGAGCTGAGCTGGCGGGACGTTTGGGTTTGGGGATTTTGAAGATTGAATTAAAGAGGGTGACTCTGAACCCTGACGGTTTCCTGGTATTGCACATTCACTGTCATGAGGATTGCCAGATCCAACAGCACAATCCTCTGGATTATACTCAGGGTTGCAAGATCCAGCAGTCACATGATCTCTGTTGGTCTCTGGGTTGTCAGATTCAGTTGCGACATGCACCTCTTTGTAATCTGGGTTGCCAGATATAACAGCTGAATCTTCTTTATTACTCTCTGGGTTGCCAGAACCAGTTGTAACATACGCATCACTGCATTCTGGGTTGCCAGATCCAACATCCGAGTCTATTATATTACTCTCTGGGTTGCCAGATTCAGTTGTAACATGCACATCACTGCATTCTGGGTTGCCAGGTCCAACAGCCAAAACCACCGTGTTGCTCTCTGGGTTGCCAGATTCAGCAGCAATTTTCACCTCATTGCTTTCTGTTTTTTCAGATTCAGTGATAACTTCTGTCACGTTGCTTTCAGAGGTGCCAATAGCAGAATCGTCTATATTGCTCTCAGATTTGCCAGATTCACTTGCAACAGGCACTTTTCTGCTCTCTGGATTGCCAGATTCAACAGCAATTTCCACACCATTGCTTTCTTTGCCACATTCAGTGGTAAAATCGATCGTGTTGCTTTCAGGGTTGCCAGATTCTGGGGAAACATGCATTTCTTTGTTTTTTTCTGAGAGGATAGTATCATCCTCTGCATTGTGTGAGAGGTTGCTTGATTCTTCAGTTGTATTGTCTTCGCAACATATTGTATTTTCAGATCCTGGTGATTTAATTTCTTCACTATTTTCGCGATTGATTTCACTGATTTCTTTGGTACTAGATGTGGGAACAGCGGCAGCATCCATGTCACTGTTTTCAGAGTGTCTAGATGCTACTGTTGCTTCTGGTTCAAGGGTGTTGGTGCCATCAGCAGGAGCCGCTTCACTCTGCTCTGGGTTGCCAGATCCTCCCGTATCCTTCACAGTAGGATCCATTGGACAGTGCACTAACTCTTCGGGTGTAACGGTAGCATCCATGTCATTGTGCTCCGGCTCGCTTGATTGGGATTGCTGTACGGGATCTGCTGATCTCTCCGGACACTCAGTTTCCCCCTCTTCAGTTTGTAAGAAGGATGCTTCAGATGGGTTATTGTCTATCTCTTCTAAGCGTATATCTTGTCTTTCTTCCCCCAATCTCTTGTCATCTTTCTCCTCACACATCTTTAAAGGCTCTGTTATCTCTTTGGTTTCCTTTGTCTCCTCAGGGAGAACATTAAACTCTTCTTGCTGAAAACCTTCCTCCTCGTCTACATCATGTTCATCTTCCTCTGTAGATGTGTGCATGTACAAATCCTTTTCTTTCTGCCTTTCTGAATGTTCATGTTGATCGCTAGATGTTTCGTCCTGGGCGACATGTATCTGTACCTCTTTCTCTGGGATACTTTCCTCATTTTGCAAGTTGTTTTCAGATTTTATAACAATAGGCATCCTATTTTCTGTTTCTTCTTGTTGCTCACAGTGTTCTGTTTGTATTTCTACTTCCTGGATGTTGCTATCTGGCTGTGTTTCCTCTTCCTGTTTACTGAAAACAGTCTGTATATCTTCTTCCTGTGGTGTTTCAACAGGTGAACTTTCTTCTGACTCTAAAGTCTTCTCTTCCACAGTCTGTTCATCTCGACATGTCTGATTGTTTGTGTTCTGTTCGTTTTGATTTATTGGTGCTTCTCTGCTCTTATCATCTTGACCTCTGTCTTTTTCTATATTCTGTTCATCCTGCTGTCCTTGCGTTTCTGTCCTCAGTTCATCTTGGTTTGTGTTCTGTTCATGATGGTGTGTCTCCTCAACCACAAACCTTTCTTTCTCGTCACCTTGTGTTGTTGCTGAATTATCTTTCTGTTGGTTTAAAGATGCTTCATTATGCTCTTTCTCAAAAACATCAGAGTCAATACTAGAGGACACCACCACTGAGATGTTTGGATGTGTGTTGTGGTCTTTGTGTTTGTGTGTACAGAGCTCATCTGCTAGCCTGTCCCGTTTGTCCCTTTGCTCCCCAACGATACCACACACACTCCTCCTCCTCATCTCCTCTTCGTCGCTCTCCTCTATCAAACTACGTGAGAAATTTCTTCCTCCTCCATCCCACTCCTCTGTATCAGTCTTACTGGTCCTCTTCCTCCATTTCTTGCGCAGAACCGAAGGAGAAAGAGAAGAATGTGAGCGCATTAGAGGAATAATCAGGCTCCCCTTCTGTCGCTCCTTCTTTTCGTGGTCCTTTTGTCTATCCTGCACTCTTTCCCATGCCATCCGGTATCCGTAACAGCGCCCTCGTGGGTCAAAGGTCGAGTTCGGTCTCTCTTTCTTCCATTTCTCCAGCTCTTTCTCAGTTTGTTTTTGCAGGTCCGACAGGGACAGGGACACTGAACATACCTAAGGGGTATAACAGTGTTTTTTTAGTAAAGAAATCTATAAGGACTTAAGGCCCGTTCACACTAACAAGAATGTTTGGGTTTGAACATTTTTGCATGCGATTTTTCTTTTCATTCTAAATGTGCATTAGCAAATCACATTAGCAAAATTTCACAGCCAAAAAAAGATCCATTGTTTATTGTCCATAGTGTAACCTTGTATGAAGTTCACACGGAAGTCTCTGTCAAACTAATCAGCTTTCTGTTTTTCAATGCGACAAATTGTGAAATCTGCTAGGGGAAAACACAAATTTCACATTCGCATGGAGTCCTATTGAAATGACTGGATTTTGCCCTTGAAAAATGGTTAAAGCTGCCGTCGGCAACTTTTTTTTAATCATATTCAGGGAATTCGACACTATATTCCGACAGAACAACATAAATAAAGTGTTTTTAGAAAAAACCCCGAGCTTCTAACTCCACCTGGAGCGTGTTATTTGTTTTGCAAAAATCCACCGCTCCCGGTTCATTGTGTCCAATCAGCGCAGGGGGGTGTGAGATATGACTGTCAATCACAAGTCGTGCACGCACACGTCAATCACATGCGTGTGCCTGAAGTTCGCGCAGTAGCGAAGAGTGATGGCGCAATAACGAGCACGAACTCTGTGGGAGGGTATTCGTTGATAGTGGGGGAGGGGCATGAGAGTTGTAAACATTCAACATTTTTCCTAAGTCCACTCAATCAGCCAGAGTTGCCGACGGCAGCTTTAAATAACGCTAAGGCCCAATCCCAATTCTACCCCTTACCCCTTCGCCTTCCCCTACCCCTAACCCTTTAGCAAACTATAGTGATTTTAGCGATTTTTTTTACAAACGTTTCTGTGAAGAAACTGACCGTAAATATGAACACAATATTGAATGTAACATAAAGCAAATCCTTATTTGTCGTTAAAATACTTATTAAAGCCAAAACTACATTTATGGGTCTCCTCTTTCGCTTGGGCAGACATTTCGCATCTGTAGCCGGTGTATGCAGTGACACTTCTCATACCCCTTCGTTTGACGTGTGGTCCCGAAAAATCTTCGTTTGAAGGGCTATCTGGCCCTTCCCCCTAGCCCTCCCCCTCCAACCAAAAGAGAATTGGGACAGCCCTACCCCTTCACGTACACGCGCAAAACGGAGGGGAAGGGGAAAGTGAAGGGGTAAGGGGTAGAATTGGGATTGGCCCTAAATGTGGGCGCACCTTAATGATTAAAAAAACAGCAGATGTCCGGAATGAAAATTCTGTTTCTCTCTCTGACAGTAGGTGGCAGTTATAGAAAAAAAATACTCCGGTTACCCCGTTTCACCTCGTTGGTTGTAGAACAAATGAGTGGTGTATAAGCTAAGCTATCAGGCTAATCGGATGTCTATAGTTTCCCCCCCCCCCCCCCCCCAAAAAGGCACTGTTTGGATTTAAATAGGCAAATGCTTAAGAGTCTATGATTGGATCATTATTGCAGTGATTATTACGTTTCTAGCATGTTATATGTTTGGCGACGGTCAAATGCGCAAATCTTACTGCTTGTTCAGGTGAGAACACCTCTCCGTAAAAAACATATTTTGCATTGACTGCAAGCAAATGTTCATTTTAGTCTAAATATAACCACCATTCGTCAAATTAAAATGTTTTTTTAAATTGTCACAGAACATTCATTTTGGTGTGAACAGGCCTTTATTTAGATTAGTTGAAATGCAATATCAATAATATTACCTCATGGATAAAGGCATCAGTCTGCTCATTTTGTACACGCTCTTTAACACCCCGCAGTCGCTCCAGGGTTTCCATCTGTCCATCACACTCTTTTCTCTGCCGTCCCTCTCCCAGACATCGTCGCACCAGCACTACAGCAACCTGAAACAAAACACGCACACCTGCCACACACACACACCAGCTGTGGTCACTATGGACTCATGCCAACAGGTCAACATGCCAAGAGGTGCACTAAGTATTTTACAGCAAAATACAGGGTGTTACTTTTGACAAATTTATGAACTCCAGAAGTGTTGGTAAAACCTTTTTCTGCTGTGTAGCAGAGCTGAAGGAGATAATGTTAAGGCTAAACATTCTAAATACACTCAGCACTGAAACTAAATGCTATATTTGTGTAGCTTGAGTGTCTAATGCTCTGATCGACGGAAGCTTGTTTCCACCACTGAATACAAATAAAAGAGGTAATTGTGACCTTTTATCTCATAATCCAGACTTTTTTTTCTCAGAATTGCGAGATAAAAACTCTCAATTGCAAGGAAAAAAAAAAGTCATTTGTGAGATAAAAAGTTGGAATTATCTGTTAAATTGATTTATTTCATGGCAGAAACAAGCTTCCATACTAAACTGCTAATATGAGAGCCAAAAATATATGGTTCTGTCCTCTGCTTAAAATGGTGGCTGTACGAATGGAAGTCCCACACTTCAGTAGAGACTGAAAAAACAGGTTTTTTGAATATCATTGGATATTTAACATATATTAATCAAGCAGGTCTGAGTTTTACTTGCATAAACATAAAAGAGAGTGCAACCGTTGGTTTCTGGAAGTAAAAACATTTTTCACAATATGGAAGTTGTTTTTGAGCAATAACTTATTAACCTTTAAAAACAGACCTTAAGTTTTTGTTTGTTTTTTAATGGTCTTATTTAACAGCAGAATTCTTGGTTAAAAACTACATTACCCATGATTCTACAGAAAAACTCAAGAGAATTCCAACAAGCAAATTGTGCCAAAAGACTCTGACAGTCCCACGAAGCACTGCGAAAGGCGAAATTGAGTCAGTATTCATACGCTACTCCCTAACTACAGTAGTCAACATTTGAAATGGATCAGAAAAGTTCATCAAAGTTGTCCTAAGCCAAGAACGAGTATTATTCAAAATTTATGTATAACTTTGATGAAAGATTTTGATCCACTTCAAATGTTGACTACTGTTCTTAAATATGTGTTTATATGTGCACATTTTGCACAAAAAAAAAAAGAAAATTATATAATTTCTATATATAATAAATATCCATAAATTAAGTTTTATATTTCTCCATTGTTTTTAATTAGATAAGAAGTAAACTGTTTGGTACTTTTTTTCAGTTTCAAACACCTTTTTGCTTCAAATATAAGTGTAATGTTGTGATTTACCTCCTTGCAGGTTGGTTTGGCCCATAGATTAAAACTTCATGGATGAATTAAAAAAAAAAAAACCGTTCTGAACCATTAAAAAAAATGGGTGGGTGCTGTTTCCATTCGTAGCTGACCAGGGGCTTTGCCAAGATGGCCAACAAGCCAACTGACTTGCCTTAAAAGGATTTTAATACCACGTACGTGATCACAGTAAAGCTCCAATTGTATGACACTTTTCGTTGCAGAATAATGAGGGAGGGTGACAAATACTTTTGAAAGAAGGGAATTATTTGTTAGCAACATTGGCATCTAGCATCTGCCCAGACAGCAACATAGTTTTGGCCCAGATCCGGCCCACATCTGATACATGTGGATTCCAAGTGTACCAGATCTGGGCCGACACAGTGTTGCTGTCTGAGCATTTTTAATTTATCATCTAAGTGTCAGTATAATGTCTAAAGCCAGGATCACACTGTACGATTGTGGCCACTATTTGGCCATTGGAGACCAATTTTGAGAATCCTAAATGGTTCCTCTGATCCTGGGCCAAAATCTGAAGTCTTTGATTGCTAGTTTGACATGTTCGCCGACAGCTGATTTAATGATCATTGCGATCCAGTTTTTACCTCTGACGAAATTCTGGAAGTGTCAGAAGTTTTGAGGCTCAGTCTTGCACTTTGACTTCTCCTACAACAACCATCAAATAAAAAACCAACAGGACCGCGCAGAACCCGACGTGAGACAGCAACAAACCACCACTTGCTCCACACATCATGTTCATACAGTCTGAGGATCAACAGTCGTGAAGGACTATTATAAATCGTGCAGTGTGCACCCGACTTAAGACCACAGTCCAACTAACAATTACTTGGTGCACCTTTAAATCTTGCAAATATATAGTTGAAAACAAACCATAACAGAAAAAGAGATCCCAGACTCTGAGCAAAGTGTTGAAAGGCAGGTGACGGCTGTACAGACACATCAGCCAATCAGTGGCGAACATGAGAGGCTCCACCCCCTGATTCTGCAGGTGTTTGTGTGCAGCTGGACACAGCTTTTTTAACACACTTGAGAGAACAGCAGCGTCGAATAAAACACCTTCCTAAAGAGAAAGGGTAATAAAAGTATATCTATCAATGTTCATGCACATTTAATCGTTATGTTTTACTGTAAAGATGCCCTACCAGCAGAGGGCTGTAGTATCCAGGGAGGTAAAGCTCACTAATCTGCACCAGACACCAGAACGCCTCCTTAAACAGAAAGACAATCAGTTACGCAATGTCATGCTAGCATTCAATGCTAAGTTGCTAACTATTTCTGCAGTAGCATTGCATATAATTTCTGAAATAATAGCTGGACCCCAATCACAAAATGAGGTCATGTGGCAATAAATGGTTGTACACTACGGTTTGAAATGTTTATCATTGCACATGTTTCATTATGCAATAACAATAAAATGACAGGTAGTGTAGTATTCTTTTGCAAACTTATCCATAGATCATCTATTATTTGATCTACACTGTAAAAAAAAAAAGTTGGATTAACTTAAAAAAGTAAGTTACCTGGTTGCCTTAAAATTTTGAGTTCATTGAAATTAAAAATTTGAGTTAATACAACAAAGGAGATTGGTTTAATAAATAGAAACTCAAAATATTATGCTATCTGAACTACATTAATTATCTAAGTTGATTTGACAAAATATAAAAAGTTGTGAAAACATTTTTACAGTGTATCTATGCTACCATTAAAAAAATGAATCAGCACAACTGTTTTCAACATATATTTCAACGATAAGAAATGTTCCTTGAGAATCAAATATCAGAATGATTTCTGAAAGATCATGTGACACTGGAGTAATGATGCTTAAAATTCAGCTTTGATCACAGGAATAAATGACATACATTCAAACAGTTCTTTTAGATTGTAATAATAATTTACAATATCACTGTTTTTTACTGTATTTTTATGTTCAAATAAATGCTGCCTTGCTGAGCATGATATGCTGCTTCTTCTTTCAGAGATCTTACTGACCCCAAACTTTTGTATTGTAGTGTACATTATGAATGTGTAATAGCTGTACTAATAGTCATGCCAGGAGTGGTACCTCAGCAGGCATGTTCATCAGAAGGACGGCGGCCACCGGACCCTGTGCCTGACAGTAGCCCTCTTCTGGACGGTACTGAGTGTACGCTTTCAGGACCTCCAGCAAGTCCTTCTGACTACTCATACAGAGACCAGACAGAAGCAGACACAGAATGAGAAATGTCGTGATTTATAATTCTACAGAGCACATTGTATTCAACACGGGATGGGAAAGGACAGTACCCATGGCCGTCTTTGGACTGGAACATCTCATGGAAGGGAAACTGTCTGTCTGTGTCTCTTTTGATGACATCGGTCCATCCCTGATGATCTGGAGCTTTGACTAGATGCTAACACAGAACAAACAGGGCTTATACACTGCCTGTCCAAAAAAAAGTTGCTGTTTGGTTTTAAATAGGTAAATGCTTAAGAGTTTGGATTGGATTGGATCATTATTGCTGTGATTATTATGTTTCTAACATTTGATATGTTTGGCAACAGTTCTTCTAACCCTAAGTTCTTCTTGTCTCTTGCATTGTCAATACAAGTTCTTGACCAAAAAATGTATGCACCTTGTGATGGAAAATAAATGTTGTGATGTTATTTCCATAAATTTTTGGTCCAGATCTTGTATTGATAATGCAAGAGTCCAGCACTCTGTAAAGTCTCCTCCAGCACATCCCAAAGGCTTTCAGTGAATTTAAGGTCTGGACTCAGAGGAGCCGGTTCATGTGTGAAAATAATTCTTCATGATCCTCCCAACCATGTTAGAAACATAATAATCACAGCAATAATGATCCGATCACAGACTCAAACAGCAATTTTGTTTTGTTTCGTTGGCCAGGCGGTGTATAAGAATATAAAAACATGATACAAATACAATCAATCACTTACTTTGTAGAGTTCATGTCTTTTTTCTTTTCTATCCTTAGCACCACAGAGCAGTGGCCAGCCCTTTGCCCTGACGGATGCTGGGATGCCCTTCTGACATTGACCTTTGACCTGAGACAAAGGAAGGGAGCTGAGCAATGTGGCTGGCCATTGTAAAACTTAGGCTAACAATTAAATGCTGTTTTGACTGCAAATGAATCCAAAATTCCAACAAGCAAAACAAATCTGATAAAGCATCCGAGTTAAAGGGATAGTTCGTTCAAAAAATGAAAATTGTGTCATTACCTATTCACCCTCAAATTTTTCAAAACCTGTATGAGTTTCACAAAAGATGATGTTTTAAAGAATGTTGGCAATTAAACAGTTGATGGCACACTGACGTCCATAGTAGGGAAAAATACTATAAGTCAATGGGTGCCGTAAACTGTTTGATTACCAACATTCTTTAAAATATCATCTTTTGTGTTCAGCAGAAGAAAGAAACTCATACTGGTTAAGAACAACATGAGGGTAAGTAATGACACTTTTGGGTGAAATATCCATTTAAAAATGATGATCCTAAATCTTACACATAGAGTAATTTGGCACTCATTTGCAGCCTGCAGTATTTGACATTCAACATCCTGTATCATATGTGGGCCCACTGACATATGACATATGAGGTTTCACACATTAATAAATAAAAATCGATTTAAAAAAAATCAATGCTCAAAGAATCAATACGATCAGAAATAGCAGATTTTATTTTCAAAACTAGTTCGATGGATTGTTTTTTTCACCATGTCTAATTCAAACAGTAAACTTTTTTTTTTCCAGTGGACCAGTGAAACCTTGTGAAACTATTTACTATTTAAATAAATAATGTGTAAATAGGCTATTTACACATTCATTCCTAATTCATTAACTCATTATTGATTTATCAATTTATAAGTTCCACAAATAGCTTTCTATAATCTACAGCTGTTAAACTTACAAATAACTTGAAAATGTTATACTGTCCCTTGTGAAAAAGAAGTGCTCTTAATTGTATTGAATGTGTAGTATGTATTATACTTATGTATAGTACAATAAACTTAGGCTATACTATACATAAGTACAATCTGAATGTAATGTTTTAGGACACTTAATTGCATGTTATTTGAATATTAAATTAAAATGTATTTTTGACATAGGCTATATATATATATTGTATATTTTGACATCTTTCTATGTCATTTATGGTAAACTAAAATATAGGCCCTATACTTTAATCTTTCTTTTTCTCTGCATGTCATGAATTTGTATGAAATGTTTTATGACAATTTGTCATTCCACATTTGTCATAATGAAGTTAACTTATGTTCAAAATTTGAACATCGCGTAAAACGTTTGCGAATAAAGCACCGTTTTTTTAACAATATTTTAAATGTAAGTATTTTAACTGTAAGTGTAATATTGAATAATACACTAGTTATGATTATAATCAAGGACTTTATGTGCTTTAGTATGTTAGTCAACACATCAAAATAAGTGTACTTCTTTAAAGCATGCCAAAAGATTATTAAAACAATTATTTAAAATGTACTTTAAAGTAATAGCTACTTTCAATCTAACGTTATTACAACGTCTACTTAAGTGTGTTAAGAAACAGTTATGTACTCTTTAAATACACTTAAGTGCATTTTATTTCATTAATATTAGATTGCCTCCAAGAACAGTTTTAAGCATATTCTTTTAAGATTTGAAACATTACAAGTGCACTGTAAAAAAATATTGTTTCAACTAAAAAAAGTGTTCATGCCACCATAAAATTTTAAGTTTAGTCAACTCAAATATTCAAGTTGTCACTTAGTACAACTTCACATTTCAAGTTTAAGGTGAATTTTTTTAATATTATATTGGTATATTATAGATAGTATCAGTATCAGTATATTTTTGATAAGTATTAAAAATATGCTAAAGTGTACTTCTTTTCACAAGGGATTGGCCTGATTACTCATTATATCATTGCACTATTATAAAGTTGATTTATTTAACATTCTTTGAAGAAAAGTGCACTGTAAAAAAAAAAAAAAGTTGAGAAAACTTACACGTTTAAGGCAACCAGCTGCAGAACATTTTTGAGTTTTCTCAACTTAGGGTCAATTAGTTGTACAAACTTTTTCATGTTAAATAGTTGAATAAACTTTAAAAACAGAATTTGTCAAACAAAATGTAAGTTGGATTTTTTATAGTGTGGCGTGCCACCACAACGTTTGATTTCGCTTGAAACATTTTCCATGCTTTTCCATGTGAATTGTAAAAGTCATATGCTAAATACGAATTCCTCACGTTTCTATGAGGTTATAGTGTAGATATAGAAAAAATATTTAATGAATATCAAAATGATGGATGCCCTCCCCCCATTACTAAGGTAATGTCTTAGATGTATATGATCATTCTTGTTAACATATGCAAACACAGGTCTACAACAGTGACAGACAAACCTTGTTGCTCTTTTTCTCCATGACTTGCTCCCATTGAGTCATGAGGCTGAGCCATTTGGACTCTCGATGTCTCACTAACTCTGGACATGGACCGTCACTGTCAACAACACACACACAATCAGCAATACTACACCACTATACTGCAGCATACTTCAGTCTTAACTACAGTGCGATGAGACTGGGACTGTGCAGTCAGTGTGAATAACATTTTCCAATGAAGCAGAGAATCACACACCTCCTGCTTCCTAACTCACTCTGACTGAAGGCGTCTCCATACCAGTGCAAAGCACAAGTGTCATAAGAGGCAAACACACAGAAAACAGGAAACCACACTCTGACAGGCCAGATATCTCTATAGCAACATGACAGGATGTTGAGAAGGAGAAAACTAGAGTAAGAGGTGCAAAAGGTAACGGCTGCTTATAAGATTGTCAGTTATGACAGAACTATCAGTACACAGCGCAGGATAAAAAATGCCTTGACCACAGATCAGACATTAAATAACACACACCGTGCTCAACTAGGGCTTTTTGGGAGTGATAAACAGTTAAATCAACCTCCACCCAAGCTCTAAGCTGTGATGGACGTGAGTGAACGGAAATCAACACGGACCTGTCAGTTTCTCCATTTCCTAGAATGAAGCCAAAGCGGTTAGTCTCCAAGACCGTGACCTCCGGCCCCTGATTCCCCTCCTCATCCTCGCTGTGGTCCGCTTTAACAGACATCTATGTGTATGAGAGAGAGAGAGAGAGAGAGAGAGAGAGCGAGAAACATGATATCACATTTGATATCGAATGGATTTCTATGTCAATCTCATGTCAGGTTAGAAAACAAGCGCCATTTCAAAAGCAAGTTTAACTGCACGACACAACATACGTGGCAAAGTTCTGGTAGAAGAAAGAACTTGTAGTATGTATTGATCTGAAATTAAACCCTGTTTGCTAATGCACATTAGGCAGAGAGTTTTCACAGATACAATAGAACAATAGAAAAACACAGTTGTGCAAAAAAAAGGTAAATAGAGCAAACGTTACCTTCACACTTCTGCTGCACTGAAAGGTGCCGTTGTCCTCTGATGGCAGGGAAGACAACTGAGACTAAGACTTCCGCTGTAAAATCAGCTAGTGTGGTTGTGCATGCGTGCATGTGTGTGTGTGTGTGTGTGTGTGTGTGGTTTTGCGCGCGCGTATGTGTGTGTTTGAATCACTTATGGCCGAAGGAAACGGCAGGTTGGATCATTCTTTATTATGAAAATCCAATAGGCCAGTGATTTCTTGTGTTAACCATCATGAGGAAGTGAGAGTGCAGTTTCACTAGAGCACTGCGATGTGATGATGCCATACTATGTAAACTAAACCATTAAACTATTTTAACCTCATATTATTGAGAGACTACAATGAATACTTTTTAATATGTATTTGTCACTCTACAGGACTATGGTTGAAGGCAGATAAAGGGGGACACTTTCTGATGATTTGTCATTGTTTTTTTAAAATAAAAAAAAAGATATATTCCAAATGACTCATGCCACTTTAAAAAATAAATAGATTCAAAAAAGAAGAAATGTTTCATACAAAGCTTAAAATTCTTCCTCAAACCCATTATAGATAACAATTTCAACTCACCAGGTGTTATGGCAAACTGGGCCAAGGTGCAGTCACGTCACATTAGTGACATTTTGGAGAATTTTCACTGGCAAAAGGTTGTTTATTGTCAGTAGTGTGGCGATGCATGAAGCACAGCTCGCACAGAAGTCACTTTCAAATCTAGCAGTTTTTTGTTGTTGTTGGTCAACGCTACAAATTCATGTGACCAACTTGTTGCAAATTCATGTGACCAACTTGCAAAATCTGCACCCTCACACAGAATTCCAAATTGTGGAGATACCTATTGAAATAAATGGATTTCACCAGTGAAAATTTGTTGAAAAAGAGTAAAAGGTGAGCGTACCTTTATTGTCAAAGTTAGGCATAGTTATTTTAAAAATAACATAAAATTGTAAATGAAATGTACAAAATAATGATCTCCACAGTAATATGGTGAACAGGTATTTCGTGATTTAGCGCACTTGGAAAGCTCTATTAACCACAAAACAAAGATTTTAGTGTAATAATATTTAGATTATGGGTAAGTTTTATTTACACAAATGTGGATTAGGTTGCCCCAAGTTTTTAAAAAGGCATTAAACATTTTTTTATTTTTTTCAATCTTTAAAGCAACTGAAAAAGAAGTTGTGACAGATATATGAGTGAAACAGCATCTAGAACAAGAGCAAATGTAGGGCAGGACTTGATTTTGTCCATGGGGAATTGATTGGATGGTTTGCTATTGGCCGAACTGATATGAGTGACAGGTTGTCCCGCTCTCACGCCAGTAACACATCATCAGAGAAGAAAAGAGACGTCACTGCAAGAGTTTACAAGAGATTACGAGGGCACATAGGCCTAAATAAAAGAAAAATATGTGCAGGGATAAATCATTTATAATAAACACTGTAATATTCCATAAAAATAAAATAAATAAAAAAGTATCGTCCATTTTGATTTCATGGTGACTTTAAGTTTAATTTAATTGTTACCAATAAATTGTTTTTATATATTTCTGTAGGTTATTTCTTGTTACTATTTTTCTTTCCAGTGTTGCTTTGATTAATTGCAGCTGTGTTTAACAATGATAATGCCCGTTTGTTATTTGAAGAGTTAACAAAAAAAGCTTAATGCCCGTTTGTTATTTGAAGAGTTAACAAAAAAAGCTCAAATAAGTAGCCTACAATAGGCTACTACTATAACATTTAAATATAGGCCTATATTTCACCTGTTCCATTCATATGCGTCATGACACTCTCAAAAGTAAATCTCTCGTCTGTCACGCTGCAGGTAAAGGAACACCACGTGACCAACCGGCTCTTCTTGACCGAAAGCGCAAGATCCTCTGATTACCGATCGACCGACTGACGGATAAGCATCTCGGTGAGTTAAACACACAACAACTAAATATAGGCCTATATTTCCGAGGTATTTAGTTAATCAATGGAGTTACATTGTTTCAGTTTAACGCTATAGACGACCACGGACAGTCTGCTGGACACTAGGGTTTAAATGTGTAAACTAAAGGAATGGTGAAAATAAATAGGCTACATAAATAAATACAATAGCTAAAAAAAACTTACAACAAATATAAAACTGCAGCTTTTTATTTAGTCTGCTTGCTGTCTAAACACCATCATGATAAATTAAGTGGAATAGCCTAAACCACACAGATGACACAATGATTAGCCTACATAAACACAAGTGGATGTGTTTACGAAAGGCATTTGTTAAACAACAATTCACTTGTATGAAAGAAGTTATTTTCTAAGGTCTGACAGTTTGAGAAAGGAGATTACCAGCAGGCTTATAACCCAAATCTGTTGATTTGGCATAAAGCCTGTATGTTCTATCTCTATCTCACGGGGTAAAGCCTATATTTGAACCACTGTCATAATTGCCTAAATCATGGACATACATGTTTATGTCTCTTTGTCTGATTAGGATGAAGATGACATTGCGCATGATATATTCCTCATGCCGCACAAGTGAGTTTATTTGATATGATGTAGCAGTCAGAAAATGATAATTTGACCTTGAGATTAGATTTTGCCATAGTGGAATAGTTTGATTCTCCGACTGAAGCAAAATTATGTTTAATTTCATTAAGGCACTTTCGCAGTCAGGCTTGGACCTGTCCGTCCCTTCAGCCTTACCGTCTGCAGGGGAGGATATAGTGAGATCATACACACATATTCATTTTCACACCCTAAACACACAGTGTCCTATACAATGCCTCTCTCTGTCTCTCTGTAGAATATGTGAATGCTGAAGAGTTGCCTACCGACATGAAGTCCATCACAGACCGTGCAGCACAAACACTGCTGTGGACCGAACTTTTCAGGGGTCTGTGTGTATAATGCTTGTTTAAAAAGTGCCCCTATTACACTGTAAAAAAAAAAGTTAAAAGTTACCTGGTTGCCTGAAAATTTTGAGTTCATTGAAATTAAACATTTGAGTTAATACAACAAAGGAGATTGGTTTAATAAATAGAAACTCAAAATATTATGTTATCTGAACTACATTAATTATCTAAGTTGATTTGACAAAATATAAAAAGTTGTGATAACAAATCATCAAAATTCATTTTTACAGTGTATGAAACAAATTTCAAAGATAAAAGTGCACGATAATTGGAGTTAATGTCTCTTAAAAGAAAGAACCTGAACTGCTGAAATGTGTCATCACTTACTTTTACACACCTACGTAACAATGTAACAAATTTGCATAATGGCACCCTATGGTCTTCATTGGCTGCCTGTGCAAACAACGTCTACATTGACCCTCAAGCACTGTAGTTGTAGCTGAGGCCTGGAAGAGTTTGGTTTGTTTTGTCGACATTTCGAGAAGATGCTGTTTTCTGTGCTGCGAAAGCAAATCAACTTTGCATGGACTTCGAAAACGATGAGGACTTGCGCACGAACTGATTAAAACCGACGCCATCGCTACTGTTTATATCACTGTGTATCAAGTGCTGAGGAAGATCCAGAGCTGAAATTCATTTTGTAATTCAAAAGCAATAGACCAATCACATTATAGACTGGGCCATCTGACCAATCAGAGCAGACTCTCGGAAAGGGGTTTGGAGGGGTTTGGAGAGACTGTTTTAGACACTGTGAAAAAAGATGCTACAATATTATGAGAAAATGAACGTTTGTATTGTAAACCTATTCTAGGAGACCTCCAAAAGAAAATTAGAAACCTTTAAAATTGCATAATAGGGGCACTTTAACTTTTTTTTTCTTCCTGTACATCGTACTTTTTTACATGTGGACTTGCATGCTGAGATTTTGCAGTATATAAAGTTGTGTTGTTCAAATACATAATAAAATGATTATTGTGTTCTGTGTGGCAGGATTGGGCATGACCATGAGTTATTTGTTTAGAGAACCAGCTACTATCAATTACCCGTTTGAGAAAGGTCCTCTCTCTCCGCGCTTCCGCGGCGAGCATGCGCTGCGCAGGTATCCAAGCGGAGAGGAGCGCTGCATTGCGTGCAAACTGTGTGAGGCTGTCTGTCCCGCTCAGGTATACACACACACATGCACGTTCCTCATCTGTGATTGATTACCTGTACCGGCTGTGTGTCAGCAGTGCTTTTGTCTCCTGGAGGCCATCACAATAGAGGCAGAGACCCGTGCAGATGGCAGCCGGAGAACAACTCGCTACGACATTGACATGACCAAATGCATCTACTGTGGATTCTGCCAGGAAGCCTGTCCCGTGGACGCAATCGTAGAGGTACACACATAGATTAGTACACAGAACCCATTATAACCAGTGATCTTCACTGGATGCGGCACGACAAATTCCTGATGGTAAACTGATGCTCTGTTTTACTCCTGATTTAGCGCTGGCACTACTTCAGACGTTTTCTTTTCATTGCCTTTCTTTTTGTGCCAGGGCCCTAATTTTGAGTATGCGACTGAGACTCATGAAGAACTGCTGTATAATAAAGAGAAGCTGCTGAATAATGGAGACCGATGGGAGGCTGAGATTGCTGCTAACATTCAGGCAGATTACCTGTATAGATGAACAAAATAACATCCTGCTAACAGAAACAAACAAAACTCAAAAGACGACATCGGTTCACTAGCATCATCTACTGAAACTGAAAATGACACTTTGTATAGAACCACAAAAAGCATTACTATATTTGCTGTCTAAACGCACAAAACATAATGCACAATGAATGTTCATCTGTTCATTTTAAAGTAGTGCATTCAAACATAATAGGTTGTTGAGATATTACGCACAGTTGTATGTGAATGTTTACAGGAAATTCACATATTTGTTTATTCTCTGATAAAGTGATTTAATGATATAAATAAAATAACAAACAAAATATGGTGTATTTCTTTTATTAACATAATGCTAATAATGTAACCATTTACCACATTTGCATTATACATATTATTGCTGTCAGCTATTTATATTTTATATATAAAGTGAATTATTTTGTATTATTGTTACTCATGATTATACTATATTATCTATAGTATAATATAATATAAAAGGCCAAATCGATCAGTGTATTCAAACTTAGGTAAGACTTGCAGAGCAGTCTGGCTGAGGAACGAGCACTCCCAGAGAAGACAAAGGATGTTTAAGGATATGAACATTTGAATTCTCTTTTGAAATTAGCATCACCATTCGAGACGCAAGTCTCACCTCAGTACCATCCTAATCTACATCTCTTTCCCTTGTCACCCCCCCCCCTCCTCCTCTTTCTCATGCAGAGTCTGAGATCTGGTTTAATGTGAACAATTAAATCCTATAGTATTATACATGTTTGGTATCATTGGAAATGTCTCAGTGTGACTGGTACAAATGTGTCATTCCCACAGAAGTAAACCAAAAAGGTATGGAGAGTTTAGATATATCTTGTTAACTGCTGTGGGTGTGCCCCTGTGTAAATCAACTTCTGTCCCCAGTAAGTCTGGGACGGTGATTAATGCAAATTCCCATTGTGAATTCATGTTTACATTTGAAAAGAGGTTTCTGCCTTGATCTTGAGTATTTTGGGGAGATGCAGAGGTGGACAAAGTACATAACTTCCATACTTGATTGAAAGTACAGATACTACTGGTCAAATATTACTCCATATAAGTAAAAGTTGTCAATATTATATCAATATCAAATTTATTTAGAACACAGTTCCAGTAGTGGGATTAAATGTGAGATTGAATAAGTGCCTCAATAACGTCCACAATGGTTCCGGACACCCAAATGGTTGTTCCCTCAAATAGTGCCCTATTTAAAGTCTCTATGAAAAGTTTTTTGGCTTTTAGTATGATTATGTTATCTATAAGCTAGTGTGCTCCAAAACAATGACAAAATTCGCATTTAGAAGACCAAACCCAATTAAAATCGGGTTGACGTCAGAAACCAACATCATTCGGGTTCTGACGTCAACACCACTTTCATTTCCAACCAAAATCATCCTCTGACTGATGTTACTACTTTCTACTCAAGGACCTTGACAGAAATGTAGTGGAGTAAAAAGTACGATATATGTCTTTCAAATGTAGCGAAGTTCAGGTAAAAAGTTTCCAGAAAAAATAATACACAAGTAAAGTACAGATACTCAAAAAGTGTACTTATTAAGTACAGTACTTCAGTAAATGTACTTTGTTACTGTCCACCTCTGGCATGTTTGTATCTAAATGTTAATAGGACATTCACATATTTGTTTATTATCTGATATGCCTAAATTGATTTAAATTATATGAATAAAATTTAATCAAATATGGTATATTTCTTAACATAATGCTAATTTAACTATTTACCACATTCTGATTATAAATATTATTATTGTCAGCTATTTTTTACTAGTAATAGTAACAGTATAATATTCAACTTATATTGTTGTATAAACTGTACATATAGGCTATATATACACTGTATATATATATATATATATATACATCCCATAAAAATTTTACATATATTTCACACAAAGTATATTTATTCTGGTCTTTCACCTACATTATTGTTCATGTCACACATTGAATATTTCGTTAAATATCTTATTGTACATAGGCTATACCTACATTCTTTATTTCTCAAGTTTGTCTATTTCAATAAATAAATCCCATGCTACAGTTCACCATGTGTATCTTCTGTGTCCCGCAGTGTTAAAACAACAAAAAACAATGCCCTCTAGAGATGTGTTGTATAATAGGCACACATATTACTACAACTGTGTGTCATGTTTACTCAGTAACTGAAGTATTTCATTAAATCAGCCACCACGTGTATCATATGATCTGTTTTAAAGTCTCGTGAAATTTATGGAATATTGCAGTATTTATTATAAATGATTTATCATGCTTTTTTTTATATTTTTTATATGCCATCGTAATCTTTAATCATAATATCCTCCCCACCTCCATGCAGCTTATCTTGGCTGCTGCATCCGAAATCGCATAGCTACTCCCTAAAAAAAACATCATGTGACAAAAGTGTCCGAATTCACAAAACTCATAAGAGTAGGTTTTGAAGTGTGCATATTATGGACACTTTACTATCCCATGAGGACACGGGAGAGGATTTGTGAATTGCAGTGAAGCGATGTAACTGATGCTGGTAGGTCACATGATAATGACAACATGAGTGACGAATATGTAGTGTCCCTATTGAATTCATAAGCTAGGCTACTACACGCATTTATACCATATAGAACATAGCAGTTGTGAAGTAATTACTTATTCAAAATAAGTACCTACTCAAGAGAGTATTCTCTTCTGATCTCTGATGACGTGTTTACTGGCGCGAGGGCGGGACAACCTGTCACTCACATCAGATCGACCAATAGCAAACCACAAACGTCCAATCAATAATTATCCTGGGATAAACGTTTCAACAGCGTTTCGCTAGGTGGCGCAGTTGTCCGGCGGCAGCAGAGGGTCACGTGGTAGGGGCGGAAGCGTTTATGTGAGCCACGCTGAATCCCGCGCGGGCGCAGCCATTTGCTCTCTTCCTCGATCACTTCAACACCGGTGAGTGCGGAACGACGCTGCTCGTCTCATCACTAACTCATTTCAGCGAGACGTTGTTGTTTTCGCTGAAAACAAAACACACCCGAAAGTCTTTATACTTGTTCGAAGGTGATCTAAAGTCGATCAGATCGCGTCTATTCGCCGCTGATGTGGAGTTGTGAGTGTTTCATCATGGCTCATCTGTGTCGTAGCGCCATCGTGAGTTGTTGGTAGCGCGCGATGCTTGCGAGCTGCAGAAGTCGCGTGAACAACACTTGCTTCGTTCCACACTTTTGTGAATTTAACCGATTGTTGTTAATTTTCACAATCTTTAATGTGCTATATAATGATTTCCAAATTGATGGGCCTGTTTGAGGCCTTCAGGCTGCGGCTGAAGTTCAGGCTCCAGTAGCAGCGGCCTCGTGTGTTCGCGCGCATCCTTTTATTCAGACGCGGTAGTTGTTTGTTTATGAACGCAGTTGTTTGTTTTTAGTTTTATACGGTTTTTGGGGTTTAATATGCGTGATTAAAAGTGTTGTTTCCAGTAGTTTTGTGTAACTATGCTGTTTATTTGTGATTTTTGCGGCCTTTTGTATGATGTGACTAACCGTCCCGCCATCTCTCCCGCAGAGTGACTGCAGCACAAAGACCAACACACACAAACAGCCATGGCAGAGAACGAGCCACAAGTTCAGTTTAAGGTAATGCTAACTCTACAACTACAATCTAGACCAAATAATTAAATGTTTTTAAGTGTTCGCTTGTTAGCCCAGTGAGTTGCTTAGCTAACTGTTTGGAAGTAATTAGAATAACTTAACGTTAACTTGTTCCTGATAACGAGTGCAGAGATAAGCGTGAGAACCGCCTCGAGACACGGAATGATGGTGCATTAATCAGGAAAACGGTTTAAATTATAGTAAAAAAAAAACAGCGTCTTAATTCATTGGAAACCGTAAAGGGAATGATTGTGTATATAATTGGATAATCCATTTAATCCCAGTTCATCCGTCCGTTTCCATGTTATAGTCCAATGTAACACTTTTCTTGGGTAACACTTTATTTTAAAGTGTCATTGTGTAGCTAATTCAATATGCAAGTGCTGAGTAACTACATGTACTTACTATAGGATAAGGGTTTGGTTGAGGGTCAGTTGCATGTAATTTACTGTTATTACTATGTTAAGTACATGTAACATGGACACTAAAATAGTTACTCTTTGTTTAACGGTTTGTGTATAGTTATTACTATAGTAACAGCATTTAAGTATGCATAGTTACATGCAACTAACCCTATAGTAAGTACATGTAGATACTTAATAATGGTTATCACAAATGTGACAACTGATATCTTATTCAAAACTTATATTTTGAAAATGGCATACTCTACAGTTTATGGACAATTCACATCACTGCATCAAGCCACTCCCATAAAATAGCTGCCACTTTTCAAATTATGCATGGCTTAGACTAACTACATTGTGTGTAAGACTTTAATACATTATAATATTGTTCCCTCATGAATAAATCTGTAATACTGTCTGACTATAGTTTGATAGACTAGACAACATTATCATATTATTTTCAAATTAACAAGTTATTTTAAATGATTACTGTCCCTGATTCAGTCAGGTACTCTTGTAAGAACTCCTTCACTTAAAAAGATGCAATCTAATCCTGTTTGAGTTTACGGACCTATTGATATGATGGCAACTCCGGGATAATCTTTGACGAATCCAACAATCCTGGATCATGACAAATCATCAACTGTAAAATCCAGATAACTATAAACCATGTTTAAAGATCCAGTTAATCTGATTGTCTGGTCATATTTATAAAAACAATTCATCATTTTTCTGAGTTTTATTTCAGAAGCATAGTGCAGTAGTACTACATTCTCTTGAATAAATGATTCAATAACAAATACATTTAAGTCGCTTGTTGCCACCTAGTGGCAATACAATGCAAAGTGTTATTTTGGGCGCCTAGCTAATTTCAAAAGCTGATTTACATTATTTTGATCGCTACTGTAAACACCACTGTTTATATTTGAACTTTAAACTTTTATCTCCGTACTTTTATGATTATTAGAACTATTGTATCTCACAAATAATTGAGGTTGAATAGACTGTGAAGCTGTTTCATGACAACTGTCAGCGGCAGTGCCAACACAGCTTTGAATGTTGTATGAATCTCAGCGGTTTAATTGACAGACGACTGGGAAGATCGCTTTGGTGTTTGAATTGAGATTACTCTTATAAAGATTAATTGTGCACTCAGCATATGAGTAGCGCAAGGGCTTTTCAGTCCATTCATTCTCACGTCGCTTTCACATGCGTCCACTTGAAAGGGAAATTTAGTCACTTAACACTAACAGATAAATACACATTTCAGTTTTTGTTGGAACAAAAGTGGCTAACTTCTGCCAACCTTTTCTATAAGCAAGGACAAACTAATTTCATTTATATTAATATCGCTTCTGGAATAAGAGTTCTCCCAGCCCTACTGTTTTGTCGTGTCAACTATAATACCGGTTGCTTGGAAAGTGTTGCTCACTCATGCAAACTCTCTGTCCCATCCACAGCTGGTTCTGGTAGGAGATGGAGGTACGGGGAAAACCACCTTTGTGAAGAGACATTTGACTGGGGAGTTTGAAAAGAAATATGTTGGTAAGTCTTTTGGAGTCTTTGCTCATTTCATTATTGTGGCATCTCAACGCAACTATTCTGGAGGAATGTGTGGCTTTGGTGCGACAGTCACAGCGATGAGCGGCTCTTAAATGTTTCTTTGTGTTGTCTTAGCCACACTTGGAGTTGAGGTACATCCCCTGGTCTTCCACACAAACAGAGGAGCCATCAAATATAACGTATGGGACACAGCCGGACAAGAGAAGTTTGGAGGCCTGAGAGATGGATATTACATCCAGGGTATGTTGCCGTTTACCGTATATAGACTTTTCGGACACTTTTACTGTACAGCAGTGGTTTAACATGCGCATCTCTCTCTATAGCTCAGTGTGCAATCATCATGTTCGATGTAACTTCTCGAGTGACCTATAAAAACGTGCCCAACTGGCATCGTGACTTGGTGCGTGTGTGCGAGAACATTCCCATAGTGCTGTGCGGTAACAAAGTGGACATCAAGGACAGGAAGGTCAAAGCAAAGAGTATTGTCTTCCATCGTAAGAAGAATCTACAGGTACAGTGAAGCTTTTGAACTCAAAGTCGACATGAAATAATTCACCCCATCTGTGATCTAAATGCGTGTTATTGTAAACAACTCATCCATGCCCATTTCATTAATCAAATTTAGATTTTGTAATGTTTAATTACAATGTCTCTCTGGTGACGCATTCAAGGACTTCTCAGATCACTTAGTCTCTTAAACCCACTCTCTGAAAGCTCACATTCATCTGCCTCCACTTTTGAGTGCAATGCATCAAAATACAATCAATTGAACCTAATCCCTAGCCTAATGTGTTTCACTCAGAAAATATCAGTTTTTAAATGGTCACCCTCACATATCCCCTGTGGTCAAGAGTGCTGTAAAGACTGCATGTCAGGATGTTATAGACCATTAATGAGATTCTTCCTTTTCTTAGTACTATGACATCTCTGCCAAGAGTAATTATAACTTTGAGAAGCCCTTCCTGTGGCTTGCACGGAAACTGATTGGAGATCCTAATCTGGAGTTTGTTGAGATGCCAGCCCTTGCACCACCTGAAATTGCTATGGACCCATCACTTGCTGCACAGTATGAGCATGACTTGAAAGTAAGTGTACACTCAGGTGACCCGTCCGTTACTTCTGCTCCCCCAAATAAGTGTTTAATCTGTAATGTTTTTCTCTTCTAGGTGGCATCAGAAACAGCTCTTCCAGATGAAGATGACGACCTTTAACCTGTTTACCCCTCTGACCTCCTTATGGCAATGTCACTGGGATTTTCCAGTGATGGTTCCTCTCCCTGCCCCTTTTACTGTAACCCAGCGCAGAATATTTTTATTTTTCAATTTTTGGTTTGTTTTGTGTTTTGAATTTGAGTAAATTGTGTGGTTCATTTCATTGTAGACATGCTAACTGTTACCACCAGACAGACACACACATGCAGACATGCCTACACTGACACACTCGCTCACTCAACAGTGAGAGTGCAGGTCGAGTGTCCCAGTGCTTACTTCTCTATGTAAAGCTCTAAGCACTTAGAGGAATTCTTGGAATAAAAACATTCTCGATATAATAATGCTTGCCTGGTCTTTTCTTATGAACAAAATAAATGTTAAAACGAGTGGGCTACTTGTAAACAATTTTGTTGACCAAGGAAACGGTCAATCCTCTGTTTTACATGTAAAGCATTTCTGGATGTTTCTCTGGGTTTGTGCAGACAATGGTGCATAATGCTTGATAGGTCTAAAATGGCACGTTTCTGGTCACTGGTGATGTTTAAATGCTGTGAGTTTTTCAGTGGATTGTGAATTGCTGCGGAGTCCAAGATCAATCCATTGTCAAAAATAAAACCGCATTCATCTAAAGGTCTGATGTTACACCAAGCCATGTCACTTTCATATCCGTTCCTACTGTAAAGTAATTATGGGATTTCCTTGAAAGAAGTTTGTCATTATGTGCTATTGGAATAGTTACTAGTATTTAAATGAAATGCTATGCCAATTAACATGAAATGGACTAGTCTTTTGCAGAAATGTTACAATGTTACACTTTTCAAAAACAGTATAAAGGATAGGCTATACGTTTGTTCATCAAATGTTAAAGGAAAGTGTTTAACCTTATTAAAATGCAATGTTAAATGAAAATTCCTAATTAGACATGATTTGATATTAAATGTAAGATTTGAATTGCCTTTGATAGGAGATGGGCAAAAAATCAATTTAGGCACTTTTTAATCAATAAAATAGTGCTTTTAATTATACAAACATTTGCTATAGATTGGTTCATGCCATTTGTGTATTTCATGATAAATGTATTCATCACACTGAAGAGTCTAGAGCCTTTTTGGTTATAAAACCAAACGTTGCTGTTATATAAGCAACTTTATGTAATACATTTATTATGATTTTTATTTAAAATGCCTATTGCTGCCATGCGGAAGGTAATTGAAATCTGTTGACTGACCAGGCAAAATGTGAACATGCACTGGTAACCAGTTTCTATCACAATAGCCGTCAGTTGCTACTATAAAGTAATATGAGATTCTGCTTCAAACAGTATAAGAAGTTTGTAGATTTGTTTTTGATGACAAAAGACAATAGTGTAGTAAAATAATCAGTCACGGGTACGTTTCCGTTGGAGTGATGACGTAATGCAATTCCTTCGTACTACGTAATACTACGATTTAGCCACCAGAGAGCAGAAAATACTAATTAATGTTAGGCCTACTCATGTCACGGTCTTTGGAGTCTAGAGTTCACAAACTATCAGAAGGAAGGGTTTACGAAACATTCATACACACATTCCGTCACGTTTAGGTATTAGATCTCCGTCGCATTTGATCTACTTCACTGAAAACGAGAATAATAACTCGACGTCACGCGAAGGACAGTGATCGCTGAGACACCCGTTTTGATGTAGTTAAACACACACAAGTGTGACACAACCTTTGTTTTTTGTTTTTGGGGGGATCTTATGAATTCATCTTAATTCATAAGAAAGCAATTAAAAGTTTCTATATGTGAGTCCTTTAATATATTTACATAATGTTTAGCCTAGCCCAACCCACTGGTTGTATGTTTTTCTATGTAGGATAGCCATCCTATATGTATTATTGCAGTTCTGACTGTACATTGACTTTGTTTGTGTGAAGTTTAATAATAAAAAACGACGTTTGAAGAAGATTGCACTTCCTCGTCCTCTCAGTGTTGTTGACAGAGGACAGATGATGGTTAATGAATGTCAGCTCTCGTGCTTCATGTGTGGTGAAGTGGGCTATTCTCATTGATCTCTGACCCCAGATATCCCATGATAGGCTACACTGTACAGTAAAGACAGAACATCTTGACGTGAAAGATGTTCCTTAGTAAGTATTAGAATCTAATAAATAGGCCTTTGTTATTTCATGTCAGAAGCACATAGTTTATATCTGAATCACAGTCACATTTTTTTAACAATTAGATTAAAAAAAAGTATTTTAAAAGTTTTTTTTTATTTATTTATTTTTTTTGATTTTCGCATTTCAGTAATTGTAAAATTTCATCAAATTGAATTGAACAATCCTTACATATTAATCATATTATGAATTAAGAATTTTATATAAGTAAATAAAAACTAGAGCTGAATTTTGTACCATTTTGTATCTCAATGGAACAGGGGAATGGACCATTCAGTTTATGTGATTCGTATTCATAAATTAAAAAGCATTAATGAAGTAATTTTTGTTTAACACTGTCAGTAAATGGTCAATGAAAAGTGGTGCCTAACCTGAAAATGCAATAAATATTTAGCATCTGCAACAGTGCAGAAAATGTGGGAAAAAAATCCAAATTATGAAATTGTTTAATTGTAATGGTTAGATACCAAAAAGGTCAAGTCTGAGATGAGGGGAAACCAGACATGGGATATATTTGGGATATATTTGTAATCAATTGAACTGAAACAGATTAGAAACAGATTAGTCAATATTGGAATAGCTGGTGTCTATATTTGGGTCACTGACAAATAAAGCTTCAAAACTGATGTAAAGCATTTTCAATCTGCATTCTTCAATGTGTTTAAACCAGTTTCAGTTGTTAAATAACATTTCAACGTGTTTAAATTATTGATTTTTTTTACTGTTTTTATGTCAGGCGGTACAACCAAATAGTTATGCCATGTTTGCCAGATTGCCACCCTGACATTTGAGAATATACAAATTCCTGTAGGCCTATAAGTTTTTCAATTATCTCAACAGCTTTAAAACTACTGATAACTATAAAATGTGTTTACATGAAAGGTTTTAAACCTAAAATGATGCCATAGTATTTCGTTTTTTATTATTAAGACACCTTTTAAATAGGCTAGTTTTCTTCTGTTCATTTGTTCGGACAGTTGCACCACATGACATGGAGGTTTAAGATAACAAAACATGTAGCCTACTAAAAATGAATTCAAACTAACTAGGGGTTATATAATAAATGAATAGCCTATATGTCATGAATTTACCTAATTATTTTAATTTGCATGCCATTTACTAGTAAAACTGCACTACATCGAAACATTGCCTACTTGATCTTAGTTTTTAGCATCAAATGAATAGTTATCAACAAATGTAATATTTATTAGAACTTAAAGATAGTACTTATTTTTGAGCACACACACACACACACACACACACTAACACACACACAGGTGTCCGCAGGTCAGGAGCGCGCATGCAGGGCGGGACCGCGGCCAGTGATGTAGGTGAGACACAGAGAGAGCATGCGTGAGACGACAGCTCTCTCAGACCGATTATAACGAGAAAAGAGAGGGAGAGGGAGGAAGACAGATTAAGCAGACTGAACACAACTGTTGTTTTAATCCTCTGAGCGGATAGATTTAGAGGGGAAAAAACTACTGGTTTGGAGAAGAGCAGCCATATTGCATGGACCTTTGGTGGAATAACAAGAGGAGCAGGAATACGCGGAGTTCAGGAGGAAACATTCATACTTCACGATCCGCTAAGCACTTTACAGCTCACTCTTCTGTCTAATTTGACTTTGACCTATTTATTATTTATTTATTTTATTGTTTAGATAGTGTTAAACAACATATTGAAAGATGAAGGACCGACTGGATCAACTAAAGGCGGTAAGCGTGTGCTTATATTTCTTCATGTGATTATGAAGTTAACGCGACACGAATGAGCTTGTATTCAACTGCTCTACAAGTGTGTATAGGAATGACATTACGTAATAGAGTTTGTCTTAAACCTCCATGTCAGATTCAGTACTGTTAGAAGATGATCACAGTATCAATAAGGAACATTAATAACTTTTGTTTACTGTTACACCAAAGAGGAATACAGAAGTTAAGTGTGTGAATGAATTATCCAACAAGTGCTCACCAAAGGCAGCAAAAGTCATATTATAATATAGCCTAGTAAGAGTGAAGAGAGGAGGACAGACAGTGTTGGGACAGCTGATGTGGTCACCTGACTCATGGAGGGGGTCACGGGCTTCTGGGAAGATGGGGGATGGGTTGAGAGAAATGATGCTGATCTTCAAATACTTATTGAAAAATGAAAACAGACCATTCTGTGGCCACACTAACCAAAAAGTGTTTTGTTGGAGGTGTACCTTGATATTATGGTTTTTGGACATATGCAATGTGTTTAAGTAAACGTATCACTGTAGGCCTACTACCATACATGTTTTTCAGACATGTACCCAATACTACCATGTTTTATGTATGTACCAGCAATATCATAAACAGTGTTGCGCCAATCACCAAAAAATACAGAAATGTAAATAAACTAGTTTATATCTAGGTGTGTCGATCCAGGTGCAATGACAGGGCTCAATGACAAGGATTTTTGGAGGATTTCACAATTCTTGATTTATTCAAATTTCCAAACCACAGAAAATACGATCGTAACTAATTCAACGATCCACGAATAATCAAATGTAAACACTGCATCTCCAGTGTATGAATATAGATTAATCCTAGTTAAAGCTACAAAAGTAAGTAATTTATTCAAGAGCATTGAGGGATTTTCACTATCATTTTGTCGTTTGATTAAAGTCCCACTGTAGTCAATAATTGTATTCCTTAAAACTCGTCTTTGATCACCAAAATGGCATATTTAAATGTTTGTTCCTGTGATTTTTGTTTTTTAATTCATGCCTTAAAATATTGTGAATGTTACTCTCGACCCTTGCTTTATTTAATAAACATGGTACCATGAATATGCTAATTAGCCACGCCTCCATTCACTCACACCAGCTCAGAGATCCACTCAGTCATCTTTACTCAAGTAACTGTAGTAAACGCTGCACAATGGTATCACTCTTTACAACGTTGGACACAACGGTAATTAACATGATAAGTCTTTTGTTTAACTGTGTTATCAGCTAATAATGTGTTGCTAAAGTTACATAAACCATGTTCCCGTTCACCATCTCAGAGTCACACAGCTGCCTTCTAAAAATCAGCATCCTTAGAAACGCTTTGAATAACTTCGAACGTCAGTGGAGAAAGGTATAAAGTTCATCGTAACACATAAAACACATTATTTTCATAATTCACCCGCTATATTGCTAAATGTACCTCATTTTTAATATCGACAGAAACATATAACCTGGCTTCTCTTGAGACTCCCCTGATTTGCAGCAGTTAATGATATGCCAAAGCCCGGCAGCACATGATGTGATTGGTTATAAGCTAGTTTGTGACGTCAGAAACACCAGCGATTTCAAACCGCGTTTTTGAGACTGTCTTTGGTTCACTGCAGTTTTAAGGAGAAAATACTCAGCAATGGTTTTGACTTATGAATTTGCACACGGTTTATCCTAAAGTCATAGACATACAGTATAAACAACATTAAAAACTTGGAATATTTGGCTGCTGTCACTTTAAGACCAAATGCACAGATCCAATATCCAGTTACACATGCCAAAGCCGTTGATAAACAATGGCTCTGACCTGTATGCGATTTCCTTCTCATCCGTTTACATTCAGTTAAGACATAACCGACAGTTATTTATATGAATACTTGCCAAGATGGGCATTTTGACATACTTTTGTCGTGTGTATTTTTTAATCCAATGCAAGAAGACGTGAAGGAGAACTCTATTCAGTACTCAGAAGACTCGGCTCTCTGTGTGCACACAACAAAACCGCTTGCAAGGTTTTCTTCGTGATCTTTTCTTTTCAATTCTATCAACTGTCCCGAGCGTCTTTCACTCTGGCCCCGGGCCATAGGGCAGTCCTTATTGTCGAGCCCTGAAAAAAAGAAGAGAAAAATGATCCGCACACAAAAATTTAGGCAAAAGCTCACAAAAATGTTATTCCATCGAAGCCACCAAAAAAGTAAAAGAATGCAACGAAGTGCTTAGTGCAAAACGTTTTCGTGTTCAACCCTTCGTCAGTGCCATACAATTCCAAGCATCCACTTCATTTTAAATCCCAGAATCCTACTAATATAAACAGATATACAACAAATGTTATATTAATATAAAGGAGGAAATTTGTATAAATCTATGTTCAAGTGCATATTTACAATCCATTACCTTACATTCTCATCATAAATAAGGCATTTTGCAATATCATCATTGTTTGTGATTTTCATGAACCGGTTTATCAAGACACAAAAAATACTTTTCAAAACAAAATTCATGGACATTTCCTCATTCATGCCTTGAGGGCAGATTAAGGTTAGGCTTTTTGATATGTAGCCTACCTTGTTTTTGGATACTATCATGTTTTTTTTTTTAGACGTGCTAGAGCTGCGTGAACAATCGCAAAAAGGTTTCGATCCCGATTCAAACACCAACCCAATCTCATTCCTAAATGTCAACGATTCGTCTATGTCTACTAAATCTTTGACAAGTACGATCACAGCGAAGATTCAGATCTGTGTTTGCGCCGCCGCTGACCCAGAGAGAGCAGTTCTCATGGGTATGAAACGGCTTCACGAAAAGTCTTTTCAACTAGCCTACACAGTATAATTATTTCTGTCTTAGAATAATTCCTATTATCACAGAAGTACTGGGATAAAAGTTTATAGTTTGGATATAAACACTGATTATTACAGAAGTGATCAAAATAGAGTAAATCACCTTTTGAAAGTAACTTAACTCTTCAAATAAAGATTGCATCAATTACATCGTTACACCAGTAGATGGCAACAAGTGACTGATAAAAATGTGTTCGTCATTGAATCGTTCATTCAAGAGATAAAAAGATTAGAAAAGAAAAAATAATATTTTTCAAGCAAGTGTATTTTTTATAAAAAAAATTTTCAAGTATTTTTGAGTGAGTCATTGAATCATTCAATAAAATATTTTTTTATAAATTTAATTTAATTTAAAAAAATTGTAAATAGACTGTTTTGTTTAGTTGTCTATTCAGAATTGTGGGCGAATCGTGATCTCCATTTTAAACAAATTGTGATTCTCAATTTAGCCAGAATCCTGCAGCTCTAATGCCTGGTTCAGATTACACGATTTTTTGTCTGTTACGATAGTCACTGTGTCAGATTACGCGATTTTGACTCCTAAAATCTTGTCGTGTCGTGGACAAGAAACATGTCAGACTACACGTTGCTTCCTGACCAGTCATCGCGTGCCGTCTTTAACGACGCGCGTGATGTCATCGAGAAGGCGAAACTAGAGAGTGACTTCCGGAAACGAACGTAAACAAACAATGGATGAAGCGGTGAGTGTTGTATTGGCTGTCCTGTGTTCAGAAAAAACGTTTAAAAAAAAGAAAGAAAACCCGACTATGGACACGTTCCTGGATTGCTCGAACAGGACAGTATGGGCTCCCAATACTCCAAAGAGAACTTGAGGTAAAATATTGTTTTCTTGTATATTTTTACTTTTAGCCAGTAGTACAAGTAAAATAATGTTGTTAGCTTGCCACAACAATAACATATTACAAAAACAGACTGTTAAAACCTCATACATGTGACGGAACCCGTCGTGGACGACCGTTAAACAAATTAAACATGCTAGTCTTTTTGTCGTGAAGCATCGCAGACGCGACGTAGGTTGTCGCCCACTATGACACACTATACGATATGATACGATCGAATCTTGCGTCCCGACGCCCGTTGTCGTTTACGAATCCCCACGACACCCTACGTCAAACGGATTGTGCCAAAATGTGGCTAAAATCGTGTAATCTGAACCAGGCATAAGTAATGTCCCATGGCACTACCATGTTTGTTGGGATGTCAGATCCTATGGGCAGGGTCAGAGTGAGGATTTGTTTCTGTGGCAACTCTGCCTCAGTCAAATATTTGTTTTGTTGACTCTGGTACTTGAAGCAGCCTGGCTGGCAAGAGGAACTTGTGTGCGTGTGTGCTTATGGCCGAACCTTATTTACATTAGTCATAGTTTTGTTTCCGTGCTGGTTTGCATATAGACAATCTGACTCGCTCCGTTTCTTTGTACTCGGCTGTTACTGGTTTCGTTTCTTTAAGGTAAAATTGTATAATAATATACGTTTTTTTTTTACACTTTCTGATTTCTCGTGCAAAACTCTGGCAAAATGCTGAGATGGGTGGTTGCCAGTGTGTTGCTATACGGTTGCTAGAGTGTTCTAAGTGCTGAGATATTAATATTAGAAGGGTTAGTTCACCCAAAAACAAAAATTCTGTCGTCATTTACTCACCCTCATGTTGTTTCCATAAGACTTTCGTTCATCTTCGGAACACAAATGATGTTTTTAATGAAATCTGGGAGCTTTTCATCCCTCCATTGAAAACTATGCAACTACAACTTTGACGCTTCAAAAAGTTCATAAAGATATTGAAAAAATAATCCATATTAAGTGAGCGTTTTTTCCCAAATTTTCTAAAGAGACCCGATCATCAACAGATTTAATTTAAGCTTTTATTCACATATTAACATTCATGACCTCCCACATCAGTTGTGGTAAACGGAAGCTCAAGCATGTTCACGTGACGTTTGAGAACCAATGAGGTTCATTCTTGTGTTACGCAGCGTGTTTGAGCTTCAGCAAGAACCAATGAGGTTCATTCTTGTGTTACGCAGCGTGTTTGAGCTTTCAGCAAGAACCAATGAGGTTCATTCTTGTGTTACGCAGCGTGTTTGAGCTTCAGCAAGAACCAATGAGGTTCATTCTTGTGTTACGCAGCGTGTTTGAGCTTTCAGCAAGAACCAATGAGGTTCATTCTTGTGTTACGCAGCGTGTTTGAGCTTCAGCAAGAACCAATGAGGTTCATTCTTCATTCAGGTTCGAGCTTGAGCTTGTTTACATGTGAATAAAAGCCTTAAATTATTTTATGATCTGTTCATCAAATAAAATGATCGAGTCTTTTCAGAAAATTTTGACTAAACCGCTCAATTCATATGGGTTAGTTTTACGATCTCTTTATGAACTTTTTGAAGCGTCAAAGTGGTAGTTGTGTAGCTGTCAATGGAGGAACAGAAAGCTCTCAGATTTCATCCAAAATATTGTTCCGACGATGAAAGAAAGTCTTGTGGGTTTGGAACGAGATGAGGGTGAGTAAATGATAACAGAATTTTCTTATTTGGGTGAACTATCCCTTTAACAATAATTATTAGGGTTAGGGGTCTGTTTAACAATTTAACCCTAGTCTGAGCTGTAGTATTTATTAAGCTTATCATAGCAAACAGTTTCTTGAGACTCGTCTGCGTGCGACCCTCTGTGCTAAAGGAAATCCTGTTGAGAAATGTTTTTTCATCATTCTAACCCCTAAACCAATTGTTTTTTTTCTATCTGTGTTTCTCTGTAATGTTTAACCTGGTGTGGCTAAACTATTTTCTTCTTGTGCATATAAGAGTGTTAAAGCCTAAGTGTACACACACACACACACACACACACACACACATACAGGTGTTCTTCTTGGAGCACAAAAGGAACTGTGGGACATTAAACAGCTGAGCGGGAACATTGTGTTACTGTGACCATCTCTCTCTCTCTCTCTCTCTCTCTCTCTCTCTCTCTCTCTCTCTCTCCCCCCCTCTCTCTCCCTCTCTCTCTCTCTCTCTCTCTCTCTCTCTCGTTCCCTCTGCAGGAAGTGTCTTGCAGGCTTATCTTTCTACCTCAGTTCAAAGCTTTTCCAGTACACTGTATTTGTGTGTGTGTGTCTTTGACCTTCACAAAAACCCGTTGGGTTGGCAACACATTGTTTATACTACAAGTAAACTTGAAAAGAAAGCAGAAGTCTTTGTCAGAAGGATAGGTAATATTACATTTTGTAACAGGAATAGTTTGTCTTTGAAATTCTCTAGTACAACCTCAGTAAGTGCTTAATTGTTTTCATAATACTGCCTTTTTGTTAGGCCTTCACTCTAAAAACGTTTACTATGATTCACTCCATTTTTTTGGCTAAACATTTTTACACTTAAAAATATTGATAAAATGTTACCGCATTGAAATCAATTACATACCATATGAACTGAGTAAATGTAGGTAAAAAAAATTAAGTAGATCTGAGAAACTGCATTTGGTACATTAACAAATAAAAGTTAGTTAGATAATATATTTAAAAAAAACAATATTCACGAGTAATATTAACTGTTTTTATTTATGAGTAATATTAACTTTTATATTATGAGTACTAGTAACTTTTAATTTCCTGTAAACCTTTGTAAAATACTCCACACAACCACAGGTAACGTTATACATGACATTGGCCTATACTGTCGATGAGTAGCCTACAGCAATACAGCATATTTTATACTGTTTTAACATGTATACAACATTTCCTACATTTAAACTCATTTAACAAACATATACGAGTACAAATCAGCATGAAGTTTTAACATCTACTCTCGTGTAATGGAAATCATGAAGATCTGGATACGTCCAGTGACTGCGGTGAATAGTGCTGCTGGCAACAAGGGAAAGACCTTGTGACAGCCTGGAGAGACAGCTGACAGGAGGAAAGAGACCCCAATGGGGCTGGTAAGGGTTAGCTACCCTTGTCGGCAGTATCCAGCTCCGTGTTTACAGGATGCTGGAGACACCCGCCCAAGGCTTCTAAAAAATTAAAGAGAAAAATACCCCTAGAGTCTGCGAGAGCGGGGGCGGAAGATGACTCGATGTTGGACAACATGGTTAACGACTTAGGAATGGAAACGGATATGAGTATGGAGAGTAAGACTAGTTCAAGATCTGCAGTTAGTAAAGTCATTGAACTCCAAGTTTGTGTCTGTGGCTGGAGCAAGGCGACAACGGTCAGGGGTTTGAAGGTTCATCAAGGGAAAATGAAATGCTTGAGGGAGAAGGGACAAGGGCCTCGCATTGATCAGTACTTCTTACGAAGTCAGTCAAGTCAGTCGAATGAAATCCAGCGACAGGAAGCAAACCACAGCTCGCAGGATATCAGCACCCCTGTCATAGAGGAGAGGAGGGCTTGCACAGTTAGTGATGAACATATCCATACTTGTGAAACCGGTCAGACTAACCAGCATAAGAGAGAAAAGAACCTCAACGGGCATAGGCCTGGAGTTAGATGGCCAAGAGCTTGTGAGAAAACTGCATGGGATACGGTAAACACAGATCTATGCTTTGCATTGGAAAGATTAACTGGTACAGTTGAAAAGAAGCTGGATAAATTTGGGGACATCATTTATGCATAAGTGAGAGGTTTGGTGTGGAAAAAAGGAAGGAAAAAGTACAAAATGCTCCTGGAATGTCTAGACGGCAGCAGAAAATTGAAGGGTTAGTTAGAGAAAGGAGACAGCTGAGGAAGCAATGGAAAAGAGCAGAACAAAGTCAGAAGGAGGGACTCAATCTCTTACAAAGGGACATAAAAGATAAGCTGGCAACATTACGCAGAGCTGAGCGTCTACGGAAACGCTACAAAAAGAAGGAACGTGCGAGGGCTAATTTCTATAAAGACCCATTCAAATTCGTAAAGAAGTTATTCACCAGTGAGAAGAATGACACTTTAAAAGCATCTAGAGTTGAGCTAGAGAGATATTTGGAGGAAATCCATACAGATGCAAAAAGGCATGAGCATATGTCAATTCCATCAGACATACCACCTATCAACCCACCAGAATACCAAATGGAGGTCTGTACACCTAAGTGGAAAGAGGTAGAGCAGGCTGTGAGAAAGGCAAGGGCTTCATCATCTCCAGGGCCTAATGAAGTTCCGTACAGAGTGTACAAGAGTGCTTCAGGAGTTCTGCGAATTCTGTGGAAATTGTTAAAAGTGGCATGGGAAAAACAGGTTGTACCTAGAGCATGGCGAAGAGCAGGTGGAGTCTTTATACCTAAAGAAAAAGATGCTACAAGCATCAGTCAGTTTCGTCCTATTTCACTATTAAACGTTGAAGGTAAGATTTTCTTCAGCATTATTGCCCAGAGATTGTCCCCCTACCTATTAAAGAATGGCTTCATTGACACTTCAGTTCAAAAAGCGGGCATTCCAGGGTTCTCAGGATGCTTAGAACACATCACTGTTATCTGGCAACGAATTCAGTCAGCTAAAAAGGAGAGGAAGGAGCTCCATGTGACATTCCTGGATTTGGCTAATGCATATGGTTCAGTGCCACATGAGCTTCTTTGGGCAGCATTTGATTTTTTCAAAGTACCAATGTCAATAACAAATTTAGTGAAAGCCTATTTTGGAGATTTGCAATTTAGTTTCTCAACTCCAAAATTCAGCACTGCATGGCAATGCTTAGAGGTTGGAATAATGGCAGGATGCACAATTTCTCCACTGGCTTTTACCATGGCAATGGAAGTAATCATTAGGGCATCAAGATGGGTAGTAGGAGGAGAGCGCTTGGCTTCTGGGATGTGTCTACCACCAATCAGAGCATACATGGACGACATGACAACCATGACTACAACAGTAGCCTGCACTAATCGGTTATTGGGGAAGTTAACAGATAATATTGAATGGGCACGAATGCAATTTAAGCCCTCTAAATCAAGGAGCATCTCCATAGTTAAAGGAAAGGTAGTAGATAAAACATTCTTCATTAATGGTGAGGCAATACCAACAGTTTCTGAGAAGCCAGTGAAAAGTCTTGGGAGATGGTACGATGGAGATCTAAAGGACACAGTTCGAGTGGGAGAAGTTAGACGACAAGCAGTGGAAGGGTTGAAGAGCATAAACAGCTGTGCTCTACCAGGCAAACTAAAACTCTGGTGCTTTCAGTTTGGTCTACTGCCGAGGTTGCTGTGGCCACTGACTGTGTACGAGGTTTCTTTGACAACAGTGGATAAGCTGGAAGCGTTAATAAGTTCATACATCAGGAAATGGTTGGGAGTTCCACGCTGCCTCAGCAGAGTGGGACTTTATAGTAAAGGAATATTGCAGCTGCCAGTCTCTGCTTTAACCGAGGAGTTTAAGTGTGCCAAGGTCAGACTGGAAATGACATTAGTAGAGTCACGTGACAAATGTGTAAGGGAGGCAGCCCCTGTGTTAAAAACTGGTAGAAAGTGGTCAGCAAAGAAATCTGTAGTAGAGGCAAAGGCTGACCTTCAAATTGGGGATATCGTGGGACAGGTACAGCATGGAAGAGGGGGTTTTGGGCTCAGTTTAGCTCCTCCTAAATGGCACAAGGCAGGCCCAGCTCAAAGGAGGAAGCTGGTAGTCAACGAGGTGCGAAAGCAGGAGGAGAGGATGAGGAGTATAAAGGCCATTTCCCAGGCCAAGCAGGGAGAGTGGATGAGATGGGAGAGTGTGGAACAACGCAAAATGGGCTGGCAAGACCTTTGGTCAATGGAAGAGAGTAGGATCAGTTTCCTTATTAGGTCAACATATGATGTTCTCCCATCACCGCAGAACCTAAACCTCTGGGTAGGAGAGGATCCCTCTTGTCCTTTGTGTTCATCACCTGCCACATTAAGGCACATTTTGACAGGATGTAAGGTGGCTCTTAGCCAAGGTCGGTTTACTTGGCGCCATGACCAAGTACAATTTGTATAGGTTGTATAGTATAGAATGACGGGTGGTTGGGCAGATATTGTGTTTTGCGGTAGGTGGTATGCCATACGGAACCGTTGCCACTGTAACTGCTTTAACGCACCAGTGGGGCTCGACAGCCTTAGTCAATCGGGTTGGCGCGTATGGTTGGGTTGCGGAGAGATTGTGAGATTGTGGTTAGGTCTCAGCAGCAGGAGGGATGTAGAGGTCAGTAAGCTGGGCTGAGTTGAGTGGGGGACGGAGGGGGGTGACTCTGGGACGCCAGAGTTACTGTCGAGCCCTCTTGAGGTCTCGTGGGCTAGTCGACGAAACACTGAGGACGGAAGGTGCCCACTTGAAGACCCTAGAGATGTCCCCTACTCGGCTCAATCCAGACGGTTGTCGTGCTGGTCCACTAGGGAGACCACACTGTAGTTGCAGCCGTCGTGTGTGCTGACGCGCCAAGTACACTGCAGCCGTTAACGCCGGACACACCCTCATATGGAAAGAAGCGTAAATGGATGGAGAAGCATAGTTTACTGTAAAGCTACGTCTTAGTGTTGCTTATCTTGGCGAAAGCCGAGTACAAATCAGCATGAAGTTTTAACATCTACTCTCGTGTAATGGAAATCATATTAGAAGTAAAAACGAAACATTTTAAAAGTAATTCAAGTGTAATCAACCGGGTCTCTTATCCCATTTCCACCGGATCAGCAGAGATGGACTCGCGCTGCTGTCCTGCGTTTCACTCATAGCCGAAAGGTGCTGCCGCTGCGCTATTGGATAACCCGCCAATTAACAAACAGTGCACAGTTCTGAGATCATTTTATCATCTAAAATAATTATATTTATTATCTTTAGGAATAAAGTTGTAAAGGCATCAGGCATTTCAATCACACGAAAAGACAGATGCGACACTCGTTTAGGTGACTCACATTGTGTCCCAGTATGTTGTTTTGCATTAAAGGGGTAGTTGATTATGATTTCACTTTTCTAATTTTAGTTAGTGTGTAATGTTGCTTTTATGTTGCTTTTCAGACTACACGACATTCCTCACCGGTTAGTGACATCACCCCGGCCATGTTGAGAAGAGGAAGAGTTGTTGTAGCAGAGCACATTTTTGAGTCAGCTCAAACTGTAGCATCCGTCTTTTCACATGCAATAGAAAGTCACTCTGTGTGCATCTCACAACAGTTCCTATACGAGCGATTTATAGATTATCATGACAGAATATGCTAATTGAAGATAGTTGACTCCACATCAGCAACATAAACTAACTGTTCAGAGACATCCTGTTGCATTCTACATGTTGTCACCTCTTCTTGAGTCTCTCCATCTTTGTCTGACTAAACATAAAATGCAGAACAAGTTTCTGACATTTTAGTGCATCTGTGTGAGGTAATGGGAGCTGCTAACACACACACACGAGCCCCGCCCTCTGTGTGGAGCAGCAGCTCATTTGCATTTAAAGGGCTAGACACAAAATGGTGCGTTTTTGCTAACCCTCAAAAAGTGACAACTTTAACATGCTCTATCTGTGGGGTATTTTGAGCGAAAGCTTAACACACACTCTGGGGACCTCAGAGATTTATTTTACATCTTGTGAAAAGGGCATTATACCACCCCTTTAAAAAAAATTATTTAAAGCACAGTAATCTTATAGATAAAATAAAACATTCACACACCTGAATTTCACAGAGGAAATGCACCAATTCTGCGTCGCCGAGAAGAGAAGAGAAGAGAAGAGAAGAGAAGAGAAGAGAAGAGAAGAGAAGAGAAGAGAAGAGAAGAGAAGAGAAGAGAAGAGAGAACTGTTCTGGAGACCGGAGAGAATTCATCCCGCGCGCGCTCACTCAACCGTCGTCACGTCAGAGGGTGGGGGAGGGGTGCATTGTTTTAATTGAGTAAACTTACTATGTAAGTATGTTAAATATATTTATATTAATATTTGAATTAAGTAATATTTGTGGTTCTTGAAAGAGATCAGCTTAATTCTCCATTCTCAAATTTTTTGATAGAAATTTCACAAATATATTAAGTGTATTATAAAAAATTATTGGTTAGTCAAATACTAAATTCTTTTAGTGAAAAACATTAAATATAACTGTAAATTTGAGACAAAATTAACTTGCATGTTTAGTCAATTATTTTGGTATGTTCTACTCAATAAAATCGTTAAGACAGTGAATGAAGTTAATTATTTTCTAAGCCACTGAATTATTATTTAGAGTGTTGGCTGATGGTCTCTCATAAAAATGTACTATTGTAAACATATTTTCCACCATACCATCAGGTATCAGTGATGTTTGCTCTTATGATTAAGGATCAGTCTAACGATCATCTAACCCTCAGTATTAAACTTCGTAAGTCACTCTGCAATGTTCGTGTCATCAGCATGAATGATTCAATTAAAAAAAGCTTGTTTTGAGGAAATTGGGGTTTAGCTCGTTATAGGTGTCATTTGTGTTTAAATACGTTTAGCTCACGAGTTATTGATCCGGGAAGTTCAAATCTGTGGATATATTGCCAACTTTACTGACTGTCTAAGTTCAAAAACTATAAACTGCTCCATTGTTAACGTATGGAGCTGTATGAAATGCTGCCGGTGGGACATTAAACAGTACGTTTTTGCAAGTTTTTCGAGAGAACGCAAATATCTTTGCGAAGGAACGCAAACGTTTTCGAGAAAGAAAACGCATGTTTAACTGTATAATGGATCAGTGCGTAAGGTCTTAAAGTGACACCAGCCTAATATACCTGCTGCCAAATTATAAGATATTAAAAATATCTATTTGGCAGGGTTTTTTTTCCCCCATTGTATTGATGTCAAAATTGTTGCTAGTGAAAATGCTGAGTGGCTAGTAACTTTGGAAAGCCACTAGCCACAGTGACTGGTGAGCAAAAATTGCAATATTGTAATGCATTACTTTTAAAAGTAACTTTCTCCAGCACTGTTATGGCCAATATTAAAATGAAGATTCTAACACTAAAACCTAAACTCTGTAATTTGTGATATTTTATAGATATATAGAGATTGATAATATTCAGTATAACATTATAGCTTTATAAACACAACATTATTGTAATGTGTATGTTTAGTTTTGGTTTAGTTTTCACTACTGTCCCGTTTTTTTTTTCTGACTATTGTTCCAGTTAGTTTCCTTGGTTGTTAATCAGTTCCACGCTCCTGTTTCTGTTCAGTTGATTACTCTCTCTGTGTATTTAAGCCCTGAGTTTAATCTTCTGCTGATTCTTGTGTCTTATTTTAGTTTGTTAAATACCTCACCTATACCCTGACAATTATAATGTACAAAATTTTTTATTAAATTATTAGCATTTTTAAAGATTACCTTTAAGTGAGCGTTGAATTATGTCAAAGGTTTTTAAATGTAAAAATAAGGAAAATGAGCAGGAACAATTAAATATCCATTATCGAATGATACAAATAAATTAAAAAATATCTAGCATTGTCTGATAATCATAATGGTACCAATATATCCATATGTGTATTCTTCAGAAAATGTAAATATCTAGCTTTTACTGCAATAATACTGTGGTAACTTGATATTATCCACCTACACCAGCACTGCATTTATTTGATCAAATGTACAGTAAAAAACAGTAATACTGTGAAATATTACTACACATTAAAATAACTGTTTCCTATTTTAATATATTTTAAAATGTAATTTATTCCTGTGATCAAAGCTGAATTTTCAGCATCAGTACTCCAGTCTTCAGTGTCACATGATGCTTCAGAATCTTATAATTATCAATGTTGAAAACAGTTCAACATTGCTGCTTAATATTTTTGTGTAAACCGTGATGCATTTCTTCAGGACTCTTTGATGAACAGAAAGTTTAAAATAACCGCATTTATTTGGAAAACACTTGTAACATTGTAAGTGTCTTTTACCCAAACGTTTGACCAGTAGTGTATGTTTTTAAAGTATGCAGCAAAAATGTGCATATTAATGACAATTTTACTGAAGCAAATATAACTACTTATATTTTGGTAGATACAAAATATACTGTGGTACGTTTTTTGTAATAAGTTAAATGTCACCTGATCCCTTACAAATGCTGAATGAGTTAAAGTGTTTGAGCTTCATATAGGGTTTCACAGAGATACAAATGTGTGTGTGTGTGTTTGGCTTCTCTGTGGTGAAGTGACGCAGCCGCAAGTGTGATTTGATGACTGTAGAGAAATCCTTGAGTAGTGTCATAAAGAAGGTGGGATTTCACTCAGACTTTAACCCTAGTGTCTTTTGACATATGCGTTATAATGTTATCATGCACGAAGCGCCGTTCTATGACGGTGTTAATTTGTTTAATTGCGTCATTTGACAGTAAAGCTATTATTAAAATAGCAAACAGTACTAGTCTCCACATGCTCCTCATAAAACATCACAAGACACACCTTTCTGTCCTTATAAAGCGCTGTGAAAGTCAGCTGATAACATTGCACAAAGTCACAATTTACCTTACTTACTTTCGTAAGGATTTTATAGAGAGCCGTGTTGTCCATTTAGGAAGACTTTACATGCAATAAAAGTCTAGATATGCCAGTTTGCTAAAGCAACTGTTTCAGGGCAGTTTACATTGTGCCTTGTCAGCAGAGGCCTGTAACACATCATGTGACATGATCAATTTAACAGCCATAATCTTAAAGTGCAGTTTAATAACAAAGCCCATCAACTAAACCGAACCCAAATATAACGAGACTAAATTAATTTAGGATCTGTGTACTGTTTTGTGTTGCGCTTTGATTTGTTTTAATCAGAATCATATGCTATAAACAACGATATGACGTTTAAAGCCATATTCTGTCTATGTTTTAAGTAATAAGATGTTTTATTTACGTTTTAAGCCATATTCTGTTTGTTTAATTAAAGGGGCTATATGGAACTTTTCCCCCAAAATAAATGTAACAATAGCCTTTTTATTTGACCATTTATGACTTAAACATCTCCTGTTGAGCATACTGACACCTTGTTCGCTCACAGTGGGTGCACCTATAAGCCTGTATCCTATTTTTCCTATTTTCTGTCGGGTCGGATTTTTCCCGCGCTGTCTGCGGATGTGACGTCGAGCGCGTTCAAGTTAAACGTTTCAGATCACTCTGCCACCACCGCTAGTCAGCAAGTAGCCTACACTCGCAAGCAGTGCAATGGAATATATGTATTTGACTGTTCTTACCTCTGTAAACATAATGTTGACCTCCTTGCAGCAGATGACTTGAGAAGTGTGCACGTACGAGCGCGCTGCGAGAGCAAGCAGAAAGAAAGAGCAGTTCGGTTTTTTGGCCACAGGTGTCAGTCGCGAGTTTAAATTTCAGAAAAACGCATATAGCCTATAGAAGTAAAAAATATGAAGAAAAAAACCTGTAAGGTCTACTATTCATGTGGGATGTTACATTCCATCTATTTTAAAAGTTCATTATTTCGATTATTGAGGGTGAACCAACTCCAGGGTAAGGCTAAGGAATGAGATGCACTTTCCCTTTAAAAACACATTTAAATAGATTTCCATGAAATAGTTTCAAGTTCCTTGTCGCCTGCATGACCTACACATCCCAGCATAATCGCTTCAGAGAAAGGATTTGTTATTAATGCATCTGCTTTCAGAAACCAATTATTAACTGTTCATTTGAACAGAAAAAAAGAGTGCTCCCTTTATAATCACAAAAAAGCCGTCACTTGCCTTAGTTCATTGCAATCTCACAAAGTTATGTTATAATCAATGAAGCCAACTGCACAATGAATCTTATATTTACATAATGCCTAAAATTAGTTTTTGTTATAATGATAGGATTTGTAAACGTGCACAACTCTGCACTGAACAGAAATGTTGGCGTTTTGAGTGGAGAGTGTATTCTAACTGAAACACTTTTGATTGGCCATCGTCAACAGGTATGTCTGTGATTGGCTACACTGCGAAAACACGTTGTAAATAGAAACCATAGGCTGCGTTTACACTTTGCATTAACACGCGACCTGTATCTGGATGTTGTCCACATACACATTGAAAAGACAAGTGTAAACGCGTTTCTGAATGTTCTGAATGTTATCCGATCCGCGTGTCCTGGTTCGGAGGTAGTCGAGGACGCATTGTGATCGGATCTCAGTGTAATGTAAACACAATCCAGCCATCGTGTCTGCGTTCACAGGTGGACGTCATATAAACCCCCGCCCAGTCTCCCCACGTGCTGTCAGAAAATAATTACCAGACGCAGTTTAGACAAATTACAATTATTTGAACCTTACAATTAACGTCAATAATTAAAACAGTTTATTTAGATTTACATGATACTGCGTGTCATTTTTTTTCATTTTAGCCTAATTGTGCAACATTATCTGAATGAGGCGATCGCCTGTACAATCACAGCTGTGATCAGTCATGAGATGATGAAGAGCGTGCACTGCTTTGCCAGAGGAATAATGGGAATACACTTTTTATTTTTTAACGTTTTAAATGTTTTTTATTGTTTCAGCATGTTTATTAATCTTCCATAATAGTCATTGCACGCTAACCTTAAACCCAGATGATCGATGTGACTTGTGATATTTTTGTATGATCAGCTCTGGAAATATTCCTTCATGCAAAAAAACTTACTTTGATTTAAGACTAGAGATGTGAGTGAAAGCAATTTGGACATTGCTTAATTTGTATCATCTTCTTTAGGCTACTCTTAATTTGGCTACAAACCTAATTTAAATATTATGCAAAAACAGAAATCCGATCGGTTATCCAGATACAGAGGCTACTAAATGTGAACAAATGTAAACACACCGTGTCCTGATTGGCTAATGATCCGATCTGCTTGATCGGATCACAGAGATCGCATGTTAATGCCAAGTGTAAACGCAGCCTTAGACGCTCTCCAAAGTGTGTCAGAAATGTAACGCCCCTTAACATAATCGCGAGCTTCAGCTTGCAAGGCTTCTACAGCAATTATTGTAAACGCACAGTTAATAATATTATCGGTTTTACCGTATAATTTCGAGCTGAAGTCAGATTGTGAAAATGTGGATGATCAAGCATGAATTGAGCAGAACGTTTTGCATTAGTAAGTAGTCTTCTTTGTGTATAGCCGGCGTTGTACTTTTACTATTTAGGAACAGCGTTTCTTTGCATATGCATTTGGGCAGGCATTATGCTAATATTTCACATTTGTGACATGGCCGTTTTGAGGAAGTAATATCTGGACTTCGATCGAGGCGTTTTCGGCAAGTCTGGATCAGGTTATTCTGTTAAGCCTGGGACACACCAAGCCCAGACCAAACTGCCGCCAACGTGAACCCGACGAGAGCCGACGCGTGGAACGCATCGCAAACACTCGCCCGACCGACGCGCGCCGATGGCCGACGGCCTGGTGTGTCCCGGCCTTTAGATAGAATAAATCGCTTTGTGGGAGACTATGAGCTTTGTAACTTTGCAGTTTGTATACACGCAGAAACACGTACATTACACACAGAAGATAAGGAAAAAATTAAAAAGCAACTATAAAAACATTAAAAACACTCTCGCAACTTCCATTTCATGCTGACTTTAAGACTTGACCACACTGTCTTAAAGCTGCCGTCGGCAACTTTTTTTAAAATCATATTCAGTGAATTCGACACTATATTCCGACAGAACAACATAAATAAAGTGGTTTTAGAAAAAAACCTGAGCTTCTAACTCCACCTGGAGCGTGTTATTTGTTTTGCAAAAATCCACCGCTCCCGGTTCATTGTGTCCAATCAGCGCAGGGGGGTGTGAGATATGACTGTCAATCACAAGTCGTGCACGCACTCGTCAATCACATGCGTGTTCCTGAAGTTCGCGCAGTAGCGAAGAGTGATGGCGCACTGACGAGCACGAACTCGGTGGGAGGGTATTCGTTGATAGTGTGGGAGGGGCATGAGAGTTGTAAACATTCAATATTTTTCCTGAGTCCACTCAATCAGCCAGAGTTGCCGACGGCAGCTTTAATGTATAATAAAGTCTAGATCATAAGTTTTTTTACTTTTAGTGTTACGCTCTATTTTGTGTCATGGTAGTGGTTTTGATTTAATACATTTGCTTATCTGCTACCTGCTCCATTTGAAAGGTTTAAAATGTAAAAATAAATATTTTGGTTATTATCAGCCACAACAAGCTCTTGATTATCAGTTATTTTTATTGGCTCAGTAATTCCCAAGCCAGGAAATTACCGGTAATTTTCAGGGGTAACTCCACTATATACGCTTTCAATAGAGTTTAAATATCTTTCCAATTTTTTTGTAAATTGTAATCTAGTTTCTAGACAGTGAATTAGTGACAGTGAGTTACTTACCAGTCATAACAATATAAGGGTGTGTAAAAAGACAGCATGAGATCATTAAAAACACAATTGACATTTCCTTACGTCTTTATGTGATATTTGTTTCAGACATGCGATCATGATGACGAGGATGTTGAGATCGCTGTGGACAATGCTGCGTTTATGGATGAGTTCTTCGGCCAGGCACGTTCTTCTGTATATTTTACAGTCGTGTTTGTGTAAATACTTCTGATGTGCTTTGCCTGAATGTGTGTCATTGTGGTTTGTGCATTTTAAGTGACCTTGTTTCTTTGTTTCAGATTGAAGACATCAGGAACAGCATTGATAAGATTGATGAGAATGTGACCGAAGTGAAGAAACTTTTCTCAGTTATTCTTTCTGCACCAACATCGGACCAGAGTAATACACATTCACATGTTCACTCATTATGACCCAGTTTAACACTGTTTTCCACTGACTGGTAGTAACCGCTGAGTAACAGGTGATGTGTGGTGCGTCCCAATTGGCATACTTTTTGACCTAAATATAGTATTCGAAATTAAAATGAGTGTGTCCCAAATCGTTGTATGTTGAAATGAGTTTTCCAAAGATACCCAGATGGTCTACTTTTTTCGGTTAGAATCTGAAGTGCAGATCTGTGGATCTAACGGCTATTATACCATGGTCTGGGCGATTCTGATTGGCTGCAGGGTGTCCATTAAAAAGTGAAAGAGGACACCTAGTAAAGGAGTTCTGGTGAAACTGACTGTTTACCGTTCGAAATTAATAAATAAATGCACTGGCTACATCAGCTGTGAGTAACCATAGCAACAGGCAGTCAAAGTATCCGTTTACAATTTATCGTATCAAAACAAACATCTAGTTAGCCGTTATACATAGCCTGCTAATACAACAATGAGCGACTTCGTTATTTCTTTTAACCTTTCTGGAGAATTTGAAGACTGGGATGTTGCTGAAGAAAGAAAATTTGTAAATAAAATGGAGAAAAGTTAAAAACGGAGTAAGTTAGCTAAACTGAAGGGTTCTACGGGCTGAGCGGACTAAAAATATCTCCGGTTGCTAAATAAACCGTCAGGCGTAACCAGGGGAACCAAGTTATTGTTTGTAAAAACTTTAGATTTCGATTGTAAAACTAATTAATATATAAACTAATGTTTTAAAAATGTGTTATTTGGCAAGTGACCATGGTATAAGCAGGTTAATGCCCTTCGAGGTGTCCACTGTCTAGGTATTAATGAACTTCGGCGGAGGCAACCTCGTCGGGCATTAACCCTTACATATTACCCACAACCCATTGCGCTTCGGACGAGGATTCGATTAGAACTACAAACACAAATGAAAAGCGTAAAAAAACGACAAACATGGAGGATGTGTGAGTCCGACGGTTAAGTAGAGCGGTTTATATATGCACAACCGGCACAGCGTCATAGAATGTCTCTGAACAGGTTCACTTTTAGGAAAAAGAAACCGCCACACAGTATCGGATTGACAGAAAAGTGCACTCAGTACTCTAATTATAAAGACATAATATATACATTTAAAGATGTTTACTTAAAAAAAGGAAGTAAAATCATTCACTGGCTACCTGGTGACTCGATGAGCTACGAGTAAATGTCCGGGTAAGACACTTCTGGCCACTGGGTGGGTTTGTTACACCATTTTGACGCTGGTAGAATGAATAAGGGACATATTTTTAAATTGACCAAATTAAGTTTGTGGATGTATCTTTCACGCTGTATGACAGGCAGGATGGACATATAATTACTCTACATATTTAAGTGATTTCTGAAGTTATACACATCTGCCGGCTGTGTACGGACGTGGTTTTGTGCCGCTATTTTGTATCGAAGTCTATGGGAAGTCTGGATTGTTTCCCCCTAAAAAGGGCGGTTACGAAATTGACAGTTAAGTTCCCGGATGTGCCAGTAGTCTGTATAAAAGGGTTCGAGTGATTAATAATCAGTATCTATTCTGACGGAAAGATATTTATTCAATGTTATCCACATGTTATCCGAAGAAGACGGCATTGGGAACTTTTTGTAAAGATATGTTTTGTCATTAACTTGCCATTATGCAAATTGCAAACACAAGGAGAGTCTCTGTATGAAAGACCCACGACTGGCAGATCAACATGTCACTGTATTTCTCTCAGAAATGCTAGGAAATTAAATTCAATTGAATGTCGAGGATTTTATCTGTGACAAGATGATTGACAGGTCAGTTTAAACGGTGACAGGATGCTCATAACTAAGCGACAGAGAGTCCGTTAATGGCACAATTATGACATAGTACGTTCCAAAGCTTGCCTACTATTATGCTACACACTCAAGTGTGTACTTTTTCTTCACAAAAACAGTACATAATAGGGCATAGTATAAGTAGGCAAATTGGGACACAGCAATATACTCTGCAATAGCAATAGGGTGCACACATACACTACCGGTCAAAAGTTTTAGATCAGTACGATTTTTTTATGTTTTTAAATGAAGTCTCTTCTGCTCACCAAGGCTGCTTTATTTTATGATGAAAAAAATGACAAACAGTAATATTGTGAAATATTATGACAATTTAAAATGACTGTTTTCTATTTTAATATATTTTTAAAATGTAATTTGAAAGCTGGATTTTCAACATCATTACTCCAGTTTTCAGTGTCACATGATCCTTCAGATCATTCTAATATGCTGATTTTATGCTCAAAAAACATTATTATTTTCATATTATTTTACAAAACATTATTATTTTCAATGTTGAAAACAGTCGTGTACCATTTTCCCCCCCAAAATTCTATGATGAATAGAAAGTTCAAAAGAACAGCATTTATTTAAAATATAATCTAACATTTTCTAACATTATAAATGTCTTTACTGTAACTTTTGATCAATTTAACTTATCCTTGATGAATAAAAGTATTTTCTAATTTCTTTCCCCCAAAAATAAAAAATAAATTCTTACTGACCCCAAACTTTTGAATGGTAGTGATTAATGTTACAAAAGCTTTCCATTTCAGATCAATGCTGTTCTTTTGAACTTTCTATTCATCAAAGAATCCTGAAATAAAAATGTAAAAAACTGTTTTCAACATGGATAATAATCATAAATGTTTCTTGAGCATCATATTATAATAATTTCTGTAGGATCATGTGACACTGAAGACTGGAGTAATGATGCTGTAAATTCAGCTTTGATCACAGGAATAAATTACACTTCACTATATATTCACATAGAAAACCGCTGTTTTAAATTGTAATAATATTGTTACAATAACGCTTGGATCTAGTTTTTATTGCTGTGAGTCGTCTGTCTGAAGGTCGAGGGGTTAAGAGGTGTCCGGCCCGATGAGTTGGATCTTTCAGAATTGTTAGTCCTTTTCTCTGCAAACATATAAAGGTCATCAATAGGCGCACTATATTGCGGATCTGACTTCTCTGCTGAACGGTGGAGCTGCCAAACCTCAGTAATTGAGGAAGTCAGTACACTTTCAGTCACAGCTCGATAAAAATGTAACATACCAACTTTAGATACTCCAAACTGTTTAAGCTGTCTTAAGAACGAAGGTATTTGATGGAATTTCTTATAAGGTTTATTTAATACATTAACATTATTTAGTGCAATGGTTAACATGAACTCATAATGAAGAACATTTTGCGCCATTTGTAAATATTGCTTAATGTTAATTTTTTTTATGTACTAATACATTTCAAGTTGTATATTACATTATCTTAGATAATTAGTTACAAATTAAAACGAATTAACAATGAACAATACAATATTTATAAATGAATATTGAGAAATAAATGTGTCTAATTTAATGGGGTTTCGAAGAAACATTTGAGAGAAAATTGATACACTGCCATTCACATGTTTACAGTCGGTGAGGTTCTTTTTGATGAATATTAAGGGCCAGATTTACTAAACTGGGCATATTATCGTGAGAACGCAATCCCATAAAAGCACAGATGGGAGTGAAAAGTTCTGCTCCTGATCTACTGAACTGATCAAAAGTGACAGTAAGACATTTATAATGTTACAAAAGATTTCTATTTAAAAGAAATGCTGTTCTTTTGAACTTTCTATTCATCAAAGAATCCTGAAAAAATGTATCACTGTTTCCCCAAAATATGAAGCAGCTCAACTGTTTTCAACATTGATAATAATAAAAATGTTTCTCAAATCATCATATTAGATCATCATATTTTTGATCAAATAAATGCAGTCTTGATAAGCATAAGAGACTTCTTTTTAACATTACATTAACCTAACATTAAATTCTTTCAATTCTCTTGCTGAGCCAGATATGAAACAACTCCATTAAGTCTCCTAAGCTGTGAAAGAGGAACCTCTGAACGATAAAATATTCATATGGGAGTGTTTAACAATGGCAGATCATACACAAACCAGTGCTGTTTTAATCTTCTTTCATCTCTCCATTCTTATGCCTCCCCTTAACTTCAAATTATTTTTCTGTGTGAACAGAGACACAGGATGATTTGGAGGCGCTTACTAACGACATCAAGAAAATGGCCAACAATGCTCGGAACAAACTCAAGAGTAAGTGTCCTTGCATGTGTGCTGGCCTGCTTTGTGCTTCTCCCATTAGGGCAAATAATTAGGACAGGTTTGGCTTTTCAAACACATCTGACCCAGAATAATGTGAGCCATTTATCCACCTTTAATGCAAAGTTTACCCGGTGTCAATGTTATTTCAGTATCATTGATTTGAGATACTATTATAGTTTTAAATTTGGATTTGCTTTTATTTTTGAATTTTCCGTTTCATTTTATTTACCTAACGTTTATTTGATTAAAAGTACTGAACATGTTTTTTTTTCCTAGTTTTAGTTTTCTAGTTTTTAGTTAACTATAGTAACCCTGCCCTGTGTGTGTGTGTGTGTGTCCATACAGCCATTGAAAGGAATCTCGAGGCAGAAGAAGCAGAAAGAGTATCAGCCGACATGAGAATACGCAAATCACAGGTGAGTCAACATCCCGCTCACATAACACACACAAATACACACGCTCAATTAACTCTTCCCTCATGTTGCCCCGCCAGCACGCTGTTCTTTCCAGGAAGTTTGTTGACGTGATGACCAAATACAATGAAGCTCAGGTGGACTTCAGAGAGAAAAGCAAAGGTCGCATTCAGAGACAATTAGAGATAAGTAAGTGTCGCCCGCCCTCTCACTCCTGACTAAATACCAGTGCATGAGACCTTATTAAACACCCTCACAGTGTGCAGCGCACAACACTTTTCTCTCTCAGGCTTGCGGTTGAAGCGTGTCAAACTGACGCTGTGCTATTCCTCTTTTCTGTCTTTGACTTGCTTTTGTTCTGTTTCTGGCTCTAGCTGGTAAAGCCACAACTGATGAGGAGCTGGAGGAGATGCTGGAGGGAGGAAACGCAGCCGTTTTCACTGCAGGGGTAATGAGTGCCTTCGTGTGTGTGTGTGTGTGTTTGTGTGGGTGTGGGGGGCCGAGCTGGAGTCAAGACCAACAATTCAAACCGTTTTCCCACTTCATCCATATTCTAAAGCAGTGGTAAGGAAAATACCCACTAGGGAAACTCAAGATGACTTAAAATTATTTAAAGTCCCCCCTGCTGTCAATCATTTCATCTCTTAAAACTCGTCTTTGATATTCAAAATGGCATTTACATGTCTTAAAATAGTCTTAATGTAACTCCACACCTTTGCTTCATTTAGTATACGCAGGACCATGGATATGTAAATTAGCCCTTCCTCCACTCACTCACGCCAGCTCGGACTACCTGATCCACTCGCTCAACTTTACTGTAGGAAACGGTACACGATGACAAGTGGAAATATTGGTGTAATTCAGCCATATATGTTTGAACAAGAAACTGATTCAGCGAATTATACAGTTAGGCCCGGTTCTACAGGGTGCTTTCTCTTCTTAAAACGAAAGCAAGAGCACCTTCATACTGATACTGTTATAATATCATATTGACGAAACAAATTTGGTAAACCCTCCAGTGCGTATTTGTTGGCGCTCAAATGTTTCTATTAAGTGTTTTTGCAGCGGTGATCAATATAGCCAATCACATACACAGACAGTGACCAGAGTGTTTAATTTAGTCAGAGTCCACTCATCGGTCAAAATACTGGAGTATTTGTTCAACACTGAGTTCTGCACGCTCGCAAATCCTCTCATTAACAAAGTGTGGACACTATTAAATAAGAGATTCATTGTGCAGTGTACACAACCTCATTGACTCAACTTTGTGAGATCGCGAAATGAGATGAGTGGCAGCTTTTTAGTGATTATAAAGGGAGTAGTCTTTGCGTGCTTTCTAGGCTATATATAACCCATTAAGAATTTGAATAAAAGTTGAAGAGAAACCAGGATTCCCACAAAGCCTTGGAAACCATGGATATATGAGTCCGCTTGGATTTAAAAGTGTGATTTCTAGACCTGGATGTAAATTAACACAATATAAAACACAATATGTATATATATATATAACGAATATGTGTGTGTGTGTGTATATATATATATATATATATATATATATATATATATATATATATATATATATATATGCAGAGTTCAGATGCAAAAGCCTCTAAGTGCCATCTTGAATTTTTTTCTAGAATTATCATTTTTATCAAGCTCGTATATTGAAGTTCAGTAATTGCACTTAAATGGCAATGAAAATGATCTATTAATTGTCATTTAAGTGAAATTACTGAACTTAAATATACAAGCTTGATAAAAATTATCATTCTAGAAGAAAATTTCAGATGGCACTTAGAGGCTTTTGCATCTGAACTCTTCATATATATATATATATATATATATATATATATATATATATATATATATATATATATATATATATATATATATATATTATTAATATTATTTTTAATTTTTTTAAATTATCATGCTCTAAAATATTTTGGAGCATCCATCTGAGCAAGTCTAATGTATCCAATAAATCACAAACAACTGGAAAAGTACATGTAAAAACTCATTGGTTAAAAAGAATGGGATGCTCCTAAAATTTCTAGAATCGTGAAATTTGATTATTTTAATAACATTTAAAATGGAAAAAAAATTGTTAAAATTTATATATAATTTAATTATAATTATTTTCAAAATCTTGACGTTAGCGAATTGGTGGCAATTTATTTTTTTTGTTCATACTGACCACCTCTAATTCAACAACAAAATAACTTTATTAAAATATGTTGATATGCTGTTTGTGTTGTAGATCGTGGATTCAGGGATCTCTAAACAAGCGCTGAGTGAGATTGAAGCGCGTCACAAAGACATTGTGCGTCTGGAGAGCAGCATAAAGGAACTGCATGACATGTTTGTGGACATCGCCATGCTGGTGGAGAGCCAGGTACACACACACTTTCATCTGTTTGTCCAATATTTTCTCCATCCTTTCACACTGTCATTGTTTTCTAACTTTCCCCTCATTGTCATGTATTTCCTTCTCTTTCTCTGCCTCTCTATGTCTGGTCTGTAGCATCCTTTCCTCTCTTCCTCTTTGTTCAAACTCGTTCTGTTGGTTTGGTCTCTTGGTTGCTAAGCCATATGCAACAGGTTGGAGTGACTTCCCATCAGCCCCTTCTTTCACATGTGAGTGTTCTTAACTCCTCTTTGTTCATACCTTTTTTATTTCCCTTACTGCCTGTTTTCCTCTCATTCATTTTTGCTTTATTTAATTTGGTCACAAACTTTATTCACCCGTTACACCTTCAAGATTTGTTTAGAAGAAATTAATGTCAATAGCTGTTTTCCAAAACCCTGCAAGCTGCTTATCTAGACAACATTTTAAGCATCATTGGCCCTGTTTACACCTGGTAATAAGATGCGTTTTGGTCAATCGGATCACAAGTGGACGAGGGAAACACATTCACATTTACACCTGGGGTTTTAATCCGTGTCTTTAGGCCACTTTCAACCACTTCTGGTCTATTGGTGGGTAAATGTATGGGCTTTTTCAGATCTTTCTATCTCATGGACAAAATAAGCTTGCGCAATTTACATATGAACACAACCGGAGACGACAAAAAAACATATGGAGAACATCAGCTTTTGTTTCTGCTCTGACAGCCGGAAAACAGCCGAACGGTGTGAGTGTGTGTTGGAAATCAGGAATCGTGAGAGAACATTGTGCTTGGTATGTTTTTCATCTTCAAACCAAACTTGGGTCTTCAGCTGACAGTGTTTAAATCCCGTCTGGCTAGCATGATTCCCACTAATGTTTGCGTATTAGGTCAGTAGGAGGAGAGCAGAGGCTCTTTAGTGGCTGTTTGAACGCATTCGACCACATGAGCATTTACACTATAAAAGCAATCCAGTCAAATGAGTCTTCGACTACGTCTGGAAGTGGTTGAAAGTGGACAAGCTCAAAACATTTTAGAACCCGTTTACACTTGAATTTAGCGTCGTCCAGTGGCAGCGTTTCACAAAAACCTAGAGTATGGCATTCCCTCTGGGCATGTAGAACAACAACATTACCGAGTGATATACCTCACATTATATCAAACAAAATGCACAATGCACTATTAACTCTATTACACTATTAATTAAATCTCACAGTTAACAACATTCCTTACCTTTTTGTTGCAGTTTTTATTGCATAAGTGGTATAACGTTTTGCTGACAGCACTACAATCCTCTTTTTTTTTTTATTGCTGCTTCCATTCTCCTTATTGCTATTATTTAATTTCTTCGTTTAAAAAAACATCCAGGGAAGATTGAATAGGCCTGTTTCTTTTCATTTTTACTCAGTATCTGACAGCTAGACTAATCAAAAAGATGCACGATTAAGTGATGCAATAAACTGCGGCTGCGCACACTCACTCCGCACACTGCACTGCGCACATAACACTTTTGCAATAATGTATACATATATACATTTATGTGTTCATTTAAAATCTGTTATTGTGTTTTCGACATTGTTAAAATAATAATAAAAACACATTGTTTTTTTCTGAAGTGGGATCCATTTAGAGAAGTCGTCGTTAAGATCACAAGAGCATCGTGAATGGTCACTTATCGCGTGTTTTGCCTTTGGATTTATTATCAAATTAATATTATAGAAATTTTATTGCAATGAAGTATGAAGTATAGCAAGAGTAGGAAAAGTCACAAAATATAATGTCGTTTGGATGAAAGGGATTTCATAAATAAGTAAATAAATAAGCCCAGATTTGACAGTTGGAAACCGTGTTGAATTGCTCCAACATCATATTATGTAAACTGAATTTACAGTGAAGAAAATAAGTATTTGAACACCCTGCTATTTTGCAAGTTCTCCCATTTAGAAATCATGGAAGGGTCTGAAATTGTCATCGTAGGTGCATGTCCACTGTGAGAGACTGTGATAATCTAAAAAAAAATCCAGAAATCACAATGTATGATTTTTTAACTCTTTATTTGTAAGATACAGCTGCAAATAAGTATTTGAACACCTGAGAAAATCAATGTTAATATTTGGTACAGTAGCCTTTGTTTGCAATTACAGAGGTCAAACGTTTCCTGTAGTTTTTCACCAGGTTTGCACACACTGCAGGAGGGATTTTGGCCCACTCCTCCACACAGATCTTCTCTAGATCAGTCAGGTTTCTGGGCTGTCGCTGAGAAACACAGAGTTTGAGCTCCCTCCAAAGATTCTCTATTGGGTTTAGGTCTGGAGACTGGCTAGGCCACGCCAGAACCTTGATATGCTTCTTACAGAGCCACTCCTTGGTTATCCTGGCTGTGTGCTTTGGGTCATTGTCATGTTGGAAGACCCAGCCTCGACCCATCTTCAATGCTCTAACTGAGGGAAGGAGGTTGTTCCCCAAAATCTCGCAATACATGGCCCCGGTCATCCTCTCCTTAATACAGTGCAGTCGCCCTGTCCCGTGTGCAGAAAAACACCCCCAAAGCATGATGCTACCACCCCCATGCTTCACAGTAGGGATGGTGTTCTTGGGATGGTACTCATCATTCTTCTTCCTCCAAACACGGTTAGTGGAATTATGACCAAAAAGTTCTATTTTGGTCTCATCTGACCACATGACTTTCTCCCATGACTCCTCTGGATCATCCAAATGGTCACTGGCAAACTTAAGACGGGCCTTGACATGTGCTGGTTTAAGCAGGGGAACCTTCCGTGCCATGCATGATTTCAAACCATGACGTCTTAGTGTATTACCAACAGTAACCTTGGAAACGGTGGTCCCAGCTCTTTTCAGGTCATTGACCAGCTCCTCCCGTGTAGTTCTGGGCTGATTTCTCACCTTTCTTAGGATCATTGAGACCCCACGAGGTGAGATCTTGCATGGAGCCCCAGTCCGAGGGAGATTGACAGTCATGTTTAGCTTAATGATTGCTCCAACAGTGGACCTTTTTTCACCAAGCTGCTTGGCAATTTCCCCGTAGCCCTTTCCAGCCTTGTGGAGGTGTACAATTTTGTCTCTAGTGTCTTTGGACAGCTCTTTGGTCTTGGCCATGTTAGTAGTTGGATTCTTACTGATTGTATGGGGTGGACAGGTGTATTTATGCAGTTAACGACATCTAATTTAGGATAATAAATGGAGTGGAGGTGGACATTTTAAAGGCAGACTAACAGGTGTTTGAGGGTCAGAATTCTAGCTGATAGACCGGTGTTCAAATACTTATTTGCAGCTGTATCATACAAATAAATAGTCAAAAAAAACATATATTCTGATTTCTGGATTTATTTTTTTTAGATTATGTCTCTGACAGTGGACATGCACCTACGATGACAATTTCAGACCCCTCCATGATTTCCAAGTGGGAGAACTTGCAAAATAGCAGGGTGTTCAAATACTTATTTTCCTCACTGTATAACAAACAAAGAACTACACAGATGCATATATATCATAACGATTTATCAATAAATGTTGGTTGTCATCTGCTTTTGTTCTGACGCTGACGCTGAAGAGATAATACTGGGAGGAGCCAGTTTCATATGACTTTTAAAGGTGACTGAGGCGATCACGAATTAGTGTACAGTTAATAGAATATGTTTAGGGGGGCTGGCTGGAAATTTAGGGGGGTTAAAGCGCTCCTAAAATCTTTAACGAGCATGTTTTATCTGAACTCTGACTGCTAGGGTATGGCAACTGCCATACTCTGCCATACGCAAACGCCGCCCCTGGCGTCGTCCACTTGTGATCCGATCGACCGATATGCATCTTAATACCAGGTGTATACAGGGCCATAGTAACACTAAAGGTGAACAGTTGGCCGCAAATCTATACTTCATAATTATATAAGATACCTCAATTCAGCCAACATGTAATGCAGCATTGCATGTGTCATTTAAGAAAGAAATGGAGGGCAGAATCAAGTAAAATGCTAAATATAAAATTATTTATAGCATATTTAAGTATATTACTTGTAAATCTCCGAGACCTCCGACTTGTACCACCTGACTGCTGCCGATTCATTTTGGCTTTGATAGCATTGCCAGATAAACGTATAATTCCAAGGAGTCGAAGGGCGTGAACAGACTTGAGCACAAGAAACTTTTCTTATTATTATCAATGTTGAAAACTGTTGTTGCTGCAGCTGTATTTTTTGACGAAATAGAAAGTTCAAAAGAACAGCATTTATTTGAATTGGAAATCTTTTGTTACATTATAAATGTCTTTACTGTCATTTTGTATCAATTTAATGCATCCTTACTCAAAGTATTAACTTCTTTAAACAAATCTTTAAATGGTTGTATATAATTTGCGCATGAGTGATAATTAGCTGAGGCGTGTTTCAAATCAATGACACATTAGTTCCTTATAAGGCTGTCTGTGTAGACCTTTGCAGTTCACAAGGTTTTGGAGCCTATGTTATATATTTATTATATATTATTTTGACCAATCCACCATTATTTTGCTTAACTGCTTGCTATGGAGGATAACTGAAAGGTAAGATTGTGGTATTTCTCTAATCAATCCATTTTATTCTAGTCCCTGTTCTACAGAGCGTATAGGGGAGACCGGGGCTAGTTGTCACACTTTTTACTCCAGTGAATCAGAGTGGGCTTGTTTCTGAAAAACAATAAAGTCTTGACCAAAAAATATATTGAACAGTTCTACATTATTGTACAGGAAATAAGTTACCGGTCATTAAACACATTGATTGTTTATGTCAAGGATAGGATAGGAAATAACTTCCCTGTGTGTCAACTAGCCTCGGTCTTCACATCTATGTGTGAAAGACACCCTATATGTGTTTTTTCATTGTTTTTTTCCCCCCCATATGTTTCAGGGCAACATGGTTGATAACATTGAAGTGAATGTGGGTAAAGCAGTCGATCACGTTGAAGCTGCAAAGGCTGAAACTAAGAAAGCAGTCAAGTATCAGAGTAAATCCAGGAAGGTACAGATCTCACTTGCCACTCAAGCTGACCTTACAGTAACAGTCGCTGGTTTCTCCTGTTTCTTTTCTCTTCTTTTTTTGCTCCCCACCTTTCTCTCTCTCTCTCTCTCTCTCTCTCTCTCTCTCTTCTCTCTTCTTCACCCCAAATCCATTGTAGGGTGGTATGATTGAAAGGATTGAGAACAACATGGACCAGTCAGTTGGCTTTGTGGAGCGGGCGGTTGCTGACACTAAAAAAGCTGCTAAATATCAGCAGGAGGCTCGGCGTGTGAGTTCATGATGATTATCAGCCCGTCCCGCCCCTCTGATCCACCCTTCCCTAAAGAATCCTCCGTACTGTGTCCAAAACCCTATGACGTTACACATAGTCACACGCACACAAACAAACTCGGTGATTAATACTAATCCTGATACACCCTGAAACTTCCTGTTACAGGATTTCAGCGTATTTCAGGTAATGAAATAAACATCAAGCCACGTCGTCAGTTTACATTGCATATTAATGGCTAGTTGGCAACAACATATTTGACATATTACAAACACAAACAGCATCTTGTGGTGCAAACGAGAGCTTACCGAGCTTACCATGTGTTAACATGGCAATTTTGGCCTTTTTTTGCCACTTTTATTGATACAGAGAGTATAGAAAATACAGGAAATGATGTGGGGAAGGGAGAACAGGATCAGAAAATGCCTTAAGTTCAACATGAAATCTAAACTGACACTATTTGCTTAACTCACAGTCCTTACTGTGAACGATTCATCTGTGCATGTATATAAAAATATAAAAACCTGCTGAAAATACCTCTCTTAATTGTCAGTCGTACAGGTACAGCAAGTTTATTTTTGTGCTCTTCAAGATTTTTAAACTTGTTTTAAAGGAACACTCCACCCAAAAATGAATATTCCGTCATAATTTTCTCGATGACCCTCATGTCGTTTCAAGCCTGTGTTAGTTTCTGTCTTCCGTTAAACAAAAAGGAAGATTTTATTGAAAGAAAGTTGGGAACCAAACAACATTGGACCCCACTGACTTCCATTGTATAGACAAAAAAAACACTAAGGAATTTCTCAAAATATCTTCCTTTATCTTCCACATAAGAAAGTAAGCCATACAGGATGAGTTATTGATGACAGAATAAAAATGTATTAAATGTAATACATTTTAAATGTATAGTAATAGAGAAAACAAACATCTCTTTTAATTAAAGAGATATGTGTTAAGACAAAGACAAAAGTACAACTAATAACACAAAGTAATCAAAATCTTTCTTTCTTTCTTTCTTTCTTTCTTTCTTTCTTTCTTTCTTTCTTTCTTTCTTTCTTTCTTTCTTTCTTTCTTTCTTTCTTTCTTTCTTTCTTTCTTTCTTTCTTCAATGCCAGTTTTCTAGACATTGTCTATTCCATGAATGCAAGTTTAGTCCTGAAATATGAATGTCAGTGGATCTGTGTCAGTTTATGTCTGAATGAGTTGTTTAATTGTTACGCAAATGTTAAAGTAGATGCTAACAGGTGTGTGCATCTGTTTTTTGTTTTTTCTTCACAGAAAACAATCATTATAGTGTCTGTGGTTGTGGCGATTTTGGCAATTATTGCCTTGATCGTGGGTTTATCTGTAGGTCTGAGATAAAGTCTCTGGTGAGTAAATATCATAGGAACGCGTGTAAGGTTTTGGAGCTGGGAATGGTGTCGGTGTTTGTTTATTATGCAGATATGAAGCTCTTGTGACCAGGATTTTAGTTTATCTTCTCTAGTCTTCCTCTGGGATGTCAAACATGCTTTGTTTGGTTTTTCCGGGGCATCTGTTGGTTTGGTTGTAGTGTTTATTTCTGTAGTGTTTTAGTTCTCTGTGTTACGGTTCTGCAGGGCTTTGTTGTTCGTTCTGATAGTGATGGGTTGAAGTTATTCGATGTTTGTTTGCTGTTGGATTAATGGATTGTGTTTGTTTCGTCTTTTGTAGAAGATGATCATACTGGGTGTGATTGGTGCTGTTGTGCTCATCATCATCATCATCGTCATCCTCACACAGGTTCTGTGATGACCTCTCCATCAGAACATCTCCTCTGTGGCTGCTCACGAACTCTCCTTTATTATAGCTGATCACTTCCTCCTCTCCTTTTCATCCTCTCTTCGAGTTATGAAGCAGATGCTCCGCCCCCTCCACCTGTGGCCCCTCCCCTCATCAGCACAAACCAATGGGAAACTACTCTGCTGGATTTTTTTTTTTATTCTTGTAAGGATGTGACGGGAAATGTTGAAGGAACTTTGCCAGGAATGGCTTTTGAAGGAAGCATATTTTAAATGCATGGACAAATCAATGAGCACCGAATAAGGGATTTTTATGAGAATTACAAGGGAAATGTAACCATTTCATGCCTTAATGTTTTTATTGTTTTTATTGTTTTAGCCAGTGTTCTTAAGACTTACTCAGACTTCAATGGCTACATCTACTGGACGAGCTACTAAAATGTTTTTGATCAAAAGGGCTCAGAGACTCAGAGGTGATTTCGGCTTCTGTTCAAAGACCCTGTGAAATGAACACAATAAGCTAAGCATCGATGGGTCGTCCAGAATGGAAGCGCACATCTGTATGTTTTTTAATGTGATGATAAACTTCTGTATGGGAAAACCAGAATACACCAAATGAATAAATTACATTATATATTTTCTAAGTATGTTGTAAATACATGAGAAACTTATGGATTGATTCATGGGGATCATGGTCCGAAGATTTTATCTTTTTTTGGTCACTTCACTTGCTTACTGATGAATATTTGCTGCTGATGCAATTACCCTTAATTGAATTGATGAAAATTTTTACACACAATTTAAGTTCTGTCATGGCAGCTCTCGGAGAGATTGGCATGGTAATGGATATGGCAATGTTAATGTATCTCTGTGGAATAGATCTGCTACGCTGCACCGCAAGTACAGAGACTTGCCACTGGCAATACATTCACAGACATTGCTGTGAGCATGTAAGACATGCTGTTGCAGATGTAACATACATGATTTAACCCCTGTAGCAGATCTATACAGGTGGAGCTGGGGAGGTGGAGGGTTTCTGAAGCAACATCAGCTGCAATGTACAGTAGATAATGATGTGATCGATACCAGGTGAGTTAAGGACCTATCAGCCTGCGCCCTCAAGAGTTTCATGCCAGAACTTGGTATTTAAATAAATCAGTTTAGTTGGGCCAACATATATTTTGAGGTCAAATGAATTTACTCTTGTATGTTTAACTTAACTTAAACATTAAATATGTCAAACAAAATATTCTTTTGTTGGTCCAACTTAATTTTTTTAAAATTAAATTACTGTGGTTTCATTAATTTTCTATTGTTTAAGCAATAAGATTCAATCATCATTGTTCACAATAATGAACAAATAAGAAAGATTGTTATCAGTACTGTCATTTGTAGATGACTGAATGCACACAGCTTATAGCTCAAAGTAAAGTTTGTCGGTCCGCATGCCGTGTCGGTGTGTGCACTGTCATCACGAGGGTCAAGGATGTCCACGCAAGAACAACATGATTAATGTAGTCAACTTGAGTTTTAAGTATATTAGGTGGATATAAAACAATGAAATTGTGACAAAATGTTCAAAAATCATGTTGCTTTAGCTCATTTTAAATAACCTGAACAAGAGGTGTACAAGTATCACTCAGGTTTTGTGTGCCTTGTAATAAATTATTAGAACTAAAAAAAAAAGATGTTAACATCTTTCAAAACATATATGTTAACATTAAATATGTTTTGGGATTGAATGTTATGAGAATGTTATTGAATATATATTGAAGATCAAATATAATTGCTCCACACCACATTCAGAGCACTCGTTTCATGTGCCAAGAACGATAATTATGTAAAACAAAATCGATCACTATGATTTGTACCCATTTTTCGAAGTTAAATTATCAAGTAGATTTATCCACACATTTACCTCAATTTTAACCATGTAGTCACTTCTTTTGAATAAATGTAAAGTATTTTTTTTAGAAAGTATTTTAGTAAAAGAAAGTATCTTTTGTTTTATGATTATATGAATGTTTATTTTTATAGGAGGGGAATTAATAATAAAAAAAATGCAGTGCAGGCACAAATAAACGTCATCCTTTTCTAAGAGTGCATTAAATGTAGAAAAAAAAGTACATTGTGAAAGAAGGATATATTAATAATATCATAAATAAATAAAAAATCTTAAAATTATACAATATAGCTTAAAGGTATACTATGTAACTTGGACTTGTAAAAGCGATGGGGAGATGGTGTTTTTATTAATATTTTATTGAACATAAATTGCCTTATGTAGCTCTTCTAAAGAATTATTTATTGTGAAGGGTGATTTTATTATGGTTGTTGTAGTGCTGTGCTGGAATATACAGTTGTGGTCAGAATTATTGGCACCCCTGGTAAATATGATCAAAGAAGGCTGTAAAAAGAAATCTGCATTGTTTATCCTTTTGATCTTTCATATAATTTTTGTTTTGCAAAAATCTCACCTTTCATTGAAGTAAAATAATTGAAAGTGGGGGAAGATTTAATGAGTAAACAAAAAAAGATTTAATGGGTAAAATATCTCTGAAGTATATTCCCATTTATATTTACATTTTTTAGCACAACAGGATGACTAGGAAAATGCAATTGTATAGCTATGACTTATTGTTTCACAGTATTTCAGAGTATAAATAAGAGGATAAACAAAGGCCGAATTCCCTTAAGGCGAGACACTACGGGTAAAATTTAAAAATAATAGATATCACTGTGAAACTTTCTCAGTTGATTACTTGAGTTTTCAGACACAATTTGACCTTCAAAAGGAACTGTATTCTAATTTCAGATAAAACTTAAAAAAGAGCTCTTGGTGCAAACAGGGATAAGAAGTACCCCATGCCCCTCCCCCCCAACCCACCCAAATATTTATTTTTAGAGTCACTCTGGCCACAACTGTATTTTCAGGGAAGTACCAGGACTATTAATGGATATTGCTAACATCTTCAGCTAGTCAGCTTGAGATCCTTTCCGTCTAAGCTGGTTATATCTCTTAAGTGAGTGTTTTATGAGCAGCATAGGATCATTATATTCATCCGCACATTCACGCAGAGCTGAAGCACATCCAAAACAATGTTCTTCTGCAAAATTCATGCATTTAGAGGGACAAAAGTTACATAGTGTTGGTTAGTATAGTGATGACTGAGGACATATTTGCTGTACTGGATGACATTATCAGAACAGTGTCATTTTATGAGAAGGCTTGTGTTCAAGTTTGGCCTTAAACACATGTAGTTAAAAACCTCATTGCCTGGTTAGGCTGAACCGAGTCACAGTGAGGTGATTTTAGCAGGTTTGTGAGCTGTGTGTATTTTCTTTACACAAAAAGCAGAATCATGTTATTAGGAAGCACTAGAAGAACTTCTTCTTTGGTTTGTATTATGAGCCAATGACACACGCTATGTATAATCTAAACTCTTGACCACGTGTACAGCTGATGGTAAGTGAGTGATCTCTCTTTCTTAAACACACACACACACAGGCCTTAAACCTCTAAGCTTTTCCTTTGTTTTATTCCTCTTTCTCCCTTTTGTCAATTTAAAAGTATTGTGCATGATTTTCCATAAGCAACTTTTTAATGTGAACTGCTGAGAACTGTTAGATTTGGTGCCAAAAAAAATATTTCTCTTTCCCATGTGCTGTTTCTAACTTTCTCCTGTTCTCTTATTTGTCTCATAAATATCCATCTTTCTCTTTGTAGAAGAAAATGATGATCATGCTTTGCTGTGCGATACTGGGGATTGTTGTGTTTTCTTACCTTTACAGCTTCTTTTCTTAATGGTAAGCATTCAAATTAAATTATATAGTCTTCGCATTAGGGAAACTTTAAGGTGTGGACTCAACAGCCTAATTATACAAATGTGTGTTTCTTTCATTTTTGAATAATGTCTTCCAAACTAAAATTCCATGGAATGATATACTGCAGTATCATATTATCTCGAGTAAACAAATGAACAGCACCACTGACATGTATTCACAGCAGTCAAATATAGCCTACTGTATAAGGTACGTTTGAAAAGAGAGGCTATAGTTGATTCAGGATAATTGGGACATTTTCCCAGTCACCTCAATTGCCAAATTCACCAATTTACCTGAATTAAAGGTGCAGTAAGCGATTTCTGAGAAACACGGTTGAAAGTGGATCGGGCCAAGCACCGCAACACACTTGTAGGTGTAGCCAATCTTTAGGGGGAGGGGCGTGTTTGTTCTGTTGATTTCAAATTTCAAAAGGATTTCTCAGAAACCTTTAACCCTATAGATATTGTTATTAAATGGTCAAATTGATCCATCTGTGTGCTCATCTCAAATTGTCACTCTTCTATCTTTCAGGCTGAAATGACCCCGAGACTATGGTTAGCCAACTCCCCATATATCTCCTGCTTTTCTTCTCAGTTTGATCCTTGATTCCAAGAGATGCATCATTTGCTCTGTAGTGCACTTCAACCAGACTGACAAATCCTCACACTGACAGACCACATGAGTGACTGAAGACCAGCGCCCCCTGCCGCACAATAACACAATAGCCTACTCCTGTGCTGTTTGCTTCTCAAACCAGGACAATTATTACAGAAAGGAGCCGAGATATCTATTTTTTTTTTTCTGGTTAGTTTTTCTCATAGTCTTATAGTCTAATAGGAATGAAAAGTATTATTGTTTGGTTGTATGTTGTTGTGTTGCTGTAGTAAAATGCACGTCTTTTGAATACTTGTCTTTTATGTGTTATGTAATTATCTTTCATGTGTTATGTAATTATCTATTAAAACGAGATCTTAAGAAATCGTTTTTGTTGTCATTTGCTATATCCATAGTAGGCACAAGCAGTCTTAGAAATATTGTGTTATCCTGCCCTCACGTGCTATCGGAATTATCGTACCTACTAGCTTCCTAGTTGAAAATTAAATTGGACATGAACGCCCTCTCAAGTCAAAATTTGTAGACCTAAGCGAGCTTGTAAGCACGACTTCAGAAGTGGGAACTAGGAGATTTCCGACGTGAAGGCGAGCAGTATTAATCCCCATCAGTGACCAATCAGGGGTACAGAAACCCTTTGGGTGTTTTTGAATGATGGCAGGTGGCTTTTGACTTGGCTGTAAGCCAATAATTTATAATGCCTTCATTTTAATCCTCTTCTTACGAATTGTAGTGGTTACAAAAAAAAATCAACCAATGAGTTTTCGTAGATTATACGCGTCCGTTGATGTTTCAACTAAAATATTCTTACCACTATAGGCTGATTTAATGACCCGATTTTCACTCCGCAGCCAATAAACTGCACGTTATAAGCAACAATCCGAACATTTATTGGCTCCCGTAATATAATGCACGAGCGAGAGGCGTTGACGATAAAACTCACCCTTGTGAATGGCGTCGCTCTCACCCAATCATCTTTCATGTAGTTTGTATTACCGCTATCTCAATGGCTGTTGATTTTGAGGGGCGTGTCGTATGAGTAGATAGTACTAGTGTGTGTGTGTATCATGACAATCTGAAAATGGCGGATGAAAGCGGATTGATTTAACTTTATCGTACAAAAATAAGAATATCAAGTAAAAAAACCGACACTTTTGCACAGAATGAATTTGCAGTCCAACGGGAATTTTTAAGCTTGTTCCCACAAAGCGACTCGTCATTATCGACAGAAAGCGAAAGTTAAAGGCCAGGTATTGTTTAAAGGTCTTTTTTGTTTTGTTTCTAGCAGGCTAACGGGCTAGCGCGGGTTGTCAATGGAAATGCTAGTGGATTAGTCGGCTAGCCTCCACTGTCAGGGACTTGACTCTGGTATTTTAAACTCACCGTATGCTTTTCAGCTACAGAGCCGTCACAACCGAGCCTTGTAATGAAAATAAGCCCTTTTTTAAAGTTGAATTATAGCATTATTGGTTCGCGGTCAAAAGTAGTGCAGCGTTCGCTCTTGGCTAGCAGCTTCAGACTAGAGGAGCTTCAGCTGTAATAAATGTCAGATATCTGTCACTGTTATTGTACTTAATGGGTAGCGGATGAAAGATATTCGATTGTTTGGCATTTAAGATACGTAGTTTCGTTGTGATTTGTTTCAGGAATGTGAAGTTTTTGGGAAGACAACGGAGCATTTAAACGGGTTCTGTGGTCTGATCACATCGCACTGCTGATTATAAAGATGCGTCTCACCTAGTGAGCTCCCTAGCTAGACAGCATTCATCTCCCTCCTAATGCCCAGAATTATTTTTGAAAGGCTGCTCAATAGGTTTTTAGACACATGAACAACCGGTCATGCATTTGATTTCAGCCTACAGCAGTTAATATCCTTTTCCCCCTTCTTCTGAAATGTAGTCTTTGAGCGTGTCTCGATGACTACATATTATATGGAGTATATTTCTTTAATGTAACTGTTGTTATTTAGGTAGGTGCTTTAAAATAAAGTCGTATTTCGTTAGCGTTGGTGACTGTTTAGGGGTATTCCCGTCATTCAAGCTGGTTTCAGCTGCATTGATTGCTTCATTAATGCAGTTATACTCGCTGCACCTGATGCTAATTTATTGTGAGCGTCTGCAAGAAACGCTCCTCTAATTTATCCCTTCATTTTTGCAGAGCATGGAAGAGGAGAGTTCACGTTATAGCAAACGCCTGGTAAGTTTCTCATTCACTATTCAGCTGTTATGCTAATCAAATTGAGATCTAGGGAACATTTGTTTGTAGTTTTTAACCGAGCTGTAATGCGGTTATTCTGCCGATAGCTGGCGCTCTAGGCCTGACGTCACACCCGAGGGGTTTGTTGATAATACAGTGAACACGCCCAAGGGAAGAGACTGTCAAAACCTCATTCTCATATGTAAACTCCAATATCACAAAGCCTGTGCCCTACAGCAGTAAAATAATAAATATCTAACTTTTCTTCTTTTTTAAATATTTGATTTAAATGGGGATCCACACTTTCTAATGTTCGTTTGGCATAGAAGGCTCTATAATGGTGCATTTTAAAGATAGGAATGCATCTGTTCACATCAGTGTGTGTTGTAGTAAAATATTTATCAACTTCTGGTTGCCTAGCTTTATAAATGTGAATCAAGATAAATTTAGCAGAAACCTTTGCATTACTGTATTAAAGGCACACTATGTAAGATTTTTGGATTAACATATCACAACCACTAGAGCAATGTTATATGTTTTGTTGATTTGTGTACTTACATTATCCAGAAAGTTTAAATACAGAGAAATAATCCATTTTAACCAGGACACAGACTGTGTGTTTTATTAGACAGGTGAGCAACTGTTTGGATACATTCATCGACAGAAAACTAATCATTGTCTTATAGCTCAACACAGTTAGCCTTTTTGTTTAAATCTCATTTTCTTGATTTACGGCAAGTACCATATTTACCATGCTGGCTGTAGAGGTGAAGACGACAAATCAAGGCATCATCAATCTACAGTCTACGACTTTGTTTTGAATAAATGACCTCTAGTGGTGAAAAATTACATAGTGTGCCTTTAATCTTGAGTTTTGTTTTCTCAACCTCTTATTAATGTGTCATCTGTTTTCAGCGGACTGGCACACGGCGGCGTTACCAGGATGATGGTATTTCAGATGACGAGATTGAAGGAAAGAGGTCCTTTGACCTTGAAGAGAAACTCCATTGTGAACGATTCAACTCGGATCTGGTCAAAATTATGGATGGGAAAGGTGCATGTTAAACCTGTTTCGTTCCAGCACTGACTTGCATGCTGAGTTTTGGTTCCTCTTATCCAGGCTAACATGTATATTGCAAGGTTTTTCTTTGCCACTGCCATCTTTGAGTTTGGTTATGAGGCAGCATTTTCTGTAAAGCTGCTATGAAAAATTGCAATTTAAAAAAAGTCACTGATATGCAGCATTTTTGGAGATCAAAGTCAACCGTGTATGGTGTTCTCTGCAGACTTCACCCTGGAGTACATCCAACGGGAGGGACTCCGGGACCCTATTATCTTCAAGAAAGCAGATGGCCTTGGCCTAAAGTATGGCTCATTTCATCATGCCAGTTCTTACAGCTGTTTGCACCTCTTTATCATTTGAAACTCTTTATATTATCTGTTTTTGTAGGATGCCTGACCCTGACTTTAGTGTCAGTGATGTGAAATTGTTTGTGGGTAAGAAGTTCTTGATCCTCTTACACTTTAAACATTTTTATCATTAGTGACCGCTGCTAATATTCGCTCTCCTACTTGTATTCCGATAGGCAGTCGCAGAATGGTTGACGTGATGGATGTGACCACTCAAAAAGGCATTGAGATGTCAATGGGTCAGTGGAGGAGATACTACGAGACGCCGCCATCTGAGCGTGAAAAGCTGTATAATGTCATCAGCCTTGAGTTCAGTCACACAAAACTAGAGAATCTAGTTAAGAGACCTGCCTCGGTACGTGCACGCTCAAATAGTGGCCAACCAATATATAGTTCTTGCTTATTAATCTGTGCCAAAAACAGCTTTTGGAAGTGGTGGATATTGGCAAAAGTGAATGTGATATCAGCTAATAATGGGTTTTATTATTGTGGAGGGTTATGGAGGGCATAATTATGAATATGGGGTGTGTTGGGAAAAATTTTATTTTACTAAATTCTATTAGTAGTTGTATTTGCAAAAGTCATTTTTGGTTGAGCTCTACACAAACAAAAATGCCTTTGTGTCTGCGAAACAGTTTCTTTATGTGTTGTCTTGTGTTTTCATTAGGTTGATATGATTGACTGGGTGGACAACATGTGGCCACGTCATCTTAAAGAAAGACAGAGAGACTCCACCAATGCTATTATAGACATGCAGTACCCTAAAGTACAGAAGTAAGTTGTTTACTCATATAAGTAAGGGTTAATCCACGGCTAGCTGTGCATCAAACTATTTTTATAATGCACGACTTAGAGGCAAAGAACCACCCGAAGTGGAGTGCATTCAAGTCGTTTAATGCACTGCTAAACGTGTGTGTGTGTGTGTGTGCGTGCGTGCTTGTCAATGAAAGCAGCGCATTAATATAGAACAGCGATTAAACTGACTGGAACTACCTGTGCATTAAACTACACACCTTCCAGCCAATCAGAATCGAGTATTTAGATAGATCGTGGAATAATTTCATTAAACTGTTTTTGTTTTAACGCTAGGCCAACATGAACTTGATTTGTGAAGATTGTTCATATGTTTTGTGTGTGTGTTTTTCAGGTATTGTCTGATGAGTGTCGAGGGATGCTTCACAGATTTCCACATAGACTTTGGTGGCACATCAGTCTGGTATCACATCCTCAGGGGAGGGAAGGTGAGTGCTGTCTTAAAGGTTCAACACCATGTAGTGTGTGCTGACTGAGTTCAGATCAGAATGAAATACTAGGGTTGAAAAGTTTGGGGTTGGTCACGTGATCCATAAGAAATCATTCTAATTTGCTGCTCAAGAAACATTTTATAATTATCAATGTTAAACCATTATGCTGCATTTTTGTGGAAACCATTATGCAATTATTTCAGTTTTTTTTAAAGAATGTAAAGTTTTAAAGAACAGCGTTTATTTTAAATGGAAATCTTTTGTAATATCACAAATGTCTTAAATTTATTATCAATTTAATGTGTGACAGCTGAATAAAACTTTATTTTTTTACCCCAAAGTACTGACCCCAAAACTTTGAATGGTAGTGTAGCTGGAGATGTGAGCATCTTTTTCTTTCTCAGCTCTAATTGCGGTGGACTACTGTATGATTGTTTCGTATCAGCCTCTCCCTGTCAAATCCTCCTGTTTCCTGTAATCGCAGCATTTATAAACCTGTGTCCATCTATCTCTCTGGTATTTTGTAATTACCTCTCCCTATTGACCTTGTTATACTGTATCATCTCAGGTTTTCTGGCTGATCCCGCCCACACCTCAGAACCTGGAGCTCTATGAGAACTGGGTGTTGTCAGGGAAGCAAGGTGACATCTTTCTTGGCGATAAAGCCACAGCATGCCAACGGATTGAACTGAAGCAAGGCTACACATTCATGATCCCCTCAGGTACACTCATGTGGAATCTAATGATGCTTTAATTGCTTTAGCTAGGAAGCTCGCTGGGTTTTCTGGGAGTAAACCACTGTGTCTTTGTGTGTAGGGTGGATCCATGCAGTGTACACTCCAATGGATACTCTGGTGTTTGGGGGTAATTTTCTGCACAGCTTTAACATTCCCATGCAGCTCAACATTTACAACATTGAGGACCGCACACGGGTGAGCACTCGTACACAATCACACACTTGATTTACTCATTCCACCGATACCCATTTGTGAACTCTTTTCAACTGTCTATATGGTTTATTTGTACAGGTCCCTCCTAAGTTCCGCTACCCTTTCTACTTTGAGATGTGCTGGTATGTGTTGGAGCGTTACTTGTACTGTCTGACCAACACGTCTCACCTCACACCTGAGTTCCAGAAGCACTCGCTGGGCATTGGTCAGTACACATCCTTTTATATACTACTGTGAATGTCTACAAAAATACATCAATTATGGGTGCACAAAATTGCCAGTTTTGACGATTGTTCACAACATCAAAATATATTGATATCTGTAACCTAAGTTCCTCATGGGCAATGGTTAAAACAATGGTGCATTAGGTCGATACACGTGCTTGCCAAACCAATAGACCTGTACTGAATATTTTCGGGATTAATTGTTGTACCGTTACATCCCATCATCAAAGAAACTGTAATTAAACTGGCACATCTGTTTTGTGCTTCACAGGGCTGAAGAAGGAAGATGTAATCAAAGAAGGAGAATTGGATGATCAAGCAGGAAGTGAAGAGAAAGAGGAGGTGGAGGTGAAGGAGGAGCCTGAGGATGAGGCAGCACTCACTCCTCCCTCTCGTCCAGGGGTGAAAGTTCACTTGACACCCTTTGAGCTGGAGGGACTTTGGGAATTACTACATAAGTTGGAGGATTTGCCAGCACACAAGAAATGTGTTCCATCAGGCATCAGAAATGCTCCAGCACTGCTCAGTGACATACGGGTACGAACATAAACGCCATTTGGCCATAGTTATAATTTTTTTTTAAAGCACAAGCACATTGATTTTTTTTTTCTTCTTCTTCTTGCCCCAACAGAAGCTGCTAGAGGAACATGGAAATGATAATCCCAAATTGTCTTACACTGGAAAACCAATTGTCAAATGGCCCAAAAGAGTAAGTAAACCACTGTACTTACAGCACAGACCAGGAAGTTGAAGTTAAAAATGTCCTCTTCTGTCTGCAGCCCTCGTGGTATCAGCCACCGCCACCTCTGTCTCTGCTGTACCGCCCACGTGCTCCTGGTTCAGCCCCTGTGTTGCCGCCGGTTCCTCGGCCCGTGAAGCCGTCTTCCTCCATCTCAGCTCTGAGGCGCAGACGCGTGCGCTGCAAACGCTGCGAGGCCTGTCTGCGCACTGAGTGTGGCGACTGCAACTACTGTAGGGACATGAGGAAGTTTGGAGGACCCGGCAGACTCAAGAAGAGCTGTGTTCTCCGACAGTGTCTTGCAGTGAGTATCTGTGTTCAGTAGGGCCAGACTGGGACAAAATGTCAGGTTGGGAAATCTCACACTCATCCAGGGCATCCCATACACCCGTTTGGACAACCTTATGTTTTTTGTATGGCCATCACATACAAAAGTCCTTAGGTCCTTTTTCCCTGATATGTCTCTCCTGTGTGTGAATTTTAATTGTGCTAGTTTTCTTGTACCTATCACTTCTTCGCCTATACATTTATAATATAAAATAATAATAAGCTAGCTAAGCAGCAGGCCAAATCAGTCGCCAGGCCATTGGGAATTCTCCCAGTGCCTGCTGTTCACTGTTAATGTCATTTACTAATGGTACTGAAAATTATAGAAAAACTGGTTAAAGTTGAGCTTTCGACCATGACATTGAAACTACTGTGCAAAAATGTGGGGTCAGTAAGATATATATATATATATATATATATATATATATATATATATTTTATTATTATTTATCATTTAGTATTATTTTTTTTTATTTTTTTTGCCGTAACACATTAAATTGATCAAAAGTGACAGTAAATACATTTATAATGTTACAAAATATTTATATTTTAACTTTGTTAATCAAAGAATCCTGAAAAAATGATGCTAAGCAGCTGTTTTCAAAATGGATAAAAATAAGAAATGTTTCTTGAGCAGCAAATCAGCATTATAGAATGACTTCTGAAGGATAGGGTAATGATCCTTAAAATGTAGCTTTGCATCAAAGGAATAAATTACATTTTTAAATATAATAGAGTAGATGGTTATTTTAAATGATAATGTTTCACAATATTACTTTTTTACCGTTTTCTTTTTTTAATTTAATTTTTATCATAATGCAGCCTTAAGAGACTTTCAAATACATAAAAACGTCTTACCAACCCCAAACCTCTCAGTGGTAATGTGTATATAATTGTGCAGAGTCAATTATAATTACAATTCAACAAAAGTTGTTTGTTGAATCTCACACTTGTGTTTTGTTTCTAGCCGGCGCTACCTCTTACTGCAGTATGTGCCATATGTAAGGAAGGCTATCAAGAGTCTGAAGACTCTGAGTCCGTCCAGACGCTCATGGAATGCTCCGAATGCGCTCAGATCACTCATCCAGAATGTATAAAGGTACATGTGTATCCCACATCTCACTTTTTATGGAATTAGCTGTTATATGTGTACATTTATCTATAATGCCACATGTATATTGCAGGTACCCAGTGAGGGCGTTATCAATAAGGACCTTCCCAGTTGTTGGGAGTGTCCAAAATGTGTCCAGGGCAAGAAAACAGAGGTATTCTTTCTGCTTTTGGCAGCTGTCCTTTTTAAAACAAGTCATTTAGTTTTAACAGGCTTTTACTTGAGTGACTTTACAGATGATAATTAGATCTGAAGACTAATTTGATAATGATTGTGTGTTTTATTGGAATTAGTCTTCCAGTAGTAGTGAGGAGGAGACGGATAGCAGTGTGTCCAACGGCGGTCGCTTGTCTGGTCCTCCGGCTAAGCGAGCATACAGAGAAGGGATTGGGGTTGGGGGCTTGCGTATAGGGCGCAGAGGTCGCCCGCCCCTCTCCCCATCCTCCCTGGCTCTGACCCGCTCCAGACGGCAGCCGCCCCCGTCCCAGAGACTCCTGCTGCAGCACCAGCAGAACAGGAGGAGAGCAGGGGCGCTGGAGTTACAGCTCAGGAAAAGAGTAAGTGTACACATGTTTTACAGATATAACGTAAAGTTGCTTTCAATTCATCGGACAACAGTTATTGTCAGAAGTTGGGTCAGTAAGATCTTTTTAATGTTTTTGAAAGAAGTCATCAAGACTGCATTTGTCATAAAAAAAAAACAGTAATATTGTGAGACATTACAACTTATATACTAATAATATATTACAACTAATATATTTTAAAATGTAATATATTCCTGTGATCAAAGCTGAATTTTCAGCATCATCGGTGTCACGTGATACTTCAGAAATCATTCTAATATGTTGATTTATTTGATATTCAAGAAACGTTTCTTATTATTATCAAGGTTGGGAACAGTTGAGATTTTTGTGAAAAATAAATGCCAAAGGACTTTGGTTGGTCTAAGTGGGTGGTTCTTGGCTAAAATAAGCTACAAACGTCTGACTACATCAGTCCAATGTAATGCTGCATGTCTGATTTCATGCTTTCTGTTGCAGATCAAATTGGAAAGGAACAAAATCCTCCAGTCGGTGAGTGTTTTGAGTCTATAACATCTGCTTCCCTCATCGCAGCGCATCTCTAATCATGCTTTTACCATTCTCACATGCTCTCTCTGTCACTCTCGGCTGTGCTTTCGTTCTCTCTACTTCTGTCTGTCTCTCAGACCCCTTCGTCTGTCTCTCTTTCCCCAAAGCTTCTACGTCAGCGGAGTCTGGAGAGAGGGGGTGTAGTCCGAGCAGGGCCCGGCCGGGGCGTTTCCCGTGGCCGGGGGACATCCTCCTGTCGTGGGAGAGGGGTACGACTACGCGGCGGGGGCAGAGGTGGGGGTCTGAGAGAGAGAATGGAGACGGAGGGAGAAAGAGATGATTCTGTGGAAGAAGAACAGGAGGAGAGGAAAGAGAATGGACAGTATAATGGTAAAGAGAACCGTCCTCAGAGACGAGGCGTTAAAGCAGGCGAAGACGAGAACGGAGACGGTCATCGGAACGGAGAGAGCGAGGGGAGCAGTGAGGGAGGTGAGCCGACTCCATCTGACACGTCTGTGGTGCTAAATGATGATGTCAGAGGCCAGGGGTCCTGCGTCACTGTCACGTTACAGCCATCGAGAGGTCGGCGCGACCCTAGCACTATTGTTCCCAAATTGGAAGCCAACTTGTCTTCTAGAAGCCTTCCGCAAAACCACAAAGCCCTGCTCCGTCCCCCATTGCGAAACGGCGCCACACGCTCAGACAGTCCTCATTCGCCTGCGGACAGATTGCACCTAAACAAATCGCCACTTTCATCATCACACACTCTGACGAGGAGCGCATCCAAACACTCACACGCGGTGCGGATTCTCAGATCAAACGTCAAAGGCTCCAATCACCGGCTAGCCCGAGAGAGAATTGGGACAAAAACTCGGTCGGAAAGGGCAAAGTCCTCTGTCTCCTGTCCAAGCTCCACCTTACGGCCCTCGCCGGAGCAGAACGGAGGGGGGAACGAGCCAGGCTGGGAGAGAGAGGTTTGGGTGTCCGTCTTCCGCTATTTGACTCGTGCAGAGCTGTGCGTTTGCATGGCGGTTTGCAAGAGTTGGTACAAATGGTGAGTGCACAGTTAACAACACGCATGTTACAAAATCTAGTGAGCTACCTTGTTGTTTACTGTCTGCCTGGGTAGCTTCCTTCTGAAACCGCATAGCAACTGAAGTGAAAATGATTTTTCGGGTTTCCTAATTCTAAAAATGTAGAAGTTTGTTGTTGTTGTTGTTAAAAGCTCCAGGTTTGCTGTGCAGTTTGATTAATAATAATGATATATATATATTTTTAACTCATTACTAAATTAAAAATATTAAAGAAATATAACTATTGAAAATAAAAATATTACTATTGTAAAATGTTCAGTGTAAAATAAAACATTTTGTATTTAAGAAAAAAATCAAGTGCTTCTCATCACGTTTGGGAAGATTGTTGATACACAATCTGCTCTGAGACACGTGTAGCTGAAGTGAAAAACACGGCCCATAGAATTTTTTTTTTGCAGCCCTACAAATAGTGCTGTGTAAAATTGATTTCAATAGGGTTTGGAGTTTCCACATATCTCTCGTTTTGTCAGCCAAGAGAGGGCTTAGATTTTTGTGGCCGTGCATTCTGGGATTACCTTCATCATGAAGTATATACTCTGCTACATAGTTTCTCGAATGATGCCTTTAAATGTTTCCTATGGAGGCAGCTCAATATACTTCAGAACAAAGCAAAGGTGTGTTTATTTGAATACTGTGGTGTTGTCATAGGGGCTGTGACAAGCGTTTATGGACGCGGATCAGTCTGAGCCGATGCCGCTCTATAAGTCCACAGGCCCTCACGGGCATCATCAAACGACAGCCGGTCACACTGGACCTCTCTTGGGCCAACATCTCCAAGAAGCAACTCAGCTGGCTCATCAACCGCCTGCCAGGTGTGTGTTCGCTCATTACCACTGCGTCGGTTTTAACACACAGCACTATATGACATGACTTACAGCCCGCTCTCTCACAGGCCTTAAAGATCTGGTGCTATCAGGGTGTAATTGGTCATCAGTCTCAGCACTGAGCTCTCCAAGCTGTCCTTTACTGCGCTCTTTAGACCTGCGCTGGGCAGACGGCGTCAAGGACACTCAAATCAGGGATCTGCTCAACCCACCAGGTAATGACTCATTTATTCTTTACGGTTTCTCGGATCACTTTAAATTAGGGGTGTGTGATTATTGTCAAATTATCTCTTATGTAGTATTTTTTTTTAGATTACTATAATTAGTGGAGTGCATTTTTGTGCTGGAAAAAATCATTTTCCACTGAGTCACTATTTGATTTGTCCCTTTAAACTGATTTCAAGGGAATTTTTACATTTATAATTCAACCTTAGACATATGCATCATCTTTTGTCATTGATACATTTCATGAATAAATTACCAATCAAATTAAAAGCAGTATCATCAACCATTCTTTGCACTACAGAAGCCGCATCTGAAGGGACATTTGGATGTATTTACAGTTTGATGCAACTTGTCTTGTATCTTTTTTTAAATTGAATATTTAATTATGAATTGGTTTTAAAAGAATGAAACCATACTTTAAGTGTGAAAGTTAAAATGCCAGTAAGTGGCGCGAGTCACTATCTTAATGAGTTGAGTCTTTGGCATTCATTCATAAGATTCATTCAAACTGCTAATTCGTTCAGTCATTGATTCATTCATTAAACTGATTCATTCATTAAACTGATTCATTCATTAAACTGATTCATTCATTAAACTGATTCATTCATTAAACTGATTCATTCAGTAAAGAAAAGCTGCTGTGGTGCTCAGACTCAAACCAGATCTGCAGTGGATTCATTTGGAAAGCAAAAACAGAAAATATTGACAAAATTGTGTGTAAAATGTAACTCGCAATGACAACTGTTTTATAAAATGAATGTGACATTTGCAGTCATACTGATATTTAAGTAAAACAGCATTCTTGCTTGTCGTGTATTATTGCTTAATTATATAATTTGATATGAATAAAAGACAACTCGTAGGGAAAAATAACCCCTTATATCTTGAATTGTATGATCATTTATCTGCATTAAAATAGGCTTTTGCAACATGAGACGCTCAATGTCAGCTTGGACATTTAAAACAAGAATTTCGATATTATCTTAGACACAGGTTTCAAGTAGAGGTGTGCTCTCTATATATCTATATATATATATATATATATATATATATATATATATATATATATATATATATATATATATATATATATATATATATATATATATATATATATATATATATATATATATATATATATATATATATATATATATATATATATATATATATATATATATTCTCGTGTGTGTCTGTAGGCAGTGATAACCGCTCCCAGATGAAGAACATGCAGTGTTTGTGGCTGTGTGGTCTGGAGGTGACTGAAGCCACACTGAGGCTGATCATCAGACACATGCCTCTTCTCACACGCCTGGAGCTCTCCCATTGTCCCATCACAGATGGTGCTCTCAACCTCCTCAGCGCAGTGGGCTCCTCCACACGCAACACACTCACACACCTCAACTTAGCAGGTGAGCAAGCGCACACCAAACCTGCTTCCAACTTAGTGACGTTAAGCAAAACTAATTTGTTCCCTGTCTGACGTCCTCCTCAGGTTGCAGCCGCCTGACAGACCGATGTCTGTTGTTCCTGCGCCGCTTGTCCTGTCTCTCCGTACTGGACCTTCGCGACTGCAAAGGGGTCTCGCGGCAGGCGTGCGAAAGCTTCATCTCCGAGCTGTCTGTCAATGCCCTATACTGCCTATCAGATGACAAGCTCATCCAGAGGATATCGTGAAAGCTGCCCTTCTCAGGGAGAGAGAGAGACTTTGTGAATATTTGTGTGACTGAGAAGGAACGCAGGGTGCGTGTGCGTGACCGGTTCTGTAGGTCTGTAGGGGGTTCTGTTTGACAGATGTATATCGGCTTAGGAGGGAGGAGCTCAAAGCATCCAGGGTGGGCTTATGTATAAATGTGTCTGGGTGAGGAGTATCCTTTTTGTAGTTAACTATTTCCCTTTGTTCTGTGTACACACAAACACACTGCAATTGGCAATCAGATCGGTTCTCAGGCCTGTCATGCCATGGGCTCTTCTATTAAAGAGATCAACAGGTGCTATTCCTCTACAGTTTGTTTTCTATTTCTGAGCAGCTTACTGTCTGCTACTTCTCTGATCCATTGTCACCTAGACCGATTCATTTATCCTTAGTAGTGTGGAGGCTCGCATTTCGTTTCCTTTTCACTCATCCCCTTACTTTAAACGTCATTTTACTTGAGGAATCCCTTTCTGTTCTTAATTCCTCTCCCTCCTTAATACCTGAGAGTATAGAGATATATAAATATATAAGCACCCTTGTGTAAATGTATTCCTCTCCTGTAGTAAGACAGAAAAAAAAAATCTGTAGCATTATAATTATTTTGAGAAACTTTTTCACTTTTTTTTTCTTTTTCAAGAAAATAAAAAAAAAAGAGAAAAATGCAAGCTTGAGTTGATTTAAATAAATGAAGATGCTGACTTCTGAAGTTTTGTTAAATGTTTACATAATTTTCTTAGTTAATAAATTTAATAAATATTGTGTTATTGGTTTCTAGTTGACTTAAAATACTGGATATGTTAATATGGTAGATTCATTTGATCCTGTCAATCTCAGACTATAAATTCAACTCACCCCTGTCTCATGCTGATAGGTTAAAGGTTTAGTACATTTTATATATTTTTTTGTTCTCAGAAGGGTTTATGAATTCAGTACATCCGTATCTGATGCAGTCTGATCTCATGGAGTTTATAAAAGCGGCAGCATGACATTGATTCTGTCTGGTCCTCCTAAATGACTTCATACATTCAGATGGAGAAATTCAGTCCATGCTTTACTGATGTTATTTGATCTCTGAGAAATATGTTTCTGATGCTGTCTGATCTCAGACAAGTTTATAAATTCAGATCGATATGCTTTCGGATGTTAGATGAGCATAAATCCAGCTCAGGGTGCTGCAATTTTAAACGAGTATAAATTCAGTTTAAGGTGCAGTCTGATGAATTTGCTAAATCCATCTGATGTTATTTGTTTGTAAATAAATTAATCTGAGATCATAGGACACCTCGGGCTGAATTTGTGGTCTGGTTAAAAAAAAAAAAAAGTGTGTCCATGATCTCAGACGAGTTTATAGATATTGGTCATGATGCAGTCTGATTTCAGATAAGTTTAATATTCAGCATGTGATGTCATCTGATCTCAGGTGAGTTTATATATTCTGCACATGCTGCTGTCTGATCTCAGATGAGTCTCCATGCTGAAACAAGGCGCATGAGGAGGGTATCAGCACAGCCGAGCCTGCATCCGATGCATTTTTCACATGGACATGGGTGGAAATTAGGCCTCCGCTTGTGGTCTGCGCTGGTTTATCTGCATTTTCCCACCAGGTCATTACAGCCCGACAGGAATATAATGGAAACAAGTCATTTTCTCTATCGGTGGACAGTGAGAACATCATGTGTCAGCGATCTCTACCAGCACTAGCCTGATGATGAGGATGAGGATGAGGGGAAGCTATCTGCTAACTCAAGGATGCTTTACTCCAAATAAACCTCCAACTCATCCATGCTCTCGAGTTTACCTCATTTAACGGAACGCCGCTTATTTTTACCGACCAATTTGCAATCGTTTTAGCCTTGAAGGGGATATTTTATAAAGACTCGCAGATATTTTGACGTAGCTTCGCTAGCTAAGCAGCTGTTTGCTTAACTGTCAGAGGATATTTTCAGCAAACGGGAGGGATTTACAGCAAAATAACACACGAATCAGTCCGGTAAAGAGTGTAAATGAGACATCTGGAGTCCTGAGGGAATTAATTCACAGAGCAGATTAAACGACACATCTTATCAAATGAAATAAACGGTCGGTAAATAAACGCTTGTGTTGTTTAACTGTTAACGTTAGATGCAAAGGTGGCCGCTGACCAAACATTTTCTAAAAGACTATTCGGCGGCCAAAAATAAATAAATACAATTTAACAACTTAAAATAAAATATAGAAAACTTAAGTCCAACATCACTGAAATGGCTGAAGAGGCGTTTCCTTTACATTATCTGGTGTGGAACAATCAATATCAAGAACTGGATCGAGAGCTTCAGGAAAAGCAGGTGCATGGAGTAGTTTAAACTATTTATTATTTTAAATCATGGGCTTTCTCCTATGTTAATATGTTTGTATTGTTCTTTAATGTGTGTGTTGCAGCATGAGATGCAGCGGCTGGATGCGCGCGGGCGCACGCCGCTCGAGCTGTCAGTGTGTCTCGGGCACCTGGAGTCCACGCGCGTCCTGCTGAGACACAACGCGGATCCCACACACAGCAGCACACAGGGTTGGACAGGTACAACCTTTCCATCAACTATTTTAACCACTTACAGGAGCCATTCTAGGATTTCAATATTAGTGGGATGAGAGCCCCCAATGAGAGTATGATCAAATAAAATAAAGATTTTTACACTTTGTTTGTATACCAGGTTAGGCATGATGAACAATAGGCCTACAGTAGGTTCTACACGACCACCTATCAGGTCAATCCCTGAATATTTTATTAATTTCTAATAATTTTATTTTTTTTTGCAGTAAAATTAACTTTAAAGAAGATTTACATTTATCATTTTCATTCATTGAGAGTGGAGGATTCCTGTCACCTGGTGGAAAACAAACACTTAACATGCAAATTACATGAAATGACCACTAAAACCAGTAGACAGCAGCAGAGGAACACTCATTAGCTAATTTGCCATTTCCACTCCCTTTTATAGTTCTTTTGTTTACGTATTTTGCTTTTGATTTATTATAAAATGAATATTATATCAAACCAATAACTGGCGGTTGTTGTCAAGCACATCATTGTTTGTTATGCCAAGGCTGAGTTACCGACTCTGGTTATGAGGAGAAGTTTAAATTTGGTAATGTTTAATTTAATTCCAATCCAGCTGTAGTTTTTATATAATAACTCCTTATTTGTCTCTCAATTTATCCACTTCAAACGTACACTCTAATCTTTGCTCAAAAAATAAGTATAATCCTTCTCTTCCTTGAAATAATTACAAAAATGTTTAAAGTTGTCTATGGCTATACTTCCATCATAAATTAATTTAAGGTTGTAGGTTTAAAAAGACTGTGCTTTATCTCTTGCTAAGTTGTTGCTGTGATTTCAGATTGTATTGTAATATCTCAATCAGTTTTTAACCTGGCTAAATAAAGGAAAATTAAATAAAAAAATAAATAAACAAAAACTAACATGAGGACATATGTTTAAAACTGTATTTAACCGCTTTTAAGGATTTTTATGAACCATAAATATTAGAAACAAAATTGTAACTATTACCGGTATTATTAATCTTTTAAATGTAAATAGAAGCATTGTGGAAAAGCACTTCTTCTGTGTGCTTACCTGAAGCTCAAACAGTAAAGCATGGCGCTAGCAACCGCTAGATCATGGGTTCAATTCTCAATTAACTGAACATGCATGAATGAACTGATAAAAATAGCCTTCAATGCAGTGTAGGTTTCTTAAAATAGTTTTTATTTCGGGTCTGTGCAGCTGCCTAATAAATAATGCGGGTCAAATTGACCTGCAAACATCAATCGTAACTCCCTATTCACGTCCATTATATGAAAAAGAGCTGCCGTCTCATTCTGGAGAATATCTTTTCTTATTCCTCAGAAGAGACAAAAACAGGTCTGAAATCACGCAGAGGTCAATATTAGCAATTAAGTGTGTAATTTGTAATTTTGCTTTCCCTAAACGTTCCCAACATGAGCATCTTTAGTGTATCTCAGGGGTGTGTTGGATTCTGTGTGCAGTTTTGCAGGAAGCAGTGAGCACTGGAGACCCTGAGCTGGTGCAGCTGGTCCTTCAGTACAGAGACTTCAGAAGAGCCACGGAGAGACTGGCTGGTATTCCTGAGCTTCTGAGCAAACTCAGACAGGTGATGCACATGCACACATACTGCCTGATCGACCAAGTAACAAAGTAATAACTCAAACGAATTATACAACTGCTATAAGCAAATCCAACCTTTATTGCAAATTGCAGCTGCAGGATTGTTCGATATATATCGATATATAAAGTTGGATATACGTGTATATAGCAATATATAACAAATCTCATCTGCTTGATTGCTTGTATTGTTGCAAAATGTAACAGTATTATCACCCAGTTATAATCTGCTAAATGCGACAAGGCATTGAAATATCATAATCATTAACATGATTTTCTGTACTTTCTTGTACCGATCAAGTACAATGTTGTTTTGAATCAACGTCCTCTCTCAGAGAGCATTCCCGCTTGTTGTCTTTTCGTGCAGGCACGAGATTTCTACGTGGAGATGAAATGGGAATTCACTAGCTGGGGTAAGTTAAAGCTAAAATGTTGGGAAAGACCCAGAACCTCGTACTCTTTCCCTGTAGATCACCACTGTCCTAGATTTTCAGCACTTTTTCAGCACCACATACGTGGACAGCTCCTGTGATCAATTGCTCCTGACAGTCAGTTGTCATTCTCTTTCAATTGCTCAGTTCCTCTAGTGTCGAAAGTTTGTCCAAGCGATGTGTATCGTGTATGGAAAAGCGGTTCATGTTTGCGGGTCGACACCACTTTGTTGGGCTTTGAGCACATGACCTGGCTTAAGGGCCGACGCAGCTACATCTTTAAAGGTGGAGGTGAGTCTTTAAAGAGGCCATATTAAGTTTTGATGTTGTTTTTGGGGTTTACTAGAATAGGTTGAATGTTTAAAAAAAATACATTATTTTCACATATTTTACATTGTTGCAGCACCTCTCTTCCCAGTCTGTCAGTAACGCTCTGTTTCGTTTCTGTCTCTGTGAACCCCTCCTTCTGAAAAGCTGGATCAGTGTGTTGTGATTGGTCAGCCGCTTCAAACGTGTTTTGGAAATGTCACTCCTCTTACCATAACCACGGGTTTCAACACTATTAACTCAACTCAACCACCCCTTTATTTTGCATGTGCCTTGGGTGGGAATTATTTAAATGAGGAATATAGTGACGTGTTCGTTCCTGGAAGAAAACTCAAGACCACAATCGAGGCGTTTCAGGGAGTCCAGAAACATTGTGCACTGATATAGAGAATAACTCCCTTTGGATTGACTTTGTAACTTTGCAACATTACACACAAAGAAAGTTGAAAATGTAACAAAGCTTAATAGGTCCTCTTCAAGTGGCTTGTGTATTTTGCAGAGAGTGGGGCAATGGTGATGGAGGTGGACCACGAGAAGCAGGTGGTGTACACAGAACCACTGTCTCTGTCTCCGCGCGACACTCCCTCACTGCTCGCCGCCATGATGCCCTCGCAGGAGAACACGGCCCAGAGACTCACCTCTCCTATAGTGTCCACTCATCTCAACACACGCAACGTTGCCTTTGAGAGGTACAGGAAGAGTGTTCCCACAGATATGAATTACTGATTCATACTAATTCTCTGTTCTGTGCTGTACTGTAGAAATAAGTCTGGGATTTGGGGATGGCGCTCAGAGAAGACAGAGGTTGTAAGTGGATATGAATCAAAGGTGGGTCTAATTTCTACTTTAAGAGGTATTTAAATGTGCAGTAAACGATTTCTGAGAAACATTTGAAATTGACACCCAAACAAACAAAGCCCTCCCTTTATTGCTCCACCCCTCAAATAACAAACAGCACGCTATGCAACATACAGCTTGAGTAAGTATGGGTGAATCAGCTGTGATTCAACAACAACAGCACATCCTAGTTGCTATGAAACATAGCAAAAAACAATGTTACTCACGTATACAGCAGAAACAACTCAACCTCGGCGCCCTTTTCTAATATTAACACGGGTCCTAAAACTATTGCCTGATCGTAACCCTTCATCTATCAGTTATATTCATCTGAGCTTTTTTTGTAATGTCTCTGTCATCTCTCTTTCTACAGTCTTGCTCAATCTCTCCTCCGCCATCATGAGTGGACACGCCCACTACTGCTGATTGGCTATAAGTGTGTTGTGCTCTGTGGATCGGTCTGTTTTTTTAATCCTGTTCGTACAGCCAGGACTATGTACAAACACAATACTTTTGTTCAGCGCACACACAGCAAAAACTGTTTGTTTAGGTGTTGATTTAATTTTCAACTGCGTTTCTAAGAAATTGCTAACTGCACCTTTAACTCTGAGTCCAGCTGAAAACACATGTGCTCGGGGACTAAATGGGCTCCATAATTGCTTTTTATAATGACATAATTGTAGGTTTACAGTGCCTGTAATGTGGAGTTAGTGACACGTTCTCGGACTGAACACCTTTCTGATCAGGACAAGTGTAGGAGTAAAGGTACATAAACACATACAGACAGAAAAATGCTGCTGACAGTCAATTTAACTAATAAATATACAGTCTGAGACTTTTGTACGGTCACCTTCTACACACTCCTGGCCTCCTCTGTGCTTTCAGGATCTAGGACTCCTCTACAGTCGTTCCTCGGTATTGCTGAGCAGCACGTCTCTAGTACTGGGGTGAGTGTGATCAGTGGTCACTTGCATATCAGTTTGTTTTTTATAAAAATTTTCAATATATTTATGTTTTTTTAACTATTATTAGATTTTTTTTTTAAATACTCTCAACTATATTTAAAAATATAAAGTAATAATATAGTTAGGAATTAAATTAACAAAATAATTAAAAAAAATAATAATAATCTGTGTTTCACTTATGATGTTCTTCCTCCCTTTTTTTCCTTTTCTATTTATTTGTTTTGAATAATACATGTAATGCCAAATATGATTAAAATCATTAAAAAATAACCACAAACATATTTAAAAAAAAAAAAAACAATAAACATATAAACTACCATTAAAAATGTTGGGGTTAGTGCGATAATAAAAAGAAAGAAATGAATACTTTTATTCAGCAGGGATGCATAAACTGATCAAAAGTAAAAACATTTATAATGTTCCAAAAGATTTCTATTTCAAACTGATGCTGTTCTTTAAAAACTTCCAATTCATCAAAGAATCTTGAAAAAAATGTATCACAAAACTGTGCAGCACAACTTGTTTTCAGCATTGATAATAATAAGAAATGTATCTCGAGCAGCAAATCATCGCAGTAGAATGATTTCTGAAAGATCATGTGACACTGAAGACTGGAGTAATGATGCTTAAAATTCAGCTTTGATCACAGGAAAAAAATTATATTTTAAAATATATAATATTACGATAGAAAACGCTTATTTTAAATTGTAATAATATTTCATACTGTTTTTACTTTATTTTTCATCAAATAAATGCAGGTGAGCATAAGAGACCTTTAAAAAAAAAAAAAAAAAAATTGTACCAGCCCCAAACTTGTGAACACTGATTCATTTGTATATTGTGTTTGTAGAGTCAGGTTTCTCAGTGCGCCAGTCCCCATAACCCAACAGCTATCACAGCAGAGGAGTACTTCGATGCAGAGTTTAATCTGAACGGCAGAGATATTGGGCGGCCCATTGAGCTTACCAGCAAAGTGCAGAGGTAACTCCAAAGTGCCATGATTGAACAGTGTTTGTACGTGAATTATGAATATGTGGTTTGTCTCTATACCTCTGTCTTTCTCTCTCAGGTTTAAAGCCACTCTGTGGTTGAGTGAAGCTCATCCTCTCTCGCTGGCTGAGCAGGTGACGCCCATCATTGACCTCATGGCCATATCTAACGCCCACTTTGCCAAGCTGCGTGATTTCATCACCCTACGCCTACCACCTGGCTTTCCTGTAAAGATAGGTGAGAAGAAGAGATGCATCCAGTTGATTTTCCATTTTATATTCTTAAATTCAACATGATTTCTTAAAGGTGCCCTAGAATGTGAAATTGAATTTATTTTGGCATAGTTAAATAACAAGAGTTCATTACATGGACATGCCATACAGTGAGTCTCAAACACCATTGTTTTCTCCTTCTTACTTAAATCTCGTTTTTGAAAAACACCCCTGAAAAATAGGCGAATCTCCACATAACACTGACTGTGACGCAACAGTCGGGATCATTAATATGTACGACTCAAAAAATTTGCATATGCCAGCCCATGTTCAATGACAGGCGGAACTGCGCAGCCGAAGCACGGCAGTTGTTCAGTGTTTGGATGTACAAATGAACACAAAGGTATTTAGTTCCTTCATCCGAAATATTTTCTCAAAGAATAGCCTGTTTTACTCAGAAACACACCAAAAATGGTTGCCAATGCAAATTTAAAGTGCCCCATTACGCAGTGTGTAATAGCTGTTTGTGAATGTAAAAGTTCTTAAAGTTTCAAAGTGCAGATAAATGGAGTTATTGTCTCTAAAAAGAAAGAAGCGATTTTGAACTGCTTGAAACTAGTCGCCAATAATTCCAGTCTTACTTACTTTTCTAATTATTTATTTGTATAATACCAGCCAACGGTCTTCATTGGCTGCCTGCAAACAAAGTTTGCTTTGACCCTCAAACACTGTAGTTGTGTAGACCAATCATAACAGACTGGGTCATCTGACCAATCAGAGCAGAGTAGACCAATCACAACAGACTGAAAAAAGGGCTTTATTGAGACTGAATGCTTTATCGAACCATTTCAGACACTGTGAGAAAAGAGGTGATGCTACACTGTATATTATGAGAAAATGAAAGTGTTTTTTGACCTTGCATGCATGTAAACCTATTGTAGGAGACTTTGTAATTGACTTTAATCATGTCCTCACTCTTAGAAATTCCTCTCTTCCACGTGTTGAATGCTCGAGTGACATTCAGCAATCTTTGTGGCTGTGATGAGCCGGTCAGTTCTGTGACTGTACAATCTCCACAAGGAGCCACAGAGGCTGGTATGCATCTCTTCTGTTCAGGTCCAAAGATCCTCTGGCTGTAACTGTGCTGGTTATTCACCGTCACATCACTGCTTTCAGGTCAGACTCCTCCTCCTCTGCAGTGTGAAGTAGACCCGTCTGTGTTTGAGCCTCCCCCAGAATACACCACACTTGGACCAGGCCGCAGTGAACCAATGAGAGATGAGGATGATAATTTACTGCAGTTCGCCATACAGCAGAGCCTGCTGGACGCGGGAACAGAGAGTGACCAGGTATTGGCATCTATCAGATGGGATGTCCATGAACCAGCATTCAGACTGTCTGATGTATATTGGACTTTCTTGATCTGGCAAACTCTATTCTGATTGGCTGGCTACTCTCAACTTCTCAAAGTCTGTGCACTTTTTTATCAGTCTGCCTGGAAACAAGATTGTTGTTGTTTATTTCTGATTTTGAGAGAGAAGGAATCACTGGATTAGATTTTTTTTTGTTTTTTTTTGCATCAAATCTTTCAATTAATGTAGATATTCAAAATACCCAGAAATAGAACTGTATTTTCCAGTTTATGTCTGTTTGTAACAATGTAACATGTAACAATACATGTTATTTTTGTGGCCAAAATAAAGTCGAATTTAGGTAAATTACTGTAAAGCTGCTCATAAACCTACATTATTGTAATATATAGAGCTCTGTTCCCAAACCTTGTGATCTAGACAGTAATTTAAGGCAGTGCAGGTTCCTGAAACAAAGCCTTTGCCAAAAAGCTTTCTGCAATTTTATTCTGCAAATTTATGCTAATATATTTTATGGCCAAAATATAATTTTATTATATATATATTTATTTTGTGTTTAGTTTGTTTTGTTTTTTTTGTTGCACTTTCATTTAACATCCAAGTGAAAATGTAGTACTTTATTTCATTCTATTTTCACAGGTGTGAGATTTTTTGTTTTTTATATGTCCCTATAACCTTGGAATTATCTAGCTATGGTTTCTGTTACTTTCATGCAAAAACAAAACATGCCATGATTAGTAACTATAGATATCTGGACAGTAACTTTTTTGGACAGAAACCAAGGTGTTACCATAAACCAGCCACCATAACAAATTATAGAATTATCTCGCGATTCATTTATTTAACCACCATCTGATTTTTTGTGTGTGTGCTGTAACCAAGAATGCAACCACAGATGCAACCTGTTCAGGACATTGTTTGTCGTTATTCATTTAATTGAACCATTCATGTGCACAACGAACATGTTTGCAATGCTCGGTGCGGCAAACATCATGTTAATGCAACGGGAACAGATCCAACTAGATGCTGAAATCAACACTTTTCATGATTAAGTAGTTCTAGAAGCCAGAATATTAATCATGATTAGTCAATACTAAACAATTAGCAGACATCAACTTTTCATTACCCCCTCCACTGCTTTCCACCCACTCCCTCATTTTTTTTCCTTTTCCTGTGTGTTTCTGTAGGTGACCATATGGGAGGCTCTCACTAACACTCGACCATCTTCTCAGCCTCCGCTTTATGAGGAGGACTCTCAGCTTGAGAGGTGTGTGGATCAACAACAGAGTGTGAGGATGTGCATATCAGTTGTTCATCTGCTTTGAAATGTGTCTCTGATAGGGCGATTCAGGAATCTCTGTCTTTGTCACTGGTTGGGGGGGAGAGCGGAGAGTCAGATCCCGGCCTGCCGTTATCCCCATCCGATCCCTCCCTCAACTCACCCCCGTGTTACAGCTCACTGGCCGAGCCTCGAGCGCCGGGAGCGTTTGCCGTGGCCACCAGTTTTGATGAACAGCTACGCATCGCAATGGAGCTTTCATGCAGAGAACAAGAGGAGTTAGACAGGTATGAATGATGAAGGAGCGGAAATGACAGAATCCATAGACGTAAGCTCTTTTCCCAAACCTACTGAGGGTTTCAATATGAGGTCGAATCGCTTTGCCGATTAATCTGCACCGATAACCGATTGTTCCAGCATCGTTCCATCCATACCGATAGTTTTTCCGGGTTGCGGCTGAGAAGCGTGCAGTACGAGAATGCCATCTAGAGGCGAAATAAAAAACTACCACCGACACTTTGTGGAGTTTGTTTTGACACGCGAGACTGCACAGATCGGGACACTTCAGGTGTAGTTTTCACTGTTTTTAGTTGAAAACTGTGTCGTTTAAACGGCCCCCTTTAATGTGAGCGATTGTCCACTTACCACACCATCTCATGAGTTCAATAGAGAATAAACGTAACTATTCAAATTAATATAAAGCGTGAAATGGTTTGTTTCTCCTCATTTGTATCAGCCAATAACATTCCTCTTTTTGTTCCCTAAAGGAAGTGGAGGGAAGAGGAGGATGAGCTGGAGAGGATACTACAGCTGTCTCTCACAGAGAAGTAACTGTAGAAATGCTAGATGTGGGTTTAAAGGAGTAATTTATTGGTTGTGTTTTTTTCTGCATTGTTAAATTATTATTCTTATAGATTCATCACTCTTTATTTCTTTTCCAAAATAATAAAGATGGGATAGCAAGAGGAATTGGAGAGCGTGTGTGTGCGTGCGTGTGCGTGCGCGTGTGTGTGTGTGTGTGTCAAGACTGAAACAATTCATAAGAGATGATAAAACATGGCATGAAAATGTGATTGATTTCCTCTCAGTTCCACTGTCTTTTGAGTGATACCAGGTCAACTTCATTGTATAATGATACAGATGAAAATGTGAATATAAATTATGAATATTGATGACTATGATAATGCATAAAGGTACTGAAAATACTATTGCGTACAATAATGAGTTTACGTATGGTGGATGATAATAACATGAAAGTATAAGTATTAAATGTTGCTCAAACACTTTCACAACAATGACTTCTGTTATGATGTTTTTGTGTGCATGGCGAAGCGACCATCTAAGTCGAAGATGTATAGACTAAGGAACTCACTGAAGCACTTCAAATATATTAGTATCAAGGATGTGAAGGGTGTCGGGTAGCCTTAGGCTTCAGGAAAGCTGCTGTCCACACAGATCTGCGATTTACATGCGCCAGAGTTCCAGTGTTTCTATTATTAATCTTATACTGCTGTCATTTTGTTATGTAAGAACTGAATCATCCATTATATCTGCAGGTAGTTCAGGTTCAGCAAACTTTCAAGTGGGTTGTTTTTAATTATAATGCTAAAAAAAAATCAGTTTCTATCTATGTTGCAAAAACATGTTTGTAGGAGACTGTTTGTATTTAAATTGGCGTATTCTTAAGCGTCTATGATTGGATCATTATTGCAGATCATTACTTAAGTTTCTAGCATGTTATGTTTAACGACAGTTCTTTTAACTCTAACTGATGGAGTGTGTAGCTTTTCATTTCTTAAACAACCATGTAGGAAGACACATCATGGCCATATTCCTGGAGGACAATGTCAAGGTTCTTCAGGCTCAAATAGTGAAAGAATGGTTGGGAGGATCATGAAGAATTTTCATCACACATGAATTGTCTCCTCTGAGTCCAGACCTTAAATTCACTGAAAGCCTTTGGGATGTTCTGGAGGAGACTTTACAGAGTGCTGGACTCTTGCATCGTCAATACAAGATCTGGACCAAGAATTGACGACCTCTTGATGGAAATAAAATGTTATTTCCATCAAGAGGTGCATCAATTTTTGGTCAAGATCTTGGCCATGATGTTTCTTCCTACATGGTTGTTTAAGAAATTAAATCCCTATTTATCCATCCAATATTGAATCCTCTGGAATCAGCGTTGTCAAAATAAAAGCAGAAAATGGGGGCTTTTTTGTCAAAAAGGTAGAGAACCGATCAATGATCTAGTTAGTCAACTAGTTAGGAGCAGAAATAGGGTTTAAGTGGTATGCTAGTTCATTTACAAGTTAAAATTGATTTGGGTAATTCTGTTCTGTAAAGGTTCAGTTTATTCTAAGATAAAACTAGACATTTACACAGCGTCTTACTGTGTGGCAAGAATTCTCTGAGAAATTCCTTCTGTCTCCATGAAGGACATCCCATTGTACTCAACATAAGCCTCTAGATGTTGTGTTGTGTTTTAATAGCATTTCCTGTTTTTAGATACTTACTATCTCTAGCTTAGTCACTGATACATCTTACCTTTAAACATCTGATAAAACATTTTACCCCACGTTGTGGGGAAATGCTTTGTTTTAAAGGCTAAAGTAATGTACATGGTTTTACACACTTTACAAGTATGAATGGTTTATGAATTGCTTACAGCCAGCTATATACGAGTGCCCTTTCTATAATAATAAATGATAATGCGACAAATAATGAACATTTAGGGGGCGAGACAGCTTACCTACTGAGTCTGACACATCTTACCCTTCTCTAATCCCTTACCCTAATCTCCATTTTTTCGAAGCTTGTTTCCGCCACGGAATAAAAATCACACAAGCATTAGGTTTGCGAATTGTGAGAAAAAAAAAAACTGAATTTTTAGAAGTCAAAAATACTTATTTTTTATTCAATTTAATTTATTTAATTTTGAGATATAAACTTGAGAGAAAAAAGTTCACAAATACAATTCAAAGTTTTACATTTCACAGTTTTGACTTTCTCAGAATTCTGAGTTTATATCTCACAATTCTGAGTTTTTTTTTTAAGAATTCAGAGTTTACATTTTGAGAAAGTTGCGTTTAGACTTTCTTCGAATTCTGAGTTTTACATTTCGTAGTTTTTACTTCTTCCTCGCAATTCTGACTTTTTCCTCAGCATTCAAAGTAATAAGTCTTACGATTGTGAACTTTTTCCTCAGAATTCAAAGTAATAAGTCTTACGATTGTGAACTTTTTCCTCAGAATTCCAAGTAGCATCTACATCATGGAATTCTGACTTTTTCCCTCCGATTTTCGAGTTTACGTCTTTACATCAGGTTTGGCATCTTTCTCAGAATTCTGAATTTATATCTGGCAATTCTGTGTTTTTTTTTTTTTTTTTTTACATTTCAAGAATTTTGAGATATAAACTTTTGTATTCCGTGGCAGAAACAAGCTTCTGTAGGGCCTAACGTTACCTTATAAATCTGATATGAAGAGAAGAAAATAAGTGCAAGATCCCGCAATATGACAGGCTGACCTGTAGAAGGCGCTCTACTGTACATCGCTCATGTCTCTGCTCTGAATACTCGCTCTTTCCACAGCACGTTGTCTGTGCGGCCTCGACTTCCTTTTCTGTGCAGATTTCATGGCGAGTGATAGCGGGGAATAGTTGATTCACCTACCGTGACCACACTGACCCGTACATCAATCTCCAGAGACGCTTTTTCGGGTGAGTGTGGTGCGTTACCCTGCTTCTGGGCTATTTTTTTGACACATACGCACCTCATACTCTCGATTGTGTGTCCGTGAGACTCCAGTGTGTTATTATGACTGTATCTCTCACACTCTGTGTGTGTGTTTAATGTTTGGTAGCTCAGTTAGCAACCAGTCTAAGCGCCTTTCTCAGTGTGTACATTCACAGTCAGAGAAACAACGCTATCAGAGATGAATATAGTTATAAGAGCGATTAAAAACCACATAAGCTCTTATTTCCTTTGCGTGTTTTGTCTAACGTTACTGGATTTGGAGGTTAATGTTAATTGTGTAGTGATTTGCATTGTGTCTTGCTGCATGTGCTAATTAGCTAGCTCAGCGCTAATTTGAGAACTTGAAGCGAGCGAGGGACGCGACAAAACTTCAACGCACCCGGTAAAATAAACGAAACCGTAAGTTTTTCCCGTTTAACGCGATTGTTTTGAGACCGCAGCCGTCGGGTCTCGCGCTCACTGACTGTCCGCGCGCAGTTCTGCAGTCTCGCGCTCGAGACGACACGACGCTTGCCAGGACTTATGGATTTTTAACTCAATTTATGTTCTCTTCTGTAGTTTTTCCTGTCATGAACTACTCTACACAGTCACAGGTTTGTTCATTGAGCTCCACGAGAGAGATGAGACTGAAGTTAATAGTCACGAAGTTATCAACTGAACTAACACTAATTGTTTCTGAAAACGCGCTCATTCGTTCGTTTTACGGTTATTTAGTTTTAAGTATCAAATTGTTCGCTGAAATGGTCTTCAAGAAGCGAGTTAAAAAGGTAGCCTCTTTGAGGTACTAGAACAATAATGCTAGTGGAGATATGGGCCTTTATCCTCTTTCAAACGCCTCAGATAATATAGGAGTAACTTAAATTATGAGGGAAAATTACAGTTTTCTACGCTCGGTCCTTGTTCTTAACTAATGCTTGTTTGATGTTCTCCCCTTCAGCTGCCATTATAAAGACCGTGACGTCAGCAGGAGTAGTTGATTGGCTTTGACATCATCAGGTGGGTAGTTTCATTTGACATCTTCCCAGCACAATTTTTATTGTGTTAAGTCATTTAACGTTATGTGGTTGACAACACCTCTCTGTGGAACATTTCCAGAATAAATAGTCATGGTATTTTACACCAGATAAAATGCATGACATGTTTATCTTTACATTATCTTTCTCCATGGTGCGATTAGGTAGCCAAAGTGCTTTTGGCCTGTATCTTAACCTGTGAAATTGATCTTCACAGCTATTTTTAGGATTTTGGGTGGTTTCTGGACTGAACGCTGTGCTGTGCCCTCTCTCTCCCTCATCGTGTTGTGGCTGTAGCTGGTCTTACTGAAGAACTGCCAGTCGATGGCTCTGATGGACAAACACAAAGTGAAGCGGCAGAGACTGGACCGCATCTGTGAAGGTGAGAAGATGAAACGATATTAGATGGACAATATGTATCCTATTGACTTTAAACAACCCAAATCTATCAAATTCAACATAAAATCACGTTTGCACCCACTTTACATCCATAATGTGACATGGGACATTCAAGGACAACGTTTAGAGTGTGACTGGAATTGGTTGGGTTATGGACAGACACCTGTTGGTTAAATTTAAGTCAAGTTATTAGGTTTTGATGGAAAAATGTTTTTATCTCTTTAGTATTATGTGCACTGATGAATTCTTCACAATAATTCCATGAAAATTTGTACATTTTGATTTCATGTTGAGTTTAAGTGAATCGTTGGATCCACCACCAGATACACAGGCCTGGAAACCATTGCATTTTATGTCTTGAGCTGAACTTCAAAAAGTGATTTTATGTTTTACCTTGTAATTAAATTTAGATTTGACGCTGTGGTTAGTCAGATTTGCATTTGCTTTAATAGTTGGACCGTTATGTATTGACTTAAATGTAGTATTCAAATGTTTATTGAGAAGTGATTTATGTATTATTTGTATGTGTCTGTGTAAACCTTGAGAGAATCCTCTGGCACTGGCAGAGTGTCAGTGTACTATGTGAACTAACAAACATTGAGAAATGGATGGGCGATATGGTTGTTTTGGGAATGTTCGTGTGGCCGGTGATGTAGTTGTTAGACAGTTTGAGCTCTGTTCTCTTATCTTTTCTCCTTCCTGTTTGTGCAGGGCGGCACGGGCAGCACAGACACTCAAACTACTGTTATTAAAAACAGTGCCTGTGTGTTCTTTATTATATAGAACATTACTACTAAGTGAATGAAACTCCTGTCCTTTTTCTGCCATTTTCATAATTTCTTTAGACTTGGTGAACATAGTGTCGTCTCTTAAAGTCCCCATGAAATCAAATTTATTTATTTTTTGTTAGCTTTTAGCATGTATTTGTGTGTGCTCCAAAACAATGACAAAATTAATATTTAGAAGATACAAGCATTTAAAACTTAGTCTCTCACTTCTGCCAATTCGGATCAATGATTTTGATCAGATTTTCTGTCCAATCAAATGCCCTCTATAATCTAAAGCCCCACCCACTACATTATAGACGCTAAAGCTGCAGCTTAAATCGGTCACTTTTTCACACATTTACTTAAAAAAATAATATATATATATAGGCCTATATATATGTGAATGGCACATAATGCACTATATAGGGGATACGGAACGATTCAGACAGTGTAAATATGCTTTCCCAGGTGAAAAAGACGCACTATTAAATGTATTAAAAATTTACTTGAGTGTTTATTAGTACAATACAAATATACTATAATGCACTTTTAATAGGATGTCTTTTTCACCTTTTGTGAATTAAGTTTGGGTTTGCGTTAGTGTTGCACACAGACACACACACACACAGTCTGCTCGGGTCCAGAGAGACACGAGAGCACAGCGGATCATATAAACGAGTCGGCACAGACCTTAAAAAGTATCGGACCCTTTTGAATTTTCAAAATCATTTTCATGATTAGGTGGCAAATTGTTTCTTAGATTAATTGGATAAAAAGCCCAATTTATTTTTAACAAAATGCACCATTCCACATCCTGCCCTATGCTGTTCTTCAAACAAACGTGCCAACTGAATATGAAAACATATAGTGAATATCTATATCTATGCTTTATGTAAAAGAGCTATAAAGCAACAAGGACAGTTTAAATCCCTACATTAAAAATGAAGATGATAATAAAGATAAAATAAAAACACAAACTCCGTGTTAACAGATAAGAGGAATGTTTTTTCTTTATCGGTTAGTTGCATCACTTCTGCCCTGTCTTCCTGTTTCTTTTAAAATTACATCAACACATTTAACCCTCATCCGGGTCACTTTCACCTGGAAAATATTTGAGATTTTTTTTTTAAAATTGAGTGTTCATTGGAAGGGGTCCAAGACCCAAGGACTTTTGTTGCACTTGAACCACGAATACACAAAAAAGAATTTAATGGAAATTTGTGTTTGAAATGGAATTTTGTTTTGTGTTTGAAATTTAAAAAATTAACAAATCCTTCCGTCGCATGTCTATTTGACCCCCATTGGAATGTGACGAATGTTAAAACTTTACCAAAAAATTATTTTATAATGTCTACATCTGAATGCATACTGAATGACCTGACTTTAGGGCCCAGCGGAACAGGTTATTTGCTTTATGCTTTATTAGTCATGAAATATCATGTTATATATTTTTCCACAAGAGGTCGGCAAAGACACCCGATGTAAGATATTTTGAGCTGAATTAAAGGTTTATGCATGAAATTGTGAATTTTAGATTAAAAGAATGTGAGGAATGTGCTTAAATTAGATTTGATCAATAAATAATAAAATAGTAATTTAAAGGTAAATAAATAAAAAAATTAGAATAAATATTAATAATGAAATAAATGTAGCTTTGAAATAAAGCTACATTTGTAATGGAATAAATGAAGTTTAATAAGCTTTCTGGGGGGGGGGGGGAGAATGAAATATAATTTAAGGGCTTCAGGTAATTTTGACCCGCGAGGGAAGGATTTGTTACAGAACGCGAGGGCCGCATGGACGATATATACATGAATCGGTGCTGTATATTGCAGTCCCTTTATTTTTTTGGCTCAACGTCAAAGACTCTTAAACCTCACACAATGTAGACGATGTTGATATTAGACCTGCTCGCTAAAATTTTAATAGATCCTAATTTATGTACCTGGTGTTTAATGGGTTCCGGCTCAGTGAAATGTGCAGTATCTACTTGGTAGTATTACATCAAGACAAGTGTGACTCTTTAGAATAGATGAACTTGAAGATGTATGTAATTGTGCATCAATTTGCAAGACAAGTCGGGAACCCTCTTGCTACACTGCATGCCGTCATATTTTAGGCCTGTATTTGCATGCCCTGTTATTTGAATCTTGAATCTTTATGTAAATGTCATGAAGGTTACCTGTTAAATGGTTATAATATGGGAATTTTTATTTCTCTCGATTATCTTTTACTCGGATGTAAAACACAATAGGGAAGAAAATATATATTCAGCTGCTTCCATTACGTTGCAAATGTTGGTAGATGGATGACACTTCATGAATTTGCTTAAGATTTTTGAATGGTCTCTAATGTTTTTATTGTGGTAACAATTTCATAAAGCAAAAAGGCCTTAAGCTGCGCTGTTTAAATATGAGAAAAGTCAAACATTTATTGATATTGGCTTCTTAAAGGGATAGTTGGATAGAAAATTCTGTCATTTACCTATACCCTCATTTTGTTCCAAACCTGCATGAATTTTTTTTCTGATGAACACAAAAGATATTTTAAAGAATGTCAGTATCCAGACAGTTGACTATTGAAGTCAGTGGGTGTTGTCAACTATTTGGTTACAACATTCTTTAAAATATCATCTTTTGTGTTCAACAGAAGAAAAACTCACAGGTTTGGAACAACGTTTCATTTTGGAACAACATCATCTTTTTGGGTGACCTATATCCCTTTTAAGATTTTTGATAATGCTTTAGTAATTTTAAAGAATTCCACTTTGACCCGAAAGTTCCAGAACTAAATAAAAAATGGTTCTCAATTTCCAATCTTGCCCTCTGCAGTGACAATATTAAGGCTATATCACAGCCTCTTGTATTTTAACGCTTAATCGTGACATTTTAAATGCGAATTCAAATACGCAGCGTGTCTTGTGCCATTATTCAATGTACATGGAGATTGTAGCTTGCAGCTTCACTCTCTCATCAGCAGTTGTTTCGGGTCAAGCCTTATTATTTAGCAAAGCAAGCTGTTTTGCTTGCAGATAACATGCTATGAGAAAACTGCAGTCATCAGCTCAGTCAGTGCGATTTTATTTGAAAAAATATCTCTGCTGATAATTTTCCTGATATTTAAGCCCAGTTTTATGGCCACAACTGCAGATGGCAGTGATATTTATCCAAGTGACAGCAGAAGAGAGAGCGGGGGGGCGGGAGGAGAGGATAACGGAGGCGTTTCTTTGGAAGAGCGAGGTCATGTAGATGCGAGCAGAACAAGACTCTGTCTCTTTAAAAAACAACAACTGCCTAACTGCCTCTAGTGCTGCTTGTCAATGCCGTGGAGGTTTGTGCTGGTTGGCCGGCACTCGAAGCCCAGCCCTCTGATTGGACGGTCACCGTGGGGGAGGGGCCAGTGTGGATGACATGGGAGATGGGTGTCTGCCAGGCAAAAACAGCCTGACACTGATTGTAAAGGGTGGAGAGAGAGCGATAGAAGGAGAGGAGGGGAGAGAAGACAGGCGCGTGGATTTCATGATGCAAGGTTTGGACCTACGTGTACCTGTTTGATGTTGTGTATGTGTGTGTGAGTCGCCTTGAAGATGCAGTGGGAGTAATTCACATGGGTGTGGTGTCAGCAGCGGGCGTAATTTTTCTTTTTACCGCTTATAGTGCATGTCCTTGCAGCTTGAGCAAGAGTGTGTGTGTGTGTGTGTGTGTTGGCCAAGCAGGAGGCTGGGTGTGGTGCAGCTGTATTATCATCCACCCACCCTTCCCCCCCTCTCCTTGAGACCGTGTGTGTGTGTGTGTGTGTGTGAGGACCATGTGGGGGGTGAAATGGCGAGGGAGGGAGAGCGAGAGAAGGTTTTGGAGGGGGGTGAAGTAGAGAAATGAGCGCTGAATGAATGGCATTGTTTGCATGGCCATGCTTGTGTTGCGGCCCTCTCTCTTTCTCATGCAGCCTGGCTCTGACTCAACACACGGCATCTGTGCTTTCGCCGGCGCTCGAGCCGTGACCCTACAGAAATAAGTGTTTGCATTGTTCCTTGCGAGAGCACCGCGGACTGTGAATTTTGCCGCTCAGCCATTTTGCATCTTTCTTACGTTATGTTCATTCCACTCCCAGAACGCTCTGTACTGCCATCACGCAGTGTGTGCGTTTGCACAAAGCATTGATTTGAAGGGAAAGAGTGCAAATATTTGTCTTTAAGGTCTCGTTATGGAGCTCTCCTTAATCATTAGCTGTGCACAGGAGTGTGATAGCATGAGTGTGCGTGTTGGTGAATGTCACGGAGGCGTCTTAGTGGTCTTACCCCACCCCCATCTCAGCCGCCAGTGCAGCAACACCTGTCAGTGATGGAAGGGGGGCGTTGGGTCTTGAAATCATAGAATGTAACATGGCTGTTCGGATTTACACGAGCATCGTTCAGTAGAAATAGGTTTTGGGGGTTGTGAGTTCTTGGATGAACAGTTTAACACCCTTTCCCCCCCCCCACAGCTGTTCTTAGACGAGTGTGATAATGAGATCGTAATTATATGACGGGCAAAATCTCACCCCTTGTTATTCGATATTTCTGGCATTACACTGCATTCCCTGAACTGCATCTTTTAATTTCTCTTCAAAATGGACAGATTTGGTGATGCCACAAATGAATTTTGCCATTTGTAACACTGTTTGTTATGTAATACAGTTTAATGATCGTGGTACACAGAACATCCTGATGCATGATGGGAATCTGATGATACAGATCAATTAAGCTCTCCTCTTGCATCCTTTCCTGTTTCGTCCCAACAACCGTACGTTTCAGGAATTCGTCCCAGGCTGGATTTGTTTTTGCCTTTGCTCAAAAATGTCCTTCCTGTAGTTGTTCTGCATTTGGCTGTAACAGGCAGAAGTTCCTCATTGTCTGATATGTCAGCTTTTTACCCTGCTAATTTAAAAAAAAAAAAAAAGGTGCTGTGTGCTGCTGTCTTTGAAAATGAACAAAAATGACATCTCTGCTGAGTCTACTCCTTTTTTTACAGTCAGTTGTGAAACTGTACTAAAATATTTGCTTTTAAGTCTGTCCCTATCATATGTTGTAAATGCAGCGCTGATGGCTGTCTATGACTGTAGTCTGTATGACCATGACCAATCATCTTTAATGTGTCATTTTGACTTGTAATGATGCCGTATTGCATTGTCACAGCGTCTTTGTACTGTTTCCCTCCTGTTTGTGTTCACCATTACGTTCTGTAGCATGTCTGCACCTCACAATTCAATCTAAAACAAAGTGTGTGCCGAGGTGCATTTGTAAGTGACAGCTTCTTACTAGGCATGGTCAAATCTATATGGATTCATAATAGACCACTAGACGCTTGATGAAATATGGAAGGTAAGCGCAGACCTTCAATAGGGTAACTAATAGATAGGTAGCAAAATGAATGTACTTAACTACATAGTTATTGCACAACTTTCATGGCCTTTACAGAAAACCGAGATCTTTAGATGATCACACTAAAACTCAAAGCAAGAATTTGTCTTTAAAACAAATTTAAAGCGTAACCGCGTAATGTTTTTTTTTTGTTTGTTTGTTTTTTTTTACAATTGAGATTGTTACATTGAATGTTGATTTGTTAAATAAATGTAAACCTTAATGTTATTTTAGTGAAATCACTTTTATCTTTAAATAGGGATGTGCGCAACTACTTGTACTAAACTGCAGCTAGATGGAGTGCAATGGACAAGAATACAGGGCTCTCAAGATAGATATATATACACTCATTTATTCACTCACTCACTCACTCACTCACTCACTCACTCACTCACGGTCAAAAGTTTTAGATCAGTAAGATTTTTTATGTTTTTAAATGAAGTCTCTTCTGCTCACCAAGGCTGCAATTATTTGATAAAAAAAAAAAAAAAAAAACTGTAATATTGTGAAATATTATTACAATTTAAAACAGCGGTTTTCTATGTGAATATATAGTGAAGTGTAATTTATTCCTGTGATCAAAGCTGAATTTACAGCATCATTACTCCAGTCTTCAGTGTCACATGATCCTACAGAAATTATTATAATATGATGCTCAAGAAACATTTATGATTATTATCCATGTTGAAAACAGTTTTTTACGTTTTTATTTCAGGATTCTTTGATGAATAGAAAGTTCAAAAGAACAGAATTGATCTGAAATGGAAAGCTTTTGTAACATTAATCACTACCATTCAAAAGTTTGGGGTCAGTAAGAATTTATTTTTTATTTTTGGGGGAAAGAAATTAGAAAATACTTTTATTCATCAAGGATGAGTTAAATTGATCAAAAGTTACAGTAAAGACATTTATAATGTTAGAAAAGATTATATTTTAAATAAATGCTGTTCTTTTGAACTTTCTATTCATCATAGAATTTTGGGGGGGAAAATGGTACACGACTGTTTTCAACATTGAAAATAATAATGTTTTGTAAAATAATATGAAAATAATAATGTTTTTTGAGCATAAAATCAGCATATTAGAATGATTTCTGAGGGATCATGTGACACTGAAAACTGGAGTAATGATGTTGAAAATTCAGCTTTCAAATTACATTTTAAAAATATATTAAAATAGAAAACAGTCATTTTAAATTGTCATAATATTTCACAATATTACTGTTTGTCATCTTTTTTTTCATCAAATAAAGCAGTCTTGGTGAGCAGAAGAGACTTCATTTAAAAACATAAAAAATCTTACTGATCTAAAACTTTTGACCGTGTGTGTGTGTGTGTGTGTGTTATATTTGTTTTTGTCCATAAAACGAAAGTCAATGGTAACCAACTGTTTTACCAGCATTCTTCAAATGATCTTATTTTATGTACCACAGAAGAAAGAAACTTTAAAACAACATGAGGGTGTGTAAATAATGACAATTTTCATTTTTGGGTGAACTATCACTTCAGCTATCAATAAAATAAGTAATGATGCAACATCTAAAAATGTTGATATGAATGAATCTCCTCCATTACATTTAGACATTTCTATCTTTGATGTGAACCTGAAGTAGTTAGTAATGGTTTAGCAGTATGGAGACAAAGATAATTTAGCTTCCAGTCTGCTGAATGTAGGTCATTATGAGTCATGTGAAGACTCCCTGCCCCCTTTCCTCATCTCCTTCCCTCCCTCTGTCCCCTGCTCACACTTTCGTTTGTCACGACGGGGGGGTTGGGTTGGACCCTAGAGTTGTTAGCTGTTGTCTTACCCCATAATAGTAAGAATCATAAAATAGTTTCCTTGAATTTATCAGACCACTAACATTGAAAATATGATAAATCGTTTCTGGCTTTGGTGTCATTTGATATGGATGTTTTGTTGACGTATATCATCCGTCATCTGTTTAATAGAAATAAATGCTGATAGTTTTGAAAGGCTTGAGAATATTTGGGTTTGCTTCTCATAATGGCAAAATTACAGGATTAATTTATTTAATGCTGGTTAATCTGCTAATCTGATGTATTGAACATTAACGTTAATGTCATCTTGGTTGCAAACGATGGCAGATGCTGCTGTTGTTTATAAACATGACTAGTACCTTCCTAGGGATGATCTGGTCAGGATTTTTGCAGCTGATACAGATTTCAGATTTATTTATTTTTGTCATCATGATTGGCTGATACCAATCCTGATCATTCAAGATTTATACAAGTAATAATTAAGCGCTCTCATATATATCTTTTAATAATGTTGGGAAAAAAAACACAGATGTTTTTTACAGTAATGATATTGTTTTAATTGAGAATAAAATAAGCACAACAAAAATACTTTTGCAATGAACAATTTGATAAGCCTTTAAAACAGGGCTTATGCAATACATTATCCATATTAGGATGCTCTGGCTTATTAAAGAGCTTACAAGACTTAATGTCAAACTGAACATAATTACAACCCATAAGGTGTAATTAAACATTGTCCAATATGTCACTGAGGACAAAATAAGTATTCTGATCAGGAATATTATTCTCTGGACGATTCTGCATCGTTGCGATTTCATAATCGATTATAGCCTATAGTTTCTGACGCGCTCGTCTCATTAGCGTAAAATGGCGAGGGAGGTGAAACACAAAAGTAATAAAAGTAGTAATAAAAAAAGCACCCACTATTTTAACATTAACAGCGTGTGTGTACGTGCGGGTCACGTTTGAGCGTTATAGAGAGAGCCTAAGTCCCTCCCCTTCCGGTGAACCACCATGGGACCTTATTTCGCAAAAATATTGTATGTTAGTCAATGGCGGGAGACAACAAATATTTTGATCCTGTTTGAATTATGCCTTGAATTACACACATGATGTTTGTCAATTTAAAAGATACATTTTAAAGTCAAAAGTCGCAGTTTGATGTAAATCTGTTGAGGTATAAGACTGTGAAAATACGTAATTACAAAGACTGCAAACCCAAAATGCGCGCCTGTGACATCATACCTTTTCTCTCAATGAATGAAGCTAACTTTACTGAAGCTAATGTCTGTAATTTTTTTCCTATAGTCTAACGTTATAATCGTAACATGCATGAGATGTGTAAGAGAGAATCATAAGATGCCCAATATATCGGAAAACATTTGGAATGGGTCAGACATGATTTTGACCACTTAATTAAGTTTTGTTTTGTAGAAAGCCATTCTTTAAAGTGAATTTCGTTTTGAAAAATTGTATCTTAATTTCAATCAGTGTTTCATCAACCAATTGCCTGGATTTAATAAATAAGAAGCGAAATATAGCAGACAATATAATCATGACACGCGCGTGAACTGGAGCGCGTCTCATAAATGAACCGAAATTCAACTTGCCTCACAGAGCTGAGAACGTATAGTTCAGCCTTGAAATGTCTACTTAAAAAAAAAAAAATCTAAATTAAAACTATTTAAATCGATGATAAATGGGCTACTCTCTGCTGATGTAGGCTAATCTGTATGAAGTGTGTATTTCTCTCTATAAGCGCGTTCACTACATGCGAAGATGGCGTCAACATCGCCAACTGTATCTTTGCAGTTTAGTTTATTAATGAACAATTAAAATGTATCATGCTGCATGAACACTACTTTTGCCGGTTCTTTGTGGCAAGCTTTATGCATGCGCTTGATATGCGGAATATAGGCAATATAGCCTGATGACGCTCATTATGTTTTAGTATTTTCTCCCATATATATTTAAGTAATTAAATTAATGTAAATATGCGATTAGACTAATGGCTTAAATGAACTACTTGTCGACTAGAAAAAAAACTTTATTCGTGCACGGGCAGCCCAACTTATTTCACATATTTTCTAACCAGCATGTCACTGCAGGCGTTCGAGCGAGCGGCGCCGTGTGGACTGAGCGAGCGAAGCCTACTCTTCAGAAAGGCGCTCTCTCTGGAGGACATGCTCCTCCATGTGAGATTCCTTTGAAACAAACACAGCAAATAGCTTCATTGTTTCTCGACACATCATAGTAATTCCACACCGGCGATGACATGACGTCATCAAAGTGTGATCGGTTTGTGAGATCGGCCAAGTTGATTGAGTACCGATCGAGTCATAAAATGTGATTATCGGCCGATACCGATCTCCGGCCGATCGATCGGAGCATCCCTAGTTACTAGTATTTATAAGTGTTTATTAGTTGTAAATGCTCCTGTTGTCTGCCGTGTTCAGACTTAAGTTTTGTTTGACTACATACCGGAAGTGTACTTGCTTGGAGCAGATAAAATAAAAAGGGAGTTTATATATCTGACTACTGTATTATTCATTGACGAAAATGTAGCCATGTGCAGTAATATTGCGATGCATCATGATATCGAATCGTTGACATGATAGCAGTGACGATTCACACCCCTAATAAACGATTGTGCACTCGCAAAGATGGCATTTTGTCACGTGTTTGTATTTGACTGTTCTAGCCTGGTAAGATAAGTTCATTGTTTCTTGAGAACACATAATAACTAGGGCCGGGACTCGATTAAAAAAATTAATCTAATTAATTAGAGGCTTTGTAATTAATTAATCGAAATTAATCGCATTTTAATCGCATAAATATTTGACCTGAGAACAGTGTGAAGTAATTTTTTTCACATGGATTTTTAGTATACTGCCATTGAATAATGACTGAATACATAATAAGCAACAAAATATTGTTTATTTTTGTTCAACCAAGTCCAGCAGACCAGTGCAATTTTTGCCATTAAATGTAGCAATAGCATATTTAGAAATATAGTAGGCCTACATTTTAGAAATTCAGGTAGACTATAGGTAGGAAGACCTTCTGTAAACTGTTTTTTTAAGTTAAAACAGGTTTCCAGGGTGACGCGTCAGGCTTGGCACGTGATTCACCACAGCCAAAATAGCGCTGTATGACAGATGTAGCTAGCGCTTTTATTTCTAAATATTAAAAAACTTGCTTACCATGTCATCAACTTTTTTCTTTTCCGATTCTCAAATATGTTTAAGTGAGTTTGTTTTGTTGTTTAAAAAATCTTTATAAATTATCTTGATCTGTAACGTGAGATGGGCGCCGTGTTTGGGCCGCAGTTCAGAGATTCCTGTCTGTTGGATTTATTACAGCGCGTGAATTCATCAGTTTCTCCCGAAATACATGAAAGTAAGTGGCCGGTGAACTGGGAGTAGAATAGAGTTGACTTTATTGTTATTTACACTGTGTGTCTGATATGAATAAAAACCGTCGGCAAATATATTTTCCTGGGTTATTGCTGCTTCCATAGACACCATTGTGTATTTTACAAACTATAAATGTGGTGTTTTGCTATAAATTATATTTAAATGTGTAAAACCTAAAATAAACATTATGTGGTTAAAAACACTGAACAGTGATCGCCTATGACAAGCGCTGAGCATGATAGCAGTGACGATTCACACCCCTAATAAACGATTGTGCACTCGCAAAGATGGCATTTTGTCACGTGTTTGTATTTGACTGTTCTAGCCTGGTAAGATAAGTTCACGTGCTTTGGCTCAGCCAGCCACAGCGCGAAAGCACAGTTTGAATCTGGCAGTGATGTCACTTCACTGTACATTCGCTCCTTAGTGGTCAGCTGGTGCAGAGCGGGCCGACATCACAATTGCTGATGAGATATAGGAAAATATCTAGTGGAAAATGAGAATGTTATTCATCCAGTGAGAAACGTTCCGCGGTGCAAAACTAAGCGATTAAAATCAGTTATCGCGTTAATTAACGCGTTAAAGTCTGTAATTAATTAATCTTAATTAACGCGTTAAAGTCCCGGCCCTAGTAATAACTCCACACTGGTGTGACATGACTGCAAGTCTGCATTATCAATTTGCGCTCGGTTGGTGAGATCGGCCTATCGTAGTGACTCCCGATCGAGTCATCAATGTTTGCTTGTAGGTTCATGTAAAGGACATGTAGTGTTTGTGATGAGATTTGTGGTAATTTGATGAACAATTTGCGTTTCCATTACGTTTAAGAAATTCTTAAGGTGATCTTTGGTGTCCTGCAGGTATTCGACCACCCATCCTCAATGGGCCCATGCACCCTCGTCCTCTGGTGGCACTGCTGGATGGGCGGGACTGTACTGTGGAGATGCCCATCCTGAAGGACGTGGCCACCGTGGCCTTCTGTGATGCCCAGTCCACACAGGAGATCCATGAGAAGGTAATGTCACATGTTGTGCCCATATCCAAGGCTTTTATACAGTTAGTATATAATAGGTTTTTGTTCTGCTGCAGGTCCTAAATGAGGCTGTTGGTGCTTTGCTCTATCACACCATTACACTCTCGCGAGACGACCTGGACAAGTTTAAAGGTCTTCGGGTCATTGTGAGGATTGGAAGTGGATTTGACAATGTTGATATAAAAGCTGCAGCAGAGCTGGGTGAGTTTTGTTCCTGTGTTGTGAAAGGATCATGTTTGATCGAGTGTGTTTCAGTCTGACCGTTTAAACTGGTTCTCCATCTTAAACAGGTATAGCAGTGTGTAATGTGCCAGCCTCATCTGTGGAGGAGACGGCAGACACTTCCATGTGTCTAATTCTGAATCTGTATCGCCGCGTCACCTGGATGCATCAGGCTCTGCGTGAGGGCACCCGCGCCTCCAGCGTGGAGCAGATCCGGGAGGTGGCCGGAGGCGCTGCGCGTATTCGAGGGGAAACGCTGGGCATCATCGGACTGGGTGAGTCCTGATATGATTAAATCAGGGCTGGCAGGAAAACCAAGGCTTTTTCAATGAATCAGTTCTATTAAGGTGACAGCTGACAGCATGTTTACACTCAATAGTTATACAACTTATATTGTAGTTATATACAAGTGTAAAACATGAAGAACAGCAGCATTTAAATATTGATGGAGAATTTATTTAAATATTAATTCACTAAAGAAGGTTTAAGCAAGACACTACAGTCAAAAAATGTTTTATGCACTGGTCGATTGTCAGATTTTTGGCTATTTAGCTTTTCATAACAAGTTGTTTTTGTCTTTTAGATTTCAATTACAATTAATATTTTTAAAGGTGCTTTTCTTAAAATGAGATTTTTCTCATGTACTAAGGCAGAAATCTCCACCTTCATCAGCACTTACTCCAAACTATACAGTTTTGTGTTTATCTCTATTACAGAGAGGTTTGTTCATGTATCATTCACCTAGTTTTATTAGGGATGCACCGAATATTCGGCCACCGAATATTTTCGGCCGAAAATGGCCCAAAAGAGCATTTTCGGTTTTCGGCCGAAAGACTTTTATCACCGAAACAATACGGCCGAATGTTGTGATGACTCAAACAGAAACCTCGACCTGCACGTGCTTGCCTGAAGCAACATGTCTGCGGTGTGGACGTACTTCAGAGGGCTTTCACACTGGCAGTTTAGTTCGGAACGGGGCACGGTTCGCATGAAACACCCGCGACTACCTGGAGGAGGTGGTCTGAGTTCGGTTGCTCCCGATTCCCGAACCGTGGCGCGGCTCGCGTGAAGGTGCAAACAACACGGACTCGGGTGCGCACTTGTTCAGGAAATAAAGTGATCTGCGCATAGCTTTAAGTGATGTATTCAGTTAAATAAAACACTTGTATGGGATGATATTGTTGATGAATTATTACGAGCGAGAGTGAATCAGGAATCCACCGTCTCCTCAGAAGAGTCCGTTTGCAATCAGCAGAACTTAAGACACACACAGAGTAAACCTGTATTGTTCACTCAACTGCTCATAATAGCAGAGAATTAATAAAAAGCACAATATATTGGCCCAGGTTCTGTTTTCTATCATGCACGTTTGTGATGACGTAATATACACGCAAAACGCATCAGGGTTCGATAGAGAGAATTCTACAGTTAACATATGGGCTATGGCAGTCTTTGTTTTGATACACTATTATGTTGAAGGCTTACAGAGAAAATATTGTTGTATCTTAAGCAGACATTGCACTTGTTCTGAATGCATTTTCTTGTAGTAGTCCTACAGAGAAAAATTAAAATGCACTAGACCTAAATTCACTTTGTTTTTATGAGAGAACATTTAATTTTGCACTGAAGTCTGCAGCCCTGTAGGCCTTTACATTATTATTTAAGGTACGTATGAGTGGGGTCAAGTTAAACATTTTAGTTAGAATTTTATTTTATACTGTGCATTTTTGCAATGTTTGCATAATTTGTAATTGATTTATTCTTTGAAACTTTAATATTAATTTATGCAATTGCAATGCCTTGAATTTAGTACACAGTCATTGCCATAAATGCAATGGTATTAATAATTGGCATAATTTCTTTCGGTTTTTCGGTTTTCAGCCTTGATTTCCTCTTTCGGTTTTCGGTTTCGGCCAAGAATTTTCATTTCGGTGCATCCCTAAGTTTTATACAATGTTTTATTTGTACATGCTCATTTTCTTTTTCTGGTGGTATTTTCTCATTTATGAGTGATAAGAGATCCAAAATCCCTTTTATAAAAACCTTTAAAGTATGTCAATAAAATGAAAGAATTTTGAACAAGGCTTTATCCAATGTTAGGATTTTTGTTCTGGAATTGTATGCAAATTAGTTAATATTAATTTAGATCATGCTTAACTTGCATTAGACATTGAAGAAAAATGCGATGACTCGTTAAATAATGCAATATGCGATATGAAAAAAATCTTTTAATCTATTGACAGACTTAAAGCATTAACTCGATTGAACTTTTCAGAATTCAGTGTACAGTGCAACAACAAAGAGCTTGTTTACATTTTAGACATGTAATACCAAACAGGACCACGTGGAGGTGCCACAAAAAAAAAAACCTAAACCAACTCCCTTGACCTGACTGTATGCATATACCTACATGGATCCATTCAGAATAACTAAACACAGCAACATACACATGACAGATACAAATATTTGTTTGCTTGCTCATCAATATAACTGGCTTGGGCACTTACTGTACGTCACCGCAATCCTCTTTACCTTGATTACAAGCCGCATCCATCAAAACTTTACTAGCGATACGCTGGTTTGCTTTATTCAGCTGAGAAATGTAGCTTGCATTCCAGCAGTGGGATGTTTAGAAGTTCTGTTTAGTCTGCATTTCAAACGGCGCGATGCGGGAGGGCACTCGCTCTTCAGAAACAATCACAGAATATGACAGAGCTTGTGTTATAAACCTAAACAGACACTGGAATGAATAATTAAGTGAAAACTGGCCACAAGTCACTGTTCTCTGCCATCTCAGATGTAATAAGCCTGGTTTTCTTTACATAAGTGCTTTTTTGGACTGGTTGTTTGAATGAATTTGCTTACTGTATAACTGGACTGAACTTTCCTGGAGTCTACTGGCTTAAAATGATTTAATCGCAAATAGTGTTGCACAATGCACCGGTACTAGTAAGGTTTTCACAATATCCTGTTATTAAAAATGGTACGATACCACATTTTACTTTAAGAATTACTTTTCTAATAAGAGCCGCTGTCCTTTTGCGTTGATGTGTGACCGCAGGAGGGGTCAGGGTGTGTGTGCAGAGCTCTGCTTCCACTCCAGGGACTAAAACATAGCCTATCCGCGCAGTGCATGATTTATTGACCTCTTAGAGCAACAAAGAAACATGCATGCATGAGAAAATAAAGCACCTGACGGGTTTGATGTTAAAAAGTTTTCAGAATTCAATGGACTGCTGTGGTCAGATCTGAAGCATGCGCACACAAAGCCGCCTTTCAGACAGCATGCAATCATAAATTCAGTTCTCTTTCGCAGATTATTGTGCTTGAATGGTCAAAAATAAAAAATGTACAAAAAAGAGTATTCCAAGTAAACAGTCGTGTATGTTTTTAGTGAACAAAAACAGTTGAGAGAGAATTGGGATGTGTTCCAGTGTATTGGGTTCGTGCACTGCAGGTCTTAAAGTGACAGCAGCCTAATATACCTGATGCGGTCTGGTAATCAAACAATAAAAGAAAATAGAAGACCGGCCGCTGCTTGACTGAATACCCTAACTATATTTATTAAGAGTCAGAATGCAGTTCGTTTATAGAATGAAGACTAGGCTGTGTTTGTTTTACATTTGATTTCATTTCTGGCTACTGTCAAGTAGACCTACCGTAGCCTACCTGAAAAATATAGGCCTAAAGCATTTAATTTGTATCTTTTATTATATGGTATTTGTCATATTGCTGTAAATTGCTGCTTTTTTTTATTTTATAAAGATCAAATAAGAGTGAAATGACTATATTGTGATATGGCCAAAATCTTTTATTATGATGCATTTGAATTTTTTTTATACCACCCACCCCTAACCTGTTCAGCAAATGTTAACATGATTGATAGTGATTGTTGCAAACATCTCTGTAGGACATTCACACTGTGGAATGTAATTATTATTTTAAATAGAGGGGAGGGAATGGTCAAAGATGCAGGGCAGGAACACACTGGTCAAGTGAGTTTTTATTTATTTTTATAAATCAATGAATTTCTGTCATATTCAATTTTTCTGTTTGTTTTTTGCCTTGGTATTGAGGTATTTTAGTCAGGTATCAAAGTATAATTTTTGTATCGTGACAGTGCTAATCACAAACAGAGAAGCGAAATCGTATTAAAAGGTTAGAATATAAATGTATGCCTACCAGTATTACAGGTGCTTGTGCCATTGTAGAAGCTCAATGTGGTAAACTCACGACTTCTAAGATCATGTAAATGCGTGGCATAAATTAATGATGCAATTTCACATGCTTAAGTAATTTATTTGCGTTAAATTATTTGAACGCATCAAGGATTGAATTAATTGCATGCGTTAACGTTGACAGGCCTATTTGAAACATACATGTTTCACATTCTTTTTGTGAGAAGAAAGCATCGCTACAACTTCCGAGTGTTTTACTTTAGCATGACATAAAGTATGTTTCATTTTAACATCAGTGTAAACCGTTTAACCTACATTAGGTTTATTTAGCAACATAAATGAAATCATCAAATGTAAAAAAACAAAACAAAAAAACTTAGTCTTCACTGTATGAATTAAATATACACATTAAAGCTACAAAAGTTATTCCGTCAAGAGCAGTGATTTTCTCTGTCTATTGTAGTTTGATTAACATTAAGCACTCCGACAGAAGCAGGTTTATAAGGCTGCGGTCACTTTAAAAGCTGCCCGAATCCAATATATTGCTACAAACACTTTCTCAACTTTTTACTCCACTTAAGACATAACTGACTGTGTTAACATGAATACTCACCAAGATGGGCATTTTGACAGTTTTGTGTGTATTTGGCTGTATAAGCTGCGGAAGAGAACTGAGATCAGGGTTGTGCGCTGTCTGAGATGTGGCTTCCTCTGCGCGTGAGTACTCTGCTTCTAGCATTAACCATGTCACGTATGTAACAGTCATGTGTCCAGTCTATTCTCTGCTACCTGCATCAACCTAAAACTTGGACTTTTAGTAATCTTTTGAGGTATTAAAAGATTAGTTATCGGAAGCTTTTGTGATATTTTGATAATTTCTATATATTATATAGCCCTAATTTGCATATTTAATCAACAAAATGTATTCATTCTTAATGTAAACAGTCAACTGGGGAAGTTTGGTGTTTTTTATTTTTTTATTTATTTTTATTTTTATATCAGGGTTATTTATTTATTTTTTTCCTCTCTTCACCTGGGATGTCTTGCCTTAGGGCCGTTACATAGTCAACGCATCGGTACGCATACGTGTCCGCAAGGCTACGCATCGCTACGCTTCGGCCACCATTATGCGTCGATGCGTAGCCAAATGTGTCGTCCTAGTTTTTGATACGTGACGCACCGATGCACGCAATACTATGCCTTGTCGGTGGGAGCGACATTGCAAGTATTGTACATTAATTCAAGTATATTATGTTTACAGAAGAAGGTTTGAATACAATGGCGGGCGAAGAGGAACAATTATGCGAGCTTATACGTATACATTCGCATTTATATGACAGTTCATCGGCGCCGACATCCTAAAGTTCTGGAAATGTCTCTCCTCGTCCAGGCTTCGCATGGGAAGCACCAGAAACACAAACTCCCCATCCTGATCTCTTCTTCGGTTTAAAGGGCGAACATACCACCGCCTATCTCTGCGCTGCCTTTGTTGCCGCTGATGTAAAATCAGCAATATTTCAGTTGCCTCTTCAGTTGCCATTTTGATCTGAATATCACTCTACTAATATCACCCAACTCGCATCGCCCGTGACGCTTGCGTCTGCTTGCGTCCACTGTTTAGACTATGAAAGGGAGCGCGTCGCTCGCGTTGACTATGTAACGGCCCTTAAAATGAAAATCATTGAGTCATTTTATGAACCTCAATCTAATCCCTGGGTTTTAACTGATTTGAGATTAGTAATGTGGTTAAAACTGAGCTAAGACTAAAACGGTTTCTTATGATGGCTGTTTTTAGGACGTGTGGGCCAGGCAGTTGCTCTGAGGGCAAAGGCATTCGGGTTTGGAGTGATTTTCTATGACCCGTACCTGCCGGATGGGGTGGAGCGATCACTAGGGCTCCAGCGCATGGCGACACTACAGGACCTGCTCATCCACTCGGACTGCGTCTCGCTACACTGCAGCTTAAATGAACACAACCACCACCTCATCAATGACTTCACCATCAAACAGGTACAAATGCAGCTCTCCAGTAACACTTTTCTCATTTAACAGCACTGTTGAAGCCATTTGGTACTCTGACTGCTTTTGGTTTGAATCTGGGTCTGTTTGACATCAGAGTTTGATTCATTTGCTTTCTGAACTTGGGTTTATGCGATGGGACCGCACCCCATTCTGGAAAATGAAGGACTGGAATATTCATCTTGTTCATGTGAACTCCAGTACGGCTCACTGTTGGTATCAAGGCAATATGGCCTAATTTTCAGAAGTAAACTGCCGATGCCGTGTGTATTACACAATTATTTCCAAGATAAATGGGGAAAGGTTTACTCTTCCAACACATCTGTGGCAGACACACAAACATTGTTATCTCTGTCTTAAGGAACCTAAAAGGAGCAAAATACTGAAAGTGATTCAATCACAAGTCATTACTAAGCTGCAGTTGCTGCTATTTAGTAAACACACTTTTTGAGTGCAAAATGGCATATTCTTGGGGAATATTGCAGAAAGCAGGGTTAACTTACTGTCACATAAACCCTAAAGTCTTGGTTGATTTACCCAAACCTTTCTTACTCAAGGTTATCGTGATATACACACAAAGACATTCTCAACACTGCGCCATGGACTCTAAAAAACAGAAAGTAGTAGTATGTCGCACTTCAACATAATGTCAATTTTATATTCTTTGTGCATATCACCACCTGCTGGGTGGTTGTGCAATCATTTTTTAATCTTAAGTTTTTATAAAAAAGATTTTGTGATAAATGCATAAATTACAGAAAGATTGATTTAACTAAAAACAGTCTCTGCTTGCAGAGATATGGCTGTTAGTTTTTTCATTTTGCTACATTTGTTGTAAAGTGAGATTATTACAAAGGTATTTTTATTATAGAAATGCATAATATAGAAAGCGCTATGTTGCAAAAATAATTTTGAATATATATATCTGTGGAAATAGAGTAAAATAAGATAAACATTGCATGATTATAATACTGCTTTATAATAAAAATAAAATCAATGAAACTACATAATATTGTGCAAAATCTGTCATGCCCATGGAGCCTCATCAATAGGGCACGCATGCGCTGAATACCTCTGAAGTAAACTTATGCTATGTTCATAGTTGCTATGTCTACTTGCATACCCTGAAAGTTAGGGTTCCTCAGTTTGGGAAGTTGGGAGGGCTGTCACCAACAATTATTTTGGTAATTGTATAAAAATTAAAATGCATGTATAATAACAATGAGGCAATAATATTTGGTTCAAATGAAGTATCTAAAGCAAGAAATCATATGGGTTTTATAGAACAACAGTGTTAAAGTGTATAATATACAAAATATAAATCAAACAAACCTACACTCATGTCAATAAAGCGCATGTATATTAAACCTGCAGGGCATATGTTTATTTCATTGAATTTCAGCCATTGTGAATTCACAATAGCACTATGCTATAGTCTGGTTTTTAAATGGGATTTAAAATATCATACAGCAGTAGAAAACGGCCTAATAATGCTGGTCATGGTTCCTCGTCCATGGAATACACCACTTCCTGTATTTTGCCGGTTACCTGACACGGGTAAATTAGCTTTCCTTTATTATATATCAATGTTTTTTTATTTTATTGTAGATGCGCCAGGGCGCCTTCTTAGTGAACACTGCGCGTGGGGGTCTGGTGGATGAGAAAGCTTTGGCCCAGGCTCTGAAAGAGGGCAGAATACGGGGAGCAGCGCTAGACGTCCATGAGACAGAGCCCTTCAGGTGAGAGAAACAAGTTATTTTTGCTTTCATTATTTTATAATCCAATAACTTTATAATCCATATGCAACGATTGGCCTGTGATGCCCACTCCCACCCCACACACACACAAGTTGTTGTTTTTTGTTTTTGTTTTTTTTAACCTGACACTAACCCCATTTTCTTGATCAGTTTCTCTCAGGGCCCACTGAAGGACGCCCCAAATCTTATCTGTACCCCACACACATCCTGGTACAGTGAACAGGCCTCCATTGAGGCCAGAGAGGAGGCGGCGCGGGAGGTGCGCAGAGCCATCACAGGTCAGAACCAGGTGTTCATTATCAGCCTGTGCCTGCTGGGAATATCTGCTCCATTCAATGCTTTGCAGGAGGATTCGCTTATTTTATTCTATGCATGTCTGACATGCTTTGCAACACTTATCATAGAATAAACGAGTAATACAAAACATTTAAGTATCCTTACATGTGCAGTTATAATTGAGTTTGTTCAGATTATACACGACACAGTGCTTAATTGTTTTAATCGTTTTGCACAGCGTCAAGGCCAGCGTGAATTAAGCAACTGAAATTTGCAAAGTTTGGTAACTTAAGAAAAATGTTAACAGATCATCAAACAAATTCACAGCCAAACCATTGGCAATGTAGCTACATAAATATTTATTTTTATTATTATTATTTCAGTATGGAGTTTCAGCGTCTGCAATTTTACCTCTTTAGAAATGACCGAGCAAAATCTGCAGTTTTTCTGTTTAGGACGTGTTGGTTAGGGGAGCTTAAAAAGCACTTTGTAGGCTTTTCGTAGTCTTGTGTCTGTGGTGTTGTTTTCATTTTGCTCTCTAACAAGTTAGCTAAAATGGCCTTGCTCTTCCTGAAGAGATAACCGTTTTTGTATGCTGGTGTTTTTGGTGTCACCACCTTTCACAATATCACACATCTGTGGAGTAATTTAATAAATCATTGTGGAAATGGAGGTTAAAATATCTTCCAAATTAAAATCCCAATTCAAATTAAATGATCTTTTTAGCTGCTCCTATCAGCACATATAAAGCCCTGAGAGTTTATCACCCTTTCTTGTGTTGCCGCTGTATAAATGACACACTCTTTGATCCGAGGCTTTCATTCATGGTCCATGCTCTCTTGTGTCCGTGCAGGTCGTATCCCGGACAGTCTGAAGAACTGTGTGAATAAGGAGTATTTGATGGCAGCCTCTCAGTGGCCGTCTATGGAGGCCACCACCGTGCACTCTGAACTCAACGGAGCTGCAGCCTATAGGTGACTACACCTCTGTCCCGACTGCTATTAGATGTCCTACAGTATGTCAGCATGTTGTTAGAGAGAGTAAAAACTGACCGTCTGTCTGTCGTAGGTTCCCTGCGGGGCTGATTGGTGTAGCAGCAGGCGGGCTGCCTGGAGCCGGGGCAGGAGTGGAGGGCATTGTGGCTGGATCTCTGCCCCTGGCCCACGCCATTGCCCCGGTCTCACACCCGCCTCACACCCCATCGCCTGGACAACCCTCCAAGGCAGAGGCGGACAGAGACATCCCTTCCGACCAATAGCATCCCAGCACATTCCATCTTTGCCCTGATTGATGCCCTTTCACCTCACCCAGGGGGACCGACACCCCTTGCTTTCGATGTGACCTTGGGTCACCCCAGTCCAACAGAACACATGTACAAACCCAGGAGTGAATCCCTCTACCCCAAACGTACCCCTCATTTCCACTCGCTGTATCCTCTGTTGATCACTCTGGCAGAAAGCAATAACTTCTCTCAAGGATTCAATAATTGGGTTGATACACACTATTTGTAAGCTATGAAATCCCAATTCCTTTGCATTGTATCTACTCTGGACTAGTTGGAGTTTGTTTCCGAGTAGTGTTTCTTACATTTTGTTCTTTTCTAATCTGTTTTAACAGCGTGGAAATAAACGCATGGACCTTGTTTTCTTTCCTTCGTCCCCTGCCCATTCTCCTCCTAGCATAAATTTTCTAAAACCTTCTCAACCTGTCCCATCTTGATCATCAAAACAAAGTAACCGCTAGCTAACATATTTGATTCAATTCAGCAGCCATCAGTGTTTATTTCACAGCTGGTGTTCAATAACAGAGATCAAGGCTAATGGTGATAGCCTGTGGCTAAGAGTAACTCCATGGGAAGAGCTCAGATGTTTCGCGTTCCTCTATCTCTCTCTTCATGTGGAAGGCATCTTCTAGAATTGTCCACCGTCTCTCCCTCTCTCTCTCTGTCTTTCAGAAAACAAGAGAGATTTACCCCCAGAGCTGTTACGGGTTTGATCATGTGCTCCACTTTAAGTCACAAGATTTACAGCGTCCGTAATGCCTGAGGTCTGCATAACAGTGTCATTGAAATTGCATATGTGAGATTCCATCGTCTTGTGATGGCTGACTTAATTTTATTTTGTGTCGCCCCTTGTGCTGCTTTGTGAACAGCTCGATGATGGGATATTGCTCGTAGGCTGTCATCTTCATAAACGAAAGTTTCAAACAAAGCCATATTCATTTGACAAACTGTAAAATAGCTGGTTTAACAAAACCTATCCGACACATCTTAACTCCCCCTCCAAAAACAAAAAACAGATGCCCTTTTTACAATGTGCGTACAACATTGACCTCCCCTTGACTCATACTGAGATCCACCATTGCTAAGCTGATAATATTGGCACCTTTTTTATTCTTAGCCATTTGAAGAATATTTGCCTTGTTTTCCATATCTTCTCTCTGTCCTGGATTATCTCTTGCTGTACTTCCTCCTTGTGCCTCCTTTTCCGATTAGGCCTTCTCTTTTTGACGTGGCGAGGCACACCGTTCCACCCTTCATATCTCCGCTCTCGTCCTCTCGCCCCCTCCATCGATTCCCATGAAATCACTGTGTAGCGCATTCGCCTGCCCTGCCCTGCCCTGCCCTGCCCTTCCTCCTTTCCACAAGGCACTTAAACTCTTAATACACTTTGTAATACGTTTTCATACAGGCCTGATAAAACAAACTGAACCTAATCCACCTTTTTGGGAGGAAGTCCTGGTTTAGGCGAGCTGGGGCTAATGTGCTCTGGAGGCTGCAGTAACGTTGATGGCCAGCAGGTGGCGATGACTTGCTTTCCCCCTCAGGTTTGGGCTCAGCCGATGGTTGCACAGCGAGCCTTCTCCTGTGAAGGTTCAGACCTGTTGTGGGCTGCTCAATCTGTCACTCATCTACACACTTCCAGATACTCAGGATGGGTGATGTGGCAGCTCTGTGCCACACTGTTAAAGCAGGTCATACCCTGAGCTTGACATTTGCATGGGCGTCTTTTATTATCAGCCTTTGTTTTCTCTGCGTTTTCACCATTTAGAGCACAGAAGATAAGGTGGAAAGAATGTAAAAGCTAGGTCACTGAAACGCTGGTTGCTTTCCAAAGAAGGTAGGAGAGTGTCTCGGGATAGCGTTCTGTCTGAAGAGAAAGGCCTTTCTAGTACCTCAGTAACAGATATTGAATGTATGCTCAAATCTTTCTCGCTTTGTACAGCTTTTTTAGATGATAGGTTCCTATTTGTGAGGGGGTGTGAATGAGTCTGCATGTATGTGACCGTGTGCGACTGCTTATCCAGTACATCAGTTAATTTGCAAATGACAAAATAAAGCCTTTTTTTTTTCTTTTCTTTTTTTTCTTCAAGCATAGGATGTCTATTATATTGTTTCATTAGATGTAGTTTGAATCTCAGGCTTTAGCTTTAGAAAGTTCTTGATCTGTGATTTTTGTAATTTTCTGTATAAAGGAGCACAGTTTCACGTCTTTGTCGACATGTATGTTAATAAACTGAGAAGAGGGGTCCTAAACTATTTGGAAATGGCAGTAGTGTGATTGGGGATGTTTTTCTGCCTACAAACAGTTTGTTCTAGATAGGTGATGTTGTGGTAAGTGTCCCCAGATGGCCGTCGTCCTCAATTGCCAATCCTCATGGATCAATGCATGATAATGAGATGGTCGTACCTATCAGGCCCCTCCCCCTCGCTTCCCCATTGGCCACGTTTTGATGTTGAATTTTGATTGACGTGCAGCTTTTCATAGAGTGAAGTGATGCCCTTTCTCGTCAACACTTTATAGCTGCTCTGTAAAATTTCTCTGTACTACAAGGTTTTTGAAGTTTTCGAGTTTCTTCTAGCATTATATGGTGTTTCTTTGCCGTCGGCATCATCTCTGATATGAGATGCGTGCCATGTGTTAAAACCAAGAAATTAGACATTTTGATCTAGTTTGTGTCATTCAGTGTTCAACATGTTGTATTGAAACATTTCAAGATGAGTCTCGTTCGATACTTTCACCCTCAGCATCCAGGAATCCCGTTTCTCATCTGAAGGCCCCCGTCATCATGTGGTCCCCGTGCTGCCTTAATGTTGTAGATTGTGATGGGCTTTTTCCTCTACAAACCCCCCCCCCCCCCCCCGACCTCTCCTCTTCCCCCTGCAAACACACATGCAAGAGAGAGGAAGCTGATTTATTTAGCCATATGTTGCTCTGTGTGCTTGTTGCATATTTCTAGAGAACACGAATGGCTTTCACTTTGAGGTGTGAAATGCTCGGGCACTATGAAAGACCCTTTCAGGAGCCGCCGATGTGGTTACATCTAGTCCATGAAGGGAGGTTGGAGAGGACAGATATGGACTTGGAGAAGTCAGTTTCTCTCTCAGGGTTCTAATACACACATATCCTACAGCCGCCAGTTACACTCTTCCTCGATCCGAATGAAGATCTCCAGAGCTCTCTTACACAGTCCATCTTTCAACAGTGAGTGTCTTTCTCAGTGATACTTTTCCTTTCTATCGCTCTTTTCTCCTCCTTTCTTTTTGCGTAGTTGTCGCACTGACACCTAACAACAGAAGAATGAATGTTTTAATAGAACTGCGTGTAACGTTGAAGTTGGGAAATGTATTTTTACAACATGTGAACTTTTTATTCCTTTCTCTTACCTTCTTTTTGTTGTGAATTGATTCCCCCCCCCCCCCCCCTCCCATCACCAGACTGCAAAAAAGTAAAAACAACACAAAAAAAAAAAATCCTGTAACTAGGCTCTTAAGCTTTACTTTTGTTTTTGTTTACTTTTTTATTAGAAAACAATCATGTTTGTGATGGTAACCTCTGATGGTAAATTCCACAAGGTATTTTAATAAAATCCTAAAGATTAAACCCTTGGTCACTCGCTCTTTTTCTGACATGAATTGAAAAGCTGAACTTCAAAGTGTAACATCATTCGCAGCCGGTTTTCCTTCTCTGTGACATGCACTACAGAAATTACTATTTTTTTAGCAAGAACTACTCATCGCATTGATCAAAAGTGAGAGTAACGGCATTTATAATGATAAAAAAAAACATTTCTTTCTCAAATAAATGCTTTTCAACTTACAAAGAATCTTAATATCTGTTTCCACAAAAATATGAAGCAACACAACTATTTTCAACATTGATGTTTCTTGAGCAGCAAATCTGCATATTAGTATGATTTCTGAAGGATCATGTGACACTGAAGACTGGAGTAATGATGCTGAAAATTCAGCTTTTCCATTACTGGAATAAACTATATTAAAAAATAATTTTTATTTTGCAATATTTCACAATATTATTGTTTTACTGTATTTGTAACCAAATAAATGCAGCCTTGTTGAGCAATGTCTTTCAAAATCATTCAGAAATCAAATCAACCCCAAACTGGTGGTGTTTAAAGTAAAAGAAACTGTTTAAACGCAAAATACAGACATAAATGTATCCATTTATCTTACATAGCTACCAGAATAAGCACATATTTTAATGAGTTTGATGAAACTGTCTAAACCTGTACATAGTAAGTAACATCAGCCTAATAGGAAAGTTCTTTTAGAGGAAAGTTATTTCAATGCTATATTTTTTACAGGCTACAAATATTTTTTTTTAATTGAGTATTATGCATTGGTAAGTTAACCATGCTCAAGAAGACCAGGAACATGAATTAAGGAAATTAAGGGGGTCAGTTTTGATTTCAGTTAAACTCTAACAATATAATTTCTGTTGCCAAGTTTAGTTTAAATGTTTGTGAGTTCAGCCAACGCTCATAACACAAGTTTTCCAGACTTGCTGTTCAGGTGTTAGTGGTTTGTACTCATGCAACATCTTTGGCTGTAGGGAAAAGAAAAGCATGGTTTTGAGGTGATTAAAGGGAGGAAAGTATTTTGCAGTGTATTTTTAGCAGGGTGCTCCCTCTGAATGTGTCCTGATGGTTGTTTATCAGCTAAAGTCCCCAGGTGCTGGTGTCTTGCCAATCAGGTTAATGAGGTGTTCAGGGCATATACCCCCTACCTCTGCTAGCTTAAATTGTTACCAAATGTCTCAGAGAAACTCACTCTGCCACATATTAAAGTGATAGTTCACCCAAAAATGAAAATTCTGTCATCATTTACTCACGGGTTTGTAACGCCATGAGGGTAAGACTTTCATTCATCTTCAGAACACAAATCAACTACCACTTTGACGCTTCAAAAAGTTCATAAAGAAGATCTTTAAAATAATCCATATTAATTGAGCGGTTTAGTCCAAATTTTCTGAAGAGACACGATCATTTTATATGATGAACATTTAAATTTAGGCTTTTATTAACCTATAATATAAACATTGAACAGAAGCTCACCCGAATCGGTTTGACGCACAAGAACTAACCTCTTGGTGAAGCTCAAACGTGATGCGTAACATGAGAATGAACCTCATTGGTTCTTGCAGAAGCTCAAACGTGATGCGTAACATGAGAATGAACCTCATTGGTTCTTGCAGAAGCTCAAACGTGATGCGTAACATGCTTGAGCTTCCATTTAACACGTGTGAGTTGATGAATGTTTATATGTGAATAAATTCAATCTGTTCATATAAAGTGATTGTGTCTATTCAGAAAATTTGGACTAAACTGCTCAATTCTTTTGGATTAGCTTTACGCTGTGTTCTGAAGATGAACGAAAGTCGTCGGGTTTGGAACGACATGGTGAGTAAATGATGACAGAATTTAAATTTTTGGGAGAACTATTGCTTTAAGTCTTGTTGTCTTCCGTTTAAGACAGGAAAACCCTTTTGTGCATAATTGAGTTATGTAGAACGTTATATGTGGTGTTTGGCATCTGTTTTTTGTTCATTTAGTTTGTTTATTGTTTAAAGCTGAAGTTTAGGAGTGTAGGTTAACCATAAAGGTTTGGCAGTAAACATTCTTTATGTCTTGTAAATGAAGGAAACTCCTGTCTAAATGGGCCATCTTGGAAAAACTGTAGAAAAAAAAACAACGCTTTCTCTTTAATTTTTTTTACGTAAATGGAGGTTTTATGATGGTTGCTCCCTTCAGCTGATGTCAGAAAAGTGGTGAAACTTTCTCTTTTTTTTTCAGTGATTCACCATTATGTCTGAAGTTTTGTAAGGATTGTGCAACTCGGAGATGTTGAAACTTTAAAGATTCTTTGTTTTTGACGTCCACTAACCTAATCTTTTACATGCATAAAAACAAACCCCATGTGGTTTCAAAGTGATGCTTACAACTGATTTTTCCATAAAGTCCTCCAATAAACCATTTCCCACAATGAAGTGCATTTTAATTTGTCACAGGCTTTGAAAATAGCCAATTACACATTTGTAAGCATATTGAGTGTTATTAGTCTTATTAAATATTTAAGTGTTGACGGTTCTAACTTTGCATATGTAAGAGAAAAAATCTGTGCATATGTACTTTCCTTTTCATCTGATAATCAGCCATTTTGCTTGTCCACATTCATCACAACTACATTTTAATAGTTTAGGCCTACATACAATATAAAAATCTAATACTCTCTCTAAATAATCAGAGAAAATATTTTTTGTGCTGAAAATTACCCATTTTTCCTCATTAACTTTAATTCAAATTTAAGTTGAATTTAAGTATAAAGTCCTATTCTGTAATGCACATCTGTATTTGAGTCTATACAGACGTGATGGTCCAGAGGTGGCCTTTGCAATTTGGAGGCCCATTTCAAACAGTTGAAGAGCAACTGAACTATTGTTGTAATCATGGCCAAAATCAAAAACGACATTCAATCTTCATCACTCTTTCAGACCCTCAGAGGTGGGTAGTATAACGAAGTACATTTACTTCGTTACATTTACTTGAGTATTTTTTTGGAAAAATGTTACTTTTAAGAGTAGATTTAATTGTGGGTACTTTTACTTTAACTCGAGTACATTTCTAATGAAAAAACGGTACTTTTACTTTGTTACGTTGGGCGACGTTCCTCTCGTTACTTTATTTTAATGTAATAGACCTACGTGTTTTAAAAGCGTAGTTTATACTAAGCGCGCGCTCTATCTTTTTTCTGGGCATGAGCGATGCTCAAATCACAAATGAATCACTCTTTTGAGTCGATTCTGTTCAAAGACGTCATCAAACGTTGAGTTATGCATATAACTACTGTTCCCAGAAGGAGGGAAACGAGGTACAACACATTACTATGGGATATCGCGCTCTTGCGCCATCTGCTGAAGACACCTTTATTCACGCCTGAAAGGCCAATGACGCATGACGAGGTGGGCGGGGCCACCTGCCCACAGCATATAAATGCCGTCGTATGCGTCATTCCCTTTGTTCAGTCCAGCTCTTCACCGGGACCCCGACTGTGCGGGGCCCAGAGGTGTTGTACCTCATTTCCCTCCTTCTGGGAACAGTAGTTATATGCATAACTCAACGTTCCCATTCAGTCGGTCAACTCGGTACAACACATTACTATGGGACCTCTATTCACGCCCCGTCAAGTCGCTGAACTAAACGTAGGTGACCAGCACGTCACATGATCCCTTTTTCAAGAGAGTGACGGCCCTTGGTCCAAAGCCCCTGCAGTAAGCACGGATCGAGCCACCGTCAAGGCAGTAACATCTAGTCGGTAAAACCGAACAAATGTGTGCGGGGATGCCCAACTGGCTGCCGCACAAATGTCGTCTACTGACACTCCCCTAAACAATGCCCATGACGTTGCCATGCCTCTTGTAGAATGCGCCCGCACTCCGGCCGGCAGAGCTAACCCTTTACTTTTGTATGCAATTGAAATTGCCTCCACGATCCAATGTGAAAGACGCTGCTTAGACAGCGCTTTCCCCCGAACTGGGTTGGCAAAACACACAAAAAGTTGGTCGGATGAACGCACAGCCTGCGTTTGTTCAATATACCTGCGTAAAACTCGCACAGGACATAACGCATGGAGTCTCTCGTCCTCCTTTGAATCAATCGATAGATTTGACAGAGCTGGCAGCTCGAAGGAGAGCGCACTATACGCCCCTGACATGACTTTTGGTGTATACCAATACCGGATACCGGATCGCATGCAGTGCTTGTCCTACTAGATTTAAGCGCCGCTTTTGATACTATCGACCATAGTATCCTGTTGCATCGGATGGAAAAAGTGGTGGGGATTCAGGGTGCGGCCTTACAGTGGTTTACCTCGTATCTCAAAGACAGAATCTTCACAGTAAATATGGGTAAATTTACTTCTGCATCTGTTCCCATAGTCTGTGGTGTGCCCCAAGGGTCCATTTTAAGCCCGCTTCTCTTCTCACTATATATGTTGCCACTGGGGGCCATATTTGAGAAACATAGAATATCCTACCACTGTTACGCTGACGATACACAGTTTTATCTACCGGCAAAAAACGATATGTCCTATCCCCTGGAAGCCCTGTGTGACTGTTTGGATGAGATCAAATGCTGGATGGCAAACAATTTCTTACAACTAAATGAAAGTAAGAGCGAAATTTTGATTTTAGGCCCACCGAGCTCCTCAGCTACTTTTAATTTCGGTTCCTTCCCTGTCAGCGTTCGACCTCATGTAAGGAATCTTGGATTTTTACTAGATTCGGTACTTAACTTTGAAAAACAAGTCAGCTCAGTGGTAAAAGGCAGTTTCTTTCAATTGAGATCTATCGCAAAAGTAAAACAGTTCCTGTCCACAAAAGATTTAGAGACTGTAATCCATGCCTTCATCACATCACGACTGGACTACTGTAATTCCCTGTACTGTGGTCTGCCTCAATCTACAATCACTCGCTTGCAAGTTGTTCAAAATGCTGCAGCGAGACTCCTGACTGGTACAAAAAAGAGAGATCACATCTCTCCTGTCCTAGAAATTTTACACTGGCTCCCAGTTAAGTTCAGAATTGATTTTAAAATCGCAGTTTTGGTGTACAAAGCGCTATCCGGTGCTGCACCTACATACATATGTGATTTACTGACTATGTACACTCCCCAAAGAAATCTTAGATCGTGTAATCAGCTTCTTCTAACTATCCCACGCTTTCGCTGCAAGACCAAGGGTGGTCGGGCCTTCTCTGCCGCTGCTCCTAAGCTCTGGAACAGCCTGCCCCTCGCCGTGAGGTCTGCTCCGACACTAACAAGTTTTAAATCGGCTCTTAAAACGTATTTATTCTCTAGTGCTTTTTAATAAACTGCGTGATTTAGTGTATATGAATCCTTTGAATGAATTATATCAGGTGCTATATGTATAAACTTGTCTTTTACCTTGTCTATTTCTTAAATTGCATATTGTAATGTTGTACAGCACTTTGGCGCAGCTCTGTTGTTTTTAAATGTGCTTTAGAAATAAAATTTGACTTGACTTGACTTGACTTGACTATACGCCGCGTTTGGACGCAACACTACTTTAGACCCATCCAGCGCGAACTGAATGCATGAGGGATGAACTGACAGCGCATGGAGATCACCAACGCGTTTCGCCGATGCCAGCGCCAGCAACAGGGCTGTTTTGTAAGACAGTATTTTTAGACCCAATGATTCTAAGGGCTCAAATGGGGGTCCACACATAGCCTCCAAAACCACAGTCAAATCCCATGAAGGTACCATCGACTTTGTGACGGGTTTCAGCCATCTCGCCCCTTTAAGGAACCGAACGGCCTGCGGGTGCGCGCTCGGCGCGGTCCCATTAATGCCCTCGTGACAGGCCGAAATGGCAGCTAAGTACACTTTCAGAGTGGAATGTGAGCGACCTTCCTCGAACAATTCCTGGATAAAAGTCAATATTTCTGCAATCGGGCATTGACATGGCAATATTGACTTTTGTCCGCACCACTGTTCAAATATGCACCATTTCGACGCGTAAAGCCCCCTCGTTGAAGGTGCCCTAGCACTCTGTATCGTGGCCACAACATTAATTGGGAGACCTGCTGCTATTAGATTTTCCCTCTCAGTGGGTAGGCCCATAGATGCCACAATTCCGGTCGAGGATGTAGAATCTGACCTCCTGCTTGGGACAGCAGGTCCCTGCATTGGGGAAGACACCACGGTGTCCCTGACAGCAACGTCATGATGCCTGTGTACCACGTTTTCGTTGGCCAGCACGGGGCCACTAAAATTAGTGACAGACCTTCCTGGCGTACTCTGTCCAGAGTGGGCTGTATCAGGTCTACCGGCGGAAACGTGTACAGCAGAGTTTTGGGCCATGAATGAGACAGCGCGTCCACCCCCAGCGGGGCGCTGCTGTCTGTTATCGAAAAGAACAGCGGGCAGTGCGTGTTTTCCCTGGATGCAAAAAGATCAACCTTGGCCCTGCCAAAACGATCCCAAATCTGTGTCACTATTCTCGGGTGCAAACGCCATTTCCTGACCTGCGGTCCTCCCCGTAGACGCTGCACAAAGTGTTTCAGTGCCAGAGAAACTGCCTGCGACTCCAAGTCATTTATATGGCGCTCCTTCAGTGCTGACGACCATTCCCCTTTTACGGAGTTCCCCTGACATAGAGCTCCCCATCCATGTAGTGACGCATCTGTCGTCACCACTATACGTGATGTGACTCTGCCTAGGGGAATCCCCTCTGTCAACAGACCCGGGGATCCCCAGGGAGCGAGAGCCCGAACGCACGTTGGCGTTATCGTCACTTGTCTGTTTAAATGCCGTGTGACATTCAGACCAGAGCTCAGCGCCCACCTCTGGAATGCCCGCATAAAGAGGAGACCCAGCCGAACAACTGCTATTATTGAGGCCATCAACCCCAGCAGCCTCAACACTGTATGAAAACGTACTCGCCTTCCCATCGAAAAAGACCCAGGCAGCTGCGAAAATTTTCGGCTCTTTGAAGTGACAGCATAGCTGTGTTCTTTACCAAATCTATCTCTAAACCGAGATATGAAATCCGCTGATATGGAACCAGGGAGCTCTTTTTGAGATTTATTAAAAATCCCAGAGCTCGTAGATGGGACACAAGGGCTTGTGTTTGCGAAACTGCTTGTTCCCTGTTGTACGTGGCCAGGAGTAGATCGTCCAAATAGGCGAATACCCTCATGCCTTGATGACGCAGCGGAGTCAGTGCCGCTTCTGCACACTTCGTGAATGTGCGCGGCGCTAGGGATAACCCGAACGGCAGGACCAGAAACTCGTATGCAGTCCCCTCGAAGGAGAACCTCAGAAATTTTCTGTGATCCGGGTGAATTGTGACATGAAAGTATGCATCGGTCAAATCCACCGATGTGTACCATTCCCGGGGACGCAGGGAGGATAGCAGATGACGTACTGTCAGCATTTTGAACTTGTAACGCCAGAGGTGCTTGTTTAACTGCCGTAAATCCAGAACCGGGCGCAAGCCCCCACTTTTCTTTGGGAGGAGGAAGTAGCGACTGTAAAACCCTTCCTCTATTTTTCCCTATGGAACCACCTGAATTGCAGTTTTGCTGAGAACACGAATTTCTTCTCTTAATACTGGGGAAACCTCCCCTGATACTGACGTCGTAATTACCCCGCCGAAACAGGGGGGGGGGCGTGAGAGGGACTGCAGTCGATAGCCGCACTGGATCGTGTGAAGAACCCATGGTGTTGGTGCGCATGCCCGCCACCGGTCCAGGTTGACAGCGAGGATCTCCGGCATGATTGGGGAAACCCCCACCTCTCTTTCGGAGCATTGCTGGAAATCGCATACCTCTGTATTTACCCCTTTTGACAACACATGGTTCATTTTTGGTGATTCTAAAATATTTTGATTGTTCTGACAAATCAATACATGAGGCACCGTATGATTGTTTTGACAAATCAACACATGAGGCTTTGTATGCTGAACACAACTTTTCTTTATTGAAAATGAACTTAAAGGTGAACCCGCTCTTTTGCAGGGTTTCTTTTTCACTGAGGAGAAGGCGGTGGCTGCCTCCGGGCCGATGATCCTCCCTCGATTGCGAGCTAGGAATTTGGCCGTCCCCTCCTTCCTGCGGAGAAGAACTTCCCTTTTTCTGGGGGCGGGACTTTCTTTCCCGACCCTACCTGCTGTTTGGGATATGTGTGCGCTCGCCCAGCCTCCCAAGCGTTGGACCTAGGCGCTGTTGCTGCAGCGGGCCTCTTAGCTGGTGGTGGTCGAGAAGACGACCTAAAACTCGGCTGTGTAGCTGACTGTGTTGGTCTATTATACCTTCTAGGCATTGAACCCCTGAGCGATTCCGCCTGTTTCTTAGAGTTCTCAAAACGCGCTTGAAACGTGTCGAGGCCCTCTCCGAATAGACCCGACGTGGAGATCTGTGCGCCGAGGAACGCATTCCGATCTCGTTCCGGCAAGTTCGCCAGAGTCAGCCATAGGTAACGCTGAGCCACCACTGTACTGGCCATCGCATGACCCAAGGACACTAACGCGCAACGTGTTGTATGTAGTCAGCCATGGATCGTACCTCCCCCATGAGCTCGTCAACCGGTCTTCCCTCTGACACAGCCTCGCTGAGTTCACCCAAGCAAATAGCCTGATAAGTTTGTAGCAAGGAGATAGTGCTCAAAGCTCTAGCTGTGCCGGCCTGATCACCATAAATCCTGCTAAGTTGCCTGTACGAGAACCTACACCAGGGTTCCTCAATCTCGGTCCTGGAGGGCCGGTGTCCTGCACAGTTTAGCTCCAACCCTGATCAAACACACCTGAGCAAGCTAATCAAGGTCTTCAGGATCACTAGAAACTCACAGGTAGGTGTGTTTGATCAGGGTTGGAGGTAAACTGTGCAGGACACCGGCCCTCCAGGACAGAGATTGAGGAACCCTGACCTACACGGTCCTGACGGAAGAGTGGGGATGCCTGCGATACCGCTGTTTTGCATTGGAGCCAGGTATGTCGCAAGCGAATGCTCCATTGGAGGAGCTGACATTAACCCTGCCTCTTGTGCTCCTTCGAGGTCAGTGAACTTACCCATCCCTGGCACCGAAGAAAGAGGAGACATGGGTTTTGACCATGAAGCTGTAAGCTCTGCCAAAAAGTCGGGGTAAAGCGGCAGATGCGTCCTTACCACCGTTTGTACCTGTGACAAATAGAACCCATCGAACCGCGAGTTTTTCTGAACCGGGGAGGGGCTGGCCATTCCACCGACAGCTTTGCCGCTGCCCTCCGATATAGTTCAATGAAGGGCTCCTCCATGAACTCACTTCCACCCGTCGCCCCAGAAGGTGAGGGGGAAGCCGCGACCTGCCCCAGTTGGAAGTTATCATCAAAGAATTCTTCGCCCGCTTCAAGCGAGACAGAGTCCTCCTCTCGACACTCCACCTGATTAAACCCCGGGGCTATCCCGGGCACATTGTCAATCATGTATGATTTCCCCGGCTTCCATACGGTCGCACCAAATCCCTGTGGCTTCTTCAAAGACGGCTAATGCCGAATCGGGAACAGCACCTGAGGACAGAAGCGGACCGTGCCTGTCCGCTGTACCATCGAGCACTCGCTCAACAAATGCTACACGCCGCTCAAGTGTAGAACGACGAAGCTGCCGGCAGTGTACACATGCTGCGGGGTTGGAGAGAGCCAGCCTGGCGTGGACAATCCCCAAACACACCGGACAGTGCTCGTGAGTATCTTTTTCGGACAACAAGTAGCCACATGTCATTGGACATGGGCGAGAATGCTTATTTTTAGCCATTTTTTTACGAGAAAAAGGTGTATCAGCTTTTTCGTTAGCAATGCTAAACTTAATGCTTTACACACTTTTCTCTGTTTGCCTTTCGACAGGAATCACCACCGTGGGTTTTTCCTACGAAACTGTGGCGTGATGGTGTTCTAGCAGCACGGTGAAGAGCTGAAGAACAAAGGGAATGACGCATACGACGGCATTTATATGCTGTGGGCAGGTGGCCCCGCCCACGTCGTCATGCGTCATTGGCCTTTCAAGCGTGAATAAAGGTGTTTTCAGCAGATGGCGCTAGAGCGCGACATCCCATAGTAATGTGTTGTACCGAGTTGACCGACTGAATGGGAACAAGTTGGGCAGATCTGTCTAAATCGGTTCGCGAATCAGTTTGAATGATCCGTTTAGTTTCCTGCACGCACTGTATCGCTTTTAATTCACACTCGACTCTGTGTCGTAACAGGAAGATTTAAGAACATCAAGAGCGTTGGATAAGGTTGCTGTGGACCTACAGTACAGAAAGTAAATCTGCAAATGCATCATTTTTTTGCCAGCGATGAAGATCTTTTAGTAGTTGAACATCTTCGTATGTTACTTCGTAAGCTGTCTGTGAATGAATGATTCCACAGGACGATACGATTTCATTACATTCAGGTAATACATTTTACAACCAAACAGATTATTACGCCACGATAGCACTACTACAAAGTTTGACATTACCCTTTTTTGGACATATAGGCCTACATTAATTTTAATACATTAAATAAGATATCATTGTCCAGTTTATGAATGTGTGTACACACAAACTGGCGTGCAAACTCGACTTGAAAACGAATGCCTTTGCCTGCCTACATAGTTAACCAGTTTAAAGATGGTTTCAGAAATATACATTTAAATACATTTTGGAGAACAAACAGAAGAAGATTCCGTGCATTTGATCGTTGTTTGTGTTCAGATGTTCAGTAGCGGGCATGACATGACTGCGAGAGCACATGTGAAGAGTTTTAACTCTTTCTAATCTGTGTCAATGGTTCCCTTTACATGCCTATGAATGCAAAACTCCACAGAGTCACTCCGGAATAAAGTCAGAGTTTTTCCGACATTGTCTAATAATCCAAATGTAGTTAAGTTACTATACTATTATACAAACCAAAGGACAGGCAATGGTTTTCGGGCTATACCAACATAATATATATATATATATATATATATATATATATATATATATATATATATATATATATCAGATATACAGAAATGCTTGTCTCTTCCGTTTTTGTTGCAAAGATAGCTTATCTAATTATGATAATAATAGTCATTTAAATGAAAAATATCTAAATAATATCATGTTATATATGTGTGTATATATAGGCCTGTGTGATCCAAAGTAACTAGTAACTAACTACTTGAGTAGTTTTTTCATTGGATACTTTTTTACTCTTACTCAAATAACTATTAAGATTATTACTTTTACTTTGAGTAAATATTTCTATAAGTACTTGTACTTTTACTTGAGTATAGTTTTTGGATACTCTACCCACCTCTGCAGACCCTAAGCTAGAATGGAACATAGTACCAAAACTGCCAGGAGGTGTCGACAAATCATTGTCTTAATGAATAATTTAGTCAAATTAAACAGCTGATTCATTCAGGGACAAAGCAAGTGAATGGCTGCATCTGAAACTGCATACTTCCCTACTGAAAAAATAGTATGTGACAAGATTAATATGTCGGACTTCACTGTACTCATAAAAGAGTGGACATAAAATACCTACTTCCGGTGAGATTCTGAAGTGTGTATACGATGGACATTTTACTATCCAATGAGGCCACAGGAGAGGATTTGTGAATTGCAGTGAAGCGACAGGTCACATGATAATGACAATATGATGAATGTAGTATGTCCGGATTACATTCATACTACACACATTCATATAGAATACTTTATTTAGCAGCCACTTCTTATTCTAAATAATGACCTACTCAAGAGAGTATACGATTTTGGACGCAGCCACTGCCTTTGAACTGAATGAATCCGCGTTTTTGAACGAATTGTTCTATAATGCGGATTCATTCAGTAACGAAACTGAAATTGTTGCCAATGGCTCTACTGTTCATTGGCAAAATACAGCAAAAACTATATTGTCTTAGGGTACGTTTACACGACAACTATATCCTTAAAAACGGAGAAGTTTTTCCTTTGAGTTCTTTGTGTACAGAGGACACCATTGTCAAAATGAATCAGAATCCCAATTCACACGGATCAGCGAAAACAACTAAAAAGTACGCTGTATTCTGCTTCCAGGCCATTACATGGTGATGAAACACTATAGACTGAACACGTAATGCGCATGTGCATGATTTCATAGCCTTCAGAGATTTCACGTTTTTGTTGTTTACACTGAGACCGTTTTCAAAAACTTTCACTTTGAAACCCATTTCAAAAGTTTGTGTTTTCAGGCACCCGAAAACGCTGTTGTCGTGTAAACGAACGACCAAACCGCTGTTGTCGTGTAAACGAACGACCAAAACGCTGTTGTCGTGTAAACGAACGACCAAAACGCTGTTGTCGTGTAAAGGAACGACCAAAACGCTGTTGTCGTGTAAACGAACGACCAAAACGCTGTTGTCGTGTAAACGAACGACCAAAACGCTGTTGTCGTGTAAACGAACGACCAAATCGCTGTTGTCGTGTAAACGAACGACCAAAACGCTGTTGTCGTGTAAAGGAACGACCAAAACGCTGTTGTCGTGTAAACGAACGACGACCAAAACGCTGTTGTCGTGTAAACGAATGACCAAAACACTTTTGTGGTGTAAACAAACAACCAAAATGCATAAAGTTTACGTTTTTAGTTGAAAACGGTGTCAGGTACTGTAAACCCCTAAGTCAGATTAACTACTTGTGTATTAACTGTTGTATAAAATCAATATTACATTTGCAAACTTGCTGCTGATATTCTGAAAAAAAAGCACTCTTGCCAGTGTGGTATTGCTTGTAAATAATAAAAACAGGAACTTAGACAATTTTTTGCACCATGTCTTGGATTTTTGGGGTATTTTTATACATTTTGGTGTCATTTAAGCACCAAGCCCCTGTTAATTTCAGACCCAGGTGTGTGCGTGGCATGATGGTCGGTGGCAGGGCTCTTTTTCGAGAGCTGTTACGAGGCCGGTTGGGTGAAGCCTATGGGTGAAACATATCAGAGGCCACCACATATGTCTACGCTGCAACTCCAGACAAGAAGGTGACCATGTATTATGTCTAAAATGGTTTCCCTCAGACAAGACGTAAAACTAGATTCCACTGTTTATGGGAGTCAGTCAGCAGAGAATGACTGTTTATCCAGCACTCTGACCCCATGTAAATGTTTTTTTTTCTACAGGTTTGTCTTGCTGGACATTGGCAGTTTATTTGACATGGCTTCAATGCATCGCCACTTAATCCCACAGAAAGACGTCACTGACAAGTTGTCGGAGGTTAAATGACAGGAAAAAGTGAGCTGTTAAAGGAATAGACAGCCACACTTGAAATACTGAGCAGAAATGACAATTTTGAATGCTAAATTTGTTTTATTGTCCTTAGACGACTAAGCATGAGATCATGTACCTTATGTCACTCTTTACACAAAATGCCCCAAAATCAATCAAAGTTTTTGGATTACAAAACTTTAAATTGGCTGTTTTCGCAACCGCGGTTATTTAAACTGAACAAACAAGTCAATAAATAAAAACCTGCAGAGTTTGAAATCCTAGTGAAGTATTTGGTTTTAGTGTACTAGTGAAATATTACCAAATAGATCAAGTTTAAGTTGCATTTGGCTGCAGCTTCTTTGGTCATTGAAAATGCTCTATGCATACACACTCCTGTTTCTTGTACATTCTTGGTCTGATCAGCTCCCCTCATCCCTCTTGCTTGCCCATTGGCAGATTTATCAAGGGCTTTTGTCCAGGAGAGGGTCATGTTAGGGTCAGTGTACTCAGTGTACATAAAACTCAAACCGATCACTTCATTTGCGGTGTCCAATCCCATCTGCGTCAATGCAAACTAATCACCGTTCAGTCTGGCCTCTGATGAAGTGATGACTACCTTTGCCTGACACGGTAAGCATAACCAAAATTTGATAAATAGATGCTTTGGCATTTCCTGTAAATGCCAGTCTTGATTTATGGAGCCTAGTAAAATCTACTTGGCTTTTCAGCCTTTCTGCTGGTGTCTCTTCTTGATGGGCAAACGTGTCTTCTGTTGGACTGACGTGAGCTCCCACAGGGACCAGCTGCTTTCTAACCAGAAAATTCTCAGATGTCATTCACGTCTATGAGCGTGTTATTAGTAAAACCAATCTTCCTCTGCTAAAACTCAGAACCTGAGGGACAAGTTTACAGTTTCTGTGAAGTTTAGGCTTACAACCAGGGTTTGGTGCTCCTACAAGAGTGTTATTGACCTATCATTTCCCTCTGATTTTTATGATAGTGTTAGGTTTAGGGGTAGGGATATGGATATGGTTAATACACATTTTTTTTGGACAGGAATGTTGACCCAGGAACCCTTCTAATTTGGCAAATTCTGGATGTGCTGCTAAAACCTCTTGTCCAAGTGTGTGATCTGCTCTAGATCAGCCATATCAGTGCAGAATTACTTAAGCAACCAACTCTATTACTTTTGCTCAAATCTCTAACCCTAGTATTGAATGTCATGGTGTAACATGCCTCAGATTGTTTGGGCTACTGATATTTTGAATGAAAAGTCATGTGGCTCACAGAGGAAATCTGGACTATTTTCTAAGCAATTGGATGTTGACCTGAAGGGACTCAAGTTCCTTTTGGAAACATAGTAACATAAACAAACCCACTCCAAACACTTTAGCAACTGCATAGCAACGCTCTGACATTGTCTTGGCAAGTCATTTCTGTGTGTAATAGGATAAGATTTTGTATTTTCAGGCGTCTTGTTCGATCCATACAAGCCAAAGAAATACATTAACATACAGTCAACTTTAAGCATGTCATTTTTCGGTGGATTCCCCTGATAAGTGTAAACGCTCTGTGGTGCTGTTGTTCTCTTTGTTTGAGAAGCCCAACACAGCAATAATTGCTCAACCAATGGTGTGAGTTTGGGGCGGAGCTTTCTGTTTGGAGGAAAACTGGCACAAAAAGCACAAAAAGTATTCTCGTCGCTTGATAAACTGAAGATTGAGCCACTGTAGTCAGTTGGACTATTTTAAAGATGTCTTTAATAACTTTTTCGGTCTTTTCGGTCAACTTTTTTGGGGGAACGAGTTTCAGTCCCTTAGAAGCCTATGGAGGAGTGATCCAGCTCTCAGATTTAATCAAAAATATCTTAATTTGTGTTCCGAAGATGAACGAAAGTATTAAGGGGTTGGAACAACATGAGGGTGAGTAAATACTGACAGAATTTTCATTTTTGGGTGAACTAACCCTTTACTTATACTTATTTCCTGGCCGTTTAAAAGTATGCTCTGTATATAGAATGCAATCTGGATGTACTAATATTTGTCAGTGTCATTTGTGTTGCTTCACTGTCATTTACAACTCCTCTCCTGTGACCTCACGGAGATGTCAGGTCATGTCAGGTCAAATAGTAGGTCATCCGGTTACCTTTTGCCTCCTATTTCACTAATAATCTGAATTCTCACAGCTGTTTTTAGAGAAGTAAGCCTATTCAGTAGCACCCGATGACTGTTTCCAAACAAGTTTCCCAAACACTCCCCTTCCTCTACAATAGGCAAAACAAACAGAGCCCCGCCCCCCAAATCACGCCATTGGCTGAGCCGTCGTCAGGCTGGTTGCACAAACAAACTGAGCAATGTTTTGATAGAGCCACAGAGAAAGGTTTACACTTTCCAGGAGAAGCAACTTACAAATGACGCAGTTGTATTACAAAGTTAAGTATTTTCACATGAAATTCTTTAAGCAAAACATCACTGAAATTTCCAGATACAAACAGGAATCCAAAGCTCAGACAGCTATAAACTATTAGATGAGTGCTTACTTATGGAGTCAGTTATTCATATATGAACACATCAACTTGGGCGTTACACAGGGGACCTTCTGTGATCTCACAGGAGAAGAAAAAGAGATAAACGGAGAGGACAGGAAAAAAAGAGCAAGACTGTTACGAGAGAGTGTGTGTGTGTGTGTGTGTGTGTACCCATACATGGAGAGGTGGGGGTGAAGAATGGGAGGAGAAAGAGGAGGGGAAAGAGAGCATGAAAGTGAGGTATCTTGATCCGTAGTGCACATCTCCACAAACCCTGTCCTGCTGTCTACCATCACAGCCAGGTAAGACTGAGCCATTCACTAGCATGTGAGTGTGTGTGTGTGTGTGTGTGTGTGTGTGTGTCCTGTGCTCAGGCCGGCTGCTGTGGCAAAGGTTAAGCCAAGGGTTGCTTCTCTGCTTCTCAGCTCTCCTTCTGTGCCTCTATATACCGCAACCTTCCCACACTCCTCTTCTGCAGGTTTGACGTCTCTTTGAGGAACAACGCTGCAGTCCTTAAGTGTTTTAACACATGTGCTGCTCTTGACAGTTATTTAACTGTTATTTTCCCCCCACTTCTCATTCATTTCTTACTCTGAAGGTTTTGCATTTGCATGCGACTCCTGCTTGCAGCACAAGCGCGCCGCGGCTTCATAATTGCTCTCCCTGTAAGTTTAAGCTTAAGTGTCGAAAAGCCGCAAGCTCTTTTCTTTGGCTCTTTTCCGTCTCCCCTGGTTTTGTTGCGTCTGGTTCGTGCTGAGAGCAGAGGTTCGCTGTTTTTCTGTGTTTGAGAATACGTGTGCCTTTTGACACGGCAAACAGAGGGAGGCATGCCAGTGTCACGCAGCATCTGCAACCACTGGCAAGTGCATCCCAACCCACGAAACACGCCTGAATTTTGTTACATGTGCAATTTAATGTCACAGCCCAATCCCCAGAGAAAGAGATAATGTGGAAAAAGTGCGACTTTTCATTTGTACGCGTGCAAAATGTCACTGCAGATGGGAGATCAAAATATTTATACTGTTTTAATAGCCAGCGGATGGTTTGTGGGAATGTCGACTGCACTAGATAGACAAGGCATTGTTTCAAGGCAATGCTTTGCTCAGTCTCACATGAACAAACAGATCTGTTTGTTTTGAGGACAAACGTTATTGAGCAATTGAAGCATGTGTGCCTGATGCTTGTAGGTTATAGTCACTTACTTTCACACATGAGACCAGTTACATTGCAGTAAAACGGCTGGATTACTTCCCCTGGCAAATACCACATCTGCTTTTCACACTTTCATTCAGATTTTATTGTTCCCGTTTACACATCAGCACTAAAATATAGGTAAAACTGTGTGATGTTATTTGGTGGAATTGGATATGTCTTTCAAACAGCTATGCTCGAAATCTGTTCCAAGGTCTGTTGACTAATTCATTCATCTACACAGATGAAGCTCTTTTGTTTCAATGCTTGTTCGGTTTTCTTTCCAAAATGTAGATATTCATGATTTTCACGTCGTGCAACCAATATGCATGAGGAAATGATGTCAGAGACAACCCCCACAGACCCTCATAACTGTGAGCCAAGGTCGATAAGTCTCTTTAAATATCAGATAATTTGACATTTTCATGACATGGAAAGATTAGTTCAGGCTGTAAATGTCATGTGGTGTAACTCCCCCAAAACCTATACACTACCAGTCAAACGTTTTGGATCTCTAAGATTTTTTTATGTTTTTAAAAGAAGTCTCTTCTGCTCACCGAGGCAGCATTTATTTGATTAAAAATACAAAAAAATTTAATAATATTATGAAATATTTTATTTTATTAAAAATGTTATATTTCTATGTGAATATTTATTCCTGTGATCAAAGCTGAATTTTCAGCATCGTAACTCCAGTCTTCAGTGTCACATCCTTGATGATTTGCTGCTCAAGAAACATTTATTATTATAAATGTTGAAAACAGTTATTTACATTTTTATTTCAGGATTCTTTGATGAATAGAACGTTTAAAAGAACAGCATTTATCTGAAATAGAAAGCTTTTATAACATTAAACACTACCGTTTAAAAGTTTGGGGTCAGTAAGAATTTTTATTAAATTTTTTTGGGGGGGGGGGGGGGGGGTATAAAATATAAAAATAAACTAAATCAACATTTTTATTCAAATTTCCATTTCAAATAAATTTCTGAAGGATCATGTGACACTGAAGACTGGAAGTAATGATGATGAAAATTCAGCTTTGATCACAGGAAGAAATTACATTTTAAAATATATTAAAATATAATTACATTTATTATTATTATGTTATTTTAAATGATCATAATTTAACTAATATATATATATATATATTTTTTTTTTTTTTTTTTTTTTTATCAAATAAATGCAGTCTTGGTGAGCAGAAGAGACTTCTTTTAAAAACATGAAAAATCTTACCGATCCAAAACTTTTGACTGGTAGTGTATATATGAATAAATAACTTGGCTTTGAAATATTATTGAAAGTTTCCCCTTGGGGATCAATAAAGGAATTCTAAAGGATTTGCAGAGGGGATTTTTGATCTTTTTATCACTTAAAGAAAATCTGAAAATTCTGTTGAAAATGTCCATAAAATGTTATATCAGGCAAATTATATATGAACAAACCCCTCTGTAAAAATAGAGATGGGAACAAAACTGTAAAATCTGGTGTGTGTAAGTGATGCTGAAGTGAATATTTCTGCATGAAAAAAAAACAAAAAACTTTTTTTGTATGTGTTATAATTACAGACTATATACAGACACAAATAGTTAAAAGTGTAATTAACACTTAAATGTGTATTTAACATGTTTTCTTTCCTCTAGTCTGAAAGAAGACGTTACGAAAGCAAAATAAATCCAAAAAGTCACCAGTGCATAAAAAAAACATTGACGTTTAGCCTTTTAGTGTATTTTTTTTTCTTTTCGTGTATGTTTTATCAATATGAAGACATGTCATGTCGGCAAAAGAATCGAAGAGCAGATTTCGTGTGTCAGAGGTCTTTAAATTTGTGCATCAGTTTAGAATTTTTCCAGCGATGTTACAACTTCTCAAGCGGCCAGATTGCTGTGGCTGATTTGCCTGGCATTTCTGTTCACACACGGTTCACCTCTAAATTGAAAAAATGCAGTTGGAAAAGTCTGCATGTGTGAAAGCGCCGTGACATTTCAGTTTTTCCAAAAGATGCCGAAACCTGATCTGTCAACCATTGGAGAAAGAGACTCTGAGTTCTGAAGAAAAAGAAAGGAAACCACAAAGGAGTGCACGCTCAGTCCTCACTCGTAAGATTTGATCCATGTCCCATTGAACCTGCGGTCTAGCCGGCTTTAAAACAAGGAGCGTTTAGCTGCTCTCTCACTCCAGAACTATGTCCATTAGACATGAGGTCATTTCTGGTGACTCAAGACCCCTCTCCTCATGGATCTTAATATATATGTTCATTATGAGCACTATTATAACTCTGTCCGCTGTTTTTCTTCAATAACATCAGAGTCACCCTCTCAAAATATATATATGAACTACCGGACCAATCTAAACCTACATTAATGACTTCAAATTTTAACAGGCGAGCATAAAAATACCAGAAGCGGGGACGCTGTGAGCCTGTGTCTTTGATCTGAGGGTTTGTCATCTGATCGTGGCTCATTATAAACTATGGGATCCAGAGGACGGGGCCAGACAATAGTCTGAGCTTGCGGTGATGAACTTGTGCCCTTTGTCGCTTATGTCTCTTTATTAAAAGACAGTGGCAGACGGTGCAGATCCCAGTATCTCATGCAGTCATCCTCTAAACCTTCTGCCGGGGTCTAAGCTGGTCTTGCGTAATACACTCAATCACAGGATAAATGGGATGAAAATAAATCAGTCACTCAAGCCATTGCTGTTGTGTTATTTTAATTTAGTCAGGAATGAAAAGCAAGCCTATGGGTTGTTGTGAGAAGAGAGGTTTGGCTGGGATGTGACTGTGACTGTGGGGTTCTGGGTAAATATGTGCCGTGGTGATGTTGAGTTCATCACATGTGCCCGTGTGTAATTATGCTTTATTTATTTCTTTCTTGAAACACAAAATGAAGTATTTTGAATGTTCACCTTGCTCCTTGTCAAACATTGAATATGAAAGGGGAAGGCGCCGTCAAGCTTAAAAATAGACATAAAACAACCGTTAAATCTCATGAATTTTACAGTGCCAATATTATGCACATTTACACGTTTATAATTATATTTTAGGGTCTGCTAGAAAACATTTGGATGATTTGAAGGTCAAAAACAAATTATTTGTCTCACACTGGTCTTTGCTGCAGCACTGCCTGAAACGCTGAAACGTTTCTTTAACCCTGAAATGCATGAATTTTTCGCTAATCATTATTACATCTTTGGGTCTTTAGCGACCCGGAACGATATCTAACACAGATGGATCTTTTCCTGTCGCGATAATATAAAACTCTCCTGACATTAGAGTAACTATTACAGAAGAATTCAATAAACCATATTTCGTGACCTTTTGGAGCTTGGAAGAGTTGAGTTTGAGCAGATGTTTTATACTATCATCACTGTCCTCGTCAGATCTCATTTCCTGAACATTCAGCATCTGGCTCATATTCGCCATCTCAAACATATTCTAAAAACTATCATTTTCAACATATTCAAAAATCTGTATTTTGATAGCTGACAGATCCACCATCAAGTGACAGTGACACTAATATTTGATGTTGTTCAGTATCTGCTCTGCATTAAATCTTTAAGCCATTTCAAGTTTTGCTGATGATACTTCCTATTCTTTTGTTTTCTGCCTGCGGTAACTAAGAGTGAAACGTCACTTCATCATTGTGTATCAGTGCACTTATTCAGTCATCAAAGATTCAATGATTGTTTTGTATACAAAAATATACTTGCACTGTTACACACCTCGGGACGTTACGATTTTTACCAAAACAATGAATGGAAAAAAGGCTTGTTCTGCTTTGAAAAAAGGCTACTTTTTTCCTTGTTATATTGTTTATAATTAATTGATTGAGGAATGCTAAGAAGGTTCATGTCTAACTTAAAAAAAAAAAAAAAGAATGAGGAGGAGGGTAGTGAATGACGTCCCGAATGGGAAGATGCGGGATATTCGTTTAAGGTTTAAAGCCCACCTTTCCAAAAAGCACAGTCTGCTCTGATTGGTCAAAGTGTGAGTCAGAAATGTACACATGACCTTGTAGTAGAAAAAACAGCATCTCCTCGACATAGTGAAATCACTACCCAACTGTTCTTCAAAGCGCCCAAAGCAGACCATAGGCAACATTATGCAGATGTATTTACATGGTGATAAGTCACAGATACTTTACTAAGTCACAATAATGGCAGGACTACAAACGAGTTGTTAAAGGCACGTGTTTTCTGAGATTCCCTCTCTTTGGTGTGGACTTTGTGCTTTGTAATTTTTCAGATTGTTTACATGCACATAAACAGCAATATTAGATACTAAAGGAAAGGTTAAAAAAGAATAATAGGTGCACAAAAATGCCACGTCAAGACAAGTCACACCAGCTTTAATGTCAATGACATCCAATGTCAACTGCTTTACAGGATTGTCGTCATTAACTTGAATGCTAATGAAATTTCAGAGCTAATGTGGAGGGGAAGATTTTCAGTGAATAACAACTTTAATTTCGGTCGTATACATTTGGAACACAGCCAATACGGGCTATTGTATGGTGGTTATATGCCTCTTTTGAGATTGACGGTCCCAGTCTCAATTCACTTTCAGTGTATGCAAATTAGTGCTCAGGACTTCAGTTCCTCAGAAGAATGTTCAGTCGAACAGGTTTAGAGTAAATGATGACAGCTATTTAGTTTTCAGAAATTTCAGAACACCAGTCTCTCATAAGGGTTTCATAAGCAGCGTAACTTTGTAATATAAGACGGTTGGTGTCTTTGAATCCGGAGCAAGCTGCAAATCTCAGATGCTTCCTCGACAGAGGATTAAGGTGTCAGGAACCATAGTTATGCAATTTCCTAATGCAATATATATTTGCTGCATGAGTGGATCAGAATTATTTTAGCATGAAAAACTCAAATTTATTCGATTTCTACATGTTTTTTTTCTCCGTTTTATGGTCAATAGCAACCAAAAGGCCGCATTTTCTTCAGAAGAAGTGCGCTGTACTTGGCTAATGACTTTTCCTGCTCTTTTTTTCCTGACAGAGATGATGTCATCAGAGATCTTTGTTCCTGGTTGGCTGCAGCATCTGATGGTCGTTCTGCTCAGGTTTACGCTGTCCTGCGCGGCCCCAATGAACCTGACCAACGGGACTGAGTGCAGCGCTCGAGGACCCGCCTCTTACATCCTGGTGTTCACCGGCCACTGGAGTCCACAGACCTTCCCCAAACAGTATCCCCTCTTCCGACCTCCTGCTCAGTGGTCCAAGCTCATGGGTAAGACTCCTGCGAGGTGGCGGAAAGTGAGATTGTGAGCTTTGTGAGAGATGAGGTGTTTGGTTGACGATTCAGACGTAGGTTGCTAGATGTGGAACATCTCGTTCTCTGAGGTCGACCGCCAGCGATGGCTTCACGTTCTGTTAGGGATGAGGCTGTTCAAACTTCCTCTCCTCTCACCATATGTTAGGACTCTAAGTTCTCACAGCTGGCCTGTTAACCCTGCAATTTAGCCCGACCCCCCAAACACACACACACTACCTGCCACACCACGTGAGCGGGGCCGTCTAATGAGGAAAGCAGAAGGAGAGAGATGTTGAAGAGTAATAACCGTTGCCAGATGACACGGGCTGCCCTACCCTTTTCTTTTACGTTCCTTCCATAAATACACAACACATGCGGCCTGCAATGCCCATTGACCTGGCCACTGCCATTGCTTTTTCTGGGTGTCACTGGTATACCAGCCGAGACCAGCAGCAGACGTGGACGGCTCAGCCAAAACATTAGAAACCCAGAGATCCTGAAAGTTCAGGCTGTGGCTTTGGAGTGCTGAGATGATGTCTATGCGGTTTCTGCTGCCTTCTGGATGCCTTTATGGCTCTCTCTTTATCCATTTATCACTGTTGTATTACAATTATGTTCAGAAACCGCACATTTTTGTATCTAAACAAAAGTTTGTGCCATACATGAACTCCTTGGATGAAGGATGAGACAATTTGAGGGAAGACGGAGATAGAGAGATAAAAGGCGTGGGGCGGTTGTGGTTTGTGCTTTAGCTGCTTGAGGTCAGGTCTTTTCAGGTTTTCTGTCCACATGTGAGCCAGACGTGTAGCATTTAGAGACTAGACATGTCAGCGTGCCAAACGTGCTCCCTGCCTTCCTGTCATTCTCACTTGTATCTTTTTCTCTCATTCTCTTTTTTTTCTCTCGCTCCCAGCTCAGGGTCTGCCAGACCAAAATGGTTTGTAGCTATGAAGAACACACTGGGATGTTAAAGAGAGGCTGAAATCAGAAACATCATCTTAGCTTCCTCTTTCAAAACCTCTATTGTGATATCAAGAAGCTAATAGGTCAATTATCAAACTAGGCACGTTTTGTGTTTGGTGGAATAGTTCACCCAAAAATGATGGTCTGTATTTTTTCATAATTATATTGTACTAAATCTGTTGTAAAAAAGCCTTTTTTTATGTAAAACACCAAAGTAGATTTTTTTTCTGTGCAGCTCTTACTGAGGCAGTTCACAGTGACCACATTACCTTTATGCTTTTATCCAAAGTGCCTTGAAAAAAGGGAACAAAAGCAATTCATTAAATGTTTGTCAAAGACACGTCTGTTAAGCTCTAAAAAAGAAGTTCATATGACGTGCTTGAATATGTAGTCGCACAGCCTGATTTCACCAAGTGCAACATGTTCCTGGATCAACATCTTTGTTGATTCTGGAACAACGTTCCAATCAACCAATCAGATTTGAGTTTACAGTTTGACAAGTTTAGGCTTAGAATCAGGGTTTAGGTGCTTCTACATCAGTGTTATTCATTATGTTAAAATCTTATCATTTCCCTCTGATTTTAGGGATAAGTTATCTGTAGGGTATAAGGTTTAGGGGTAGGGATAGGGTTAGGACTAAATTTTCGGAAAAGAATGTTGCAAAATCTGGACGTGCGCAAGTTATGGACAGTTTTTGCTATGAATCACATAAATCTGCATGCGAAGTAAAAGGAACCTGAAAATGTGCTGCTGCACAGTTTTTATCATCTTACTACTCAGGTGTGCAATATTTGTTTTTGTAAACTTAAAGTTTGTGAAGCTCCCTTTGACGTTAAAATGCCATGTGACAGTGATTATTAAAGTACTGTAGCATTTGCATACCAGTTTGTGATTGGTCTTCATGTCTGTTTGCGTACTGAACTGTGATTGGTCTTTCTTCTTTGCACACATTTAACCACTGTATAGTGCACAGTGATTTTTGAGTTCAATGAACTACACGCTGAATGTCATGACAATGTCAAAGTGATCAATTTACTCAGAACCAATACCGAAAACTTAAGTTTACACAAAACCTTCAACTTTTTCCGCATTGCAAACACTGATAATATCTTCAGGGCATGAAAATCTACTTTAATATTACATAACAGTCTGTCACCCCTGCACTTTAGGTGCACAAGTCTGGCTTTTCTCACTGAAGGTTTTGTTTTTAGGTGTTTATTCTCTTGGCATTGGGACTTTTGCATGGCTTTATTTTAAACAGCTCGAGGTGTGTTAAGCACACATAGAAAGTGGCAGAACTGCATTTGTGTTTTTTGAAATCTGATGAGCAATAAAAATTCATGGAGTGGTAGTAATGTTCAACAGGCCACGACAAAACCTGCCTGAGGAATCACGAGGCCTGAGAACATGAGCAATTGAAATATGTTTCCAGTCTGAGTTTACCTTTTTATTCTTTTACCTGTGAATCTGTGCAGCGGTAACCCATAATGAGCAGTACCGGCTGTGGCAGGAGGGGGCGCCGGCGAGCGATGGCTTGAAGAGCTTTGCTGAGCAGGGGCTCACGGTGGATCTGGTGAAGGATGCGAAGGAGGCGAGGAAGGGGCGAGCGGTGGGGTCCATGTACCGCACAGCTGGGATTCCCTCAGGCATCGGCCACAGCTCCACTGAGATACTTCTGACGCCCAGGAGTCCGCTGGTGAGATGACCACATCACTACACAAAATGGATCATTGTTGTGTCCCTACATATTTTTTTTCTGTACCTAAAAACATTTTGGGTATGTCAGTTCATGAATTACTGAAAGAGCTTATGCGATAGAATAACACTGTATCTATTTTGAGAAGGATTGTTTGATTTTCCCAGTAGAAAAGTAGGTAAATCTGCCTCATTGGGATTGAAATGAAAACAGATCTTTGGAAATAATGATCACCAGGATGGCTTGTAGAAAGGGACATTCAGGGGTGGATCGAGAACATTTCAAACTATTTAAAATTTTAAGACGAAAAAAAAAAAGCCTTTTAAATAAATCTCAAACCACCCGAAAACGGCACACGACATTGTATTTCGACATCGAATTTTCCGATTCACAAACAACTGGGAAAACTAGTCCATTTGTTTGTGATTTGGCCTACACTTTATGGGCTGTGTGTTTTTGACTCAAAAAGAAGCGGTTCATTGGAGTCGTCAGTTAACGAATCCGACTACACAGTGTGTCCAGCTCGCAAAGACGTGTTTTCTTGCCATTTTCCCTCATTTTGTTTATATGCCATCGCATTGAAGCACCACTACTGAAAAGAGGTAGGCTAAATGAAACTCTGCTCAGATTTATATTTTTAATGGGATAAATCTGGGGTGGCAGCTGTGGTGGCAATGCTTACTGCCCTGGCAGTTGTTCTCATTCCAACAGGTTTGACCATTTAGTTTCAGACATTTTCATTGCGCTTTGCAGTGGCGTGCAGATGTCTTCTGAAATCAGGCCTAAGTCCTCACTGTTTATTTTTTTTTGTGTATGTAAATTCATGTTCCAGTTACACTTAATGTTGACCTGACAAAACATTTTTTGATATGTGGTTGCGTCACCGTATTGTGACACATCCGTAATGGATTATCGAAAAATAAAAAATGTAGGCTGTTTTCTTGGTTCTATGCATCATTTGTGGAGGCGGAGAACGTGAGCTTGCAGGAGCGGGTTTAAGAAGTCGAAATGATTGGAGAAGTCCTGCATACGTCATTCACTTTTTGAGATCAGACTTTAATGACACAATTTAGTTCTATATTGCGCAAAGACAGACTTCACCAGAGTGCAAGTCTCCAAAACCACATCCAGAGTCCCGGGACCTCCAGACCGCAAGCCTCACTCGCTCCCTCCCTTCCGGCTCCTGTGCTGGGTTTCCTGAACCCACCAGATCTGCAGATAGAGAGAGGCTGGATCCTTTCCTTCTCACTTTCTGGAATATTTATTTTCCTTAGCCATGAGTCAGTTGGTTATAGGGTCTAAAGGCAGCACTGGTGCTGCTGGTGACCTACATATCTTTATTGCCAAAGTCTGGAATACAAGGTAGACTTATTAAAAATGGCAACTACCCTCAGATGCGCTTGGCATTCAGTCCTGCTGGCATTTAACCACAGCATGGCGGGATGTCTGCTGTGGCGCTGCTGTTTTTAGATCCGCAGGGCAGTAAAGTACGACTGAGAGTATGAATGTGGCCTTGGGGTGAGACTGTGACGTGTGTGTGTGTGTGTGTGTGTGTGTGTGTGTGTGTGTGTGAGAGAGCTGTGAGTGTCTGTTCACTTATTATTGATGAACTGATTGCTTACATATTAAGCATATTTAATAGTATTAAACTTCAGCGAGTGATTTGCCCTGAATGTTTGTCCCACAGAAATGAATGAGATCTCAAATCACACGGCTTGTAGATCTGACGTAATATTTTTCTTAGTGATCAGACTTAATAATCACAGAAATGTACATTAAAGGAACCCAAGAAATATTGAAAGCAAATGCTAATTTAAAATTGCCGTTAAATTTTTTTTTTCATTTAAACCCCAACTAAAAATCATCCATTAAACGTAATTTAAGTATAATACAACAGTGGCAAAAAAAGTGTTGTCTAGTCTAGGTTAATTGACATGTTCACCCTTTATTCAAATATTATTAAAAATGTGTTTGTTAGCATATTGTGTAGTTGTGTATGAGTCAATTGGTTTATTTGTGATAACGCAATGAAACATGCTAAATTGTGCAGACATTTTTTTGGCCAGGATGCAAAGAAATTATGAACATGAAACAAGAGAGAACCAATGCAAATATTAATAACTGGTTATGTAGTCAGTGTTTTTTTGCCGAGCTTTGTTCTTTTACGCATTTTTTGTTTGTTTGTAAAATAAAACCTGTAGCTGTAGTTTTTTTTTAATATTTAAAAAGCATAAATTATTGTCCTCATACTTTGATTTTTTAGATAGAACATTAATTACCCTACAATAAATATATATATATTATATACAGTATATATATCATACAGATATTCCAACACTATAGCAACAGCATAGCAATGGACAGTAACATTTTAATAATTTAATTTTTCTGTACATTTAAAGCATCAAGAATGGAAATGCACATATGACAGTAACTTGAGTTGACAGTGTAGCAAAAGGTATAGCTTAAGTTGGGATGTGGATGTAAATGTATTTACTTTAACAAAACAGAAACATCTGTAACTCTTCTCTTATTAAAATCAAAATTGGATTCAGGCATACCTTGATGCCGCCATACCTCTGTATGCTGTCTTCATCTTTCTGTATAATGTTCTGAGAAACGACAAATACACATTTGTGCTGCCGACCGAGATTGAACAATGTTGAATTATTTGAGATCTCCAAAAAAGACTGCAGTGTCCGATTTCAGCTTCCCGCACATGCATGACCAACAACCTCAAATCAACAGGAAAATAAGGTAATCAAAAACAGCCAAATGCTGTCCAAAATTACTAAAGGTTCTTTTTGCATTTAATAGGATCCAGGCAGTGTGTATTTCTACAAAGTGCGAGCCATGCAAGAAACCACAGCGCGTTCCAGCAGCACATGCAGACAGACAGAGGAATAGATATGTATTATAGAATAGTTGTGTATTATTTTTCCTGACACTCTGTTCTGGCAAATCAGGGCATTGGTTTGGCAATTATGTGTTAGTGTGACTTTGTGCCCTGAAGGGAGATTGAGCTCTATTAGCTTGGGGTCAGAACAGACAGAAGAGGGATGAGGCACCGCTCGCTTCTCACGCCAGAGAAATTGATATAGCAGGAGGTATTCCTGGAAAAGCCACAGAATGAGAAGAGATGTGAGGGAGAGACAAGAGTAAATCCAGCCTGGAGAAAAGTCAGCCGTAGACTGGATGTTGTCACAAGGTACCAAAACTGTGGCCCAAATATGGATGCAAAGTGCCGACTGTATCGGTCCTGCTTTTGTTTGCTTTGGGAATGATGGATTGTTAGTAATTCACACCAAAAAGTGAGATCCAGCTCGAATGTAGTGTTGCTTAAGTTTGTGTCCCAGGGGAAAAGATTGCTCTTCCAAAGTGCAAGAGAATTCTCAACCTTGTTGACGCCAAGGCCCCGTAGTGTAAAATAATTTACCTTGATTTATTATATGATTCCATTAGTTTCAAGAACTGTTCCTCTGTAAAAACAGCAGCTTTGATGGGACAAGTTCAAATAAATATGCCAGCTTTTTCTAGGGGTTTTGGTGAATTTAGCTTTTTAATTCATTCATATCAAAATTCATATCACTTTATTTAAAGGGGTCATATAATGGTACATGCACTTTTACAAGTTGATTGTACTGAAATGTGTGTTGGCAGTGCCTGTACACAACCATCATATAATGATAAAAATCCATCCAGTGGTTTGTTTTAATCTCCTTATATGTTTTCCCCTGCCTCAAATCGAGCCGTTCGAGCCTATGACGTCACAAGCTCGCACGCCCCTCCCACGATTGTTGACTGACAGCAGCGTTTCAACACAGACCCTCCCTCGCTCGTGAGTGAGCTGTCAATCATGCACGCGCGGACCGGTGTTGTGCCGAAATGTACACTGGAGCACTGTCACTGAGCAGAATGGAGTCTTAGCGATTGTGGTGTTCTGTTCTTGGGTGCAATAAGGAACACAACAGTCATTTTAATGTTCCTAAATCCGAACCGCTGAAGACGCAGTGGCTGAGTTTGTTTTCGAAGGGAATATTCCCCACGATCAACGTCAATGCTTTCATGTTTGCGCGAGTCATTTCACACCAGACTGCTTTCGAGGAGGTATAAAGCTGGTTTTGCTAAGAAGCTGCTCCTGAAAAAAGGAATCGATACCAACTATTCGTGTTCCTGCACCTCGAGAAGAACTGAAGTTAGTGTAATGTTTTATTAACCTTTATATATTTATATTAATCTTTGCAAATCGCTAGCTTCACAATGAATGCGGCTAATGTTTACACTCAGGGTACATTATGGCATGTTTTCTATGTACGACGTTCTGAATATAATTCATTATCCCACATTTATAATGAACAACGCGTTATGGTTATTGTGTTACAAACATGTACGCACAGAACAGAGCATAGACTGTGGAACAGAGGGGGCGGGGTGATCGAAGCTCATTATCATTTAAAGGCACATGCACTGAAACGGCGTGCTGAAAACAGAGCTGTATTTGACCAGGTAAAATAAGTGTTTTCTTACAATACTAATGAGAATTTTTAATTAAAGTATATTACAAACTTTAAATTTAGACCCTAAAGAATTATATTAGCTTCTACGAAAATGGCATTATATGACCCCTTTAAAAATTATGCTTTAAAGGTGCAAAACGCAAGTCTCTGAGTTTTTGCAGAACTACGCCCCCTCTGGCGACAAGCGAAACTGCAACCAGAGTGGTGGCACTAGGCAAAATTTTTCTTTTCTTTACTTTACGTGGAGTTTGCGTTGGGGTTTGGAATGGACTACAAGCCGGTCTCTTTGAATCCATCTTCTACCTTTGACGCACGAGTTGTCTTCGCTGATGCGGAGAATGGCGGCTTATACACAAACCTGCGAGACATAGCCTGGTGAGCGTGAACGCGCCTGACGTCACGCCCAGTCTCAAATTCGAGCCCGAATCCCTCTTATATATTTTACTGTACAGGATTATAGAGGCAATCTCAGTGAGCAGAGAAGGGCTCATTCAGCCCATCAGGCAGTTCTTTAAGCATGTATAGGATAGAAAAACAGGTATTTTTAACATGAAAAGTTGCGCAATGCACCTTTAAGTATCAACTTTGCCTCAAATTACTTGCTTAGAATTCTATAAAAATAGTTTACATGGGGATTATAGAACAATAAAACTGTAGATGTGCGTTTTTTTTGTGTGCATATCTTTAGATTTTTGTTGTTTTTGTTGTTGCATATCAGCAATTCTGAGCAGTTTGAGGCATTTTTGATTTCTCTTCTGAAACTCTGGAGGAGACTTGTAAGATTATAGGGTTTCCTTTTCTCAAGAGACAAATCTAAGAAGCAGGACTTTCAATAAAATCTCCTTTTGCTATTTAATCTCAATTGCTTTACAAAAAAAAAAAAATATTATTTAGGTAGCCTTCACTCTTAAGGTACCAAATTTATTTTTTTTCGCAGCAATGCCATAGAAATACCATTTTAAGTTTCCCAAAGAACCTTATTTTTCTTAGTGTGAAGAACATTTTAATAATCTAAAGAACCTTTTGTGGAATGGAAAGATTCTGTGGATGTTAAAGATTCTCCACTGGAACCATTGACAGTGCTGGGGAGAGTTACTTTTAAAAGTAATGCATTACAATATTGTGTTACTCCCTAAAAAAAAGTAACTAATTGTTTTAGTTACTTCTTATGGAAAGTAATGGGTTGCATTACTTTTGTGTTACTTTTTCTCACCTGCGCAGGGCTTGCTTGTTTGTTTTTTAATAATGAAAAAGTAATATTTTTGGCAAATGTTAAAGCCCTTTCACACCAAAAGTGAAATGAATAAGCCTCAGGCTGATGGAAATACAAATTCATGCCTGTACAGTAAAGGGCGTCGCTGCTTATGATTGAATTGGATCATTGAAGGTTAGCAGCATTGATGCATTGGTTAATAAAGTGAGATTAAATACATAAAGTATATTTGTATTCTTTAACATTGTCACGGTAAATGGCGGTAATGTTTTTTATTCATTTTGTGCAAATGAGATGAGTAACATCATGTTCACACATCAGCGACAGGAGAGCTGTCAGTCAATTAATTGGAAAACAAAGTAACTAGCATTATAAAATAACTCTGATACTTTGTTGTAAATTTAAAACTAATGCGTTACATTAGTTAACAAAAGTAATCTGATTATGTAACTTGCATTATACTTGTAATGCGTTACCCCTGAAATTGACCATTGATGCCAATAAAGAAACTTTATTTTTAAGGGTGTATTAAAAAGATCATTTCCTTTTGACTATCACTGGTAAAGCAACTACCCAGAACACACTAGCAACACCCTAGCAACCACATCAACAAACTAAAATCACTCAACTGCACAGCGATGTTCTGGCAGCCCTGCTGAACTCACATTTTGGTCAGAAAATATAAATCTACCATGTGATTTCTCTTTTATAGAGAGGTTTGACTGATATACCTTAAATGACCTCAAGCAGACAGGATCTGTCAGGTTTTATTGTAGGCCTATGTCTGATGAATCATCTTTGGCTCTATATTAGGATTGCGCTCATCCTGAAATAGCCATTGTCACAGTACGGCTGGTTTCTCTGTGTGCGACTGTGTCGTGTGGCTATTCCCTCATTCTGCTCTGACCGAAGGGATCCTCCTGAATGAGGTCACAGTCAAAAAGGAAACATTCATCACCATTTTAAAAAAAACCCAGATGGTTTAACCTAACATACACAGGAAGGAGTGGAAAATACTGGAAATCACTACAAAGAAAAGTTTCAGATGTGACTTATGAAGCCAATTATGTTAGCAGAGCATGCTGGAAAAAGAAAAGGTAGTACATTGCCAAAGGTAAATCAGGGTTGATAATGTGTGTGTATACGTTTTCAACATGAGAGTGACTGATCTTGTGTTTTCTCTCACAGCTGTCTCTGATAGTGAAAGTGATCCCCAGTCCAGACTGGTTTGTGGGGATTGACAGCCTGAGCCTGTGTGAGGGTGGACAGTGGAAACAGGAAGTGACCTTTGACTTGCACCCATTCGATGCCGGCACAGACAGCGGCTTCACTTTCTCCTCACCGAACTTTCCCACGACACCTCCTGAAAATATCACCATGGTGAGATATTGCATTTTTATATTTTAATACAATGTAAAAGGTTTAAAATAAAACAAATATTTGATTTATATTATTTAGATATTTTAAAATCTCTTCGGCCTCTTCGAAAAATGTTCGAAGTTCTTCGGAATGGGATGACACTGGTTACTTTTGTCGCATTAGTTATGTGAACACGCAAAAAAAAATCATGGACACGTTTCAGATATGTTAAAGGGACAACAACAACGAAAAATCACACTTGGCTCCTTTACTCCTTTAAAAATGACCAACATAGGAAATGAATGGGACATATGAAAAAATAGGAAAACTCAAAAGTGCACAGCAATGAGGAATTATCACTATCCATTCTTTATTTTTAGATATTTTAATGATCAAAAATGCTTTCCATGTGTTCCCTTTCTTACAAGATGTTAATGTTTGATTGTAATCAAAATACAAAACCTGACACTTATCTAACAAAAAAAGATCTAAATCTTGACAAAAAGTAGTCTTATAATGTCTAAATATTTAGAATGAGCCAAGTAAAGGGACAGGAAAATTATGCTTGCATATTTTGGCATGTTTCATTGCATCTTACAATGTCAATTTTCATACGCCGGATGTCACTTTTGGCCACTAATGTATTTGCAATATTTCTAACTAATTCAAAGAATAAATCACTGTTTTAACATTTTCTGTTGTTTTATTCTGATGCAGATTACCTCTCAGAAGCCAAACCATCCAGCAAATTCCTTCTATTACCCTCGGCTAACAGATCTCCCGCCTCTGGCCACCATATGGGTGAAGCGTCAGAGCCGCTCACCTGTCCGTCAACAGAACCGGGTGTCCAATCACATCCTGCCTGAAGCAACCAAACCTCACAGATTCTCAGGTCTGCATACACATCACACGCGTGCAATGGCAGACTATTGCGTCCCTTGATCGTGATGATCTTTTTATTTGCATGGTAAATCCAAAAAAGAAGTGCAGTGTGCTGCTTCAAGATGTTTTGGTTTACCACAGCATTGTGCTTGATTTAATGTGTTTTTAGGCCAAGTAAACCGTTTAGACTTGATGAACCCTAATGCACGCCACATGTGGTAAACTCTTTTTATTTGCTTCCACAAAAAGTTTGAGCATCTGCGTTGTTCCACTAACTAATGTGCTGGTTTCAATTTCTTTTTTAAAGTGCCCCTATTATGCTATTTTAAAGGTTCCTAATTTTCTTTTAGAGGTCTCCAAAAAATGCATATCCATATCTGAATTACAGCTCTGGATCTTCCTCAGCGCTTGATGCACAATGATGAGAACAGTAATGATGGCGTCAGTTTTAATGTATCCATTCGAGCAAGAGTCCTCATCCTTTGGAAGTGCATGACAAGTTGATTTGCTTTCGCAGCACAGAAAACAGCATCTTTTCGACACATCAACAACACGATCCAAACTGTTCCAGGCCTCAGCTACAACTGCAAATTTGAGGGTCAAAGTAGACATTGTTTGCGGGCAGCCAATGAAGACCATATAGGTCTGCATTGTGCAAATTTGTCACAAAACTTATGTTTGAGCAGGAAGTAATTCTAGAATTTCAGGCAGTTCAGAATCTGTTCTTTCTTTTAAGAGATATTAACACCATTTATCTGCACTTTGATCTATGAAACTTCCAGGCCTTTTACATTCAAAAACAGCCATTACACACTGCATGAAAGAAAATATCAGAAAAAAGCATAATGGCCCCGGGGCACTTTAAGAGATTTAGGCCTGGTTTCACAGACAGGGCTTAGATTAAGCCAGGATTGGGCCTTAGTTCATTTAGGACATTTAAGTTGCTTTTATAAACGTGGCTTAGAAAAAAACACTACTGGTGTGCATCTTGAGACAAAACAATGGAACTAATTATTTTAAGATACGTCAGTACAAGTTGCTCAACCAAGCATTTTAGTATAGGCTTAAAGGAGAACTGCGGGCAATTTTTAAGTCAATCTTGATCGTTAGACCTTTGTGAGTAGGCTACTGTCTATAGAAAAAAAAAAACGAACCGGATTGGTGCTTGCGACGCGGAGCTGCGACAGCGAATGCCCAGAGCTCCCACTCAGCTAAAACGGCAACAGACTTCAGCGCGAGACTACAGCTTGCCGTCTAAAACACTATTTAGGTGAATTTAAACCATGGCTAAGTTGCTAAACGCATCTTGTTCACAGGTAAGGCCCCTGTTCACGTTGGACACACATTTTAATTGCATTTTGTGTCTGTTAAGACTTAAGAGGCACAAAAACGCTCTTTATGTTATGCCCCCATAGCTGCCGTTTTAGCTGAGTGGGAGCTCTGGGCATTCGCTGTCGCAGCTCCGCGTCGCAAGCACCAATCCAGTTCGTTTTTTTTCTTTTTCTATAGACAGTACTTACAAAGGTCTAACGATCAAGATTAACTTAAAATTTGCCCGGAGTTCTCCTTTAAACCTTGTCTGTAAAACCGGGGGTTAGTATTACAATTTTCTATTGCATGCTATCGGGACTTCATAAACCTACTTTATAATACACATTTCTTCAATTATTTGGGATATCTGAGCCGACCTGCCCTAGATTACGCCATGTGGCCCGTTTTTCTTTATCTGACCATGCATAAACGGCCACGGAATGACGGAAACATAATCTCCCGACGGATTGCTTCCAGACTAGCGATCCTCATGATTCCTGCATGTGTTTCAGAAACGCCGCTGGACTGCGAGGTGTCGATGTGGTCGTCCTGGGGCCTGTGTCTAGGGCCGTGCTCTCGGGGCGGACTGCGCCATCGCACCCGTTATATCCTGCTGAAACCCGCCAACAGTGGCACGGCATGTCCCGAGCTGGAGGAACAAGAGGAGTGCACGCCGCACAACTGCCTCGCGTATCAGTGATGCCGGTCACACCGCTGGCATAGACACTTCGACGCTGTCCAAACGGAGAGCCGAGTTTAACCTCATGCCGATGCTGAGTCACGGGAGAGCCGCCTGGCTGGGACGTCCTGTGAGCTGCATTGGCTCCTCTCCTCACTGGAAAAGAACGGCTCGTATTCTGTTAATGGAGACTTTGATTACGGGTGCTGTACTCGCAGTAATCTCAGTGTATCTTTGCATAATCGCACATTATTTTGCCAATATAGATTTGTGGAATAGATGACTTGCAGTTGCCCAACCACTGATTTGAACATAACTACATGGATTAACATAAGCCTTCCTCTCGATCTCACAACAGTAGCAACCTTTTTGAAGTAGCCTAGTTGGGTTTGGAGTGATTTGACAGATGGTGCAGTTACAGTAGGCTGTGGAAGTCAACTGGTAGTTCATTAGTAGTAAAACTAACACGATCTCATAAAAGTGCGTATCTATACCACGAATTTAATTTCTTGTAGGCTACCATATACGCCAATTTTTGTTGTTGCGTTTTCTACGCACTGTAAACCCTTGAGTAGGATTAGGGTGTGGAGTGCGTGCGTATTACACGCCATAAAGTGCGTATCATATGCACATGAAAACTGCGTATCATACACACGCAAAAACTATTTTTAGGGTAGCCTATAAATGGCACGAGAAATTAAATTTGTGTTATAGATACGCAGTTTCATAAGACCGGGCTGAAATAACACTTGAAGACACCTCAGCTCTTGTCTCATAGCCTACAGGCCTAATGATGTTCATAATGCAGTAGGCTATTCATACAGTTAACAATATTATCTTGTGAGGAATCACACAAAAACAAACTGTCATGTGTCGTTTATCAAATAAGGGACCGTTTAGATGTCGTTTACACTTCCGGTCAAAAATTTGGAATCATGAAGATTTTTTTATGTTTTTGAAAGAAGCCTTATGTTCACCAAGGCTGCATTTATTTCTTCAGTAAAAACAGTGTTATTGTTAAATATTATCAAAATGAAAAAGAACTGTTGTCTATTTTAATATATTTTATGTATTAGCTTAATTTTCAGCATCATTACTCCAGTCTTCAGTGTCACATTATCCTTCAGAAATCATACTATAATGCTGATTTGCTGCTCAAGAAACATTTATTATTATCAATGTTGAAAACAGTTGTGCTCCTTCATATTTTTGATCCTTTGATGAATAGAAAGTACAAAATAACAGCATTTATTTGAAATGAAATTTGTTGTTACATATACATGTCTTTACTGTAACCTATGATCAATTAATGCATCCTTACTTACCGCAAACTTTTAAAAAAGTTATATATCACAGTTTCCTCAAATTTTGAGCAGCAAAATCATTGAATGATTTAAAATTTTTGACCGTTAGTGTATAGGCCTACGTTGTATTTTATGTTTCTTCTAATAATAAACAATGAAATTCTCTCTCAAATCATCTCCTCCTTGTTGTTTTTTTGTGGTAGCATTTTACAATCATTTATATTAACATAAATAGTAGTAATAAGTCCTCAAATGGGAGTATAGCCTACCTATCCCAGATTTATGAACAAGTGAAAAAGGTTCCTATGTTCCCCAGGCCAATTCAATGGTCTGTTAATATACATTGAGTAATTTTTAAAAGGTCAGGACTCATTTCCTCAAGGCCCTCTCTTTTGTGATTCAATTACTATGCAAGCATTTGTCTAGTTCCCTCAATCTAGGCCTGTTATAGAGAGATATCAGTGCTGGGGAACAGAAAACCCATTTGATAAGTTACCACAATAACCCATGTCATATTAAGTAAATCCAGACCGTGGGAATATATTTTTTCAGGTTCTCACCCTAAAAAATAAACCTGTAAAATGTACAGTAAAAAACAAACACCAGCTGTGGTTGTCAGCACATACCGTAAACAAATGGTAGCAATTTAAGGGCATTGAAGTTACATTTATGTTAAACTATATATTCCATTAACTGATATTAATGTTGATATTCCATCTAAAGTAATGAAACCTGTTTTGTGCCTGTATATACTGATAATATACTGAATACATGGCAGGTGCACACAGTGTCATACGTTCACAAAACACCATCATAACAAACATGACACTAAAATAATGAATAAACATTATTTAAACCAAATCATAAACCCCTAATATACACAATTAATAATAAAATCTAACAAGAAACAAAATACTGTCTGTAAATTGTCATGCAGGCAATTGTATGTCAGTTTATGATTTTTTTTTTTACTGTAAGATTAAGATGACTTTCAAATTCTGTATTTAAAAGTTTTGTAATAGGCCTATGTCTGTTAGATCTACGTGCCCTTAACCAATTTCAACCAAGTTAATATTACAAACATTTTAAGTGATTTAAACAGGAAACATGGGACCATTTTCATGTGCTCATTATGTAAATCTGGTGAACATATGGATGACAGACATTATTATTTACCGTTATTTGCACAAACTTGTTGAGCTCACATTGCTATTACAGCAGAAAGGGAGCAAAAACTTTTCTGTTAGGCTGGTTATATAATTTTTAATGAATAATAATACCAAAATAGGAGCATTTTCTCTACATCTACCTACTTAAAGGCCAACAACAAACTCAGTGTCTGAAATCTATAGATTGTGTGACCCATAATAAAACGATTAGCCTATGTGTGTAGATAATGTATACATTTCCCTCAGGTCACAGGTGAATGCATGTCGCAAAAAACAAAAAAAAAGGTTATAATCACATGGCACATTTATAAACAATCAGCTGCTGTAGATAAGAACATAAACTCGTTAAAAAGCATTATTTGCAGTTAGAAATACGATGTTCAAGACAATATTTTCTAGGCTACACAATAGCCTACATCATATGCTTCATCTGTAGAGGCCAGGACTCAGATCAAGATTTCTTATATATTACTGTTTATTAACATTTAATTATTTGGGAAATAGGCTAATAATGTCGTAATATTATCTTGTTAACCGCTTTCTTACACGAAAGCCATCCATCTTTCGAACTCAAGGCAAGCGAAGCTGAACTTGTTATTGTGTTTTGAAATGTCACCATCTAGTGGAGAAAACTGATTTTACAGTGTCACAGTTACACGCACTTGTGAATTAAACTAGATTTAGGAGCCCCGTTGTCATGAATTTTATCATTGTGATTGGAATAAATTGGAATAAACCGCTCAATTCATATGGATTAGCTTTACGATCTCTTTATGAACTTTTTGAAGCTTCAAAGTAGTAGGCCTAGCCTAGTTATTACAGCTGTCAGTGGAGGGACAGAAACCTCAGATTTCATCAAAAAGATCTTCATGTGTTCCGAATATGAACGAAAGTTTGGGTTTGTGACATGAGGGTGATTAATCAATGACAGAATTGTTGGGTGACTACCTTTAATTCATCATTCAGGAAAAATGTCGAGAATAATGACAAAATTGTTTATTTAACACTATATTCAGGTTTCCAGAGCTTTGCTTGCTATAGCTAAGATGCTCCAGTCAGGCCTGAGGAGTTTAGACGTCATCCATGTCCCAAACCTATCCCCAAATTCCCATGGTCATAGTTCCAGAGACTTAAATCTTCTTCCTAACTCATAAACATTGTCCAGAATGGTCTCTTGCGGCCTCTGCTGGCAAAAGAAACACTGGAGTTTCCACAGCTTTTCAAAGATCAAATCCTGGTGGGATGCTTGATCAGCAGCTAGGCTAACACCAGGGAGGGATCATTTCCTGTGGGATGCCTAGGCTCCAGATACATTCAGAAGTGAGAGTCCCGTGTGAGTTTCGCAGTCTCACTAGTTGCTGCCTCCATCAGAAAGCTGGTGATCCACTGACAGATTAGGGTGGGCACATACAGCATGGGTCAGTTAGTAGGATCGAAGATCTGGTCTCATGGTGTTGAAAGCCGAACTAAAGCCCACAAATAAGATCCTCGTGGGTCTGTCGACATGTTGCAGGATATAATGCAGATGTTCACAGACCTGTTTAGATGATCCAGCAGAAGTCCAGTGATGTCCTTCAGGTATCAAACACCAGTCTCTCAAATGACTTCATGACCACAGATGTGAGAGCGACAGGTCTGTAGTCATTAAGGCCTGTGATTTCGGGTTTTTTGGGGACCGGAATGATAGTGGAGCGTTTATAATGAACACTTAAATAGATCACATTTATGTTATGTTGCTGTTTAAAATAAAGCAAGTAACATCTTCTGTGAGGAGATAGAGATAGTTCTTCTGGTAAAAACACTACTGCATGTAAAAGGTCTTGTAAAAATAATATTGAATTACTGAATGTAGAATGTTCCCACATATTAATGTGTCAGAAACAGAAGGGTGGTCTGTTGTTGGTGATCTGAGACGCTCTCCGCATCAGTCGCATGCCCTCGCCATCTGTTTTCTCTTGGGATGATGAATCCTGGAACTGAACAGGTGGGATGAGAAGATTGACAAGGGAGAATAAGAATAAGATAGGCAGCAGTGAGACTGGGGAAACTCACATCTCTCACAATCAGCACTGGCTTAGGCTATAAAATTAATGATGTAATTTTGTTTTTCAGAAAAGTGTGGGTTTTGTAAAAAATTAAATATTGTCTGCCATGTCCTGGGGGAACAGGCAATACATGTGTTGGAGATAGGCTAGTACATTTATATGGATATGTTGGATATAGCTCATGTACAGGATAACATTGATGAATAATTAGAAATAATTCATTAGAAATGTGTAAGAAATGACATGTTTAACTTTAAGGTATAGTCCAGACATTGTACATGATTGCTACACTCTTAAAAATAAAGGTTCTTTATTGGCATTCTGGTTCCATGAAGAACCCTTAACATCCATGGAAACTTTCCATTCCACAAAAGATTCTTTATAGTGGAAAAAGGTTCCACGAAAATGTTCTTTACACCAAGAAAAGAATAAGGTTCTTTTAAAGAATGGACCACTGAAAGGTTCTTTGACGAACCAAAAATGATTCCTTCGTTGCAAAAACACCCTTTTGAAATAATGTGTAATGTAGGTCGTCTATGGTGAGGTTTAAGCTTTTTTGATTTGCATGAAGGATTGGATCCAACATTAAAAGAGTTAAAACAGAAAGGCCATTTACAAAAAGATGTAGGGATTTTGTAAGGTTCTGGTGGTCTATCATTTTTGTAAAGGATTTGGTTAGGTTATGTTTAACATGCCACTGGGAATAGCCTTGGTCGTTTAAAAAAATATTTACAATTAAAAAAAAAAATAATAATTGGGGGAAAGTGTCAATTCTTGTTGGTTTAAAACTGTGTCGCGGACGCTTCATGATCTCGTTGCTGCGCGACTTCAAGTCCAAATAAGCGCAGCTGAATTCTCGCGAGAGTTTGGCGTGACCCTCCCATACAGACCTCCAGAGATGCGCGTTCACTGTGTATGGCGCGTACAGTGTCCAGCAGGGGCGCTGCTCTATTTCTCGGGTAGCCCGTGAAGCGCAGTCCCGCAGCAGTACGAGGGGTGCGTTTGATCACTGCACAGCTAAATGGCGGATGAGGACAAGGGGCTGAAGCTCGAACAATAACACCTTACTTTCCCAGTAAAGCGCGTTATCAGTCGTCTCAGCTTGCCGATGCAAATCCCGCGCGCACAGACTGCAGTCATTCATATGTGGCTTTAGTAATTGACGGGTTTAGTTGAGGCACGATAGATCGCGGATTTTAGCGGAGCTCCTGAGGAAGTCGCTCTCTTCATGGTGGTTGTGATATGGGGGATTCGCTCGGTTTGATCGGGAAGCGGCTGCTGCTGCTGCTTAATGACGGGAGCTCCGCGTCTGCCGCGGGCGTTGGACCGGATCCGGCGGCCTGGCTCCGCGGCACCGTGCGGGCGGTCAGTGTGATCGGGCTGGCGAGCCCGGGGGTGGAGGTGAGAGCGACACAACAACAACAACACACCGTCAAAACATCAAACAAAACATCCCCATGCGAATCAACACTGGTGCATTTGGCAGTTTAAAAGTGTAACACAATGACCTGACTGTAGGTTGCACCTAATTCTGAATTAAGGGAGAGATATGCAGATAGACTTTAAGTGTCTGTTGGAGTGCTAGTTAGCTAAGTAGCTAGCTAAATATATGGGTTGGCTTAAAATCCTAGTGAGCCGCCTGTGTTTTGGGAGTTATTGATGCTGTCTGGTTAGGCAGCTTACTAGGCCCATTGTGATTTAAAATACATCAAGCACGATAAATGCATACGTCAAATCGATTAAACATACTCACTATGAATACAAAGGGAAGGGCCATTGTTTATGTCATATTGCCTTTGTAGTAATAAGGAGAATGAGCTTTTATAAATGGTTTATTTCTATTTAGAATAAATGGATAAATACTTGGGAAGTATAAGCTATTTATATCCGCATAGGGCAAAATTTATTTAAAAAAAGTTGTTTTTTTTGTCAGTCATTGTCATTGGTCTTGGATTAAATTGGATTCGATTCAGTTTAATGGTCAGTGTGTGGAGTGAGTACAAGTACAGAACCAATGGAATACATGGTAGAGACACATGCAGGCTTTTTTTTGTTTGTTTTTTTGTGCACTGGTTTGATTTAATCCTGTTCATTTTTACCATCTGTCAGTGATCTTTTATTTACTCGAATCCGGAAGAGTAGCTGATGTTACTTTTTTGTCCCTTGAAACGTCTAAATGCTGTTCTAAAATTACAGATTCTATAGCTGATTTATAAAATGAAACTCGTTAACATATTGCGATTAAAAATTCTAAATGTGTCGTGTTTATATTTATAACATATGATACAGTTAAGCAACATTCATTACTGAATGATTCAGCGTTTTAAACGAATCGGTTGAGTCAACGATTCAATGACCCCTTCATAAACAACTGCCTTATTCTTGAATAAATTGGCTATTTGAATGAATAACTCAATGGCTCACTCATTAAGATGGTCATACATTGTTGAGAGGAAACTACTTGGTGAGTCTTGTTCACTCACCATATTTTAATAATAGCCATTTTAATCATATTAACAATGCTGAAATACGAGTTAAAATTAAAATTTTTCTTGTTTGGTGCTGATGAACGGGTACTGAGCCTTATGACGGGGTTGTTGTGGTACATTGGACAAAACAGTTTGGGAGTTTGGTATGTAATTATCTCCGACAGATGGAAATTCAGGTTGAATTCACGTCAGTTCATGTTAAAACTTTGAAGTGTTCTTGTAGAGTGCAGCTTTTTACTTCTGTGCAAAGATGCCAACCTTCCATCTCCATTGCAGGTGTTCGTGGAGTTTGAGAAGAGCCCTTGGCGGCAGCGCTCATGGGTTCAGGTGTACGGAGACGAGGTGCGTGCGGTTCTCATGGAGAGTGCCATCGTCTGGGTCAACTGCACCGACCCTTCCCTCTCCCTTCCCTCGGCTCTAACAGCGGCTGCTGCTCAGTGGCCAGCCTTGGTGAGTACAGATGCACACTTGATTTTGTTCATTGGGAATTGATTGGATGGTTGTGGTTTGCTATTGGTGGATCTCATGTGAGTGACAGGTTGCCGCGCCCTGCCAGAGGGAGGGGAAGTTATTCTGATTGAAGATTATGAGGACCGATTTATTTAAAATGCATAATAATGAGCATGGATAAATCATTTATAATAAATACAGCAATTTTGTCAATTTTGATTTCATGTTGACATTCATGCAGGTCGAGAGCTGTCTCCACATTGTCAGTTATCTTTGTTTTTTGTTGTAGTTCTAATTAGAAATAGCTTTTGTAAATTGTTTAGATTGGAACTCTTGTAAGAGTGAAGATATGGTTCACTCGAGTCGTTTGTGTATCCCACACTGGTTTCCCAAACCCACTTGTTGTCTTTTGTCTCAATCTTCAGATGTTCAAACCGCTGGTTGACCGCGTGGGTTTGGGATCCATGGTTCCTGTCGAGTTCTTTGGACCAAGAACTTTGTCGTTTCTCCCTAATGGGAATTCACTGCACACATTTGAGGTTGGTGACCATCATAAGATCTGCATTCTGATCACTTTAAATTTACTAATGCAGAACTTTTTGCACTGTAAAATTTTAAATAGAACTCAATCAAATAGATTATCTTTCATTCTTCAGACTGAAAAAGATTTTAGACACTCTCTGCTACAAGAGCAGCCAGCGCTTCAAGTTGCCATCAGGGGCTGGCACAGTGACTCTGAGCTGCAGGAGATCCTGCGCAAAGGTCAGTTGCATTTACCTATAAATAAACTCTAACTCTATAAACGTGCTTGAGTAAACTTACCTGTGCAAAGCCTGAAATGAAGTCAAGTCATGCAATATATAAAGGGTTAGTTCACCCAAAAATGATAATTCGGTCATTTAATCACCCTCATGTTGTTCCCAACCCATAAGACTTCCATTCATCTTTGAAACACAAGTGAAGATATTTGTAATGAAATCTCTGTCCCTCTGAGTCTTTTCACCCAAAACTCTGACACTTCAAAACATTCATAAAGAAATTGTAAAATAAATCCATATGCATCAAGCAATTTCCTCCAAAGTCTTCTGAAGAGACTCGACTGCTTTATATGATGAACAGATTGAATTTCACATAAAAACTTTGATCAGAAACAGAAGCTCAACCGTACTTGGTTCTTGCTCATCCATCAACCTTGCTTGAGCTTCTGCTTACCAAAATTAAATGCTGTAAACATTGTTTGGTGACCAATGTTTATATCTGAATAAAAGCCTATATTCAATCTGTTCATCCTATAAAGTGATTGTGTCGCTTTAAAAGACTTTGGACTAAACCGTTTGATGCATGTGGATTTATTTTATGATCTCTTTCTGAACGTTTTGAAGCGTCAGAGGTTTGGGTGAATGGAATTTCAATGAGGGGGGGGGGCCTAAAATCTCTCAGATTATTTTAGAAAGATCTCCATAGGTGTTTCAAAGAGGAACAAAACTACAGCATTTTTATTTTGGGTGAACTCACTTTAAGCTGAAATATAAGCTGTATTTCTTTACTGTCTTGTGCAGGATCTTACACTATTCAGGGTCGGAGAGTACAGGTGTACCAGCCGGAGTTTGGGGAGCCCTGGGCCCTGGGACTCGTATCTCAGCATGATCCGGTTTCACACATTATGGAGATTACCATGGACCAGGTACATGTGCAAGTCAGTACGCTGAAACTAATGGTGTTACCATTGACTGATTCATGGCGTACTGTAGATGCAGATGGAAGCTGATTTTAGTGTGTGGCTTAATGTGTCAATCATGGTTTATCATTGCAGGGTGAGGAGACACAAGTGGTCGATCCTCGGGTTATTCATGTGATGCTTGCTGTGGAACAATCAGATGAGGTATGTTAGAATTGTCAATGCTAGTGTCGATTAAAGTGTTCCAAAGAAATCGTTTTTTTATTAAATTGTTTTAGTAGTATATTTTTTACTTGCACCAGAAAGAATTTGATAAATTTGATTTACGATTTAAAAAAAAAAAGATTAGCAATAACAGTTGGAAATTATACTTGTTTAGGAGTCTTCTTGAGAACAAATTGCTTTGACTTTGTAAATGCATTAAAAAAACATTTAAATTCTGAATATTGTATACACGCTAATGTTAAAAAGTTTGGCCTCAATTAGATTAAAATTGATCAAAAGTGACAGTTAAACGTTTATAATATATACATATTTTTTATATATTAAAATATTAACTATTCCTGAAACAAAATGTCCACAAAATATGAAGCAGCACAACTGTTTTCAACATTAATAATTAAAAAACAAAATCAGCATATTAGAATGATTTCTGAAGGATCATGTGACACTGAAGACTGAAGTAATGATGCCTTGGTGAACATGAATTTCTTTCAAAAACATTCTTACTGAGCTTAAATTTATATATTTCTATGCATATACTCACATATATATATATATATGAACTTCGTAATTGATCCTGTGCCTGGGTCATTCTACCATATCGTATCTCTTTTAGAGCCAAGATAGACGCAAGAAGGAGGGTGATGGTGGGAAAGGTGAGGGCAGTCGGCGGCGCCGGACAGCATCTGAAGGAGATGAAGACGTTACTCTCAAACGTTTCAAAGGAGCCGGGGAGGGGGCCTCTGACAGCCAGAATGGGAATGGCTCCAACAAGGACGCTGAGGCTATGGTAACACGTGTAGAGATGCCGGTAGAAGTAGTAGTGGAGAGAAAAGACGGAGGGGGTGGCGTAGGTGGGAGGGTGTCGAGCACCTGTAGTCCGGTAGCTTTCCCAAACCAAGACTCCTCTAACAACACCAATTCCTCTCAGCAGGATCACTCCCACATAAGGAGCACAAGTTTTGTCAAGGAGAATGGCAGTTTTGTCCCAAACCAAGAACGGATATCTTCAGTGTCAGCGGTGCTTCCTGCGTCCACTCCAACACCGCCTCCATTGAAGCCTGCCCCATCGCCTTTTTCGAACACTTTTCCTTCTTTGGGGCAAATGCCCAGTTTGGTGCCCGGGGCCCCTGCCCCCAAGTCATCTCCCACACTCCCAGCATCTGAGAGGGAGGAGGGAGGTGTCCTTTCAGGGTATCCTAAAACAGCTGCCCTGGTGTCTCCAGGTCCTGTGACCATTTCGTCACCTTCCCAAGATAATGCTTCAAGTGTGGCTCTTTCTGTTCCTGGAGATGCAAACCAAAAGCCCAGTATGTGGGGATCAACCCCAGAAACAAGCCAGGTAGGAAATGATGTTCCCTTTTTCCTTTTGGATCTATTAATATATTTGAAAATACATTCAAAATGTAAAATTCTGAATTCAATTTTTATTTTGTTTAAGTTTTGTTTCAATTATTACATTTTTGGTTTAGTTAATATCAACACTGGTTTTTAACAAGATTTGTCCTTGTCCTTCTGTGGACTCTTATTAGCCTTTCACCGTCACTTATTTATATTTCAGACCCCCAAGACCCTTGCTCTAGCTGCTGCAGTATTTGGTAAACCGTCAAGTGAGTTTGGAGATGTTCCCACACAGACAAATGGTTCTTCCCAGGAGGACAAGCCTTTTGGCTTTCCCTTTGGAGCTGCGAAGGAACCGCAGAGGCAGAACGCTGATGCCTCACAGAACCTGTTCTTTCAATGCATGTCTCAGAACCAGAGTATCACACAAGGCCAGTCAAAGGCCTTCACATCCTTGTCCGAGTGCCTGAACAAGGAGCCGCCTAGCCTGTTCAAGCCTTCCGCTCCCTCCGAGGGTTTCAGAAAGGCTGTTGTGGCTTCTGCATCCGCTGGATTGTTTGGTTCAGCACCTGCTAGTGGCCTGGCACCACTGAAAGAGCAGCCAAAAGTGCCTGATATCAAGCCTGCAGGCAATGGGCTGATGAACAAGCCTTTTGGAGGGGTTGTGGAGGCTCACGGAAAACTCCCAGCCACTTTCCCCTCAGCCGTCGGTCAAGCTGCGAGCTCTGCGGAGGTGCTGAAACCCTCTTTGGGATTAGGAACCAGTGGACTTGGAAGTGCCAGTGGTGGGATTAGAAATGTTAACAGCTCGAGCCCAGTCAGCGGTTTCGGTTTGCTTGCTGGCAACAAGGTTTCAGAAACTCACGAGAACCTGTTCCTACAGGCGTCGAAGGAGACGAATCCATTTCTCGCTTATGGTGGAGCGGTTTCACACAGCCCTTTCAGTTCCTTGTCAACTCCAAAGTCGTCAACTGCCCTGTCCGCATCTGCGGTTTCACCTTCAGGCAGCACCAGTGTACTTAGTCAAGATCCTCCTAGTAATGAGGTCAAACCAAATCTGTTCACCATGGCAGAACCTCCTAAGGGAATCTTAACTCCCCAGTTCGCTGCTCCTGCTCTCGTGACCACTTCCTCATTCACATCGGTAGCCCAGGATGGACAACAAACGTCCAAAGCAAGCAAAGAGGGTTCAGATGTCAGCACGGGAACCCGCCTCTCCACTGAAGGCCAAGGTGTCGCTATGCCCTTTGACCAAACCAAGTTTTCCTTGGAGGAACGCGGTCAGTCCACCAAAAGGGATTCAGAGTCCAGTAGCAACAGTGACCTTTCTGATTTGAGCGAGGCGGAGGACAACTCGAGCCAGAAACCTGGGGTTCCTGCAGCCAATGAGGATAAGAGTAAGACCCTGCCTGCGCCTAAGAGCCGACCGCGGAACAAACCCTTTAAAGGTAACATGCTAGACTACTGCATGCTGTGTAATTCATCAATTAGTTCACCTTAAAATTAAAATTCTGCCATCATTGACTCCCCCTCATGTTGTTCCAAACCTGTATGAGTTTCTCTAATCTGTGAAACATGAAGGAAGATACAATAAAAGTCAAGGGGTCCAGTGTTGTTTTGGACCTTAATGACTTTCATTGTATGGACAAAAACATTTGAAACTTTTCAACTCACTTTTGAGTTGCCTTATGAGTTTTGCCTCATAGCATTTTATGCAATCTGTAGTAGTGGTCGATATTTGACATTTACTAATTATCGGCATTGTCCAATAAGTCAGTTTCAGTTTGGCTGAGATATGTCAGAAGCAAGATGTTTATTTTGACATCTCTGGGAACTGAAATCAGTGTGGGAGCTCCTGTGCGTCTATTTTTGCATAGAGTGGTGCAGTGATGACATATTAACCCACAAGTTAGCATCAACCTTGTTCCCTTGGCTTTACCATTGGACTTTTGTATTATTGCAGAAAATAAGCTCTGTGATTAACAAAAGTTTATGATTCTTTCTTACATGATTTGTTCATTATGATAATCTTCACAAATTAACACGCACTTTATGAATTATAAAGTATCGGCAGAAGTAAAAAGCTAAAAGTAGGCTATAAACAAACTACACCACCATCACATGACTTCAACATCGCCATCACTAAGCTTCCGACAACTCTTTATTAAAGAACCTTTTCCCTGAAAGATTAAGTTAGAATAGTTTGATTATAAGCTCATTGAGGTTGTGAAAGCAGACTAGTGCATAGATGAGTTTAACTGTACGGCTGATGACGTTTAATGTCACCATAAACTTCTGTACTCCCGTTTAGCCAATTGTTAGCAGTTTTCAAGACAAATAAAAGCTAAAAAAAAAATCTAGGGGCTATTACTGATGCATTTTATGTTGTAGAATAAAACGGGAAAATAACGTCAACTCAACCATCTTTTTTTTTTCTGGTGAAAGAAATGTGTAAATTAAGAAAGTAAAATATAATTATGAGATTTAATATTTTGGCTATGTTATTCACTGTTTTGTAGAGGGGGGTCAAAATGACCATTTGAATTTGAGTGACAGGCACGCAAACTCGGGAAAAAATAATATTTATGGCACTCAGACGAGATGCATTTCTAGTTTCAGCATTATTTGTTGTTCAAATATTCCTCTTAAAAAGAAAAAAGTATCAGGTAGCTGTATGCGAAGTGACCCACATTTGGTTTTGGACCTCTGATAATGTGTACAATTTACTCATGGAATCGCATTAAAATCTCTATATCTCTGGGATTGAGCCATATCGGGCCTTTAAATTAAGATACCACAATAAATGTTTGTTAAAAACCAAAATATAAAAGAATATTAAGAAGTCTTTAATACTTCTTGAGTACAGGCATGCATACTTGTGGCAAAAAAACACAAGAAGTGCTTTTTCCCATTTTTTGTTTTAAACTGTCACCGTTGGCATATAATGCAACAAAGATTGCTAAAATAAATTGATTTAACTAATAAACCTACCAATCTCTGTGTAAAAACAAAATAATGATGCTGCCATCTTTAATTTGACTCAATCTCATGTGAGAATTGTCATTTTGATCCCAATCTACAAAATAGTGGATTACTCAGTCAATATACATCCATTACATTTAATATTTTGGCTTTCATCACTATTTATGTTTGTCTATCTTTCTTCGATTTAATTTTGAGCCTGGGACGTTTCCGAAATTTACCCTTCAGCTTGTTTTCACCACAGACCTTATTTCAGGCATTTAACCAAAAACCCATTGACTTCATTATGATAGAACCGGAAGTGATAAACTTGTCTGGGTTTTGGCCTGCAAAAATGTCATCCCTGCAGAACTATACGTTAGTTTACGGTCTTTGTATAACACTTCTGTCCATCGGCCACCTTGCTTTCTAAGATATCAATACCATCGCCATCAAAAAAAATCCTAATCAGTAGTTTATATTGATAGATCAATCAGCATTCACGGTCACCTGATTTTGAGATCATGTGTGAACATCTATCTAGTGGGACAGTCCGTGTTGAAGGACCAGAGTAAGGTTCGGCGCTTGAAGCAGTCCGGAGAGTCCTTCCTGCAAGACGGCTCTTGCATTAACGTGGCTCCCCACCTTCACAAATGCCGCGAGTGCCGTCTGGAGCGCTACCGGAAATCCCGCGAGCAGGACTCGGATGATGATGACCCAAACGTGGCCTGCCGATTCTTCCACTTTCGCAGGTGAGTTAGATTCAGACATCTTTTAGTATGACTAGCTTAGCTCTTGCCTAAGGTATGACTCTGACATCTTGACTTGTGTTGTAACAGGCTGGCTTTCACTAAGAAGGGAATCCTTCGTGTGGAAGGTTTCCTGAGCCCGCAGCAGAGTGACAGCATGGCAATGGGGCTGTGGCTGCCCTCCCTCGCGGTACATGAAGGACTTGACCTGGACACGTCCAAATATATTTTAGCAAATGTGGGTGACCAGTTTTGCCAATTGGTCATGTCAGAGAAAGAGGCTATGATGATGGTAGAGCCCCATCGTAAGTATCACATAAAAACAAACACTATTTGCACATATAGTAGTTCTTAAAGTTCACCCAAAAATGAACGTTTTGTCATCATTTACCTCATGTCTTTACAAACCTGAATGAGTTTCTTTGTTCTGTTAAGCATAAAAGAACATATTTTGAAAAATTTTGGTTTCTGGTGCTCATTGACTTCCATAGTATTTTTTTTTCCTACTATGGAAGTCAATGGGGACCAGCAACTGTTACCAACATTCTTCAAAATGTATTTCGTGTTCAAGAGTTATTGGGTGAACTATCCCTTTAACCTTGTTTTATGGACTCTTCAAATCAGATTAAAAACAAAAAAAGTAAAAATTTTCCTTTCCCTAACAAATTTCAAGATTCCAGTTATGAAGAGCTGAATTTTCTTTGTTTCACACCTTTTTTAACCAATGAATGTTCATGAAATTATAAGATTTTAATTTACGTGACTTTTCTAGGTCTAGAAATAACACATGTAAAAGTTTTTAAAAATGTTGTCATCTGAATGAATTGCTTGTTTTCTGAGCAATGATGTATCTTCCATCGTCATTCATGGAATGCAGAACACATTATTCATAAAAAAATATTTTTTTATTACACCATCTACTCAAGTTGAATGAATAAGGCCCAATGTAAAGGTTTTTGGACACGTTTCCATGTGTTATTTTATCAACAATAAACATAATATAATAATTTATGTTTATGCAGCACCTTTTTGGACCTCAAGGTCACTTATTTTAGTGTGAATACTTTAGGAAGCTAGCAATGCAACAAAAAAACGTATTTTAACTAAAATAAAAAAAATAACATTTGTCTCGTCATAAATGTTCACTAAAATATTAACAAAACTAAATAAAAAAACGAAAAGCTAGTGACTATTTTAAAACACTATTATGGACACCTCTGTGACTTTGCAGAAAAAGTGGCATGGAAGCGAGCTGTGAGGGGAGTGAGAGAAATGTGCGATGTGTGTGAAACGACACTGTTCAACATCCACTGGGTGTGTCGCAAATGCGGCTTCGGTGTATGCCTTGACTGCTACCGGCTACGCAAGAACAGGCCACCTGAAGGTAGACATGCAACAAGAATAAATGCTCATTTTGTTTGATACAAGACCATTATCCTGTATCGTGTACATCCATTATAGCATGACTCTGACTCCTCTTTCCACTCTTTCAGTAGACGACAGTCCTGATGAAGAGGTGTTCTCATGGCTGAAGTGTGCTAAAGGCCAGCCACACGAACCACAGAACCTTATGCCCACTCAAATTATACCTGGCACAGGTTAGTGCATTTATTCCTATTAAATATATGCAGATTTAAAATGAAGTGAAATCACGATAACTTTATACTTTCTCCTTGTACCCCTTTAGCCTTGTACAGCATAGGTGACATGGTACACTCAGCCAGAGGTAAATGGGGGATCAAAGCCAACTGTCCCTGCATTAGTCGGCATAACAAACCCTTGGTGCGGCCCAGTGCTCCAAATGGCCTTTCTCAGGCAAGTTTTCTTTTTGAGACCTTTAGACAAAAAACCCATATGTTTCTGCAATATTTAGTCTCTTCTTGCATTGTCTCATCTTTTATCTCTTAATTGGTGCAGTCGAGTACAGCTCACACTTCGGGGAATGGCGCCAGCACCACTTCAGCCACAACCCGCCCCAATGGGGAGTCTGCAGCAGGTGTAGTGGTCAAAACAGAACCTGTTGAAGAGGCGGGCAGTGCTGACACGACATCAAGCACGAGTGGGACAAACAGCAGCGCGTCTAGCCCTCCTGCTGCCCCGACACCAGCCGCAAAAGATAGCAAGGCCAGTTCCTCAGCCCTGCACTGGTTGGCTGACCTGGCCACGCAAAAGGAGCCTAAAGGTAAGACATTGGACAGTACTTTATAACAGTGGTTCTCAACTGCGGGTAGCACTTTATTTTACAGTCCTATTCACCATGTACACAATATGTACTTATTACAGTAATTACAATAACTAGGTACTAACCCTGAACCTTCACCTAACTTTAACCCCTGTAGTTACCTTATGTTACCCAGTATTATCTTAGGGAAATACACATACTGTCAAATAAAGTGCAACCCAACTGGTTTTTACTTCATTTACTTAAACTTACATTCGACCCAAATTATCGTGGACCGTTATGTTTATCATGCTTATACATTATTTTTCTTATATGTATGCAAAGACATTATTATTATTATTATTATTATTAATAATATATTTTATTGTTTTAAAACTGTAATAATAATAGCTATATTTGTATAGCATCTTTTGTACAAGAAATGCAGATCAAAGTGCTTCACAATAAAAACCCTTACAAGTTCTTCACATAAAAACAAAAAAAACAAAAAACATAATTAATATAACATGAAACTCACTTTCTAATATGAAAAAATATGAAATTAGTAGTCATGTAATGCATAACAAAAGATGACAATGAAAACGTATTGATAATAAAAGAAAATCAAAATACAAAGGAGACAAAAATTAGATATCAAACAGAAAGCACAAAACCTTTCTTTAAAGTGAATTTCGTTTTGTATTTAATTCTATCTTAATTTTAATCAATGTTTAATAAATGAGAAGTAAATATAGCAGACGATAGATCATCACGACGGGCGCCGGCCCTGAACTGGACTCTCGTCTCATAAATGAACCGAAACTCAGCGTATAAGGAAGCCTAGCCTCACAGACATGTCTACTTTTAAACAGAACAATTGAAAACGAAAAGAAAACCGACTACAGACTGCTCTCTGCTTATGTAATCCGTATGAAATGTGCATTTCTCTCTGCGCGTTCACTACTGAAGATCGAGTCAGCATCGTCAACTTCATCTTTGCAGCCGACACTGACAAAGAAAAGACTTGTTTATTAATAAATAGTTAAAATATCTCCTTGCTATATTTGACATATCCATAATCATTACTTTTGCCTGTTCTTTGTGACAGATTTTAGGAGCTTTATTGGCAGCGCCACCCTTACATGTTACATGAACGCGTCATCACCGCACCCCCTCCAGAATAGGCCTGTTTTGTTTTTTGTTAAGGATTTGTTTACTGTGTGTGATTCATTTAATAGAAAGCACATTCACTGCTAGTTGTCTTGCTGTTAATTTTAAATAAATGTAGAGCAAGTAGCTAATCAGTGTCTGCTCGTTTATTCAAACTAATTTGTCCTATAACAGAACAGATGAACGTCGCATGATGCTATTTTTATTTACCCGCCACGGTGGCCGGTAGGTGAAGCGACTTTACCCGCCACAACACAAAATCGCCCGCATTTGGCTGGTGGCGGGTGCTAATTTCCATCCCTGGTTCTGCACTGGTTATCAGACACTTCAACGTACCGTATATAAAAATGATCCATATTGGTAAATCATATGGGTTGATCTGTACTGCCTATTTTGTAGTGTTTTTATTTAATTTTTTAAAGTTGATAAGCCTATTTATCTTTCTATCCAAAACTATGCATGATTTATATTCTTATCTACATATATTTTGGCTTTAGTACTGCCCCCCACCCCCCACCACGCACACACACACACACAGCTTTGTTTTTGTGATTTATGAGGACATTCCATAGGCGTAATGGTTTTTATACTGTACAAACTATATATTCTATCCCCTTACACTGCCCCTATCCCTAAACCTACCCATCACAGGAGACATGCTGCATTTTTACATGTTTTTTAAGCTATTTGAAATATGAGGACTCATGCAATGTCCTCATAAGTCACGTGTAAGTTGTAATACCAGTGTAATATGCATGTCATTTATACACATTTGTGTCCTCATATATCACACACACACACACACACACACACACACACTTCATAAAAGGAATGAATCTCTTGAATTTGCAGCTTCTTGGTGAATCTTTGCTTGGGCTCTGTGCAGATACCATGTGCTCTATTATTTTTTTGCTTTATTATTTTTCAGAGTCTCTGCGTTCCATGATGGGTCGTGACCCTCGCACTCCGTTTGGCCTGGACTCCTTCAGCACCCTTCCCAAACCCTCGGGGTCCAACCCCAAGCTCTTCAATAGTCTGCTGCTGGGTGCTGGCACGTCCCAACCCAAAGCCGAGGGTACTAGCCTCCGAGATCTGCTGAACTATGGCCCTGGAAAGCTCCCGCAAGGTCCCACAGAGGGAGGAGTCCCCTTCCCTTCAGTGTTCTCCACTGCTGGTGTAAGTATCAGCGCTTTAACTTGCATCTATCTTGCATTATTTTTTTGGATTTTTATTAATATAGTTTTGTTTTTTCCCTCCTTAGCAGGCTGACAAAATGAAGGGAGGTCTTCCTAATTTCCTGGATCATATCATTGCATCAGTAGTAGAGACAAAGAAGGCAGAGGGTCGGCGTGTGTCGGGGTCGGCAGAAGGCGGCGAGTCTGGGACTGTTCCTCGCAGAGAGGGGATGATGGGCCTCAGCGTACTCGACCCCCACACCTCCCACTCCTGGCTGTGTGATGGCCGTTTACTCTGCCTACAGGATCCCAGCAACAGCAACAACTGGAAGATCTTCAGAGAGTGCTGGAAACAAGGACAGGTGAGCAGTGACGGTCAAATGGAAGTACTTTTGTTTTATCAGCTGTGTTCTGCTGATGCTAATAACTTTTTATTTATTTTTTTTAGCCTGTGCTGGTCTCGGGCATACACAGGAGGCTGAAGGGTAACTTATGGAAGCCTGAGGCTTTCAGCCTGGAGTTTGGAGACCAGGATGTAGACCTGGTCAACTGTAGGAACTGCGCCATCATCTCTGATGTCAAAGTCCGAGACTTTTGGGATGGCTTCCAGGTTATTTCCAGTGAGTACAGACGCTTTAACATCTCTTGACTTTAAAACTCTGAGCAAGTTTGGACTGTATGATCAAACTTGGCTTTAATTATTAACAACAGTTTAAAATAATTGTTAACCTCCCTAACAATGGTCTCTAACATCCTTAACTATTTTATGGTCACCAGTTAACCATAAAACCACTTTAACATGGAGGTCTATAATAATCTCCTTTCTTTTCTAGAACGGTTGCAAGGTGGAGATGGCCAACCTATGGTACTAAAACTCAAAGACTGGCCTCCTGGAGAAGATTTCAGAGACATGATGCCCACTCGGTAGGTTTTCTTATGTCATTTGGCGTCTAGGTATCTTCATCTGTGCTATGTCTACCTAGTGTGTTCAGCAGTTTTTATGATTTGGCTTATTTATGTTCTTGCAGGTTTGATGATCTCATGGACAACCTTCCTCTGCCAGAGTACACAAAGAGAGACGGCCGTCTCAACCTGGCTTCTCGTCTTCCAAACTTCTTCGTTCGGCCAGATCTGGGCCCTAAAATGTACAATGCCTATGGTAAGGGATCTTCATTAAAAACACTCAAGTACTCAAGAGAATTACATTGGCATTTTGTTAACCACCCCTTTGCCGTGTCTCTCTCAGGTCTGATCTCCACAGAAGACAGGAAGGTTGGCACCACTAACCTGCATCTGGACGTATCCGATGCAGTCAACGTAATGGTGTATGTGGGCGTCCCCGAAGGAGAAAGTGAACAAGAAAAGGGTAAGCATTAAGCTTTTGTGCATGTGTGTCAAGGAGGTTTGCTAGATTTCAAAATATAACATTTCTATTGCTAATTTACCTAATTGTTTCTGTTCACTTATATTGCTAAATCATATTGTAATATTTGAGTTTGTATCTCCCAGATTTGTTCCTGTACTGTATAAGGATGGGTATTTTGAGTAGGTTTGTAGTCTATTTTTCTTGCCAAAAAAAACCAACAACATTGTAATCATTAGCTCAAGGTAAAAAAAAAAAAAGGTGAAAAACCAAAAACGTAAAATCCACACCGTGTTCACAAGCTGTTTAATTTCCCTGAAAACACATCCTGTCCTAAAAGGGTTAGTTTAACCAAAAATGGAAATTGTCATTTGTTTACCACCCTCATGTTGTTCTGAACCCGTTTGACGAAATATGAAAGGAGAGGCAGAATTTGATGTCACTTTCATTGCGTCTTTTTCCTCATAAAGTGAATTGGTCATTCTATCTAACAAATTATTTTGTGTTCTGTGGAATAAGGAAAGGTTTGGAATGATTATAGCAATTACATTTTTAGGTGAACTGTTCCTTTAGGCATAAGCTTAGAGAATCCACCCATAGATTAAATATTTAGGAAAAATAGAAATCAAATAGAACAAAATAGATACAGTGCCTTGTAAAAGTATTCAGACCCTAACTTTTTTTTTTTTTAAACAATATTTTAAGTCTGTGAATAATAAAGCCCAAGCCTCCCCAAGAGGTAGTTTCCTAGTGGCCACCATGGCAGACCTTATTAAGAGTAGAAGCTGTATTTAATTTGAAGTACAGTTGAAGGTTGTTCAAAATGTTGTAAGGTCCGAGGTGATGTCTATGTTTGCAAAAATACGTACAGTACCATTCATGAACAGTACGACATATTGAATGTCTTTCCGTCATAGCTGCATTTTTGTTGGTGTCATTAAATATAGCATCTGCTCTGACCGAGGTCTCTCGTGGTAAAATCTGTGCAGATTATGAGCAATTGTAGCACATTTTTACAGGGTTCCCACAGGTCCTTGAAAGTTTGTGAATCAGGATTTTTTTCTTTTTCAAGGTCCTGGAAAGTAAACATACAGTTGTGGTCAGAATATGCAGCCCTGTTAAATGTGGTCAAAGATGACAACAAATAAATCTACATTGTTTATCCTTTTGATCTTTCATTTAAAAAATGTGCAAAACTCTAATCTTTCATTGAAGTAAATTAATTGAAGGGGTAGGGGTCACATTATGAAATAAATGTTTTAATCCAAAACACGTTGGCCTTAATTATTGGCACCCTTTTATTAATTATTGCCTTTTTGCAACTTCCTTTTTCCAAGATAACAGCTCTGAGTTTTCTCCTATAATGCCTGATAAGTTTTGAGAACAACTGACAAGAGATCAGAGACCATTCCTCCATACAGAGTCTCTCCAGATCCTTCAGATTCCCAGATCCATGTTGGCGCTGCTTCTCTTCAGTTCACCACACTCATCTTCTATAGGGTTCAGGTCAGGGACGGTCATGGCAGAAGCTTCATTTTGTGCTCAGTGACACATTTTTGTGTTGACATCTGGTGGGTTTGCAGCCAAAAAGCTCTTTTTTTTATTTTTTTTTTATAGTTTCATCTGACCATAGAACCTCTTCCCATTTGAAGTCAAAATCAAAAAGGATGAACAATGCAGATTTATATTTACAGCCATCTTTGATCATATTTACCAGGGGTGCCAATAATTCTGACCACAACTGTACACAGATACAGGTCCTAGAAAGTGCTTGAATTTATTTTGTGCAAGATGTTTTCTGGGAAAAAAATTCCATATTTGTGTTGTTATAAAAGAATGTGTTCTGTCGCAAGTTCACATACTTGATCTCATGTTTTCTCATGGTTTATTGTTGAGCTGTCATGTTGAAATAATCAGTTCCAAGACCTTGACACATTTTTATTTTAATATAGGATGTACCTAATAGTCTTCAGTTTTATGCAAAACATAAATACGACAAATAGAATATCAGATATGTCATATGGCCAAATATAAATGCAAAAAAATCTTTTTTGAATAGTTGCCTGACAGATGAAAACTGTATCTTACAAGGTAACACGATATAACCTTGCTTTTACTTGAAATGTGTCCCCACATTAAGTCCTTGAATTTGAGGGTATTGGACCTGGAAAGTCCTTGAAAGGTCCTTGAATTTGAAGTTAACCAAGGTCTGGGAACCCTGTTTATAGCATCCAAACCACTCACAGGCCAGTGGGCCGGATGCAGTCAAGGCCTTTAGGACGGCCTGTGCTCTTGGGGTCTTACTACTTTTGATTGTGGCACCATTTCTCATTTACAGAAGCAGACCTCGCTGGATTTAAAGGTCTGTGCATTTTTTTTCATTTGTCTCAACTCAGGCATGCCCCTCCCACTTTTCTCGCTTTCTCTTGTTCTACACCCCCATTGCTTTAACCCATCTCTTACTACTCTTTACATTAAATTATGTATTATTGTTGATCGTTTATTATAAAACACAAATATATAGATAATAAGTATGAACGATGCACCTCTCAGGGCACCATTTTGTACTCCATTCAGAATTTCCCAGGACACCAAAACATAGTGACTAGTGTTTTTTTGTTGTTGTGTTGCTGTTTACGCCCCATCAGACCACTTGATTGAGTTAGCTTTATTTTTTAAAGGGGTCATATAATAAAGAAAACCAAAATTTCCTTGTTTCTTTTCAAGTAGGAGTTTTATGTACAGGTCCTTCTCAAAAAATTTGCATATTGTGATAGTTCACTATTTTCAAGGATCAAGGATTCCCGACCAAGTATTGAGTGCATAACTGAACATAATTATTTGAAGTTTGACTTTTTTTGTATTAAAAACACTTATTTTATTTGTTCGGATGAAATATGCTAATTTTTTTAGATAGGAATTTGGGGTTTTCATGAGCTGTATGCCAAAATCATCAGTATTAAAACAATAAAAGACCTGCAATATTTCAGTTGGTGTGCAATGAATCTAAAATATATGAAAGTTTAATTTTTGTCATTACATTATGGAAAATGATTAACTTTATCACAATATGCTAATTTTTTCAGAAGGACCTGTATAATACATATTACTTTCAGAAATCGAAATGTTTAGGAGCTGATAAGGAATAGTTGACCCCCAAATTAAAACTCGCTACATTTAAAACCCATGTGCTTCTAGTCCAGCTATAATACACAAAGCAAGATTTTTTCGAAGACTCTTCATGCCACTCTACAACAGTTGTTCACAGTAATATGTAATAGAAGTATAGACCAGTGTTTCCCAACCCTGTTTGTGGAGGCACACTAATGCTGTGTCCCAATTTGCCTAGTTGCGTCTTTAGCAGACCTCTCTGTCGCTTAGTCCCGTGCATCCTATCACGGTTTAAACTGCCCTGTCAATCATTGTCACAGTTAAAATCCTCCACATTTAATATAATTTAATTTAATTGCCTACCGTATTTGAGAGAAATACAGCACTTTGATCTGCCAGTCGTGGGTCTTTCATCCGGGAGACTAAATTTAAAAGTTAATGACCAAACGTATCTTCATAAAGTTCACAATGCTGTTGCAGGTGAAATATAATGTGGATAACATTGAATAAATCTTTTTTTGTCAGGTTTGATACTGATTTTTAATCCCTCAAACCCCTTTATCTACACCTCTCTACATAACCGTCAGTCTTGCACATCCACCATGGTTGTAGTTTTTTTAACACGTTTTGTAGTTCTTTTTGAATCCTCGTCCAATGCACAATGGGTTGTTGGCAATATTAGCCATTAGATCCACAGATCTACACTTTCGATTCTAACTTCTAACTACCATCCAGGTTAAAGCCCTGGATGACAGATATAATATAAATATAAAAAATCCACAGATATAAAAAACTTAAAGCATATCACAATGTTATTTTATATGATTATTATCACCACCACCACAGTAAAAAAGGCATTTTTGACAAGCTGAGGCAGGCTGCTCTGCTGCTCACAATGGCACTCGCAAACGAAACGGGGTATACAATCTAAACAAAAAATAAATTCAGGTTGTCTTACCTTACACCTAGACGATGCATCTCAAACTCAAGGCTTCACCACAGAACATAGCCACTCTTATTTCCAAGAGTTTCCAACAGTTAATGAAAAGAAGTCCAATCCCAAACAAAAAATGAGACCGTCTCCTAACATGGCTACAGCCAGAAGAACAGCCTCTACAGAGCACCGTGAGAGAAAAAGCACAGCATCCACAGTGGAAGGTTTTAGTCCTCCTTAACTCTAACAGATGTGCTGAAGTCACACTCGCTGCTACTGCACCGTGCGAGCCAGTCTGGACAGTTGCGGCAGCATGTTCTCGTGTTGTTTCCACAAGCGCAGGGCATCCCATAGTTTCTTTTAATTAATGAATGTCTAAATATATAAAAAGAAGCCTATAACGGGTCCAATGCTCAGCCTGCGTGTGAGCTATGACACTAAAATGCAGGGCACTAATCCAGATATATTTGAAATACTCATTTCAACATGCTACGATTTTGAATACTATTTAGGACAGAGTGTATGTGAATTGGTATGCAGCACAACATTACACATTTTCAAACTCTTCCTAATCAAACACACCTGATTAAAATCATCAGCTCATTAGTAGAGACTTACCAGACATACAAAATGTGCACTGTTGGTATGCCTCCAGGAACAGGCTTGGGAAACAGTAGACACAGTTAAAGACCCTGACACACCAAATGACATCATTGAACATCAAAGAACTGTGACGTCACCTGCGTCTGGGCCAAAAAGTTGAAAATGCTGCAAAGACTACAGCCAATGGCCAACTTGCTTGTATGTTCTGTGCCGTGAGGGGAAATAACTCTTCATACCAGCAGGCTGCAGGAGTCTGTATTCATTATTTAAAATAAGAACCAATAAGAGGACCGTAAAACAAAGCAGTGCTTGCTTACCACTTTCACACGAATCTCGCTCCCTGCAGAGCACTGTTTGTGCCCTCTTGACTTTGTTGTTCACTTTCGCTTTTCTTGTGCACTGGTTCGCTGAGCTGACCAGCCAATCAGAGTGAACTCTCTCACCAATGACTCTGACGCTGATTCAACATACTCAATTGGCTGAAAAGCTGCGGGGTTCGACTAGTGTCAACAGTGCATAAGCAGAACACACTACAGAAACTAGACCGACGGACGCTCATGATGGCCCAACATTGGTCGTCCGTCGGTTTAGTGCATCACAGGCTTGTGCACTATATTCCAAGTCTTCTGAAGTGTTATGATAGCTCACTGGAGGTGTCTGTTCTTGAGGAAAATTCTGTTAAAGCTGTCGTCGGCAACTCTGGCTGATTGAGTGGACTTAGGCAAAATATTGAATGTTTACAACTCTCATGCCCCTCCCCCACTATCAACGAATACCCTCCCACCGAGTTCGTGCTCGTCAGTGCGCCATCACTCTTCGCTACTGCGCGAACTTCAGGCGTGTGCATGTGATTGGCGTGTGCGTGAACGTCTTGTGATTGACAGTCATATCTCACACCCCCCTGCGCTGATTGGACACAATGAACTGGGAGCGGTGGATTTTTGCAAAACAAATAACACGCTCCAGGTGGAGTTAGAAGCTCAGGTTTTTTTCTAAAACCACTTTATGTTGTTCTGTCGGAATATAGTCGAATTCGAATTCGCTGAATATGATAAAAAAAAAGTTGCCGACGGCAGCTCGAACTGCTGCAACTAGATCAAATGGATCGCTCTGAGTCAGTTGTCTTCAATGAACTGGTTAATCTGGTTAATAAATGTTCAATATCAGACTGATTTGTTGAAAGTTCCAGTGTTCCGCAGTGACTAATATTATGACCCCTTTAATATCTTATTCTTATCTGCTATAGGAAGAAAGCCTTTTTTTATGTCCATCCTTTTCTGTGGTGGTTGTTGATCCTGAACATTTTGTTTTTTTTCTTTTAAATGTTTTAAAAAGATATGTGAATTGGAATTTGTTTTTTATTCCAGGAATCTGTGGTCAGATTTTTTTTTCTCTGTAGAATATGTTGGGATACTGCAACAGTACATTGTGATTTAGTATCCCCCCACCCCTCCCCTCCACATTCAGCCTCTTTGCTCCGGTTGCTTGCTTGATCTGTAGGGCTGTCAATAGATTAAAATATTTCATTTCAATTAATCTCAACTTTCTTGTAGTTCACATGTTATCACATTCAGTTCCCTTTCAAGATAAAAAAGTCAACACATGTCGTTATTGTGTTTGGTAGCTATGCCACACAATGAGGAATAGTAACAATTTTCCCACTGTGTGTGTGGTATTAATCTTTTCTAACATGGTCTGAAGCCCTGCTCCATTATGTTTGCATAAGTGTTTTACAAGTGAGTAATTGATGGTGATGGAAGTGATTATTGGAATCCCACTGTTGTAATAAGTCCCTAATACCTGACAGTTATGAATGAGGCGGCTTTCACACTGCGATTGTTCCCGGTCCTGCAACGTTCATCTGGTTTCACACTCAACTTGATTCTATCGAACCCTGGTGTGTTTACATGCACTTAATGTCTTCACAAACATGCACGGTGCATGACACAAAACAGGACGTGGGTCAATAAATTGTGTTTTTTATTAATTTGGTTCTATTATGTGCAGCAGACTGAACAAACAGACCCTTTTAAAGGAACACTCCACTTTTTTTTGGAAATAGGCTCATTTTCCAACCCCCCTAGAGTTAAACAGTTGAGTTTTACCGTTTTCTAATACATTCAGCTGATCTTCAGGTCTGGCGGTAGCACTTTTAGCATAGCTTAGCATAGATAGATCATTGAATATGATTAGACCATTCAATTTTGACAGCCCTATTTAGGTCATTGTAATCACTTTCAATTTTAAAATATTAATTATCTACTTGCCCGAGTAATGCTTAGAGACCCTGTGCAGTATGGCATTAAATGATGGACAAAACAGCGCAAGCGCATGAACTACAGCATGCATTCACTTGGTGTAATGCAAGTGAATTACAGCAGTGTGAGCACAGTGACAAAACTTGCACATAAAATGTAAACCTGCAGAAATCGCAAAGCCCAAACTTGAGCACAAAAAAAAAGATCACAAAAAGCACAAATCAACACAGTGTGAGGAGAAATAACAAGTCCTGACAGGTCTCGCACACGCAGAACTGACCACAAATGCCAGTTGTGTTCTGTACACACACACAAAGATCTGAACACACATGCAAGATGAGAACTTTACGCACAGCAGTGTGTTTTGACACGAGGCGGGATCAAAACCTTCTCTAGCTGCTTGTATTACGTTAACAATGTCCTTCTGTTGTGATTGGCTGGGGTTGGCCCTCTCCAAAGAAAGACACTCAAACCAGTCTTAGTTGGTAATGGGATGGCAGACAGTAAAGTTTTCTTTCTAAGTTCATACGTCTTAGTAGCTTTAAGATGGGAGCAGTGGCACACTACGGAAGCCCTAAAGGTGATGATACACAGGGCAACTTTTTGAGCAATGTTGCCAACAACGGGCAACCAGATGAGACACAGGGCCCACGACTGATCTAAATTATCCAGACAGAAATGTATTGCCCATTTTCAATGGGAAAATGCAGAAGCAACAATCGCTCGGCAAGATTGCCCAGCAACATTGCTCAAAAAGTTGCCCTGTGTATCATCACCTTAAGAGGCCATGCATTATTATAATTTTTTTCTTGTTTTCTCATGATCTCAACTTAATTTTCTCATGATCTACACATAAAAAGCAGTTTTCTCGCTATTAAACAATGTGTTAACAAAATAGTTGACGGTTCATTCAGATGAAATATAGCCCCATGGAGAAGTCCTCTGAGCCCAAACACCAATGGCCAATAACCAAGTAAACACTGTAATAAATAAATCATTTTAATATTCTTGTAGAAATTATAATTACTGTACTGGAGAATTACTACACAGAACAAATGGTCATATCTAATAAATGGAAATTTTTATGTGATGCTGCTGTTCCTAAGCTGGTGTCAGGTTAAATGAAAATGTGCTGTCTGTATTTTTCTTTTTTCATTAATACCACAGCAATATATAACCATCTTTATAGAAATATTTATTTTCTACAAAAGGCAAATCAAATTGTATCTTAATTTTAAATGGACAGCAATAGCCTATATTTGTCATGTCTGGCAATTTGAAAAAAGTTTTATTTGAGTCTATAAAAGTTCAAGTCCCCCTGTAGTCAATATTCCTTAACTCATCTTTGATCACCAAAATGACATTTAAATGCATTTTCCTTGGAAAAAAAATCTTCATTCCTCGTTTAGTATCCGCGGTTCTCTGTCTTTGGTTCACTGCAGTTCTAAGGAGAAAATACTCCGCAATGGTGTTGACTTGAAGTTGTTAATGGTTTGTCTTAAAGCATATTAAAAACACCACATAGACATAAACAACACTTAAAAGCTTGATTTTCACCACAGGGGGACTTTAAATAAACATTTAACGATCTATAAGCCAGTTCATTTGTATAACTGTGGTGTAACTGACAGTAGGCTATGGAAACTGATAGAAAAACATTAGGCTTAAAAGATTCCTTATCCTGTCGTTCATTAATACCACGACTTTCATCTTTCATTTGAAATGGCAGACTGTTTATAATTTGCTGTTAGCCTCCCCAGCATCATACATCACCGTGTTTGCCTTTATGGAAACCCGCTTCTCCAATGCACAAAGAATCTTACAACTACTAAGACATGTGAACTCGTATCCCTTTAACAAAATACAAGCAGCACACTTGAGCAAACTCTATATTTTTGGATTTGCGATTTCTACAGGTTTACATTTTACGTGTGAGCTTTGTCATTGTGCTCACGATTCTGTGTTTGTGGGCATGCGCTGTCCATTTAAAGCCATAGTATAGACACAAACGAGGCTCTTACAATCAATATGAATAGTACAGCTGTAGTTCGCTGTCTTATTGAAAAGATAAAGACTTTTACACAAGTTATGATTGTGTGTTTGTTTACTGACCAAGCTGTTATTACTGCAGAGGTGATGCTGACCATTGAAGAGGGTGATGTGGATGACATGACTAAGAAGAGAGTCTACGAGATCAAGGAGAAACCTGGAGCTCTCTGGCACATCTACGCCGCTAAAGACGCAGAAAAAATCCGCGAGCTCCTGCGAAAGGTGAAAGAGTGATGTTGTTTGATGTTATTGCTTTTAAAGTATCAGTTTACTCAAAAAAGAAGACCCTCGTGTTGTTCCAAACCCAAATGCCTTGGGGACATTTTTAATGTCACATTTGGGCAATGTTCTCTACTTAAAGTTAATTTCACCTATTTATTGCAGGTTGGAGAAGAACAAGGACAAGAGAACCCACCAGACCACGATCCTATCCATGACCAGAGCTGGTACCTGGACCAGACGCTGCGCCGCAGGCTGTTTGAGGAATATGGAGTCCAGGGTTGGTCCATTGTGCAGTTTTTGGGAGATGCCGTGTTCATCCCAGCTGGAGCGCCACATCAGGTTAGTTACTGAGATCATGTCCACCAAGAGGTCAGTTCAAATTCATGCACTTGAAACTAGGGCTGTGTGATATTGACAAAATTACATCTCGGTAGTTTCAGGGATTTTGTCGATAGCCATAATTAGACTATTTGCCGAGTGCGTTTTTGTGCTGGTACGTTTAACTGGCTCCTGAAGTTTTTCATCTTCTTTATATTGGTCAGTTCACAGCAGTAACAGAAATAAACGTTTTGGTTTTAACTATTTTTCATTGGCAAAAAAGACTATATTTTACATGTGACGATAACAACAGCTTTTAACTTACAAGATTTTCTGAAACGGTTCAATAAACAAGATCACATTTACAATCATGCTGACATTCAGCTCGTGATATTGCTGTACAATATCAGATAGAAATATAAGAGACAAACTCATATGGAATTGTGTGGTCATTCCAGCTGAATTCTACTAGGCGACTTCCTAAAGTGAAAGCTATCACTCAAGGCCTGTTTTTTTTTTACAAAGTGAATGAATTCTGTCAGCTTCCACATGATTAAAACAACAATTCAAAATCGGATAGTTCTGGTCCTTGATTATGATTGTAGAGTTGCTTACAACTGCTTTGAACACGGCTCAACCAAACACCGCATTACAACAGTATTACTGAGTCAATGCATTGGTGTTGCATTTGTCAAACCTAGCCAGGTATGTGGAATAACCGAAAGCGGTTTCTCCATACCTATCCCCATATCCCCACAGCTGTTCTAAGTTCACTGTAAACCACTGCTTCACAGGGCTTATTGCTTTATCACGATATCATCGTAGACTATGCATATGACGCACCCCTACTTGACACATAAATACTAATTTATTTTCCTCAACTTGGTTTTGCCAGGTGCACAATCTGTACAGCTGTATCAAGGTTGCAGAGGACTTTGTTTCTCCTGAACACGTCAAGCACTGTTTCAGACTGACGCAAGAGTTCCGGCACCTTTCCAACACTCACACTAACCACGAGGACAAGCTACAGGTATTTCTATACGTCCTTCCAAACCTGATGTGACTTTCTTCTGTGGAGCACAAAATCGATTTTTCAGCGTTTATGCTCGCCAAGCATTATGTTGATTTAATGTTGTGTTTGTGTTGTTCACAGGTGAAGAACATCATCTACCATGCTGTGAAGGATGCTGTGGGAACACTAAAAGCCCATGAGCCCAAGATAGGCCGCTCTTAGTTGGAGAGATTTGGTTTTGGATGAGGCCAGTGCGCTCGCAAAACAAGCTGTTTATAATGGAACGTCTCTCAGCGTTTTGGTAGGATGAAGATGCTGCTTCATCAGTGTTACAAAAGCATTGTTTAGTTTTACAATCCTTTTCTCTGTATTTAAAAAGTCTGTTTTTTTGCTCCACGTTTAAAGTTTGTTGGACTGTTCAGAGAGCTGGTGATTTATAAGCTGACATGAATCTTTTAAAAGGCCTTCAACAAGGTTTTTCTATGACTTCTGTGAAAAGTGAGCACTGGGTTTCCTTCTTAGAGAACATTCATTCTGTGCTCTTCAATGAGAGCTTTTAGTTATGATGGGGGTCAACAGAAATTAAAAATGATTAAAAGATTCCCACCACCTTGTCCAGGAAAGGTGGAGATGAACATGGAAGGGAACTAGACCAAAGTTTTTTAGTTTTAAGTTTTTTTTTTTTTTTTTGATGAAAACATGTCCTTTTGCTTTTTTTGTAATATGCCATTTAGGTAATATTTCACTGACAACAGGAGTTAGACTGGCGTTGAGGAACAGTCATTCAAGAATCAACAATTCCAGTTCTGCAGAACTACTGCTCATTAATATGTACCGATATATATATTGATCTTAGCAGTGTGTATGATTTTTTTTTTTTTTTTTTTTTTTTCACAATAAAGATTTACAAGAAAGGATCTGGCCCTGTTGTTTGGAAGTGACACAATGGATTTCTTAGCTATCTATTTGTTAAATGCTTACTATTTTATTTTTTAAGACATTTTGTGGTTCATGGATGGCACTGCAATAAACTAAAGCTTTTGAAATATTGTCGATTTACCTTGAGATTTTCTTGATGCACGAGGGAAACATTAGCTGTAATCAGTGTTTAACAAATAACTTTTGACTTGTGCTTCTGTAAAGTTTTGTAGGAAAAATCTGAAAATTGTGCATTTAAATAATAAACACAATTAGTAGTGTTGTATATGTTGTTAGTGCCGAGAATTTTCACGTGAATAAATACATAGATTCAATGGAGGACCAAACCTCCAGAAATTAAAAATGAATAAATAAAGAAATATGTGAAGAAATGTGAAAAATCCAAAAATAAATGACTATTTATACTTTTATTTCCATATAATTATATATTTTCCCACATTTATTTATGCATTTATTTATTTCCACTTTTATTTTCACATATATATATATGTGTGTGTGTGTATGTATGTATGTCTACATTTATTTATAACACAATGGTGACGCTTAAGCCTGCCCTAATTTGCATGAAACTCGAACTGCAACATTGGAAAGAGCAAGCGCAAAACTTGGAAATAAGAGCAAAGAGGAAAAACAGCGCAAGCGTCAAAAAAAAAAAAAAAAAAAATGATGTGCAGAAAATGCAAGAGAGCACAAAGTACAGAGTAATAAAACCAAGGAAAACATAATTTTAAAGAAAACATGAACATAAGTTTTGTGCTTTTTTTTTTAAAATGTGTTTAAAGTTTTTATTAATGCTTGTTATTTTTTGATTTACGCTTATTATTTTGATCTGTGACGCCGTTGTTTGCTATTCTGATCATTTTGTAATATTTTTTTCAGTTTGTGCAATTGGCCTATATACTTTACAATATATCAATTATTTTAATTATGTAATTTAAAACTTTCAATAACAATATTTCATATTACAGTAAAGTGTAGTAGTTACTTTTTTAACGTTTCTGGAATATCCTATTATTGGAGCACTAGGAGGCGCTCTACAATTCAATCCACAGGTGACCCTCAAAACCACAACACAAACTCTTATTCTCAACATAACAGAACATTATTAACAAACAAACAAACAACAAAGACACATAAAAAGATCTTAAGTTCATAACATCTATTATCTGCAAATATTTTAAACTGTAGATTTAAACAGGTCACAACAGTTTCAGATATAAATGTATATTTTATAAAGATTCATTTATATATATTATTATATGTATTTCCAAATATATAAATCTAATATTTATATTTATGAAAACCTGGATTTTTTTTTAAATTAAAGATTATTGTAAAAAAAAAACAATAATACATTTATTTATTTGGAGTGTTTTTTATGGACTGTGTGAACATTGTACATTAGACAATAAAATTAACAATACAACTAAAAATAAATTAACAGATTAACAAAAAAATAGCAATTAAAAACTAGTTAAAATTATTATATTGGTCAAATTAAGACTACTGAACGTCTCTCTCTCTCTCTCTCTCTCTCTCACACACACACACACTGCATATTTGAAAAAACTTTTTTATATATACAAATAAAATGTATATTTATTTGCAACAGTTGTGTTACCAGAAGTAATAAGACATTTATGTCTAAGAACACCTGATGGACACCGTGCTGCGTTGTCATTGGAACATCCCAGGTGAAGCCCCTTTTTACTGTCTATGGGTGAAGCAGGAGACCACATGATTTATCAACGGCCGATCTTTCGTACGATGGGATTGGCTGTATTCACATGTGATCCCCGTCGTACACTGATTTCTGCTCTCGGATCTACGTTAGACTGATAAATGAGGCCCACTAAGTAAAGTAGGCTAGGATATACACGCACGGCTCTTTCTGGAACGTCACAAAAACTTCCGCAACAATCTGAAAAGCAAGGTGAGTTTTGGGAACAGAAACCTACTGAATAACTTTTGCTTTGTCTTTAATTAAAATACACTGAGAATCCACAGTGTGCTGCATTTGAGTGCAGACATTTACCTACTTATTCATTTTTAGGTTCGTTTGAGGTTCATCATGGCAATGCTGAGAAGTCTTCTGCTTCTTTTCGTTTCTCCATGGGGAATGCAGGATTTTTGGCTACATGTAACCAAACCATTTAATTAAGCCCTTGTTTAAATGCATTTTGGGAATGTTCAAGATTCCATTTATTAATATTTGCATGATTAATGAAGGATTTTCAGTGTCAAAGTACACATACTTTTTTGGCATAGGCTATAATCGCACAAACTTGAAATAAGCTTAATAAAATAAAAACATTTTTGCTGTAAATAATAAAAATCCCCATAAACTTGAGATTCTGAATCCACACTTGATTTAGTAAAATGCCTACATGGATGGAAACATTTTGGACTCAAGTGGGTCAAGGTCAAGGTAAAGGTTACTTTATTGTCCCCGAGGGGCAACTTTTGTTCAGCCAGCAGATAAACACAAGGCACAACACACAACACTACCACAAGGTATAAAACACACATAGTCTCTAAAAATACATAGAAAATAAATTAATTATTAAGTACATTAAAACAGTTCTGGCAATTTGTTTAATATCGAGATCGAAGTCAGGATAAGAGAGTTTCTGTATCTATTTGACCTGCATCTGGGCATGGAGTACCTACGGCCTGAGGGAGTAGCTTAAACTGGCAGGACAAAGGATGACTGGGGTCAGCTGCAATAGCTAGAGCCTTCTTATACTCTGTTGGAGTAGATGTGGGAGACGGGGGAGAAGTTAATACCCGCAATCTTGCTACATGTTCTAACAATGCTCTCTAGTCGGTTTTTGTTCTTTGTGGACAAGGAACCAAACCAACAGATAAAACAAAAAGTTAAAACAGACTCAAGAAAACAAGAATAAAACATTTTCATCAGAGTGGGGTCAATGTTAAAATTCCTCAATCTACGATAAAAATACATTCGCTGCTGGGCTTTAGCACAAACAGCATCAGTGTGAGAATCAAAACTTAGCTTACTGTCAATTGTTGTGCCAAGGTACTTGTATTCTTGTAGGCCTACTATCTCAATGGGTTGGCCATCAATGATAGTGAGGGGGAGAAATGGGCTCTGTTTCCTAAAATCAATAATTAGGTATTTCGTTTTGGACACATTTATGTTTAAAAAGGAACACTTACACCACTCATTAAAATCCTTCACTATTGGTCCATTTTCATTTAAAAGAGACACAATGACAGAATCATCTGCAAATTTTAAAATCTGTCTATCATCGTAGTGTGAACGGCATTCATTTGTATATAATACAAAAAGAAGAGGAGAGAGGACACATCCTTGGGGGGAGCCAGTAGAAGATAAAAGTTGACCAGATAAGACACCATTAACCTTAACCTTTTGAGATCTTGAAGTTAAAAAGTCAACTAACCAGGCTGTTAGACCTGGGTTAATGTTGTAGTTCTTTAAAAGTCTATCTGCTAAAATGTGGGGTTGAATGCAGTTAAAAGCTGATGAAAAATCAATAAATAATAATCGCACAATTTTTTTTGCCCCTTCCAAATGATTAAAAACTGTATTTAGCAGGCTGCCTATCGCATCCTCAACTCCTCTACCTGCTCTATAGGCAAATTGTAAGGGATCAAGTTGAGACTGTATCATTGCTATAATCTCCTGTTTAATCATTTTCTCAAAGGATTTCATAATAAGAGAGGTAAGAGCCACTGGCCTAAAATCGTCGAGTGATTTGGGTACCTTTATCTTCGGCACAGGCACAATCACTGACTCTTTCCAGAGATGAGGGACCCGATGTAACTGAAGTGACTTGTTAAATATAAAGGCAAGTATGTCCGACAGTGGCTCTGCACAGCTTTTAATAAGGCGGCCACCAATATAGTCTGGGCCAGGGCTCTTCCTTTCCTTCACCCCCCTAAGAATTTTTTTTAACTCCACATTTTGTTCTGCCCATGGTTCCTTAAACGTGGATAATTCTTTGGTGAAATCATAAATATTGAAGCAATTATAAAAAATATTCAAAACATCTGCAAGTTCAGACTCTGTCTTGCCATCAAAGGAGAAGGTTTTATATTTATTGGATTGCAAGCCCATCATTGACTTCACACCATCCCATGCAGGGCGAGACTGGCCACTGCTCAAAAGGGATTCAACTTTGTCCTTATATTTAAGTTTAGCTAGTTTGAGCTCCCTCTTGACTTGCTTCTGCAGGTTGTTATAGACTATGGCATCCCCCTGCATAAAGCTAATATTTCTCTGATTAATAATATGTTTAACAGATTTAGAGACCCTTGGTTTGTTATTTGGAAAAATTTAAATTGCTTTTTTAGGAATTATTTCATTTTCACAGAAACTTATATAAGCAGAAACAGTCTTAACAAGTTCATCCAAATCAGAACACTCTTCCTTAAATAAATCCCAGTCTGTGCATGAATAACAGTCCAATAGTTCCTGTGCAGCTTCATCAGACCAGACCGAAACCAAACGTCGTTCAGGTTTTGTTCTCCTTAGAACAGTTTTGTAAACCGGAACCAAATAAACAACGTTATGGTCAGACAGACCTAGAGGAGCTCTACTAAATGACCTGTAAGCTTTCTTAACGGTGCCATAACAGAGATCTAAACATTTCATATGTCTTGTAGGGCAGGTGACATATTAAGAAAAATTACGGTGCTACAAGTACGGTGCTACAAGTACTTCTCTCAATCGGTTCACTGGGTCACAGCAGTGGTAATGTATTAGTTACAACAAAGTTATTTGGACAACACTTCATATTAGGTGTCTTTAACTACATCTAAATAAATGGTTTGGTACGATTGTGTTGATGTAAAACACTTTTGCTGCTATTGAGGTGGGATATGGGTAAGGTTAGGGACATGTTTGATGGTATGGATGGGTTTAAGTGTGGGTAAACACTGGGTCAACAGAGTAATCCTAGATCTAATTACAGCTGTATTAATTAATTGCTTGCAGTAAAAAATAAATAAATGGAAGTAGGCTACAATGTAAAAAATGTAAGTGCACTGAATCAAATTATTCATTTAAATGTTTGTAGAGATTAAAAACTCTTAATATAAGTGGGAATGTTTCTTTAAACATTTTTAAAATTAAAGTTACATTTGTTTACATTTGGTCAATCAATTCAACTGTTTCTACTCATTTTACAAACTGAAACATATTAGCCTATCACCTATCGGCTGCTGATCGGGCACGAGCGGTGTCGTGCACAGCGGGGGAATATTGGCACTCTCGCGTTTTTCCATGCACTATAGGCACGGACTGCGACTCCGCGCTGCTCTGGGGCAGGGCGAGTGGCAGTGTTGAGTGTATGAAGAGGAAGAGGCTCTTAGTGTGGAACTCACACAAACAGACACAGCATTCACACAAACATTGCAAATGTTGCCTGCAGAAACAGAGGGGACATGATGCAGAACACGGCGCTTGGGGGCAGGGCCTCCAAAGAACTCTCCCCTCCTTTTGGATGGTCCGTAGAATGACCAGGCTGACTCATAGCCTTCGCACTTCTGCGCCTCAGAGAAACGCTCAGTAACCGACTCCACGGTATCACCAAAGAGGCCAGAGGGAGTGATTGGAGCCTTTCTTTTTTTTTCAGCCAGATGAGCCGTGAACTTGCACAGCTTGGACTGCAAGCTGAGATCCGCTCCCAGAGACGAAAGGACGGGCACAGATGCACAGTGATGGTCTCCTCGACGGGGGGCATGCGCACAGTGGGCTTCCGCCTCGTCCACGTGGGAGAAGATGGCCTGGTTTCTCTTTTTAGGTTCTCTTAACCTCTTCATATGCACTGGTCATGTTTTTACCTGGTTTGATTTTAGGTCATTTGATTTTGAGTCAGGCGACCGACCTTATAGTTTAGAACTGGGGCGTTTTAGCATTAGGGACCCCAATGAGGACCTCATGAAGCTGGAAGTACCAAAAAGAGCCTTGGATGAAATCCAAATTTGCTTACAATCCATTGTAGGAAACAAATCTTCTAGTGTTTGTCGCTGTGTGCGCTTGCTTAAACCCCTTCCCTGATATCATTAAATGACATTCTACGAACCATATCATCAAACCTTGCTATGCAATATACACATTTATTTGATTGTCCACAATGCACATGCTTTGATTCAATGCTTTTATTCGTTTGAGGAGTGTTTCAGAGAAGATATTGAGAAGAGATTGAAATTCAGAAGAGATTTGATTTCAGAATAAGATTTTTGTAAAGGTAAGAAAAAGTAAATGTGGAGCAGGATGACTGAATATGATCTCACGCGTCTGAAACACAAATATAGTTGGTTATAGAGTATAGAAGAGCAACAGTTAGCTGTAGGGTGTAATACTGAAATCAGTTACTCTGATCATTACAGCGCTGTTAGAATCAGTGGTGTTCAACTTAAGGCACTTGGTGAAATCCAAATGAGTCATTTAACATTACCATATGAATGATATGAAATTATAGGATTGCAAATTATAATTAAAAAAATAAAAAAGTGCACTCACAGGTCCAGTTGATCTCCAAACAGTTCTCGGGAACACCAGCACTGTTAGGTTCTCCAGAGCACCAGTTGGAATATTTATACAAAGTTCCATCACTCCACAACCACTCACGTCCTAATAAGTGAAGTGAATGAATCCAAAAAGTGCACTACTGTAGTACTGTAGCTAATTAAGTTCAGCTTTGAAGTCAAACTATTTTCATTAGAAACTTTGCCTTTGATTAAAGCAAAAATTTCAGTTTAGACAAACAAATAGGTTTCTTTAGGGCAGTGTTTCCCAACGCTGCTCCTGGAGTACCCCCCAACACTGCACGTTTTCTTTGTCTCCCTAAAGACCTTGACTCCTTCTGTGGATCCGTCGAGGGACACGATGACAGCCTCTCCATCGCCGCATCTGAGGAGGAATGGCCGGCTCTCTCGACCCCACCACCGCTTCCCAGTCTGCCGCCAGCGTCTCAGACACTTGGACTAACTCTGACGTGGAGATGCTTCGGATCCTGACGAAGGCCGTCTTGGACCTCGAGCTTGAGTGGGCCTCGCCCGTGGAGCCGCCTCGAAGCCGGCTGGACGACTGGTTTCTCGCCACAGGCCTGCGCCATTTTTTTCCAAGGTGCATGAAGAACTGACTAAGCTGACTGAACTGACAACGCTCTCCTCCGTGGACGGCGCGGCGGAAAAGGGCTCTGAGTCGTTGCTGCCCCTCGAAAAGGCCGTAGGCGCTCATCTTTGCCCGAATACCGCTGCAAGCTGGCGAACTAGAGCGGTTCATCCATCTAAACCATTCCGAAACACTTCAGCCCTCGCTGGACGCACTTATTCCGCCTCCGGTCAGGCTGCTTCGGCCCTGCGCACGATGGCCGTGCTGCATGTTTACCAGGCCACACTCCTCCAGTCCATGGACGAGGCTGGCTCGGACCCCGAGGCCTTACGAGACCTCCGAAGCGCCACGGACCTAGCCTTGCCGGCTACCAAGGCTACAGTGCAGGCTATCGGGAGGAATATGGCGAGTTTGGTCATGCTCGAGCTCCACCTCTGGCTAAACCTCACCGAGATCAAGGATGTGGACAGAACAAAGTTATTCGATGCCCCTGTATCCAGCTCCGGCCTCTTCGGCCCGGCGGTGAAGGGGTTCTCGGAGAGGTACACCGAAGCGCAGAAGTCATCCCAAGCTATGCAACACTTCCTGCCAAAATGCTCAAGCTCCGCTTCAAGCAGGCCCAAGTCCGCCCCACCTTCGCCTCATCCAGCCAAGCCGGGGGAAGCAGGTCTCTCAGCCCCGCCCTGCAGCTGATACCCACCGCCAGCCATGACCAGCAAAGCGTTTCCCGCTGCCCCGGCGCCAGGGCCCGCGAACCAGCGTTGTGCTAGATGCTGGGCCGCCGAAGACATTCTAGCACCGAGGGTAAAGAGAGAGGGCTCGTGTCTCGTGCTAGCCGGACCACCCTCACAGAGACCCGCAAAACTTCTCACAGCTCCCTGTTCAGTTCAGGCGGCTGGGGATTTTATTATTGTAAACAGGCCCGATGCATTGCACGCGCCTGTACAAACACAAACCCACATAAAGCACAAAAAGAGTATGTTTCACAATCACTACACACAGGATCACGGTCCCCCTTCACAAGGCGGCCCCCTCCCAGTCGTTACACTGACTTTCCCCCAGGCAAAAGCCTGTACAGTCAGTCCAACACTCAGTATGAGCACAAATCACAATGTAAGGGTATCAGGTCCCCCTGTTTTAGGCGGCCCATCCCAATCTGTGTGTCAAACCCTAGCCACACGGGTGCTGGCCTGGCAAGCCATCCCCGATGTGTCGAGTTGGGTCATAAACACTATGAAACGAGGCTATTCGCTCCAATTCACCTGCAGACCCCCAAAATTTCAGGCGGTTATCAAGACATTAGTGAGAAGCAACGTGGGTCGCGTGCTTTGCACTGAAATACAGAATCTGTTAGCAAAAGGGGCGATAGAGCTAGTCCCCCCGCGCTAAAACACTTGGGTTTCTACAGCCGCTATTTTCTAGTCCCGAAAAAAGACAGTGGTCTCAGACCCATACTAGATTTGAGACATTTGAACAAAGCTCTCATGAGACGGCCTTTCAAAATGTTAACTATCAAACATATCCTCGCGCAAGTTCGCCCGAGGGATCGTTTTTTTTACAATGGATCTGAAAGATGCATACATTCACATTCAGATAAACCCTCGTCACAGGGAATTATTGAGATTCATACGCCATTCTGTCGTTCGGTCTATCACTAGCACCCCCTACATTCACAAAGTGTATGAATGCAGCGCATCAGGGAGTGCGCGTGCTAAATTATCTCGACGACTGGCTGGTGCTGCTGGCACAGTCGAGAACCAAGCTACTGTCACACAGGGATTTGATTCTCAGCCATTTGGAATGTCTGGGTCTCAAAATCAATGTAACCAAGAGCAAACTGACCCTCAGTCAGAGCGTGGTCTTTCTGGGCACAGTTATAGGCTGACGATGACAGGCCTCATTCAAGGCGGGCGAGCTGATAATATAGGCTATAAACGTGTGGTTGTAGTTTCACTTCTAAAAACATTGAACACACAACCGTTCATGCAAAGTTTTAAAAGTTTTAAAAGGTCCGAAGAATGGCACATGATAAATAAAAAAAATAAAACATGGCCTAGTTATGGACTTTTTAGCTGAAAATGATGACATTTGAAATTGATCTATGACATCCTACATTCTACATGGTTAAAATGAGTCCACATACACAGCCGACCTATCACACACCTATCATTTTTTCCCTTCTGTTTGAACCCCTGTGACTGCAGTGTCCCACGTCTGGCAATGTTAGATCAATATAATTGCAGTACTAGCAATAACCATGTACTAGTACCTTTATTACGGAAACTATGGATACCATGTCAAATATTTGTCAGGGCAGCAATGAAACAGATACATGAATATTTGTTTTTTAATAAACGGAGCAGGTGTAAAGATGTCACTGTCCCTTTAAGAGACACGGGCTGACAGACTGAGCGCATATGCAGCGGCTCCCCGTCATCATAACGGCTATACTGAGACACAGACACACAACATCCGTTGAGATCCCTACTGATATTAACCATCACTCGTGTCGTGTGGTCGGAATGGAGTTGTTGAATAATCGACTAAAATAAGGAAAAGTCCTCGCAGAGATCAAGATGGTGTCGTGGATCATTTCGCGAATGGTGGTGTGAGTGTATATGCAGGGCGCGCGTGTGTTTGTGTTGTGTGTTGCTGCGGGTACATGAGGCTTTTCAATGGAAATCTAAATATTTATGCTTATTTTTTCAGGGACATGCTTTAATAGTAACAGTTATAGGGATCTAAAGATATTCAGCTACTCGTATAAATTGCATACAGGGTTAAATTAATAAAACAAAGCGATGACTTCATCCAGACGAGGAGGGTTCACCATTTGTGTCGCTTGTTGTGTGATTTTTCACCTGGATCAAAATGCCCTAGCTATGAAATTGGGTCTTAATGTACCAAACACTTCAATAGAGAATGTGAAATATAGAAATGTTAAAAAAACAAAACATTTGGGCAGGTTTTAGGCGTCTCATATGTTATGTACTGTATTACACCCATCACATCATCTCCTTTGTATGCTGATGTCATCATACTTTAAAATGCATATTTTTTAAATCACAAACCGTGATCAAAGGCTTCTGAGATGGGTTTTTCACTAAGAAGGCCTACCTGCCCAGCTGATTTGTCCCTGCTGGTAATGTTATGTAATCTGTTCTATATGACTCACATTTGTGAATGTTTGGGTCTCGGGTGGGTTCCTTAGTGGGATTTACAGTCAGGTGATTTTGATTCTCATTGGATCATACTCCGATTACTAACTCTTAAACTTGATTAATCGATTGCATCAAACACTACTTAGGCCATACATGCATGTGCCGAACAAATTGTCCCAAAGACTGCTTGGGCACAAATGGCAGAGTTTGAATTCATTGTTTGTTGGTCTGGATCGAGGCCATTAGAAACAAACATCAGGCATCAGTATTGTAGTTTTGCTGATTCTCATGGAATGCTCTCTGCTGTGGCTTTAACTGTGGTGAGCAGATGCATTATGGGAGTTAGGCTAGTTGTAATGGGACAGAGGGCATGTGGTCTGCCACGCACCAGACTGCCTCGTTGTCCTCATGCTTCATTATGCATTACACATGGTGCACGGGCTAGTACACATTTACAGAATATAATGCATCATATGCACAACCATAAGTTAAAGGGATAGTTCACCTAAAAATGAACGGTTTGTCATTACTTACCCTCAAGTTGTTCCAAACCTGTATGAGTTTGTTTCTTCTGTAACCAGACAGTTGATGGTTGCACTTGACTTCCATGGTGCCGTCAACTCTCTGGTTATCAACATTCTTCAAAATATCTTCTTTTGTGTTCAACAGAAGAAAGAAACTCATACAGGTTTGGAACAACATGAGGTTGAGTAAATGACAAAAGTTTAATTTTTGGGTGTACTTTCCCTTTAAAGCATGGTTTTTGAAGTCAGCATGAAACAGAAGCTAAAATACAGGTATTTTACAGTAAAATAAAAATAAGTAAAATACAGTCTTCTGACTGAGAAGAAAGGTCTTTCTTCTCTATTGTGGTGTGTATCTGTGTGAAACGGCGTCTCGAACAAGATAAAATGTAGGGTGGGACTTGATCTTGTCCATGGGGAATTGATTGTATGGTTGTGGTTTTCTATTGGTCGATCCCGCGTGAGTGACAGGTTGCCCCGCCCTCACGCTAGTAAACGCTTCATCAGAGAAGAGATGTCGCTGCAAGAGCGAGCGGAAGTTATTTGATTAAAGATTTCAAGGGCATGTGATTTAAAAAAATGACAATATGTGCACAGATAAATCATTGATAATAACCACTGCAATATTCCATTAAAAAATAAGAATTGATTTCATGGTGACTTTAAGCCACAGAACACAGTGATCCGGATGCACTCATGCCAGCTGCAGTGGGTAGGTGTGGTCTCTGGTCTGTCCTGTATCCTGTCATCCTCTTCTACATTTACATTTACATTTATTCATTTAGCAGACGCTTTTATCCAAAGCGACTTACAAATCTTACGACTTACGACTTAAGACTTCTGGATCTGCTAGTGCAGAACATTCAGATTTTGTCATCTCAGCACAAAATGGCATGTTTGTGTGTGTAGGAGCGCGAGGGCACGCGTCTGAGTTCATGCTGCACACGCAGGGCATCTGTGTGGAATCTGGTCCTTTTCTGTGTAGATCCGTCTTCATGCGCTCATAAATGATTTACTTTTAATGGCTCTCAGATTCAGAGTGTTTGCTTCAATAGCGTCATGAAACATGCTGGTGTGTGTACAGTAGGGTTAGGATTGACTGGGATATGATTTATGAGCTTGCGTTTCACTGAAGTGCAGAGCCTCTGAATAATTAGATCAGTCACCAGTATTAGTTGTGTGATTCACAAACTTGTTCTGGTTAGATTTGAATGAACTGGAGATAGCCATCCTCTAACACTTAAAATAGGCAGCCTCTTAAGTGTTGTAATTGTGTCCTGTAACTTGAGGTAATGGTGCAAGTGAAATTTTAGCTGCTGAAGTGTGTTGGTGTAATGGTAAGATGAGCTTGCCTGTTTCTGCTGGGAGTGTGTTCAATAAGGGTCTTTTCTCTTTTCTCTTTCTCTGCAGCCTGGCCTTCGGGACTCTCTACCCAGCCTATTCCTCTTATAAGGCTGTGAAGACGAAAAACGTCAAGGAGTATGTGAGTATTTCAGAACGGCTTCAATTAGGATATTTGTTCTTATTTTTTATTTTTTATTGTTATAGTTATATAGTTATATTCAGGTATATTGCAATTAATTGGACAAGATTTTATTTTAGGTTGGTTACTTGATGAAAAATGATGAATCTCCTAAATATGTATATGTTTATAATAATAAAATATATAGTATATATTTATAAAATAAAGTATATAAAATATTATGTACAATATACTAGCTTTAGTATATTGTACATTATATTTTATATACTATATTTTATTAATATATACTATATATTTTATTATTTATGTACTAGCCTATATATATTTTATACTATGCTATATATGGGCCTACCATATTTTATAAATATACTCTACAGTATATAAATTTTACTATGTAACCTATAGGCCTGCTATATCTCATACATAGGCCTATATATTTTACAGATATATACTATATACCATGGTATATATATTTGACTGTATTTTACTATATTTTATACATATACATTTGAAAAGAAAATACTATGTTTTATACACTGTTATACATAGGCCTACAAAATTTTGTACAATATTTTATACATGAATGTAGTATGTATAAAACTCCGCTATATATGGTCCTACTATATATTACAATACTATATATATATATATTTATATTATATATATACACTATGGCTATATTTTATCTTTATATAAAGAGATGTCCCCTACTCGGCTCAATCCAGACGGTTGTCGTGTTGGTCCACTAGGGAGACCACACTGTAGTTGCAGCCGTCGTGTGTGCTGACGCGCCAAGTACACTGCAGCCGTTAACGCCGGACAGAAGGGGAGTCACACCCTCATATGGAAAGAAGCGTAAATGGATGGAGAAGCATAGTTTACTGTAAAGCTACGTCTTAGTGTTGCTTATCTTGGCGAAAGCCGAGTACAAATCAGCATGAAGTTAACATCTACTCTCGTGTAATGGAAATCATGAAGATCTGGATACGTCCAGTGACTGCGGTGAATAGTGCTGCTGGCAACAAGGGAAAGACCTTGTGACAGCCTGGAGAGACAGCTGACAGGAGGAAATAGACCCCAATGGGGCTGGTAAGGGTTAGCTACCCTTGTCGGCAGTATCCAGCTTCGTGTTTACAGGATGCTGGAGACACCCGCCCAAGGCTTCTAAGAAATTAAAGAGAAAAATACCCCTAGAGTCTGCGAGAGCGGGGGCGGAAGATGACTCGATGTTGGACAACATGGTTAACGACTTAGGAATGGAAGCGGATATGAGTATGGAGAGTAAGACTAGTTCAAGATCTGCAGTTAGTAAAGTCATTGAACTCCAGGTTTGTGTCTGTGGCTGGAGCAAGGCGACAACGGTCAGGGGTTTGAAGGTTCATCAAGGGAAAATGAAATGCTTGAGGGAGAAGGGACAAGGGCCTCGCATTGATCAGTACTTCTTACGAAGTCAGTCAAGTCAGTCGAATGAAATCCAGCGACAGGAAGCAAACCACAGCTCGCAGGATATCAGCACCCCTGTCATAGAGGAGAGGAGGGCTTGCACAGTTAGTGATGAACATATTCAGACTTGTGAAACCGGTCAGACTAACCAGCATAAGAGAGAAAAGAACCTCAACGGGCATAGGCCTGGAGTTAGATGGCCAAGAGCTTGTGAGAAAACTGCATGGGATACGGTAAACACAGATCTATGCTTTGCATTGGAAAGATTAACTGGTACAGTTGAAAAGAAGCTGGATAAATTTGGGGACATCATTTACGCATATGGAAGTGAGAGGTTTGGTGTGGAAAAAAGGAAGGATAAAGTACAAACTGCTCCTGGAATGTCTAGACGGCAGCAGAAAATTGAAGGGTTAGTTAGAGAAAGGAGACAGCTGAGGAAGCAAGGGAAAAGAGCAGAACAAAGTCAGAAGGAGGGACTCAATCTCTTACAAAGGGACATAAAAGATAAGCTGGCAACATTACGCAGAGCTGAGCGTCTACGGAAACGCTACAAAAAGAAGGAACGTGCGAGGGCTAATTTCTATAAAGACCCATTCAAATTCGTAAAGAAGTTATTCACCAGTGAGAAGAATGGCACTTTAAAAGCATCTAGAGTTGAGCTATAGAGATATTTGGAGGAAACGCATACAGATGCAAAAAGGCATGAGCATATGTCAATTCCATCAGACATACCACCTATCAACCCACCAGAATACCAAATGGAGGTCTGTGCACCTAAGTGGAAAGAGGTAGAGCAGGCTGTGAGAAAGGCAAGGGCTTCATCATCTCCAGGGCCTAATGGAGTTCCGTACAGAGTGTACAAGAGTGCTTCAGGAGTTCTGCGAATTCTGTGGAAATTGTTAAAAGTGGCATGGGAAAAACAGGTTGTACCTAGAGCATGGCGCAGAGCAGGTGGAGTCTTTATACCTAAAGAAAAAGATGCTACAAGCATCAGTCAGTTTCGTCCTATTTCACTATTAAACGTTGAAGGTAAGATTTTCTTCAGCATTATTGCCCAGAGATTGTCCCCCTACCTATTAAAGAATGGCTTCATTGACACTTCAGTTCAAAAAGCGGGCATTCCAGGGTTCTCGGGATGCTTAGAACACATCAATGTTATCTGGCAACGAATTCAGTCAGCAAAAAAGGAGAGGAAGGAGCTCCATGTGACATTCCTGGATTTGGCCAATGCATATGGTTCAGTGCCACATGAGCTTCTTTGGGCAGCATTTGATTTTTTCAGAGTACCAATGTCAATAACAAATTTAGTGAAAGCCTATTTTGGAGATTTGCAATTTAGTTTCTCAACTCCAAAATTCAGCACTGCATGGCAATGCTTAGAGGTTGGAATAATGGCAGGATGCACAATTTCTCCACTGGCTTTTACCATGGCAATGGAAGTAATCATTAGGGCATCAAGATGGGTAGTAGGAGGAGAGCGCTTGGCTTCTGGGTTGCGACTACCACCAATCAGAGCATACATGGATGACATGACAACCATGACTACAACAGTAGCCTGCACTAATCGGTTATTGGGGAAGTTAACAGATAATATTGAATGGGCACGAATGCAATTTAAGCCCTCTAAATCAAGGAGCATCTCCATAGTTAAAGGAAAGGTAGTAGATAAAACATTCTTCATTAATGGTGAGGCAATACCAACAGTTTCTGAGAAGCCAGTGAAAAGTCTTGGGAGATGGTACGATGGAGATCTAAAGGACACAGTTCGAGTGGGAGAAGTTAGACGACAAGCAGTGGAAGGGTTGAAGAGCATAAACAGCTGTGCTCTACCAGGCAAACTAAAACTCTGGTGCTTTCAGTTTGGTCTACTGCCGAGGTTGCTGTGGCCACTGACTGTGTACGAGGTTTCTTTGACAACAGTGGATAAGCTGGAAGCGTTAATAAGTTCATACATCAGGAAATGGTTGGGAGTTCCACGCTGCCTCAGCAGAGTGGGACTTTATAGTAAAGGAATATTGCAGCTGCCAGTCTCTGCTTTAACCGAGGAGTTTAAGTGTGCCAAGGTCAGACTGGAAATGACATTAGTAGAGTCACGTGACAAATGTGTAAGGGAGGCAGCCCCTGTGTTAAAAACTGGTAGAAAGTGGTCAGCAAAGAAATCAGTAGTAGAGGCAAAGGCTGACCTTCAAATAGGGGATATCGTGGGACAGGTACAGCATGGAAGAGGGGGTTTTGGGCTCAGTTTAGCTCCTCCTAAATGGCACAAGGCAGGCCCAGCTCAAAGGAGGAAGCTGGTAGTCAACGAGGTGCGAAAGCAGGAGGAGAGGATGAGGAGTATAAAGGCCATTTCCCAGGCCAAGCAGGGAGAGTGGATGAGATGGGAGAGTGTGGAACAACGCAAAATGGGCTGGCAAGACCTTTGGTCAATGGAAGAGAGTAGGATCAGTTTCCTTATTAGGTCAACATATGATGTTCTCCCATCAGAACCTAAACCTCTGGGTAGGAGAGGATCCCTCTTGTCCTTTGTGTTCATCACCTGCCACATTAAGGCACATTTTGACAGGATGTAAGGTGGCTCTTAGCCAAGGTCGGTTTACTTGGCGCCATGACCAAGTACTGAGATGTTTGGCTTTAGCATTGGAAGGCAAGCGTAGTATGACCAATAAGTTGCCGCATGTTCTAGCAAAACATTACACGCAGAAGACAACATTCCTCCGCCCAGGCGAGCAACCACCAAGAAAAGGTGTTAACACCAATTCTCGGCCAGGACAACTGGAAGCTGCTAGGGACTGGAAGATGCTGGCTGATCTTGATCAACGGCTTATTTTTCCACCTGAGATTGCCACCACTAACCTACGACCAGACATTGTTTTGTGGTCTGGATCAGCACGCATTGTTCAACTGATAGAGTTGACAGTGCCATGGGAGGATGCTGTAGATGAGGCATATGAGAGGAAGAAACTGCGGTATGCTCATTTGGCCACTGAAGCAGAACAGCGAGGATGGAGAGTCCAGGTTTATCCAGTGGAAGTGGGTTGTCGAGGTTTTGTGGCACACTCTACAACCCGGTTCCTCAGAGACGTCGGATTCAGCGGCCAAGAGTTGCGTCGCACAGTAAAGAACTTATCAGAAGCAGCAGAAAGGAGCAGCAACTGGCTGTGGTTGAGACGGAAAGATTCTAGCTGGCAAGGTACAGGCCGCTAGCCTGGTAATACCAGACTCTGCTACTTCACTTTGCTTCGTACACAGAGTCTGGCATAGCATAATAGAGAAGTGTTTTCTCTCTGGCTAGGGGGCGCTTGTCTGAAGTTTAAAATCATTGGTTACCCGTTAGCCAATCAGATAAATTTATTTATGACGTATGTTATGCGCTGACACAGCCACATCGAGCCACAGACATCATGCATCGAACTCAAATCTATGATCGAACTTCCACTGTAAACCTGCTGTAAACATTTGATGATGCAAGCGAAATACCGGTGTGAACATGGCTGTAAACAACTTTTGCAGATTATGTGAAGTTAATCTACGCCTCCACGGTACAATCGCGGCCTCTAAACTTATTTTTGCCAGAGTGAAACAAGAAAATATTTGTAGCCAACTCTCAAATTTAGGATTAGATCTTTTAAACACAGCTCTCTGTTCCTCACGAGTCTGTCGGAAATGCTGCAACTTAATTTCAAGATTACAGCATGACATGGAAATATTTCAGGACTGGAAAAAAAAAGGAGACACTGACCTGTCAAAAGGTAGCCAGTTCGAGCTCGACCGATAAAAGAGACCGAGATACACCATCGAAAACTCCAAGGACCATAAAAAAGCCGAGGAAGTCCACGGAGTTGCGATCACGGAACAGTGTCACCGAGGTGGGTTGACATGGCTTCAGTTAGAAAAACCCCGGAATGTTCTCCATAACAGAGCGAATAGCATCTCGTTTCGGTTTTCGATTTCTCTAACCTACAATGTAAAACTGGGCGCTTAGCGGCTACGTCACGGCTCTCAGCCGCCCTCTGTTCGTTGATTGGCCGGCTGTTTTCAGGCCGGTGGAAAACAGAAAGATAGGCTGCTATCTCAGACTGACTACAGGAGCGAAATGAAATTAGCGGAAGTAGGAAGTCTGACGTAGTCAGGCTAACAGGCCGCCACGCTACGGTTTGTACTCAGGAGGGATGTAGAGGTCAGTAAGCTGGGCTGAGTTGAGTGGGGGACGGAGGGGGGTGACTCTGGGACGCCAGAGTCACTGTCGAGCCCTCTTGAGGTGTCGTGGGCTAGTCGACGAAACACTGAGGACGGAAGGTGCCCACTTGAAGACCCTAGAGATGTCCCCTACTCGGCTCAATCCAGACGGTTGTCGTGCTGGTCCACTAGGGAGACCACACTGTAGTTGCAGCCGTCGTGTGTGCTGACGCGCCAAGTACACTGCAGCCGTTAACGCCGGACAGAAGGGGAGTCACACCCTCATATGGAAAGAAGCGTAAATGGATGGAGAAGCATAGTTTACTGTAAAGCTACGTCTTAGTGTTGCTTATCTTGGCGAAAGCCGAGTACAAATCAGCATGAAGTTAACATCTACTCTCGTGTAATGGAAATCAATATTTTGATAGCTAGTTTGGCAACAAATGTTGGTTGTTGTTAGTTATTTATACTTTATATTTGGTACCGAGGTTGAGTGATGAATTCAGTGACTAAACCATACAATTTGTGTAAATGGAATATTTATTTTTCTTTCTGCTATGCAGAAAAAAAGGATCATGTTTACATTTATTAAACTAAATGCATTACTAAATGATTAAAAAAGGCACTATGCATGTAAAATGAAAAATAAGATCACTTTTAAAAGAGATAATGACCTTTTGTTATTCCCTACGATTTGAGGATTCAATCCTTTTTTGGGGTGAAATATATACATGCATCATACTATTTTTGGAAACAATTTATCTTTGAGTCTCAGGTTACTAGTTGCTATGGAAACCACTAGGGCAGCATTTTGCTCCCACGGACACCATTTTTAGTCTCATCTGTATTACAAATAGGACAGCTTTCCATTCAATTAAACATGTTTTGTAAAAGGTTTGGACATTTCATAACCTTTTATTCTTCTGTTTTCTTGTGGACCTGGATTTAGAAATGCTAAAGCTTTTTCCTAGACAAACATGGTGATGTGTCATTTGATAATTGCTTAATTGGCTGGTAACCTTATTGGCAGTACAGATAGAGACAAACCCATTGGCAATGGTGACTTTTTTTTTTTTTTCATAAGAAAGCAGTCATGCATAATGCACAAGGCTGTATTCAGCAAGAGCATGTGACCTAATGTGTGCTGATGTCATGTGCACACGTGCTTGATTATAACATCTGTGTGTTTTTCTTTCCTCAGGTGAAATGGATGATGTACTGGATAGTGTTTGCGATATTTACGACGGCAGAGACAATCACAGATATGCTTCTCTCTTGGTCAGTCAACTGATTTTTTTAGGTGTATTTATCATGCTATATAATAAAAAAAATGTATATAAGCTACAAAATTTGTATTATAGTGATATAATATTATGGTCATCTTTATCCCTATCATCATTATTAATTTATCTTTACTTTTGTTGCATTAATCGTTAATATGTTGACCTCCCATTTTGCCAGGTTTCCATTTTATTTTGAGCTTAAGATTGCCTTTGTTGTCTGGCTGTTGTCCCCGTACACCAAGGGCTCCAGCGTGCTGTACCGCAAGTTTGTGCACCCCACGCTCTCCAATAAAGAAAAGGTATAAATGAACTTGCTTCATGAATATAATCAAACTATTGTTAGAGGTGGTTGCTTTCAAACAGGTTTCCTGAGCACTCCACCAATCAGGGAGATAAGGCAGAGTAATGGATTTGTGTTCCATGACGCATGTGTGTGTGTTACAGGAAATTGATGAGTACATAACCCAGGCTAAAGACCGCAGTTATGAGACCATGATGCGGTTTGGGAAGAGAGGACTCAACATTGCAGCTACTGCAGCCGTCACAGCCGCCTCAAAGGTGAAATTAATGTATTCATTTCTTTAAAAGAGACCAAGAAGATACTTTTGATCAGTAGCATATAATAATTTTTCTTTCTGAAATAAAAATATAATATACTTTTTTGTGGTGGAGCCAATGAAAATATAGGCAAGTAAAATCCAGCATATACAAATTCTTATTGTTGTGACCTGTAGGTGCAGATTTTTTTTTCCCATCATTTACTCACCCTCATGTCCCTCCAAATCCATAAGACTTTAGTTTATCTTCAGAACACAAATGAAGTTATTTTTAATTGAATTTGATAGCTTTCTGTCCCTCCATTGACAGCTACGCAACTACCACTTTGACGCTTCAAAAAGAGATTGTAAAATTAATCTTAAAAAATACAACATGTTGGAACAACATGACGGTAAATTATGACATTTTTGGGAGAAAGAAATGTATCAGTGTATATTTTGTGTAGTGTCAAGTTCACTGTTCAATAGGCATTTGTCTTTTATTCAAACTGTTCAGCAAAGAACAAGTACGTACAGTAATATTGTTATGCATCTTGAATAAGAATATGCAATTGTAATGTGTGTCTTTTGTGTTCTTGAACTGCAGGGTCAGGGTGTGTTATCAGAGAAGCTGCGCAGTTTCAGCATGCAGGATCTGACTCTGATTCAGAACGAAGACGAGCTGCAGCTGGACAGCACAGACGACACCCACACCGCAGCCACGCTACCTCGTGCTAAAACTGTCACGCGCTCAGGTAACACACACAACAACAGTCCTTACTAGGGATGCCAACCATTAACCAAACCAACTATCTATTAAAGCCAGGTAGGGTAGGATTTTTTATTAATTTTTTAGAAACTTATACTGTTTGAAACTCTCTTCACATCCTGATAGCAATCAATAATAGAAATGGTCAAGTCATCTTCATTTATATAGCGCTTTTAACAATGTAGATTGTTCCAAAGCTGCTTTACAGTAATAATAGGAAATTAAAGTAAGAGAGATTGTTTTGGCTTTGTGGCAGCTCTAGAATAAAGTTATTTTCCAGCTAAAGTTAGTTTTAATTGATTCACTTCTGCCGCAACGATCATTAGTTATTAACTTAGCTAACACGACACCGTTTTAACAGAAAACTCTTAAAGGTGCCCTAGAATGTAAAATTGAATTTATTTTGGCATAGTTAAATAACAAGAGTTCAGTACATGGACACGACATACAGTGAGTCTCAAACACCATTGTTTTCTCCTTCTTACTTAAATCTCGTTTTTGAAAAACACCCCTGAAAAACAGGCGAATCTCCACATAACACCGACTGTGACGCAGTCGTGATGCAGTCCCAGACCTGCCAACCCGTACGCATTTTGACCTCTAAGTACGCTGGTACGGTTTGTCACTAAACTACGCAAAAACCTGGTGACGCGCCTCTGTTCACGCGCAGTCCTCAAATCAAGCAACCGTAAAAGAAGAAGAGTTCGACCAATCATAGCGCTGGGTTCATTCCCCACATAGCAAGCGCGGATGATTGACAGATGCGTAAGGCCTATCATGAAAAAGAGACTAAAAATCAACAGCAATAAAGGATCCCGCTCGATCCCCCTTCAGCTCCCGCGGCCGCCGTCTGACTGAGTTCAAGCGAGGACAGTAGGCTACAGTATATCACAGTACTAATAACTCCTGAAGGTAAACGCGCTGGGGTGGATGCTGGATGTGGAAAGTTTAAATATTGTATTGAGTTAATTATCTGGATTTGATAATCACACGGGACAGCAGTAATCGCAATCGCATGGATTATCTTAAAATACTCCGTCAGAGGAACACATTCTGCCATACAAATTATAAAATGCTTAAGTAATGCTGAACAATAAATCTAAATAAAATTAAAATCGCTATGGCAGGCTTAGTGATTATGAAAGTTCTGTGATTTGTGGATAAACGTTAATTTAACAGTTACTGATAAGTGTCTGGAGTGACAGTGTCATTCTCAGTGTTGCGAAACCTAGCCTGCATGTGTTACGTTATTGTGTTAATAATAATAACTAAAGTACCTAATTATGTTTCATATTTATTCTGTATGAAAACTAGCGCATTAATTACTTAGTTATGGTTCAAAAAGTGCCGTTGTGTATCAGTTGCTGCGCGAGCTCTCACAAACACAGACCGCGCATGCACAGAGAAGATTATTGTAAAATGAAAAATGACGGGTTAAGTTAATTTTGTTCTTGGTTGTGTCAGAAAGAATTTTGTATTATCCATCCGTGTTTTTAAAATTCGTTAAACGACGGAAGTTTTACTGTTATCGTGCAATGTTCAAAATTGCAAAGAAAGCCCTTTTTTCTGTGAGATATAGTATCATATTTAGATATTTGAATAATAAATTAAGTAGCCTATCTTAAATATAAGTACAATTACAACGTACTTAAATGTACGTACCCCCCCCCCCCCAATCAACTTTCACGTGAACCCCCGCCCCGACGGCTGTACGCAAAAAAATATTTCAATGTTGGCAGGTCTGCAGTCCCTGAGCGATCGATTCAATCCAAGCGCGATCCTGATGTAAAACAGTGTCCGATTGGTACACATCGTCTACCCTACCCACTATCCCAACCCACCATGTCCGAGATCCAGATCCGAAAACTTTGGCAAGCTGTTTCAGCTCCCATAACTAACTCCAAATGAACTTTGTTTCGGCCTAATGTTGTCTGAAATGATGTCACACCAGTTCGTTCTTCAATTTAGCTTGAAGTGTATCTAGGACATAACTTTATGGAGCTAAAACATAATAGGCCACGTTCACACAGTCACTGTTTGGTTGCAAAACTGTAGCAGGTGTGACTCCCTAAATGTAATCCTGTACATACAGGAGCAGACAGGTTGAACATTGAAAAATGTTGGTATGTAACCACAATAAAACCTCTTCTTTAATGTCTATACATGACAAATAACTGTAGTAAATATCCATTTGTTACAATGCTGTTTCAATATAACTCCTATTTATCATGTCCTGTTCAAACACACAAGGCAGATCAGTGAGGTGTGTATGTGTGTGTGTTTGCTGACTCACTGAAAGCCGCTTTGCAGGCAGCCATTGTCTCAGCCTGTTTATAATGCTGATGTGACCATGTGATTCAGCTGCCTACTGGATGAGAGAGACGAGGGGTCAATCTGCTGGAGTTTGGTCATGCTCAGCTTGGATGAGTTTCAGCACTCATTCAAGCAGATCAAGACCATGAAGTTTAGTCTCTTCACACACTATGACGTCATTAAACTGGCAAGTTGCTGAAGGTCACGACTCCCATGTGAGGCTTTACAGCAAACACGAACAAAGCCTGTGGTAGTAGAGTTATCCAGAGTTTCACAGAGGTGATGATTTCAATAATGAGATTCTATTAGCACACAGAGCTCCTTCTTTGAATTACAGAGCGTCAAACATACATTGTGAATAGACAAGTAAAAGGCTCTTCTTTGTTTCAGGCTTTGAATGAGGTCTGGCAAGCTTTAAATGCCAAAGAGAGTTCGTTCGCACCACAATGCCTGAGAGCCAACGTTCACACCACAAGACATTTTATGCTCTTATTTGGTTTGGTTGATTCATTTTATTCGATTCATGTGACCTCTTAAATGTTAAATGTCTTACATTTTAGGTACTTGTCTGTAACTGATACTTAACAGGCAACAGTTCTAAACTTACCGTTTTGTCGTATAATAACGTAAATTTACGTCGACAAATTTCATAACATCACTTAATTGATATTTTTTTTAGAAACTTTTTTTAATTTCCTCTTTTATTTTAAATATACATATCAAAACACATTTCTAGTGTATTTTCACATATGAAAGTGTCTCCAATCTAAACTGAAAATGTCAGATTGACCATTTGAGGAACATTCAACTGTTGTGAATGTAGCCTTACAGGTTTTTTTTTAAACTGGGATCCGGGGACCCTCAGGGGGTGTTAAGGGTTCTGTGAAAAGCTCAGAGAAAATTTAAGTTTGCAAATAAATAAATAAAACCAAATTACTATGATATTTATTTATCAATAAATAATATAAAAATGCCATTACATTTACATAATTTGACATTACTGTTTTCTAAAGACTGGTCTGTAATCATGAGATTAATAACAGTTACTTTGCTATATTTTATGTACATGCATATTTCCAGATAATGTACACATTTCTAAAAAAAGATTTACTAAACAAATTGGTCTTTAAACATGATTATGTATATGAATTACGAAAAGGGATTTTTCATATTAAGGGATCCTTGGCATTAAAAAGTTTGAAAACCCCTGGCCTGAGAGACCTACTCAAAATCTAGTTCATCAAATAATTTGCCTCGGACTAATAAAAAGCAAATGACAACATGTCACATTCATGGCAGCTGCTCATCTAGAAGGACAAAAATCTAGTACAGCAAATGCTGCAGAGTATGAATTCTGTCTAAACCGTATCCATCATTATGGTTTTCCTCAGTTCGTGCGACACCCATGCCGGCTGACACTGAATCCCAGCACATCTCTCGCTCGGATGAGCAGTCAGACAGCAGGACTGAGCATTCAGATGAAGATGCAGCTGATAAGGCTCCCAAACGCACTGCAAGCATCAGAGCAGCCAAGAAACCAGCCGCTGCCAAGACAGAGGTTTGTGCTCACCACCCTCTTTTTTCTTGTTTCTTTTACTCGTAGACAGGGCCTAAAACTAACTTTTTGCCACTCCTGCCAATGGCAGATGACTTAAAATTTCCCAGCCATAGATATTTTTTACCGGCCTTTATTTATTTTTTTGCGAGAGTAATAAATTGAGTTCCCTTTTCGCATCATCTCGCACTTGAATGTTTAAATTGGCAACCCATCAACCGTCCCAAGTGTTGTTCATGTTCTCACAACACTGTATTGTTAGAATTCATAAAAATGTTACTGACCAACTGGTGATTGACACCTTTAATTCATATACTCGGCAACGCCATTTTTTAATGGCACGCTGATTCTAATTAGAAAATTGATGCAAATGTCTTGACTACTTCTGTTTACACAAACTGTATTATTTAAAGCACGTGTTTTTTTTTTGGTGAGTGTTGGGGCTATTTCAGCATTTGTCGATTGTGTCTGGAATATTCAGTATTCAGGAGAGCTTCTTAATGGGGAAAAATGTGCCATTTTTCTTCTTCCATGGACACAAAAGTTTAGCAGAATGTTCATGCTGTTCTTCTTTAAAACTCTATGAAAACTCAATTGAAGTGGGCCATACATCTTGTGCACTATATTTCAAGTCTTCAATTCTGAATAAATATGAAATCTACTGGAATGAGAAAATAAATGTTCCTGGCTTAGATGTTTTATTTGCCAAACCCACAATTCAGAGCTTACTTCACTAGTAGTTTGTAATATGTGTTTTCCACTCACAGTTCTCTGAAATACAGTGCATTCAGAAAGCATTCAGACCATTTAAATAGTCACATTTTATGTTGCAACCTTGTGATAAAATGCTCCAATTTATTCGTTTTTTCACATAAATCTAGACTCCACATGCCATAATGACAAAGCAAAATCATATTTGTGAGGAGCTTATCTCAGGTGTATCCCATTTCCATGGATCTTTGAGATGTCTTTACCCTTTGATTGAAAAAAATCTGTGGCAAATTCAATTAACTGGAAATGATTTGGAAAGGCAGAAACCTGACTAGACACAGCTCAGCGTCAGGGTTGTGTCGAGGCACAGATCCTCCTGCATTGGAGGTTTACAAGAGCACAATTGCCTCCATATTCCTTAAATGGAAGAGGTTTGTAATAATCAAGACTTTTTCTAGAGCTGGTTGCCTGGACATACTGAGCAATTGAGGGAGAAGGGCCTTGGTAAGAGAGGTGACCAACTTGATGGTCGATCTGGTTGAGTTCAGGGATCGTGTGGAGATGGGAGAAACTAGCAGAAGGACGATTACTGCAAGACTTCACCGGTCTGAGCTTCTTTGCAGAGTGGGCAGCTGGAAGCCTCTCCTCATTGAAGACATGTGGAAGCATTCTTCAAAAAAAAAAAAAAGCACCTTAAGGACTGAGAGAAACAAGATTATCTTGTCTGATGAACTTCAATTCCAAACGTCATGTCTGGAGGAAACCGCACAGTACCATCGTCCCAACGGGGAAGCATGGTGGTGGTGGTATCATGCATTAGGGGTGGGGTTTTTCTTTTTTTGCGGCAGGGTCTTGGGAACTGGCAACAAAATACAGAGATCTCCTTAATGAAAACCTGGTCTAGAACACTCAGGAGCTAGGTCTCTCAGAGGTCTCCTGGACTTTAACCCAATCAAACATCTCAGGAGAGACCTGAAAATGGCTGTCCATCAACCTTACCCATCTAATCTGACAGAGCTTGAGATGATCTGCTGAAAAGACCAGAGAATTGACCAAATCCAGAAGTGCACAGCTTACTTGCATCATACCCCAAAAGACTTGAGGCTGTAATCGCAACCAAAGGTGCTTCAACTAAGTGCGGAGTTAAATTGCCCTACTGCCTCCTACAACAGGTTTACATGCAAGGTCAAAACACACTTTAATTTTCTCATAATATACATTGCAGCAGCACAGTGTCTGAAACGGTTTGATAAAATATTTAGTTTAAAACTCCTCCTTTTCGAGAGCCTACTCCGCTCTGGTCAGATGTGCTAGTCTGTTGTGACCGAACCGAAGTGGTATTTACCATATCTGTATTTCAGCTCCGGATCTTCCTCAGCACCTGATACACAGTGATACGAACTGTAACGATGGCGTCGGTTTTACCGTATGAGAGTCCTCATCCTTTAGAAGTTCATGCAAAGTAGATTTGCTTTCACAGAGCAGAAAACAGCGTCTTTTTGTCTAATTTTGTCCAAACTCTTCCAGGCCTCAGCCACAACTACAGTGTTTGAGGGTCAAAGGACATTGTTCACGGGCAGCCAATCAAGACCATAGGCTGCCATTATGCAAACTAACACTACATAGTTTTTAGCAGGAAATAAGACTGGAATTACTGACAACTTGTTTCAGGGAGTTCAAAATTGGTTCTTTCTTTTGGGAGACAATAACTCTTTTGATCTTTGAAACCTTGCAGACCTTTTACATTCACAAACAACCATATTACACACTACATGAAAGGTAATATCTGAACAAGCATAATGGGGCACTTTAAGGCTCTGTCAGTACTTATGCCAATGTGAAATTTAAGTTTTTTTAAAAAAATGTATAATAATTTAAAGGTGTGGTCACATTTAGCATTTTAGAGCTTTTATGCATGCATTTTCCCAGGTGAAATCCAGTCATTTCAGTAGGAAATGGGAAAAAAGATTTTGCAACAGGTTCAAGTTAGTTATTTGGATTCACTGCGTTGAATAACACTTTTGACGAGACCTTTTTGCCTGCAAAATTCTGCCAACATTTTGATAATGTGATCGCACCTTAAGGCTGCATCAAAGCAAAATAAAGGGGTCTGAATAATACTTTCTGAATGCACTGTAGTCTCACATCTGCCTGCTTGTATGTAAACCAGAAATAAGATATTTCTGTTTATTTTCTGTATACACATTTTCCATGCCTTTGTGTGTGTGAGCTGTCATTAGCACATGCCTTCACTAAACTGTTTATCCAGTTGGTCTTGTTATAAATGTAACATTTTATTAATGCAATTTTTTTTCTTTTTCCTTTACCACCATTTCTTCCTGTCATCCCCAGCAGACCACCAAGACATTGAAGAAACCGCCAAAGAAGAAAACCACAACCACGACCAACAACATTGCCGAATCACCATGAGTTCACACTGCGTTCATCCATCCCTGGAAAATACACAAACATCACATGCTTCCTCATACTAACAACCAAATATTAGTGCTCTTTGCTATAGATACGTACTGATACACTCATACACATCGCCTGGAGCTGTTTTTGTCTAATAGGTTTAATGCGGTGAATATATTTAGACATCAGGCTTCATGCGTTTATTTTCCACGTTATCACTCCTGTGCGTGTGTTAAGTAAGGATGGGTCTTGTCTTATTCTCTGTAGGCCTTAATACTAGAGACCATCTTTGTAAAGCATGAGACCAGAAAGCAGTGCCTGCACTTGATCGCACATCTACACTTCTGTCCCTTATAACCACAGATTCCATGCCAGAACTCTGTGTTTTCCATAATGGAGGCCGGTTCCCTTTCTTTCTTTTTTTTTTTTAGCATGTAGGCCACACGCTATGGGACGAACAAGAATTGGGATCAGAAAAATTGGGCTATTAAATGAATAGAAACAGACTTGATTTACACGAGTGCAGCGTCCGTGGAGAGTTCTGGAGGCGCCCAGAGCAGTTCTGTTCTTATTCCGGGTCACAGAATATCCAAAGTCTTGAGATTCGTTGTGAATATTCATGATCAAAGAGGTCAGATGTCTCCTGGAAGCTGCAGGCTCTCAAACGCTCCTGCCATTAATAGCGCTTTTGTCAGCTGGGGCTGGAGGCGTTCAACTCGCATAAGCAGTCCTTTGTGCTAATTTTACATTCGTGTAGCGTGATGTTACACATTTTGAAAGTATTATAAGACATTCATGTTAACTGGTAGATCAGATAGCAGGTGTCGTCTGGTGTTTTGATCGGGTGCAAGATGAAACAATCACATGTTGGCCACAGAAAAGGGCAAGATCTCTCAGTCTTGGGTAATCTGTGTTTCAATGCTGGATTTTTTTTTTGTTGTGGCTTGCTTCGAAAACTCAAATGCTCCATATCAGTTTGTAATTGTAGTGAGCAGATTCGGTTGGCACAGCACAAAGCATGGCGTCACCTGAGAGTTAGCACGTGGTTAAGTGTGGTGAAATGATCAACCGTATTTCTTGAAAATCATAAGTGCTCCAATTTTTTTTTAAAGATTTTTTTGTCGTCGTTGTTGTTGTATTGAACCCTGTGAACCAAGTTCATTTGAAATTGCATGTAACCCAAAATCCAAATGTGGGCAGTTGTGTTTCCAGCACAGCTGTTCAGAACTGAAGGATTTGGTGTGTGGTACTGATCTTGAGTTCAACAGCAGTTTGAATTACGGTTTTGCAAAGGAATTACAACTTGCAGTCACACTGAGAGCGGGTAGGGGGCGCTGCTGTACAGGAAAAGAGCCTGTCGGATTAAATGGATGGGGGAATGCTTTTGAGTCAGTCTATTTAAATCAGTCGGTTATTTAGCTGACATTTACCTGAAAATGTTTATTTGTATAATACTATTGACTGTACAAAATTTCTGCCTTACTCTGATAGGCTTTTTAAGTTATTTTTCTTTCTTTCTTTGTTTACATTTAATTGGTCACTTTTGTAGTGTAGGATGTACAGAAACATGTTAATTTCTTGTTAAGTGCTATTTGTTTAGTGTATATTCATGTGGTGTTTTAATTTAAAGTGTTTTGTCTTCTCTCTTATTTGTAGAGAAATGAAACATGGGGGCAGTTGAGAAGAGCTGATTTTTTTTTTCTTTCTTTTAACAGTGCAAAACATGTCAGTCTCACATTAGACACTCAAACATGTAGTTGATAGCAGATAGATGTTTCTGTAGAAACATGGTTTAGAAGTAACATGCGGTAATACAGATCTGTTGTCATGACACACTGCTGTCTTAACGATCATGATCTTTAATTCATTGTTGCTGATTGGCAACTTGACATTCTATGTCTCAGTCTCTTGAGTAATTCAGTTTTTTTAAAAAGAAACTTGAGTCTTTCTTTTTCTTTTAATTAAATGCTAGTGTGGATGGTTCTCACCAACCCACACAAAAATGACAAGTCAGTCTCACTCTTTTCTTTGTTCCTGTTTTTCGCTTCTTTTCCCCCTTTGTTCAGTATGTCTTATTTGCATAATCAAAAATGGATAACTTGTTTTTAATTCACCGATGCCTGCATTGAGTGAGATGTGACAAATTAAACATGTTCAGTTTTTCTTTTATATTTTCTGTGATGTGTTGGAAATTGGTTTTTATTGCATACAGATTTGAACTGCGAGAGAATAGTCAACATTAATATACTGTTTGTGCCAATTCTCAATGCTCTTAATATATTAAAAGAATGAAAAAGAAAGAGATTGCTGCTAAGTGTGTACTAACTGACCTTGAATTATTATTCAATAAAAACGCAATTACACCTAATGGATTATTCATTTAACTCATTTCGTATGTAGTTTTTCCATCTTCTTTTTTAAAAACTTTGTTCATCATACAGTAGGTGAAATGTAGGCATTTGTATCTCATTCTTTTTTTAGTTTTTTTTAGTTTTGTTACTTCAGCACGTCCAGTGGTTTACAAGAGCAATAACTGTACCAACCTTTAAATGCATTAACAACCATTCCTGTAATTTAATATCTGCCTTTTCATAAATAAATATTTTTTGTTATGGTTTAGGAGCTGTAAATTCTCAAACTTAAAGGGTTAGTTCAGCCAGAAATGAAAATTGTGTCATTAATTACTCACCCTCATGTTGTTCCAAACCCAATAGACTTTTGTTCATCTTCGGAACACAAATGAAGATATTTTTGATGAAAGCGGAGAGATTTCTGTCCCTCCACTGTAAGCTACACAACTACCACTTTGACACTTCAAAAAGTTCATAAAGAGATTGTAAAACTCCATATAAATCGAGCGGTTTAGTCAAAATTTTCTGATAAGACTGAATTATATGACAAACAGATTTAATTTAGGCTTTTACACATATAAACATTGATCTGCAAATGGATATGGTTTTACAATCTCTTTATGAACTTTTGAAGTATTAACGTGGTAGTTGCATAGCTGTTGATGGAGGGTCATAATTCTCTCAGATGTAATAAAAAATATCTTCATTTGCATTTCGAAGATGAACGACATGAGGGTGAGTAATTAATGACAGAAATTTCATTTTTGGGTGAACCAACACTTTAATCTGATAGTTTCAGTTGATTCTGCATTTTTGTTTGGTTCTAATATATTTTTGTTGATGTAAAAAGTATTCTGTCAAAAATCTGTAATTGAGGTTTGACAAGATTTCATACAAACTGGGGGAAGAATCATTAAGAAATGTGCTTTTACCTTTAAATTGTAGCCTATTTAGATTAAGTTTAGCATGTGCAGGATGATGATGATGCATTAGCCAATGTGCTAAGGAAAATACATTTGCTAATTTAGTTGTCATAGCACAACATTTTCAAGTTATTCAAAGAGTCCTTGTATGCCTTGGGCAAGAAGCCCCCCTGGCTAAACTTTTTTCATAATGTATAAATTACTTTTGATATCATTCATACAAGCCTATACAAATATATATTTTTAATGTGTCATTTATGTAAAATCCTAAATCAGCTTTGGCAATTTAGAATAATTGAATAAGTAATGTCAGAGAAAGCATAATAAAAGGGAATAATTTAATCTGACTACACAGGCATAACAATTATTTGCCCCTTATTTTAACCATAATAGCAACAACTAACAAAAATTAAGAACATTTTTCTAACATTCCCATTAAGTTATACATTTAAAAAAAAAAAAAAAAAAACATTTTTTAAGTTCTCTGAACTTTAAAAATGTCCAGGTTTAAATGTTTGTCTCCTTGGTAATGCAAATGGTAAGGGAATATTCCACTTATACATATAATTAAACTTTATTTGGAGTACTTCTTTTTTCCACACTGCACATTTCTTTATATTAAGCCTTAAATGTGTTTTAATATCACTATTAGTAAGGATAGTTTGATCTCTGTATAATATCAGTCTTTAAATGCAAGATATTTAAAGTGTACCTAAAGTATACTTGCAATAGTTCCACTTTTGCACAATCAAATATACTTAAATATAACTTTAATTGGACCTCAACACTATTTCCGGGTAACTAAAGTGCATTAAGTACAAAATTAGTTCCAATTTAGTAAACTTTAAGTATATCAGTTTAGTATACCAACAGTATAATTGCAGGGTTTTTATATTAAGTACATAAAGATGTAATATATATATATATGTGGTGTATATATACAGTGAAGAAAATAAGTATTTGAACACCCTGCTATTTTGCAAGTTCTCCCACTTAGAAATCATGGAGGGGTCTGAAATTGTCATCATAGGTGCATGTCCACTGTGAGAGACATAATAAAAAAAAAAAAAAAGAAAACCAGAAATCACAATGAATGATTTTTTACCTATTTATTTGTAAGATACAGCAGCTGCAAATAAGTATTTGAACACTTGTCTATCAGCTAGAATTCTGACCCTCAAAGACCTGTTAGTCTGCCTTTAAAATGTCCACCTCCACTCCATTTATTATCCTAAATTAGATGCTCCTGTTTGAGGTCGTTAGCTGCATAAAGACCCCTGTCCACCCCATACAATCAGTAAGAATCCAACTACTAACATGGCCAAGACCAAAGAGCTGCCCAAAGACACTAGAGACAAAATTGTACACCTCCACAAGGCTGGAAAGGGCTACGGGGAAATTGCCAAGTAGCTTGGTGGAAAAAGGTCCACTGTTGGAGCAATCATTAGAAAATGGAAGAAGCTAAACATGACTGTCAATCTCCCTCGGACTGGGGCTCCATGCAAGATCTCACCTCGTGGGGTCTCAATGATCCTAAGAAAGGTGAGAAATCAGCCCAGAACTACACGGGAGGAGCTGGTCAATGACCTGAAAAGAGCTGGGACCACCGTTTCCAAGGTTACTGTTGGTAATACACTAAGACGTCATGGTTTGAAATCATGCATGGCACGGAAGGTTCCCCTGCTTAAACCAGCACATGTCAAGGTCAAGTCAAGTCAAGTCAAGTCAACTATATTTATATAGCGCTTTTCACAATACAGATTGTATCAAAGCAGCTTCACAGTATCATTCAAAACAACATAACAATGTTTTTTATTACTGGAAAAAAGACATCCACGTTTGGTAGAGCTGATCAATGGTATTAATGATTGGTTATTTAATTTGAATATCCCCAACTGAGCAAGCCAAAGGCAACAGTGGCAAGGAACCGAAAAACTCCATCAAGTGACCTAATGGTGTCCTAAAACTTCATCAGGTGACCCAATGGAGAAAAAAAAATCCTTGGGAGAACCCAGGCTCAGTCGGGGGCCAGTTCTCCTCTGGCGTTTATGAACTAGAGGCCGGATTTACAGTAACTGTAAGATAAAAAATGTATATGAATGCCTGGCTGAATAGATGCGTCTTTAGTCTAGTTTTAAACTGGGCAACGAACAATATCAGGAAGGCTATTCCAGAGCTTCGGAGCTAAATGTGAAAATGCTCTCCCTCCTTTGGTGGATCTGGATATCCTAGGTATGACCAGAAGCCTCGAATTTAGTGATCTTAAAGAGTGCGATGGATTATAGGGCGATAGAAGATCCGTTAAATAGACTGGAGCTAAACCATTTAGGGCTTTATAAGTCAGTAGCAATACCTTGTAATTAATACGGAACTTTATAGGTAACCAATGAAGTGATGATAAAATCTGTGTTATATGATCATATTTTCTTGATCTAGTAAGAACTCTAGCGGCTGCATTTTGGACTAACTGTAGCTTGTTTATTGAGGATGCAGGACAACCAGCTAATAAAGCATTACAATAATCTAGTCTCGAGGTCATGAATGCATGAACTAACTTTTCTGCATCAAAGACTGATAGCATATTACGTAGCTTAGCAATGTTTCTAAGGTGGAAAAAGGCTGTTTTTGTAACATATGAAATATGCTTTTCAAAAGACAGGTTGCAGTCTAATATAACACCCAGGTCTTTTACTGTAGCAGATAAAGTAACAGGGCATCCTACTATGTTAAAGTTGTGCTGTGACAGATTTTGTGGGCGGTTTTTAGAACCGATAAGTATTACCTCGATAAGGTCCGTCTTAAGTTTGCCAATGACCATTTGGATGATCCAGAGGAGTCATGGGAGAAAGTCATGTGGTCAGATGAGACCAAAATAGAACTTTTTGGACAAGTCCACTCACCGTGTTTGGAGGAAGAAGAATGATGAGTACCATCCCAAGAACACCATCCCTACTGTGAAGCATGGGGGTGGTAGCATCATGCTTTGGGGGTGTTTTTCTGCACATGGGACAGGGAGACTGCACTGTATTAAGGAGAGGATGACCGGGGCCATGTATTGCGAGATTTTGGGGAACAACCTCCTTCCCTCAGTTAGAGCATTGAAGATGGGTCGAGGCTGGGTCTTCCAACATGACAATGACCCGAAGCACACAGCCAGGATAACCAAGGAGTGGCTCTGTAAGAAGCATATCAAGGTTCTGGCATGGCCTAGCCAGTCTCCAGACCTAAACCCAATAGAGAATCTTTGGAGGGAGCTCAAACTCTGTGTTTCTCAGCGACAGCCCAGAAACCTGACTGATCTAGAGAAGATCTGTGTGGAGGAGTGGGCCAAAATCCCTCCTGCAGTGTGTGCAAACCTGGTGAAAAACTACAGGAAACGTTTGTAATTGCAAACAAAGGCTACTGTACCAAATATTAACATTGATTTTCCCAGGTGTTCAAATACTTATTTGCAGCTGTATCTTACAAATAAATAGTTAAAAAATCATACATTGTGATTTCTGGATTTTTTTTTTTAGATTATGTCTCTCACAGTGGACATGCACCTACGATGACAATTTCAGACCCCTCCATGATTTCTAAGTGGGAGAACTTGCAAAATAGCAGGGTGTTCAAATACTTATTTTCTTCACTGTATATAGTATATATATGTAGTATACTACTTAGCATAAAATAAATGTATTTCAAATATATTTTGGTATATTTATTTTTTACTAGGGAAGAGCTTTGTAACTTTGCAGATCATATACATGCACAAACAGCATTGCACACTAAAGGAAAAGGAAAACAATAAAAAGCATCATAAGACCCCTTTAAACAAAAACTCTAATGTTTTTTTTGTGAAATATTTGTAATGTGTAAATCTGTAGCTGATGACAGCAGGCTATTTACATTTTGACAAGTACAAAATAACGGAAATAGTGCTATTGCTATGGTTTCCTCCTCAGGCAAGCTCACTTGTATGACATGCAAGTTTCACAACTCCAGGTTTGGGTGCCAGATGGAGAGAACACCCCAGATCGCTTGAGAGAGGAGATCCCTCCTCAGAGGAACGGCCATGCGGGACCTCACAGCATCTCGAGCAGGGCCGTTTCGGACCAACTAACAGAACTGACTCCCTCTCCTCCCTGATCTTAAACAGTCCTTGGTACACAGTACAGAGTACATGTTCACCGAGGGGAACGCATATTTGCACGCTTCCAGGCAGGGGTGTGGAGCGCTCCGCTAGGGAGCGGGAAGTGAGTATTCTCTGCTGACGCAAAGAGATCTGAGGGTGTCTGCGGGTGTAGTCTCCATTTTCCCTAGGCTACCTCGTGTCTCAATCGCAAGTCCGCCCCATAGTTCAGATGGACGGGGACATTGACAGCTCAAATAGATAAAAGTTGTTGATCTTTCCATATCAACAGGCTCGTAGTGAGCGTGAGGACGAGCGAGAATGGATGCCTCCTTGGTGATTTATGTACACCACCACTGCCATGTTGTCTGTGTGAACGAGAACATGTTTGTGATGGACTTGAGAGTAAAAACACTTGAGATCTAGGTGAAATGCTCTGAGCTCCAGACAGTTTATGTGCCCCGTTCTCTCCGTGTCTGTCCAGACACTGAAGGCCAGACCACCATCGCAAAGGTCCCAGCCCATGCCTGATGTGTCCTTCATGACTACCTAAGGTCTCCACACCTGTCCCATAGGAGCGCCCTGATCGTAAAACTCTGTGCTCATCCAGACGCTAGCGTCTCTAAGCATTTGCAAGTCATTAAGACGCGCATTGAGTCTGAGTGCCAACCGTGCATGGCGATACGTGCTTTCAACTGTAGTTGAAATGGCCACATGTGAAGCGAAGCAGTCCCAAGCAACATACCGCTGAAGACCTGTCTTCTTTGAACCTCACAAGCGAGTTCATGATAGCCTGCGAATGCTCTGGTAACAGGTGGGCTTGCATAGCAATAGAGTTTAGGCTTATTTATAATTCACAACACGTGCTCCGCTTAGACAAAGAGGAGAGAGAACAGAGTTCATGCACTTGGTGATTGTGCGCAGAAACTAAAGACAGACCAAACGGGAGGACCGTAAACTGGTAGTCGAGGGGATATTTGGATATGGAAATAATCATCCTTAAGATCCACAGACATGAACCAGTCCCCAAGCCGACGTAGGTCTAGAATAGGGCGAAGTCTGCCGTCTTTCTTGGGGAGCAAGAAAAAATGGTTGTTGTTAAAGTCCCATGCTCCTCGAGAGGCACAACCTCCACGACTCCCTTGACGAGGAGGTTGTGAATCTCTACCCTCAAAACTGGGGCGTTTTGAACTTAAATCTCTGACGCCACCGTCACATTGTATCGGGGTGATCTGTGGGCAAAGTGAAGCATGTAAAGTGAACTGCGCGAGAGGTTTCAATGTGGCCCGGTCTGACAGTTCGCTCCTGAGTGGTGGGGAACTGTGTGAGACCTGAGAGTGAGAATGAGAGGGAAGAGGAGAAAAGCTCTTTTTGTAAAGTTGTTTGGATTTTATTACACAGACATGTTGAACAATCACATAACATTCTCTGTTCTCATTGTCTGCAACAGGCAGGGAGGCGGGGGGAACAGGCGGTGCAGCATCCGAATGAGCAGCCTTAGCTGCCGGACTGTCTCTGGTGTTGAGCTTCAGACTCTTACTTTTGGGCCCTGACGCTTAGGAAGCGCATGACGCTGAGGCCAAGAGTCCTTGGGCCGTACCAAAGGCTCTGGCTGAGAACGAGGCTTTGGAGTCAAAAGGAAGAGTGCTGTGCAGACAATGAGAACGAGTGCGAGGGAGGAGGCTCTCCGCCTCGCTTCGGCTTAAAATATTTTATGACCCTTGACTGAATCTGTGTCTCTGTGAATAGTTTCACGAGGGATTTAACCGAGTTGCCAAACAGGGGCATTCAGGAGGATGGCCTTCTCTGCGTCCTTCATATCTGTCAAGGTTAACCACAGGTGCCTATCTAGCAAGACCAGGCTATCTATGGGCTGTGCCGTCATCTTGTGGTTCGCAGGGCGAGGCTGTTGGCGCTGCGAAGCCCTTTGAATATTTCTGTATCGGGAATATTCAAAGGGTTGAATATTCAACCCATAATATGAAACCCATAATACAGATCTCACCGGAATGCTTAAGGGAATTCTTTTTGTGAAATAATACACTACTATCTGATTCTAGATTGCGTTCCTGCCTCCTTTTCACGTGAATAAGCGTCATTGTTTCCAAATAGCATCAGCTAGCTGTACACAATATTGAAAGACCATCTCAAAAGCGAACGTGCAGTTTTTAGGATAAAAAATTACTTTTAAGAAGGAAAATTTCCTTTTGGAACATTTCAATCTGGTTAATTTACACTGAACGTGCCCGTCGCTGGTGAGGAGAAAGGTGTCGATTCTAAGATCCTGGCTGTTACGACTCTAGCGAAACTCTGTATCAGCATCCATGACCGGAACTATCATTATAATAAATTAAATTAAATAAAGCTGCAATTATGAAGGTCGTCAGAAATGGGCAATTACTTTTCATGACATTAGACGCTGCCATAGACCCCTGAGAGAGTAATTGAAAAGAAGAATAGTCACGTTTTTTTGTCATAACATCAATCTTAAGGCTGTATTAGAGAGAGAGAGTTTCAATAGACACATGATCACAGAACAATTCTAAGCAGTGTCACTAGGTGGAGCAAGTAATCCAATACTATCAGCTTGCAAACTGAGGGAGTTAATACAGACAATGACAAACAACTAGAGCTTTATTGAGCAGTAATGAATATTATTGATGGTATGTATCTTAGATCTCTGTAATGAGAAAGATAATTATCATTACCAATTAAAACCAGTTTAACTGTGCAAATAAACAATGAAGCTAAATGAAAATGAAATAATTATACTTTCAGTCAGTCACATTTCAAGTCAAGTCTATCTTAGAAGTGCACACATTGGCTTCAAATGCCACATTACATGCTACACTAATCACAGCACTTTTCTGTGTGCAAGATAGCAGCGTATTTTACAGAGTAATAAGGGCTATAAAATCAGCATTATTTCTAGTAATAACCGCCAACACTTTTCTGTGTTTTTATGCCTACAAAGTGCTTTTACCCTAACTCTCCCCTATCCCCATATCCCCAAACTCCAAACATAAGTGCTTGTGTTTCACTGAGTTCGTCATGGATTTGCGTGAAGCTGGTGACACTGGTGAAAGTAAGTTAGTTGGTTACATAAGGCTCTGCAGTAATTGAATCTCATTACCGCTGAAGTCCCGTGGTGTGTGGGGTGATTCCTGGGACGTGGGCTGGTGTGAACCCCAGCTCAGGGAATCCCTGAGTTTGCCTGGTGCTTGCATCATCCCCCTCTCTCCTATAGGTTTGTGTCCTCCGCTCTCTGCCCGTCTCTCCATGGCAGCAGGACGAGGGGTTGCTCGGTGGCCAGCTCTCCCTCAGTTCTCTCGCTGGGTTTCATTCTCTCTGTTCGCTTCCCCAGAGACTGCAGAGTTTGCACGGACTGTTCTGACGTCAGCGGGAGAAACCCTGTTACACTGCATCAGCTGGGACACGAAGAGGCCCACATAACAGTTCTCACCCACTGCAATGAAAAAGCACATTTCTGGCTGTATATTAACAGCTCACAGTTCCTGCTTTCTCCTCCATACACCCTGTGCATTCAGAAGTGTGTTCACTGTTGTAGAGAAACTTTTAAATGGTTTATTTTTTTATTTTATTTAATTTTTTCTCAAAGCTCAAATCTAAAATACATTTTAGATGCACGCAGTGCCTCTAGAAAGCATTTGAATGCTTAAGCTACATTAAAAAAAATATATATATTTCCATTATAAAAGTAGCCTATATTCCAATAGTCATTAATCATTCAAAAGTTTTGCTCAGTTCGTTTATTTTAAATAACGAAATTAATACTTTTATTTAGCAATGGTCCATTAAATTAAACAAAAGTGACTGTAAAGACATTTATAATGTCAAGCTTTCAATTTCAAATAAATGCTGTTCTCTTGAACTTTCAATTCATCAAAGAATCCGTAAAAAAAAAATGTAGCACATTTTCCCACAAAAATATGAACTGTTTTCAACAGTGATAATAATATAATAATAAGAAATGTTTCTTGAGCTGTATATCAGAATATATGAATGATTTCTGAAGGATCATGTGACACCGAAGCCTGGAGTAATGATGATGAAAATGCTGTGCAATATATTAACAGCCTTGGTGAGCATAAGAGACTTGAACTATATATATATAATAAGTAATATAATAATATTTTGTATTATTAGAGAATATAATAGTTTAATTTTCAAATAAGTGTCTAGATATTTGGGGATCAGAAAGTATAAATGGGTTGAATGATCCCGTATGACCAGCAGAGGGCCTTGTTTGATCAAGAAAGACAGTGATGGCAGTCTCTAGTTCAGCTCCCAAGACTCTTAGTTTTTTCAGCTCATTTATTCAGCAGATCCTGTCATTTTCATACTCTAAAAACTTGAACGTTGTGATCAGGTACGAGAACAAAAAGTATTTTCCCTCCCACTAGTTTTGATATTTTGGTTTTCAAAGTTTTTACAAAAACTAATGATATCTCATTGGTAAATTTGTCAAGGCACAGTTAAGGAACAATGTGTCATTTATTATATGTAGAACTGAAAGAAACACCACTGTAGTTCCGTACTGTTGCATACATAGTTTTTGTGTACTCACAATTTTAATCTATACACTTTTATTAACGAGTGGATACAGTAGCCTATAGTATGCTATATAGATAAGCATCAAACTTTATACTTTCTCAATTTTGAAATGAATTATTATAAATCCTGCCTTACGTTGTTATACAACATTCAAAATCTAACAGATGTTATTGTATAGCGACAGTCTTTGCATACTGTTGTTGATTGATATTTCTTTAACCATCTATAACCAAGACACGTACTGAGTGACATAACAGCAATTTCAGTTACACAGAACCAAAACCTAAAATCTAAAATCTTACCTTATACTTTAACTCTGTTCTTCCCCTGCTTCGCAAACACAGACTCCTCTTCAGGAATCTAGTTAGACCTTGCACATTTTTTGAAGTGATTATTGAAAAATTCAATATTGCATGCAGAGCTATTCAGGGAAGTTAGTTGCCATGTGCATCAAAAGACGATGTTCGGAATTTTATGCTGCAATTGTGTTATTCCTGAATTATAAAATGTCAAAACTTTTAAGCATTTTTAAGTCAAACACATTTCATCAAGCATCAGTAAAACATCACTTGCAAACGTAGTTTATGATGTGCACCTTTATTTTGTTTATTAGTTTACTGGCCTTTCATGCATGAGTGATATTTATGTCATTTATCCTCAGCATTTCATCGCAATGGACTTTCTCACAGGAAAACAAACCTTCACCCGTGTCCCTGTCGCATGCTGTTTTTGTTTGGATCATGTCTAATGTTGTGGCTTTCTCTCTTCCTCTCCTCTAGCTTTCTTTCCTCCGCCCCTCCATTCTTGTCCTCCGGTAGCCATAGCAACATGTGCTGCGATGGTGCAGGGCCTCTGGCAGGTGACACAATGCGTCTAATTACTGGCACTTAGCTCAGCGCTAATTAAAGCGAGCTCAGCTAATCGGGGGGTCAAGTGGACCCGCTGATCCATCCATCCTTCCATTGCTCCATCCATCCTTTACCTTTACCTTTAGCCTAAACGTCCCCAGCCCCTCCGAGATAATCTCTCTCTCTCTCTCTCTCTCTCGCTCTCTCTCTCTGTCTGTGTCTGTCTGTGTCGCTCTACCAGACAGCTGGCATCCACACAGGGGTTGAGGGTTTGACCTTCCTGCTCTCCAGGCTCTCTCAGCATCCGAGTAAACAGACAAATGAATCTCTACAAAGGTGAGGGTCAATTTATCTAATTTGGTCGAGGTCGGTCAGCCAAGATTACCTTGTCTCTGCTGGGAGGAACACTTCTCTCTCTCTCTCTCTCTCTCTCTAGTTCTGTCTCTTGCTCTCTGTTTTTATTTCTCGCACGTTTTTGGTCTCATGTTCTACACGTCTCCAGCATCACACGTTCATTCTCCTCTGCAGCAACTCTGCTTACACTGCTCACCTCTTCTGTTCCCTGATTTAAAAAAAAAGTATTGTATCAGTACTATGGTACAGTGATGCTATCATGTCCAAATGTCTATAGTATTACCACGATATATGTATGGAAACCATGTTATGATCATGGAACCAGATTAATAATAATAATAATAATAAATTCCATGCTACAGGTGTAGTACAGATCCAAAAATCATGCGACCATGTCCCAAAAAACAACATGGTCATATCATCATATCCAAAAAAACATGGTATACCATGGTATCATGTCCGATTTATACTATATTTTATAGCTTTATAAAAAAATTAACTATATTTAAACTACTATATAAAGTACATTTATGTTTGAAAACAGTTGTGCTGCTTAATATTTGAAATGTGATCAAATTTGATTTCAAAACAGCATTTGTTTGAAATAGAAATCTTTTATAACATTATAAATGATTTTACTGTCACTTTTGTTCCATTTAACGAATTCTTTTTTACATATTATAGAAAAAGGTACTTGGTATATAATATTTAAACCATTTGGCATTTGAATTTCCAGCAAAAATAGCTAACTAAATAACTACATTTTATTAAATATAATACAAAAAGATCTCCTCGGATACAGTTCTTTCATTCTCATTCACTCATTAATTTTGCTCCATCATTTCTGATTAATTTCAGTCACACACACACACACACACACACACACACACACACGTTTCCTCTCCTCTGCATTAAGATTCATCATACCTTTGACAAATGAGGGCAGATGAATATTAGAGTTGCCCTGCAGAGGAGAGACAGATGTGGAGCATACATGCATACAGGGAGACGGAGGGATGGAGGGATGGGTGGATGGATGGATGGAGTTTAGAGGAGTGGATAAGGTCAGAGCTCGTCAGCAGGTCCGCTGTTTACTGATTTTTACCTTGGAGCCCCTGCTGAGGGGACACCTGGTGTGCTGTCATCATCCACCACACACACTCGGACATGCAAACACACTGAGAAACACGCATAACCTGTAGGATATACACTCAGTCATACACTAACACACTATGTGCAAAAAATGCACACACGCATACAAAAACAGGTGATAGAAGGCATCGTTGGAAACACCTCTCATAATCAGATGCCACTCTCCTTTCTTTGTGGCTTCTAGAGCTCTCCATGGTGCTGAAACCTCTCTGCAATCCACAAGCACTTTTAAAGAGAGAGAGAGAGAGAGAGAGAGAGAGAGAGAGAGAGAGAGAGAGAGAGAGAAATGAAGTGCTATATTTAAAACAGGCTTCATTTTTTTATTAATACGTGCTTGTTTAGACGGATCCGAAGTGTATGATGACAAGTGTCCGTTGGGCATGTCTACATTTTTCTTCTAAATAAAATCAAATGCACTTTCAGTATATATCTGCAAACGTTTGTCTCCTTACTTACCGATCAGTCCTCGAGACATATGAGATCTTTTCATTATCTACTTGTTGTCCCTCGTTCTAAATACAAATCTAAGCGAGATTGAGCTTTTTGCGATTGTGGCTCAGTCTCACGTTACAGCTCCGCTGTGGAGCTGCTCCTTCTCTGTCTAGTTTTAAGTCAGCTCTTAAACATACTATTATTCTTTAGCATTTAATAGTGTCCAGGGTCCTGAATTTTGACATTGATTGATTTTTAAGGCAAATGCCTTACAAAAATAATTTGTACACACCTGTGGAATTTGCATTGTCTAGCGACATTCAGAAATTTGAATATTCAAACTAGACCTGAACTCAAGTAAGAAACTTTAGCAGGCGTGTCAAACTCAGTTCCAGCAGGGCCACAGTCCGGCAGTGTTTACACTCTAAAAAATAATTCAGGGGCTTAGTAAATATCACAGTAATAATTAACTGTACTAACTAATAAAATCTCTGAATATCACTTGATTGTTTGAGTTGAACATACCAAAATAATTGACTAAAAATCCAACAGTTAATTTTGTCTAGAATTTACAGTTATATATAAGTTTTTTTCACTAAAAGAATTTAGTATTTGACTAACCAATTGTTTCTTTTAAATAAACTTAATATATTTGTGAAATTTCTATCAAAATATTTGAGAATTGAGAATTAAACAGATCTGTTTCAAGAACCACAAAAATTACTTAATTTAAGTCAATATTATTCATATATTTAACACACTTAAGAAATTGAGTAAGTTTACTCAATTAAAACAACCCCTCCCCCACCCTCTGACGTGACGACAGCTCAACGGTTGAGTGAGCGCGGGCTGTTTGAACTCTTCAGTCTCCAGAAGACCAGTTCTCCTCTTTTCTTCTCAGTCTCGCCGAATTGGTGCATTTCCTCTGCGAAATTCAGGTTTGTGTGTTTTATTTTATCTATAAAATCATTACTGTGCTTTAAATCATTTTATTTAATGCAAAACAACATACAAAGTCTAATGTGAAACCTAAACATTCGAGAGTCGCGCGGCTCGCGCCTGTTTTTTCCGCGTGATTGAAACGCCTTGCATAAAACACACGAGTTTATTCCTAATGATAATGAATATAATTAATTTGGATGATAAAATGTCCCCAGAACTTTACACTGTTTGTTTATTGGCAGGTTATGGAGTCAGTCGTGTCGCAGCATCTTTCGGCTATGAGTGAAACGCAAGACGGCGGTCTGGAGTCCGAAGTTCACCCGTAGAGCGCGAGTCCATCTCCGGCACGAGGACCAGCGCTGATACGGGGGATATTGGATAACAGGCCTGTTGATTACTCTTGAATTAGCCTACCTAAATGTTTAATGTTTAATTTTTACTTCTAAAATGTTTGTTAAATGAGTTTAAATGTAGGCAATATTGTATGTTAAAACAGTGTAAAATATGCTGTATTGCTGTACTCATTGACAATAAAGGCCAATGTCATGTATACTGGTGGTTGTATGGAATACTATTTTACAAAGGTTTTTTAGAGGAAATAAAAAAGTTAATATTTCTCATAAATAAAAACAGCTAATATTACTCATAAATATTGGTTTTTAAATGTTTAAATATTAAATTATTTCTACTCAGTTTTATTTGTTGATATACCAGATGCATTTACTCAGATTTACTTAATTTTTTTACTTGCATTTACTCAATTCATACAGTATATTTCATTGATTTCACAGCTTTAAAATGTACTCAATTTGTTTAAGTGTAAAAATGTTTCACCAAAAAAATTGAGTAAATCATGGTTAGACTTTTTAGAGTGTAGATTCAACCTTATTTAAACACACCCGATCCAGCTAATCAAGTCCTTCAGGCTTATTTGAAAACTACAGGTATTTGTGTAAGAGCAGGGTTTGAACTAAACTCTGTAGGACTGTGGGTGGAACTCCAAGAAGTTTAAAAACCCCTGTCTTATGCCCGGTACACATTGTAGGATTTTGGGCTGTCCCAGATCAGACGAAAGATGACCAATCGGGGCGATTTCTGTGCTCGAGGCTCCGAAACGGGGGTCCGTACAGTGTGAGAGGTTCAAAGACGGCCATTGTCAGTCTTCCAACCATAGATGGCCTGCGATCACTTTACAAAACATCGTTTTTGTGACAATTTATGTGAGAATGGTTTTGTAAATGATTTCCAAATTTGATTCGTTGTTCTGTTTCATAATTGATGTCCAAGGGTTTGGTTAATTGCAGATTGATGACTGCTTTCTACAAAATAAATTCACTTTTGCAGTTAAATTAAATCTGCTTAGTATGTGCTCATCCGAACTGAACAAAAATAATTGTTAATACAGTGACTAATTAGAGGCCCTATACTTATTTTCTACTAACCCTAATATGATAAATTTTAGTCCAGAGAATGAATGCTAACAATTGCCAAATTATAATTTGTCACTAGTAGCTAATTGTCACAGTTGCACCAAACGCTCCCTCACAAGCTGGTTGAAGAAGGTTGCATGTGTCCGCAGAATACGTCATCAAGGATGTCTCCATTCAGAAAAGAAACCATTATAATATTGACCTTTACTCACTGTGAAGTGTAAATTGTTGTAATTTCTTTATGACTTTTGAATGTAATGGTTGCTTTACTTACTGAACTGAGGCATGAATGACGTATGTGGCCTGCAAATGTGACCTCCGGTGGACGCAGCCTTCAAAATGAGACAGACACAGCTACAGTCACCAACATAGGGGTTGATTGAGTTACCAACTCAATCAGCACCCTAGTTCAGTAGTAGTAGTTCCAGTGAACTGAACATTTTGCTAAAAAGTCCCAAAATGCACAGTGAAAACAAGGGAGCGTCGTTGCTCACTATGTTCCCTTAACGGAAGTTGTAAAGCACGAAACATAAATCACTACACATAATGACATGCGATAGATGTTTTTTTCCCCAAATTCCCCAAAACATTGCTAGACAGGTAATGAACACAATCTAGCAAGCTAACATTTATACTTTATTTACGACTGAAATTATGCAAATATATGCAACAAGTAAAATATTTATCATAATGTATTTTAAATAACATTAAAAAAATGACATTGTCATGTCGCCGGAAATAGAGCCATCTGCGTCCCAATGTGTATAGTGAGCCAGGGTCCTTACTATCCTTACTAGTGCCTGAATTTGTATACACTATTGACTGGTTCACGACATAGAAAGCTAGGGAGTTGACTAAGATGCACAAAGTCGGCTCACAGTATTCTGATCACACACACCTAGACATTGTTAAGCTGCTAATCAAGGACAGCATTTATACTCAGCACTCACACTCACTCTGTCTGGTCTCGTCTGTGCTACCCACAAAGACTATTTAAACTCCTGTGATTCTTACCTGTGGATTACGTACCCGTCTGTTCTCCATCGTTTGTTCTTCAGAGTAGTTTCTTCGTCAGTTTTTCAGTGTTGATCTCCATTGACTGTCTATTGTATTTCTGTTGTCCTCCTCCCCTGTGGTATCTGCACGTCAGCATCTGCAATAAAAAGACTGTCACAACTCTGAGTTAAGTGCATCCTTAATTCTATATTCACCTGTTTATTCACCTGTATTCCTGTCACTCACATAATTCGGCCTCATCAACCTCACCAAGGACAATCGTTCCCTCAAGAAACTTGTTTGTGAGTTTTTACATTTGGCTAATGCAGTAAATTGTGAGGATGAGAGACTCATTTGTTTCTTCAGAGCTAGCATTAAAGAACCCCTCAGATTGCTGCTGCCTGCCAATGGTCCCTGAGGGATGCTCTTCCAGTTTCTGGATCAGGCCCTTCAATTAATTGTATTCCCCTTAACCATGGGAGAAGTGGAGGAGGGCCTCATCCAGGGCCGGGGGAGCACACTGAAGCGCTCTGGGCAAAATAGGAATATGCCGCCCCTTATGTTAAAATTTTTAAGAGGAAAAAATGCCACTTTATCCACTACTGTTGACTTAAGACAGGTGTAATGAATTAGTTGACACAATTTAAAAGAGGACCTTTCTTGCTTTGGCTACTACGAACTCTTCTTGGAGTTGCCCAAGCACTGGCACTTATTCGTTTTTTTTATAAGTAAAAAAAAAAAAACTTGTCTTCATACCGGCGATAATATTCTGATTGTTCCAATACAATTTGACTTCTGACTTATAATGCTGCTTGAATCATATTCATACACTGTTCGTTCTTTGGCCAGAGGAGAACTGGCCCCCGACTGAGCCTGGTTTCTCCCAAGGTTTTTTTCTCCATATGCCACCTGATGGAGTTTTGGTTCCTTGCCACTGTCGCCTTTTTTCACCTTTGTTGCCATTGGCTTTTGGCTTGTTTAGTTGGGGACATTAAATTGAACATTAAATGTATCCAATTTGCGACAGATTTGGTGCTCAATTAAAATGTTTGCCAATCCATTCAATCAATCTGTTTACATGCACACCTTTCAAGCGGACTGAATTCATTCCGATTGATGAATCTGAACGTAGTGTTTACGTGAACACTAAATAAAGTAAATGGGTTGATGTGCGCGTTTATCACAAGCTTCAAATCGGAATAGATTTTTTTGACATGCGGACATGAATATACAGATTTTCCCACTATTTGCGCAAAATAACTATTCTCCTACTTTGGTTCTTTATTTGTTTTAAACAGCAGACTTAATATCCGTCTCTGGTCATAATATGAACATTTGTGCTGTGCTGCTTATATTTATCACACAATAAAAATGCCCATCCCTGCGCCCAAAACAAGTCATTTATCGAATCCGAATCCGAAACAAGGACTGGTGGGAAGTTGTCATGGTCCACTTCACAGACGCTAAGTGAAAGGAGAATTTTAGAATGACCAGGCTGTCATTTATATGACACTGTATGAACAGATTGTTCGTTACACGTCATTACGCAGTCCTTTCAGTTTCGGTTTTCAATCCGATCAAGTGTTTACATGTCCTCTCGATCGGATTAGATGAAGGCTTTTCAGTTCAATTGAGCAGTCAATTCGATTACTAATGGATTATTTGGTTGCATGTAAACGTATTGTTGATCGCAGATAGTTCTTCACAAGTTTGAGACGCTTGTGCTCGTCATGGTGCGGCGCCCTCCAGTGTTTGGCGCCCTGGGCAATTGCTCTCCCAGCGCTTCCGCAAGCCTTGGCCTCAGCCAGTTTCAATCCAGTTTCTGCAGGGCCTCCACAATTCACTCCAATCATCCCAGAACCTCCAGAGTCTGCTCCAGATTTCTCTCTTCTTGAAGTGCACCTTACCTGTGGATTACATGTCTGTTCTCCATTGTTTGTTCTTCAGTGTAGTTTCTTTTTGTCAGTTTTCCAGTGTTGATCTCCATTGACTGTCTATTGTATCTGCATAGCTTTCCATTCTCCAGTCCTGTGGTCCCAGAGCTCCCATGTGGTACCAGTTCTCTCAAGTCCGGTGATCCATCGTCTCAGCCATGGAGGCCGCTCACTCCCTCATCTTGGCCACGGAGGCCGCCCTTCTGTCCTTTGTCTCGGCCACGGAGGCCACTTCTTGATCCTTCGTCTTGGCCACGTGGCTGCTTCCTGCTTCCTCACTAGTATCGGCTATGAGGGCACTCCTTGCTCCCTAGTCTCGACCTCTCTGGCTGCTCCTCGCTCACTACCTCATCTTGGCAATGGAGACCACTCCTCGTTCACACCCTTGTATTGGCCATGGAGGCCGCCCTACTCTCCTTTGTTTTCACAATGGTGGCTGTCTCTTTCTCCTTTTTCTCAGCCATGGAGGCCACTTCTCGCTCCCTTGACATAGCCTATGTTGCTGCTCCTATCTCCCTTCCTCATTTAAGGCACAGAGGCTGCCCCACACTCCCTTCTGTATTTTAGTTACAGAGGCCACTTCTTGATCCCTCGTCTTGGCCACATGGCTGCTCCCTGCTTACTCCCTTGTATCGGCTATGAGGCTACTCCTCATTCCCCTATTCTCGGTCCCAGAGGCCACCCTTCTCTCCTTCATCTCGGTCCCTCTGCTCGGCCTCTGTGGCTGTTCCTCACACACTCCCTCATCTTGGCCATGGAGGCCGCTCCTTGCTCACACCCTTGTATCGGCCACGGAGACTGCTCCTCACTTTCTCGTCTTGGCCATGGAGTTTGGGAGGGACACCACCGCTTTATCAAGGCCATAATAATAATAATAATAATAATTTGTTACATTTATAAAGTGCTTTTCTTGGCACTCAAAGCGCTTTACATATGGACGGGGGAAATGTTCTCAACCACCACCACTGCAGCACCACCTGGATGATGCGACGGCAGCCATATTGCTCCAGAACGCCCACCACAAACCAGCTTATTGGTGGAGAGGAGACAATGATGAAGCCAATCAGTATATGGGGATGATTAGGAGGCCATGATGGACAGAGGCCAATGGGCAAATTTGGCCAGGATGCCGGAGTTACACCCCAACTCTTTTTCGAAGGACATCTTGGAATTTTTACTGACAACAGAGAGTCAGGACCTTGGTTTAACGTCTCATCTGAAGGACTTTGCATTTTGACAGTATAATGTCCCCATCACTAGGCGTTAGGACCCACAGGGTGAGCGCCCTCTACTGGCCTCACTAACACCTCTTAAAGCAGGAACCTGATTTTCCCTGGAGGTCTCCCATCCAGGTACTGACCTGGCTCAACACTGCTTAGCTTCAGTCTTGGGCTACAGGGTGATAGATGCTGATAATGTTATCCATGAATATAATGGATACAATTATAATATAGTAAATGTAACATATACATATACATAATAGTATAGTCCCTCCTCTTCTGGTTTCATTTATTCCACCCGGGTCCTCAACTCTGCTGGTTTCCAGCTCTAATCTGCTCTTCCAAGGGGATTCAAGCGATTTGTACCAAACTTTGCCTACATCCTAAATGATTAAAGATGCTAACATTTTAAATGATTTTTTGATATCACAAAGGGTGATGTCATTGTGAGGGATTAATTCAATGACAAAAGAGAGAAACAAGAAAAGGCTCATATCTTCTAACTAAGTGTATTGTCTGATTTAGATCAAACTTGAGCTGTATGTTTTTTTATGGGGCTGATCCCATTGGTGCGTCACGGTCATAGCGCCACCTACTGACAACAGGAACTGCCACAATCAATGCTGCTTGCAGATTTAATATTTATTTTATTTTATTCAGTTATATTATTTATATATATTATATTTACTATATTATAATTATATCCATTATATTCATAAAAGGGTTAAAACATTACTTAAAATCTCAGTAGGTTATTCAGTTAATAATTTAGGTTATATGGGTTCAGCAAAATTTGGGAACCCCTGATTTAGAGGATAAACCTCCGCAAAAAGAGGCTTCTGTGTACATACTAGAGCCACAGCGAGAGTGAAAACTGAATGAATAGATGATGAGCGAGAATTTTGTTTCACATGCCATTTCTGAGAAGTAAACAAATGTCAGAGCAGTTTGTATTATGTGGTTGTGCAATGCAACATTTGTCTGTAACTCCCTGTGCAGTCACCTCATAGCACTGCTCATTACGGATCTAATTCAAAGTGTTTCACTTACCACACACACACACGTGTGGTCCGCGATCTTTGTGGGGACTCTCCATAGGCATAATGATTTTTATCCAGTACAAACTGTATATTCTATCCCCTTACACTAAACCTACCCATCACACAAAACTTTCTGCATCTTTACATTTAAAAAAAAAAAAATCACTTAGTATGATTTATAAACTGTTTTCCTCATGGGGACCAAAAAATTTCCCCACAAGGACAAGGATTTCAGATATTGCTATCTTTGTGTGTCCCCATAATGTAGGGTTTACCAGACGCACACACACACACACACACACACACACACACACGCACACACACACATACACACACACACACACACACACACACACACACACACACACACACACACACACACACACACACACACACACACACACGACAAAATTCATTGTCTCTCCTTGATGAACAATTCACACATGAGAACATGCACTTGGAAACATGTCAACATACACACACACACATACCCGTGTGTTTGCTTAAGGGGGCATGAATGACACAGGAGTGTTCTGACAGTCGCCTGGAAGATCTCACAGGGCAGGAGGGAGATCAGTAAAAAAAAAACTATTTGTTTCTCCATTCTAGATTGATGAGCGAGCGTACACACACACACACACACACACACAGTGAGTCACCATGGCTCATTGAGGCCACGCTTTACCAAACTGACAGCAGCAGGTCTGTGGGCAAGCACAGAAAAGGAGGAGAGGGGTATGCTAGAAAAATGAAAGAGAGAAAGAAAGCGGGGATGGAGGGAAAACAGGAAACAATGAGGATGAGAGAAGTTAACGTAGGAAAACACAGACAGCAGGAGAGAGAGAAAGTCCCTGTGGCACATTGTTATATGGCGTGTTGTGGTGTCACTACAATACAGCGGCAATTCTCGTCTCCCCTCCAGCGATGTTATGATGGAACTAGCTGGATGGATCCAAACTTTATAAATATACAAATCCATGTTCGTAGAGTTTCTCACCAACATCCTGGTCATGTAGCGGAAAGGGATCTGGAGAAGTTAGGAAGCTGCTGTGCTCGTGTTGTTCATGTTCATTTCGGCTCTCATTACATGTGAGGGGTCAGTTACATGTGAATGAACCAAACAGAGAACATTCTGCATGGCAACACAAGCATCCTACTGAAAATCATTTGTTAAAGGGGTGGTTTACTGCTTTTTTTCTTTACATGATTGTGTTTATGGGGTGCAATATAACACATCTTCGTGTTTTTAAACATTTTGAAAGCCTTATTTTTCATAAATTTCACCTTTATTGTAAGCTGATTTCTCCTCTGTCATTTGAACGACGTACCCGTTGACTTCCTGATTCTATGAAACCACTCCCTCAGAAACAGGCAATGGGCTCAGATTGGTTAGTTTGGCCGGTGTGTTGTAATTGGCTAAACTGCGTAGTGCACATTGTACGGAAACGTCACGCCCATTACCTTTACGGGCGAAAGTTGCTTGTGCTCCGGTCAAATGTAAATAATTATACTGCAGTATCAGTTTGAGCCAGAATCAGACCCAGAAAGCAGAACCTCCCCAAACACGTTTACGTCCTTGATAAAACTAAAACATTACGTCTGAAATTATACATGCAAATACATTTAAAATTATTAAGTCTTACTTACAGGTTGTGGCTCAACAACTGCTTCATGTTTTAGTAACAGTTTCTTGTTGAATATCCGGCATTGAATTCGTGGAGATTCTGGAAGTTGTCTTTCGTAAAATGCGCAGCACAGAGAGCTAAATTACGATTGTAATTTTCAGGAACATAATCAAACATAAATTTTAGCCATTGTTGACGAACTACAGCGTCCGTAGGAAGCCCGAACACAGAAGACCTGACAGCTGGCCTGGGTGAAAATAAAACTTTTGACGGCATGACAAAGCCACAGAAATATGGCCATGCCCCCTTTTTTTTTATATATTCATGTAAATGTATGGGTTAGTTACGTATAAAACCCGGAGAAATCCGGGAAGTATCTTGTTGTAGTCCCATTCGAGTCGTTTTTGTAGGCATTAAACTTCCTGATTATTAAAAGACGATATCTCTGCTTACGTTGAACTTTCAGAGCAGCAACTTTGCAGATACTGTTCATGCACCAACAGCAACATTACACACTATTTAAAATGAAAAAAGTGAAATCGCAATCAACCACCCCTTTAAAGGACACAACAATTATTCAATAAATGTAGCACTTCGGTTTTTGTTATTTGTGTTCATGGCTGCACGAAGGTTATTTCATTCTTATATGTTGTTTTTGACTTTGAGGGATGAATATAATTCAAAAGCAGATTGACAGCTAAATGAGGATATTCAAAAGACAAAATATAATAAAGTAACAACAGCTTACTAAAAAAAATTCATCTGACACTCATAGTTGAAAAGCTGCATTTAGATGGTCTAAACTTTTTAATTTTTACTTAATTCACATCAAGAACAATAACTGTACTGTAAGTTATGTTTTAGGCTGCATTTTACTGCACTTTTAGACATTCATTTCCCCTCAGGGAACTTCGTCAAGCGGACGAGGGAAATCTTTTTGGACAGACCCTCGACCCTTGATATACACTTCAGAAAGATCCATAGACCACAATGCAACACGATTGTAACATCAGAACTGCGGGCCGCATTGATCACACTTATAATTTACCCAAAGGTGATCTAGGGCTTAGGGCAGGGGAGTCCAATCCTGCTCCTGGAGGGCCACTGTCCTGGAAAGTTTGGTGCTAACACCAATTAAACACACCTGAACCAGCCAATCAAGGTCTCACTAGGCACAGAAACGTCCAGGCAGGAGTTTTGAGGCAAGTTGGAGCTAAACTGTGCAGGACAGTGGCCATCCAGGACTGAGTTTCTCTCTAGGACCGAGACTCTTGTGGTGGCTTGTGGGATTGTGGATCAGCACTGAGAGCGTCCAAGAGTTGAAAAGTTCAGAAATGCTCAACTTTATGAAAACTAGGAGTGTACTGTAAAACGTTAGTCAGCAGCAAAAAGCTGTAAGACTACTCTTAAGGTAGAGATGTCTGTCTTGAGTATTTAAAAACATGCACATTGTGCTGGGGTTTAGCGCGAAAAACATGTTGATTTGATGCTCTGGAGCTGTTACATAGGCATGATCTCATAGGCAAAAAGTGTCCCAGTCATCCTGAATTCATAGGCAAATTCATTGCAAATATAGATTAGAGTTTATAAAAGTTTGTTAAATTTAATCTTTAAATCTTTACTTTTGGCATACGGAAACAAAACTTGCATCTTTCCATAGATATAGATATGTATAGATTTGATTATATAGGGATTGTGCTAAAAAACAAACAAACAAAAACAACCCCAACATACATACATGCATTCCCCACCAGAAATTAAGGCGTTGTTTTGAGCATCACTGAACAGAGTTTTAAAGAAGAGTGGATAAAGAAAGAATATATTTCAATTATCCAAAATTTTTCCAAAAACAACACAGAGGCCACCCACCCCCTCCCCCAAACACTTGAGGCTGGACCCACCCATGTTTAAATGTGTTATCTTTATCAGAGGGCTTTTGTTGTAGTTTGCAATAAGTGTGTACTTGATCGCTTGGTCACATTGTGGAAGTGAGGATGTGTGTGTGTGTGTGTGTGTGTGTGTTTATGTAAGCTGTCAGTAATACCGGGGAAGCCCTTTTCCACCCACCTGCAGTTTGGCGCATGAAGTCTTTTAACACCAGCAGTTTGTTTCCTCCTCCACTCCTTGCTCCCTCCATCGCTCTAAATAATGGAACAACAGCCTCCTGATATTACTTCATAAATATTACATCAATAATCTGAAGCTAATGTTTTTCCCAAGTTATAGTTTCCTAAACAGCATGCGCATTCACTCCTCATAGTCACCAAACCAACCTGTCCTCTTAAACAAGTTATAAACTAATGTTCTATGTGTGTGTGTGTGTGTGTGTGTGTGTGTGTGTTTGAAAATGCATGTAAACCAAAAGCGCATTTACAAGAAATTTACAAGAAATTTACAAGAAATAAATCCAGATCTATGATGAAAAGTCCTAAGGCATTGTGGTTGCATGCAATTTAATGTAGAGGTGCTTATTATTAGAATATTTCAGGTGCAATGTACATGGCATGATGTCACTTGTCAGAAAATAATTTCAACTTGTCCCTCAATTAGGAAAAACTAGTGAGAGAGAGAGAGAGAGAGAGAGAGAGAGAGAGAGAGAGAGATTAATAATAATAATTATTATTAATATGGTAGATGAAAGCATTGAATAGACAAAAAGTCTCTTTAGAAGTTAATGCATTGCAAAGCATTATTAGATTTCAATGCATTTGCTTTATTTATGCAGATTAATGTCTTTGGCCGTTGTATTGCATCACACCATGAGAGCCATGATTTTATGAAAAGCAATTATCTTTTTTTTATTTTTTTATTAGCTTTTAATGAATTAATTAATGTGTCCCCATCTGTATTAAAAGTCCTAAAAAAGTGTACACAGAAATGTGCTCACAATGGACTTCCAATATACTTCCATTACTTGCGTACCTGCATATGTGACAGGTCATACCTGTCATCTGTCTCTTTAAAAGGAACTTCTCTCCTGTAACGGAGTGTGAAATGCAGGTTCGTAGCTCAACACTGGACAATGTCAATCCCCAACACACATCTACTGTAACTTTAAGGGCTACCTTCATGCATTATGTTGTATGTTAGTAAATAATTGATGTTTTTCCCTCTGGTGTGTGTTGGCTTCGCTGTGTATTTAGTTTTGAGAAGAATAGCATGCACAGTTGAGTAGCGGTGGAGGTGAGATGGAGGGTGGGTGTTTCATTTGGTTTGTTTGCTTTTTTTTTAATTGTGCCGGTTGCCGTGGAGAGCCTGAAGGCTATAACTCGTCCCACTCAGCGTTGTCATGGACGACAGAGCTACAGCACTCATGGAATTGTTTATACGCCTGTAGTCGAACAGGCCAGTTATGGTGCAGTGGAACACGATTTGGACTCTAACTTTTTTAGATCATAGAGTCTATGAAATCCGTTTTATTTTTTCAAAAATTCCATTAATTTTTTTATTTATTTAGTTTTTCCGTTTTAATTTTTCTGGATGAATTTTTTTCCCCCGTTTTATTTTTGTTGGACTCCATTTTAATGACTAAATTATATGTTAGTAATCAAAAAGCATGTCTAATTAATTGAAATCATGAAACTTATACAATTTCACAACAATTTATTAAAAGTTTAACAAAAATGACATGTTTAGGCCCTATGAAATATATATAATAATAAACTGAATTTGCAATATGAGTATTATTTAACACATTCTGTGTTTTCAGTTTTCTGGGTTTAATTAAACAATTTTTTTAATGTTTTGTTTTCTTTCAGAAATTCTGTGTTGTGTATTTAAAATTCTATGGCAATCAAATTATATAAGGTACAAGGTATAACAAATTAATTTATCTTTTAAACATATGAAATTAATTTCACTTTTTTGTCAAACAAAGTGTTGCTTTACTTGTAAAATGAAAACATGGAAGAAAATATTTGATTATTCCTTAGAAAATTGTTTTAATAATAATTTATAATTATTATTAATGTTATAGTATTACTACATTGAGAAGTAGCTATATTCTACTGTACAACTGTAGGCTAATATATTTCTTTATTCAATTTAAACCGAACTTTTATTTTGACGGGTTGCCACGAAGACCTTTGAGTTTTTAGTGCGTTTATGATATGACGATAGATTTTCTAAAATGAAACGGTAAAAAGCTCATGAAGTGACTCTGGAGATAAAGTTGTGTTCATGTCGTCATATAGTCAGTGAGAAATCAGAGATTGAAAGTGTTACGCGCGTGTGTGTGTGTGTTAAATGAAACCGTGCATCTGCGCCTTACATTCACGCAGTGACGCAGAACAAGCAGGATTCATATTTAAAGGGGTCCTTTTGGGTGTACTAGAATATGTTTTCATGCTTGATTGTCAAAAAAACCCATTGCTTTCTACATATTTTACATTAGCCTACAGCTCACCTCTCCTCAAGACATTTTCGATTAAGCCCCTCCTTCCAAAATACGAAACATGTTCTGCAGATTTCACACTCCTTCATAACCGCGCGAGCTCTACTGAAATGTAATTACTGATGGCGGCAATTTCAAACCATTTCGAGCCTAATTCAGTCCCGGACAATGTTAACGGACAAGAGGATTAAGTGCTGACCGGATTGCAAGCACGGACTTTACAGGACGTTCAGAGTGGTATGTTTTTTGTGTGTATTTTTCTTATAGATACTATGTTATCCACCATTGAATCATATTTGTTGGAAAACTATGGTAATGCAAACAGTAATTGATCTATAGTTAGGGATCTTTTGATCTATGCTATAAATAAGGACATCATCACCAACATGAGTACTTCAAAAACAACATGGTAGCAACTATGCCTATTTTAAACAGTCAAACTTTAAGTTTAGCAGCACTTCCTGATCCCTTGAGTAAACATTACATCAATACTGTAATGTTAGTTAGCGGGCTAGTTAGCGGAAGCAAAGCTTTGCCCTTCGTTTACATCATATCATAACTACATAGCCTAAAACATACTTACAAGTTGTGACTTTTCTCAGATTTTCTCGACAAAATGGGAATGGTTACTTCTTTCAGGAGAAGCTTTTGTGCCTATAATCTGCATTGTACTCTCTTCTGGAATCTGTTCTCTGTAAAATGTGCAGTTGAGGTTATATAATAGATTTTAACCTCTCTAAGTTCATCAGCCTTAGGACAAACTTTTTCCGGGGTGTAAAAAACAGCGACAACAACCCTCTTAGGCTATGTTTACACGGAAACGATCAGAAGAGAAAACGCAAAAGTGGCGTTGCGTTTTCACTTTTTATTCTGCGTTTAGACGAGCGTTATGAAGGGGAAATCTGCGTGCATATGGTGACGCAAAAGTGTGTGAAATTCGATGTAGTGTGCACTCCAGGCGGCTAGGTGGCAACGAAGCACTGCCACACAACAACACCAATATCTGAGAATATTTTGTGCAACTGCTGAAAAGACTCTTGTATGTTTATCAGAGCTGCTGTGGCAACTTGAAGGTCCGACGTATGGAAATAATCCGACATGTTAGTTATTATTTTCCTGTACTGGCGAATGCCTGTGACGTAAACGCGCACGTGATCGAGGGCAGTTTTGCGTTTTTACCGGTTTTTACCCTTTACACGGGAACGCGACGGTGGAGCGTTTTTAAGTTTTCCACTCTGGAGGGTGGTTTCACTTTTTTGCGTTTTTAAGCCATAAAAACGGCGTCACCGTGTAAACGAAAGGCACATCCGATAAAATATTTTTACGTTTTCACTCGGAATCGTTCTCGTGTAAACAGGGCCTTAAAGTAGTTCAACATGGCCTTACTCACTTTGTTGCATGTCCCAGGGGCAGGGTTTATGTACATTTTAGGGTTTGTGATGTCACCAACCTGTGGAGAAGCGCGTTGTAGTCCCTATACCAGCCATTTGTTGTAGTGCTTTAAAAGTGATTTATGCAAAACAAAATATCTCCCTTTACATTGAACTTTGAGCGTCGTAACTTTGCTTTTTGAGCATAAACAACATCTCCAATGTTACACACCAACTAAAGTTAAAAAAAGTGAAATCACAACCAAGGACCCATTTATATTCACAGTCACTAGTCTATATCACAGTTTGATTTAAAAGTGTACTGACCTGCTTTTTATTTATTCATCAAAAATATGACAAATTCCATGAAATTCCGTGTTATACAGTGAATTTAGTTTTTATGACTGGATTCCGTCTGCGTTTTCCACATCGTGTAATTCAAAGGGCCCTATAGAGTGTAACTGTTGCATCTAACACATCCTGAAAAACAGCACATTATGGTTGATGCAGTAAAATCCAACCTGCAGTCTCCAAACATTTCTCTCTTTCGAGTTTTTCAGATCAATGCCTGTGTCATATTTCCATCTCCGTTTGACTTGTTCTTTCGCTCTTTGAAATCTCATAGCTCACAGCGGAGAAGGCCACTGCAAATATGCGTTCTATGTTCCTCTTAACGCTATTGGAAAAATGAATCTCCATTACGTCTGAAAGCTTTTCTCCGGCAGTCAATATCTCTGATATGCACAGAGAGATTGCAGAATGAATCAACCATGGGCTGCGCGCTTGCACAGCCAAATACAGGAGATTCAGAGTTGCGATGGCGCCCGAGAGTTATTCTCAGACATACGCACTGTCACTATTGTGGCGGATTCGATATGTGGAGATGTTGTCCAATCGCAGCGTGACATCCTTGAGAAGCCGTTTGCGGAGTTTGTCATCAACACCTGGCTTTGAAATGACTTGTGAAATGTCTTCTAAGTGAAAGCAGCAACAGAGATTGTAGCTCGCAGGTGAAAAAAAAGACCCATAATACACGCCGCATGGAAGAAATAAACCACATTAATCTACACGCAAAGAAAGTTTGAGTCAAAGCTGACATAACCTGATAATAATAACCATCGCTTTGTGTCCAAGTTAGATCCTCCTGAGTGGAACAATTCTATTGGAAACACTTTTAATGGACTTCTTTTGCTACATATGCCTACACAGAGGAAGAAAAGGGCACGTACTGTTTTTAAAATAAATGAAAAGAAGGTTAGAAAGTATCGATCTTCAAAGCTGAGCCAAAAGCATTCACATTGAAAGGAGTAGCGCTAGTTTGTGTGTGTGTCACTGGCGTAGGAGGCTGCTGGCTCTCCCGATACAGCTCCGGAGCGCTGCTGAGGGGGCGATCTGGGATGGCCGCTGCTGGTGATGGAGTTTTCCTTCTCCCCAGCCTGTTGTCAGAAGAAAGACCCCTCCACCTCCACCTCCACCTCCACCCTCGATCCCAGTCCCAGTCCAGGGACAAACTCTCCACCTGCCAATAAAGCCTCTGCTCCACATGGTAGAAACCTGCATGAAAGCGCTGTATGTTCCTCTGTGCTCCCAGTACCATTCATGTCATATGTGATGTGATCGCTCATGACTGGAACAAATGTGTAAATGCTTTCATTATGTTGGAGATGTAGCCTGGTAAGTAGTGCACATGCTTCCTGTTGCTGTCCAAATAAAAAGGCTAAAACATTATTAAGTAATACTTAGTCTTGAAAATAAAGGTTCCAAAAGAGGGTTTTTTACAGCCATTGAAAAACCATTTTGGGTTTCCCAAATAACCTTCCAGTGACCAGTTCTCAAAATAGCCTTTTTATTTTTAGAGTGAAAAACATTTTAATAATCTAATGAACCGTTTTCCACTATAAAGAACAGTTTGTTCATGGAAAGTTTCCATGGATGTTGAAGAGGACCTATTATGCAAGATTCACTGTATTGTTTTTGAACATAATTATGTGCCCTCAGTGTGTGTACACAACCAGCCTACTAAAAAATCCATCCACTCCATTTGTTATTTTCCCTATAAATCTGAAATGTTCAGGAATGTCTTCCAATGTGACATCACATTGGAATAGGCCCCGCCCACGACTGGCAGGGAATCCGCTCTATTAGATTAGCTCCTCCCCTAAATCTCCTCACCAGAGCATTTAACATCAGCATTCAAGTAAGAAATGTATTCTTAAATTATATAAGCTACTATATTAAATAGCTACTAAAGTTATTGAATCAAGAGAATTTAGTGATCTTCTGTTTTTCTTTTGTTGCTTGATTCATATTAACAGCAGTAGGTATTGTATATTATACTACTGTCACTTTAATACACAGATCTAATACACACGTTTACGTTCACAGCCATAACCGACTGTTTATGTAAACTTTGTGTGTTTTTGACGTAACCTTGTGTGCATTTGACAGTTTAAGCTCAATAAGACGTGAAAGAGAACTTAGTTTAATACTCACGGGATGTGCAGTCTGACATCCAGCTTTCTGTGTGCGTGCTTCGTGTGTGTGCACCCAGAAAACCATGCAAATAAACGTTCATGGTGACGAAGAACTGCAATGTCACGTGAGCATGGATGCGATAGAGATGATAATCAAATCCAAACAGATGTTTTGCTAGTTTTTGGTGGAGAGTCTATTTACATTTTTAGTGCACATTACTAGTCTTGTGGTGAACAGTTAGCCTAATCCGTGCAAGTTAATATGCAGAAAATAATTTGTTTACCGTGGTAATCTTTAATAAAAATCTGAAAATTTGCTTCCGCTCTGGAATGGCATTCCTTCTCTGATGATGTCAGTGTCTCTCCAACCATCAGTCTGCTATAAGCGAGGGATGGAGAGGAGGTGCGCTAAAATAAAACCCACCCTATATTCAATATTACGTTTCACTTGGAAATACGTCACAACACTGAAGTAAAGTCAGTTGCAACTTGCGGGTCACGGGGACTCTTCATGGAACCATTGACGGCAAATTCGGCAATAAAGAACCTTTAGTATCAAGGTCATGTTACTGTTGCATTTTCCAATTTTTCTCTTTCAGCTTCATACACAACTTGTATTTTTCTCCGTTGCCCTTGGTGACCTGACAATAGTGTTGCACGCTGTAGATTCACAGAAAATATACTGTAGCTGTAATGATTTTTTATTATTTTGTTTGGCCTGAAAGGGTGTAAAAAGCTGAAAGTTAAGTGCATATGTGCTTTTTTATATATAAGCACACTCTTTAACCTCTGTGCTTTGTGCCTGCTGCTCTTTGGTAAAATCATATTAGCTGTAAATGGCATGAGAGTTTGTCTCTCTCCCCCCCACCTGCAGCCGGCTGTATTAATATGAGGATAGTGTAACAAAGCTGCAAACCTTTCCTTAGCAGGATATGGAACATGCAGTTCAGGGAAGGCGAACGTACAAAGTGCTACATTTACTGAGCGTTCAGTTTCTGCATGATCTGTGTCTGTCATAAGTCATAAGGTCTGTTGTGTAAAGCTTCAGTATAAAACTAGTAAATTTAAAAAATAAAAATTTGTACATATCTAGAAAATGTGTGCGTTTGTGCATGTTAAACTCACTGCTATAATGAGAGGGTGTTGGGGTGTTTGTCAGAACTTTGCTATGTGGTTGCTGAGTGGTTTTTAGCATTTTGCAAAGTTGTTTGCTATGGTGTTTCTCAGTGGTGGCTGTTCTCAACAAGTTTGTTATTTCAACACATTTCTATATGGTTTCTAGGGTGTTCTGGGTGGGTTGTATTGCATTAGTATGTGGTTACTAAGGGTTATTGCTAACTATGTTTTGAGTGGCTAGTTGGTTGCCTACTGCAGACTAGAGTTTAACACGTAGAGATAACCAGCAGTTTTTTTCCAACGCAGTATAAAAACCGGTCACACTTTATTTTAAGGTGACGTAGTTACACGTTACTACATGTACTTACTTACAAGTAACTAACCCTAACTGTAACTCTAAAGTAAGTACATGTAGTTAAATAATATTACTCAGTCAGCACTTATTTGAGCAAGTACAATGTAACCACGTTACCTTAAAATAAAGGTTTACACTTAATTTTAAAGTGTCAATGTTATAGTGTAATTATAGTACAAAGTAATATTAATTAACTACATGTACTTACATAGGGTAGGATTAGGATTTGGTTGAGGGTTAGTTGCATGTAATTATGCATAATTTACTGTTATTGCTATGGTAAGTACATATAACATAATGTAACAAGGACACTGTAAAATAAAGTGTTACCAAATAAAGTGTAACCTAAAAACATCCTGGAATAAACAACTATTACCCAAGTGCTATTCACCAGCGAAGCGTACGCGGTATATACCGGAAATATACTGTATGTGTAGAAAATGAAAACATTGAGAAATATTGAATGGTGGTAATCTACTGGCTCTTTAAGAGATTTTAAGCTTGCCTCTTAACATTTTGGAGTGCTGCCCTGTGGTAACAATAGTGTTGGTACACAGGGATGATAATGATAATGTAAGCCCGGGTAAGGCGGGATAATACGGGCTTAACCACTGCTCTGGGATGAAGGAGCAGTGGAGGAAAATAAAGAGAGAGAGAGAAAGAGAGAGACAGCAAAACCCTCAGGCGTCCGCCTACTTCTTACCATTCAGACATGATCAAATATCTACACAAACACACAAACACCCACAAACACACTCTCAGCAGCTCAAAGGTGGGAACTATAAATAAGTGATCCAAAATCACTCTCTCTTTTGTAAGTTTAGGTTTTGTCCATGTAAATGAGGCTTGAGGATTAGTCCAAGACTCCAGTGTGGCTCTTCCTGGATAACGCTGTAAACTGATATTATGCTATTTGTGAGTGCATTTTAGGTCATCATAAATGGTTTGGATGAAAACAGACCAAACGTCATGGCTCCATTGCCTAAGTTTTGCCCACACAATACCTGTACAACAGAGGTGTCTTGAGTGGCTCATAAGAGCTGCTGACTGCAGCGCTCTCTCCTGAGAGCGGTTTTTATTGTGCCCCTGACTGCATCGCTCAATATTATACATCTCCCTCATGTCCATCTCTCTTTCTCTCTCTCCTTACCTTAATTTCATCCCTCTGGTTTCAGCTTTGCTGTTCATGATGAAAAAGTTTTATTTGCCATAGCAACCACTTCATTTTTTTCTCCTCTTACAAAAAGCACTACGGTGGTACCATGATGCAGTAATGGTAAATTCATGGCACTGTATGATTACCATTTTCATACCATGGCATATATATAGATGCAGGTACTTCAAAGAGTGATGTATAGGTCCATGGTGTATTTCTATAAAAATCTATTTTGTGCATGCATTTGCACCATATATACTATATTTTTAACATGCATCAGGCAGATATATTCACTGGCCACTATTAAGTACACTTTGCTAGTACTGTGTTGGAGCCCCTTTTGCCTTCAGAACTGCCTTAATTCTTCATGGCAATAGATTCAACAAGGTGCTTGAAACATTCCCCAGAGATTTTTGTCCATACTGACATGCACCACGCAGTTGCTGCAGATTTGTCGGCACATCAATGATGCAAATCTCCCGTTCCAGCACATCCCAAATCTGCTCTACTGGATTCTGGTGATTGTGGAGGCCATTTGAGTTTAGTGAACTCACTGTCATGTTCAAGAAACCAATTTGAGATGATTTGAGCTTTGTGACATGGTGCATTATCCTGCTGGAAGTAGCCATCAGAAGATGATACACTAGTCATTAAAGGGATGGACATCAGCAACAATACTCAGGTTGGCTGTGGCGTTTAAATTATGCTCAATTGGTACTATTGGTACTAACAGGCCCAAAGGGTTCCAAGAAAATGTCCCTCACACCATTACACCACCAGCCGCCTGAACCGCTGATACAAGGCAGGATGGATCCATGCTTACATGTTGTTTACGCCAAATTCTGACGCCTATCAACTGAATGTCACAGAGACTCATCAGACCAAGCAACGTTTTTCAAATCGGCTATTGTCCAATTTGGGTGAGCCCATGTGAATTGTAGCCTAAATTTCCTCTTCTTAGCTGACAGAAGTGTCACCTGATGTGTCTTTTTCTGCTTCAAACTTTGACGTGTTATGCTCTTCTGCAGACCTCAGTTATAATAGATAACCAGTGGTTATATGAGTTACTGTTGCCTTTCTATCAGCTCGAACCAGTCTGGCCATTCTCCCCTGACCTCTGGCATCAACAAGACATTTTCACCCACAGAACGGCAGCTCACTGGATATTTCCTTTAAAAAAAAAAAAAAAAAAAACATTCTCTGTAAACTCTAGAGATGGTTGTGTGTGAAAATCCCAGTAAATCAGCAATTTCTGAAATACTCAGACGAGCCTGTCTGGCACCAACAACCATGCCACGTTCAAAGGTCTCTTAAATCCCCTTTCTTCCCCATTCTGATGCTCGGTTTGAACTTCAGCAGATCGTCTTGACCAGGTCTACATGCCTGAATGCACTGAGTTGCTGCCATGTGATATTGGCTGATTAGATTATTTGCATTAATAGGCAATTGTACCTATAAAGTGGCCGGTGAGTGTAAACACACACACACACACACACACACGTTAGGTTTTTGTGTTTTATGAGGACTCTCAGAGATAATGATTTTTATAGTGTACAAACTTTACACTCTATCCCCTAACCCCTACCCTTAAAAAGAATGTCTATATAGAACTTTAAAGGGTTATTAAAGGGTTCTATCATATATAGAACCTTTTAGGTGTTCACATTGTGGGATCATTTTATGGATTTAGCTTTACTTAATTAAGTTTTGGTTCATTTGAAATTTTTATTGCATTTTATGAATTAAAAAGCAAATTTTTTCACTAGGCAAGCTAATTTATGGTGACGTAGTTACTAGGGGTGTAAATCGGAGCCTTAATGACGATTCGATACGATACCGATTTCTTAAGCCAACGATTCGATTATTTTCGATACTTCAGAATTTCCCACGATACGATTCGATTCGATTCGATACGATTCAATAATCGATATTTTTTTGTACATGATATCTAGTTTCAAATAAATCAACAAAAAATAATAATAATTAGCCTTTTATTGCGAATACAGAAACAACATTTGTGGCGAGCAGGACGCGGCCGACGTGAGATAACGGCAAAAAATAAATAAAAAAATAATAATTATTAGCCTTTTATTGAGAATACAAAAACAACATTTGTGGCGAGCAGGACGCGGCCGACGTGAGAGTGTTAATGAACGTCACCTGTGAGACGCACCGGTCTCTCGATCTTCAGCTCGTCGCTCCTCTTTTTATGCTTCCGCTCCTCCGTGAGAGATGCGAGACCGCTTCCGTGAGAGATGCGAGACGTTCTGTTAATGAACGTCTCACAGGTGACGTTCATTAACACTCACACCACCGGCCTCGCGCCGTTCTCTCACGTCGGCCGCGTCCTGCTCGCCACAGTATTCTATTCACATAATGTGTATGTTACACTATAGCAGACTTCTTTGCAAACAGCAACATCTCTTACCACTGCTCCATATTTTTTCCTGAAGCCGAAATAATTCCACACCCTTGACTTGACGCCGACGAGTGTGTAACATTTCACTTTCATTGCCAGCTCGCTCTGACGGTTCCATATCGCTCTTGAAAGTCAGACTCAACAATGTGTGTGAAAACAGATAGACTGTGAAACGTAAGTAACGTGTGTGAAGCGTGTGAAGTAGAAGACAATAATGAGGTTAGCGCCACCCGCAGTTTAGGAATAGGTTGTACGCATATGTCGGAGCTGATGCTGAAAATAGACAGGCGGCAAAATAAACACATTAATCGATATTCTTGCGGACGCATCGATGCATCGAATCGTCGGCTGTATAATCGATGGATCGATACGAATCGATTATTATTTACACCCCTAGTAGTTACATGTTACTGCATGTACTTACTATAGTCATAACAGTAGGCTATATTATGCATAATTACAAGTAACTAACCCTAACCGTAACTCTATAGTAAGTACATGTTAGTTAATTAATATTGCTCAGTACTTATTTGATTAAGTCCAATGTAACTACGTTACCTTAAAAATAAAAGTGTAACCAAAAATTGAAATAACCTGTTAAACATGAAAGTATTATGCAATCATTTAAGACTTTTCTGCTTAAATAGAACCTTTTTGATATAAAGGGCTCCTTAAAATTTAGTCAAGAGCCCTAGTTCTATATAGAACCCCCTAAACACAACCCTTATAGAAAACATTGTTTAGAAAACATTATTTAGCATGATTTATTGTTTTCCTCATGGGGATTACAATTTTGTCCTCAGTTTTGGAATGAAATGTGGGTGAGTAAATAATGACAGAAGTAACATTTTTGGGTGAACTTTCTCTTTAATACATTGATAGTTTGTAATAGTTTGAAACCAGCTCATTTCAACAAACTTCCCAAGCCTGGACTCCAACTAACTTTAATTTTATCCCATGTTGTGATTCTATACCTATCCCTGTCATTACAAAATAAGACACTGACTTTTCAGCTCTTGCCTCAGTCACTAGTTATGAGCAAGATGTCAACATTATTGCGACAGCTCGCCGCTGATTACCTGTGGCCATTTCTTATTTTAGTGCCTTTGCTTCACTTTCGCTCCTCATCTGTCTCTATGGCAACCACTGCAGCCCGAGCTTGAGCCTCTCTCTCTCTCTCTCTCTCTCTCTCTCTCTCACGCACCAGTGCTTCCCGCCTCCAGCCATGTTGGGAGTCTTCCCGCTCCAAGGGTTAAAACGTCATATCCGGAGGCCACAGCTGGAAGTGTACGGAGGGCCGTCGTTTCAATGTCATCTCAATACGACTCTTGACAGCAACGTGTCATTGTCGTGCGACGCGGGCATACGCTGACATTGATGCTAAAGCTAAAGGAATAGGTCAATGTGTCTGTAAATTTGTAAATCTTGCCAAGAACGAGATGCCGACATTAACGATGACGTGCCTGTGTCACCCCGTGCCAGACATGAGTTTCCAAAGAGACGAGATGTGTTGTGACGGAGGTCAGAGTGACAGATGTCCACTAGCGGAGTTGGCCCAAAGTCAGTATCGGGTGTCGGGATCACTAGAGGCTAGAACAGGCAAGATAACAGAAGAGGAAATTACTGTCATTAAGATGACAAATGCCCCAGCCTGTGAACAGACTCTATATACTTAAGAACTAAAGAGCACCATTATATACTGACATGTCTAATAAATGGGCTCACAGAGAGACTGGGGGTTACATAGTGCAATGATACAGAGATACTTATAGATTGTGTTTGAAGAATCCGTACCCGAGTACATCAAGAGCAACTTTGAACTCTAAGGCCCTGTTTACACCTTGTGTTAAGATGCGTTTTGGTCAATCGGATCACAAGTGGGTGAAGCTAAATACAGGTGTGAACGGGGTCTAAAACGTTTTGGCCTTTTCCACTTTCAACCACTTCCAGAGGTAGTAAAAAACGCATTAGACCGGATTGCTTTCGTACTGTAAATGTGGTCTAATGCGTTCAAACAGCCACAAGACGCCTACTCGCCGCCTACTGACCTAATGCGCAAACATTATGGGAAGTGCGCTAACCAGACTGGATTTAAGCTTTATCAGCTGAAGAACCAAGTTTGGTTTGAAGACTAAAAACGTACCCAGCACAATGTTCTCTCATCATTCCTGATTTCTAACACACACGTCTCGCGACTGTCGAAACGAAAAACGAAAGTTGCTACTCTCTGTATGTTTTCCTGTCGTCTCCGGTTGTGTTTATATGTAAATTGTGCGAGCTTATTTTGTCCATTAGATCGAAAGATCTGAAAAAGTCCATACATTTACCCTCCCATAGACCCTTCTCTTGCAGAAATCAGGAGAGAAGTGGTTGAAAGTATACAAAAGAGATGGATTAAAATACCAGGTGTAAATGTGAATGTGTTTCCCTCATCTACTAGTGATCCAATCGACCAAAACGCATCTTAGTACCAGGTGTAAATGGGGCCTAAAAGATGCAGTTTTATAAAGTGAACCCAAAACGTACTTAGTTTAGCACTTAAAATCAGGTACTCTAAGGCAAGGTTTCACAGACAGGGCTTAGATTAAGCCCGGATTTAGGCCTTGATTAGTTTTTTTTTTTTAAATGTGTGCCTTAGAAAAAAATATTAGTAGTGTGCATCTTGAGACAAAACAATGTCAATGACAGATTTTAAGATTTGTCAGTGCAAGTTGCTTTCAGTTAAGACCGCTCAAATTTGCATTTTAGTCTGGGACTATAGCTTTAGCCTTGTCTGTGAAACCACGTATGACCCCTGTTGTATAGAAACGAGTTGTAACTCGTAATGGAGTCATTTTCACATTAACTTCACTCTTAGCTATTCTAATCAGTCCTTCCAGAAAAATGCGGAGTTTTTTTGTGATTGTTGCGGGCAAAAATCCTTGATTACGCGGCACGTTTTCTTAAAAAATGCGATAGAATATGTGGCATATTTATGCAATTTTATGCGATGAAATTGCGGGAACTTGCAAAAATTGCGGGAACTTGCAAAAACTGCGGTTTGATGAAAAAGAGGGAAAAAAAGTGATCCCTCTTCTAACTAGGCTACTGCCTTAATGTAAAGAGTCATTTCTTATTACTCCTATGATAAGCAAGCATAGGCTACTACATCACAGAAAGTGCTGGGAATATTTAAGGTCTCATCTTGTTTTATTTCAGACCTTAATAAACATGGCAAACTTACAAAACATTGATGAGTCAAACAAGTTCTGTAGCTTTACAAAAGGAATATGCTGCAACTTCTGTAAAAAATAATAAATAAAATATAAAAAAATAAACAGAGGTAGGTAGATACAGAGGTAGCTATACAAAACAGACAAATTCTGTTAAAATAAGTGCTTCCAATGCACAAAGTGCAATCTCTTACTGTAACAAGTTTACATACTAATATACTTACAACTGTAAGTTTTTTGAAACTAGTATGATTTAACCCACTGGTAACAAAAAAGTGCAATCTTACAACTGAAAAGACTGGGCTTCATCATGGCTTCATCGCGGGGTTTGCAGCTTTTCGATGATGTTCACGTCACGTAATTACGTCACTTCATAACGTTCCCATGACGACGGGGACCGGCTGCTCGTGTGTGAAGTAAACGCAACATTTTCCACCTTTCTGCTAAGATATATGTGACTTTTTTTGCGACGAAAATGCGGGGATTATGAAATCATGCAAGCTCTGCATATTTTGCGTGGAAATCAGCAATTTATGCGGCGAGATTGCGGAGTATTTGAAAAAATGCGACCCCCGCATAAATATGCGGACTTTGGCTGATTTTGCATTGAATTCAGCGATCGCATAATCGCGTTTTTCTGGAGGGACTGTCTAATGACTTTTAACCAGGTGGTGTTTTAACCTTGGTGCCAAGGTGATGTTAGTAGATGTATGAAGTCATTTCTCCTCAGGTTCACACGAGTCCAGCAGAGTAACCACAGTTGTAAAGAATCACATTAACTATGAACATGATCCACAGAAACATTTGTTTCTGAGTGTCAGAAACACACTCTGTTCCTAAACCTAGTGAGCTGCATTGCTGTCTACTGCTTACAGGGAGCTGCCTTCTAAGGCAGTGTACGGATGGAAATGTCACCTTATGTGACTAATTTGAAGCGCTCATCATCGCTTCCTAGTGAAGTGCACTGGAGAATTGAATTGCTCGAATTGATTCCAATGCAGTTCGACGTTTACTAAATTAATGATGGATAACTGAAATTCTGTACTATAACTTGCGCTGCTTTTATACTGTTCGCTTGTTTATTTCCTATTGGAAAAACTTCTTAAACTTTTATAATGGCTAATAATTGTTTTTATTTTTTAACATGCAGCGCTTTAATGGGAAATCACCATAACTGTTAATAGACAAAGATATCACTTTCCTCAGTGGACATTCAAACTGATTGTGTGATTATGAATATAAGATTGACCTGAAGAATATCAGCTAGATGCGCTTTTTTAGTCGATCTCTCTCTCAATACAATAAGCTTCAATGAAGCAACTCGCCATTCCTTCGTAGTTCTAAAGTGACGTTTTAGAATTAGCAAATCCACCAATATCAATATACTGTACACTCACCGGCCACTTTATTAGGTACCCCATGCTAGAAACGGGTTGGACCCCCTTTTGCCTTCAGAACTGCCTCAATTCTTCATGGCATAGATTCAACAAGGTGCTGGAAGCATTCCTCAGGGAGTTTGGTCCATATTGACATGATGGCATCACACAGTTGCCGCAGATTTGTCGGCTTCACATCCATGATGCGAATCTCCCGTTCCACCACATCCCAAAGATGCTCTATTGGATTGAGATCTGGTGACTGTGGAGGCTATTTGAGTACAGCGAACTCATTGTCATGTTCAAGAAACCAGTCTGAGATGATTCCAGCTTTATGACATGGCGCATTATCCTGCTGAAAGTAGCCATCAGAAGTTGGGTACATTGTGGTCATAAAGGGATGGACATGGTCAGCAACAATACTCAGGTAGGCTGTGGCGTTGCAACGATGCTCAATTGGTACCAAGGGGCCCAAAGAGTGCCAAGAAAATATTCCCCACACCATGACACCACCACCACCAGCCTGAACCGTTGATACAAGGCAGGATGGATCCATGCTTTCATGTTGTAGACGCCAAATTCTGACCCTACCATCCGAATGTCGCAGCAGAAATCGAGACTCATCAGACCAGGCAACGTTTTTCCAATCTTCTATTGTCCAATTTCGATGAGCTTGTGCAAATTGTAGCCTCAGTTTCCTGTTCTTAGCTGAAAGGAGTGGCACCCGGTGTGGTCTTCTGCTGCTGTAGCCCATCTGCCTCAAAGTTCGACGTACTGTGCGTTCAGAGATGCTCTTCTGCCCACCTTGGTTGTAACGGGTGGTTATTTGAGTCACTGTTGCCCTTCTATCAGCTCGAACCAGTCTGGCCATTCTCCTCTGACCTCTGGCATCAACAAGGCATTTCCGCCCACAGAACTGCCGCTCACTGGATGTTTTTTCTTTTTCGGACCATTCTCTGTAAACCCTAGAGATGGTTGTGCGTGAAAATCCCAGTAGATTAGCAGTTTCTGAAATACTCAGACCAGCCCTTCTGGCACCAACAATCATGCCACGTTCAAAGTCACTCAAATCACCTTTCTTCCCCATACTGATGCTCGGTTTGAACTGCAGGAGATTGTCTTGACCATGTCTACATGCCTAAATGCACTGAGTTGCCGCCATGTGATTGGCTGCTTAGAAATTAAGTGTTAAGGAGCAGTTGGACAGGTGTACCTAATAAAGTGGCCGGTGAGTGTATATCACTGTTGTTGTGACAAGAAATGTAGTTTTAAGAGTTTTTTAGGCGAGAATGTAGTTATTTAGACCTCAAATATGTGACTGGTTTATAATCATAGACATGGTGCCTATTTTACAATCTGTTGCGACGCTTTCACAGGTTCGAGCTCCAGGCCGTCAGTGGCCGTTCAGCGCTCATGTATCCGCAGAGAACAGCGTCATCTTGGCCAGTCCTTTGGGAATGTGCCACTGGCTCTTATGTATAGTGGTTAAACATGAGATATAATTCATTTGGGGTATATCAAACAGGCAATCTTTGGTCTTATTAATCTATTACTTGTTCCAGAGCAAATCGGTTTTGGTTAAGTATCTATAATGGCGATTGTTGTTAATTTAAAAATTGGGTAACGCTCTAGAGGACAGCCCAGAAAGTACTGCGCAATTAAGATAAATTTACAGTGTAACTGTAATTATAGTGTACCTATAAAGTACTTGCATGTAAGTATAAGGGGACAATATGTAAAATTTGGGGAATAAAGGGGTAACAACTTTAAAAACCTTTCAAAAATGTATAGGCTACTGTAAGTATTATAGAACTAAGAGGTACTTTATTATACTATTATGATACAACAGTCTTACATTTTGGAGCAATTTAGCGAGAATATACACTGCGTACCTTTTTGTAATAATTGTGTACAAATACATACTGTATCGGCTTTTTAAAAATTACAGGGTACATATCTCTGCATTTATACAGTGTTTTTTTATTTTATTTTTTTTATAGCAAAAGTGCAGATGTTTAAGTTTGGGCCAACATGGTTCAAGACAAGTAAAGCTAAGACTATTTTTTTAAATACTGGGAAATATATCTTGTTTCATGTGTTTACAGGGTAAGTGGTGCTTGTATAATAAATAAAGGTTTCCGAGTCAGTGATATAAGAATGTGTGTAACTGTGTATGCATTTGTATTGTACTTAACCTGTAACTACATGGAACAAGAGGGTAACAAGCACAACTACATGAAACAAGAGTATCTTTCCCAAATATTTAAGCAAAAATTGGAATAGTTTTTGTTTTCAGTGCACTTTTGTTAAAAAGATTACTTTATAAATGCATAGATATGTACCCTGTATTTTTTTAAAAGCCTATGTACTGGTTCACCATTCTTTCAAAAAGGTACGCAGTGTATGTTCATGCTAAATTGCTTCCAAATAGATTGTTATATCACAATAGTAGAATAAGTACCCCTTAGTTCTATAATACGTACAGTATAAATAATTTTTTTAATTCTTTTTTAAAGTTACCCCTTTATTCCCCAAACTTATAATGTTGTTCCCTTATGTTGTAAGTGCGTTATAGGTACACTATAATTACCGAAGGTTGCGCTGTAAAATCGCTTTAATTACGCAGTACTTTCCGGGCTGTAATCTAAAGCGTTACCAAAAATTGTTGTTCAATAAATATTAGTTTATATAAATTATATGCCGAATTTGATATTTAGAGAGGATTGTGATATGGACTTAAGTGAAAGTTACATTATTACGCCATTAGATGCCAGCAAAGACTGTCTTTATGATTGAGTCAGAACAAGGAAGTTGTTTTAGCACTGTCATGGGAAGGACAAAGGCGAACATATCGAGCAAACGAGCAAACATGTAGGACATGTCTTTCTTGATTTCGTCCATGGGGAATTGATTGGATGGTTGTGGTTTGCTATTGGTGGATCTCATGTGAGTGACAGGTTGCCGCGTCCTCACGCCAGTAAACACGTCATCAGAGAAGAGAAGAGATGTCGCTGCAAGAGAGAGGAGAAGTTGTTCTGATTAAAGATTACCATTTCTCCATGTTTTGGATCTAGGTAAATTACTGTAGCTAAAAAACAGGTGTGTGATTCTGTCAGGGAATGAAAAGACAGTTATGGCAGAACTTGTAATTCTTCATTTTGTCTTGCAGTACATAATCACACAAGTCTTTTATCTTTCTCGGTGATGGATCGCAAGTCTAGTTTTCACGCAGGTTTGACGAATAGCCTCTCTGCGCGGATCGTTTTTCAGCACTACACCAGGAATTGGTCTTAAGTATCAGAATGACAGCTGACATTTCCCTCCTGCCTATTTTTGGTTCAACACTATTGATTTCGGGTCATCTCCGATGTCTGCGCTCAGATCCGACCCCTCCTCATCGTGTAGAGATGATTGTGTGAGAGTGTTAATATGTGATGTGACAGTTTCCCCCCCTTCCTCGCTCACATTGTAATCCGCACAGTAGCTGTAGTCTGATATGGGCCTCCTGTGGTGAAAGGGCTGCTGGGTAATGGTGTGAGAGCTGTATTCCCTGGCAGACAGCTTCATTAAAGGCAGTGGGATGGTTCCTGGATCAATCTTCTCGCACAGGGATCGATTGATTCTCTCCTGTGTGCTGGGGATTCCTCTGTGCTCGACCTGTTAACAGAGTAAAGAAGGCCGAGGGGGGTGCGATGTCTTGCTAATTATCCAAGAAGCCGTCGCTGGCAGGGGGCTGATGAATAACGAACACACACATACATATATATATGTATATATATATATATATATATATATATATATATATATATATGACAATGTGGTGTGTGGTCTGTCTTATAGTTAAACTCGCTCTCTGATGTGTTTGTTAACCGTCGGCTTTGACATCAGTGCGTTTATGTGTGTGTGTTTGAATATGTCGAATGTGTCTGGCAGCGGCCCTCGATTCTCCAGTGGTCCACACTAGAATTAATAGCTCAGCTACTTTCCAAGCTCAGCAATTACGGTTATTAAGATTAGGTAATTGACCCAGAGGGTTCGAGAGTGCTGCTGTGGAGATATGTTTAAGCAAACATCAGCCTCTCACCGTAATGAGGGAACACAGACGGAGAAAAACAAAGGCTTTTGCAACAATGTTGTAAAGTTTTTTTTATCTAACAATTTTTGTGCATGTTTGTCTTCCATAATTATTCAGTGAAACTTTGGTGAAATTTCACTGGAAAATCAGGTTCACGGTCTATTGTCAATAGTGTAGTAATGTACACACAAGTCCCTTTTAACTACTACTTTCTGTTGGTCAAAGCGGTGAATCTGCTTGAACCCTTTTGCAAAATCTTTTTAAGATTTTTTATTTTATTTTATTAGATTCCTACTGGATTTTGTCTGTGACAATTCGTTGAACAGCAGTAAATGTGACCACACTTTTAGTCCCCTTAATTATTTCACTTTTCTCTATTACCTACACTGAAAAAAATTACTTGGAAAAAAGCTAGGAAACCATTTTCACTCGGAAATTGATATTAGAAATTGAACTTACTCAAGTAAGTCGTATTGTATTAAACGTGCCATTTTGACTGAAATAGTATTTTCTTGTCAAATTTACCCCAATCATTTTTGTTTTAGTTTTAATTTTTCACAGTGTATGCAGTTATGGATTTGAAGAAACACCTAATCTGAAATAATCCTGTGGTTTGTCAAAGCAGTTGGACCTGTGATTTTCACATGACTGATGATAATTGAAATAAGAAATCTCCTGAAGGAGGGAGCCAAGCCATCTAGAGAAAAGAATGTCATATGCTGCGTCCCAATCCGCATACTATCCGTATACTAAATAGGGCTGGGTAAAAAATATTGTTTCCTCGATATTAATCGATTCTCATTTTTACGAACCGATATCGATTCTTAAATGGGTCATATAATGGTACATGTACTTGTACAAGGTTGATTGTACTGCAATGTGTGTTGGCAGTGCCTGTACACAACCATCATATAATGATAAAAATACATCCAGTGTTTTTGTTTTGATCTCCTTGTATGTTTTCGCCATCCTCAAATTGAGACGTTCGATCTTGTGACGTCACTAGATCGGATGCCCCTCCCACGATTCATACGTTTCAACACAGACCCGCCCTGAGCCATAGATACACTAGATATCGCCTTGGGGTTCTAAGCATGCGTCAAAACCGCCGCCATCTTGGAACAGGGGTCTTCTTATAGGAAGTAGCTTGGTAACGCTGCTATCTTCGCCTGTACTTCGAATTCATGGATGATGGCGGACTTTTGTGCTGCCTATGATGTTCACACAAATTAAATCTGAACTAGGAAGAATGTTTTTTTTTTTTTTTTTTTACATTTTCTCTGGACTCAATAATAAATACATGTTTTTTTTGGTTGGAACGAACCAAAAAAACTAGAAAATCGCATTCATGACGATTTATGATGATTTTTATTTCCGTTAGACCTTTGTCTATATTGACGTTGATGCATTAAAGGGATACTCCACCGTTTTTCCATATTAAATTATGTTATTCCCTTAACTAAGATACATACTCAGATTGATTCTCGTCTCAGTGCGTGCACTAAATCGCTCTGGTGTGCGTCGAAACTTTGTTAGCTCTTAGCTTAGCCCAGTTCATTCAATAGGGGCTAAGCAGAGAAGCGACCAAACTCCTCCACGTTTTCCCTATTGAAATACAGTTACTTGAGTAGTGTAACTCGACCAAGAACCGTGACACAAAATAAAACGTTGCGCTGTAAAAGCGTGTAAAATGGATAATATATTGTATGGCGGAATACCATAGCAGGTGCTTGGGAGCAGTTCGACTCGGCCCAGTACAAAAATAGATCAAAGTGACATTACGTTAACCAACCATTCAGAAACGTCATGTTCGAGCCTTAATTGTCGAACTTCTTCGGGGCCGTCATCTTGTTCCGGGTCCGACTCCGGTTCAAATTGGTATGGTTGCACCAGATGCGTCCTCAGAGACTCCCGCTGCCATTCTTGTTCCAAAATATACCCTCAACTGTTGTCAAGGCAACACTCAAGGTGTGTTGTGTCAAAATGCCCCAAAGAAAAGAAGGGTGGAGTCAGCAAAGCTCATTATCATTTAAAGGCATATGCACTGAAACGGCGTGCTGAAAACAGAGCTGTTTTTGACCAGGTAAAATGAGTGTTTTCTTACAATACTAATGAGAATTTTTAATAAAAGTATATTACAAAGTTTTCATTAAGACCCTAAAGATTCATATTAACTTGTTAGGGGTGGCACGGTTCACAAAACCCACGGTTCGGTTCGTATCACGGTTTTAGGGTCACGGTTTTCGGTTCTGTACGGTTCTTGTTGTTATTTTTTCTTTTAATCTTTAACACTCCAGAAATGTACTTCAGCATATGATATATGCTATAGCTTAATTATCCACAATTCAGGATACAGTATTTAAAAAAAAATGTATATCATGTAATCATGCACAAACTGAATTTGACTTGACTTTAAGCACATTATTGAGACCATCTCTGAGGAAAGCCGGTGACATTTTGATACAGCAAGAGAGAAGACATTTATTTGGCAAAAAAGGAGAATGTGTGTTGCTATCTCTACAGGAACTTATGTGCATTTTTAGCACACAAAGACTAAAATTAACTTGCATTTATAAAACTGTCAACTTCAGTGTAGCTCTTACAAAATGTTTATCTTTTAAAAGAAAAAGAGAGGAACTCTTAAAGCACTATCTTTTAAATAAGTCAAAATACGTTACAAATAATTGCCTATAATGAGGCTATAACAATAGCAAAGGCCATAATCATAAAGTGAAACATAAGTTCAACCTCAACACAAAAACAGTATCAACAATGCTTCTATTCCCTGAGAGTGAGGATAAATTTTTTTCACTTGAAATTAAAGTGCAGTATTTGGAAACACGACTGGAGTTCTTATCTAAACTTACTGTCACTGTATATATTTAAATATCATAGGTAACATGAAATCCAAAATGTTCCCACACACCGGACTTATACGACGCTGGTGCATCCTCCAACTCCTGTTAGCCTTCCTTATCTCTCCCACTAGCCATTTCTATACGTGACGTGACCTGCAGCGCTGCACAGACCAATCGGTTTATGACATCAAAGTACTGCGACTGCGAGAGTGATTGAAAAGCATACGGAGCCGTTGCTATCGCGGTACTTTTATGTTATTCGTCGATCGGTCTGTGCAGCGCCGGTTCAAGTCGAACAAGCCTCATATGTATGTCCACAAATCTCTTATTTCGCGCGAAAAGTAAACGCACTGTCTGAGGTAACGGGCACGAGGTTACATTGCGCATGCGTCGAACGAACCGTGCGACGCACACACGTACCGAACCGAGACAAGCGAACCGAACGGTTCGGATGTTTTTTCATGTACCGTGCCACCCCTATAACTTGTACAAAAATGGCATTATATGACTTCTTTAAATCTCAAGAATCAATTAGTCATCCTGTTTTCATTTGATGAATGAATGGAACATTGTAGCGCGCATCCCATCCAATAAATCATAGTTGTTGTGCTTTGATTTGATTTACCTCAGAAAAACCATATGTGTCCATAAACTCGTTAGTCAGCCAGAAAAATTAAAGCGTTTTGCAAAATATATGCACCATATTACATATTCATTATAATTTTTAATTACTTCAATATTTAATGCATGTTTGAATAAATCTGGCAAGTTTTTATGACAGCCACCATTTAAATGTTTATATTTCATATAACTTTCTTATTATAAAAATAAATAAAAGTGTAATTTAAGTGTTTGTGAAATTGTGAAATTTGTGTCAATACCCAGCCCTACTAAATAGTATTCAAATTAGAATGAATGTGTCCCAAATCGAAGTATGTTGAAATGAGTTTTTCAAAGGTACCTGGATGGTCTAGCCTACTTTTTCCGGTTGGAATCCAAAGTGCAGATCCGTGCGCACCCACGGCTAATATTACCCACAACCCATTGCGCGTTGGACAAGGATTCAATTAGAACTACAAACACGAATGCAAAGTGTTAAACATGGCGGATGTGTGAGACTGACAGTGAAGAGAGGTTTAGATAAGTGATTAATTATCAGTGTCTAACCTGACAAAAAAATATTTATTCATATTTCATCTCCAACAGCATTGTGAACTTTTATAAAGATACGTTTGGTCATTAACTTTTAAATGCATCATTATGCAAACAGAGGAAAGTCTCTGGATGAAAGACCCATTGCTACATTTCTCTCATAAACTGTAGTAAATTAAATTAAATTGAATGTGGAGGATTTAAGTGACTAGATGATTGACAGGGCAGTTTAAACGGTGGCAGGATGCAAATAACTAAGCGACAGAGCGTCCGTTAAATATGCAACTAAACTGACAAAAGACAAAACTTAGAACACCTTTTCAACAGCATGGAAATATCTTTGCAACCACATAACTTGTACATGGGCAAATTCCATTTCAAAATATAAATAATATTATGTTGATTTATTTAGTTTAAAATGGATAAATCCTTTCAGAATAGTGAAGATAATTTTACCCAAATGTTTCAAACTAATTAGCTGGAAAACAGTGGTTTAGTAGTTTTGCAAAAAAATAAATAAAAATATGGCACTTGTTTTTCACACCAAATGTCCTTTTTTTCCAGAATGCTGCTTCACAGTATGTTTAACAGTGATACGACTAATTGAAATTTTTTTTCATAAGCCCTTATGTACTAAACTATAATTTAGTGCAATTACAGAATAATTTACTCAAACTATTCAGCGCAGCACATTTAGACCTCAATATTCTCAATTGCCCTTTATGATAAATAATGAAGCATTCTTAATTTGGAAACTGAGATTGCACTGCGCGATCCCGCACTTCATGCAATATCCGCCATTTCATTGCCTTAATTTAATAAATTAAATATCAGCATTATGTTGATGTTATGTTAGCGGTGTCCTCGGGGACTTCTCATTGTGATGTGTCTTTTCAATTTCCTCTGCATCATTTTCACAATGCGAATGTGCCGGAGCCAAACTGTTTTCCACCTTCTGAGTGCGCTAACAATCGGCCACCTGTCAGGGCTGGATTTCATCCCTTTTCACTCCGCTTCGGAACAAGCGAGATCATAAGCCACTTTCAGCTTGTGTGGAAACATTCTGTCACGCCATTGTTTGATCAGAGAGGGACAAGCCTGCTAAATAATTAAGAGATCAGCAGCGCCCCTTTGAGAGAATACAGTGCTAAGCCCTACATGAGAGGCAACCCAGGATCCTGCTCGAGCTCAAAGCATCCGCATTAAAACAAGTAATCATGTGCACGATGCTGAAGTTAAATGAGAATGTTTCTTCTCCCTTACATGTATTTTCTCTGTCAATCTGTAGCATAAAGAGATTTGCTTTTCAAAACAAGGCTTGCAAGAGCTTAAAAAGCTCTGTTTAATAAGCGCTGAGACACATCCATCTTTGTTTGCTGGAGATAAGTTAAAATGTGCACGGAGTGAGGCATTCTGGGAATGCTGGAGGTCTGCCCGTTGCTGTGCATCTCATCCGTATGTTTATTACATGCACAAACACTTTGTCTTAAAGCGTTTTAATGGAGCTAAAAAAGAAATGGCAGGAAGGGGGAAAAAAAATGAGTCGCACTTTTCTCTTTACAATTTAAAGGTGTTTGGCATGTTCGCTTTATGCCATCTCAGAGATTAGGGAAACCAACCAGCTTCTGTTCCCCAGCGTGTCCTCTTTCAACCCCCCCCCCCACCTCGCCAGCAGCCCCTCGTGTCACAGAATTAAACACACTCCTTATTTATTTATTTTATTTTATTTTTATTATTATTCATCCGCCCGGAAAAGAGGCACCTCAGATACCTGTGACTTATAACACGCTCCCAGCCGAGCCTTTGATTGATTTTTTTGACAGAAATGTCCTCATTAGGTCGCTACAAATGGCATGAAAAGACGCACGCCGCAGAGAAGGAAAGAGGAGAGGGAAAGTGGAGGAGAGAGAGGAGGGAAGAAAAAGTTTGCTTGCTTTTTGACACTTGCCGGCTTTTATCTATGTGGCATTTCCAGAGTACGCTTCAAAGTTGCAAGCATGCATGCGGGCGCACGAGTGCATGATACCGAGCGCCTCTATAATTATAATGCACAATTAATTAAAGAAAAGGAGTATAATAGATTCCAGATGAACCTCTGTGACTAATTATCATGTCTTTGATAGTGGAAGTGTGCAGACAGAGCGAGAGAATGAAAGAGAGTGAAGGGGGCTCAGGGCATGAGAGAAAGAAAGAGGTTAAAAAAAAAGTATGGAATGGGAAAGAGATGGTGCTGGAAAGGGGAGTGTTGTTCTCCAACATGGCATCCGGAGATGGGGTTGCACACTTGAATTCAAAGCTTGTTTTCTTAATTAAAGGGTTTAATAGGAATGGGGTTGGGCTGCCTGAAGAGAGAACGAGAGAAAGAGAGAGAGAGAATTATGGGGGATATGCGATGGGGAAGATGAGACTTGAGATAAACAAAAGTTCAGTTTTTTTTTATCTTTGCCTTGCTCAGATAAGTTTTAGAATATTTTCTGTGTTCATTTGTGCTACATTTTCAAGTCCGCCACTTATTTTTGGCATGTGATTGAAATGATATTTTTGGTGCAGCTTCAGATGGCGGCGGTATTAAGATAAGTAGCTTTGCTTTAAGTGTAACACCACAATAATCTCTCTCATATTGCCACCTTTTAAACTGCTCTCTGGAAGGGGGGCATTTCTTTTTCTTTTGTGAAATTTGGAACACAAGTTCTGAGTACGGCTCCGACCTGGTTTATACTATACACAACATTGACAAGCGTGCAGTGATGTGTATACAGACTCATTTAAAGCACTGTAGGCATAACAGAGATCCAAAAATAAACAGATTAGGATTAATTGTCTAGTGTGTGGAGTGTAAATTCCTCTTGAAGATTTCCTTGGGTAGAGCTATGTGTGTGGACTGTGGAGTTACACACTCAACCATGCGCCTGTGTGAGTGTGTGTGTGGCTGCAGATGGAGTCCTTGGCGAAAACCTGTTGACACATTGAGACCATTAGTGCTGTTTTCCTTCTACTCTCACTGCCAGTCTGCCTCTGCCACCTCTCCTGCTGACGCGAGTAAAAATACTCCGTGATGCCTAATGCCAGCGCTTTCTGTTTTAAAACCCACGGTTCGCCCATCTTTAAGGCTCTGCAACGTTAGTTATGAAAATATAAGTGTAAGTCTCACAAAAGAAAAAGAAAATATCTTGCATAAAGAAACTGTTTATTTTAAAAGGCCATTAAGATTTGTTTTGCATAGTCACATGTTTACGACATTTAAACACATTTCCCCCAGTTTTATAATTGCTGCAATGCGTTACTATTCTGAATGGTAAATTAACAAATAAATACATATACACATAAATACAATACAAAATATATAATATTCTATAGAAATATGACTGTAATCAAACATTTTATTATTACACCATACAATGCTACCCTGACATATTAACACTTTGCAATTTATGTAATATAATTTACGCTAATGAGAAGTAATATCACAATACCAATAATCTTAATGGTCCTAAAAGTATAGGCCTGATTTTCCTTAAGCAAATTATGTAGTGGAGAATGCAGCCGTTATTATTAGTATTTGAATTTTTATTATTATTGCAACATTAACTGTAAAAGTGTGATCAGGATCCCGACACATATATGTAATATATTTATTTACTTTTTTGATAATGAACATCTGCACGTTATCCTGCTAACTATGTAGCTACTTGACAAATAGATAGATAGATAGATAGATGGGTGAATGGATGGATGGATGGATGGCAAGATAGATAGATAGATAGATCTCGTCATTATTAAGATCCGTTTGACTGCAGATTGCTGTGACTGACCAATCAGAATCATGTATTCCAGACATATTTAGATTTTTATGTGAAATATGCCTGGGACATGTTCTTGACAGGTTTTGTGAGAGCTATCTTTGTCAGGTTTTGTTAAGCCATCTTTAAGAGACATCATGTGATCATTTTAAACCCTTGTTCACACTCTTTGGCTTGATTTAGATCCGTTTCACCTCTTCCAATCCTGTTGGACCGACGGACAAGAGATCATTTATGAAAGGCTGAAACACGAGACCATGCTCTGATGATATAGATATGAAAGAGTACAGGAGACTCATTTGAAATGTTTGTGTGAAAATGAAAAAGGAGGAGAGAGAGAGTGAGAGTGACAGAGAGCAAGAGAGAAGGGAAAGTCGGTGGCAGTGCTGAACCTGACACTAATGAGCCGCCTTTCTGATGGGACCTGACAGCGCAGAAGAAAGCTGAATCCCTCGACACTGACGCTACACAACACTCCCTCCTAATTGGAGCAGTGTGTATGTGTGCGTGGTGTGTGCAGGGAAACCTGGGCAGAAATAAGATCTGCTTTGTGCGAAATATGTTAATAACAATGATAATACACTCTTGAGTGTGACTGGGACCAAGGCTTATTTGTAGATGCACAATGGTGCGTCTGAGGTTGGGATTGTTCGCTACAATCTTTCTTTCTCTCATTCACAATTTCTCTGCTTTATTTGCATCCATTTGAGGAAATTGTTGTGGCAGGGCTGTTGATTTAAATTACTGTGCAACTGCAATGCATTAATGATCAAAACAGGACTTTAGGCTAATTTGGTATTCATCCTGTGTGTGTGCGGAAAACTTCATAACTGGACAGAGCAACACATTTCTTTAATTAGCTTTATTATGCTAGAGTTCCATGTAAAGCAACAACATCAGTCTTTCTGTGTGGTGCCTTTTTGACCTCATGACCAGTTTTTAGGAAAGTTATGCCGAGTTCAGACTGCACGATTTTCAAAGTAGTCGGGTCGCTGTTCTTTTCACACTGCATGACTATCTTGGCCAGCATTCAGTCGCTGCTGTGTACACACTGAACGATGGATCGGCGACAGGAGGTTTCACACTGCATGACTTTACAAGAGGAAGAATCGCCGACAACTGTTTGGCACGCAAACTACGTTTCACAACCAAACACACGCGAGAAGTTATAAGAAAATAACGCAAGATCACGCGGATGTGAGACCGGAGTTCTCGCGCGAGACTCAAATTGTTATTAAAAATTATAGCCTGCAAGAAGCTTGCGATCCCAATCTGTGAGCTGATTTGCAGCGAAAAGGAGAAAAAAAATACGATTATGCAGGAGGAAATGGTTGGGGAGACGAGATCAACTTGAGCTCCGAGCAAGGATTGTGTGTTCTACAAAGAGAGTTGGGGGTAAAGAAATAATTTGCAATGTGCTGCTGGTCAAGCAATATGTAGGCTACTTTGTTTCTGTTTGATATAATTGTAAATATTAAAATACTGATATTCTGGTCTATAACTCCTCCCCGAACTCCCCGCTGCTCTGTATCTTGCCCTCTCATTGGCTGTCGGTCATCGCCGATGTAGTTTTCAGTCAGAACACTTTTCACACAGCAGGATTTTGAATCGCCGACAGGTCCAGATATTTAGCATGCCAAATATCTCACGGGCGTCGGCGACTCGTTGGTGATTCTCTCAGATCGCGTCTTTGCTCATTCACACTGCATGATTGTCACTCGCGTGAACGAGCACCGATTTGCCTGTGATTTCGGGCATTTGTTAGCGATTTCTCAAAACCTGTCAGCGAGCCAAAATTGGGGCTAAAATCGTGCAGTCTGAACTCGGCATTACTTTTAAAAGTAATGTGTTACAATTAGGCATGTGCCGGTATCAAATTTTCATGCTGCGATTAATTGATTGAGCTTTTATCACGGTATACGGTATTATCACGGTATTTTAATTGCACAAGAGAAACGGATGGATTGGGGGGGGATGTAAAAAAAAAATCTTGCATCACAATAGGTGTAATTGTGATTGTCAAAACATTTGGTAACTAAACAGAATTTAAATTTTTCAAGTTTAGTGACAACATGTTACAATGTTTACATGGTACAATGACTGGTAGGCTACTGTTTGTATTATTGCTTAACACAATTTTCACGATTTCAGTTTAATCTTGATTCAATATTGACTATTTGGATAAATATTAGGTAGGCTACAGTAGATGTTAAACATGTTAATTAACAGATTATTTTTCTCAAGAAAAAATATATCTCTCATAATGCTGTAAACATACAGAGCCCTATCAGCTGGTATTAATAAAGGTTAAAAATAACTGATTAAATATAATGCGGTTTTCTTTTAAATACAAGTAAAACTATAATAAATAGACTATGTAATATAATGCGCATATTTAGCAAAATACTCCTCTCTATAGTTATTTTTTCTAGTCAACTAACGTGCTGGTCATTAAATGGCTTTCCTGAGGTAAATGTAACGTTCTGTGACATTGTGCAGTTTTACTGACCTCTTTCCGTGGTTGAAAAACACTGATTGATCGATATTATGTATGAGGCATACCTTTCGGTAAGTTGTAGGCTACTTTATCTTTATATAAAAGTATCAGATGATCAGTTTACTTGAACAGAGGCGCTACAGCGATCTGTCACGTCACATTTACAAGCGCCAAAACGGCATTTATTGTCTGAATTTCGTAATAAAATGGACAGTACTTGAGAGCTGATTTTTTTATTTTTATATCAAAACTAACCTGCTCTCTCTAGTCTGTCGGTGTCAGTGTCCTTTTTGCTCCGCGATTTTTCTCTGCATGAGAAAATGGATGTGTGGCGTGAGAGGGTGTGAAAAGTGTCGATTGCGTGAGTCTCAAGCTGAATGCGTGAGAGTTGGCAGCCCTGCTTTTAGAAGGGGGATAAATTGTCGGCAGCGTTCCTCCTCCTGCCATGCTTCTCCGTGTGAGGATTGTTTATTGGACGAGAGTGCGCGCGCCGTGCCGCATGCACACAGTGCTTATACATGTGGGGATTGTTTGCATCAGAGTGCCACGTGTTTTGCGCAGCATATACGCAGTGTTTTCTTAAGCGGTTGATGGAAAATAAGATAATGCGCGTTCTAAAAATCTAAATTCGGATCTATTATTTTTCACGGTATTTTGAAGTGCCCACAATAACAATATCGTGCATATTCATTACCGCGATTTATCGCATTACCGAATACCGGCACATGTCTAGTTACAATATTGCATTACTCCCTAAAAAAGTACTTAGTTACTTAGAAACACACATCTCTGACAGGAAAGTGATTAAATTATCTGGTTTCACTTTAATTTGATGGTCCTGTAACGACTGAGACAAATCAGACACAATTATTTGGTATATGTAAGGGCAAGAGGGTCTTGGTTACCATGACCACGATCAGATAAGTTGGTTTTATGACTGTTAGCAATCCTAGACAAGACACAAGACCTACAGACATCAGAAAGGACTTTCCTCCACTCATGTATCGATGAACTGATTAACATGAAATAACATGCATTCCAGAACATTTTGTGAATGATTTACTGTCTTATGTTGTGTCTTTTCTGTTGATACTATTATCCCTTCGATACCATGTATTTTATTATAGAACCAACGGTCAATGTAACCTCACTTATACCACTTCTGGTCTCTATAAATTGGTACTTCGAAATGATTGTGTACATGATATGCCGATAGCTGCACAAGATATTAGTATTACAAGAATCTTCCCTAGTTTCTTCATCAGAAACCAATCCAGTTGCACATGAAAATGAGCACGCTTAGGACAAAGACTCATAAATTGACCACAAAGGAATTTTCCCACTCGGAAATTCCACATTCCAGTCAACCCTTAGGGGTTGGACCTTTCTCAGACTTTAAATGGCATTCACACAAGCCCTTCCTCCTCTTTGACCCTCTCTGTATGTTCAGGGTGCTGTGCTGTCCTGCCTCAGCAGGCCCCAAGGCAGCAGGCCTTGATTCACAACCAGCCATGTGCTCATTCAGGAGAGAGAGTGGACTCTCTCAACCACAACAGAACCAAGGACAATCTCAGGAGTTTAGCACAACGTCTTTAACTCAAAGCAGAAGCAGCCCATCGCAACTCCACCACTTGCCCTGCATGCCTTGCCGGGCCCGGACACATTTTTCAACTCCAACCATCAACTCTTCCGACTTCCTCCCTTCTCCTGAGTGCTCTGCGTGGCCTCTCCGGCCCAGGGCCGGCAAGCAGGCCTAGACTCACAACCAGCCATGTGCTCATGAAGAGAGAGAACTTTCAACCAGAACAGAGTCGAACTAACCATGCAAGTTCATCATATCTTTTTCATCCAACGGAGAAGAAAACGGCGACTTCAACATGTGACACTCACGGAACCAGTAACAACTTTAATTTTCAACAACTTCAAGAACTGCGGACCTGGCACAAATAAATACAAGTATCAATTCAATGAAGTGCTCTGAAAATAAGCTGATGGTTCTTTTCATAGTTAAATGGATCTCCTCCATAGATCCATTTCCTGCTTTCAGTTCCATTCTATCACTCACCCTTTTACCTATACATGTATGTATGTATGTATGTTTGTTTGTTTAGTTTAGTCAGGGTTCTCAAGTCTCACGCATTGGCCGTGAGACACACGCAATTCAACCAGTTCACATGCTCACACGCCACACCATGTATTTCTCACGCTGAAAAGGCAATGCCAACCAAGTTGTCCTGCAAGCTTTATATAACGTTGTATACGATTACGAGGCGCAAAGTGAAGGTTCCTGCCGCCAGCGCGTCCGTATCTCGGCCTGATTGCGTTCGTTACTAGGAAACATAGATGCGCGAACACGCAGAAGTTGACGAAACATTCTCGGCCACCGCGACATTGCGCGAACACACGCACACACATTCTCGGCCACCGTACGTTCGTTACTAGGTAACCAACAATATCGCGCGAACACACGTCGTGATCATAGGTCGTTATGGAGAAGGTAAGTTGGAAGAAAGCTGGTCTAACATTTTTAGGCTAGAACATTTAATATATAGCCCATCGTATACATTATTATTGATGCAGTCAAAAACTCTACAACTACTTTGCAACCAGGCCAGAATCTTTGGCTAAGGAAAATGTTAGTGGCTATGGGAAGGAATGAAGATGTATTTCTAAATTTTATTTTAAATTATATATTATACTGTATTAATAGTCTTTCTAGTTACATTAAGGCTACATGTATTAAAGCAGAGTGCTCTGGGTAATATTTTATATCCTGTCAAAACATACATTAATCATTGCCATTGCATTTGTATTTTTCAAAGATGTCAGGGAAAAATGCAAAAAGATTTGTTTTTCCAAACTGTTTGGAGCAATTTGTTGTATTTTTGTAATTTTTAAATATAACAGTAAAGAGTATATTTGATGTGATGAATTGCTCTGTCATTTATCAGATTTACCAATTGTTATAATTTCAATTTGTGCTGGTTAATTATGAACAATGGGTAAAATTGGGGGGTGGGGATGGGCGGGGCTCCACTGGGGCTCCTCCCCTTGGGCTCCTCCCCTAACTGCATGTGATCTCACTCCAAGCTTTTGATAAAACTTGAGAACCCTGGTTTAGTTATGTTTGTGATTTAGTTAATAAAACTTGTGCACAATATGTATTTGGTTCTGATTCACTGCTTGCAAACAAAGTCTCTTTTACAATCTTAATCTTGTTACATGTTCTAAGCACTGTACATGCTAATAAATAATTATTTTTCTGTGGCCATGGAAGATGCCCTTTCCTTAGAATAAATTAATAATCAAAATAGTTTGTTGGACGAACTGATTAATTGATTATAATATTAATTTAGCTACATCAAGTTAATCCAATTAACTGACCCAAATATGCATAATTAATCATAAGTTATTATTGATTATTAATTTTCCATAGAGCCATAGAGCATTTGTATTCTGTTGACTAAGCTACATGTCTACTAGCTCTCATTAAGGGTGTTAGTTGAGTATTAGTAGACTGGTAGGGTTAGGGTTAGAATAAGTTGACATGTACTTGCAAAGTTTTTTATAGTCAGTAGAATATCTGTTTGTGGAGCATCACAATACAGTGTTAGCAGATATTAAGCAGACAGTCTACTAATACTCTAATGAGATTTAGTTGTCATTTAGTTACAAAGTTACTTATAGTCAACAGAATGCTCAAAAGGGACCGACCATCAAAATAAAGTGTTACTAATTATCTTAAAAATATAGTAGGCTATATCTTCAAATCCATGTATTATTTTGCAGCAATGTGCATTCAAACTTATTTTAGATACAAAATCCTCTAGGGAGTAATTCAAAATAATTTTTTTGAATGTAATACATGATAATTTTCCTCAGGGACTGAAAAGCTGCGCATGCAGAGAATGGACCATTAGCACAAAAAGTTACCAGGCTTATTTGATCACACTTAGTCAATATAATCCCTTTCAGGCTGAAGTTCAATACAAAGCAAGGTTTTCGCATCAAGCTGATTCTAATTGACAAAGCTCTCTAAAAAGTGAGGAAGGTTAAAGCAAGGGGCGGACTGATTGTGGTATTCTCACTCCTGAGGTGATTACAGGGCCTGACTCTCACGCTCAAATGAATGTGGACTCAATTATGTTTCCCTTTTTGTCCTCCGTTGCCAATAGATTCCTCCCCCCCAACCCCTATGGTGCTGTTTCCTCCTCTGAATCAATCATTTTTAATTTATCGGGGGGATTTATGTGACAATGGCTGATGAGAGTTTCAATAAGGCAGGAGAAAAAAATAAAAAAAATACATGAAAAAAAAAAAAAGCCCATGCAAATCTCTTGGGTGATGCGATTAGTGTTGGAAACCAAATCAAGGCTGACTTGAATAGACACAGAACACAAAATCATATTAGGTTGAATTCGATGTGCATGGCTTTACATACAGCGCTGCAGCTTTCTATTTGTCTTTCCCGATTTTACTGACCTGAAAATGCTTTTCCACATCACTTATTCTGTGAATATTCCTGGCTCTTCTCATCCTGTGCCCCTCACACAGATGTTTTGGAGGTTTAAGTACAACACACACAAACTCAGCGGCTCCCTGGATGAGACCAGAACAAAGTGCTGCCACTTATTCTGTTATCGCATTTCACAGCACGCAACACATGCGCGAGTTCAGAACGATTCCCCTCAGGTGATGTTTGACGTCCTAGCCATGACAGACCTGCTTTTGTACATCAGAAATATAAGCGATGTTAATTTTGTGTAAGAGCGGTGACCTGTACATCAAAAAATAATTCTGTATCTTTTTCCTGTGATCATTTCAGCATGGTTAAATAGAGGTTGGCAGTATCTCTGTGAAAAGGCTGATAGCTGAAGTATATGTTATGTGTGTGTGTTCGAGTCACAGGGCATGGCATACATGGCCAGGTCCTCGGCGTGAGGTTCCCTAGCACAGATGGTCCTCTCTGTAGGGCAGGGCAGGGAACGGGGACTCCCCCCTCGGCCCCCCCTCCGCTGCAGAAGGTCGAACTGTCCGAGCAGTCAGGGATGCCTCAGCCAGTCGCGTGCCTCGCTTGTCTCTGCAAATGTGTAAACATGCCCATAAACAGACTAAAAAAAGACATTTTAATGCCATAACCTGTTATAAAAAGGCTTTCTTGCTCAACCTTACAGAAATGGATAGTATTTTTTATTTTTAATGTGTTTAAATGTGTTTAAAATCATGTACACTAAAGCCAGGTACACACTGCACGATTTTCAAAGTCGTCGGATCGCTGTTTTTCTCACACGACTGGGGTACACATTTTGTTGCTGTTTCATGCACATTACACAACGGATCGGCGACAGGGAGTCACACGTTACATAACATTTCAACAGGAAGTATCGCAGACAACTTTGCCTGGTATACGTTTGAGAAACAAATACTCGCGAGAAGTGATACAGGAAATAACGTAAGAGCACACTTGAGACAGGAGTCTTTTAAAATGGCTGCCTACAAGCAGCTTGCGATCCACGTTGTCTGTGCATTGATTTTCATCGACGAAGAAAAAAAAAAAGAATAATGGTTGCTTGCAGAACCCATGCTTGCTGATGTTTTGTTGCAGGTCTGTGACTCCTCCCCCTGAACTTTCTCTTGCTCTCTCATTGGCTGTAGGATGTCGTCAATGTAAATTTACAGTCAAAACGCATTTCACACTGCAGGACTCCGAGTCACAGATATTTATCATGCTAAATATTTTACAGACATCAGCGACTCATCTGTGCTTCTCTCAGATTGTGTCTTTGATAATACACACTACACGATTTTCACTCACGTGAACGAGCAACGATTTGCCTCTGATTTGTCGTCAATTTCCACAAAACTGTTGGCAAGTGAAAATCAGGGCTAAAATCGTGCAGTGTGTACCCGGTATAAAATGCAGCCATATCAGTTGCCTAATAAAACCCATTTTATTTTATACATATTAAAAACACTACATTTTGCATGAGGCTACATCCACACCACTAGGTGTCAATATAAGTCCAAGATGTATGTCATATTGCCCAGTGCAATAAGGGGGAAAAAATACTGCGTTTACCTTAAAGAAAAGTGCATTTCTGTTAAAGGTCTTCCACAAACATTGAGATGGTCACATACAGCGAGACCTTTAAATTAGCAAAGCTTATGAGTTGTAAAGAAACCTGTCGTAGATCTAGAAGAGACATTACTTTCATGAGTCCACTGGGAGATGTACGTCCAGACGTTGCTTTATGTTCAATAAGGCCACCGAACAGCACGTGCCGATCTGATGAATGGTGGCCGCTGCGCTGTGCAGTCTGGTGGCGGTGGGGGGGATATTCCAGCCTTCCAGAATCTTCTCAGGGAAGCCAGATCAATAGAGAGACACACAGATGGCTGGGGTTGTTCCTGCTCGGTGAGATTTGGAAAGAGTCTTGAGGAAGGATTAGAGTTGCTACTGGTATTCCAGGGAAGGGCCAGACTAAAATCAGGTCAGAGGAGGTAAACAAAGAGGCAGGAAAGATTTGTCAAAGTCTGAGAGTGACCTGACCTGTCCACTGGGCTCACACTTTGAGAAGTTCCTGGGATGCCAGCAAATATCTAAACTTAAAGGGATAGTTCACTTTGAAATTAATTTTTGGTATGTTTTAGCTTACCTCAAGGGCATCCAAGATGTAGGTGTCTTTGTTTCCGCAGTAGTTTCAATTTTTAGATTTTTAGGTCAAACCGGTCTTGTCTGTCAGTCATATAATGCAGGTCTATGGTCACCAGCATGCACAGTACAGTACAAATTAAACATGATTTAATGACTCGTAAATGTAAGTACACATTGATGGCCTAAGACACGAAATTTTTATCGTATATTTTTTTATCATATATTTTTTTTATCATATATTTTTATCATATATTTTTATCATATATTTTATCATATATTATTATTTATCATATATTTTAAGACACAAAGATTTTATCTTCCAAATCCTCACTTCTCATCCTGCTGGATCTGTCTGCTGCCTTTGACACAGATAACCACCAGATCCTACTGTCAATCCTAAAGATGAAGGGCATCTCGGGAACTGCACTGCAATGGTTCAAGTCTTACCTCTCAGGTAGGTCCTTCAGGGTGTCGTGGAGGAGTGAGGTGTCGAAGTCACAACATCTACCTACTGGAGTGCCTCAGGGCTCAGTGCTTGGACCACTTCTCTTCTCCATCTACATGACATCACTAGGAACCAGAGATGTATAAAGTACTCAAAACCCGTACTTGAGTAAAGTGCTCTATCAAAAAAGTAACTTGAGTAGAAGTTGAAGTACTCTTTAAGCACCACACTTAAGTAGAAGTACTAAAGTATTCAAATTTTTTTTTTTACTTCAGTATTGCAAGTTTATTTTCAAATTTACTACTCAAGTACTGAAAGTAAAAGTACAAGTATCGTGTTATGCAGTAAAAATAAAAAGCAGTCAAAAGTTTGAACATCATATTGATAATATTTCAAATGTTTAGGACACTTAAAATTAATTTGGCTGAAGCAGCAGTATAGGCTACAAGGACAGGAATGTACTAAAGCACCTTAAAACACTGAGCTTAACTCTTTGTAAACAAAAACAGATCAAATATGTGCCTTCCCCCTTTAAAGCATCACTCCCTTCTCTTCCCTTCTTGAGCCTTATTTCTCCACAGGTTATTGGGTATTTATCTGCATGTAACAGCTATCTCTGGAGGTTTTATGTCAGGGAGTTCCTGGAATGTCACATGATGTCTCTTCTTCATGTGTTCCATATATGGAGTAAATGTGCAGCTGGCGCCCTCAGGCTGCCGGTATGGATTGAAAACACAGTAGGCTACTTCAGAGTATCCAGCGCTCATAATGATTACATCGGCCCATTTTGGGTATAATTTCAATAAATATTATTCCTCTCTATAGAAATCTGACGTAAACTTATGAAATCTATGATGCACATTTTTTAGCTAAAAGCCCTGAGGAACGTTGTTTTGTCAAGCGTTCTCATTACGACAGCACAGGAGTTTTTTTCTGAATGGGAGCGGCTGACGCTTATAATTCATACTAAAGGTATCGACTCATTTTTTCATTACTTAACTCCTCAGAATAAAATTGTGATCAAATACTGAAACTTGAGTCTTATATCTTTTTAATAGTAATTTTAAACTATTTAAACAAAGAATGATTCAGTGCGTCGGCGTCCTCATGAAGGCTACGCACAAGTCTATATTGTCTTTCACTCACACAGAAATGAAAACATGGACTATTAAGTAGGGCCAGGGGTGGTCTCCTAATCCTCACCCTCACCATCACTCGAAGTTGAAGGCGTTGTTTCTGGTTCTTCCATCTCGAAACAAACTAGCAAAGCTCAAGTGTTCTTAATGGAGGCGACTGCAGAGTGAAAGGCAGAACGGGAGCACACGCGTCTTCTTGATCGCTTGATTCGCTCAATGATAAGCCAGCTTCATCAAACCTTGTGACAGAGCCATCTACCGCTCTGGCAGTGATAATGCGCGGGTTTGGAATGATTTGTAACATTTTTATAATTGTAACGAGTAACGATGCAGCATGTGAAAAATTTATCGGAGTAAAAGTATTAAACTCATCGAAAATATGTACTGAAGTAAAAGTGGAAGTATGATAAAAAAATAATACTCTAGTAGAGTACAGATACAGCCTTTTAGTACTTAAGTACAGTAGTGAAGTAGTTCTACTTCGTTACTATACATCTCTGCTAGGAACTGTGATTCAGAAACATGGCTTTTCCTATCACTGCTACGCTGATGACACACAACTCTACCTCTCATTCCAGCCTGATGATCGACGGTACCTGCTCGCATCTCAGCTTGCCTGACAGACATCTCTGACTGGATGAAAGACCACCACCTTCAACTTAACCTTGCGAAGACAGAGCTACTTGTGGTCCCGGCCAATCCAACACTTTATCACAACTTCACTATTCAGCTTGGCCCGTCATCCATAACTCCATCACGGTCAGCCAGGAACCTTGGAGTTGTTATTGATGATCAATTGAACTTCACAGACCACATTACTAGAACTGCCCGGTCCTGCAGATTTGCTTTGTACAACATTAGGAAGATCAGGCTCTTCCTATCAGAGCATGCTACACAACTCCTTGTTCAAGCGCTTGTTCTATCCAGACTGGACTATTGTAATGCTCTCCTGGCCGGTCTTCCAGCTTGCTCGATCAAACCTCTGCAGCTAATCCAAAATGCTGCAGCTAGAGTTGTCTTTAACGAGCCGAAGAGAGCACACGTAACTCCTCTCCTCACAAAATTCCACTGGCTGCCAGTTGCAGCTCGCATCAAATTCAAGTCACTGACGCTTGCCTACAGAACAACCACTGGCTCTGCTCCCTCTTACCTAAACTCATTACTTCAGACTTATGTCCCATCCAGAAATTTGTGCTCTGCAAGCGAACGTCATCTTGTGGTGCCACGTCAAAGAGGCACAAGATCTCTTTCTCAGACCTTTACCATGACTGTTCCCTGCTGGTGGAATGACCCAACTCAACCAGAGCTGCTGAGTCCGTAGCCATTTTCAAGAAACGGTTGAAGACGCATCTCTTTCGGCAGCACTTGTTCCAGTAATACTAACACTTTCTCGTCCTTTCTATTATATTCATTTCTACTACAGATATTATACGTTTTTACTATTACAGCTATCGAGATTAACGAATCGTGAGATGTTTTTATAGTATTTAGATCTATTCCCATCACATAAAATGTTGCCGTGATGAGCATTGAGCAAACAGATGACAGTGTGTTGATCGTGAGAATAAAGATCTTATCATTGCAACGCAGTTTCTGCACTCTCTCTAATGCTTTCACCAATGCAAACACGATGATGTAAATACAGTATTGAACGATTTTGAGAGAAAGATTACCTGTCTGAACTTGAACAATTACACAGAAAGTGTTGCTTGGTAGCTCGATCGATATATTTTCAGACGTTCATCAAGGCTAGCTCTGTATTGGGCCAAGTTGAGGAAACAGTCTCGTCTGTGAAATGTTTGGAAATTTCCAGAGAAAATCAAATGAACCCATTGTTTCTTCAGAGGCTCGGATGAAGGAACTAAATACTTTTGTGTTCATCTGTACATCCAAACACTGATCCACTGCCATGCTTCGGCTGCGCAGTTCCGCCTGTCATTGAACATGGGCTATGCAAATTTTTTGAGTCGTACATGTTAATGATCCCGACTGTTGCGTCACAGTCGGTGTTATGTGGAGATTCGCCTGGTTTTCAGGGGTGTTTTTCAAAAACGAGATTTAAGTAAGAAGGAGAAAACAATGGTGTTTGAAACTCACTGTATGTCATGTCCATGTACTGAACTCTTGTTATTTAACTATGCCAAAATAAATTCAATTTCACATTCTAGGGCACCTTTAAATAAATGTCTCCACAGACACATTTTTGTCAAGTTAGCCTGGGTTAAAATAATGCCTAGTTGTAACAAGAAACCAAACACGTCCATCTGCTTCCAATGGAGTTCTTTACTTAACCAAGGAAAATCTGCAGTATTTCCACACAATTTAATAGAAATTTAATAAAAATTATTTTACTTTATTTTATTTTATTAGTAGGAATATTTTTTTCTCCACATCGAATTGCAGAAACCACACATAGTCTTATCAAAGGGTCGATGCAAGACTGTTATTTTCCAATGACATTCATGAAGTTATAGGTCAAGTGCTCCAAAGATAGTTTTAAAATTTTTAATTGCTGGCCCCAGATTTATTGGAAATTACAGGTCTTCTGGTGGAGCATAAACAACCACCATTTTCTAACATGGAAGAATCCATCATTTAGGAAAAGGATTATTAATAATAATGTTGTTTTTTTTGCTCAAGGGAGATGCTTTTAGCAGTCTTCTTATGGTTACAAAAATGAAGCATAGGCCACTGTGCAATGGTGTCCAGTATGTTCTGACAGTGGCCGTGTATGTTTCCCCCAGGAACCCTTTCATAGCAAATCTAGTTCAGAAGCCTTCCCTTCTCCCCAGTGCAATGTTTTGATGCTCAGACTGGTAGAGGTGAGCTCAGGTTAAGTCGCTGCTGTCCAGTTCAGTATGTTATCCCACGTGGAAGGCTGCGATTGGGGATGTGAACCCTGCTTAGCATCAAGCCTTACCCCTGGTCGAGAATGTCATTGTGTTTTAGAAGTGTTGTGGGTTAATGAGTCCTTTAGGCAGGTGGTTCAGTCTGTCTCTTGGATTATGCGCTCTGTTGAGCCCATCACTGACACGAGACCCCTGACACCACTGCAGGGGGTGGAGGTCTCTTCAGGACAGGAGTGTAGATGAAGCTTCTGGGGTTATTGGACATTAAATGGTTAAAATGTAAGGGAGCCATGCATATTTTCTGATGTTCTGATACAAGACAAATCGTTGACAACGGGGCGCTGATATATTAGAAAATAATGCACACTCAAGGTGGTAATGCGGCTATAATGTAAAGCGGAAAAATAATGCACACCTCGGGTGGTGTGCATTTTTAAAATATAATTCAATGGCCCAGAGTCAATTATTCAGCTTATACTACGGTTTACCATGCCTCAAGAGGTTGTTCAGATGTTTTATTTCAAGACATGTCTCCTTAATGTAATGTAGTCATTTTTAGTACACTACATAATAAAAAATAGAAATACACTGAATATAATAAATTTAACTCTCAAGAAATGTATGAAAAAATACAGTAGGGTATTCACATAGGCTTTTTATGAAAAATTGACAAAACTATGCAATGTATAGAGTCTGTACAGTGTGCAAATAATTATTTTCTCCCGCTAGTGCCCATGAGGTTCATATGCAGACATCTCAATAATACAATTATATTTTTTTATTTAAAACAAATGTATTATCATTTATTTATCTGTAATAAAATAAAAATGAATTGCACCATAGGGTTATATCTCTTAAATAATTATTTGAGATTTTTCCTGTTAATAATATCAATAGTAAGTCATGGGGACACAAATGGCAGCGTTTCCCAAAAATTTACTTTACACTAGTCAACAATCAAAATGAGTTGCTCTGTGTATAAGCAAAACTCTTCCGTCCCTGCCGCTAAAAGGAAATGTTTGGTGAGCACACAGCCCTGAACTTTCTCTCACAAACCAGCATAATGTGTTCAGTGCAGCAGTGGTCAGTCAAGGTCACCGGTGCAAAGGTCAACACCCACATCTCTGCTGTTAGCTCTGGAGCATGACAGTCACCTTTCAGTAGGTATCAAGGTGATGTTTGATGCACAAACATGACCAAACTAAGCTAAAGGTGATGGTGAGTCAGAATTGCTTGTTTGGAAACTATTTCTAAGAGCTCTTGGAAGACAACAGGTCATAAAGTCAACTCTTGTGCAAATGTATGAATTAAATGCATACAGAAAAATAATTTTAACCTCTGCTGAAGTGTGTGGGTTGATTCCTCTTGTTTGACACACAAACAGTAGTTTGAGAACCTCGTACACCGACTGTTGGTGTCAAAGACAAACAACTGTTGTATACACAACTGAAGCGGCTTTTTAAACACTAAATCCTCTGTTATTCCTTTTAAAAGTTATGGTAATCTCTTAAAAGTATGACATTTTGCATTAAGCCATTGAATAACATTTTGTTCATGCTTATACTATATGCTTTTGTCACTGAGGCTTTTCCCCCCCAGAGTAATCAAACAGCTTGAGGCTTTGCTTTGCTAGTACTGTGTTGGAACCCCTTTTGCCTTCAGAACTGCCTTAATTCTTCATGGCAATAGATTCAACAAGGTGCTTGAAACATTCCCCAGTGATTTTTGTCCATACTGACATGATAGCATCACGCAGTTGCTGCAGATTTGTCGGCACATCCATGATGCGAATCTCCCGTTCCACCGCATCTGTCATGATCAAGAAACCTATTTAAGATGAACTTATTTAAGATGTAGACCTTGGTTATTATAATAGATAAGTGGTTATATGAGTTACTGTTGTCTTTCTATCAGCTCGTTTAGACATTCTCCTCTGACCTCTGAATGATCCCACTGGATATTTTCTCTTTTTCTGACCATTCTCTGTAAACTCTAGAGATGGTTGTGCGTGAAAATCCCAGTAAATCAGCAATTTCTGAAATACTCAGACCAGCCTGTCTGGTACCAACAGCCATGCCACGTTCAAAGGTCTCTTAAATCCCCTTTCTTCCCCATTCTGATGCTCGGTTTGAACTTCAGCAGATCGTCTTGACCATGACTACATGCCTGAATGCATTGAGTTGCTGCCATGTGATTGGCTGATTAAATATTTGGATTAAAGTGCAGTTGAACAGGTGTACCTAATAAAGTGGCCAGTGAGAGTATTTGTGAGTTTTAATGGTGCCCACTTATTGTATTTTGTAGCTCATTTTCTGATATAACTTTCTGAAGAATGCTTTCAGGGGTCAGTAAAAGGCACAACCATTGCCTGGGGTTCACATCTAAAGGTCAGAGGTCTGACATTTCTCCCTGTCCATCATTATCAGCAAATGAGTTTCATTATGTTGTGACTCAAATGAGTCACATACCATCAGCCCAGGGGACTGTTCTTCGTACATGGATTACTCAGTTATCTGTATTTTAATGTTGATGATTTGACATGATCAAGGATTGGGTTATTCAAAGCTGATCCTGGAGTTGCCGTCATAGCAACCGGTCTGTAGATTTAAACTTGCTCAGGAGCAGGATTATTTTATGTGTAAACATACACTAACATATTTTAAGCGTAGGTGATACTTAAAGTTTATCCCAGCCACTGCAGAATTTATATATATATAAATTGTAATAAAAATTTTTCAACCCCCACTGCAAATAAGGTTTATTGGCAAAAATAAATGGTTTGCAATTAACAAATCAGATAAAAGTTATTAAAATAGCTCAACACAACAAATGTTTGAAGTGGTTTCCTCAAAGTCAACTAAAAATGCAACTTTTCAATGACTTCTGCAGTCTCAAAATTATTCAACCCCTTCATGGCAAGCATCTTACTTAGTAGAACACCTTTTGCTGTTATGACCTGCTGCAAACGAGATGTATAACCAGACACCAGCTTCTAGCATTTCTGAAAAATCTTAGCCCATTCCTCACGAGCAGTGGCCTACAGTTCAGTAATATTCTTGGGTTTGTGTGCTGCAGCCGTCTTCTTCAAATCCCACTAGAGACTCTCTATGGGGTTCAAGTCAGGTGACTGTGGTGGCCACTGTAGAATCTTCTGCATCCAAGCCTTAGTGGAATTTGAGGTATGCTTGTGATCATTGTCTTGTTGGAAGGTCCAATGACGCCCAGTTTCAGCTTCCTCACTGACAGAATGACGTTTTCTCCTAGGATTTCCTGATACAAAAATGAATCCATCTTGCCTTCCACACACTTCACGGTTTCCAGTGCCAGAGGATGCAAAGCAGCCCCAGAGCATCACCGAGCCACCACCATGCAGAACTATAGGCAGAGTGTTCTTTCAGCTTCATTCTTCATCATCCCAAAACTTCTGTGGCTTATTTATATGATTTTGAGCAATTTGGAGCCAGCTTTTCTTGTGCTGTTGGGTCAGTAATGGTGTACATCTTGGAGTTCTGGCATGTGTTTAGGGTAACACTTTATAATAACTGCACACTATTAATCATTGGTTAAGCATTAGTAAACAATTAATTCATCATTTATAAAGCATTAATAGACATTAATAAGCAATTTATAAATACAGCTATAAATGCTTTATTCTTGATTTAAAAGCATATCTATAATGTGTTTAATAATTGTATTTTCATACTTTATTAATGATTAATTTATGATTTCTAAATTAAGTATTACATTATTTATAAACCATTTATTTAAGAGTTGTCAGTGGTTCATAAGATCACTTAGAAAGTGTAAGTAAATGATTAATAAACTATTTAAATGTACATTCATACATCTTATTATTCAGACATATAGTAATAGTTACTTAGTGTGTTAATAAATGCTTTATTAACATGTATTTATACTGTAATTCAGGGTTAATTCGGGTAGTTATAAAGCATTTAGTAGTGGTCAGTTAACTATTTGTGTGAGCTCATCTAAAGTGAGGACTATTCATGCCTTGTAAAGCATTTACAGAGGATATTTGTGTTGTTTCACTGTGTTGTGTTTGTTTCATTTTTCTGTTTAGAAGACAAATGAGCCTTTAAATCTCATTTGTAAATGCTTTACAAGACATAACTAGTCCTCACTTTAGATGAGCTCACAAAAACAGTTAACTAACCACTACTAAATGCTTTATAACTACCCGAATTTACTCCATTTACTTACACGTTCTAAGTGATCTTATGAATCACTGACAACTCTTAAATAACTGGTTTGTAAATAATGTAATACTTCATTTAGAAATTATTTATTGATCATTAACAAAGTATGAAAATACAGTTATTAAACACATTATATATATGCTTATAAAACAAGAAAAAAGCATTTATAGCTGTATTTATAAACTGCTTATTAATGTCTATTAATGCTTTATAAATGATGAATTAACTGTTTACTCATGCTTAACTAATGATTAATAGCGTGCAGTTATTATAAAGTGTTACCTTTTGCAGTTATCAAGGTTTTTTTTCTGAACCTGCCTTCTCAGAAATCTGGTTGCAGCCGTTAATAGCTTCCTTTTTCAGCCCCATCCAGGTAGTGTAACCACTGTTCATTTAACTTGTGAACTTTGCTTCCAACGTTGTCTCTAGGAACATTTAGGGCCTTCGCTATCTTTTTGTATCCTGTTCCTTGTTTGTGAAGGGCGATGATATCATCTCTTAACTTTTTGGACCATTATTTTGATTTAGCCATATTTCCAACATGCAGTCAAACCTAGCAAGTTCAGATATTGAATGTGTTCTAGCTCAAGCACACTTGGTGCAGCTAATGAAGCCCTTGATTAGTTGCAACAGGTGTGCTTGAGACAACACCTGTTTTGCAGATTTGTGCTGTTGGGAGGGATTCTATTCAGAGGCTTGAAGAGTTGAGACTGCAGAAGTCATTAAAAGTGGCATTTTCAATTGAATTTGCGGAAATCACATAGGAGTATGTGATATGTGCAGTATATATATATATATATATATATATATATATATATATATATATATACACACACACATACACATACTGTATACAGTGATACAGTGTGTATGTTTGTATATATATATATATATTAAAATCTAAAAATAAGTTATAGCCTATTAAGGAATACATATAATTTGTATAGAATAATTGGTAAATTTTATGTTACATAATAGTAGATCTAAGTTATCTAATGAATGTAAGTTATCTTCTCTCACCGCGACCAGCAACAACTAAAAGTAAACTTGAGATTTGTGCCTCTAATGCTTAAAAGAATTTGTGAAACATCAAAGTGTGCTGTGTTCATGGAAAGTGCCATCGAATGCACCACTGATAGGCCATCGCCTTTAGGTATCAAACAGTTTTAGAAACTATTGAGAAATGGGTTTAGCGCATGGCAGATTTTACATGTGTTGCCATTGAAGATCATGTCTCAATAAGCTTTAGCAGTGAGTCACGTGTCAGTGTCTCTGTACGGTGTGACAGTTCTGGCCCTGTCTTTAGTGCTGCAGGGCAAGTACATATTCAGCTGGATTATTCATCAGCACTTCAAACGGCGTTCCATCGCTAAGCTCCCGCTTTGTTTAATAAGCTATCTCTGCACTAACAAAATGCTAATTATTTATGCTTTTTCGAAAGCAAGCATATTTTTTTGGGATGGTGTGGAGGGAGGGAGGGAGGGGGATTACATAAATAAGCTATTTCTAAAAGGTTGACGAATTAGAATTAGTGTTTGGCCGAGTGAATGAGGCATACCAGCTTGCAGCGTGGACAGGGCTTTGTAGGTGGCCCATCTGAAGTAATGAATTCCAAGCATGGAGCTTTCGGGTGGCATTACGGGAGATCGAGGTTTGTCCTGCAGATAGCTGACCAAGAGAGATACAGTATAACACAGCATGGCAGAAAATATTCAATTATGCCTCTGATGTTCATGAATGCTTATCAAAAGATGTTTGTCTTACTGTAGGTCAAGAGGTGATGAACAGTCAGAATAATTGATATCATAAATAATTCTGAATAAAACATACTGAATGTTTAAAATATGTTTTAAAGGGATAGTTCACCCAAAAATCACCCAACCCATGTTGTGCCAAACCTGAATGAGTTTCTTTCTTCTATTGAACACAAAAGAAGATATTATAAAGAATGTTGGTAATTAGACAGAAAAGAAAAAAGGCAATGGGTGTCGTCAACTCTCTGGTTACCAACGTTCTTTAAAATATCTTCTTTTGTGTTCAACAAAACTAAGAAATTCATACAGGTTTGGAACAACCCGAGGGTGAGTAAATGATAACAAAATTGCACTACTCCTTTAAGGACGTTTTACTCATTTAAAATCATTATTATGAACGTTCAAAACACCCAGTAAAAAAAAAACAAAAAAAACCCCATCTTTTTATTGGTTATGCAAACCTTAAGAAAATTCCATTTTATAATTTTGCAAACATTATGGTATAGCGTAACTTTTAAATGTTCTCTGAACATTCTGAAACAAGTAGTAACATTTAAAAATGTTTGACGAACGTCCAAATAAAATGTGTAACTTATTATGGATAAACAGTTTTAATGCTAATGTTCTGAGAACATTATCAAAGACCAGATAATTTTTATAAACTTTCCTCTATAAGGTTACAGGAAGAACTTTTGTTCAAAAGTTTAAGAGAACCTAAACAGAACATTAGCCAAAGTTCAAGAATGCTCCCTGTCAGTGTATAGTATTTACCTGGTACTTGAAAGAATACCATGTAGTATTACAATACATTTTGGTTCATTTTTATGTTACCTTTCCACAACAAAAAGGTCAGTTTAAATGTAAATTAATAACTTTTGAACTTTGTTCTTTGAAGTACTTTTCCACTTTTTGTATATCATCCTGATTTTTTTTAAAAAAACAAAAAACATTGATAACACCAATGACAAAAATTTACAATAATTCCTATTTTTGTAAATGAATAAAAGTGGAATAAAAAAAAAACACACTTGTTAGACCTTGTACTAAACAAAATGAGCAAATCATATGGTTGCACCATTTCATGTTATTTAATATAATTTTAGGCTAAAAAAATACTTAATACTTAATTGAAATAAAATGATGCCTTTTATATGAGTTTCTTTGAATTTTTCTTATGTGTTTCGAAATGTCAAGTGAAATGTTGGTAACGCTTTAGATTACAGCCCGGAAAGTACTGTGTAATTAAAGCGATTTTACAGCGTAACCGTCGGTAATTATAGTGTACCTATAACTTACTTACAATATAAGTATAAGGGAACAATATTTTAAGTTCGGGGAATAAAGTGGTAACAACCAGGAGAATTAAAAAAAATATTTGTACTGTAAGTATTATAGAACTAAGGGGTACTTATTCTACTATTATGATATAACAATCTTACATTTGGGAGCAATTTAGCAAGAACATACACTGAGTATATTTTTGTAATAATGGTGAACCAGTACATAGCCTACTGTATAGGCTTTTGAAAAATTACAGGGTACATATCTATGCATTTAGAAAGTAATATTTTTAACAAAAGTGCACTGAAAACTAAAACTATTGCAACTTTTGCTTAAATCTTGGGGAAAGATACTCTTGTTTCATGTAGTGGTGCTTGTTACCCCCTTGTTCCATGTAGTTACAGGGCAAGTGTGGCACTGCGGGCCATAAATTAAAGTGATGCTTGTTACCCTCTTGTTCAATGTAGTTACAGGGTAAGTACAATAAAAATGCATACACAATCTTATACCACTTACTCGGAAACCTTTATTTATTATACAAGCACCACTTACCCTGTAACCACATGAAAAAAGATATATTTCCCAGCATTTAAAAAAATTGCAATAGTCTTAGCTTTTCTTGCCTTGAAACATCTTAGCCCAAACTTAAACATCTGCACTTTTGCTACCAAAAAAAGGTATAAAAAAGCTAAAAAAAAAAAAGGATAACTGCATAGATATGTACCCTGTCATGTTCTTGCTAAATTACTCCCAAATTAAAGATTGTTATATCATAATAGTAGAATAAGTACCCCTATATTCTATAATACTTACAGTATATATATATTTTTTATTCTCCTGGTTGTTACCCCTTTATTACCCAAACTTTACATATTGTTCCCTTATACTTACATGCAAGTACTTTATAGGTACACTATAATTACAGAGAGATACACTGTAAATTCCTCTTAATTACACAGTACTTTCCGGGCTGTAATCTAAAGCGTTACCGAAATGTTTGTTGCCAGATTTTGAGTATCACCCACTGACACAAAAAACAAAAAAATCCAATGCAGGGTCAATACTTGAATTTAAGGGGCCCATGACAGAATTATAAGTATGCGCTCCAGCCCTCATACTCTCCCCAGTGTAAAAAACGAATAATGGGGCCTCCTCAAAACAGGTCCCGGGACAACATTCCCAAATTGACAACAGCCTCAAATATAATGTCCACTATAAAGCAACATTATGTGTAAAAGTCTGTTGGTCTGAGTACTAATAGGTGCATTTTGCACCCAGTTCACATACACTCCAGCAGTTGAAGGGGCGAGCGGGACGCGTCTCATTCCAGGGCCCCTCAGATCTTCTTAGTGTCAGCGAGAGCTCACGCTCAGTGAAATAAATGGGACAACTCGTGACGATTGCACTAATTCTGCGAGCTAGGAGCCTCTGTGTATCCCTTTGTAGATGAAAGGCTTCCACTTTTTCTGTCAATGGCCTCGAGCGATGTGAATTAAACATTGATTTTATCGGAAGTTTAGTGGCTGTGGCCGTGCGGAGCGCTGATTCACCCGTGCGCTGGAGCAGACGGAATCTGTTGGAGGAATGAGGGGAACGAGGAGATGAGCGTGCAGAGCCCAGCGCAGTGCACGGTTTTCAAAAAAGGGCAATTAGGAGAGGAAGAGGACAAAGTTGTAGCATTTTTCCTGTAATGTTTGTTCCTGGAGGTTCAGTCAGACTACAACAAAAGCAATTCCTCTCCAGGCTTCTGACATTCCAGAAAATTTGTAGTTGTATTTTTGGTTGTGTTGGTTTGAGAAATTCCTGCCTCAAAGCATTTATTAGAAGCATTTATTAGAAAGCCAACATCCTCGCTGTTTGCACTCATATGTAAAGCTCAGGTTGCAGAGAATAGCACAGAGAATAATCTGACCTACTTAATCACTTTGAGAAATTCTTAGACTTATTTATATGTAATATAACAATGAGAGAATGAAGTCAAGGGGATAACTGCTTTGTTGCACATTCTCTTTTGTCCTACTCCATTTTTTCTCTCTTGCTCTCTAAAGTTTGTTGTCTGCCCTGAGGATATTAAAGATAAAAGTGTGGAACTCTCAGGGGAATTTCACTGTATATGGAAGTGCCCTTCTACTTTTCCTTAATGTAACACTGTCCAATTCACATAGTCCCTATGCGGTGTACCCTGCTCCCTACACACTGAGCAGGGGATATCTCTGGAAGTTCACTTAACAAAATGTATTTGTGCGCAGCTTCGTCAAACACAGACTTGAAACAGTTGAGCACATTAGGGGTTTTGTGTGGGAAAAAAAGTAACATAAATTGAAATATGGTTTATATATGGAGCGCCTAAAGGGACATGGTTATGGTCAAAACAATGAGATGGGAGGAAAAAAAATATTGCAATACTTTTACGTTTTCTCCATAACATTTTTTTTAATGGAAATAATATGATGTGGGAGGAAAACTATTTTAGTTATTTTGCTAGTGAATGCTACGGAGCCCCTAAAGGGACATGGTGAAGGGGAAAAAATATGAGATGAGAGGGAAAATAATAAGTCAATACTTTTGCGTTCCTCCGAGAAATTTTGCATTCACTCGCAATTTCGCAAAATCTTTTTGCGTTCTCCCGAGAAACTTTGCATTCGCTCATAAAACCTTTTGCGTTCCCTGAGAAACTTTGCGTTCGCTCACAAAACATTTGCATTCTAAAGGGGCTCCTAAAGTTTCTTGGGGAAACAAAATACTTTTGCGAGAGAAGAAACATTGAAATGTATATATGTGTTTTCCTAACTTTAATGTGTGCATGGTCATGAAAATTAAAGATATTTTGAAGACAAACAGTGCGTTTCCAAAGTTTGGGGTCAGTAAGATTTGTTTTAAAAAGAAATATATACTTTATTCATCAAGGAAGCATTAAATTGATGAAAAGTGACAGTAAAGACCATTATAATTTTACAAAAGATATCTATTTCAAATTAACTTTGTTATTTTAAACTTTCTATTTGCAAAAAAATCTTTTTTCTACATTGATATTAATAAGATTTTTTTCTTAAAGCATCAAATCATCATAGTAGAATGATTTCATGTGATACTGAAGTAGTGATGCTGAAAATTCAGCTTTGATCACAGGAATAAATTACATTTTACAATATATTAACATGGAGTTAATAGTTATTAAAAGTTATTTTGGTCACACTTTAGATCAGGGTCCAATCAGGGCTGTTTAGAGTTATTATAAGCAACCCTGGCTGGGAATTTAAAGCATAAATAATTAAATTGAACACAAAAACTTATCATGGAATCAGTCTTGTGGAAGATCAGGACATTTACAGGGCAGAGAAGAGACTAAGAGCTCAGGGTTCCTGCCCTTTCCATTTTTTGCTTGTCTTTCACATCCCTCATTCTCTCACTCACGATTGCTTCCCTCATGTTACCCGCTCGTAATGTTGGTCTTGTCGGCTGCCGTTTCCTTGTCCCTGTGCAGACCCATGAAGGACCCAACATGCACATCTAGCCTATGAATAGCGCCAAAAGCCTCATCTGGGTCAGACTCACTCTGCACAGAGACTAAATAATTAAACCCTTATTTTCTCTTCTTTTTCCTCTTATTCTTGATCTTTCTCTCTTGCTTCTACCAGATCAGCCCTCCCTTCATCGTGTTCTCTTTGTCAAAGGGTAATAACTAAAATGAGTCATGTAATGGAAGAAAAAACAGAAGCGTAACGTGCCGTTCAAATAGGAAGCTAAGTTTGGAGCTGTTACATAAGCTGTCACTGCTTGTTGTAGACAAATGAGAGAGGGGAGGTAAAGAGAAAGATGGTGAGACATGAGAGGAGGACGAGAAAGAGCAATGGTAGCTGCTGAATGATGAGTAGCGCAGTGAACAAACTATCTAAAAATGCTACCTTCATACTTCAGTAGTGGTCTGAGACATTATGAGGGAAGGAGATGAACCACTTGTACCTATGGAGAAATGGTAATGCTTGGTATGATAAGTGTACATATTTGTCATGCTTTTCTTTTAAAAGAGACAATTTCCTGTTTGTTTATTGTGGAACATGAATGCGCATTAGCTGAACCAGCCTGAAATAATTTTTTTTTTAAAAACATTACGTTGCTTCTGGCACGTTTCGTGCTACTTTGAAAATTAAATGTCCATTGAGTTATGCTAAAAGTACATTCAGCGGCAACTTTTTATTATGTTGTTGGATGTTGTAAGTATCAGGGCAGTTCAGAAATTAAATGTCCAGTGAGTGGCCCTAAAAAGGTTAATGCTTTTAACATTTGAAAAAGATTTACCACCTACACTAAATCCTGCCCTACATCTAACCGGCAGTGTTAACGAAAGTAAATGTGAGACAAAAAACACATTTGCCGAAGCAACCATGCCATTTTAGCTGGTTCTACACGTTTTTAAAGCTCTTTTATTGCGACTCGTGTTTCACAGGATTTGCACTCAAGTGCTCCGTGCTGAAAGTGTACCAGGTGAAGTACAGAGCAAGTTTACTATGTCAGAAAAGCCATTCAAATGAAGCTGGTTATGAGATACGTCAAAATTAGGGCTGTCAAATGATTAATCACGATTAATCGCATCCAAAATAAAAGTTTGTATTTACATAATAAATGTGTGTGTACTGTGTATAATTATTTTATATATATAAATACATACACATGCTTGTATATATTTAAGAAATATTTGCATGTATATACTATATTATAGATTTATATATAATTTATCTTATATATAAATATAAATATTTTATATATAAATAACACATTTTTCTTAAATATATAAATGCACGTGTGTGTACTTATATGTATACAAAATAATTTTACACAGTACAAACACATTTATTATGTTAACACAAACTTTTATTTTGGATGCGATTAATCGTGATTAATCATTTGACAGCCCTAAATGTATAAGTTTACAATGGTATAAGTGTTTTACACTCACCTAAAGGATTAGGAACACCATACGAATCCTGTGTTTGACCCCCTTTTGCCTTCAGAACTGCCTTAATTCTATGTGGCATTGATTCAACAAAGTGCTGAAAGCATTCTAGAAATGTTGGCCCATATTGATAGGATAGCATCTTGCAGTTGATGGAGATTTGAGGGATGCACATCCAGGGCACGAAGCTCCCGTTCCACCACATCCCAAAGATGCTCTATTGGGTTGAGTTCTGGTGACTGTGGGGGCCATTTTAGTACAGTGAACTCATTGTCATGTTCAAGAAACCAGTTCGAAATGATTCGAGCTTTGTGACATGGTGCATTATCCTGCTCGAAGTAGCCATCAGAGGATGGGTACATGGTGGCCATAAAGGGATGGACATGGTCAGAAACAATGCTCAGGTAGGCCGTGGCATTTAAACGATGCCCAATTGGCACTAAGGAGCCTAAAGTGTGCCAAGAAAACATCCCCCACACCATTACACCACCACCACCAGCCTGCACAGTGGTAACAAGGCATGATGGATCCATGTTCTCATTCTGTTTACACCAAATTCTGACTCTACCATCTGAATGTCTGAACAGAAATCGAGACTCATCAGACCAGGCAAAATTTTTCCAGTCTTCAACTGTTCAATTTTGGTGAGCTCTTGCAAATTGTAGCCTCTTTTTCCTATTTGTAGTGGAGATGAGTGGTACCCAGTGGGGTCTTCTGCTGTTGTAGCCCATCCGCCTCAAGGTTGTGCATGTTGTGGCTTCACAAATGCTTTGCTGCATACCTCGGTTGTAACGAGTGGTTATTTCAGTCAAAGTTGCTCTTCTGTCAGCTTGAATCAGTCGGCCCATTCTCCTCTGACCTCTAGCATCAACAAGGCATTTTTGCCCACAGGACTGCCGCATACTGGATATTTTTCCCTTTTCACACCCTTCTTTGTAAACCCTAGAAATGGTTGTGAAACAAAACATTCAAATTAAAAATTCCAGTAACTGAGCAGAGTGTGAAATACTTAGACCGGCCCATCTGGCACCAACAACCATGCCACGCTCAGAATTGCTTAAATCACCTTTCTTTCCCATTCTGACATTCAGTTTGGAGTTCAGGAGATTGTCTTGACCAGGACCACAGCCCTAAATGCATTGAAGCAACTGCCATGTGATTGGTTGAATACATAATTGTATGTATGAAATAAATGTATGAAAAGGAATAAAACTTGTTGGTGTTTTACTGCCACCTGTGTATATTTTAGCTGGAAACTGAGTTTGTTTTTGGAGTTTTGCAGATATATAGAGGCACGGTTTTCCAAAGAGCCCGTGTGGATTTTTGAGTGATGTTATTTAAATGTAATCTTGACCTGCAATTGTGGTGATTTTGTGTGTTTTTTTTTAAAATAGCTGCCTGAGAGCATTATCAATATTGCTGCTGAGTGGATATATTTGCATTAAAGGGACTTTGCCGTAGTTCAACATTTTTCCGAATAGTGTTTCAGTGAATACTGGGATGGTTTCTTTATTTATTTAGTTAACTGCTGCTAATGTACTGCTTGCAACTAGATAAATTAGAGCGTATTCTATTGTATTTAGTGTAAAATTATATGTTCAAGTTTCAAGCTCTAACTCTAATCAAGGGTAATTAAAAAAAAACATAATTATTTTTGTACAAGAAAACTTATGGCTCTGGTTAATTGATATACTGTATATATATATATATATATATTCATCAGTTTACCATTGTATTTAACAGAAAATTGTCACCTTTCAGTGCAACTTTGTTGAAGCTTGTAGTGTATATTTTTTTCAAAAGAGTAGCTTGACTACAGTTTGTAGCTTGCTACAGCTTTACAGTAGTTTCCCCAATACTGGATGGGCGGCAGAAAGAATCCCCTTTGGAAGAGCTGAGTTTGAAGGGACAAATGGAAAAATAAGAAAGATAAAGGGAAAGGCTTACCTTCTCACACAGGGAGGCTTTCATTAAACACAGTCATCTTTGGTAATAAGCACTTGAAGACTGATCTCTCCCATTGCTTCCCTCAGGTGCTGCATTACCATAATGGATTCTCACTGCAGCGCGGTATTAAAGCGTGGAGGCATATTCCAAACTCAACGCAAATGCAACTTGTAATGCACATTATCCCAGCTCAACACATTAGATGTCATTACTAGAGCTGGAGCAGACAGCATTTCGTCATTATCTGCTGAAGCGTTCCACGGGGAAGTGGAAAGTGAAGGAAAAGCACAAATAATTCTGGAATAGGCTTCTTTTTTTTCCATTCAAAGTGTGTTAATGAATCTTTGTAAACAAGATGATTAATTAATGATGAAGATAACACTATGTTGTTCTCATTTACCTAACTGTGTACTACAATTAGAGGATGCTTAAATTAAACAAATTAACTTATTATGTTATTGACTACCCCAAACTCATAACAGGTGGTTAATTGCAGTATTTTACTCCTTGGAAAATCGAAAAATCGTTGGTTTATTCTTGATCACTTTAACTGGTGGGAAACACAATTGATTGGTCATATACAGTACATAAGTAAAATGGTCAGTAAAACCCAACAGAAAGTTATAGCAGGCAATTGTGAGGAAAATAGAAAATAATCAATAATTTCAGTACTTTGAAATGTAAAATTTTTATATTGTGTTGCAGATAATTACATATTTAGTTGCCGTTTACTGTTTTCAACTAAAACGCGTTTTATGTGTTTTGGTCGTTCATTTACACGACAACTGCATTTTGCCAGCCTGAAAACAACAAATGTTTGACAATGGGTTTCAAAGTGCACGTTTTTGAAAACGATAATGCTATCATCTCCATAAACAACAGAAATGTGAATTCGTGAAAACTGTGACATTATGTGCATGCGTATTACATGTTCAGTCTAGGTGTGTAGTGTTTCTTTTCAAAGTGACATCACCAACTGCTGTCCTGGCACGAATAATACAGCATTTTTAGTCGAATTTCGCGGATCCATGTGAACGGGGATCATTCACATTTCATCTGTACACGGAAAACAGTAAAAAATAGGGATCATGATTTATATGAGGAACGACAGAGCAATGCTAAAATTGAAATATTCTCAAATACTGGAATTAAACAACTCTGGTTATGTAAATTTCTACATAAGCCATGTAAAAAACGTTCACATGCAGATTCAAAACTAAATTTTGGTCATAACTGTTACCAGTTACAGTAAATGCATTTATTTAACATCCATCACTGATGAGTTTTGACACGTGTAGAAGATGCAAAGATGGTTGAGCCGCTACTATGTTGTCAGAAGTCTTTTTGGGTTGTCAATGAGTGTGTGTGTGTGCGTGTGTGTGTGTGTACATGAGTGAAAATGTTAAGGTTTGCGGAGTTAATTCCCAAGCAGAGCCTTTAAATGACTCATAATGCTGATATAAGGTCACTTGCTGTGCTCTTCATGAATAAGAAAAACAATAAAGTGCAGAGAAATGTTCCAGAGAAAGAAAATAGAACCAAAAAGCACAAGCTAACTATGTATGTATATGAATATTTGATCATTTATCTAAGCATGCAAAAGAAGGAAATCTCTCTTATTTTAGCAAGGCAGACAGAGTTTCCTGAAGAGAGGACTGGATTATTCATCACATTTAAGAAAACACAGAGAAAGGCTCAGAACAGGAGCAGAGAGAAGAACTAAGAGCAAAGAAGGGATATAGAAAGTCGTTTTTCAATATTAACTCGACACTGAAATTGCCATAACACTCATATAGTGACTTGATGTAAAATGTTATTACAGCCAATCTCAATTAACACAACAGACTCAGAGCATCCACCTGCCTCAATAACACACTTTCTACTGGGACTGTGTTGGCACTGGGAATTATGGCTACATCGAGTGCTCCATCTTTCCGGTGACAGTTTTATGAAAGATTCATGACACCGGTAAGACAGCGTAAGCTTCTCTTTCAGGCCTTTAGTCCCGAGGCTCCAGCAGTGGGAAGAGGCAGAATATGTTCAACAACACCAGTGCAAGCAGAACTGCACTGCCCTGAGAAAAAGAACACATTGCCCAATTTACCTGCCTTATATTTACAATAATGGAAAGGGATTTCAGGGATTTTTACTTTAATTTTCTTTTTTTATACATCTATATGCAAATGTACAGTGCTTTTAATTTTGGATAAGTTTCACGGTAGATTTCAAACCTGGAGTCAAACCTCAGACTGCAAGCCAAGCCACCTTTATCTCACTCTAGGATTACTAATATTCATACTTTCTGTGCCTCCCTGTCCCCAAACACACTTTTCAAATCAAGTCCTACGCTCTTGATATTACGAATTCAGTTCGAAATGACTTGGCACCTAAAGTTAACTGCAGAGAAACGTGTGGAGACAGATGACACATTGAAAAGTTTAATAGAAATCTTTTGAGACATCTTGTTGTTGTTGTCATGCAAATGTGCGCCATACTGCTTGTAAATAAAACACATTGAAGAAAAGCATTCAAAACAGGAGAATGTGTGTGCGTGCCCGTGCCGATGTCCGTAGGCAAGGCTCCAGGCAACATGCCCCGATTGGAGTAATGCCGGAGAGCGGCGCCGAGACGCGCACCCCTAAGACCTTCTCTCACTTTCTCAAATCTTCAAATTCCTTTCTTTGTTTTTCAATCAGTCATACCATCATCGCTGTACCTGGGAGAGGAGCCACGTTCTTACCTTTTATTGTACCTTTGTGCCTCATCTGTCAAAAAGTATTGCTCTTTCCTTGAGGTTTGAGGAAAGCTGAATCGTGATTTGACAACTATTGTTATGTTTATTTGTTTACTTGTGAATGGAGCAAGCGTTTGCATATTCGTATTTCTGTTGTCTTTTTATTTGTTTGTTTGTTTGTTTGTTTATTTCACTTTCCTTTTTTGGTAACCAGCCTACAAGTAACTCAGTTTTGGGTTGATCCGATGTCGAAGAACATTTGACAAGCATTATTCCGTGTGCCAAAGCACTTATATTTAAACAATGAACATGCAAATGCAACAAATCCACAATTGTTGAAAGTTTTTTGACCAGCTCGGCAGTGTCTGAAACTTACTCGACAGTGGTATGAAATATGAATGCTTTATAATCTCAGGCCTGTAACAGGAAATGTGATGGTTAATTGTATATTTCAAAAGCCTTAATTGCTTTAATTCCCTGTAATTAATCAGTAATTGCAGCAGGAGTGCTTTTCACAGCTTTGCTTGAGATGCACAGACCTTTCCAATATGGAAAAGCATGAATATAGATGAGAAGAGGCAGAGAGGCAGACCACAGGAGCTATATGACTATTCTATATTTAGGAGTTTAAAAGCTGAAACTCGCCAATATGTGGTCCTATTTATCATTTATGTATTCATTTATGATGCAAACGCATAACTTAGCGCTTCAAACTGTGTTGGCCAGGCTGGGTGCCTTGCAGTTAATGTTTTGTTGAGGCTCTAAATGAGCTCAACTGTATACCTCCCCAACTTTTTCCTCCATCTCCCCCTTGAGACATTCAGTGTGGGGAACACCTGGTAGGTTGGTCCCTGTCCGCCCTCTCATGTTGAAAACCCACAGCTCCTACCTACAGACCCCTGCTGGGTTCCACGGTATAATTTGAGGTTCCATCACTGTGGCAGATGTTGAGTAATTGCTGTTCTAAAAATGGCAGTAGCGCAGCCCATCTGCCCAGAGGAGACACCTGGAGAAGCGCGGCACGCTTCGCTCCTGAGTGGGAGACTTGAGGACTTGTTGCTCTGATGAGCGCTGTGTTGCTTCCCCAGACTCCCGGCTGTACAACTTCAGTTTACAAAGGTCAGAAACAGTGCAGAAAACATACACAAATGCAACAAAAATGAGAGGAATGCCACATTGTCATTGTTTAAATGCTCCTATGTCTGTAGCATGCAGAGTCAACTATAAGTAAACCATTTATTTGTTGATTCTCATAAAAAAACTAGGGCTGTCAAATGATTAATCACGATTAATCGCATCCAAAATAAAAGTTTGTGTTTACATAATAAATGTGTTTGTACGGTGTAATTTTTTTTTGTATATATAAGTACACACACGTGCATTTATATATTTAAGAAAAATGTGTTATTTATATATAAAATATTTATATTTATATATAATATAAAATATATATAAATCTATATATAGTATTTACATGCAAATATTTCTTAAATATATACAAGCATGTGTATGTATTTATATATATAAAATAATTATACACAGTACACACACATTTATTATGTAAACACAAACTTTTATTTTGGATGCGATAAATCGCGATTAATCATTTGACAGCCCTAAAAAAAAAAACACAAATGCTGTTGGACATATGACATATGGTGACATATGGTACACTTGAGTCTGACTTCTAACTGGAGGTCCTTTCCCAATACTCGTCCCCCAGTCCAGTGTACTGTCAAATATAGGCCAAGTATAATTTGAAAATATTTGAAATTTGAAAAAAGAAAAAACGTTAAAAGTGGTGAGTTGGGCCGGGACTATCTGTTTGGAGGGAAACCTATCTGAAAACAGTCTGCAAATAGAGAAAAGTTGCTCCGGCTACTTTGATGCGTGTATGGAGTGGCATAGTTGCCATAATGAGCGAGAACGGTTGACTTAGAGCAGTTAAATCTCTAACCTCCGCGAATCAAACGCTGAACAGAGGAGATTCTGTTGGCAAAAAGAGAATGTGACCGAGCTTGTAATAAAACAAGAACCAACAATAGCTCGGCTTTTCGGAGATGGCGCGAACTGAGGATTGTAAATGTTGTAAAAGCGATGGGGAGATGGCGTTAACATTCAACAGATGAGTAAGGTATTTTATTAAACAGATAAATTGCCTTATGTAGCTCTTGAACAGAGTTTATTGTAAAGCATTATCTATTGTGAAAAGTAATTTCATTATGGTTGTTGTAGCGCTGTTTTTTTTTTCAAGGAAGTACCGTGTCTATTGATGGGTATAGCTACAGTAACGAGTGGCCGCGTGCATTAGGTTAGTCGTTTGCATAAAACACGACCAAAACATTTCCATTGTTTTCCACAGCAACCTTTCCTTTACATCCTTTTTGTCACTCTCTGGAGATGTTCTCTCGCCAGATCCTCGACCAATGCCAAGTGTCATTCTCAAAACAAGTTCAAACACAATAAACACATTGTGTACAGACCCAGATTACAGACCGCTAATTAGCCAGCTGTTCATGCGCGTTTATCTGCTGCTTTATTTAGAGAAACCTCACAGCTGAAGCTATAACGCAGTTTTTCTTTCTCTTTTACAGTATATACTGAAATATATTTAGGATGAAATTAAGTTGTAGTATTTATTAGTTTATCAAATGTTTTTATATATTAATAATATAATATCATTATAATATATCATTTTATTATTTTTTAGCCCAATTATAATGCTTCACAGCGCAAGTATTTTTTTCCGTAGGCATGGTTTCAGTTGTTCCTTTTTTATTTTATTTTTTGTACATTTTGGATAAATTTTAGTATGAAAGTTTTTGGTGAATCATCATTTGTTCATGAAAACGTTCATACGCAGATTTCGTGCACAAATTTGTGCTTACGCATACTTATAGAATGAGATCCAAGATTCTTTTAACTGGCCAAAAGTTACATAGTGTACCTTTTATGTTTTTATGCTCACCAAGGCAGCATTTATTTGAACAAAAAATACAGTAAAATTGTGAAATTTTACATTGTAATAATATTTCACAATATTACTTTTTTTTAACTGCATTTCTGATCAAATAAATGCAGCCTTGGTAAGAATAAGATCTTAAAAAAAAAAACTAATAAAAAAAAAAAAACTAATCATTCCAAACTTTTGACTGGTAGTGTAGATCTTTTCAAAATGTTCACCTATTCATATGCACCCATTCACATGAATGGTAATCAGATATTTTGACCTTTGAAACAAATGAAAGGTGAAAGCATGAAGCAAACAAATACATTGGTTTTCTTATTTAATATAGAGGTCTATTCCATGGGCATTTCTTCAGCATCTGCATTATGCAACACTTTAGTGCCTATGAATTCTCAGTGCAGGCTTCTTCCCAGGGTTTAAAGATAATGTGCATTTACATTTAGTCCTGGTACTTATACAGGGTAATATACTGTAGGTTGATAAATGTATGTATATTGCTCAAAGGCTTATGCATGTTTCTAATATCATATAAATATTTAATTACAAGAGTAAAATTAGATTTTTACATAGAATTTTTTTTTAAGGTGTGCTTGACCAAAACTCAAACTTAGCGTTAGTTCTGGCAGGTCACGTCAGTCAAGCTCACACTCTCAGCTGATCAATGTCTCATAGGAATACGACACCTATCATACAGGCTTGTGCAAAATGCAGAATTTCAGAATTGGCCTGCATTCAATTCATGAATTGGAATTTGAATTGAATTGACTCCGCCCCACAGGAAGTTGAATTGGAATTGCGCGTTTGGCATTGTCAACCATCTTTGACGATAGTGCTCCTGACAGACCCTGCCCCTAGTGTTGTGGCTGTATACCAGGGAGTGGCCATGCAGTTGCTCAGGTGTTGCTATGCAGTTGTTATGGTGTTCAGAGCAGTTGCTAGGATGTTCTGGGCAGTTTTTAGAATGTTCTGGCTGGTTTCTAGAATGTTTTGGGCAGTTGCTAGGGTGTGCTGGGCAATTGTAAATCTGATCTTTTAGAAAAGTTATAGCACACCTTTCCTCAATGATTTGCAGTATCATTCATGTCCATAGTTTAAGACAAAGTAGTGTAATGCTTCTTGAACAAAACTATCACCCTAAACATCAGCACAGCTCTAGCGCTCCTGCTTGTCCACAGAATAACTGTATATCTAAGACATTGTGTGTGGCTATCTCTGTGTGGGCTCTAGTTTCACGGGGATCCCTGTCCCATTACTTTTCTAACAGGAGAATCCTTCCCACATAAAACACCCCCGCTCTCATCTAATCCAGCATCTTTCCTTCATTGCTCCATGTTCATCCCTTCATCCAGTGTGCTCTCCTCTCATTAATTCCCTATTAACACCCACCCCCATCCACCCACACTCCTCTACTTCAGTACCGAGTTTCAAGAATACTCTTATTCTGATTTGCTATGTTCAGTGATTGTGTAAGATTTGCTTCATTTCGTCTATTCTACTTCACATGAAAAGACACTCTTTCCATGTCATTTTATCGCAGCTGTCTGTAGTGCGTTAAAAACGATCCTCTTGTGTTAGGCCAGCGCCGTCTCTGTCCTTTGTTTCTGGGTTTCCCGTAGCAGCAGGTGCCAAGCAGATTTATATCAAGCACTCACACATGTGGAAAGCCCTTCTCAAAGGAATGATCTTCCTTGGAATGATCAAATCTGATCCGATGAATTATTAAGCTTATAAAACATCCTGTAAATCTGTTGTAATGAGATCAAAAGCGCAAGCTTCTGTAATCGTGCCTCAAGAACACAAAAGCGTAATCCGCAACACATCGGGGTCATGTTTTTTGAATGCGCCGAGATGCCGTTTAGCCGTGATGTATGCGGTGAGATAGTTAAGAAGACGCGTCTTGCATGCTTTGCATGTTGTTATGCATGTGTATATTGTTTGCAAATCTGTGTTCTAATGCTCACTCACACACTAAATAAATCTCCGGCGAATCAATACAGGGGCACAGCAGCTCCTAGACAGAGGAGAGCTTTAAGGATAATTATGGATTAAGCTTATGAGCCGCTTTCAATATAAAAACTTTTTTTTCGCTGCCCTACTTAGAGAACGGCTGTCAGTAATCGAAGTCAGTCAACCAGAGAGCCATTACCAATTCACAAGGGTTGGCAAGAATCGAATTACGCTGTTGAATTGATTCCGCAATCCCTCTGAAAAGAAGCAGTTTGACAACATAACGACAACAAGATCGTATTTACACCAGAGATCGACATCTTTTAACATCCCGTGACTCTTGGCTCTAGCGCTGGTGATGCGATCTTGCTTTGGCTCGGTTTTAGGGAACAAGTATGGTGGCTCGTATCAGGGTTGGTGAGATGAAGTGGGTATGAAAATCAAGCTTTGTTTTATGCCTCAGCAGCATGAAATGAGCTGCTATTTATACCGCGGCTCAATTGTGCGTTCGCGCTTGCCTGAGACAGGTTGGAAAAGGTCAGATGTGGCAATTATGCAGGTGTGGTTTGAATAGAAGTGCGGGGCTGGTGATTGGAGGCTCGCGCGCTGTTGGGGAGGTTGAACACGGAATTTGCAGGAACTGCGAGCGGACGGCGAAATGGCAAACATCTTGAGCGTGATGAATGTTCATATTTTTACACTAGAAGGAGGAGATGTATAAGTGTTTTGTGATTAGGGAAGGGGGCCATATTGTTATGCAGAGAGCTCCGGCACAATGGTATCGATTAGTGCAGAGTAAACCGAGTTTAGAGAAACAAATCACAGTTGCAATCCTCAAACACTCCATGCACTCTCAAATTACCTTACACACAAACACACACACACACACACACACACACACATACTACAACGAGCAGGTGATAATGAGCCATGGATTCCTGTGCATGTGTCCGAACACACACACACACACACACACACAAATACAGTGACAATGTTATATTACAGGATGGCATATTGGTGCTTGTATAGTGCAAGTTATAAATCTCTATCTTGAAATGTAGCTGATAGCCACCATAGTGTACTCAAGTATACGGGTGGTACAATAGAAAGTCACATGATGAATCAGAGTTCTCTGTAAGTGGCCTGCCCATAAAACATGGGCAATAATTATAAATAGATGGTGCACAGGGTCACACACAAAACCAAAACACCATCAGGGTAACATGCATGTCACTAAAAATAATGCAATTAACATTAACTAAATAATAGAAAATAAAACAAACACCCTCAATAAAAAGCAAACTTTTACATAAAAAGCTGATAAATTATTTTTTTTCTCAAAGACTTTCCCCGGATCAGATTCAGAACGATGATCAAGATGTAATCCATCAACACCATCAACAAAGCTTGCACTGTCCTCGTCCTGGGTCGACATTTCATTCTTAAGCAGTTTTGATTTATAAGCTGTTTAATGTTATTTTGCATTAGGAATGGTTCTACTCGTTTCTTCTTCTTCTTCGCTTGTTTTTGGATCTGGAGATTGTGTACTATTTCAGATAATCTGTAATAGCGCCCCCTACCATATAACAGTAAAAACATGGATTGCCGGAAAATTGACAAAACAAAGCAGGGAAGAGTTGTGTCATAAATTATGGAAAATAACATAATGGTGGGGAAAGAGTTAAAATGGCCGATTTGAATTTTTAATGTTCAATTTTAATTAATTTAGACAACATAGTATTGAATTTTAATGTTGGCCATTAAGTGAATTGTATAATTAAATTCTGTTTACAGGCCTAATAGCGCAACATTATTTGCACAGGTTTTGCGCAAACTATTCAAAGCTTAAATTACATGAAAAGAAGATGTGCTTATGCTGACAAAAAAAAAAAAAAGATTTAATTCTTACACTGAGGTGCTAATTCAGGGCTGTTTAGCGAGTTTGTTCTTAAGATGGCCACTGAGAGACTGCTGTCAGCCACCTCCATGTCATCTCCCACGAGTCATGCCATCGAAGTCCCATCCCCGTCACTCCTCGAGCGTCCGTCTGTCTCGCTAAGCAGAGCTTGTCATCTGACCAGTGAACAAGACAGTCATTCATTGTTCACTAATTACCGCTCCACTTCTGTAACATGTCGCATATATGCTGTACTATATATAAACTTGCTCACAAGGGGTTCAAGGCAAAATAACTACTTTCGACAATGCTGAATGGCTGTACCGTGGCTTGTCATTCTGCTGTAATAATTCTGATTGTCGGAGTGTGGCACTGATCCACCCATTGTATAGAGGAGCCTGACACTCATAATCACATAGTCTCAGCTAGTATAAAGGCATGACAGGCCCATGATGTCATTGTTTCCAAGGCAACACTAATTTGAAGAGTCCTTAATAAGTCCTAGAAAATGTTAATTAGTCATGGTCATGAACTTGACATAAGATGTTGAAGGCTGATGACTGACTTAACATTGTTGTGAAGCACAACATCAATCCTCTTGTGTGGTAGATAATCTACATTTACTTGACGTTTTAATCCCAAATGTGTAATAGTAGACTTATTACAAGGGGCAGCCTGGGGTTAATTGTCTTACCCAAGGCCACATTGGTGCTAGATCATTATTAAAAGATTTGAACCTACAACCTCTCAGTTACCAGCCTAGATCTTTAAATAATAGGCTACACTAACCCCAAATATTGGTTATTATGAATGAAATTTGGTATTTCATTTGTTATAGCTTTTTCATAGCATTCATTAGCATCAAGAACCACAAAAGTTATTGGTAAAGTCAAAGTATTAATCTTGATATTCTGGTCTCTACATATGTCTTTGTTCCCTTATTTAATGTACATTTGCAAGTGACTTACATTGCATTCAAGCTAAATATTTTTTGTTCAGTTTGTATCCAATCTCTGGGAATCAAACCCAAGATTTTGGCATTTATTAGCACCATGTTTAACTGTTTGAGCTACAGGAATCCTACTTGCTTAATGTTGATGAGATTCTTCCACTCATTTTATATAAGGCTCGTAAGGCCACACAAAATATCACTTACCAGTTTTTCTGGTACAGCATTTGCAGTTTTTCTGGAAGCTTTTCAGTCTTCCCTATTGGGATAGGACTAGTTTACCCAGAAGACATTAGAGAAATTTGTGTTTCACAGACATACTTTGTGACTTGAATCCCGTCCGAATCTACCAAGTCTTTGTTTTTCACACACAACCTCTGAATAAATGCCAGAGCAGATTACCTACTGTTTTTCGGCAAACTCAATGGTCTTCTGAGATATCTAATCCTCTATGTATGCGAATATCTGTGATGGCTGATATTATATTATCACAATGCTTCTCCTTATGTGTTTTTTGACTAACCTGAGCTACCATTTGCACATTAATCTGGCTGTACCTTTCAATATGGACATTTCAAAATATATTACACACTGGATGAAAGGTAATATCTGAAAAAGCATAACAGGGCACTTTAAAGCCGGCTGCTTAATGGTACAATATGCAATTTTTTTCGCCGCTAAGAGTCGCTAAACTCTTACAATAACAAAGGCGTCGGTAGATGACGCAGTGACGAGCTGAATGATGGGACTTGCTGTCAAGCTGATGGATCTAATAATGTTTATGGATGAGTGAAAACATTCATGTTTTTTAACATTACAGTGGTATGAAGCAGGTTGCGATTGTTAATAAGAGACATATATCACACGCGAGTCCGGTGGATGGAATGAGGACATTTCATTCTACCGAACTACCTGAAAGTGCTGAATTACTACTCTAAAGTCAGTTTATTTGATGAACTAAACTTGTGAGGGAACGCAGCGCTGTTCCACTTGGTCTAACGATAACTGTTACACTATACTGAACAGCATTATGATGTTATTCTATGTGTTAGTTCGTTTGCTATATGAAACTAGTAACGTTAAGCTAGATTAACATTAGAATAACATACTGATCATATTCTAACATTTCATCATTTTGAGCTATATAACATTGATTTGTTGTATGCACATTTGCTCACCTGTCTAATAAAGTATGTGCAAGAATATGTGTCGCTGTCAAGTCGTGACTCGTGAAACTCTGTCAAGTCCAAGTTAGTCGCGGACGTGGAGCTCTCGGCATCTCGAAAGATGTTGATCTTCGTTTTAGTCCCCTTTTTGTCTCAAAGTCTGTTTGCCATGGTCCATAATGTTTGACCAAAACATCAACAGCGTGAGCGTCCTGCTAGGCATAACACAGTTGTCCATGTCTGTCGCCGTGGTTATTATGGCAGTACGAGTGGAAACCATAGACGGCAGAAACCGAGGGTAACGCGGATATGACGCCATTGACTGGCGACTCCCAGCTCACCCCTGCTCACATGCCCCGTTTCCTTGGTTAAAATCACAATTTTCTCACGATTTAAAAATAGTTGGAAACATTTGGAATATTGTAAGTTATCAACTTAACAAAATATATAATACTGGCCTTGTGATTTTGGGATATTTTAATGCAAAAATGTTACATACCTTTGAGCCAATCGATCTGTTTGTTCTATCTACATAACCTATTTATGTTTGCTCTGAACCGGCTTGACTCAGTTCAGCGCACCATGGGAATTGTCCTAGCCCTCCTCCTTCCCCAGCACCACCTGCCTAGATCTGCTTGGGGATTCTCCCTACTTTCCTTTTAGCAGCTTGTATCCTACACAGCAAAATCCCCAGTGTTAATCGAACTCTCCTGGTGTACATATAGGTCCATGGACCTATATGTACCCCAGGAGAGTTCGATTAACACTGGGGATTTTGCTGTGTATTCACAGTATGTTCGGAAGTAGCCTTCACTCATGCCACCAGCAGCAACAGCGTAGCAGATCTAGTCCGCCAATACATTCCTATCAATAATGCTGTTTAATTCCATTCCTAGAGTTGGCACGATTGTAATAAGGTTTTTAATAATAAATTAAAATTATATAAAAAATAATTATATAAAAATCACATAACATGAGTTTCTTTAGCATCCACATCTAGAAAACTCCCACTCCCACTTGTGTAATAAACATATGTAATTCCAGTCTGAATTGGTACACGCAATCACTCTTTGTAATAAGACTTTAGAAGACTAGTCCCGTCCGAATAGGGCTTATGAGTGACTAATTTTTAGTCGTCTCTGCATATTAAACTGGGATAGGAGAAGGTATTTTAACATCGTAAAAAAAATCCACACTTCAGCTTTAGGAATCTATGAGAGTGATGGGTAATGAATGATGACGATGGCGGTTTATGGATCTCAGGTGTTGAAGAACACTCAATGCAATTAAGAGGAACGTTATTGTGCTGCATAAACATTTTCATACCTGCATCCACAGTCCCTGAATGAGTCACACGCACAAACGCTGAGACAGAGAGAAAAGTGGATGTACATAAGGACGACTGCTATAGTTGACATAGCTGTAAGAGATTCCTTGACTACTAAACTTAAGCTGGCCAGACAAAGACAGTGTGGAAAAGAAAGAAAAGGGAAAATGGACTGGGAGAGGAATATAAAGGTCAGACGGAGAGGAAAGAGGAGGGTGAAGTCTACGATGACTGGTCTTGACTTTTAGAGAAGGTGGTAATGATGTTGATGGAACACAGCCAAGACAAAGTAACCATGACTTTCCATTGACTGTTACTCCGTCATTATTTACTCACTCTCATGTTGCCCCAAACCTGTATGGTCTTCTTTCTGAAACACAAAAAGAGTTATTTTTCAGAACATCCTGGCTGCCCTTTTTCATACACTGATAATGAATGGGGACAAATGCAATTGAGCTCTAAATATGGTGACACATCATTAGGTTTGACTTCAGTATATGTTTATATGCACCCAAATAATCTGATAGTAATCAGGTTGATGGCTCAATCGGACTGAAAAACATTTGTGTAAACACAGCAATCAATCTAATTGAGCTTGATCAGACTGGAATTTCAATGAATTGAAAGGGGTGGTGTAGACCTGTAAGAATCCAGTTAAGAGGAAAAAAATAAGAATGTAAGCGCTTGACTCAGACCATTTTCTCTGTTGGATAAAAAAATTCCTTGCAAACATAATATGTTTGAGATCATACGAACCTGCAAATGTTTATTTACATTTCACATTTTCAAACTGGTCAGTGTAGGAGAATATTTACTAAATATTAGGGATGTCCTGAGCCGATGTCAAGGATCAGGATCTGGGCTAGCCTAATCCTGATCCCGATCACCTGTCAATGTGTTAGTTCTCATGTCTCATGTCTCATTGCAGTTGTCATTGACTTTTAACCTGATGCAACATATTAGATCCTGAATGTGAATTCAAATTAAGAGCTTTGAAAGAGGGCACACACTTTCTTAGTAGATCATTTAAATGTTGGCCTTTTTCTCACACAAAGCTATTATGTAGGACTTAGGCCCTGTTTACACCTGGTAGTAAGATGTGTTTTGGTTGATCGGATCACAAGTGGATGACTAAATACAAGTGTAAACGGGTTCTAAAATGTTTTGAGCTTGTCCACTTTCAACCACTTCCAGACGTAGTCGAAGACTCATTTGACTGGATTGCTTTTATAGTGTAAATGCTCGTGTGGTCGAATGCGTTCGATCAGCCACTAAAGAGCCTCTGCTCTCCTCCTACTGACCTAATGCGCAAACATTAGTTGGAATCATGCTAGCCAGACGGGATTTAAACTTTGTCTGCTGAAGACCAACGTTTGGTTTAAAGATGGAAAACATACCAAGCACAATGTTCTCTCATCATTCCTGATTTCTTACACACACTTACAGTGTTCGGCTGTCTTGCATCGTTTCTGCTCTGATAACTGCAAAATTGTATGGTTTCCCGTCGTCTCCGGGTGCATACATGTGTAAATTGAATGAGCTTATTTTGTCCATTAGATCAAAAGATCTGAAAAAGCCCATACATTTTCCCACCCATAGACCCTTCCCTCGCAGAAATCAGGACAGAAGTGGTTGAAAGTGGACAAAAAAGACGCATTAACGGGTATGTGTCTCCCTAGTCTACTTGTGACCAAAACGCATTTTAATAGGTAAGGTGTAAACAGGGCCTTAGATAGCTTGGAGTATAGTGCTCAAGTTTTAATGACTCTATTTATGGTGCTTTTTTGTCATTTTTGGAGCTTGACAGCCCCAGTCTCCATTCACTTTCATTGAACAGAAAAGTGGCAAAAAAAAAACTCTTGACTTTTGAGTTCCATAGATAAATTTCATGCATGCCAAACAGTATTGCATGATACCAAGGTCGTGGGTTAATTTCCCAAGGAATACATGAGCTGGTGTATCTTGAACGCGATACAAGGTGCTTTGGATTAAAGTGTCTGCCAGATGGATAAAGTTAGTCTGTCAACATCAGGGCGAATAAATTATTCATTTAATCTTTCATTTTTAGTTTTAATCTGCTTTTAAACCCGTTATTTTTTAATACACTATCAAGTAGAAAAATTTTAACGTCCTCTAAGCTGAAACTGCACGACTAAGTCTTTGACATACAGCAGGACCAAAGTGTGACTTATAGTGGATTCACTGACCATATAAACGTTCCCAGCGAATTCTGGCCATGCACCAGTTTCGGTGAGAGCTTGATGTTTTATTAAGAGAAGTATTCTGGCTTTTCCTATGCATACTGTAATGAACAACAGAAGACCTCTCTCTGGCACATATGTCCTCTGCTCTCCCCTGTATGAAGCTGCTGAGGTAAGAAGATCGAGTTTTCCACTTAGCGGAGCACAAGGGCTCCCACCCCTTTTCCCACAGTCATCTCAGCGGTGTGTGTGTGTGGACGTACCTCTGCGCACCTTTAAAGACGCAGGAGCCAAAAGCACAATTTATAAACAGGTGTTTTATGTGTGTGTGAAAGCGTGCAGCAGCAGTACACAGCTACGTTAACAAGTGGTCAGCGCAAGGACATAATAAATAAATACTAATGTTATTTCCCACCAAATTATTAAATCTGCCTGGTGGGAAACAGCAGGGGACGGCAAGATGAAACGCAAATGGGCTTCGTTATTTCAAACCGGGCCGATTCCGCCTTGATTTTCAGACTCTGGTGTTTCGTTCTTCTGTAGGCCCTTTGTAAGGATGTCATTTATTTCATACTGAGTTCGGATGGAATATGCGTTTGCTAGCGGCCATACCCTATTAGCATAATTTCTCTTGAAATGATTCTGAAATTGCAGTGGAAATGACAAGTTGTGCGCTCCTCGCTCTTGTATTCATATTGTCGGCGATGTTGGAAAGGAAAAGAAAATATGTGTGTGTAAGTAAAGGGTACTAATACAGTGAAAATGGTGATTTTGTAACTGTGTTAATGACAGTACTGCACCGCTCTGATGCCTCGCGCACCTAATTCTTTCACAGGACGCAGCGGTTTGCTCAGCCGCCCTGCTCATTATGAAATACCTCCTGGTGCTTCAAACCAGCTTCACACACTCACGCACACACAGTGTCACTTCTCTGATTCTTTCTGTTTAACACAATACTCTGTTAGAACCTTACAGCGCTGCATGCTCGCTTTTGTCTGTACGGCCTGAATCAGGTCTTTTTGACAGTGAAAAATGGAAGAGGTTTGTCTCTCATTGCCGTCGTCTAGTTAGACTAAATGCAAACTTCCTCTCTTTCTTGTCCTCGGGTTGTCTCACACAGGAAACATGTTTTAGACTGTGTGTATCTCCTTTCTTTTCTTTTGCTTTCATCAGGTAAGACGCTTCCAGCACGTCTGACGTGAAGCCTGAAGTACTTTACAATAACTAGAGGAGCTCACTTCCTCACTTAAGAATGTTGACAAAGCAACGTGATCTCATGAGAATACGTGTGTATTTTTACATATAGTTTTACCGCACATTCATTTACTTAGGTTTTTATACACACTAAAACGTATAATACTGACGTATTGACAGCACTAAAACATAAAATATTTAAGTATTGACGGCACTAAAATGTAATATATTTACGTATGAACAACTTTAACGACGGACACATTTGTACGTATTCCTATTTATGCATGTTAAAATCGTGGCATTAATGTTTTGACTGTTGTATTCAATTGTCATATCAATGACATGTTTTCAATCGCATTAAATGCAGTTTTCTTCTATACAGCGACTGACAATAGAATCATAAAATACACGCTCGCTTCAATAAAAAGTTTTTTTTTTTTTTGCTTGTTAAACGGTATTTTCCAGTTAAATGTACTTAATTGACCCTTCGCGTGGAGCTTGATTGACAGGTAATCTGACGAATCAAACTTCGCCATCCCCCATTTTGTCTGACAAAGCAGTCAGGAGAGATATTAGATTAACATGGGAGGATTTGAACTTGAAAAACGGAGTGTACTGACGCCTTTCCGCGGCTAAAACAACATTCCTTCTTATGTTCATTCATGTTTATTTGATGCTATAAATGAACTAGAAGGAAGAAATGATCGGATCACGAGCAGCTTTAAGTTTAACTGATGCTCTACAGCGTTCTGTCACGACACATTAAAGAGCCACAAAACGGTATTTATTGTTTAAATTTCTTTTAAAAAATGACAAAATTTGAAAGGTGAGACTTTGTTTAATATGTTTAATATCAAAAGTAACCGAAAAGTAACCTGGTCTGTCCTGTCTGTCAGCGTGTTGTCAGTCTCCTCTCTGCTCCGCGATGTATTTTTCACTGTGTGAGAACATGAGAGCGGCGTAGCTTGTCGGACATAGCGACAGTAACTAAGGGGGACGGGTCTTTGCAAAGGGTCAATTGTCATCATTATATGCATTTTTGTCTCATCTTTTTTATAGTTGTAGTTGAAAAAAACAAAACAAAAACAAAAATTGGTTTCACTTTAGTTTAGGGTCCAATTCTCACCATTAACTAGTTGCATATTAGCATGCATATTACTATTATATTGGCTGTTTATTAGTACTTCGATGTATAAAGCACATATTAATGCCTTTTCTGCATGACCATATTCTACATCCCTTAATCTTTTTTACCCAAAGCTAAACTTAACAACTACCTTACTATTAATAAGCAGAAACTATTAATAAGCAGTAATTAGGAGTTTGCTGAGGCAAAAGTCGTAGGTAGTTAGTTAATAGTGAGGATTGGACCCTAAACTTGAGTGTATGACCCAAAAATGTGTTTATTTTTGTTTGTAAATCCATTGTCCTTGAGAGTAACATTGGTGACTGGATCATTTGAATTCACTCCCCCAGAATATGCATTAAATTTTCAATGCTACAAACAAACAAACATCTGCCTCACAAACTCTGGGAAAGTCAATGATTCTGATTCGTTTGTTCATAACTTTGAGTTTCCAGAAAATTCTGAGAATGTTCCCTGTTAGTGTCACGGTTGTGGTGTAGATAAAGACAGGCAAAAAGCTCCAATTCAACAATTTACTCAAAAGCAAACAACAAACAGATACAGGCTGGCAGAGGGTACACTCACAAACACTATAACATTAACAAGAACCGACAAAGACAGACTGAACAGAGAGAACTAAATATAAGTCCAAATGAACACTAACAAGGTGAAGACAGGTGACACAGATGATGATAACGAGGGACAGGCTGGTAAGTGAGGGAGTGAATACAGGTGTGGAGACAAGGAGGATTCTGGGAAGTGTAGTGCAGACACAAAGACAGACTGGTGCAGACGAGGACTGTGACAGTTAGCCTGGTATACATCAGAGCATCTTCACGATGAGTTCTTGAATGTTATCAGAACTGTTTAGTCTCAAGAAGTTACTAAGAACAACGTTAACAAGCCTTTCATTCACAGATATTCAGCTGTCCAATGAAATATCGTACTGTACAACGATGGCAGGTGCACATGTGTTGAGCATTGAACGTGTTCTCGCCATTTCTGCCACAATGACTTCCACTATTGCACTGTTCTCACATCCCTCTATATTTAGGGCAGACTGATCGTTTTGGACAACATCTCAAAATGAGTCATTGCAAAATGAGTCTTTATTTATTTTTTTACGTCTTTATTTTTTGTTCCCCCACCCCCTGTCCTCATTATTTCTGCAGAATTTGCACTATCAAAGCAGAACAAAAGAATGTATGCTTCAGTAATCACTTGTCACCCTTTCATTTCCTATCATTCCGTGTCAAGAGTGAGATTCTGAACAAATAAAGAAGTTGGTTTAATCTTCAGGGACCAAGAGACAACTTTTATTATAGATATGAGCACAAAGATTTTCTTTCGTAGTTCATTCTTCCCAACATTAAAGCAGACAGACATTATAATCCAATTAACCGAAAGGATGGAAAGAAAAAGGCAACATTAGATTCATTAAAGAAAAGAAAATCAACTGTAATCACCGCAGAGCCGTTCCTAACTGATGGCACGCTTGCAGTTTTTGTGTTACAGATCCAACACAAAACTTGCATTTGCCGTAATTAATTTGGAAGCTTTTTGATAAGTGGCATTGACAAGGAGATTATTGGTTCAAATGAGAACAATTTCTGCTCATGTTCATGATGCTGGCGCAAAGTTGATGAGGAGGCACTCTTATTTTCAGACTCTCTTGAGAAATGAAAGATTGTTTTTTTTCAGACAACAATAAAGATCATCAAATGAGAGGATAAAGTAATTACTGCTGTTTTAATACTCCTTTAAATTAAACGGAATTTTATAACACACTGCCTCAAAGGAGATATTATTTTATAGGCACCGAAGGAAAGGGAAATTAAACGATTCATAATTAGAGTCAAGATGTTTGTTTTGCATGAAAAAACATTGCCATTATTATTTGCTTGATATTTATTCAGTTGGCTGCAAAGACATGCTTTAATCTTTTTGAACCTTGCAATCGACGTTGAACGTAAAGTACTGACCTTGGAAACGTGACTTTGTACATTTGTTTTTGCAATGTGCCGACATCTTTTATGCGCTTACGTTAGTATCGGAGCGATTGAATCGTGCCTATTATTGTGAAGTGTGGACCGCTCAAGGTCTGTTTAAGCCCTCCAAATCACTCTCATTCTCTGCAGCATTAGTGCCATTATTTATAATACTCTTAAACAACTTTAGCCATTGGTGATTTTTTTCCCCCGTAGTGGCCGTAATTTGATTATTTTAATGATCTCATTCCACACTGGGGACTCTTGGTGCCCCGAGGGAAAGACACGCTCCAATGAGTCGCTCAAATGTTTTATCAGGCCAAAGATAGTCGTGTGCTAGATGGTGATGAGTGGCTCTCTGTGGACGTTGGCTTATTGTACCCCTTCCCAAAGTGTCTTATAATAACACATTTAAGTTAATTTAATATATTGGCATGAAAACACTTTGTCATCTTGCATTATGGTGTCTTATAAGTCAAGTGCCAAAAGGATGATAACTTCTGATGTTGTATGAATTCATAGTTCTCGTGATCTTAGAAAGAGTTAGCATAAAATTAGCTTTGTAGACAAACTAGATAAATTATGCCTCTTGTAAACTTTAAACATTTTAATAAGTGAAATTTAGCAGATATTGATGGAAAATCAATCCAATATATTTAGTGGTTTCCAATTTAACAGTGTTATTATATTCAGTGGGTAGTAAATAATTACATATAATCTGGATTATACGTAATCAGATTCCAAAAATTTTATTTAGATTATATTACGTCTTTAAAAAGTTTTTTTTAAAGACTACAGTTACTTTTTTTGTTGATTACACGATCGCATGTTATTATACTTATTTTTTATCTTTTACATTTTCCTTTCTATAAAAGCCTACTGCTTATACACTCACCTAAAGGATTATTAGGAACACCATACTAATACTGTGTTTGACCCCCTTTCTCCTTCAGAACTGCCTTAATTCTACGTGGCATTGATTCAACAAAGTGCTGAAAGCATTCTTTAGAAATGTTGGCCCATATTGATAGGATAGCATCTTGCAGTTGATGGAGATTTGTGGGATGCACATCCAGGGCACGAAGCTCCCGTTCCACCACATCCCAAAGATGCTCTATTGGGTTGAGATCTGGTGACTGTGGGGTCCATTTTAGTACAGTGAACTCATTGTCATGTTCAAGAAACCAATTTGAAATGATTCGAGCTTTGTGACATGGTGCATTATCCTGCTGGAAGTAGCCATCAGAGGATGGGTCCATGGTGGCCATAAAGGGATGGACATGGTCAGAAACAATGCTCAGGTAGGCCGTGGCATTTAAACGATGCCCAATTGGCACTAAGGGGCCACAAGAAAACATCCCCCACACCATTACACCACCACCACCAGCCTGCACAGTGGTAACAAGGCATGATGGATCCATGTTCTCATTCTGTTTACACCAAATTCTGACTCTACCATCTGAATGTCTGAACAGAAATCGAGACTCATCAGACCAGGCAAAATTTTTCCAGTCTTCAACTGTTCAATTTTGGTGAGCTCTTGCAAATTGTAGCCTCTTTTTCCTAATTGTAGTGGAGATGAGTGGTACCCGGTGGGGTCTTCTGCTGTTGTAGCCCATCCGCCTCAAGGTTGTGCGTGTTGTGGTTTCACAAATGCTCTGCTGCATACCTCGGTTGTAACGAGGTATGACTGTTATTTCAGTCAAAGTTGCTCTTCTATCAACTTGAATCAGTCGGCCCATTCTCCTCTGACCTCTAGCATCAACAAGGCATACTGGATGTTTTTCCCTTTTCACACCATTCTTTGTAAACCCTAGAAATGGTTGTGCGTGAAAATCCCAGTAACTGAGCAGATTGTGAAATACTCAGACCAGCCCGTCTGGCAGCAACAACCATGCCATGCTCAAAATTGCTTAAATCACCTTTCTTTCCCATTCTGACATTCAGTTTGGAGTTCAGGAGATTGTCTTGACCAGGACCACACCCCTAAATGCATTCAAGCAACTGCCATGTGATTGGTTGATTAGATAATTGCATTAATGAGAAATAAAACAGGTGTTCCTAATAATCCTTTTGGTGAGTTAAGAATCCTTTAGGTTATATGCTCAGAAGGTCTTCCAGGTTTGTAGAATTCGCACAGAACAGCCTCTGAAAACTGAGACCCACACATCATTTCACTTTTAACAAGTGCTTCATCAACATTGCAACACTGCATATCTAATCAGCTCCTGACAAACACATTAATTATTATTTGATTTATCACTTAGTGAGTCTTTTAACCGTCTTTGAAAGGGTTTTGTCTTTCAAACATTTTAATGTACAAATTCATATTTACATGCAATGCAGGGATTCCCCAACTTTTTTGTCAGCTGAACCTCTTTGATGTAATATATTTACTTGATCCCCCTGAGATTTTAAGTTAATAAGTTAGATCAATCAATCAATCAATAAATCAATCAGTCAAGTTCATGGTTCTCTGATGTCGGTTAACGGTCAAATGAAATGCAGGTAAACAAATAAAATATTTTTTTTATATTTTTATTTTATGTTTTAATCATTTTAATTATTTTATTTTAATTACTATTTCAAAATATTCATAAATAAAGTCCTCCATGATACTAAAATAATACTGATATGAACCCTTTGAACACTGTTTAAAAGCATCCTGCACTTTCCATTTGTGTTATTTCATAGTTATGTTAAAACTTTCATTCTTCAATATAAAATATTCATACAATGAGCAGATGAGTCACAACTTTTCAATAGTAGTGTAATTTGGGTTTGGATAATTATTAGACAATATGAACATGCAGTTACAATACTGTCTATGTTAGTTTGATCACCTCAAATTGTAATAACGCAAAAATTAAAATAATAATTTGTCCAGTTACTCTGACCCTTTAGTACATTATTAAATAAGAGTTAAATTTAAACTAAATTAGGAAAGCATGAATAATGATGAGTCCAGGAGGAAATTGCCTTGTGTGGTTGGTCTGTGTTCCTCAGAGAGAGGTTCATGAGGATGTGAGAAGATTAATTGGTTCCAGATAACTACCGTGTGTCACTTTTGCTCTTCTTGAAAGTGTGCGATTTTTTTTTTACTAGTAACTTCTGTTTGACCTGTGCGGTAAGAGGTTCAGAATCAAATATGTCTGCTGTTTTGCTATCTTGGCCAATGAATTAGACCATATCTTTTCAACCACACATCCTTCTTCAAAAATAAATACAAACAAACACAAACATTAGAGCTGCATTAAACTTTACGGTAACACTTAAGTTTGATGGTCTCCTTTAGACATTCTGTTGAGTAACGTTGCACCTACATGTTAACTAACTCTCATTATAGTATTAGTAGACTGTCCGCTTAAAGGAACATGCCGACTTTTTGGGACTTTAGCTTATTCACCATATCCCCCAGAGTAAGATAAGTCCATACATAATGGATAAGTAATGGAACATAATGGATAAGTCCATCAAATGCAATATCTCTGTCTGACGCACCCACCGCTAGCCTAGCTAAGCACAAAGACTGGAAGTAAATGGCTCCAGCTAGCATACTGCTCCCAATAAGTGACAAAATAACACCAACATTTTCCTAGCCGAAGGCGAAGCACTGCTACTTGGGCGGAGTGATTAGCGCAACACTCTGAGGAACTCTCTGCTCCTCACCATGGGGCTTCTCAGGCCGCTGTGAGCAAATCACTCCGCCCAAGTAGCAGTGCTTCGCCTTCTGAGAATATAGTTCCCAGTATGTATACGGTTAAAAGATGGCTGTGTTCCATATGACCTTGTTATTTGTACACACTGTGACTATACAAATCACAACATAGAAATAGGAAAATGTTGGCGTTATTGTGTCACTTATTGGGAGCAGTATGCTAGCTGGAGCCATTTACTTCCAGTCTTTGTGCTAAGCTAGGCTAGCGATGGGTGCGTCAGACAGAGTTACAGCACGCCAGGGATGAAAAGGGTATGTATGGACTTATCTAACTCTCTGGGATACGGTGAATAAGCTAAAGTCCCAAAAAGTCGGCGTGTTCCTTTAATATCTTCTAACTTTTTTTGTGATGCTTCCAAAAAGACTACTGACTATAAGTAACTTTGCACATGAATGTCAACTTATTCTAACCCTTCCAGTCTACTAAGGCCCTGGATGTTTACACCTGGTATTAAGATGCGTTTTGACCGATTGGATCACTAGTAGACGAGACAATTTACATATGAATGAAGCCGGAGACAATGGAAAAACATACAGAGAGCTTCAGCTTTCGTTTCTGCTCTGACAGTCACAAGACCAGCCGAACACTGTGTGTTAGAAATGAGGAATGGTGAGAACATTGTGCTTGGTACATTTTTGGTCTTCAAACCAAACATGGGTCTTCAGCTGACAAAGTTTAAATCCAGTCTGTCTTAGCACGCTTCACGTAATGTTTATGCATTAGATCAGTAAGAGGAGAGCAGATGGTCTTTTGTGGCTGTTTGAACACATTCGACCACATGAGCGTTTACACTACGAAAGCAATCCAGTCAAATGCATCTTCGACTACCTCTGGAAATGGTTGAAAGTGGAGAAGCTCAAAAATGTTTTAGTACCCGTATGGGGTTACACCCGTCCACTTGTGATCCGATTGACCAAAACGCATCTTAATACCAGGTGTAAACAGGGCCTACAGTATTACTCTAATGAGAGTTAGTTGACATGTAGGTGCAACGTTATAGTCAATAGAATGTCTAACTAGACCATCAAAATAAAGTAATTGTCATGACAATCAGCATGTGATGCATTGTTTCCTGCAATTGTAATGAATTAGAAATGTATATTATGCTTCTGTGACCCATTAAACGTGTAAACATTGTTTTATAGTGTATGCCATTTCACTTGACTTCATTTCCATGCCATTTATGCCACCTTTTCACAGCTTTAGAAAGAAAAATGTGGTTCTCAGATGCGTCTGGAACGCCAGTTAATGTGTCCAAAGCAGCAGCGGGAAGCAATTCTTCGAAACTCAGCATCCAGCCCGAGGCTTTCCACACTCAACACAGCACTAATGTTTCCTTGCATCCTCACGTCCTCACTTAACACATTCACCCCAGTATCTCAGCTCACCTGATGACTCATTGGTTTCAGAGCCATCGGGCCTTAAGTCATTTATGAAAACAACATCTTCTGTATTTATGGTTGCAAAGGTCTCGTACCAGCACTCCAAAATCATCACAAAATCACTTTCAGGCACCGTATTCCTTCTGAGATGGTGACAGTGCAAGTCGATAAACAAACATTTTCCCCTCCAGACCTTTACCTTCATAATCTCATCCATTTACAATGTAATTTACCTCTGAATCTAGTCGGTGAAACAGTAATTGTTTTGTATTGGATTTTAATGAGTGCGAGGTGAACCGAGGCACCTCTGTACGCTGTAACCGTCTCTTATGACAGACGACTAAAAGAGAGAGTTATCAGTGCGCGTTTCCATTTCACCGTCGATTCAAAGAGCACTATAAAGGGCACAAGCCGTGGCTGACGATACCAGTGTTCATGTCACTGTGTTATTAACTAGTTATCAAAGGCTTTTGCCTCACCTTTCCTGTGGATCAATGATGGTGCAATTAAAAGGTACTTTCCATGAAGCGATCTTAATTATAAGTGCTGCAGCTGAAGTCATAAACTCGCTCTTTGTAACTTTCCCTCCTGTTCTCCTGTCACTCCAGGGGTAGCTCTCCTCCTTAAATTATTCATGAGTAGTAGCATGTTAGGATTATCCTCGTTAAAAAGTAATGAGGTACCGTGATAATAAAAGGTTGTCTTGTATTGTTTTACTAAGTGTCTCTCACCAGTGGAGGTAGTTGCTTGCCTGCAGCTCTTATGAAAGGGATTTTGACTCTTGGCGGGGAAAGAAAGGAAAACCAAAAAAGAGCGCTGTGAAAACCCGAAACGTGCATCCCAACAGATGCAGAGGCACACAGCTGTTGAAACAGAGAGGCTAAAAGCTGTCTTGAGCCGTTTGCCTCTTTTCCTCTTTGAACTGAGAGATGATCTGAGGGGCTTATGCAAAGGCCTGAGAAACTGATGAAAGCGCAGAACGTCTTTGCTTTCATTATGAAGCGATTTGAGCGCCGATCACATGTGATGTTGACAGGTTTGCTATCTCTCTTGAGACCTGTCTTTTAGTGTACTGAGTTACTGTGGTCAAAAATATGAACTTTGAAAGAAAAAACATGTTACCAAAAGGAATTGATGGTGCAAAATATTGTTTTGTTTTTTTTTCATTCCTGTCCATGGCACAGGCTTCCCAACTTCCTTTAATTTCATTTTTGTTTCTATATGTTTCACCTTTAGTTGTCACTTTACCATATATATGTTTATGTAGCTCAACTATTCACTGTCAAATATAATGGAGAAAAGCCAATGAGATAAATGTAATTCCAAGACCTTCTAAAATAGCCGGAAAATCAAGCGTTTGAAATTTCCATACATAGACTGTACTGTTATGTGTGTATTTTCTTGTTTTCTGTGTGCCTTTGTTCCCTATGTGCCCTCTTTTCATTTGTTGTCATGGGCTGTGTCTAAAACCTTATAGCTGAAAAAAAAGAGTAACGCCTGTAATGGTGTGGTATGCAGGGAAGGAGACCTTTTAAATGGATGTCAATGGAGAGGCGTCACTACTCTGAATAAACCGCTTTAGTGAGGAAATAGTTTATGATTTAATGAATCGACAGCCCATCGACTAATCTTCAACATGTTTGCTCTTACAACATGTAAGTCCCCCTGTTGTCAATAATTGTATCCCTTAAAACTCAACTTTAATCACAAAAATAAGTTGTAATTTTCTTTCCTTAAAAAAAAAAAACTTAATTCCTTAAAATAGTTTGAATGTAACTCTACACCCTTGCCTCATTTAGTATACGTGGTTCCATGAATATGCAAATTAGCCCCGCCTCCACTCACTCACTCCAGCTCAGAGGTCCACTCGTTGACAATCACACGTTGATCTGATTGGTTATAAGGTAGTTTGTGACATCAGAAACACCAGCGATTTCAAACCGTGTTTTTGAGACTGTCTTTGGTTCACTGCAGTTTTAAGGAGAAAATACTCAGCAATGGTGTTGACATAAATTTGCACATGGTTTGTCTTAAAGAATATTAAAAACACCACATAGACATACAGTGCTGGTCAGAATTATTTGCCCCCTTGGTGAATATGATCAAAGATGGCTGTAAAAAATCAATCTGCATTGTTAATCCTTTTGATATTTTATTTTAAAAATAAGCAAAAATCTAACCTTTCATTAAAGTAAAAGAATTGAAAGTGGGGGGAATCACATTATGAAATAAATGTTTTTCTCCAAAATCCCTGTCCTGTTGGAAGATCCAAACATGACCCGTTATATGATTTCTAGCACAGGCTGTCAGGTTTAGATTGTTTATCTGTTGGTATTTTATCGAATCCATGGTGCCATGTATCTGAACAAGATATCCAGGTCCTCCAGCAGAAAATTAGGCCCACAGCATTAAAGATACACCAAAATGAATAAACAAAATAAAATGAAATACAGTATCTTTAATGCTAATCTTTTATAATATTTAACAAGGGTGCAAATTATTTTGACCAGCACTGTATAAACAACATTAAAAGGTTGATTTCTATCACAGGGGGACTTTAAACATTCATTTGGATTAATTTTTTGAGTTTACACACAATCGTTTACAACACTTCTCATTAATTTCTATCGCACAACTGTCGCACAACTCTGGACAAACGGACCTCGGACCATCGAATCTTTTAATAATAAGACCATCTCTGCACTAGAAGCTCTGTTCTCTAGAAGCAGAAATTATGTTATTTCTAGATATCCCATCAAACAAACAAATCTTCACAAATGTATGATTCCAATTCCCTAAAATTTTCCAAATGTGCCGTGACTCATCTGTCATCGCTCTGTCTATTTTGAACGTGTGAACACTTAATTTGACTCATCGGATTCTTTGCACATGTACATCTTGAGATCCTTCAGTTACAAAATGCAAAAACAGCATTGCTCAAAAGTTTTTTGGATGAAACTGAATCACACCTGAGGTGCTGAAAAATATGATTCAGTTTTCTTGTGGACACTTCACGTGTTTAAATGTCAGCGAGAGGCTTCGAGGCTGTTTGCGCGTAGTCAGTTTTGGCAGAACGCAGGATATTTTTAGGAGATGGAAGGTGCTCCCAAATGTCCCCCCTAACGAGTATTCAACACCTCACACACTAATTAAGTATTAATTACTCCCAGATGGTACACTTAACCCCCGCTCTATTTCTGCTTCTCTGCGGATGACTAGGGAATACTGTGACGTAGGGGAATTTTCTCGTAATGCTAACCTCTTGCTGTGAAGGGATAACTATAGCAATCAAAAATAGATCGTTCTATTATCTCGCCTGATTAAATCCTGTGGCTGATTGCAAGTCTCTCCATTGTTGTGATATTATACACATTCTAGTTTATATCAATTTGATTGTATGTGGCCATGATAATAATTTACTGATAATATTATAGCAGTAATATTACTATGATATTATTACTACCCTAATTTGAATTGATTTCATATTCGTATTGCCATTATCATTTTATGAACCTGAAAATTACATTATAATAAATTATTTTACCAGTAGTTTGATTCTCAAAGTTCACAATAAATAAATTAATAAAAATAAAAATAAAAAAATGGACATATTGCTGTTTTGTCCATTACAGCCTAAACTACAGATGAATGAATGTAATTTAGAAAACAATTAAGAAGTATCGTAAAATCGACATGGAATATAAAAAGTATAAAAAGTCTGGCTTGATACATTTCTATCTATCTATCGATCTATCGATCTATCGATCTATCTATCTATCTTTATGTCTCTTTCTGTCTCTCTCATACACACACACGGTGCACGAGACATACAATAAAGGTAGAGTTAATTCCACTCTAGGATTTAAGTATGAACAATAATATTATTGATGCTTGCCTTCATAGAAACTGCCTCAGAACTGACGCAAAAAAAAAAAAATCCTAAAACAATATGTGAATCATAAATAATGACAGATAATCATCCTTCATGTCTGAACATCATGCTTGTTCTTTGTGTCTGATCAATGCTTTGGCTGGAAATAGATTCATCAAAACCCTCTCTTAATTAAGATCTTACAAGCGATGCTAGTTCTTACTCACTGGCTCTTAACTGTTTGTGCTTATTCAAATTTGTAATTAAAATTATATAGTGAGGCTAATTGGCAGGGGATGAATTTATAGATAGTGTGCACATTTAAAGCGCTGATGTACACTCTTTCCAGAGTTGTCTGTTTAGCTGCTCTGATTCTCAAAGCTCTGATAGAGGACAAGGCCACATGGAGAATAGTATTGGAATAAAGGTTTAAGGTCAATAAAGTTGCATTCATATTCATAGATTCACCAAGCTCCTTGAATACTGCTTCCCACAACGAAATTAAACTGGACATTTTAAAAAAAATCATGAATTTACAGCTGTGAATCGAGTCTCCCAAGCGCTTGCCTGTTTGTGTCACGCATGCGTTGTTGCTTATGTACAGCATTTCAAATCATTCACCGGACAGTTTTGATGCAATCTTGGAAAGTAGCTGCCTATATAGGCTGTAGACCACATTCCCAGTCCACATACAAACCCAAACATGCAGGCAAACACCAACATACATGCACATGCACTGCAAACTCCCATGCTTCAGACCTGTCAACGGGGAGGTGGAAACTGTTAGACAAGGTCCAATACAAGACACAACAGGTTTAGACTGAGAAAGAGAAGGGGGGGTTGTAAAGATCCCATAGCACAGGCAGGCTGGACACACAGTAATTGCCTTTGAGTGTCAGTAATGGTGTAGATCAGGTATACTAGCTCAGACTGCAGTGCAGGGGAAATGGCTGATATATATATATATATATGATAGATAGAAGAGGAAGAGAAAGACTAAAATTGTAAATGCAAATATTTATTAGAAGTTTATTTTGTTCACTTTTAGGAGCATAACGCCTTCAAAGCTTTAAAACATGAAAGTGAGCAACAAACTTTTACATTTAATGGGGTTTTTAATCAGACAATTATTATTTTAATTTTGCTTTAAAAAAAAAAATCAATTATGATCCAAATATATATTTTTTTGATTTATTACATTAAGCTTTAAAGCCTGATTTTATTTTAATCGCCTTTTGTCATTATTATTATCAGGACATCAGAGAAAGATGAATGAAATCAGAAATGATGCATGGCAAATTTGAACTCACATCATCCAGATGAGCACCACAACTCAATGTGTTGAACATGTGGACTAACCACTATAGGCTATGAACTCTCTCAGTGAGGATGATCTTCATCATCATCACCACCACTGTTATCACCAACATCATTACATTGTCACCATTATGATCATCATCACCACCACTATAATCACCATAATGAACATAAAAACACTGGTATCACCACCACTGTTTATCATCATCATCATCATCATATGATCACCATCATTCTCACCACTATCATAAAAGCAGTGGGCTTTGCCACTTTGACCATCACCATCATAATCATCATCGCTTTATATCAACAACATAATCACCACCACCACTGTTATCATCATATCATCATCGTCATCATCAACCGAGAAAGATGAAGAAAATCAGAACTGCTGCAAGACCAAATTTGAACTGAGATCATCCACAAGCATCACGGCTCAAGCATGTGGATTAACAACAAGGCAAACTTTCCTGTAACTCTGATTTGAAAAGTGAACTTTTCATTTCTTTTCTTCCCCACTAACACACTGAAAAACATTGAACTCTGTAGTACAACGAAGGCTTTCACTCAGTGAAGTGTGGTGATGTTTCTTCTTCTCCTCCTTGGTTTTCTCTCTCCCCCTTCCCTCTTCTCACTGCACGAGGAATGAACTCTCTCAGTGAGGAAAAGCAGCAGGTTAAGCTGCAGGCTTGCCTTGGGAAAGTGAAAGTATCCTCTCTTTGATGTGAGATTCCCATTCAGTTTATCTCTTTCTCTCTTTTTTTCCCTGGCTTTTTTTTTTATCCGTGATTTACTGTAATGTAATTATTTTTCCTCACTGAGATTCCTGCTCCAAGATGATTGACGAATATTGTAACACATTTTTTATGATAGAGATAGATAGATAGAAATATTGGCCTCCATTGTTCCAGTTCTGTCTGCTGTCTGTGGCTGTCCACCACTTTCACAGACTGAAGGCAGCAAGCTGTCCCCGAGAAGTAGTCAGTGTTCAATGTGTCAGTGAGTTTTTCGCTGTCTGGTTTTCCAATGCTTCAGATGATGGGATATGGATGGGGCTTTTGAAAAGCAGCTTAAAAGTGTTTTGTGTCTGGATGAGCACTGGCTAATTATTCCATCGCTGTTTTAAAGCCTCTGTTAAATATCTGGTTTTGCTTAATATGGACAGCTCCATACGTGTTGTGTATAATGTATAATACAGCATTGCAATGAATAATGTACTATAGCAGTAGCTGTAGCGACTGATGTGGTAATCTGGGTTTCAGTGGTGTGGAACAGCCTTGGGCCAGCTGTAGTAGGATAGTCCATTCCTACCTTATGGTCAATGAGATCTAGGCTTTATTTGTGGATCTAGATGGAATTTTTCTCAGCTCTCCTCTTCAAAGAGCAGTAAAGCTACTTTATAGTGTGTAGTGGTGTAAATTAAAGTGTAGACAGTTCATGATAACATACCTTGGAGAAGTGTTATTCTTTTCATCATTGCTGTCACCCCTTCTCTCATCTTTTTCACTATCATCACGATTACTGCTGTTATCGCCATCAGCACAATCATTATCACTGACACTGTTATCACCATCATAATGGTTATCACAAACATCATCACATTAGAATCATCATCATCATCATCACCGCTGTTGTCACATCAACCTCAGTGTTATCATCACCACTGTTATTGATTGATACGATAACACTGTTATAATTACATCATCACAATATCATCATCATCATCACAGTTATCATCTGCATCACTGTCATAATCACTGTAGTTATGGCATCATAATCAATACCACTGCATCACATTGTGACCATCATGCTGTTCATCATGTCTTCGATAGCAATTATCTATTTAATGTTTAAATGTTGCCTGAGTTTTTTTATAGTGTATTTTCTGATTATTGCCTAAAAAGTTACCTGGGTCAAGTGTAGTACCACTAGTAGTCGCTTAAGGGCACTCGTGCATGGTGGCTACTAGATATAAGCCTGGTAACCCACGAAGAAGTTTGGAAAAGACCGCTTTCATTACTGCTTCAAACGCCGCAGCATCTTTCCAACGGCTGATGGAGCAAGTTCTCAGAGAGCACAAGAACAAATGTTGCATGGTCTATATCGATGACATTGTATACTCACCAGACATCCAAACACACCTGCACCATCTCAAACAAGTGTTTCATAGTCTGCACAAGGCCTGCACAAGGCCGGTCAAGAAATGTAAGTTGTATGTTATTCGCTCGACTACTTAGGCCATACTATCACAGTGGATGAAGTCAAGGTGAATTCAGACAAAGTGGATGCAATCAGAACATCCCCAAGTCCTTAAAACAGTTACAACGATTTCTAGGACTTGTAGCTTGGTAGCATCGGTTTATCTCTGACTTCTCTACTAAAACAGCACCATTACATGCATTGAAGAGGAAAGAAGTGAAGTGGACAGACGACTGCCAACGTTCATTTGACCTCAACGAAGATGAACTCACCAGAGCACCTGAACACCAAACTTTGATTCTTCTTTTAAAGTACAGACTGATGCAAGTGATGTGGGCTTAGGAGCTGTATTGACACAGGAAGTGGATGGACAAGAGAGAGTAATTGCATATGAATCCCGGTTGCTCAGAGGTGCAGGGAAGTCCTATTCGGCATCAGAAAAGGAAGGTCTAGCGTTAGTGTGGGCTGTAGAGAAGTGGCACCATTACCTAGAAGGCAGAGCTTTTGAGGTGATCACTGATCATGCATCCTTAGTCTGGCTTTTCCAACATCCAAAACCCTCATCCAGACTGGAAAGATAGACGATCAGACTTAGGGGTGGGACGATACAGGTACCTCACGATTCAATTCTGTGGCGATATGTGGTCCACGATATGATAATATCACGATTCTCGATATCTACGATATTCAATATATTGGAAGAAATTTCATCCACGATATATGTGACTGAAAAGAAAAAGAAGGAATAAAAGGAAATCAGGCACAAAAATAATCAGGCACACGAATATACTTTTGTCTAATTTCGCCATTTTGAACTGAAAATAGCCTATGCAACGTGACTCATGTAATAATTAGTTTACTGTCATTGTGAGGGGAAAAGCCGTTTTCATTATGTTAGGCACAAGATTAATAATCAATGCATGTGTACATATTGAGAATTAATACCGTAAAACTTCCCGGGTTTTTATTTTCCCAAATCGTCAAACTGCACCGGCTTGTATTTGAGACAGTTGTCTATATGAGACAGGCTTTTATAATTTAGTGTTGAGATGTTGTTCATTGAGTTTAGGCGAGTCTCTAATCTCTAAAAATCTCCAAATGCTCCACGTGAAACTGCGGGTCTTCCGACCTTTTACTATCATGTCAATTGATCTTGATTAATATGCGCGAGGGAGAGAGCAAGACAGCGCTCGTGTTGTTTGAAGACGTGAGAGTGTGCGCGCGCGCTGCCGTTGCGCTCTCTCTGCTCGTAAAACCCGAAGTGTCCACTTTGAGTGGAAACTAGCGGGTGGGTCTTTGATTAGTTTTTTATTGTTTTCCGCCATTCTTCTCGCTTCTCTTTTTTTCTGCAATTCTCTGTTGTTGTTAGTTAACTTGTGTTCTTCACCGGCCGCTGTTTGCGCCACTTTACCCCTATTTACTCGAACAGCGCCCCCCGCAAACAGAATGGTAGATATTGGGTAGTGACAGTGACACTGACAACGGGTAAATTAATCATTTTGTGTTGTAATAAAATATCGATATTGGGCGTTAGTGTATCGATTATTTATTGCGACAGAGAGCGCAACAATATATTGCAATATCGATTTTTTTTCCCACCCCTAATCAGACTGCAAGGGTATCACTTTACTGTACGGTATCGGAGAGGACAATGTAATGTAGTGCCTGATGCGGCTGAATCACCAGCTGTGTTGTTACACACACCAGTTAAGCGTGGTTTTACTTCTGTCACTTTTGATCTGCCGTGGGACTTGTCTCAAATCGCGGATGAACAGAAAAAAGACTCAGAGTGACAAGAGATCATGGTTAAAGCCAAGAGCCAGAAAACCACAGATCTTAAGAGGACGCACTACGTCCTTAAAAATGAGGTTTTATTTAGGAGTGTTCCAGAGTCTAAAGAAGGCCAAAGATTTCAAATTGTAATCCCTGCAAAATTGAAGTAAGTAATTTTATTTTATGCACATGACATCCCTCTGAGTGGTCACTTGGGTAAATTAAAAACTCTTATGTGACTTAATGAATAAGGTCTCATGTTAGCTGTTGTGTAGAAATGACTTTTCATTATTAGTCACTTATCACCATTGTTTCAAACCACTCTTGTTGTTCTGCATCGTTTGGATGATCTGGGATCTGGATATCAACACGCTGTAGCGAGGGACCAAATGCCATTGACTATCTTCACCTCATACTCATACTGGATTAGTGGATTATATCATTGCATCAATCTCAAATAACCAGTGGGTTTGATACTCATCTCTTCTCCATCATCAGTTCAACTCCTGTAAAGACTGGACACTGACGAAAAGTTTTGTTTATATTATCGTCTCATTTACAGAGACAAAGACTGTTTGTTTCCTTATATTGTCAATTGTTGGGGCACATGTTATATGCACGTGTGGAATAAAATAGGAAAAATAATATTTGTTGAGTGAAGTGATTTTATTTTTCAGGACCAGTCGAAATTCTGTTGAATCCCCTCAGGGTATCATCATCAGTTTTATTACCATCATATTCACCAGCACCGTTATCACCATAATCACGGACATGTTCAACACTATCATGAAAATCCCTGCTTTGACCAGCTTCACTTCATCATCACCATCACTACTATAATCACCATCATCACCACAACTGTTATCAACAGCTTTATTTTCACATCACCACCATTGCTATCAACATCATCATCATCACTGTTATGCAGTAACTATCATAAGCATAATCACCACGACCGATATAACCATCATCAACAGCTTCATTTTTACCATCACCAGCTTCATCATGGCACACAATACAAAAAAAAACACAATTTGTGTGGAAACTTATGAAAAAGAATTATTCAAATAGCAGAAAGGCAGAAAACATTTTTCCCAGCAGGCGAAGACAATGCAGTGGCAGAAGAAGACATCTTGGCCTCAGTATGAGTGCGCTGCCGTTCTCTCCACTCTCATTTGGATAAACATCTCCGCAGGGTAGAGGACAGCATCCCCATCCCTCACGCTCCTCCTGCCGCAATCAGGTTACATGAGTATCAAACCCCCCTCAGCTCACAGCCATGTTAATGTAATTCCTTTCACCAATCCTCTCCACGGACAGCTCTGTGTGCTTATCCGTGTGTTTATATGTGTGAGTGATGGGGTGGGGGCAAATACTGTGTGTTTGGTTTTAAGTAATGTGACTTGTGCTATCAGACCCTGCTCTCTCTCTCTTTCTCTCTTTCATATAATTAAATTATGAACCCTGGGGTCTCACCATCTCCCATGACTCCAGTGACTGGAGCCCATGGGACACTGGCACAGCCATGTCACAGAAAAGAGTATATGTGGAGGGGGGGGGGGCATAAATTTTCGCTCACTTGCCGCCGTGCTGGGCTGTCACCTCAGATCACTCACTGGCATCTCCCGTGAGTCCATGTGCAACCAGCAACCTGACAACAAGCGCAAAATGTGCAGCTCAAGAGGTAAAGCTTGTTGAAACAGAAACAAGTCTGAAGACATTCTGCTGGAGAAGATGAGGGAAATCGGGAAAAAGAGGTGAAACATGGGCTCTGGAAATTGTTCTTTCTTGACATCAGGAATTAAGGGATGGGATACGGATTAAAATCTATAGAATTTAACCTTTCATTTGTACAGCCTGATCCTGGAAAACCTCCATGGACAACATACATAGACTTGTTTGGCTCATGTCAATAAAAAAAACAATTCAATCTTAATGCTTCCAGTTTGGACAAAAAAAAAAAAAAACGTTTTATATCCTAATATTATAGACCTTATGTAGCCCCGCCCCTTTTCAGCGCTGCGCTCATTGTCTTTTGACTTCCGGTCTGTATTTTCACAGCGATCTTGCATAGTTATGAATGAACAGCTCGTTTAAAAAATTTCCCGGTCGACATTTGTTAAGACATCTGCTGATAAACATTACAATGTTCATGGTAACTTTCGTTAACTTTGCAATAAGTAAATCCACTTCAAAAGCTAATTACTCATGGACAGCAGTGCCATAGAGATATACAGAGCGACCTCAAAAACGGAAGTTAAAAGACAATATTCTAAAGATGGCGGCACCCACGTTTCTCTGGCGCATAAGGTCTATAGGAAAATATGCTGAAGTTCCACAACGAACATTGTATAGTTCTTTAGAAAACCATCTAAATACTGGTACTCTAAACAACCCAGAAAGCAATATGCTGATCTAAAGAACGTACAGTATAATGTAAGAGCAAGAACTTTTTAAACTCCACAAAACCATACAACAAACTCATACAATATATATATTTATTTTCTTATGTTTATTTTATTCCAGAAGCTAGGACTGATGTTCCTGGACCTCAATCTGTGAGTAGCCACTATGAGGGGATTTTTCACAGAAGAACAATTTTTGGTTTCACAAAGAACCTTTCAGTGAACCGTGTGTGTGTGTGTGTGTGTGTGAATAACCATTTAATAATCTAAAGAATATTTTTTCCACTATGAAGAACATTTATGAATGTTACAAGTTCTACATGGAAGATACTGTTATGATTTATCTGTTTTGAGTATGTGGGTAACATGACTTAAAATTTTCTGTGATCATTAAGTGTATTTTTACGAAAAAAAAATCACATATGGATGACAAGGTTGTCAAAATGATCCCGTTCACACAATCAGCGAAACCGATGAAACACGCTGTATTATTCGTGCCATGCCAGTAGTTGGCGATGTCACTTTGTGAGGAAACACTACCCGCCTAAAGATTGAACACATAATACGCATGACATCACAGTTTTCACACATTTGAGTTTTTGTAGTTTACACAGAGACAATAACGGTATCGTTTTCAAAAAATGCACATTGAAACACGTTTTCAAATGTTTGCATTTTCAGGCCCCCAAAACACTGTTGTCGTGTAAACGGCCAAAACACATACACAGTTTTCAGTTTTTAGTTGAAAACAGTGTTGTGTAAACATCAGTCAGGCTTGACTAAAACCAACACAGCTGCCCATAGTAAAGTGCATTCTGACTTTGTAGGAAAGTAGGTAACACTTTAGTTCAATAGTAGAACATTAAATTGAAGTTGCAAATTAATGAGCATTAGCTGACATGTAGTTGTTACTTATAGTTACTAGAATGTCTAAAGGGGATTTTAGTGTAACTTATGTGTGTTTGTTTAGGACTGAAGCTAAACTCTGCAGGACAGAAAACCTCAAGAGTTACAGTACTTACTCCTAAGGCTGAAGATGAGCCAGTGTAAAAATAAAAGGAATTTAGGTTCCTAATTTTTAGGACACTTTGGGATACGTCACACCTGCAACATATTTTTTACATAGGAGATGATAAGCAGTATGGATCATGGATGGATAAGGCCAGATAATATAAAAAGTGACATGAAATAAGTTTTGCTAATCATTTCCACCCTTTGCTTGTTTAAGAGTTAAACACACCTCTTTTAGCATTTGATCATCTAGAAAGACGGGAACAAATCCTATTACTTTTTCATGGATCTAGTTCAAAGAATGCAGACAACATCATATAAATACACAACTAGAATGCATGATGTAAGATGCCATAATTAATACACGTCAAAGATACATGCATATTTTAAACCTTAAAGCCGGCATCAGCATAATACCCTGCATGACAAATGAGCACATGCAACATAATGAAGCAACATTTAAGACCATAACAGTCCATATCATTAAGACCCAACAGCTTCTCCAGCAGGTGAAAATAAAGTATAATTGTGTTCAAATAAACCAGACATGAACAGGAGAACAAAAGTATGGGAAAAAAAAGTAGTGTACTGTGTAATTTCTCCTGACATTGTTCCCTCACAAACATGAATAAGGCAATTGAACTCAAACCTCTAATCTCATACATATTGAGTAACAAGCGCTCTCCGCAGATGCATGTAATTGATGCAGCGATTACGGTAGTTCAGCTGCCCTCGCCTGCACCGCTGAAGCGGAACCGACAGTAGAGCTTCTGGACGCTTACTGACGCCTCATAAACGCACGTCTTTCTGTGATGGCACGATAGAGGACAAGTTACAATGAAACTCAAGTATATGTGCTTCTGTGTTAAATCAATAAAACATGTACGTCTTCCCCTCAAGCTCTGCAGAATAACTCCTGGAAAGGATGAACGTTTTACGGTTTCCATTTCCTTCAGTCATGTGGTGCCAGAACCTGGAGCTTTTTTTACATGAAAAATACCAGTGGGTGACTTATTTTCAAGCGAGCCGTGTGCTGTGAAGAGCAGAAGAATAATGGAGCCCATTGAGTTTGTGTTTGGAGGAAGGTGATGTGACTGATGATTTCGTGCAGAACATTCCGAGGCCAAGTCAATATCCCGCTCCTGTTTCCGAGCCTTGGAGTAGTTACCTCTGGGTTTCCACGGCAACTAAGCGCAAAGGACAGGGAGATGAGACGGACGTTAGTGAGTCGGTCCCTCAGGACAAAAGGTTCACACAAGAAATGTCTTCATTCCACCCTGACTGCTTTCCATTCAGTCAGTCAAGGGATGGAGAGAGCTGAAAGCGTCAGTGTAATTTCGCCAAACGTAGATCGCTTTATTGGTCGTCTAACAGAGGTTAAAGTTAGCACTGCGCTTTGAAGTCGAATCAAGTCACTAATGATAAAAGGCTCAACGTACTTCCTCTGGCTAGAAAACACAGAGCTGTCAGAGAAGAAAGGCTTGACGGCAACTTTTTAACAAACAACATAATTAATTCGTATAAAGGCACGTTTTCTGTGTTCCTAGTGATCAAGTTATGGTGTGTTTTTTTCTAGAGAGGACACTGCCCCTGAGGTCCATGCATATTAATTGGGTTATCCTTTGGGTCATATCAGTGCAAGAGCATCATTACCGTGCCTGAGAAGAAGAGGAGCTGTGAGCTAAGATAAACATTAACCCCAGTCGCTGGCCCAGCACTAAGCCAGATACTACTCTTTACTAATTAAACCATCCCAATATATGAGGACACAGCAAGAAAATGGAGGTGGAAAGAGTGAGAGGTTGGGAGTCATCGACATATACTATACATTTTACAGGGATTGTAATAACATGTTGAATGTGCACATTATTTAAACAACTGAAAGCATTATTATGTTACATTGCACTCATTTGAAATTGATCTTATATACTTATATGATCCAAAAGTTATGATATGGTTTTACAGTGCTTTAGCTCATCAAAATAAGTTAAGCAATTTTCAACTTCTTTTTAACAAGTTATACAAGATTAGACTCTTTTTAGGTCAGGTAAATGTAAATTAAGTTGAAATCACTTAAACATCCAAGTTGATTGTACTTTTGTACAATTTTGGTTGTTACGTATCGCAGCAATTCAAAGTGAAACGTCTAGTCAGTGGTGCTAAAAGGTCAATGCTCCCTTGCGTTTGAAAATAACGCATCACTAAACCCTAAATCTAACTGATAGTGTTAACAAAAGCAAACGCAAAAGCAAACACATTTGCTGAAGCAACCATGCCAAGCTTGTTTCTATAAGTCTCTGAGCTCTTTTATTGGTATGTGTTTCTAGTTTTGCAAAAATGTATGTAGAGGCAAATCTTTTCGATGAGTCTGTGTTGGGAATTACAGATATTGTTATATTATGCACTAGTCACAATATAGAGATCAAAATGACAATGCAACACAATGCAACTAAGCAACACAAATATGTGTTTGATTCTGCATGAGCTGATAAAATGTATAGCCTATTGAATGCTAAGTTTTGTTGGATAATAGCCTTTAAGGGTTTCAATTAGAAAACATATTAAAATAATATGAATTAAAAAATATTAAATGTAGTAAATTAAGTCTAATATTTGCCTATAGGTATTTGCCTATATGCTGTACAGTGATATAAGAACAGGTGTTTTTGCATTTACCATTTAGGACCATATGCATTTTATAAGCCTTTTTTATATGCCTTTTAAACGTATTACTGAAGCTAGAAGCATTTCTTTCCAGCCATGTGCTCGGCTTTATTTAGCACTTACAGGTGTTATCAGTAACATCTGTGAAGTGCTAGAAACACACATGGAGACCCACATTATTTTATATTATTAAACATGCATCTGGAGTCCATCGTGAGGTTTCCTACACCTACATTAGCACACCCACCCAGAAACATGATCAGTTGTACGAGTGCAACACCTGCATTATTCTGATAAAAGCAGCTTCTTTGGTCGTTTAATCTAATTGATTTGCTCTGCTAATCTTCCATGGCAAAATGTATTCAGTTATGGAGAAACGTATTTAGTAGGTATAACACCATGCATAGCAATGAACAGTCTAAAATGGCAGATAAAAAAAACTAACACTTGTCCTCTTACCAATAGGGGGTGCTCTTTCTACCAACACACAACACAAGGCACTCTACCCTCAATGCAGGCAGCAGGTGGCTTGACATATAATTTAATGCCTAAATCAGAAGACACTGGTCTGGAACCATCTTATTTGCCATTAATTCAAACTATTGCATAAGAAACTGCATGGCCTCAGTTTTGAAGTAACAGAAAACTGTCCCCAATACCAGAGAGGAGAATCTCACCCAGCATGAGACTTTGTCACTGACACCCAGCCTGCCAAAACACAATCCCCACTTCTGCCTAAACTACACGAGTCATGATTAATTTCACAGCTTGTTACCGTGCTCCTGGGGCAGAAATGACATTGTAGAAATTTTACATTGTGCTACAATTAAAGGGAAAACAGAAATAGGATGGAATGAGTAATTTACTAGATCATTGACAGCGGAAAATAAGCCATTAAAAGCATCCAATTTATATAACCTCATAAAAAAAAAAACACTTTCTGGCTATTAGCAGAGATGCTTTGTTTGAGACCAATCACCATCTGAGTGTTCATCATAACCACTGCAGTAAAAAAAAAAAAAAAGAGGGAGGGGGAGATGGATAGATAGATAGATAGATAGATAGATAGATAGATAGATAGATAGATAGATAGATAGATAGATAGATAGGCAGATAGATAGATGGATAGATGGATAGATAGATAGATAGATAGATAGATAGATAGATAGATAGATAGATAGATAGATAGATAGATAGATTGATTGATTTTGAATGTACACTGTCACATTTAACCCACACACACTCTCACTATCACAGTATTGCATGTAATCAGTGTACACACACGTACTCAAACTTTCCCCATGCAGGTAGGTGTTCTCCACTTTCCCTCCGCACTACTGGACTGGCACACAATTAGCTGTTCATTGTGGGCGACATGTGACTTGTTTGTATACATAAAACCAAAATACACAGCACATTGTTTTAGATGTGGGATTTCTGGTGGACAGTGACTCATGAGTTGACCTTTTCAGAACGATGTGGGATTATGAAACTACAGTGTCAACATGGGGTAAACTCTGCGTGAACGCTAATGACATCGTCTACTGCTGATATATAAATGACTTGCCTGTTGGACATTCCAATTATCTTTTAAAAACATCTTCGTTTTGGTGTATATTGTAGACATCATGTGAGAAATACCAAGTCCACGACGTTCGTTCGTACATGTACTTTCCTTAGTCATAGCCCATAAATCTCTCTAACACAAAGTCCCTTTGTATCAAGCTGATGAATTATTGACAACACTGCTTTTTTTCCCCCGTATTCTTCTTCTTCAATATTTCAAATGCTATACTCCCTTTTATTTTGCTGTTCCCGGCTCAATGTTTTTAAATAGGAACAAAGCCGTGGAGGAACTCAGACTTGGGTTGCTGTTCACGTTCATGCAAAAGAAAGACTTTTATCAGAACCTATCAATCAATAGACCGATAAAAGACAATGATCCATTTATGTACGGGCGTGTGTTTTATTCTTGCGGTATAAGGTGAATAAGGTGTAGTTCTCGTGAGCTTTCTGCTGATAGAGTCTCAGAGATGTGAGGAACATCAATAGTAAAGTATAAAAGATGCACCTTGACGTTTTACTTAGAGAGCTGTGTGTGTGCAGATCCGGGAGGAAAATTTATTCCGACAGAAATAAGGCATATCGTCAACTTTCTTTGCAAAACTCATGGCTGTCACAGGTAAGTTCAAAACACACCACCATTGCTTCTCACAGTTTTTTGCCCCCTTTAACTTATAAGATCAGATCTCGTTTGGTATGTACTGGTGCGTTTTTAAACTCGGGTTTGTAACTGATGTGGAACAAGAACCCGAGGCACTAGCTGGTCTTGCTTTTAACAAGCACCTCAACCATGTCACCTTTCCCCAACTCAAAGAAATAATGATGACTTGCGTGTTGTATGTAGAACGATTGCCATTTCATTTTTGTACTTTGCAATATGTAAATCTTCCGTTTCTGCATGACTCACTTTTTTGCAATATGCACTTGACATTTATTTATTTATAATTAAATATTACATTTTATGTCGATTCCTCCTCCTCATATGGTCCCTGCCCAAAGGTCAACACCTACAAAGCAATTCTGTTATAGTGTCACATATCAAAACATCTTCATCTGACATATTTGATGTTTGATTTGAAGTCTGGCATTAAGATCTCTTAATCTTCCTGTCAGACAATGAAGTGTTAAACTTTGAGAAGATAAACACTCTCTCCCCATTTCAGTAAGCCTTCCATGCAAGTCTCTATAAAAACAAATTGCTGCGTTTTTTTAATTATATTTTGGTGTTATTACACCTGGGGTCGTACTACAATCTACGTCCGCTTTCTGCAAGTTTCCTTGCGTTTCGTTTTAATATTACTTCTTGCAGTCTTCTCTCGCTTTTTGTTTTGTCTGAGTTTTAAAGTGAGTCAGATGATGTTTGTCTGCATTAATCTCTCAGCCTTTTATAGACATAAAAAATCTGCTTTGGAGCTTCATCTAACGTGAGTTAGCAGCAAGTAATGGCATGCATTAAAAAAAATCACAGGTGGAGATGAAATAAAAGAGGTCATTTGAAGTGTCTGTCTACTTCAGCATAAGAAATAAGGTCTTGGTTGGAAAACTGTTCATTCTGCATCACTTTTGAGCTTCTTTTAAAGAACTTAAAAGATTATTTATTTCTTTAAATGAGAGCAGGGTAAAGATAAAAAATAAAAAATAATGCATCTGAGTCATGTGGGTCCCAAATACTGCAAGTCAAAACACCACTAGCAAGCATATTAAATATCAAACTTTGATGAGTAACTCATCCTGCATGTTTATGCTACAGGCATGAATGACACCTATAGGGCTCCAGACAACAACAAAAAAAAGGAGCCATTGACTCCTATTAGAGAAAAAAAGGTGCCCAAATCTTCTTTTTTTTTAAGTGCCACATAAGAATAAGCATGTTTTAATCATTTCACTCTTTTTCAGCATCAACGTTTTCATTCATCTTGTGAATTTCCTGGGAACTAGGTTTCACTTAAAGTGGGAACTGAACTTGAGAGCTATATACAGTCACAAAGAATAGTTTGGCGTCTTCCTCAATGTATAAATGTTGGCAAATGTCTCGTACACACCATCTTTTTTCTTCTTTTTCATTAGCAATATCCAAATCCATTACCAAATTTGATGAAGGCAGCTCTTCATATGCAATCATAGGCTGTGTTAAATTACATTTTTTACATTCTTTCTCATCAGAAATGTAAAGTTAAAATGTAATGAATAATTCATATATTTAGCTAAATGCTCCTTTCTATAGTTTTATTTTTCTTCTAGCTGTCTACCGAGTTTATGGACATTGAATGGCTCTTCTGAGGAAACGTTACATGACGTTTTTTACAAGCTGTTTTATTGACGCCTTTTTGACGGATACAGGTATAAGTGTAATTGAAACACTGAGCAATTTCAGGAGACATGATACATTTAATACTGTGTCTTTCAGTATACCTTCTGATGTTCATTCATGTTTATTTCATACTGTCACTAAATTACATTATTGTTTGTATTTTGTGATAAAGTTGACACTTATAATGTGCTGTTTCCTTTCAAACGCTCCTGTCTACGCCGGGAAACGTTCAACTCTTTGGGAAAAACCTTTGTGTGTGAACGGTTGTGAAGCATGTGTGCAAACATCCCAGTGAACTTGACCTTAGATAACCTATGACAATGACATCATTGGAATGCGCGCTCGTCAGAAGCTATAAATAGATGTGCTTCAGGTTTTGTGTTTGTATTTGGCCACCAAGCTGCATTGATTTGATCGAAAATACAGTAAAATTCTTTGTTAAATAGAAAGTTCAAAAGAATAGCATTTATTTGAAATAGATTTTTACAACTTACATCTGTATATTTCTTTTTTATGAATTAGGACATATAGCCTAATGTTAATATTCTGACCTATATAAAGTACCAAAAAATGTGTGTAAAATCTAAAATGAACTGATAACCAAATGTATAATAGCTAATACATGTTAATGATAAGTGGACCATAAGTGTCCATAAATCATGGCTACTTCTGGGAATGTCATTTTACCGTTTGTTGCTGGTTTGATGGTTTGTTTTACCTTAAAAGATATGGTGGTTTACATTTATACTTAATTTAGTATAATTTAAAACATACTTTACTGTAAATGTGTGTGAATTGTCTTGCTGAATATTATAGATACATTAAGATAAGTAAATTATATGTAATGATTTGTAAATTCGATAAGCCTTTTTTTTACTTCCAATTTTTTTTTTTTTTTTACGGTATTTAACAAACGGTAATTAAAATTATCATTCAAATAATTTAAAACTTTTCACCATATATGGTGGTTAACAGGTATTTACTATATTATTTTACATATTTTCGTTTTTTATTTACATTTTTTAAAACTTTGATCAGACTTACAATTTCTTCCAGTGGACAATAAATAAGCCAAAAATTATTATTTTTTTTTTTGTAGACTTGCACTGAAGTACGACGTTCAAAAATATTGGGTTGGTAAGATTTATTTCAAAAGAAAGGTTGTATTTATTTGCTCAATACAGTACAAACAGTAATATTATGAAATATGATTAAAATTTAAAAAAGATTTATTGCACAAGAAAACACTCACAGTTTCTTTAGAGAAGCCTTTTTTCAAGACTTGATGTCTCTTCTCTTAGTTTTCCAGGTAGCATTGAGTACTAGTGACCTGCGCTGGCAGCCATGGCTGTGTGTGTGTGTTGGTGTGTGTGTGTGTGTGTTTACACGAGGCTGCCGCTGGAACTAGACGATAAACACAGCCCTGACACGGTCTATCCAGCCGCTCTCGTTCCTCTGGGCATCACTGTCTCCTGCTTCGCTATCAGTAGCGTGGTCAGGTGTCATCAGAAATACAGCAGCCATATTGACCAGCTCTTGCCCAGAGCAGCGGGAACACTTCACCTGAGCCGAGGTGACCTTACGACCTCCAGCCATACGGAGGCCTGATGCGAGGATGAACGACGGGTCCTTACTAGGGTGGACAGAGTCCGCAGGGCACACGCTTAGAAGAAAAGAAGCAGATGAACACCAAAACAACAGCAGCCACGATGAAAAAGCAGGTAACCTATAATGACCCCGGAGTGAGGAAATGAAATAGAGGTTTGGGACTCTTTCAATGCCTCTTTTTCTTGATATGGAAGGAGCTTTGGTTTGGTCCCCATAGCAACCGTACGGATTCAGACCGTTATAAAGACGACTGAAGACATCTTGTTATCTTATGTAATGAAATTCACACTTTTTAGTGTTTCTTTCGTCTTCAAATAGTTTCTGTTGGCAATGTAATGAGACTATGAGAACATGCTAGTCTTCTATGAGCTTCTGTGGATTTAGAGGAGGCCTGCTTCATCACGAGGATATCCTGAAGAAAGAGGTCAGCGGTTAATGAGATGTGGAACATTTCTGTTGCAGAAACACAAGCTGTTGGAAAGTGTCTTTCCTTTGCCTGGGCTATGAGGATGTGCTCCACTGTTGCTTCCTGATTGATTAGACCATATCCTTATAGACCATGTCGATACACACACACACACACACACACTGACACACACAAGGTTGTGTTTTCATGATTTATAGGGACTTTCCATAGACATAATGATGTTTATATTGCACAAACTGTATATTATTTCCCCTAAACCTAGACATACCCATCAAACTTTCTGCATTTTTACATTGTCAAAAAACATCACTTGGTATGATTTATAAGCTAAAAAATAGACAAAAATCTGCTTCTTTCTCTGCATAGAGGCACTAAGTCAGCTGATTTGCTCCCTAATATCTGAAGAGACAAAGAAAGTCTCAAGGATTTTATCATGGTACTGTCTCTGATAAATCAGCATACATATTTGGTTTCTTTAACCACTAAAAGGCAAGGCAAGGCAAGTTTAGTTACAGTGATGTGAATACGTTTGGACACCCATGCTAAAGTTGCCTAAAAAGAGGAATAAAAAATCATCTTTTGGAAATTGATCTTAATGCCTTAATTTAAACAAATGAGGAAAAATCCAACCTTTAAGGACACCAATTTTCTTTGTGAATGAATAATGTTTCATAAATAAATAAATGTTCTTCCTTAAAATACAGGGTGCTTAAGTCAGGACACCCCTATGTTAAATTCCCATTGAGGCAGGCAGAGTATTATTTTTAAAGCCCAGTTATTTAATGGATCCAGGATACTATGCATCCTAATAAAGTTCCCTTGGTCTTTGGAATTAAAATAGACCCACATCACCACACACCCCTCACCATACCTAGAGATCTATAGAATATCGATAGAATATCGTGTATTATCTTTATGAGCGCTGCCTCTGTGCTGTGATGCGATCTGAAACCAGATTGAAAATTGTCAAAGTAACCATTCGAGCTTAAGAATTTGTTCAGCTGATTGAAGACAACTTTTTTAAAGATCTTGCCTATGAAAGGAAGATTTGAGATCGGCCTATAGTTGCTTAATATAGTTTTATCCAGATTGCTCTTTTTCAGGAAGGGCTTGACAACTGCAGTTTTCAGGGAGTTTGGAAAACTCCCAGAGAGAAGGGAGGCATTTAGAAGATCTGCTTCTAAGCTGTTTAACACACTTTTGTAGAAAGATGTGGGAAGTGCGTCAAGGGGGCAGGTTGATGTTTTAAGGTGCTGTACGGTTATTCCAAAATTTTGCCATCAATTTCTTTGAATTCAGACATAGTAACTACTTTCTCAGGTTGTGGTCTGATCTGTCTGATCCCAGCGCAACTCAAGGATGTGCTGATCACCTTTCTGATATTATTGATTTTCCCAGAGAAGAACGAAGCAAACACTTGCTGTCTGAGAGCAATTCATTGGGAATCTGGCTTGGGGGGGGTTTGTCAGTCTCTCTACAGTAGAAAAAAGGGTGCGTGTGTTTTTTAAGTTGCTGTTTATAATATTTGAGAAGAAAGTCTGTCTAGCTTTGCCTGGTTCCATACTGAAAGCATGGATGGTGTCTTTGTAGATGTTATAATGGACTACAAGTTTTGTCTTCCGCCACATGCGCTCTGTTTTTCTGCATTTTCTTTTCATATTTTGCACTGCTGTTGAGTTTCTCCAAGGTGCTTTTTGTCTACCACTCTTCCTGACTTTCACAGGAGCAATATGATCAATTACACCTTAAAGAATCAAGGAGAAAATCAACAGAGTCAGCAGATATGCTTGGTGTTAAAGATATAGCCTTCATAAATAGCACACTAGTGTTATCATTTAAGCATCTCTTCTTGACAGACTCAGACCTAGCTTCAATGGCAGGAGAGATCAATATATCAAAGAAAATACAGAAATGATCAGACAGTGCTACATCCTTAATAACAATCGATGAAATGTTTAGACCCTTACTGATAAGTAAATCTAGAGTGTGTCATGATTGTGTGTGGGTCCATGTACATGCTGAGTCAGATCAAACATTTTTAAAACAATTTTGATTTATTTAGCCATATTGGTTTCTGCATTATGTGAATGTTAAAGACTCCAGCAATAGCAAAACAGTCGAACTCTGAGGAAATTGTTGCCATCTAAAAGCATAGTTTTAAAAGTTAATTTACCAGCCATAAATATTTTCCAGACCAAAACCGTGTATTGATCGATTGAAATACAGTTTTAGTCTCGCATTTTCTGAAAAAGCACGTTATTGTGACGAGCACAAAATGACAACTGTTGCGTAAATGTCAAGGCCCATTGTGATTTTGTTCTTCATATTTGCACTTTAGTGTTTTCACTTTGAGTTCTGAAGGTTTCTCTTTTTAAAAGCATAAATCTAACGACCTTTAGTGAAACATGTCCTTTCTGGTCACACTTTATATTAAGTGTCCTGAACTATTATTTGTTACGTAAAATGCACTTATTATGTTGAAGTTGTATTGTAAAACACATGTGCTGCAATTGAGTTGGGACAAAGGTAAGGTTATGCACATCTAGTGGTATCATATAGGTTAAAGTATAGGATAAGGTTTAAGGGACGGGTCTTATTGATGTAATGACAAAAATTACAGATGTAATTACTTGCAGGTATTTTCAAATACAAGTACAATGCCAAAATATATGTCTTTACAAATGATGTGCACTGATGATTGATTGACATATAAGTGTGTAGAAATGTAATAAAACTGGTCTTGAGCTGTTTCGTAACTCTGAATCCATTGAAACATTATCTGTCTTGTCCTGTTTGATTCTGGCAACTCATTTTAAAAGGGAGTGTCCTTTATAAACCGGATTAATAAAACAAGCGCTGAGTTCAGTTTGTCTGTCTTTTTTTCTACTTCCTGCTATCTAGTTTTCCACGCCTCTGACTTGCCCTTTCTGTCTTCTCAGCTGCAGCGTCACCGCGCGTGTGGTTTTCCTCTCCTCGCGACACACAGGAAATGTTGCAGCAAAAACAAATTCAGTCACCTTTTCCATGCTGTTCTGAAGCCACAGTGTCTAAATATAGGGGCTTCAAAAGACTAAAATAAATAGTTCAAACAATGGTGTTTGGGTGTTTTTAACCACTGGAAGTGTAAAACATGTCTTAGATTTGTTTGTTGAGGTTGGATTCGGCATGTTAGTTCGTTTCTCTGATCACACAATAGTTTGTAACTATTTGCATACTGTAGATGCACTTCAACACATGAAGTATTTTCAACTGATGTTTGATCAATCATGTTAAAATCATAGAATCATTAATAAATACATGTGTATTTATACAAGTGTCCAATTTTAAGCAGGAAAAACAACATATCAAGTACCATAGAGGGTTAATAGAAACGGATTGAATCATGCTAAAATTGTAGCAAAGCTACATTGTATAAGGGAAGTTGCAATCATGGATTTGAGTCAAAAGTTCAAATACAGATGTGTGTTTTCTCTGGCGTTTTCGTATGTTGACTTAAATGTTATATCAAAACTGTTTTTTGTGTTTATGTACATTGTGTGTTTAAAATCGATCTGAAAATGTCAATTAGAATTGCATGAGTTCTGTGTTGTCACAGACGAAACATTAGACTATTACTTAGCTTTATTATCTAGTTAATTATAGACATCTTAAATGAGACGAGACTTTCCATTCTGGACCATTTGTTAAAAGAGGCAGCAGTTGAGCCACATGCACTCACAAAGTTTGTTTTGGTATCTAAATGGGTATATCTCCACATTATTTAACTTTAATTGGTAAAAAGGACAAGATCCCTCCTTCCCTTTGAACTGCTGTCTATACATGGATAAAGGCCACTGGGTCAGCAGAGCCTTTAAGAAAGCAGATTAGATCTCATTGTCTGTGTGTAAAGAAAGCAAAAGTCACGCTATAAATAGCCAGATGTACACTCCTCTATTTGTGTCTTCAAGCAGCAGTGAGCGGATAGAAGTAATGAACCTGACTGAGGGGACTCTGGTCTCACGATGTTCAGAGCCTCCTGCCTTTGTTATTTTACAAAGAAATAGTTCACACAAAAATGATAATTCAGCCATTATTATGCACAGTCCAAAGAACAGACTCTCTACTTTAAAATATATAGAATTGGTTGTATTATAGGTTCATGCATTTGGTTTTTATCAACACTTAAATGTGGGCATGTTTCATAAAAAAAAGCAACATTATGAGCAAAAAGCTGAGAAAAACTTGTTTTTGTCGAAGACTACATCTGAATCGGATCCTATACCTCATCCAGGGTCGACAGTTCATTCACTAACGCTAAGTAGTTTTTGATATATGCTGTTTAATGTTCATGATTGCGTTATTTAACATATACATCTTCTTATTATGTTATCGCTTGTTCCTGCTTCTTCTTCACCTGTGTTTTGATCAGGAGATTCAGTCCTCTTTCAGAAGATGTGTAATAGCGCCCCCTACCGTATAACAGTGAAAACATGGAAAGCCGGAAAATTACGTCAATGGCGGTGAAAGAGTTAAGCATTGACATATTCACATTTGGCAGATACTTTCATCCGAAGCAATTTCAATAGCATTGAAGCTACATATTTTTTCTCATTTCATGTATTCCCTGGGAATCGAAACCCATAGCGTTTGAGCAACAGGAAGTTTAGCTAGCCTATAACAAACCTGTCAATTGACTAACTTTAAATATGCAGCGTCTGGCAAGATTTCGAACGAATAATGACTAAACTTCTGTGCACCTCTTTCTTTAAGGATCTTCTAAAAGTGGCTTTTTATTTTATGGCATACTATGTTACTATTATAGAGACATTTGGAATAGCTCAAGCTCACTTAAAGGGATAAGGTACCTCAAATTCAGCTTAGATTGTTTACTCTGCTTTTACACTTGAGAGTCTCCTCATAAACACGTTGTGACAGTGTATCCATCATGTCACCGTATTACACATCAATGAAAAATAACCTTGGTTAAAGTAGTCTCTAAACAGCCATTGCAATATTGAGGCTATTGCCTCACTGCTATAACACACAAATTTTATTAAACACTGTTACCAAATTCAGCCAGCAAAACGGCATACAGCGAAATTACTCCTAGAGCCATTTTAGATTTAATATGGGCTCAGATAGTTATGGTAGTTTCATATTTATAGAGGACTTTAATTTGTTATTGGTCTATGAGGCGGCTGTTTTATGCTGATGAACAGTGTACTGTATAAAATTCCCCATGTGCTTGCTTGACTGTATCCCAGGCTGAGCTCTGCCATGTGGAGCTGGATTTCCCCTGGATTCACTCCAGTCTCCCCCACCTCCCTCCGTCTCTGACTCGCACTCTCATTCTTTCCTGTGCATCCGATTCCTCGCTATGTAAATGACCAGTTGGCCTCCCAAGTCCTCTGGCATTTCTTATTCCTTAACACACAGAGTTCACAGCTTTGTATTAACATTTGCCCTTTCATGAAGTGGATGGCTTTGCTTTTCAGAGACACTCAGCTACACAAGCAACTGCTTAACTAGGACCGTGTTATGATCAAACCTTCCCAGAGGCTAACTGTATTGCTTACAGGCTGCTCTGCTTAGAAGATCTTAGTTATGTTTCAGATCTCAGTCTCATATGTTCCTCCTAACAGCACAGAGGACAAATAGTTGCAACTGTTGAGATACAGTAAGACTACATAGATCCGGGCCACATCTGGTACATGTGGATTCAATGCATGGTCCTAAACATTGCTGCTGTCTGGGGTAGTAAGCATGGCCTGTAAAGCTCAAAAAACACCTTAAAAGTAACATAAATGTAGTTCATACCATTCCTGCATTCCAGCACTTCTGACGCAATATGATGTTTTTGAGTGAAGAGCCCGCCAAAACATAAGCTGTTATTCACTGAAAATCTTACACTCTGCCACAGGTCTCATTTGCCTATTTAAACTTGACATGCCACAGTCACTAACAAACACCAATTATATTCACATTTGGCAGATGCTTTTATCTAAAGTAACTTCCATTAGAGTTCATGCATTTATTTGTACTTTAGAGAATTTGACGAGAAACATTTGAATTGAGATTAATGAACATTTAAATCTCTGTCTTTGGTGTTTTGGTGAGATATCGTTAAGATCTGTTCAACGCTATGACCGATTCATACAAATTCGACCGAGTGAGTAAAATGTGGCTGATTCGTAAGAATTTGTGTGATTTGTCTAAACCCCAGTGATGGTTAGGTTTAGGGGCAGGGTCAGGGGTAAGTCATTCGTACAAATTCATACAAATTGGGAAACTCGTAAAATATGTATGATTTAGCGAAAATCATACAAATTCGTACAAGCGAGGTCGTATGAATTAGCCACCTCGAAAAGATCGGGTTGGATCTGTTCTGATTCTCTAGAGGAGACACATTTAATATTACAAATCTGAGAAGGACCAAACAAAAGTCTTAATTACTGTTCTGGAGAAACAATTCAAATTTTAAGATAGTAAATCATTATTATTTTTTATTTTAAAAAATGGTTTTACTTTTGTTTTTATAGGATTGTTTAAAGTTAATCATTTAATAGTTAATTTATGGTACATAAAATCATGTACCAATACCATACATGAATATGTTAATAATAGAGTTACTACAGTTTTTGTTGGTTCCAAACAATTCCAAAATGTTGTTTAACGTTTCTGACCAGAAAATTCCTCAAGCAAATGTAACCACAGCACATCCAAGTTTTTTTTAATCAACAACACTCAGCAAGCATGCTTTCAGGGAATACTAAAACACAGGGTTTTAGATAAAACTTTGTAGTTTCCATCTCAACTGAGCTCCAAGTCCCAGCCATCATAAATCTTCTATCTTAGATTATTGCGTAATCAGAGGGGGAAATATGATGCCAATAAAGAGTGTGAGCCGGCGGGATATTATTGGTGGGCGTTTATTCTGCAAGAATTATACAAGGATTTGCCATATAATTCAGAGGGGGCTCTAGCTAGGTCTGGTGGGGACATTTATATTCACACCACAGAGATTGACTGATATTGCCCTATACGCTGTGCCGTTTTATTGCCAGTAAAGAGCTTTAGGGTGCGAAACAACTAGTCAAGAGCATGCTGATATGAATCGCGCTCAAAAGCAAATGTGTTTTTGTAAATACTTTTAAAAAAAAAGCTTTTTAACATTCATGTCCAGCCATTGTAATGTGCTAAAACAGCAGGACATATACAGTCACCTGCTAGGTTTGAGATTAGCATTTCTCTGTAATAATGAGACATGTAGGTACCAGAGAGCATGTAGGCACTTGTCCTGCACTTCACTGCAATCCAATCACAACCAGTCAGACGACTATTACACCTCTGTCACGTCAAATTTTCCATACATAAAGCTGTTAGTCAACTTGGCCTTTCGTCACAGGGCTAATGGTATAGCATTTGCAAGATTATTGGGCCTAAAGACTATTCATTGGTGCTTTCACACACAAGCTTTATAATGTTTCAGTGAGTATTCATAGATACAAGCAGAAATCTTGTTCAGGAAACCGAGACAGAGTAAACAGAGCGTTCCATTGCAACATGTCTGGTTTAGATTATGAATAAAAGCATGATTTTATTAGAGGTGTGACTTTTTTAAACATGTGAATTGAGTCAGACAAGCGCAGACCTATTTCTGTTTCCTGATGAAAAGCATTAACCAGCAGTGGTAGCAAGAAATCAAAAGCCGTTTTGATCAGATAAGTGCCTTTATCGTTTGGTTTGTCAGCTTGAAAGCAAGGTCACATGGCTGTTTTTTAGGATCTGACTTGTTGCGGCGTTGTGTGTAAGGCAGAGCTGTTTCCGTTTTCCACGCGTCAGCATTAGTCTCTCCATTTCTGGGTTTGTGATATCACGGAGCACAGGAAGTGACATCACGTCCTTGTTTGTGAGGCCTGGTAATTGTGGGCTAGACGACAAATGACAGCTGTGCTGGAAAATGGATTCGAGTGCGGTTAGAGGTTAGCCTCATAACCGTGTTGCTTTATTGCCGTCTTTCTGCCTTTTTCTAACAACATGCTTAGATGCGTACCGTTTTTCAAATGGAGACAAATACTGTGTCACATATTCAGTGTTTAAAGGCTTTCGGGTTGATTAAATCTACAAGAGCTGCCTTTGGTAACATGTATTGCAGTTAATACAATAAGGAACAACTCAGTTTACCGTTTTAAAAGTGAACCGTGTGTTCTTAAAGTAAGCTAATTATAGAATAGTTATTGTACTCAAGTGAACTCAGGATAATTCAGGATATATGATCGGTTTATGTAAAACAGGTGTGGAACAAACAACAGCCTGTATACTGTACTTTCCACCCCGCTAAGACCACAGGTGCAAACCTCATGGGAGGGTTTTTGCATAGTAAAATGGCCACAGCACTGGAGGGTTAGCATTCACTCATGCAGTGTGCACAATGGAAACTGTCACCTACTAGTAGTCACGTTTGCCACTTGACGTGTTGACCATTATTGCTGGAAATATATACAGTATAGCTTAGATATATAATATAAAATGAAATATGATAATACTTAAAATCCAAGTAAATAAATTAAAGACATATTGTCTGATATAAGATACTATATATATATAAATATATATATATATATATATATATATATATATATATATATATATATCACACACACACACACATTATTACAATTAACTATACTTATATTACTTATGATTATAATTTTAACTGCAGTGTTATTCGACTCGATCGCTTTATATGATGGACAGATTGAATTTAGGCTTTTAATCGCATATAAACATTGATCAGTAAACATAAACAGAAGCTTAACCGAACCTGCTTGACTCGTCACGTGAGAACAAACCTCTTGCAGAAGCTCAAACGTGCTTCGTAACACGAGAATGAACTCGATTGGTTCTTGCACGTCAAGCGAAAAAGCTTGAGCTTCCGTTTTGGATTAACTATCCCTACTAAATTGCAACTTCATCATTATAAATGTGTTATTATTTAAATATATATAACATACAGGTTTCAATAAAAATTACTTTAGACCTTAAATCAGGGGTGTCAAACTCAGTTCCAGATCCAGCTTATCAAGTCCTTCAGGCTTATTTGAAAACTACAGGCATGTGTGTTGGAGCACGGTTGAAACTAAACTCTGTAGGACAGTGGCCATCCTGGAACTGAGCTCAAAAACCGCTTCCTTAAATGCCAGTCAGTACATGCGGTAGTACACTTTAAGCTTCTTTCAAAGACAATATCAATTATTGTGAAATTACATATAAAGATGCATATAAAGTTGTCGAAAAAGCACTCTAACGTAAAGTCATATTTGTGCACTTTCATACATATAACACACAACCGTATCTGCCCATTTTATGGCAAAGTAGACTAGTATCCTCTACAATAAATCATGTTTTCATCTAAATAAAGAAAGCAAAGACAATAGGCTTGGGTACCTTGGAGACCAGTAGGACTTCTTTGCCATGGCAACTGTGCTGAGATACCGTGCAGTGATGTGGCTTCACCGACACATTCTGTGAAAGAATGCAGAAAGTGTGTTTGCTTCTGTCTTTCAACATACTTTGCATCTCACAGCATTATATTTGAAAACCTATATGAAAAAAAAACACGTTTGATCCAGCAAATGTCTAGTAGTGCACCCAAATAAAGTTGTGTTAACATCGTTTGGCACTGTGCGCTGTTCAACAAAAGCCGTTTTTTTCCTTTTGAGGAAATTTCTAAACACAGTATGTGTATTGTAAAATATTATTGTGTGCACTGTTGGGATTCATCAGTAAACAAAGGACATGTCAAATCAAGCTTTAACCTTTAAAGCTACAGGTCTTGATATCATCAAACGGAATAAGACAGATCTTCAGTTTTTTCAATCGACGACAATTCTATTGCTTTTCTACAAGTTTAGGTATATTTGTAAATGCACAAATGTTGGTGTATATTTGTCTACCCTGCATCTCTCCCTCATTCATATTCCTCAAATGATAGAGTGCAAAGCAAACACACACACACACACACACACACACACACACACACACACACACACACACGTCTGGTTCGCTATCTTTGTGGGGACTCTCCATAGGCGTAATGGTTTTTATACTGTATAAACTATATATTCTGTCCCCTTACACTGCCCCTGTCCCTAAACCTACCCATCACAGGAGACATTCTGCATTTTTACATTTTCAAAAAACATTACTTAGTGTGATTTATACGCTGTTTTCCTCATGGGGACCGCTGACTGGTCCCCACAATGTAGGTGATTTCAGGTTTTACTATACTTGTGGGGACATTTGGTCCCCACAATGTAATATAAACACGAGCACACACACACGCACACACACACACACACACACACACAGCTTTGTTTTTGTGATTTATGAGGACATTCCATAGGCGTAATGGTTTTTATACTGTACAAACTATATTCTATCCCCTTACACTGCCCCTGTCCCTAAACCTACCCATCACAGGAGACATGTTGCATTTTTAAATTTTTAAAAAAACATTGTTTTTTATGTTTTTTAAGCTATTTGAAATATGAGGACTCATGCAATGTCCTCATGTCACGTGTAAGTTGTAATACCAGTGTAATATGCATGTCATTATACACATTTGTGTCCTCATATATCACAAAAACAAGCACACACACACACACAGCGGCAGACATGGGGTGAAGAGTGTGAGGTACCTACTGTGTGTGGAGAAAGCTTGTGTTAATTTCCTGTGGCAACAGAAAGAAGCATCTGTATGCACTGCATTTAACAATGAGTTAAAGGGTAACTCGGGTCATGTGACTCAGATGAAGGAAGAAATGCCCTCAGTTGTTTTCTTCCTTCACTGTAGTTGTGCTATTCATTTGGCATTGCTGACATATTTTGCTCAAGGAAACAGTTGATTGATTTGTTGGAGGCTTAACAAAGTATGACTGATTTGATGGTGTGCCAGATGTGATACACGCTACTGGTAAATATGAGATGAAACAGTGAGCTTCATGTCCCCATCGCTATTTAGGCGAATCTAATTGCAGCGCTTTAATATAAAAATACAAGACTATAATCCAACAAGAAGATAATCCACTAAAGCAAAATCACTCGCAACACTGTGCTAACAACACCAGACAATGCGCTGAAAGAACTTAATCTATGTTTACACGGAAATGATCTGAAGAGAAAACGCAAAAGTGGCGTTGCGTTATCAGTTTTTATTCTGCTTTTAGACGAGCGTTATGGGGGGGAAATCTGTGTGCATATGGTGACGCAAAAGTGTGTGAAATTCGATGTAGTTTGCACTCAAGGGCGGCTAGATGGCAATGTGAAGCACTGCCACACAACAACACCAATATCTGAGAATATTTTCTCAGAACTGCTGAAATGACTCTAGTATGTTATCAGAGCTGCGAGGGCAACTTGAAGGTCCTGGAGGGTGCTTTCACTTTTTTGCGTTTTTAAGCCCCAAAAACACCGTCGCCATGTAAACTAAAAATCTGGTAAAATATTTGTACGTTTCACCCGCGAGCGTTCTCGTGTAAACAGGGCCTTATTCACCAACACACAAAGTAATGAACTAAAAGGAAACAGGTATGAGTAACTAATGAAAACCATAGTAAACTATGATTAGCAGGAAAATGGAACAAAGGAAACAGGGAAAAAAATTATTCAAGAGTCCATGAAAATGAAACAAGAACAGACCGACACAATAAGTAAGTAATATTTATATGAGTAATATTAAAACAACATGTACTTCTATAGGGTTAGGAATAAGGTTAGTTGCTTGTAATCATGTATAATGTACTGTTATTGCTATGGGAAGTACATGTAGTGTGTAACAAGGACATTAAAAGTGTAATCTTTTGTTGTGCTTTAAAGTTCACTTATTTTGCTGTGTTGACTAACATATAAATCCAAATGTAAGTACTTGTTTTTAATTTTAAGTAGCATTTGACATTATTTTTTAAAGCTAATACATTTGAAATGTACTAAATTGCAACTTCATAATCATTATAAATGTGTAATTACAAATATATTTAAATATATGACATTAAGGTTTCAATAGAAATAACATTAAGGTACACTGTACCTTAATAACCTTTTTATGTTATTCAAGAATAAACTCTTTTTTTTAAGTGTTTGTAACTGTGCATTTTTTTTTATTATTTTTAACTCAGTTTAATGTTATTTAAGTTTAAATGACTTAAACATCCAAGTTGATTGTACTTAAAAATGTAAGGCTGCAAATATTTTACAGTGTATATTGTAGTTTACAGTAAATGCTTGTCAGTACATACACTGTAAATATAGTTCAACGACAACAGAAGTAATTATGTATAAAGATGTACTAAATTTCTACTTAAGTGGGTTCAGAGAAGGCACTTTATGCATTTAATATAAATCTAAACTATAATACATTTTAATTTGATAGCAAATGGCATGCAATTCAAAGTTTAAGTATATTAAGTATATTATTTTTTCCCCCAAGTGTTTTATTTCTGCAATAAGAACTCTTTTTAAAAGTAGTCTAAAGTGTATTTATTTTTCACAAGGGTAATCCAGTGACACAGTCTCGAGGTCAAGAATGGAAGAAGAAAAAAAAGTTCATTTAACCCCGCCGGCTGCTCCCACTGCTTTTTAAAAACACAATGACGCCCATGTATTGGTCTCTGAAGAGGTGTGCCATAAGAGATGCAATGTGTACGTTCCCATCTTTCATCAACAGATTTATTTGAAGGAGCTGTTGAGTCTGTGCCCTAGCAAGTACGGGATAGAAGAGTTTCAATATGCTATCAAAACACAAGTCACGTTCTTCCCATTAACAGAGAACCTAGTTTTATGAGTTCATAATAACACCATATCCTAGTGTAGCTGTTTATGTCTCTTCTAGCCTTCACCTATAGGCTTTGTGTACATAGAAATAGTCTGAGGGTTGGGTTCAACGCATTCTCATCCTATGGCGTCATATCTGACACTTTTGACATTTCGTCTAAATCCAACGCGTATGGTGCCCTTTAGCGTCACTATAACACGCACAGAAATGGGTAGGTTTAGGTCTGGTGTAGGGTTAGGGTTAGACCGCTAGGAGGCGCCTTCTGACCCATAAATATCTGCGTCTCATATTGACGCTAAAGGGTGCCTTGCGCGTTGAATGTAAACGAAATGTCACGAGTGTCAGTATATGACGCCTTGGGATGAGAACGGGCTGTTGGGTTGGATGGTAAATTTCATATGGCAAATAGCGTTTGTTAATGCAAAAAAAATATGAACGTACAGTTTAATATCAAAACCTGAGTGTGTCTCAGCTGTGAAATAGACCTTGATCAGTTTTTGAAGCGGTGGTATGGGCTTGCAGAGGAGAGATATTAGTGACATAACCCAAACAGCTGTCCCAAATCTGCATTATGATATATGCCTCCCAGCATCCCATAAAAACAAAACCATCTGCACAAGCATGAATTTCTGAACATCATACTCAAGGCCAAGGCCTCCAATTCACCATTCGATCAATACTAACAGTATTTGTCAATTAGTGCTCTTCTCCAACACCTAGAGCTGCCTTCCCAGACACTATTTTAAGGCGTCATAGACTTGCTCCTGAAGCGAAACAGTAGGAAGTGTATAATTATGCTGTCTTCTTGGATACCGCTCTGCACTATATGAGTCCTTCACACATAAAGCAATCCCACAATACAATAAAAAAAAAACTGACAATTCATCAATTTTAAATATAGTCAGTGAATAATGTGAGGCGCAATCCCACAATGCACTGCAATAATCTCAGTGGGAAAAGAATCTAATGTAACCCGAGTCACATCTTTCATGCACTTTGTGTGTGAAACGAGATTCGTCGGGAGTCTCGTCCATAAAAAGAATAAGGTTGTGATAGATAATTACGACTTGGGATGTAACATATGCAATGAACCGGATGACCTGCAAAGCTTTTCTATATACCCTTAGAGACTGTGAAAATATGCCTCAACATTATCTCTCTGAACTATAGTGAACCACTTCACTAAACACCTTTTGAGATCCAGACTGGAGCTGTTCTGACAGGGCCTTCTGATTTATTCACTCTTTTGGCCTGGTTCACCACTGCTGTTGTGCTGTTTGTCGAGATGATTTCGGGTTCACGTCTACCTCTTGCTTGTCATCGTTCATGACATGCTGTGTTCCAATGGTTATGATTATTGTATGATTCTGGAACACCGCCCATTTCTGGCTTGCTGAGTTACCTGCAGGCAATCCTGAATCGACAAGATCTTGTGGTCCAGCGTTCCAGCCTAACCTCATCTGACACTCTGTCCACTGGGTAGACAGTAACAGGTTGATACACACAATGTGTCTTGAGGAAAAGTAAACTTCTAAAGGATAAAAAAAAAAAAAAAAAAACCTCTTCAAATGTATTATTATTTGGATTTAAATAATGAGTTATATTTAGTAAGGGAACCATCGCTACAGTATTATTGCCCACACTTAGGGTTAGTGTTTTAGCAGCCAAATCTTCTTGGAAATACCAACCCAATCGCACAGCATTACGTAAAAATTTTACGAGGTGGCTAATTCGTACGAATTGATGTGATTTTTGCTAAATCATACATATTTTACGAGTTGCCCAATTCATATGAATTCGTATGAATGGCCTACCCCTGACCCCGCCCCTTAATTTACCCATCAGTGGGGTTTAGACAAATCGTAAGAATTCATAAGACTGAGGTTCTAAGAATTTGTACGAGTTAGCCACCTTTTACAAACTCGTACTCACTCGAACGAATTGGACGAGAGATAGCATTGGAAATACGTGACTCTGGCTACATTTCTGCAAAACTGGGGGGAAAAAATCACTGTATTTAGTTGAACACTGGTGGCATTAAAACGTTAACAACTTTTGCTCCTTTTCACACAAATTATGATTACGGGTGCAGATTATCATTTTTTTTTTTAAATATTTATTTTTACATGATTCCTTGTGCAATACTATGTTAAGACCTCAAAACACTTTTACCACAGTTAATAATTTGTAAACTAAGAAAATGTTGATGTTTGTATCACATAACCAGCTCCATATGAATGGCTTTTCTGACATAGTAAGCTTGCTCTGTAGCTCACCTGGTACCTGTGATGCGAAGAGCTTAAAGACTTGTTTTTAAGACTTTTTAAGAGCTTAAAGACTTGAGAGATTTTTCTCGTGCGCGCCCGCGCCTCTGAGTTCATAAAAAGCCTAGGTGAGTAAGAATCAGTCAACAAACACGGTGAGTAATGTCTTGTCCTGTTATTGTCACCTGCACCTCATGCCACATGTTTACCATAGCCTTCCCCGTCGGCAATATAGGGTTTATATGTGATAAATGCAAGGAGACAGTCAGGCTGACGGAGAAGATTTCAGAATTAGAGACACGCATCCAAACTTTAATCGAGGATAGTAAGTGTGCTCGAGCCTTAGATACTACTTTGGATGCGCCTAGCATAGTGAACCATTTACATGATTCGGTTCCGGCTGAGTTATTGCCTGTGCAGCCAGGCAGATGGGTAACTGTGAGAGATCGCTCTAGTCGCGGATCAAAAAACCACTCTTCTGTTCCGATCACCATAACAAATCGATTTGCCCCACTCAGTGAAACACCCACTGAGAATTATGTTGATTGTGCCCTGGTAATTGGCGATTCTATTACACGGAACGTGAAAATAGAGACACCAGCCACCATAGTCACATGTTTGCCGGGAGCCAGAGCGCCTGACATCAAAGCAAATTTAAAAGTGCTGGCTAATGCTAATCGTAAATTCTCTAAGATTGTTATTCACGTCGGCACAAATGATGTTCGACTTCGCCAGTCGGAGATCACCAAAATTAATATTAAAGAGGTGTTTGAACTCGCAAGTACGATGTCAGGCACTGTAATTTGCTCTGGTCCCCTTCCTGTTCGAAGGAGTGATGAGATAGTTAGTAGATTGTGTTCACTCAATGGCTGGTTGTCTAATTGGTGTCCGCAAAATAATATAGAATTCATAGACAATTGGAAAAGTTTTTGGGGCAAACCTGACCTGTTGAAAAGAGATGGTATTCATCCCTCCTGGGATGGTGCTGCTCTTCTCTCTAGTAATTTGGCTCATAGTCTTAGAGATAAAACATGACAACCTGGGGCTCAGGTCAGGAAGCAGACAGACTGGCTTAACCGACCGTCTGCTAGCGGCCTCACGTCACCAAGGTCAGATAAATCCCATCACATAGAGGCTCTTTCACCTAGATATCATCATATAGAGACTGTGTCTGTTCCCCGAATTTGGAAAGCCAAAAAACTGCCAAACCTTTCTAAGGTTAAAAGTTTAATTCATGTTCAACAAATAAAAAACAGATATAATACAGATGAGCAAACGATAAAGCTTGGGTTGTTGAATATTCGATCCCTTAATTCAAAAGCGCTCATAGTTAATGATAAGATTACAGACTATAACCTAGATGTGCTGTGTTTGACAGAAACCTGGCTAAAACCAAACGATTACATTACTTTAAATGAGTCCACTCCGCAAGATTACTGTTATAAACATGAGCCTCGTCCGAAAGGCAAAGGGGGAGGTGTTGCTGTAATTTATAGTAATATTTTCAAAACCACTAAGAAATCTAGTTTTAAATATACTTCTTTTGAAGTGTTGGTGCTTAATGTAAAAATATATAGTGTAAACAATAAATCACGTTTGAGAATTCTGCTGGCTACTGTTTACAGGCCACCAGGGCACCATAAAGATTTTATCAAAGAATTTGCTGACTTTCTATCAGAATTAGTATTGGCTGCCGATAAAGTCCTAATTGTTGGTGATTTTAATATACATGTAGATAATGAAAAAGATGCATTGGGATTGGCATTTAAAGACATTATAAACTCAATTGGAGTGAGACAACACGTGTCAGAACCTACTCATTGTCGTAACCATACTCTAGATCTAATATTATCTCATGGAATAGATGTTGATGCCGTTGAAATTCTGCAGCAGAGCGACGACATCTCAGATCATTATCTAGTCTTGTGTAAATTACATTTAGCCAAGGCCGCAAAGCCGACTCCGTGTTATAAATATGTTAGACCTATCACTTCTGCCACTAAAGATGGCTTTATTAATAATCTTCCTAATCAGTTTCATCATCTCAGCATCCCGGATAGCTTAGAAGAACTTGATATTGCAACAGAAACGTTTGAATCTCTATTTTCCAGCACTTTAGACATAGTTGCTCCGTTGCGCTTAAAGAAGATTAAAGAAAATAGTCCAACGCCGTGGTACAACGAGCACACCCGGGCCCTTAAGAGAGCAGCCAGAAAAATGGAGCGAAACTGGAAGAAAACAAAACTAGAGGTATTTCGGATTTCATGGAAGGAGAGCTCGATTGTTTACAGAGAGGCATTAAAAGATGCTAGAACGGATTATTTTTCAACCCTATTAGAAGAAAATAAACATAATCCTAGGTATTTATTTGAACAAGTGGCTAAACTAACGAAAAAGAAAGCTTCAAGCCCAGAAGTGTCCAAGAAACACAGCAGTAATGACTTTATGAACTTCTTCACTTATAAGATCTATAATATCAGGGACAAAATTATAACTATGCAACCGTCTACTACAGTAGCGCATCAGGGAGTGCATTGTAGTCTCCGTGAGGAACATTTTGATTCATTTGTTGCTATAGGAGAGGAAGAATTTTGCAAACTTGTTAATTCATCTAAATCGACAACTTGTATGCTAGACCCTATACCGACTAAGCTACTGAAGGAGATGCTTCCAGAGGTCATAGATCCTCTTCTAAATATCATTAATTCATCTTTGTCTCTAGGATACGTACCAAAAACCTTTAAGTTGGCTATGATTAAACCGCTTGTTAAAAAACCGCAACTTGATCCGACAGAATTAGTCAATTATAGGCCAATCTCGAATCTGCCTTTTCTGTCAAAGATACTAGAAAAAGCAGTTTCATCACAACTTTGTTCCTTTTTAGAAAGAAATAATATCTGCGAGGATTTTCAGTCCGGATTTAGACCGTACCATAGTACTGAGACTGCTCTCATTAAAGTCACAAATGATTTGCTCTTATCATCCGATCGTGGTTGTATCTCTCTATTAGTGTTACTTGATCTTAGTGCTGCATTTGATACTATCGACCACAACATTCTTTTAAATAGACTAGAAAACTATGTTGGCATTAGTGGAATTGCACTAGCATGGTTTAAATCATACTTATCTGACCGTTTTCAGTTTGTAGCAGTAAATGAAGAGATGTCTTATCGATCACAAGTTCAGTATGGCGTACCACAAGGCTCAGTACTAGGACCGCTGCTGTTCACTATGTACATGCTACCATTAGGATATATCATTAGGAAATATGGAATTAGCTTCCACTGTTATGCTGATGATACTCAGCTGTATATTTCTTCAAAACCTAACGAAACTTACCAATTCTCAAAATTAACGGAATGCATAGCTGATATAAAAAATTGGATGACCAGTAATTTCCTATTACTAAATTCTGAAAAAACAGAGATTCTAATCATTGGACAAAAAACTGCCACACGTAATAACCCAGAATACTGTCTAACAATCGATGGCTGCTCTGTTAAGTCTTCGTCGTCAGTTAGGAACCTGGGTGTGCTCTTTGATACCAATCTTTCATTTGAAAGTCACGTGTCTAGTATCTGTAAAACCGCATTTTTCCATCTTAAAAATATATCTAAATTACGTCATATGCTCTCACTGACAAATGCGGAACAATTAGTTCATGCATTCATGACATCAAGGCTAGATTATTGTAATGCTCTACTGGGTGGTTGCCCTGCACGCTTAATAAACAAACTACAGCTAGTTCAAAACGCAGCCGCTAGAGTTCTTACCAGAACCAGGAAGTATGACCATATTAGCCCGGTTCTGTCAACACTGCATTGGCTGCCTATTAAACATCGTATACATTTTAAAATATTGCTGATTACTTACAAAGCACTAAATGGTTTAGCTCCCCAGTACTTGAGCGAGCTCTTAACGCATTATAGTCCTTCACGTCTATTGCGATCTCAAAATTCTGGCCAGTTGATAATACCTAGAATATCAAAATCGACTGCTGGCGGTAGATCCTTTTCCTATTTAGCACCAAAACTTTGGAACAATCTTCCTAACACAGTCCGGGAAGCAGATACAGTCTGTCAGTTTAAATCTAGACTAAAAACACATCTCTTTGGCTTAGCATACACATAACACATTATAGATTTCTATAATTCAATGTTAGGCTGCATAGTTTAGATCAGCCGGAACCGGGAACACTTCCCATAATTCCTGATGTACTTTGTACATCATAAGAAGGATGGCGTCTACGCTAATATTAGTCTCTCTGCTTATCCCGAGGTTTACCGCGAACCGCCGGATCCAGGCCATATCCAGATCTGAGGAAGGACCATCACATGGACACGACGACAACGCATCCCTGATGAGCCGGCCCATCAACACTGTGAAGGCCCATGGACACCTCAACACACTCATCTTCTCACCGGCCGGATGACCCAACCCAACCAGATGAACTGGATAAATATCGTGAAAGTTCTGATCACATCTGACTCCTGACATTATGCTGCCTAACTCATAATCATACACTGTTCGTTCATTGGCCAAAGGAGGACTGGCCCCCTGACTGAGCCTGGGTTCTCCCAAGGTTTTTTTCTCCATTCTGTCACCTGATGGAGTTTTGGTTCCTTGCCACTGTTGCCTTTTTCGCCTCTCTTCGCTTTTGTCGCCATTGGCTTTTGGCTTGCTTAGTTGGGGACATTTAACATTTAATTTTGAATTTAACAATACTATTACAACATTGTTTTCCTGTTATCTCTGTAAAGCTGCTTTGAAACAATTTGTATTGTAAAAAGCGCTATATAAATAAAGGTGACTTGACTTGACTTGACTTGTTGAAGCTGCTACTGGAAACCCTAATTCTCAAAAAAAAATGGTTTGAGTAGGGTAAACTTAAATCAAACAGATTCGTTCAATTAAATTAACTATTATGAGTATTTGGAACTTTCTTTTTCTTTTGAGTTCACAAAACTGACACGTTAAGTAATCTGAATTGTTTCATTGTTTCGAGTTTTATAAACTTATTGTTTATTTTAAATTAGACAAACTTAAATTGAACTGAAACTGGGCTGGGATTTCTATTTCCCAGAATGTTTTGCCATGACACTCAAAAGGGAAAGAAAAAACTAAAATGAAGTGTTATATAATGTTTTTTGTGCAAGATTTATGTTAAGTGGGCAATTTGGTAGTGTTTAAATTTTGCTATGCTAATTTAGAAGAGTTTCTGTCATGTTTTTTTTTTTGGGGGGGGGGGGGGGGGGGTTATCATGGTGACTAGTGGAGTATGAGCTTGGTTTGAGAACAGATATACATTAAATATTCCATATTGCCATACTCTTTCAGCAATTGCTATGCTATGCTAATGTTATCAAAGCTTTGTGTGCCATTTTGTGTAGTGATTAGCATTAGGGAGCTAGTTAAAGATAGCCAAGTTTAGACTTCCTAAAAAAAAAATACTTTGAGATTATGTGAAAATTTTAAGTTAAATGTATGAATTACCGTACTCAAATATTTAAAGTTAAGAGCAATTCAAATGAATGAGTACAACATAAAAATCTGACAGTTCTGCTTGCTTAAACATTGAATTTCTTAATTTAAACATTTTGCAAACTTATTCAGGTTTTCAGTACAGTTAATGCATTCCCTGGTTATCAAATCCATGATCTTGGGATTGTTAGTGCATTGCATAACTGTTGAGCTACATGTAACGGGTGACAAAACACCATAGGGGGATTTTTGACTTGAAGAAACCACTAATGAATGCCTTATAGCAACCAACTGGAACACTGTAGCAATCTTATAGCAATGTGCTAAAATCCACTCAGAACCCCTTAGCCATTCATCTACCACCCAATACACACAGACTGGAAAGCACCTCACATTTTCTTCAGAATATAGATTTGTATTATTAGAGAACAACATTCATCTCTAAATAGACTATAAAAGGGAAATGTGGTAGCTCATGTTGAACTGAGAACAGTGAAATATGAGCCTAGCAGAAATCTGGAAGTGTCTGTCTTCAAATGAATGTGGAATCACACCCAGTTAAAGCTCTCAAACTAAAATCCAGCCATCTAGTTTTGCCACTACACTGCACTCCCAGTTTACACTCTGTATTACCCAAGCACAGATGGAAAGAATATTGCATAAGAAACAACAAGGCAATGATACATTAAAACTGTACCAAACCATGCAAGTCATTCGGTTTCACTTCTCTGTTGTTTCACACCAGTTACAAACATTAGCTAGACATTTATTCCACGGTAAATGGTTAAATCTTACCAGCCCGTTCTCATCCCAAGGCGTCATACAGGTGACGCTTTTGACATTTTGTCTAAATCCGACGCACATGGCATCCTTTAGCGTCAATATGAGACGCAGATCCCAAGGCGTCATAACCCTAACCCCACCCCAGACCTAAACCTACCCATAACAGTGCGTGTTTTATTGACGCTAAAGGGTGCCATGGGCGTCGTATTTAGACGAAATGTCATATGGCGTCACCTATATGACGCCATAGGATGAGAATGCGTTGATATTACTTATTCTTTGTACATGTGGCATAACCATTCATGGCGAAAAACTACTCAAAAGTGACTTGATTCCATCTTGTTTTAGACTTTTAGAACCTTTTAAGTGGTTCTAATCTTTTCAAATATCTGTTTAGATTAGCTAACTAAATGTGATGCAGGTAATTTCAGGAAGTTCCCTTAAATGTAACAGATAGGCCTCAGGTAGTGGTCGTCTGACACATATCTGAACCTCCTTTTGTTGTACACATCAAACAGAGCACAAAAGCAGGCAATGACTCAGTTGGGGGCAGGTCTCAGAGGCCGGCTTTCTGTCGCTGCCTCGTGGGCTCTGGTAATTGTTTTCCTGTCGCCTGTAACCTTCAGCTGGCTCAAAATCCCAAGAGGGCAGTGGCTTCATGGCATTTGTCATATTAATGACACAAATGTGTGCATCAGATGTCAGTACACACTGTAAGTCGTGCTTTAGGGCCTACTTCACAGTCATGACAAACATGCAGTGGTTAGTGGCTGATGTAGATTAGTTTGTAACAATTATCCTCAGGTTAGGTGGGGCAGAATAATTTAACGGAGCATATCTAGAACACATACAAATGTATAATGTCTCATAATATAGCGTGTCTTTTTAGTTTATATAAACACACCGCTTGGAGCCAAGCTTTTTAATGTTTTTGAAAGAAGCCATGCTCACCAAGGCTGCATTTATTTGATCGAAAAATACAGTAAAAACAGTAATATTGTGAAATACTATTACAATTTACAAGAACTGTTTTCTATTTTAAAATATTTTAATTTATTCCTGCGATCAAAGCTGAATTTTCAGTGTCATGACTGCAGTCTCCTTCAGATATCATTCTAATATGACGATTTGCTGTTCAAGAAACATTTCTTATTATTAATGTTGATGTGCTGCTTAATATTTTTGTGGAAACAGTGATATTTATTCAGGATTCTTAGATTAATAGAAACAGCATGTATTTAGAATAGAAATAGTTTTTAACATTATAAATGTCTTTACTATCACTTTTGATCAATTTAATGTTTTCAGAGGAAATTTCTTTAAAAAAAATAATCTTGCTAAGACCCATCTTTTGAACAGTAGTGTTCACAAAACACTAGGGGTGGCACGGTTCACAAAACCCACGGTTCGGTTCGTATCACGGTTTTAGGGTCACGGTTTTCGGTTCTGTACGGTTCTTGTTGTTATTTTTTCTTTTAATCTTTAACACTCCAGAAATGTACTTCAGCATATGATATATGCTATAGCTTAATTATCCACAATTCAGGATACAGTATTTAAAAAAAAATGTATATCATGTAATCATGCACAAACTGAATTTGACTTGACTTTAAGCACATTATTGAGACCATCTCTGAGGAAAGCCGGTGACATTTTGATACAGCAAGAGAGAAGACATTTATTTGGCAAAAAAGGAGAATGTGTGTTGCTATCTCTACAGGAACTTATGTGCATTTTTAGCACACAAAGACTAAAATTAACTTGCATTTATAAAACTGTCAACTTCAGTGTAGCTCTTACAAAATGTTTATCTTTTAAAAGAAAAAGAGAGGAACTCTTAAAGCACTATCTTTTAAATAAGTCAAAATACGTTACAAATAATTGCCTATAATGAGGCTATAACAATAGCAAAGGCCATAATCATAAAGTGAAACATAAGTTCAACCTCAACACAAAAACAGTATCAACAATGCTTCTATTCCCTGAGAGTGAGGATAAATTTTTTTCACTTGAAATTAAAGTGCAGTATTTGGAAACACGACTGGAGTTCTTATCTAAACTTACTGTCACTGTATATATTTAAATATCATAGGTAACATGAAATCCAAAATGTTCCCACACACCGGACTTATACGACGCTGGTGCATCCTCCAACTCCTGTTAGCCTTCCTTATCTCTCCCACTAGCCATTTCTATACGTGACGTGACCTGCAGCGCTGCACAGACCAATCGGTTTATGACATCAAAGTACTGCGACTGCGAGAGTGATTGAAAAGCATACGGAGCCGTTGCTATCGCGGTACTTTTATGTTATTCGTCGATCGGTCTGTGCAGCGCCGGTTCAAGTCGAACAAGCCTCATATGTATGTCCACAAATCTCTTATTTCGCGCGAAAAGTAAACGCACTGTCTGAGGTAACGGGCACGAGGTTACATTGCGCATGCGTCGAACGAACCGTGCGACGCACACACGTACCGAACCGAGACAAGCGAACCGAACGGTTCGGATGTTTTTTCATGTACCGTGCCACCCCTACAAAACACTCAAACTAAAACTCGAGGAATTTTTTTAGGTTAATATGACATGACATCCACATTACATTTGTATAATTTGGCGTAATTCAAAATTAAACATGATATTCAGGGAGGAAAAAAAATGTAGATTTGATTTTATCCATTGAGAATTGATGGATTAAAGGAATGGTTCACTCAAAACTGAAAATTATCCCATAATTTACTCACCCTCAAGCCATCCTAGGTGTATATGACTTTCTTCTTTCAGCCGAACACAACCAGAGTTACATTAAAAAAATATCCTGCTTCTTCCAAGCTTTATAATGGGAGTGAATAGTAACTGAGATTTTGAATCATCCATCCATCATAAAAAAAGTAATCCATACGACTCCAGGGGGTTAATAAATGCCTTCTGAAGTGAAGCAATGGGTTTTTGTAAGAAAAATATCCATATTTATAACTTTATAAACTATAATCACTGGCTTCCGGCAACGGCCGTAGTTCTGGCGTCGAGTTGAGTTCTGGCGGAAGGGTGACCTCTGACCCGATGCATGATGTATAACGTAGCTTGTCTTCCCTTATATCGAAATACTCCAACATTTTTCATTAAAACTTCTCGCTTTACACTTCTGAGTGTCATTGGGCCCCAAGTTATTGCACCTTGACAAAGGATTACATAGACAAACCTTTTTCTTCTTCTTTTTTTTTTTTAGATGGGGATAATAAAGTTGGCTTTTTACACTTTTTAGATGAATTCAAAGAAGTTTGCTATCCATATTTTAAAGCCATATTTTGCTAACTACTCTTTGACTAAAGCCTTTAGGGAGTCACAGCAATAAAGATTTACTCGGCTGTATTGAAAGACCTAACCAGACAAAACCTAGATTAAGAAAACCCTGTAAAAGGTTATTGAGCCAAACATATCAATACATTATCTCCTTCTTGCAAACGCATGTATTGCAAGTGCTAAATATAGCAAGACGCCACATTAATGGAAGATAAAAACATAGGATTTACAGTCTGATTAAAGCAACACTATGTAGTTTTTTCAACCTTCATAATATATTTCCAAGACCCTTGAGATGGTACATCGATGTACAATAGGTTGAAAGACACGTCTGCCTGACGGTGTCTGTATCGCTTTTACTGGCACTACGTAACTTCGGGGTTCGGGTAGTAACCCGAGCACAAAAAGAACTACAAAATTCGACTGCTTTACAGCATACCTCACTTCCCCCACTTCCTCAAATTCTGACGTGAGAGCCCATCTGTATGTACAATATACATTCGTTGTGGATTGGTATATTTGGGAATGTTACTGATGTGTGAGCTGAAGCTGGCCTGGCGGCCTGTTTATATAAAAAAATACATTCTCTATGCAGGTATGCATTGACGAACCTACTTTTGTGTTTTTAAGTTTTATATTATCGTGTTTCATGTGTATAAGTTTAAGTGTACAGAGTTACGGTGTTTCTGTCTTTGTCTTTTGTGCTTGTGTTACTGATGTGTAAGCTGAAGCTGGCGTGGCAGCCTGTTTAAATAAAAAAATACATTCTCTATGCAGACCCAATCCGACACAACGCAAACTACAGAAGCATATGGTTACACTGGCTATTATAATGACGCTGGCTTGTAAAAGTGAGCTACGCGATCTTTTGGCATTTGAAAAAAAATTTAATCCATGAAATTATATTCATATGGCATGCTGAAATATGCCAATGTACCTGGGATGAAGACATTTCACACGCAACGCTGGCAGTCTGCCCAAGACGTGAGAACTCGCGAGAACTCAAGACGGTATCGGCTTGTTAACAAATGTACGTGTATCCCCTGGTGTAACCATGACAGATTTTACAACAGAAGTAGAAGACAATACTGTTTCCCAACTGTAGGGGGGCCCCAAGAGCAAAAGTCACATGGTGTTACTTTAAAAGCAACAAAGATAAATTTGCTTTCTCTGTATCTCTAATAATGCCACTTGTCATGCCTCATGATGCCACTCACCTTGATCAATATCCAGTCAAGCAAGACCATAACTATTACCAAGAGTCTATACTTAGTCATCTTTGTCTAATCTAAATCAAGAGAGATCATTACTTGATTTCTAAAGTCTTCTCTTACCATCACCACCATCATCATCTCGAGCACCTGTCGCACCATAACATATATGATCTCCACTCACTTTTCTCCTAAAGCTAGAATAACACACGCTGCTCTTTTGCTCCACCCTCCCTAAGTCATGTAATAGACTGTCAAATCATTTATCAGCCACTCATCCTGTCTGCTCCTCGGCCACCCCCGACGGGCACACCTTTATGCTGATGGGGGGGGGGGGGGGGGGGGGGATTGAAGGAGAGAAAGAAAGAGAGAGAGATAGAGCATCTCCATCAGGCTGCCAGCCAGAGCCAGTGATTAATTCCAGCAGATGCCTGGTATTTGCCTCTGAACGTGGGGGTGTGAAGCTCTCTCTCTCCCTCTCTCTCTCTCTCCCTCTCTCTCTCTGTACCCAGGCTGGCTGGCAGATCTTAATGAAATATTAACCAGCAGGAGATAGACCGAGCGAGCGAGGACAGACACAGGCGTGGGCCTCGGCGTAGGTGCGAGGAGAGCCGGTCTTTCATAACAAGGAAAAGGAGAAACCCCCTCTATTCGAGCATATATATGCACACACACACAAGGCAATAACACATCAAGTTATACAAGCTACCCAGGCTGTCCTGGATGTCCCACATCTTCCACCCCCACTCCCTGGGAAGGGAACACCCTCCCACTACTCCTGTTAAACTTTTAAGTGAGTCACCAACTGCCACCCCGTTTTCTTATCTGAGGTATAAAAAGATGTTGATCAGTAGAAGGATGGCATCTCTCTGCATCTCTCTTCGAGACACCGGTGCAGTTACTAGCCTACATCAAAAATGTGTTGTCTATTTTTGATTTTTTCTTTAGTCTTTAGCTTGTATTATATTCAAGTTGTAATAATGTGTTGGGGGGTGCCTTTATAGAAGATTTCTAATTTGACATAGGTCTGTCTTTGTAATCTTTCAACGTGTAATGTAAAAACCTGCTTCACCTGTGAAACTACTTTTCTTTTTGGCTGACGTCACAAAACTTTCTTAATAAACTGCTTTTGTGTGGAAACAGCTCCTAAATAAATAGCATACACTGACTGCATAATCACTAATCTTATGTCCTTCATGTCATTCAGTTGAGCCTACTTTAAAAAGCTGTGTTATTTGCGAAGTAACAAACAGGTAAAACTCTGATTCATTGCCATTCTATAATTTATGAAAGTATCCTATTTAATAGGCCTATGCTGTAGCCTACTCTCAAGGTCTATTTCTGTGCAATTTGTGTAATTTTAGACAACAGTAACCTACAACAACCCACAAAGTAAACTGTTCGTCCGTCCCTCACAGCCTCGTTTTCGTTCGCGTTAAATTAAAATGGCGTCTGCTCTGACTAAGTCTATTGAGTCAGCAAAGTTTCATCGATCTCTCTGCCAAAGCCACGGCGCACTCCCTGCTCTTCTCCTCAATTTACAGAGCATCGGTACACACCACCGGCGTCCGGAGAGCAAACTGCAGCGCTTATTTGCATGGGTGTCGGGAGTTGAGTGACAGAGAGGATCCCTGTGTATCGAGTCCGGGACATCCCCCAATTAAACAGATCTCCTCTCTCCTCTGTCAGCACCCTCCATCCATCAGTGCCGACGCGCTGGCCGTGCACCGAATAGCCAAGTGTTATTTCCTCATCAAAACAAGCAATCGAGTTTAATGAATATAAAAGCTATATAAAACTAGAGATGTGAAGACAATAGATAGGGATATACTTAATCGGGTATCACCATAAAACAGGCTTATATTTTGATATTTAATAGGCTACGTCATGAATGCTAAAAAAGTAGAAGTTGAGTTTGGGCACTTTTCAGCTGGTTAGAATGGTAGATCAGCAGTGTAACACCAGCAGTCTTACAGTTTAAACTGGATAGATAGATAGATAGATAGATAGATAGATAGATAGATAGATAGATAGATAGATAGATAGATAGATAGATAGATGTGTATTGAAACATTATATTAATCATATTTAAACGACTTATAGCCTAATAATAGTTTTGCAACAGTGTCGAGTTGCACAAATCAAAACAGAAAGTAAAGCTTGAAAAACTGCACGTAGGAATAGGCTAGGCTATATTCAGCTCGCAATGAGATCAGTTCGTCGGAGTAAATAAGCCTTTCTTGCACGAGCGTTTGATTAGAACTTGCGCAGCAATAGAAAAGGCGAGCTTCATAACGCATTAAACTGCCTGTGCTAATGTTGAAATATCGTAATATGTCTGTGCATTTGTGCACTGAAAGAGCACTGTTGTTTAAGTATTGAGAAAAAAAGTTCTCTCTCATAAATCTTGGAACGGGCGAGGCAGCATATGCTGACATTAGTTATTGTGCGGAGCGCTGGACTTCAATTGCACCCAAGCCTCCCTCTCACTGCCGAGCGCCGATCAGCGCTACATCAGGAAACTCCAAATAAGGGCATGGAAGTGGAAACCCACCGGAATCAAACCTTATGTAGTCACGACCTTATATGGCATGGCGGAGCGGGATCTTCCGGCCAGGGCTCTGCTACAGCGCAGACGGGAAACCCGAACATTTAGCGAGACTTTTGAGCAGAAAAATGTAGACATGTGCTTCTCTTTCTCTCAGAGAGACACTGCGCTTACCACACATTGATTTACTGTGGAGGAGGAACAGGCATCTCCCCTCCATTTAATGCACAGACTTAATGTTTAAGCTCCCCAATCTGCTTTTTTCCTGTAGCAAACGTCATGTGTCCTCCACTGCAGTGCCTAAATATGGGCTTCCTCCAGTCCAAATATGGACATCTACGTCACGGCAAGAGGATATATAAAGGAGTGGGGATTCTCTGAGCTGAGAAAGAGCCTAGAGAGCCCAAGCGATTCAGCGCTAGTGCAGACAGCTGATAGGCAACACTTGCGATATATATATAAATATATATATATATAACCAAATACATTTTGACACATTAAATAAATGTGACAAGTCAATTCAAAACAACAACAGAAACAACACAGCGACCTAATTTGCTGAAAAAGTGAAATTTTGAAGCAGGGAATGATCAGAAGGGACATTCTGAATCTCAGCTATTTCATCTGAGACATAGTGGATTTGTTCTGCCTCTTTGGACAAACAACACGGAGAAAAGGGAAGACAAACAAGAGGACAAACTGTGAGAGTGAGGAGATCAACCAGAAAGAAGGAGATTCAGACATCGCAGCATCTTCACATTTGTCATCCCAGAGGGGTTAGCTGCTGATCTCTCCAGCACACTTCTCTCCTCTCCGAGCACACTCCAGAGAGATGGCTGCAGCCAAGACAGAGATGCTCCTGCCCGCTCTGCAGATCTCCGACCCCTTGAGCTTCCCTCACTCCCCCATGGATAACTACCCCAAGCTGGAGGAGATGATCATGCTGAACTCTGCAGGCACCCCCTTCCTCAATGCCTCAGCACCTGAAGGCACAGGATTTGGCTCTGGGGAGCCCGGGGATCATTTTGATCACCTTACTGGAGGTAAGCAGTAAATCCCTCTTGATTAAATTGCATGCTTGTTTCATATAGACAATTGTTTGCTTGTGCAAGAAAAAAAAGCACTTGTTTGAATAGTTAATAAATGTGTCTTCATGTTTTGTTTTGGGCTTTGTTTAAATGGAAAGTTATTTGTTTAAGAGTTATTGAAATATAATAGTATGCACTGATGTAAAGTTTAACATAAAATTGTAACAAAAGCTGACAGCAATTACAGAATAGTCACAGTAAAATCATTTGAATGAATGATTACAATGATTACATTTACAATTTGCAGAAGAGCTTGCATTTAAACCCAGTTTATGAATCATTGAAAGTACAGAGTGAATAAATATAAGCTGTGAGTGAGGGGAAGGGAGATCGGGATGACAGTAATGAGAAAGAGAGCACTGACTCTGAGAGAAGCGCACATGCAGATGGTTTAGCTTGCGCTGGCTCTTGTCTCCGAGGGAGATCGGCAAATGTGTGTGTGTGTTTTGTTGGGGTGGGGGGTAGTCCTGCGCTCCATCAGCACCTGCTGCTCTCTCTGAGATTGTGGGAAAACGCAGTTTCGACAGCCAGCAGGACCCCCCCCCCCCCAATCTAAACCTCTGGGATCATTTATGTGTACTCAAATTAGCTCAAGACAGTTTAGAGTTAACTAGCAGTGCTATGGTTTTTAACACCCTCTCTCTCTGTTTTGTGGTTGCTTTTGCAGACACGCTTTCAGAAATTGCCATCGAGAAATCTATGGCAGATCAGACCTCCTACACCCAGCGGCTGCCCCCCATCTCTTACACGGGCCGTTTCACCCTCGAACCCGCCACCAACTGCAGTAACAGTCTGTGGGCTGAGCCACTGTTCAGCCTGGTCAGTGGGCTGGTCGGCATCAACCCACCCACCACCTCCATTCCATCTTCGAACTCTCAGGCAACTCTCCCATCTTCTTCGTCTTCCATCCCCTCTTCCTCTTCGTCATCCACATCCAGTGCCAGCCTAAGCTGCTCCGTCCACCAGAGCGAGCCCAACCCCATCTACTCAGCGGCTCCCACCTACACCAACTCCAGCCCAGACATCTTCCCTGATGCTGGCACAAACTTCTCCACCACAGTGGGCACCTCACTTCAGTACTCCTCATCGACATACCACAACACCAAGGCCTGTAGCACTAGCTTCCCTGTGCCAATGATCCCAGACTACCTGTTTCCCCAACAGCAGAGTGAAATCAGTTTGGTGGCCCAAGACCAGAAGCCCTTCCAGACGCAAGCTGGACAACAGCCTTCCCTGACGCCGCTATCCACCATCAAAGCCTTTGCGACCCAAACCGGTTCTCAGGACCTGAAAAGCGTCTACCAGTCTCAGCTCATCAAGCCTAGTCGCATGCGCAAGTACCCTAATCGGCCAAGCAAGACACCTCCCCACGAGCGCCCCTACGCATGCCCTGTTGAGACCTGCGACCGGCGCTTCTCACGCTCAGACGAGTTGACACGCCACATTCGCATCCACACCGGTCAGAAGCCCTTCCAGTGTCGGATCTGCATGCGCAACTTCAGCCGCAGCGACCACCTGACGACCCACATCCGCACACACACCGGCGAGAAGCCCTTCGCCTGCGAGATCTGTGGCCGCAAGTTTGCCCGCAGCGACGAACGCAAGCGCCACACTAAGATCCACCTGCGGCAGAAGGACAAGAAGGCGGAGAAAGGCGGCGCTGCAGTGCAGAGCTCAATTGCCAACATATCCATCTCAGCTGCCTCGCCAGTGTCCAGCTACCCCTCTCCCATCACTTCGTACCCCTCTCCGGTGTCCTCCTTCCCATCCCCAGTGAACTCCTGCTACTCTTCACCGGTCCACAACCCCTACCCCTCCCCTTCCATCGCAACCACTTACCCCTCGGCAACCAGCAGCTTCCAGACGCAGGTGGCCAACACCTTCCCTACCTCAGTGGTCAGCAACATCTACAGTTCTCCTGTCACCACCCCACTGCCCGACATGCAGGCCACGCTTTCCCCTCGGACTGGCGACATCTGCTGAGACTTTTTTTTGTCACCCACCCCAGACCTCCAAGGCTCTCTCTTGACTCAAAGGAAAAGAAAGCATCAGTGACTTCTAAGTCCCCTCTGCAAAAAGCACTTTTCTGCCCATGCTCCCAACATGGCTCAGTTACAAAGCAGTCAAGGACTCAGCAAAGACTTTTAAACACAAAAGGGATTTTTGTGTCGTTCTCTCCCTTCGAATCCTATCCTTTCAAAACGAGGCATATGAGAGTTTCAAACGACAAACAAAAGCAACAGGCTTCGGCAAGTTTTCCCTCAGACTGTGCGTGCACAGACGTACTTGCGACACAAAGCGGCTAAAGGACGTTGATGGTGTAATCGAAGCCTGTGGGCTTCAGGCTCAGATGCTTGACTCGACAGGTGTACAGTTACAAAAGACATTTGAATAATATACATAAGCTACAGTATATTGTACATGTGCCATGTTTCCTTTTTGTTTTTACTTTTTAGTACCATTGTTGTGACAATTGATTTGAATATTTGCATTGTATTCTTCTTGAGCAGGGCCATATTTTATAAGATACATTCTGTATTAAGTAGTAAAAATGCTGTGATAAGTTCTTGACTTTGTTTGACTAGAAGCACTTAAGTATTCTGACGCATGTGGAAGAGTGATGTTAGTTTCTCTTATTTTGTAAATATGATCCACTGGTACTATATTTCTCTTTCTCAAATGTGACAACAAAAACCTGGTAAATGGAGGGGAAAACATCAGAAAAGAATCAACCACAAATCTTCAATTTTTTTGGTGCCTTTTGTGAAGCCTTGCAGATGTTTTGACAGATATCAGCGTGTGGATGCATTGCATCTAGCCTTAAGGTGTAAGGGATTTTGTTTTCTTGTTTCTTTTTTTTCTATATTCAGAAAGTCATTTCAAGGAAAGAAGGGAAAGGATACGAGGGCACTGCATTTCTTTGGGATGTAAGCAAAAAAGAAAACTATAAACTATATTTTTGTAATGGAAAATGTACATATCTACATCTTGAGGAGTTGGAATGCTGTAGTTACCTACTGAGTAGGCATGGGATTTTTTGTATGTTATTTACATGCGGTCCATTATTTTGTTGTTATTTTTATTTTGTATTTGTGTTTGTTCGAAAAAGTGACTGTTTATGGCTTCTAAACACATTGAATGCGCTTAACTGCCAATGGGATATTTGGTGTAAGATATCCTTCAAGAACAGAACTATAAATAAAACATAAATATATAAATATATACGTTGAATCCCTGTCGTGCTTTTCATCGCTTAGCAACAGGTCTCAATGAATTTTGCTTTAGAGAGTGAACACACACACACACACACACACCATTGCATATTAAAAAACAATTTACAGTAATACAGTATGTCATTAAAAGCCTTTAGTTCACGGTCTCAAGTTACAAAATGTAAATTTAAAAAAAAAATATCATAGATTGACAGCATAAATTCATAATAAAAGGATATATGATACTGAATAATTTCAGTACCTCAGATTAATAATGACAAAGTTTCACCAACAAAAAGTGTATATCAGATTTATATATATATATGAAAATTAAAGATTTGAAGGCATACAAGCTTTCATTTGAACAAGTCACGTCTTTCATAACAAAAAAGATCAAAACTGCAATATAACCTAGAGAAAAAAAATGAGAACAAAATTAATAAATAAAAACTTGATATCAAAAATATATGTACTGATGCGTTCTTTTGTTCAGAAGTTCGGCAAACTGAGAAGCCAATCATGGAGTTGATACGGCAGATCAGATTGTCTCTCTTTATTACTTATCAAAAGAGCTCCTGGGCGTCATGAGAATATGTTATCAAAAGATAGCATGTACGAATGTGACTGGATGCGCTTGGGGCTTAATTATACATAGATAGCAATCTTGTAAAATCAGTCGACACTAATAAGACGCCCTTGTAATGGGCTTCCGTGTCTATTGAGTTTGTCAGGGGGGAAAAAAGTCACAGTATAGAAGTCGCTTTTAAGAGCAAAGCAGCTTTTGCTCAATTGTATGTTTTACCTTCCCACATCAGTGCCTTTGTGAAAGAAAAATAATAATCTGCTCATACTAATTTCTCTGCCACCAAAAAGATCAAATGAAGAAGAAAAAAACTATTTTCTTTCCATCCTGGCATCCAAACACACTTTGTTTGCTCGTTACAGCTCGGTTAAACTGTCATGTCAAGCAAGTTACAAGTTTTATAAGATACGAGATACAAGAACAGATTTAATGTGACAGAATTTGTGGGTGTATGTAAATGTGTAGCATGTCTATACAATTCTTTCCTTGTTTATCATAGTGAAAAGCCAAAGACTATAAAGGCTGATTATCTTACTATTGTGGATAAACATAACATCACATAAAATAACATAACATTAGTGAACAGATGAGAAAGAAATTAGATGTTTTATTTTTTTTTTTTTCATCAGATGTTATAACGCCACATTGATAGCTCGGCCAATTGAAGCTCAATATGTTTAAATCTCAGACTTTTAGGGTGTGTCAACAGCACTGGGATGGAAAACTTGGCTTGTGTTTGTATAGGGGGACTTTCCCAAACTATATCAGCCCAAAAGATGAAGCCACAGAACAGCACCAGATTCGAACGCATCTAAAAGAGGGATAACAACCGTGAGACAGAGCGAGTCGAAGGGAAAGAACAACACAAAGGAAAGTAATTAGGGTAATTGGTCTCATAATCCCAAATTGACTCTCTACAAATGTCTTCAGTGAGACAGACGTTGCCTGAATCTGATGTCAATGAACCACAATGATGGAAAAGCTGTTCGCTTGTTCATAACACACCTATTATTTTACAGGGTCACTTTAATGGACATTCGTAATCTCCTGGGGGTCTCAAGCAAGAAACCCTCCCCCGCTAAAAAGACTAGTTTAGACATAAATTTCCATTCTGGTTCACTGTGGCTGAAAACAAAATTTGCCCCCTATACCCTCAAAATATAGGGACAGACATTTTTAGTGGTGTCCGAAACCATAGTGGATATTATTGAGTGCACTCATTCCATCCCACATTGCACCGTGTTGCCAATCACTCCTTGAAGCATGGCTGCCAACTTTTGAGTTTAGCTTGGAGTAAGAATTATGGGGGGTGGGGGGATTTGGAGTATGTGGAAAAAAACCTTGCATCACAATAAGTTGTGATTGTCAAAACATTTGGTAGCTTAACAGAATTCTATTAAGTTTAGTGACAACATGTTACAATGTTTAGCTACATGGTACCATGACTGGTAGGCTACTGTTTTTTATTATTGCTTGACAATTCATTTGGATAATTATTCATTTGGCGGCAGTGGTTCATGTAGATTGTCTACAAAATGGAAGGTTGGTGGTTCAATCCCCGGTTCCACCTGACCAAGTGTCGAGGTGTCCGTGAGCAAGACACCTAACCCCGGCTGCTCCCGACGAGATGGATGGCGCCTTACATGGCTGACACTGCCGTCGGTGTATGAATGAGTGAGTAAGGTAAATGTAACGTTATGTGACATTGTTCTCCAGCTGTTTTATTGACCTGTTTTATTGTTTTATTTACCGCGGTTGAAAAACACTGATTGATCCGAGGCATATACATTTCAGTAAGTTGTACTAAATCTTTCAACATAGGCCTACCTATTGTATTTACTAGTAGTAAAGAAGAGTAAAAGATGATTGGTTCAAGTCCCGCCTGAACTGAGGCGCTACAGCGATCTATCATGTTACATTTAAAAGCGCCAAAACGGTACTTATTATTTGAATTTCATCATAAAATTGACAGAATCTGAGAGCTGATAATTGATTTTTATATCAAAAGTAACCTGCTCTGTCTTGTCTGTCAGTGTCCTGTCGGTGTCCTCTTTGCTTTGCGATTTTTCTCTGCGTGAGAAAATGGATGTGTGGCGTGAGAGCGTGTGAAAAGTTCGGCCTGAAAACACAAACTTTTGAAAACAGGTTTCAAAGTGCGAGTTTTTAAAAACGATACCGTTATCGTCTCCATGAAAATTACTACAAAAATGCGAATTTGTGAAAACGGTGACATGTGTATTACTTGTTCAGTCTATAATGTTCTTTACAAAGTGACATCACCAACTAGCCTAGCAGCAAAATACAGCATTTATTGCATTTCACTGATCCGTGTAAACGGGGATCATTTTGACAACGCTGTCATCTGTACCCGAAAAACGGAAAGGAAATTTTTGTCGGTTTTTAGTACGTTGTGGTCATGTAAACGAACCCTAACTCAAAGCCAGAACACCCAGACGTCAATCTGCTCTGAAGCATCTGTGATAACAAACCCCTATCCCCACATCCGTCGTCATTTCACAACGGTGTGAGTTTCATATTCAACAGGCATCACACAGGGCTACGCTAGTCGAGCGCTAGCAGCATTTGAAGACTCCGTAGGGGAGAGGGAATTCAAAGCGCTGTCCCACAACAAGTTTAAAGCCGACTTCGTGACAATGTGCCCCTCACACCCAACTTTAGAGCAGGAACAAGCTCTTTCAAGAGCGCTGGATGTGTTGATAATGCTTTCCCTTTGCTGGCTTTCGTAGTGATTTAGTTGCTTTTGCTTATATCAAAGTCGACCGGCTGACATGGAGGCCTCGCTCAGTTTTGGAGAAAGCGAGAATGACAGCCATGGAGACAGAAAAAGCAAGATGATGCATCGCTCTTTTCCCCACTCGTCGACTCACAATAAAGCCACCTCACCAATTCTCCCATGAGCCTCCACTTCAAGGCCTCTGCCTGTTAAAATAAGTGTTTGTTCTCTTATTCTTTTTGGACCTTTTTTAGGGGGGTGTGGAGGGGAAAAAATGGTAAAAAAAAGAAAGACAAGCATATACTGCTCATTCTCATTGTCTATCCCTCTATCCTTGCGCCCAGTTAAATGGCATATGCTAATAAGCTCCATCCATTTCTGATGCAAGATCCGTATGCAACCCTTTCTCTCTCTCGTTCTTTTTCACTCTGTCGTTTTCTCCCTTTCATCCAACTACAAATGCTTTCTTATTGCATCTTTGCCCTCAGGCCTTTTAAGATCCCTTTTTGAAATATGCCGTTTGATAAGCACATCATTGGCTAAGTCCCCACAGTGATTAGGGCTTGACTTTAATGTGCTGGCGACAGAGAGGGAGAGAGAGAGAGAGAAAGAGAGAATTGAGAGAATTGATGATGTTGAGGCACGGGGCTTTGCACTTCAACTCTCAAATCTGCTCACCTCTTCATAGATGAAATGCAGGAGGATACGCTCTCACCCCTTAGATCGTCTCTCACGCCTCTGTGTAACAGCAGTGTTATTAAAATCATTAGGTTTTCTGATTATTTTAGGTATTTTATGGAAATTATTTCCAGTGACTACAGCATTTAAGAACTGGTGATTAAACTACATTTTTGCATTGTCTTGTGCGTATCTGTGTTTGTGCTCTGGAGAGCATCAAAGGTTTCCTTTTACACTGTGTTTTTACAGTGTTGAGCAGTGTAGCCAATCACAAACATATCTGTTGATTTCATTAATGCAATATCCAATCAGAGGTGTTTAAGTTAACAGTGAAAAATGTTTTTAACTGTTTTGAGGGAAATGTGAGTTCTGCACACTTAAACTTAAATTATAACAAACAATTATGTAAATAAGACATTCATTGTGCAGTCGGCTTCATTGAGTATAAAACTACTTTGTGAGATTGCAATGAACAGCTTTTCAAGTCATTATAAAGGGAGCGCCAAATCCTGCATACAATATGCTTGCTTATAGGTTTGCTGTGGTTTGTGAACATAGATGCTTTAATAACAAATAGTTTACCGCTAACGTTTATGCTGGGATGTGTGGGTCGTGTGGCGACAAGTAACTTGAAACTTGAAACCATTTACATGTGTTTTTAAAGGGGAGGTGTGTCTCCTTCCCTAGCTTTATCCTGGAGTTGGTTCACCATCTTCATATGGTGTTACTTACACAGTCTCTATGATATAATATTCTTTAATGTGAATCTGCCAGTTTTTTTCCAGTTTAATTGTTCACCAGGTAAAAAATCATACATTTGATTTCAAGACTCAAACCACGCAGAGATTTGAAGAATAATTCATGTAAAATTTAGAGTGATGCGTCCATTATCTGCATCACTTTATAAATACAGTTCACGAGTTCACACTCACATTAATCTAATAGGTTATGGAATAACATGCATGTTTGCTGTGCGATCTGATGAGAGGGCTCAGACTTAGGCCTGAACACAGAGTTTGTTCTCGCGCATCCAGCAGGTTCGGTTGAGCTTCTGTTTATGCTTACTGATCAATGTTTAAATCTGGATAAAAGCATAAATTCAATCTGGTCAATGGAGGGACAGATTTCCTATGAATGAAATTAATTTTTGGGTTCTAACCTTTTAGGCACTGATATAATTCCTTGCCTTATGGCATATCTCCAAAAATCTTCCCACAAACACTGACCTGTTTGAATCTTTGCAATCACCTAACTTGATTACAATCATCAGATATATCACTGTTCGCACCAAAAAGCACTGAAACACAAATTCCAAAACCCAAAAGTACACCTGCTCTGCGCCTCATCAATAATGCACATCATATCTGCCAATGGACCGTGTGCTGTTCAGCGAACATTCACAGCAGTTTCACGACGAGCTGTCCACACTGGTCATGACTCAAAGCAAAAAGTCATTTTCCTCCTGCAGGGTTTGTATTAAAAAGTAAAGCTATTCATCTGTTACATAAAGGTGCTCCACACAGGGCAACATTTTGGGCACTAATGTAGTTTTGGGAAAACAGGCATCAACTTCAGCAGGAACATTATTACTCAAGTTTATAACTCTGTGCCCCACCCTGACTCCTATTTCTAGATATGCTGGGTGTGTTAGAGGAGAAAAAGTTGTTTGTAGATTATTTGTTCATGCAGTTTGAGAGAAAAAAAAGAGAAAAAAAATGTGATCTATTTTTAAAAGTTCTATTTAAAACCTACAGGGATACTGATCTTGTAAGAGCTTCTGCAATAATTCGTTCTGCTTGCATTGTCAGAACAGATCATTCTTCTCACCAGCAAACGTTGATAAAACATGTGCCTCGCCGTGCACTCATGCAAATTATAAGCTGCTTTAGTAGGAAAGCGTATGCTAGGCACTTAAACGTAAATGTTTTAATTGTTTACACATTTTAAGCAAATTGGATGGGACTTGATGCGCTCTGAGGCCAGTATGTGTCAAATTACCAGAGAACTGAGCTGTGCAGATGTGAAATCGCATCTGTGATCGTGATCGCATGCTCTGGGAAACTGCAGTATAGCCAGCAGTGACATCATTCAATCTGCAGCACAGGAGGAGCATCAGTCTGAACGCATCACACATCTGCCGAAGATCCGGGAGTGAAAGGCTGTTTGTAGTGTCACGGCCCCTTTTCCTGCAGAATTCCATGAGGAGAAAAAAGGCTTATTGACCCAACAGAATTGTCATTACAAAATCTTCTTAAACATGAGCTGAAGCCATGAATTCCTTGACTATATTTTGTCCTGCTGATCTGGGCAGAATGTTCCGGCACTTTTCCGCATGTCCTGTGTCATTTACACCTGCTGCGTTCATGCCAGTGATGTCACTTCACTTCAGCCATAACACACACCACCTGTCAATTACAGTGAGAGCAGCTTCTCGCCATGGTGCTGACACCTGCCCTGACGCGCACAGATACACACCACGGCCAACTGTCCATCTGTGTTTCACTGCAAATAACCCTCACTAGATGACCAACATTCAGGCATTTCATTTAGATACTGATTTCAGTGGTTTCTCAGGCCATTCAAAAGCTAAAAGTCATGCTTACAGCTGCAATGGAAGTGAAAACAAATGCATTCACACATGAATGTTGGAGTGTCACACACAAGTTTCTCACGGGCTGATCTGATCACATTTAACCATGACAACAGAGCAAGCCGTGGCATCACAAATCCATCACGCCACTTGTTAGGTAACGCCATCATGTGTGTGAACTTTAGCTGTGATAAATAATGCAATAAGTGATATGAATGAAACATTCAGTTACGCAACTGAACAATGGCTTTCTTCATGCTAACGCCACTGACTAATGGCACATGCCAGTAAGGATGATGACCACTTCATCAATGGATGCCAAATGAAGAAAGCTGATGTCAAAATGAGAAATACGTTGCCATGTAATGCAACACATCTCTATCAGCTGTGATGTAAAACAGCCTTCAAATTCAATCTCATAAATTATACAAAGACTGTATGTGATATGTGTGTGTGTGCGTGTGTGTGTGTGTGTTTTGTGGATACAAAGATGGCTACATCCAAAATCCTTGTCATGTGGGGACATGTTTTGGTCCCCATGAGGTAAACAGCTAATAAATCTAAATCTTACTAAGTGATGTTTTTTGAAAATGTAAAAATGCAGAAGGTTTTGTGTGATGGGTATGTTTAGGTTTAGGGGATAGAATATACAGTCTGTACAGTATAAAAATCATTATGTCTATGGAAAGTACCAATAAAACATGGAAACCCAACATGAGGGCAGCCATCAAACACAACCTCACACATTAAACAAAGACTGCATGTTATATGGTTTGTGTTACACACACACACGCACACTGATTGGAAAGTGAAAGTGATTGGAACTTCTTCAAACTACTATGACACTACTAGGACGTACGATCGTTTCACCCTGATGAACATTGGAGTGTTTATGGAAGGACTTTGTAACAGTTGGGAGAGTTACAGTCAAACTTTTCCGTACCCCGTTGGTGTGTGTACCCAGCCTGCATGAATACCGATTTCTATTCGGGGCCGTGGTAATCCCAAGAAGAGACGAAGGAGAAGGGGTTGCAGAGCCGGCGTTCAGGTCGGGATGAGGCCGTTTTCGTGGATGGGGGTGCCCAAGCTTTTTTGCGGGGGGCGGCCGTGGTGGCTGCTGCCGGTTTTTCCCCGGGATATAGGTGTTGGGAGCGCTCCTTTGCGGGGTCACCTTCGGCTCGTCCTGCCCGTTGGACGAGATCCCCTTCAGTCATCGTGGGGCGGTGGTAGTTGACCGCACGGCACCGCTGGAAACACACACACACACACACACACACACACACACACACACACACACACACACACACACTATACAACCCCAAACAAAACTAAAGAAAGAGCAGAACATACAGTAGGTGTCTGCAGAAATAACTCATGTTCTCCTGATTGTATTAGTAGTTTAACTAATGTTTTTTTTATTTTTTTATCTGCACGAATATCTAGGGATTATAATGTGTTGCTGTTGTTGTTGTGTCATGGCCTAGTTGTTTTCTTTGCCACGGTTGCCACAGGCATCCTTGCAGGGACGCGAGACTGGGAATTCAAATACTGCTTGGTGACAGTCTTTGTAAATAGGCTCGGCTACAAGAGAACCGGAATACGGAGTGAATACCGCCGCGGTGTTTACATAGCTGCAAGGCCATGGATCCACACAATGCAAGGTGTACAAACTAAAGGCAGCATGTTGCTAAAGAGTTTATCTTTTGAAAAGACAGAAAGCACGAGGACCATCGTGTGCGTTTGTGTTTGTTCAACTCAAAATGCCTGGCACCCTTCACTTTCCTGTGCCCCCTCTATGGTTGTCTTTGATACAGTGAAAGAAGCTGTGGTATTTTTAGGATCCTTGTGATGAGGTGGAACCAATCTCTCTTCTCTATGGAGGCTGATGTCACCAGGGTGCGTGGGCATGAGGCAGGGATGCTGGGTAACCTGCTGTGAAAATGTGTAGTCTCTTACCACCCAGAAATTAGAGCAATACAAATGACATTCTGATATAGGCTGTGCAGAACATGCGTGTAATAGACTGCTGAGCTGCGCACTGACCAGTGAAGATATGTTCTGTGGATTGAATGTCGGCTACATGCTCTCACATTTCTATGGATTTTCTAATGTCAACCATTTTTAAATCACATTAACATAAAAGATGGTGCAGCTTTTGTACGGAATTGATTTGGCTTATTGCGTGAGAATGAGGAGAATGTTCTTTCTTTCAAAGGAGAAAGGCTTTGTTGTCAACATCCACATTTCATCCATTTTATATACTACATATTTTAACACAAAATGCATGAACTGATTCTGTTAGAGCTCTCTCAAATCTGTTTTAGGTTTAGTGGAGTAGTTCTGTTAAAAACCGAGGGAACTGCCTCAATGTCTATTGTAAGGTGAGCAGATTTCTGAAATGGGAACCGGTTTCCTAGTGGTCAAAATACCACTGAAATCTCACTTGTTGTTAACTATGAATTAAAAATGGGGTCAATACAAATTGTTATTAATTATATATCATATTATTAGGCCTATATATTATACTACATGTAGGCGTATTTCAATATGATTAATTAAAAAACACACTATGAAAGGCATTAACATCACAAATAGCAAACATCAAAGCAGTATTATAACAACATTATGACCACAAAAAAATACACACAAAAATAAAACAAAATAAACGAGAACCTGATTAACATTAACATTTTGTAATTGTAGTTCAAATTTTAATTTTCACAAGCTGAATATACTGTTTCCAGTTATTTATTTAACTTTTCAAATGTTTTTTTTTATGTGTGTGTGTGTGTGTGTGTGTGCTTTTGGAAATGGATTTGTAGTATCCCTAATTAGGCTTATTATATTGCAGTTGTGCTTTCTGCAAATGGCAAGTTCTGTCATGAAACTCTAGATGATGCGGGCTGATGATATTCACAGCGTTAACTACACGGCACAAGCTGATTGGTTCATGTCGCAGCAATGAGCTTGCTGCTCAACCTATAGTTGGTCAGTGTTTGCTGTAGCAGTTTGCAGCATGCTTTCAGAGTTCGTCTAAAACCCTCCACTTCCCCAGCTCCACCTGTATTGATCTGCTATGGGTAATTTCATATGTGCTATTTTGTGCAGCACGTCTGTGTATCTTCTAGAAGTTGTGCAACAGCAGTATATCTTACATATTCACAGCAGTGTATCGGCGTATGTATTGGCAGTAGCAAGTTCCTGTACTTGCGGTGAAGCAGCAATAATCAACAACAACAGCAACAATCAACAGCTGCAGCAATTCAGCGGCAGCAGCGAAGCAGATCTATTCTGCCAAGACCAAATAAATGAACATTGTCATATCCATTACCATGCTAAAAATCTTCAGAGAGTTGTCATGATAGAAATGTAGTTGATTTGTTTATTATTATTCATACTTAGAGGTGTACTTTTACCCACATGGTACAGTTAAGATATGGTGTAGGAATTGCTGTGTTATGGTTGCAAAACTTTCTGGAATGATTAAAATTGTGTGCAAAACAATCCCACACCCCTCTCAGGCCTTGTTATACACACAAACAGTGTCACTGGAAAACAGGGACGTCTGGTCGGCCGAGTCTATTGTCTGCATAGACAACAATCTTTCGATGCATCATCCTCATTTCAGTTAAACCTTTTTTGTGGCTGATTTGGAATACTCTGCATTAATAAATATTGAGTAAGCCATTAGCACATGTTGCTAAGCTAATGTGATACTCTAATAAGAACAAATAAGCGATAGAAATTTCCCTTCCTGCTCAAGTGTTCTGTAATCATTCACTCCAGCTCCATTCCAGGTTTTTGTATATGTTCCACTGCCCACTCTCCTTTGAGAGAAACAAAACCTGAGCAACCGTGATGCGATAAAAACACACACGCTACACTCAGAACGGCAAACTAGCATACTATTTCTGCCATATAAAAATATGGTAATCGTAGTACAAATAGTAGTATGTGATCCAAATTCAGCGTGTTTTTTCTCGTATCCTCATCGCTAAGTGAGTGGGCAGTGGAAAATATACAAAAACCTGGAATGGAGTTGAGTGGAATGATTACAGAACACTTGAGCAGGATGGGAAATTTCTGTCGCTACACTTACATATTCTCTTCCAGCCCAGCTATCAGTCTGCGGGTTGCTTGGCAATATGCAAAAAAGCAAATAGCTCTTTTGAAACTATTTTTGTTTATGGAGAAAAATATACACACGAACTGGCCAACATTTATCTGAAACCCAAGTTACTCAAAAAGGAAAAGAGCTGTAGTCTCACAGTTTCAACCACTCTCCAGAAGATCTATCACTCCCAAGTAATTATTTTTGATCATTTTATATGTATTTTGCTATTATGTAGGCCATAGACTGTGTATTGTCTGGTTCTGACGTGTACAGGGCAGTCCACATACAAACTGAGCCACGTAAAGTGCTAATGTAATACATCTCATGTGCTTTTAACATGTTATTGTCCATTACAGTGACACTCATGTGTATTCACAACCCTAACCTGTAGCTATTCCAGGTTAAACACAAAATCACTAGATGAAAAAAAAAGGAAAAAGAAAAACACACTCACTTTCCCTAAAAACCCTACCGCTCCAACACCCATCCTCATTACAGCGTTAAGCCGTGATTGGATTGCAGACCCGGCCTGTCAAGCAGCCGCAGCGCTATAAATACACAATAACCCCCTCTAACCTCCCCTACTTCTAACCTGCACTATTCTCCGGCTCTAATGTACGTGAAGCCTCAGATAATTGCGTCGGATTACAAAAGAGTACCTCGCAGGTATTTTTTCCCCTCTCCCCCCGCTGGAAATACGGGCTCTGTTAAGTGTTATTCACACCAGCCGGCTGCGGCTCAGCCGTGGACCCTGATGCGCCCTAATAGAACTCCATTGTGAATAATGACCCTCCGATCCGTGCTGTTATTCCATCTGGTTCAACAGGGTAAAAGCTCGCATAAGAATGGAAATGAGCGCTAAGCTTTTACCCGTCGGCTTCACTTCGCCAGCCATTCTCCGCTGCTTGATATTGGCCTTTAAAGCAGATGTAACTTATCGCTCGTTCATAACGTCCTCGGGAATACGCTGAAAGGCCTGATTTGAAAAGAGTCTCAGTGATGTGTCACAGAGTCCATTGCAGAGACAAAATTTATGTAGCTGAGAGGCGTTTGGTTTATAGAAGGTTAGATGTTTGCATGGCACTGAGAAAGAATCTACGCAAGTGTGAAAGATGCTGAATTACAGTGCACACTATTTAAATATCAGATATCAGATCTGAAGCTTGAAATGTGGTTTATATTGTCAGAAGGCTGTTCTATGATCAGGCATGGCACTCCTGCATGAAAATCTAAATTCTGTTTACTTTAATGGGGAAGTGGAGAACTTTCCTCTCAAGCTCTCATCAAAAGCTTACTGACATTAATGGATGTCAGAAAGCAATTATCAGCGTATGTTGAGGTTGAAGAGGTAAGTGATAAATGCATTTTTTAGACACACACACACACACACACACACATATTCTCACACAGTTTTTTCAGTGGACTGTGTAATTTCTGTGCCATTAGCTGCACCAAATGTAATTGCAAGAATAATGACAGTTGCCAGAAGGTTTTTCCCCCCACATACTCCACCTGTCTGTCATTGGTTGGACAAACAGTTAGTCCCACCTCATCTTACACCATTGGTTGAGCCAATGTCACTGTCAAGCTCAAGGGTCACAGGGGCTGTTTACACAACACCGTTTTCAACTAAAACAGATTTTTTTTAATGTGTTTTGGCTGTTCATATAATACTGTTGTCATATTGGCTGGTTATAGTGTAGCAGATGTGTTACCAGTTTCTGACACTAAAAGCATGAAATTAACCTGAAATCAACCTAGATGTTGCTGTATATTGAAGTGGAATAGGAGGAAATATTTTAAAACAACAGCTTTAAAGCCAATATTTTTCAGCTGTACATTTCTTACTCACTGACATCTGCCAGGTCCAAAAGCACATCCACTAGTGTCTTGTTCTATAGCAGAACTGCCTCTGCACTTCCACCGGGGAAATCTTATGACAAAATGAATGCAGGGAACACACATTCCTCCAGCCAGAGGAACGCTAGCAATGCCACACATGAATCCCACACTGTAAAGGCTCTTGCCATGACCCTGACAATCTCGCTGAGTGAAGTAACCTCCTATGGGATGCCCATTATTTACTGTCTGACACTGAGCCAAGCCATGTTTGTGTGTGCATGTGCTGGAGTTCGTCAAGGCATGAGTCAGGAAGTCGCACATGCATGGTGGGTGGATATGTATAAAAAATACCATGAGAAAAAGAAACTTTAGGGGTTGTTACACGTTTCAAAGTGCATGTTTTTGACAATTATACCATTATCATCTCCATGTATTGTATTGTATTGTATTGCATTGCCAGCAACCACCTAGAAATGCCTAGCAATCACCAACACTCTAACGACAAGCAGCGAGTAACACTCTAGCACAGGGGTGGCCAACTTTGGTCCTGGAGTGCCGCTGTCCTGCAGAGTTTTGCTCCAACCCTAATCAAACACACAAGCTAATCAAGGTCTTCAGGATTACTAAAAAGCTACAGGCAGAGTTTGATCAAGGTTGGAGAAAAACTCTACAGGACGGTGGCCCTCCAGGACCAAAGTTGCCCATTCTTGTTCTAGTAGCAATCAAGAACCCCCTGACAACCTCATAGCAACTTGCTAAAACAACTCGGAACCCTTTAGTAACATTATTATCAACATTATAGTAACCATCTAGAAACACTTAGAAACCATTAAATGCACCAAAACACTTTCATAGCAATGTGCTAAATACCACTCAAAACATCTTAGAAATGACATAGCAACACCCTAGCAAACTATAAAAACAACCTGACAACTACTCAGAAATCTGTAAACACCAGAGCATCTTAGAAACATAGCAACACCCTAGCAACTATAAAACACTCTGACAACTACACAGAAATGTGTTAACACCAGAGCATCTTAGAAACATAGCAACACCCTAGCAACTATAAAACACTCTGACAACTACACAGAAATGTGTTAACACCTTAGAAACATAGCAACACCCTAGCGACCATAAAAAACACCCTGACAACTACATAGAAATGTGTTAACACCCAGAACACCATAGAAACATAGCAACACCCTAGCAACAATAAAACACCCTGACAACTACCTAGAAATGTGTAAACACCCAAAACACCATAGAAACATACCAACACCCTAGCAAACCAATTTTTTAAACCACTATGAGCATCCAACAAACCACATATAGGAGCATAATAAAAAGAACTCAGAACATCCCAGAAATTGTATAGCAACCCCCTAGCAACAATCAATCATGCTAAAAAACACTTAAAGGGATACTCCACCGTTTTTCATATTAAACTATGTTATTCCCTTAACTAAGACGAGTTGATACATACCTCTCTCGTCTCAGTGCGTGCACTAAATCGCTCTGTCTTGCGGCGAAACTTTGTTAGCACTTAGCTTAGCCCAGTTCATTCAATAGTGGCCAAGCAGAGAAGCGACCAAACACCTCCACGTTTTCCCTTTTTAAATACAGTTACTCGAGTTGTGTAACTCGACCTAGGACGGTGACACAAAATAAAACGGTGCGCTTTTCTAAGCGTGTAAAATGGATAACTATTTTGTACGGCGGAATACCATAGCAAGTGCTTGGGAGCAGTTCGACTCAGCACAGTAATATAGTAATAACCCCCCCCCCCCCCCCCCCCCCCATACAATATAGTTATCCATTTTACACGCTTAGAAAAGCGCCACATTTTATTTTGTGTCACGGTTCTTGGTCGATTTACATTACTCGAGTAACTGTATTTAAATAGGGAAAATGTGGAGGTGTTTGGTCGCTTCTCTGCTTAGCCCCTATTGAATGAACTGGGCTAAGCTAAGTGCTAACAAAGTTTCGCCGCAAGACAGAGCGATTGAGTGCACGCACTGAGACGAGAGAGGTATGTATCAACTCGTCTTAGTTAAGGGAATAACATAGTTTAATATGAAAAAACGGTGGAGTATCCCTTTAAAACATTGTAGAAACCACATAGTAACACCCTAGGAATCGCCTGGCAACAATTTAATAATGTGGTGATGCTCAGCAAGCACATTTTCTTCAGAAAATGTCAAAATCTTGTTGTGCTTACTTTAGATTTTCAATACATTTTTATTTTAGGCAGCTAACATATTTCCAATGAGATCAAACTGCAAGTGCAAAAATGTCTAATGGGTCAAGACGAACCGTCTCAAAATAATGACAGCACAGGCCACAGCTGAGAGACAGATGGACTCATCACAGATAGCTGTGACAATACAGCCTCAAAAATTGCAACAGCATTGAATCAGCATGTCAGAGACCAAAACTGTACATTCTGAACTCTAAAAAGCTGGAATTAATGGGACATGTGCCGCTCAGAAACTGAAATATATATAATCAAATGTGTGATAAACACCAGAACCCAGAGAAAGGTAATATGGTCTCATGAATATCATTCACCTTATTTGAAATGGTGAGGTAACCATCATTTTGCCAAGGTGGACATGTTCCTTATCCTTATTGGTGTCACATGTACAGCTTACTCTGCTTCGTTTAGTTTCTGTGTTTCCATTTGCTTTAGTTCCCTAGTTAGTCTCCTTGGTTCTTAATTAGTGAACACCTGTTCCATTTTTTCCTTGATTACTCTCCCTGTGTATTTAAGCCCTTAGGCCCCGTTTACACATACATGGTTATTTTGAAAAACGGAGACATTTCCCTTTGTTTGTGCCTTACACACAAACGGAGAATTCGCCTCTGCAACCGATTCTTTCTAAAAACTCCGGCCAGAGTGGAGATTTTGGAAAACTTTGTTTGCACGTAAACTGGGAAAAACAGAGTTTTAGGCAGCTGACATCACAGTATGCGACAGACCTTGCACCTGCGTCAAAAGTGCAACCTATGTATACATTTTAATTTGGCTATGGTGATCATAGATGCATTCAGAGTAGCAGTCACATTTCTGTTGGTGCAAACCCTTTTTCGTCTGTTTGCATTTGCAAATACAGCTGCTCTGTTATGTCGAGGAGCTGTTGTTGCTATTTTCGGGATTCTGATTGGCTAAGGTGGGCTTGAGCTTCTTGTTACACTGCCACCTACAGGTTTGGCATGCTCTTGACGGCACACATACACGGGTTCGTGTAAATGAGCACTTTTCTAAAAACTGACAGGTGTGCACAATGTTATTTTTGAAAACGGAGAGGGTGAAATGTCCGTTTATGAAAATAGTGTAAATGTAGCCTTAGTGTCCTCAGTTCTTCGTTTGGTCTCGTTAACGTTTTGTTGAAAGAGGTTGTGTTTTTCCATGATTCTCCTGCTTGGTCATTATTAGATTGTTAAACAAAGACTTTCTGTTTATTCTCCAACGCCGTGTGCTCATTGGAGCCACCTCAACTGTGACAATTAGTTGATAGGAATAGGGTTAAATATACATATGAAGGTTCTTTACTGGCTTCTATAGTTCACATATGTATGTCCTTTAACATCCATGGAATCTGTCCATTGCACAAAAGGTTATTTCATAGATTATTAACATGTTCTTAGGCACTGAAGGCACTGAAGTGCCTTGGACATGCAGCTTTGAATGGTTTGTTGACGTAATTTCCACTGAAACTAAGCTAAGGAAGCTAAGGCGTGACATATTGAATGGCTCCTCCTCCTTTTCAAATAGCCAAAAGCATTTAGTTTACCTCACAGACTGCAAGTCATACTTGACAGCACCATGGAAGCGAATCCGAGGGCTGATGATACGTTGGATTCAATAGTAGAGGTGTGAATAAGTTCTAGCCATATCATTCTGAACCAATGTTGGAAAATGGAATAAAACTTGAGCATTTGAGCAACCGTCGCTTTAGTGTCAACGGTCGCTTTAGCCAGGTGGTATTTATAGCATGGGGGCGGAGCTTTAGATTCTAGAGAGCATTTGATTGGACAGAAGATGTGATGAGAAGCTGAAGTCCGCGGTGATGTCATAAAATCATGATCCATTTTAGTGGAAGTGAGAGACTAAGTTTTAAATGCTTATATCTCCTAAATGCGAATTTTGTCATTGTTTTGGAACACGCCAGCTTATTCATAACCTTAAGGCTAACATATTCATACCTAAATTTTGATTTCAGGGGGCCTTTAACACTAAGAAAATTTGAAAGGTTATTTGGGGAACCCTTATCATATGGCATTGCTGCGAAAAACTAGAAGATGAATATTTTTTCTTAGTGTGGTGCAATATGCAATGATGCACTTTCAGGTCTGGCAGCATTCCAGGAGGGACTGAAGGTGAAAGGTGGCTCTGCTGCTCTCAGGTGCTATTACTATATTGTTCTGTGTTTACATTATATTGTCCATCCACCTGTGTTTTTATGAGTTCTGTTCTGTGAATTCACACAATGCGGGTGTGTGAACTTATCTTATGAATTTACAGAATAGGGATGTCTGCTTCATTACCCTCATGTCTACAGCCCAGCCCACCACTACAAACACACACATCCATCCATCCATCATCTTCTCTTTCTATACGCAAGATCAGGTGTATGGACTTATACGTGTCACATGCAGGCAAGATTTATGAATAATTCTTTCTTTCTTCGGGTCTGTATTAAAAAGCTCCTGAAGTCCCAGTATGCATCTGAGCCTCTGTAAGTGTTAAAAAGCAATATTTTTTTTTTATTATTCAGAAAACATGCAGCTGCTATGTTTGCCTACATATTTGATGTAAATATTCCCAAGAATTATAGAGCTTCTAAACTTTCTTTGAAATTAAACAACGGCTGTTTTCATATATCCACACCAGATTTGCCTTCACAAACACTAACATGACTTTCCTACAAACATTTATTTTCTCAATCAATGACGATTTGATATGCCCCAAGATAAGCAAGTTACAATGAATCCTGTTGATAATTGAATGAGTGTGAATCGATTTCCGCTCATCAACATGTCAATCATCTCGTAGGACTTGCCATCGATACATCGACACAGCTTAAATACTCAGATCACAGTGATTCTGTTTCTTGTCTTCTCTCCCTCTTTTTCAGATTCTCTCTTTCAAGCGTTCCCCTGCCACAAAGGCTAGAAAAATCGACTACTATGTTCTCAGTGCAGTTTAAAAGGTCAGATGCTGCCCTGCACATGAGCTGATAAGGTAAAACAGCCTCATGCAGAAATCCTGAATGAGAACCAACAGCCTGCATAGTCTGAGCTTTCAGGGGGCTTACTTTACCAAAGCCTTTTTAGAAATGTCTTCATATTTATTTTACATTTAAAATACATTTTAAAATACATTAATGTGTTTTGTTATTCATAAAGTAGGCTATATTGTCGAAGTGGGTTCAGAAACACTTTTATTTGTATAAATCATTACTATTTGTCACCCTTAATGTCTGTCTGTGGGTTTCACAAATATTTAACAAATGGAAAGTATTAAAAGGAACTTGTAACTCCATTGGATCCTCAAACTGTCAATCAAATCTCATAACTCCACCATGTAGTTTGGATCTTGTCATGCTCCTTGTTAGTATAATGCATTTCTTATCGTCTCTGAATAAATAAGATATTTAAGTAGCTTTTTATAAACTTGCCTTAGAAACAAACATTACTGGTGTGCATCTTATTGAGACAAAGCAATGAAACATGCATTTTAGTCTGGGACTATAAAGGTTTAAGTCTTAAATAGAGGGTAGATATGCTTTAGTATGTTAGTCAACAAAATAAGTGTACTCTCTATTAAAAATGTACTTTCAAGAAAAAAAACTTTTAATTTGACATTACAAAGTACACTTAAAAGTATAATGTCTTTCATTAACTGCAAATGCAGTTTTTAAAACTATAGTTTTAAGATTTGAAGAACACTACAAGTGCACATTAAATACAATTAAGCACACTTATTTTTCGCAATGGTATAAAGGTACATTTAGGCTGTTTAATTACATTAATAAGTTGTATATATACAAATAACTTGTTTATTTTCTGTGTTGTTTCTTTCTTGCATGGAGCCATTTAGCTTTTGTTATATTCCCCTGTTTCTGGAGATTGATTGACTGATTGATTAATCGACTTGATTTCAAAGGATCCACGGCAGACAAACACAAGTGCCTATCTCTCTGTGCGTGCAAAGTTTTTATAGTAAATCCAATATTTCATGGTAAATAACAGAGAAAAGTGAAGCACTTTGTGATGACAATGATGATCAATGTCATCCTACAGTTTAGAATTTAATCAATTTTTAGCCATGGAAGAAAATATGCATAATGATAAATTATGCTTAAGTGTCTCGGGTTTCGAATTGAGCAATCAAACCTGCATGAATCTTTTGCTGATCCTCATATCTGGCCGGACTCTCATGGGATGAAATATTAGACTAAGACAAGAGTATTTTATCAGAAATGTTGGCCAAAATGCACCTCAGGCACGTCTAGCTAGCACGTCTTTATTTTGTTGAACTTTCCTCATTTTAAAGAAACAAGTTCGAACAGTTTTGTTCTGTCTTTTATGACATAAAGACGACGACAAGGAATGTTTGGGTTACGCTCTAAGCCTGAGTGGTTGTTTGAGTTTTTTTTTTAAGCATACATAACCACAGTCTGAGCTCTGCGGATTAGCTTAGCGCAGTCACCGCGAGCTGCGTAACAGAGCGACAGGGCTGGAGTGCAGGAGAGCAGGGAGTGGCTTCAGTGTTGAGCACACACATAAACACATGCTGTGGCCCGGGCCCTGAAATCTCTCCTCTCCCGCTGCGTGTCATGTGATCCGGGCTCAGGGAACCAACCAGCTAAAGAAATGTGGTCTCTCGCGGCCAGCCAGGAAACCTTCTGTGACCATACAAGGCACTTCCTTCCCCAACTCTCGTCTTTCTGTTGGCTATGTATGGAGTTTCCTGCCCTTTCACTCCCTCCCGTTCACTCTCTTTTTCTCTTGTAGGCCTATTGGCTGTCTGCCCTGGTAAACTGGCTGAGTGAAATCTTTTTTTCTCTCTCTCTCTACGGCAGTTGCCTTTTTTCTGTTTGGGGAAAGCAGGCCAGAGGTTTCTGATTACTGATTGCTGCTGTGTGAAGGAATGGCGGCCGTGTGTGTGTGTGTGTGTGTGTGTGTGTGTGTGTGTGTGTGTGTGTGTGTGTGTGTGTGTGTGTGTGTGTGCGTGTGTGTGTGTGTGTGTGTGTGTGTGTGTGTGTTGTATACATGCATGTTATCTTAACGCCTTGTGAGAACAGGGTGTGTGGGTTTAGGGTGTAAGACATGTTGATACTGTATATGTTAAGAACTGAACCCAGAACAGTCTTAAAAGTTTAAGAATATTTAAAAGTTGGAAAAATCCAACATACAAAAATGACTCCCCTCATATTGTCCTTACCGTAACGCAAAAAAAATATAATATATATATATATATATATATTATATATATTATATTATATTAAATTTTTCAATAGATATTGTGAGAAACCATACTAGAATTTGTTGCACTGTAAAGCACTGTAAAGCCTGAAATATGAAATGATAAGCTTTGATAATTTTTAAATGGAACAGTTTATTGAACATTTTGACAAAATATTTGTAAAAAAAAGTCTGATATATTGATTTTGATACATATGTGGTACGTCTGGCTTTTATGGCTCATACAGTATATGATTTAATATGGAGCTCATAATCGAGGAGAAAAAAAAAAAACTTTTTATTTTATTTTAGAGACACGTTGAATGTTTTTTTAAATGTTATTCTTATGCCCAAACTGAGCAAAAATATGCAATTTGGTGCACATGCCATATATATGGCCAAAGAGATGAAATTCAATAGCTTGTAATGTAAATCAATGACATCTTTATAACAGTATAGCAAACTATTTACATAAAATTCATATAAATATCGGTTCTCACTCTATATATTTCAATATTTCAATGTCGATATTTGAATGCTTAGTTTTATGATCAAAACTCATTGATTTGTTTAGTTTAGTTTTTTTGTGGGGGCAAAACATAATGCAATCCATTACAATGATGATTGAGAGATCAAAATCCCAAAATCCCTATGGATCATATTTGACATTTTAACATGACTTTTCTAAAAAAAAAAAAAAAAGAAAAAGTAAAAAGATGTTTGGATACTCAAGTAAACCTAAGTCGCTTCTGTCCAAAGAGTCTTCATCTTGAAACATTACTAACAATATAAAAGTTATTCTTATGTTTGCTTTATAAAAATCAGTAAAGATTTCACAGCAAAAAGACACGTAAACCACGACCTGAATGGGGCATTTACAATTAGGCCTACACCAAAAGGCCTTTTACTTGCCAAAAAAATGTGTGAACAAGAAATCAGATGTAGTAGAGATTGTGTGCAACAGGTTTTTCAGCAAAGTTGATAATTTGAGGCCTTGGAAATGTATCAAATATCATTCATGTTTTATAGGGCTAAGCTGCTGTATATGTATTGCATTACAGTCTTTTTAGATTTTGATTTAACTCTGCATAAATGCAGTACGATCAATACTAGTGTGATTTATAAACACTATAAAATAATGCAACTTCACAATTTCCCTCCGACCGCAAACCAAATAGGACTATCCTCACGTATGGCCTAGAAGACACACAATTACATCATATGTCCTAACGTGCACTCTCCTGCACCAATGGCTGTACTAATCCATTACTACCACAACCCCCATCTGAGCTTCTGACATCATGGCCTGCTGAGCTCTGGACCAATGGCGTTAGGAGATTTAACTGACATCACAGACAGGATGAAACTGAATCCTTTGGCCTTGTGTGAAAAGCTTAAGTGCAAGAAAATACAATTCTTTAGTCATTTATTTATTATTTTATAATGATTATATTCATTTAAGTATAAACTTTGTCTCCTACATATTACCCCCTATAAAGTGCCTAAAAATAACAATAAAATGCAATTGCTGACACAGTAAAAGTGTGGAGCTACTGTTATATCACAAAAACTCTCCATATAATCTCATTGCTGTCTAGGAAATACAACAGAGAAATTAAAGAGATCCTATTGTGATTTTTTTTTATTTCCTTATGGGAATACTTTCATGTGACCAATATAAATATATTTACTGAAACATAATACACATGATAATTAATCTGCAATGACTCCAGATCATGTCCTGAAAAATAGACAACTAAACATGTATTGTTCAACGACACACTATTATCAAAATAAAGACTAGTTTTTGCAACTTTTGTAAGGTTGCATGCCGTATGCCTTGCCTTAAAACGATCTGCTGCGCTCGAAATGTGACAGACGCAGTACGGCTGCATACCTGGCATAACTGCAAATGTGGAGTTTGCCTCAAGGTTGTTGTTTTTGTTTATTCAACTCATATCAAAGCATTATCTGCAGAGTAGCTAAACACATCGAGGCTCTGGAGGACATCAGCTACCAACTCTAGTTTCTGTTGTTATAGGCCTGTTTTAATTTGACCAATAGATCCCTTAAAACTACCGTTATTTTCAGATTTCAAATGATAAAAACAAGTTGAAAATTGCTAATAATTCACATTTAAAATACACCTTAGTAATAAATAATAATTTTAAATACATTAGGCTACATTCACACTGTCAGTCCAAATCCTATTATTTGTGTATCCCACTGGAATCTGATCTAAATATTAACTGTTCAGATCTGATCTTTCGCTTTCCGGAATATCTGCATTGGTTTCTATTGCAATGGCATTGCGTTGGTTGGTAAAGGCCTACACGAAAAACAACAACAGCTGCAACATGGTTTGCAATACAGATGTCTTGTTTACAACATGACGTTGTCTCCGCTGGTCTCAAAACATGTCTCCAATATTGTCACTTTCTTCTCGACCGATTCTTACAACAACACAAGCTTGTTTCAGCAGCTTTTTCAGCATGTTTCCTATAACAACGTCTATATATGGCGTGAGAAAGTTACATAAACCATGCAAAATCCGATCAGGGCTGCGTTTCCCAAAAGCATCGTAAAGGCCTAAGTAGATCGTAGAACCATTGACACCATTGGTCTTTACGATCAACTTATATCACAATGCTTTTGAGAAACGCAGCCCAGAGCAGTCAGACTGAAACGGATTTCCAGAAATGTGATTTGAATAGGATTTCATGAATGTAGCTCAAAATGGATTTGTAATATAATATGTATTTCATGAGATTTTTGTTTTGTTTTTTGTTCACTCATGCTAAATCTGATCGGATTTCAGTTGGTATAGGCACAAAATTGATGATTCTGACTGACATATAGCCTTAGAGTGATCACAAACCAACTTGTTGAATAACTGTTAACAAGCTCCCACTAGAGGTTAGGAAGTAAAACAGCAACTGAGGGCAGAGTTCAAAGTTAAAGGGATAGTTCACCCAAAAATGAACATTTTGTCATTTATTCAACCTCACGTTGTTCAAAACCTGTATGAGTTTCTTTCTGTTGAACACAAAAGATGATACTTTAAAGAATGTTGGTACACTCTAAAAAATAATTCAGGGGCTTAGTAAATATCACAGTAATAATTAACTGTATTAACTTAATAAAATCTCTGAATATCATTTACTTGATTGTTTGAGTTGAACATACCAAAATAATTGACTAAAAATCCAACAGTTAATTTTGTCTAGAATTTACAGTTATATATAAGTTTTTTTCACTAAAAGAATTTAGTATTTGACTAACCAATTGTTTCTTTTAAATAAACTTAATATATTTGTGAAATTTCTATCAAAATATTTGAGAATTGAGAATTAAACAGATATGTTTCAATAACCACAAAAATTACTTAATTTAAGTCAATATTATTAATATATTTAACACACTTAAGAAATTGAGTAAGTTTATTCAATTAAAACAACCCCTCCCCCACCCTCTGACGTGACGACAGCTCAACGGTCGAGTGAGCGCGGGCTGTTTGAACTCCAGTCTCCAGAAGAACAGTTCTCCTCTTTTCTTCTCAGTCTCGCCGAATTGGTGCATTTCCTCTGCGAAATTCAGGTTTGTGTGTTTTATTTTATCTATAAAATCATTACTGTGCTTTAAATCATTTTATTTAATGCAAAACAACATACAAAGTCTAATGTGAAACCTAAACATTCGAGAGTCGCGCGGCTCGCGCCTGTTTTTTCCGCGTGATTGAAACGCCTTGCATAAAACACACGAGTTTATTCCTAATGATAATGAATATAATTAATTTGCATGATAAAATGTCGCCAGAACTTTACACTGTTTGTTTATTGGCAGGTTATGGAGTCAGTCGTGTCGCAGCATCTTTCGGCTATGAGTGAAACGCAAGACGGCGGTCTGGAGTCCGAAGTTCACCCGCAGAGCGCGAGTCCATCTCCGGCACAAGGACCAGCGCTGATACGGGGGATATTGGATAACAGGCCTGTTGATTACTCTTGAATTAGCCTACCTAAATGTTTAATGTTTAATTTTTACTTCTAAAATGTTTGTTAAATGAGTTTAAATGTAGGCAATTTTGTATGTTAAAACAGTGTAAAATATGCTGTATTGCTGTACTCACTGACAATAAAGGCCAATGTCATGTAACTGTTATACTGGTGGTTGTATGGAATACTATTTTACAAAGGTTTTTTAGAGGAAATAAAAAAGTTAATATTTCTCATAAATAAAAACAGCTAATATTACTCATAAATATTGGTTTTTAAATATTTAAATATTAAATTATTTTACTCAATTTTATTTGTTGATATACCAGATGCATTTACTCAGATTTACTTAATTTTTTTACTTGCATTTACTCAATTCATACAGTATATTTCATTGATTTCACAGCTTTAAAATTTACTCAATTTGTTTGTGTAAAAATGTTTCACCAAAAAAATTGAGTAAATCATGGTTAGACTTTTTAGAGTGTAAGCAGAGAGTTGCTGGTATAGCCGTTGACTTCCATAGTATTTTTTTCCATACTATGGAAGTCAATGGGTGCTGTCAACAGTCTGCTTACCAAAATATATTATTAGATTACACTCATCGCACACATCGGTGATCTGCATTCAAAGTTTTTTTTTTTTTTTAACAGGACATTTTCTATGCTATAATGTGTCTCTATAATATATAAAAAACAATAAAAAAATTCAAACAATAAAAAACATATACAGCCATGTTATCTTTTCAAGCACAGACTGTTATTTAGTTTAATCAGTCTTTCTTTTTATAATGTAATTAGCCTAAAACAAACAATTCTTATTTACAGTGATTAAAGATTATTAAACGATTATTGAAACATGATTGCACGACCCCCAAATAGGTGGCAATATGCACTAAGTATGTAAATCGCACAAAAGAAGAAGAAAGTAGAGCGCTTTTCTTAGCATCTGTTTCCATGGTGACTCGTCGACTGTTGAGAATGTCTTGTGTGTTAACCGTTAACATACTCTGAGTTTAGGAACCAGCACACCTCGAGTAAGCAAGGCTTGGTTTAATCAACCGGGAGTTCAGGGTATGTTTGATGGTAAGATAACCTTGCTTTCTGCAATCCAGCTGAACTCTGCAGAAAGGTATTATATCTCCAAGAACAGGACTGGGCACCACTAGATACTAAAAAATAAAGAGAAGCATTCACACTCACCTTTATTGATCTTGTTTAAAATATGTTATGTCGATATATGTTAAACTAGGTTAACTCTGACTGAGTGTAGTTTTGACTCGATTCGATTTTTCAGTGTTTGTTTGTGATGGGATGTGCTCGCGGCTCTTGCTGATATGCAGTGTGACCTTCAGGTAAACACCGCGGCTGGCCATGCCAGCACTTCCATAGGAATCTGGCACTCATCCACACCGCTCCTCTGCCTTTCCTTCCCTCTCTCTCTCTCTCTCTCTCTCTCTCTCTAAAACACACATGAAGATCCACATAAAAGCAAAGAGCAGATGTGGCCATATAAATTATATATTCAGTGTGCAATTTGTTGTGTGAACCTTTCCAGATCTGCTTAAATGCACATTCAGAACAAGGTTGTTACACTCAGACCAAAGAGAAGATCCAGATTGTTTTTTTAATGCACAACATCAGTTAACCCAACATTATAACCCATTACAAATAATGTAAGATACAAAATCAGATTACTTGTTTTCAAGTAACTAGTAAAGTAGTGCATTACTTTTAGATTGACAACCAAATATCGGAGTTACTTTTCCAAAATAAGTAACGCAAGTTGTTTTCTCATTTATTGACTGACAGCTCTCCTGTCTCCATGTTGAGAGAAATCATAAGTACAGAGGTGTTGTGTGTGTAAACATGATGATTAGTTCTGGACTAAATGTGAACATGCAATTAACTCATCTCACTTGCACTAAAACAGATTCAGTATTCCTCAAGATCAATAAAACCAGAAGAATGTAAACTCAGAAAACATATATTAAAATATGTCACTGCCATTGTTTTGTTGAACTTTAATCAAACTATGGCCTAATCCTGGCTTAATCTAAGCCCTGTCTGTGAAACCAGGCCTTTATGTATTTAATCTCACTTTATTACCCAATGTCTTTGCTGCTGACTTTCGATTATCCAGTTCAGCCATATTAATAAGCAAAACTTGTTTTAGATAAACTTCACATTTGTCTATTAGTTTTATATTTTATTGCTGAAATAAGTGTTGAACTTTCTTCTTCTGTGTCCTATTCTTCTGTGATCCAGAACTGCAGCACAGCTGAAAGCTTTGTTTGAGCGGCGCCCTCTACTGTACAGAATAGATGTCATTTTGCATTTCCTTCAGCCTGAGGCTTAATCATTTCACTTTTGGTGTGAAAAAGCCTTTACATTTGCCAAAAATAAATTTTTTTTTTTTTTTTTTTTTTAAACAACAACAAGCAAGCCCCGCCCAGGTATGAAAAAAGTAACTCAAAAGTAACTTAACATTACTTTCCATAAAAAGGAACTAAGTAACACAATTACTTTTTTACGGAGTAATTCAATATTGTAACAAGTTACTTTTAAAAGAAACTTTCCCCAACACTGGTTTAAATTACAGTATAATATCATATAGTGCAGTGGTATGATAGATCGATATTTTTTTGAGTAAATTGTATCATACTTTTCATTTATTGATCAATTATTCCTTTAAAGACATGAAAATGTAATTGCGATCGTCTTTTCTTTTGTGATTATTGTCCCGACCAATTGCTCCAGTGCACACGTCATCAGAGAAGAGATGTTATTGTGTAGAGGAGTTCATTTATAACAGATAATTCATTTATAATTACCACTGCAATATTCCATGAAAAAAAATATGAATAGCCCATTTTGATCTCAAATATGACTTTAATCCTGATAAAAATCATCAATTAAGCTGATGAAACTTAAAAACTTAAAACACACGTTGAATGTAAACGAGATTCATTTTATGTAACCAAAATTAAGCTTTAGTTCAGTCATTTATATGAAACTATTTACAAATTGTGCATCAAACAAAAGCTCAAACAGCTCTGGTGCTCGGCTTCCAATCCCTTTGATTTGATGTTTTCTTACACTGATATTGTGAAGTATTACTCCATTAATTCAAGAAAGTGTACACACACACACACACACACACACACATACACTCGCTCTCTCAGAGAAAGCAGTGAGTTCTCTCATACGGCTGCCTGTCTCACAGCAATTACATGATGTGCGGTAATTGCCGTTCTTTCATGCATCCTCTTCAGACATACTTCAAAGAGATCTGAACACATCCAGAGCCGCAATTAGCGAGCGCAGCGCAAGCCCCAGAGAAGCAGCTCGGTCGCCGCAACCATCCCATTGTTCTCCATCTCCCCTCTCAATACACACTCACGGTCTGCAGGGGGACACCTGCGCAGATCCAGTGCCGGTCACAAACATCCAGGTCAGGCAAAGCTCAGATCTTCTCAACTTAATCTTCACTAGCATTCAGTGTGGGGACGTTACGTGTAACATGGTAGCATACAAATTGTAACATATTTTAGAACATGTAATGCATGTGTGGTTGAAATTCCCCATACCTGACTGAAGCTAAACGAGGCATCTCCACTTCGACACCTGCTTCGAGCCGGACGACGTCTCGCCCCTTATGAACACTATCACTTCACCTTTTTGGATCTCAGACCAATTTTAGAGAGAATCCCCTCGACAGTTTTTATAGAATAGGAGCATGGCAAAGGTGACATAATTTTTCTCCAATATGATTGGTTCTTTATATGTATAATTCTCTGTTACTAGGTAATAGCACATTTTGATTCCTTGATACTTCAGCTTGTTGCTATAGGGTCACGAGGTTACCCCAACACACGGGGTTATGCGTAAAAGTAAACTATTTACTTGTAAAGCATTCATTCTAATTAACAAGTAGCATGTGTTACAAGTAACACATAGGCTACTACATATGTCTTTGGTAACACTTTATTTTGATTTTTCCTTTTGAACATTCTGTTGACCTTAAGTAACTTTGCAAATACATGTCAACCAACTCTCATTGGAGTATTAGTACACTGTAATGAGAGCTAATAGACATGTAGGAGCAATGTTACTTCAACAGAATGTGTTAAAGGGACCATCAAAATAAAGTGAAACCATACTTTTTGACTAACAAGTAGAGGTGTAACTACACCTACACATACCTGTACTGTAAATTTTCTGTCGGTTTATCTAACAAATGCAGCGTTGTTTTAACCACTGCACATGCAGAACTTCCAAGTTGTTCCGACAGTATTAACCGACATTTTGATTCAAAGACAGAACCGTTGTTTGTTAATTATACTTTTTAATTAAAAAAGAAACTTGGTTTTGTTTTTCCCTCTGCTGTACCGAAAACACACCGAACCATTACTTCAAAACCGAGTTACGTAATGATTTCGAACCGTCATTTTCTGTACCATTACACCCCTAGTAACAATTAAAGTCACATTACATTTTAAACTCACACAAAATTTTTATTTTGTTCCTTCAAATATGCGATGCATGTTACTTTTCTTCTAAACCTACCCACCACGTGGGTTTAGACAAATCGTACGAATTCATACGAATTGGTCATGAGATAGCGTTGGGCTTTCAGCTGATTTTGTCAGTAAATAAATCAACTAAAAGCCCAACGCTGTCAACTAATTAGCCACTGCATAAAATTCGTACGGATTGCCGTGAGATCGGGTTGGAAAGCCTCTCCCTTTACCCTGATGGCAGAAATAGTGTATTAAAAAATGCAATGTATCACATTCCCTAAAAAAGTAGCATAATTAAATAAATGAATAGTGCATAAGGCACTTTCCTATTAGAAGTAATGTTGTGGAACATTCCTGGAGGGGAGTTTGCGTGCTGGTTTTAGAGGTTTTGTAGACTTTCATGTCTAGGTTGCCCAATTCACAGTTTAGCTTTATTCAAGGACGGCAATAGTCAACGCTATGAGAAGAACGCTTTAAAATAACTTCTTTATAAAAGCTGAGACATTTAAGAAAACCTTCTTGCCTTTTTAGTCCATTTGTACAGGTTCAAAATGGCACAGCTGAAGGTTAAACGAAGGATGTTTGTTGAGCGGTGTTTGTGTATTGCTACAAACACAATGAATCATCACAGATAGAAGCACAAAAGTCTCCACAGCAACTCATATGAAGCTTTCAGCAGGAATGACTGATAGTTCTGCGTAATAGTTGCACAACATATCATCGCTGCCCTGATATTCTACACCAAACAAACACACACAGTACATCCACAGATGTCCAAATGACTGACAGCTGATGATGGCCCCAGAAAACGACCCGCCTGTCATGACCACATGCTCACATGGCTCAAAGCATCGCAGCCCCATCCTGACAGACCACATGGTAACACACGGCTCTGCTGACACCTACAGTAAGTGTTAGGGTGAACCTTCAATTCTTCAATTCTTCATTCACTGAGATGCATATAGGACTGCCAGACTGGGATATAACTGAGCTGGATAATGAGATTCATTTGGTCTTCAAAAAAGAACATTTTTAGTGGTGTTTGTGAAGGAAAGAATTAATATCACGGTTGTTCAAACTGCAAATTAATGATCTGAACAAACCACTGAAGATTAAACTTTGACGCATAATAAAATCAGGTCTGTACCGAACCGTCAGTTTCGTGTACCGTTACACCCCGAGTAACAAGCAAGGTCACATGTTACATGTTCAATTTAAACTATATTTTCTTTTTTTACTATTTCATTAAACTTTGATGCATAACTAAAATCAGGTCCAGCTCCACTTGAGTTTGGCACAACCCAACACTGTAAAAAAAAAAAAGTTGGCTTAACTTAAAAAAGTAAGTTACCTGGTTGCCTTCAAATTTTGAGTTCATTGAAATAAAAAATTTGAGTTAATACAACAAAGGAGATTGGTTTAATAAATAGAAACTCAAAATATTATGTTATCTGAACTACATTAATTATCTAAGTTGATTTGACAAAATATAAAAAATTCATTTTTACAGTGAAGGAAAGGGAAAATGCAAATCCACTTCATGGGAATAATTGAATGAATACATTTCAAATTGGTAGAAATAATATATAAAGTATTCTAAATAATAATATACAGTATTATTATGTCAAATATTTTAACAACCACATATCAACACACCATTGATGAGGAAAGTAGCACTTACATAAAAAAATCTACTTCCATAATAACATAGATTCGCATTGAACAAAGTGAAATGTTGCCTGAAATGACGTTTGATTAACAGAAAAATGAGAACTGAACAGACTGTGAGCAGGACATGAAAAAAAATGTGAGCAATTTCCAATGTTTTCACCCTTCATACCCACTAAAAACTCCTGCGCTCTAATAATAACACATCCAAAGTGTCAAACGTCTCACTGCAATTTAAACGAACTCTGAACAGAACGTCTATCCTTATTGAGACAGAATCTTGATTTTGTCAGAAAACATCATGAACTATGGGAATCATTTGTCAGGGAGGAAAGGGATGACTTTGAGGAGAGCAGCAGCGACACAGCAGAGCAGTCAGTGGGTTTGCACTTTAATCCCAAAATCATACAGATGGACAGTTGGAGAAATGGACTTTGAGAAGCGCTGCTGTACTCACACCCGATGCAGCCTCTCAACACACACTCAGTACAAAGTACATGCTCAAACGACCACGATCATGATAGCGAATGTTATGAGCGCTGAGAACGGTTTTAAAACACAAGCTGATAGTACAGCAGGTAACAGCGCTTAAAAAGCAGGAGTGTGTTGTGTGCTATTATAAACCTGTCAATGAGAGTGTGTTATATAAGCCGTGCCCGTGAAGCAGCCATGCAGGCACAGCAACAGTAGCCTTCTGAGAACATCAGAAATGGAGTGTGTAGAGAAACAGACAGAAACGCCTGGCCCCTGTGTATCTGACCACAGTCTAAGCCCAGCCTAAACCAGCGGGCTCCAGGGACAAGTGAGACAGGAAGTGTTAAATAACAAGAGGCTCTTGTAAAGTCCCCGGTTCAAAGGGCTGCACCACAGTTTTGGAATATATATAGATGTATTATTTAAATGAAGCCGGTTAGTAGTAAAGTGGTATTATTCTCTTGTAGAAGAGGCAGCTTGGAAACACTTCACTTTAAACTTGCCAGAAGAGTATGAATTAGTTACATTTTAGAGGAGAGTCCCTGGTGAAAAAGAAGTGTACAAATTCAATGTGCACTTAAAAGATTTGGTAACAGTTTATTTTACACGGTCCTTGTTACACGTTACATGTAGTTACTGTAGTAAGAACATTTGTATAATTACATGCAACAAACCCTAAACCAAACACCAATCCTAATCTTAATCCTATACATGTAGTTCATTAGCATTACTCAGTACTTAAATATGTAGGCTAATTTTATTGTACCAAGGATACCTAAAAAGTGTAACCAATTATTTGTATTAAACGATACTTACAGCTAATATCATATTAATGAAAAAAAAGGTAATTTAAGTGTACTTAAAGAGACACTTTGTCTTTGTTACAGTGTAATTTTATAAATGTAAGTACTAAGTAATATTAATTAACTAGATGTACTGTTAGTTGCATGTAATTATGCATAATTTATAGTTATTATAACAGTAATAGTACAATAGGTCTTTAAAGTACATTTTAAATAATTGTTTTAATAATCTTTTGTTGTGCTTAGAAGTACATTATTTTGATGTGTTGACTAACATACTAAAGCACACGTACTTGATTATAATTGTAACAGTAGTGTGTTATTCAATGTTACATATAGTATTTTAAATTGCAACAAATATTTTAAAATGACATGCAAATTTCAACAGAAATGATATTAAAGTATATATTTTTATTATAAAGGCTTGTCAGTACATTCGGCAGTACACGTATAATATATAAATATAAGTATATAAGAATATAAGAAATTATAAAAAATGACATGTACCTACCGTACTTAAGTGGGTCAAAAAAAGCCTCTTAAGTTCAACTAATGAAGTGTACTTTTTTCACATGGCAGTGGGGCAAGTTGTCACACAGAAAGTTGCGAGTTTTAGCCTAACATCAACTTACACAAAGTTTATGGTATATTTTGAATAATGGGTCAATTATATTATATTAGATAGAATTGTTGGGCTTACTCTCACAAAAGGTCAACATGTGTTCAATAATCTGTTGCAGTAATGTAGAAATGTTTAAAACAATTGTCAAGAATTTAAGTAACATTACTACAGAAATAGATTTTTTTTTTTTTTTACTATACTTACCCTATTTTAATTTTTTTTATACTGGAGATAGAGTTTGTCAAAACTGTGACTAATAGCTAATTGTATGTTTTGTTTATGAGATAATGATACAGACATTTCTAAGAAACCAAATTCCACATGATTATAATATAACCAGGCATGTTGTACCAAAATTTTTCCAAGAATTCCATGAATTCCCTTCAAAAATAAGCCCTATGTTTCAGACGGATCCCGCAATGCCAGTATTATGGTTATATGATATTTGAGAGTTGAGAGTTACTGGTCATGTGTTTATTTGTCTTCTTCTTCTCTCTCTCTCTCTCTCTCTCTCTCTCTTTACAAGCACACACAATTCATCGCCAAAGTAGGGCAGAAGTTTATATGTAACATTTAAATAGATAGATGTACTGTAAAACACACATGTCTGCAGTCCAAAAGCAATAAATGAGCGCTAGAGTCAAAGAAGTCACTCAGAGCACCATAAATATACTGAGATAATCAGCTTGCAGAAAACCAAAATCAATGGTTCCAATTCTGGAAATCTTGGCTCTGCGAATCGACGTTATTAAGTCTGTCTGTCAAAAAAAAACACAAAAAAAACATGATTTGCAAATAAGGTTATAGTCTGTAAACTTGTGCAAGCGAAAAACAAGTTGTTTTCAAAAGAGACTGGGTTATGTAACACGTTTTAACACATCTTTTTATTGTTCTAGACAAGTGTTGTGAAAATGGAGTGTTTACATCCTCGATGGCGTGTGTTCATGTGTGTGCGGGGCAGCAGGCAGATAGTTTAGCTGAGCCAGAGTTTAAGAGGCTGGTAATTATGGTTAACCACACACACCCCTCACACTCATATTTATAGAGCGCCATCAGCACGGCCCTGTTTTTTACCGCAACGGGAATTTTTACCAGATTCCTTTAGTTTTTCTCCTCAAAGTGAAACAAAAGTTATTTCAAAAGCTATGTTTGGTGGATTCCATCTGTATGTAGGGCAGCGCAGTCAAAGAAAAGTACATTGGTATGGCTTTGTGTGTGATCCATGATAGCATACATTCAAGATTTGATGCGTTTGTAAATATGAAAGATGTCTTTTTCAAATGTCAGATGTTAGAACGACATATCATTCCATGACATTCTATTATTTAAAATGTATGTGAATTGCCTTGTTGGGCTCCGACATATTTCGCAGCCATGCTTCAATTGAGTTTAGTTTGAGTCCTGATTTAAGGTTCTCTCTTCTTTCTTTTTTTTTGTACAGAGTCAATATTTTTTTTAAAGAAATTAATACTTAATGCCAGTCAAGACATTTACAATGTTACAAAAGATTAGTTTGTTTTTAAATTAATCCTGTCCTTTTGAACTTTCTATTCGTCAAAGAATTCTGAAAAAATATGCATCAGAGTTTCCATAAAAATATGAAGCAGCACAAATGTATTCAACATTGATAATAATTAGAAATGCTTCTTGAGCAGCAAATCATCATATTAAAATGATTTCTGAAGGATCATGCGACACTGACTGGAGCAATGAGGATGAAATTTCAGCTTTGCCATCACAGGAATAATTTATATTTTAGAATATAAATTGTATTAATATTTAACTATTATTTAAAAAACACAGCCTTGGTAAGCGCTTCTTTTAAAATATATGTAGAAAAAAAAAAATCTTACCGACCCCAAACTTCTGAACAGTAGTGTTTTTGCAATGGGTTTTTCCACATTTTTAATCCACTTATTTATTCTTTTAAAGAATAAATTACAGGCTACTTTTCCTGTAATAATTCTTTGAATATGTGAATAATCCTTTGCTGTTGTTTCACATTGACAACTTCTGAAAGTGGTTTGAGTGAACAAATCACAAAAGGTTTAGGACACTGTTTCCCCCTTTTTTTTTAGCACTGACCACTTGCATTCATCCGTGCAAGTGGGACCTATAAGTTGTTTATCAGATGTTTGTAGACAAATATGACACTTAAAATAGAACATGATGCTTTCCAGATGATGCATTCTTTCACAGATGCCTTGGCAACGAATGTCTGCTTAGTGGGAAAGACAAATTAAAGTCAAAGAACAGCAACGACGGGGTCCAAGTCAAAACTTCACCAAGTGACTCAGGTCATCTTCCTCACGTCCCCGTTAAAGATTGTGGTTCACATCCTCATTCCTGCCCCCAGTCCTGGAAACCAAGTCAATTCACAGCGTAAACAGCTGGGTGACTGAAAGCACATTGAGGACCGGGGACGTGCCCTGAGGACAGGATCAATTGTCAAGAAGAGTTGGCTTGAGCTAAACCGTACCGACAGGCCTCATCAAAGAAACATGGCCGTCAGAGTGGCTCTAAATCAAAGTGTGGGCCAAACTGAAAAGTGCCAAGACTGTCCACCCGATCCCCAACCTGCCCTCAACACATTCAGTGGAGTGAAAAACCCTTAAATACCCTTTTTTTTACTTCTTTCTCATTCGCCATTTCCAGAAAACAGGTGGAACTGTACAGGAAGTGGACCAACATTTGCTTTTTAATGAGGCACTAGAGCTTGTAAAGGCTTCTTAATGGAAGAAAGCTGAATATCAGAAACTGCAACATGTGCAGCACAAATGAGGGAAGTGTAAAACATAACGGCAGGATATCCGGATTTGATTGTCATGAGGGGGTGTGGTGGAAGGGGTCCACCTTTAGATGTGGTCCTTCACTGAGCCATTCAAGTGACATATGCTGCAACTATTGGCAGCAGATATTATTATCGCATATGGCATTAGATATAATAGTACAGGTCTTTTGTTGGTGAAGTGCCCATACCACCCCAGTAAATCTGGTGGTCTTGGTACTGAGACCACTAAAAAACACACCCCTTGGCTTGGGTCTGCAAACTTAAAAGGTCTCATCCACTAAAGATTTCAAATGTTTTTACTTATGTGCACAGAAAATAATTCACATTAGCAGTGTATACATACATTTGGTTTTAATCTCCTTCTAATGTTGGTGAATTCAGATTTTACATGACAGTGTTCACACAGTTTGTACCATAACACACACCCAAACATGTCCATATAAGGGTTTTCCTTTTCCTCTCTTGATCAGTCATCAGTCTTGAACTCTGTTCAAATGCATGCATTATACCAGGGCTATTCAATTAAAGTTCCAAGAGTTCCGGTCTCTATTTTTCCTTCCCCGCGGAGGTCCGACCATAACTTATTTGGGAACAGTTATACATTTCCATCGGGGCAGCATGGAAGTTTTTTTCCGGGAGATGTAAACTCGCAATTGTGAGAAAAAAAGTCAGAATTGTGAGATAAAAAGTCGCAATTATCTTTTCATTTTTTATTCTGTGGTGGAAACAAGCTTCCATAGGGCAGCCATAGTACTTTGTAAAATTGGGCCCTTAAGAGCCAAAGCAGTGATGTCTAAGAATTTTGGATATGGACTGGATATGGATATATAGGGTTAGATCAGATGTTTTATCAGGCATTTAAAAAAAAAAAAAAAGAGACCTACGTGAAGGCCTTGGTACTGTGAAAACATACTGGGGTACAGAGTTTACCTCTTAAAAAAAAGTATGGACAATTTTTAGTACAGCCAGTTATATTGGTGCAGTGACCCGGATGAAATGAGGGTTAGGGTCTGAGTGTCAGCTGGTAGGAGCAGTGAAGGTTAACCTCACCCCTGGCATCAGGAGACACACTAGTGACTGGCATTAGAGGTTGCATCCTTGTTAGGGTCCTCAACTCTCTTATTGGTTGACCTGGTCAACTTCAGAGCGTTGTGAGTTGGACCAGTCGGGAGTGAAGTTTAGAGGGTGAGTGTATTAGAGGCCAGCTTGTAAGAGCAGCTCAACTTCACAAGAGGCACATTAGAGCAGTATTTCTCAGCTCAAGTCTTCGGGACCCACCTCCCAGAATGTTTTATATGGCTCCCTATTCAGCACTCTAGGAAGCTGATGAGTTGAACCAGATGTTTTAATTATCGAAACATCTAAAACGTTATGGAAGGTGGGTCCTCAGGACTGGAGTTCCCATGCCAGTTGATGCTGCCAATCACATGGTTTTGGTTGGTATTTATCTGGATATTGGAAGTCTGGACAACTAGTACTAGTGGCTTTCTTATGCAATAATGCAGAGAACCTACTTTTGAAAAGTGACACAGTTTGATATACACGAGTGCCATGACCTCTTCCTCACCTACAACTGCCATTAAGTATACCATATATATATATAAGATGGACTTTACCCTCTCCAACTATCAGCACAACCACAAAACCAATTTACAAAAAGCTACTTGCCACTGATGGAAAATTTCCAGCGACAAGCTCGAAAATGTCAACCAGATGTAGTTTCCCTGTCTTGGTCCACCTCTGGAACTCGCAGAAGATTGATTTCGGGGACTGACCGCCACATGACCACACGACCACCCGTCTCTCATCGACTACACCAGTGCCCGCAGAAAGAGAAAAGTCTCTCGCTCTTCCTGATACGACTGCAGCTGAGAGAGGTTTATAGCACTGTCCAATGAAATACTTGAGGTTAGAAGAGTAAGCACAGATACCACTAACAACAAACAGACAAGAGGCAGTCTGTCTGTGTCAATACAGTGGACACCACACTTCTGAAAGTAAAGGAGAGAGAGTTCAGACCATGAAAACGATGGTTAGATGGGACGAAAGGAAAAACAGAGGGGAAATAGTACTGAGAAGCACTGATGGAGCGAATTATAAGAATCTGCTGAATCTGCATATATTTTTGTTGTTGTTGTATTATATTCATTTTTTTATTTGGCAAAAAGATAGAAAAGACTCAAATATACAATTATTTAATTAATTATAATAAATAAAAAATAATGTTCAATTAAATTTAATTTACACTAATTGAATTACCTTTTCGTCATATTCATTAACAGAGACAGAAAAAACAGGAAAGAAAGTAAAGGAATTGATTGGTCAATGATGATGTGAGCAAAACTTGAACGTTACTTAAATGAGCAGCATGTTGCAAGCAATGACCAGTACGCCACAGGTCCAACAGTGGCGTCAGTCATTTAAGGTGTTATATTTACATTTTATATTTAGTTATTTGTTTAAGTGGTAAAATATTTCATAGTATCATCTCTAGGGTGACAAAAATGTCTGGCTTTTCATCAGATCAAACCATCCTAAGTTTGTCCTTCTTGTGTCCATTTGACAACTGAGGCAAATATTGACTGAGCTGCCCTCTTGGCTTGCCATAAGCGACGGTGGGTTTTCAATTCTCCTCTTGTTGTTTATTGCAGAAAGCGTGAGGTGAAATGGAGCCTGCGGCCGGGCCATGGCTCACGTCCATACGGAGGTCCATACGTGTGATGACGGGCCCCGTGGAAACAGTCTGTGTGGGGGCCAGAGAGGAGGTTCAGCCTGGGTCCCTTGTGTTTGTTGTTCAGGTCTTGGCTCCACGAAGGCTGGCGGTCAGACAGAACTCTGGGTCATACCTGGGCTGTTCTCTGCCAATGACCGGAGCTGTCTGCCCCGGCACAGAAGCCCCCGAGGGGCTCTTCTTAAGACAGACCTGAAACCACACACATGACTAATAGCTTTGAGCTTTAGGAGGCTCTGTGGAACTTTGGTGTGAAGAGCAGTTGACCTCAGGGAGATGGTGAGAGCTGTAGACGCTTTCTCAATCATTTATTTTCCAAAAAATCAGACTGTCCCCAAGCAAGGCTCCAAAATGGACCTCATACACTCTCATTATCTGGCAAACCTGACGCTGAAATTCTTTTAAAAAACGCAGTGATACCACAAGGACACGCACGAGACCACGGCTTCTGTTTTGTTCAACTCTGTTGGTTTAAAGGGTCTCTGTGTTTAAAAAAAAAAACATGGAAACAAGACAGTTGAAAAGGTCTGTGTTCCTCTTTTGATCCTCCTGAAGAAAAAGAAACCAACCACCAGTCAGCCTCGTTTCCAATCCTCACAGATTAGAGTTCCCTGTTTTAAACGTCTTATTATTCCAGTCTCTTTGTCCCAGTCCCCCTTCCCTAATTAGCGCCTGTTCTCTTTCATTCCCAGTCGTGTCTTGTTTCCACCTGTGACATAAAGAGAAAGTGTAAAAAAAAAGAAAGAGGAAAGAATGGTGGAATGAAGATGAGAAAGGCAAAGCGCTTGGCCCCACAACGCTAGAGCGGAGGGGAGGATGAAGGAGCTTGTCATGTCTCATCTGCGCTTGGATCCAGAGACACGCAGCATGGAAACACACACAGACTTGCGCTTCTGTGCAACGCGGATGCCTTTGAAAGAAGAAAGCAATGTGGAGAAATGAAACGGGGAGGGAGAGAGAAGCACAGGTTTCAGTGCAGTGTTGGGTATTTCACTGTGACCCATATTTGTCCCTGCATATAATTCAAACACAGAGGTGTCCTAATGAGTCTCAACTTTCTAATATCTGAAATATTTAAAGCACTGCAGCTTTAAAGTCACCATAAAATCAAGATCATTTACTCTGTCTGCTTCCTTAATATGTTTCTTTTGTTATTGTGCATAATTCATTCTCGCATTTTATTCCAAATAATTTTTTTTAAAATAATAATAATAATAACAATGAATCTGAAATGCCTTTCATTACAGCTGACACCACCTAACCCTTGTATTTTTCTACAGCTTCCCTCCAAACACCATCATTTAAAGAGCACTTTTCACAGTCCAATCATTTAATTGTTTTTTCTTGTAGAAAGTCCTGTTTCAGACAAAAATATACGATTGTGTGTTTGTACGATATGCAACACCACACTGAGGGTTACACAAAAAAATTAGATGATCAATAATATGACAACATGTTTTTACATAACTAATCAAAATATTTTAAGCAACTTGCAACTTTTTTCTACGTTAAACAAGATTAAACTAATTTTTGAAAGTCAATTTAATGTAATTAGGTTGAAATGACTTATCCAAGTTTATTGTACTTAAAAATGTAAGCCAGCAACTTATTTTTCACAGTGTAAGTTAGGGTGTGGACCTTTATGATTTTTTTCCCTAAAAATCATTACGTTCAAAATCAAAACTCAAAACATTTTCTCATTAGATCAGGTTGGTAATGCAGCCTTTCTATCCAAAACGTTCATATACCACCGTAATTTAATGCCTTAATGTGAAGGTTTGCAATAATAGCAAATTCGGTTTAGACATGCTGGTGCGTTCACAGTGAAATTACATGAATTTGTGTATTTCAATGTGAGTCAAATGCTTTCCAAAGACAGTAATAAATGATTAAAGGACTCATTGAGTGATAATTCAAATAATAATTCAAATGTGTTGGTCAGGAGTTGGTTTATATACATTGTTGAGAAAGTGTTGATAGGAGTTTTTACTCCAAATTTTATACTTCCATTTGTCTTCTTAAAAGTGTGCAACCTGTGTGGGGTAATTTTTTTCGCATGGAAGTTTTGTTGAAATGACTGGATTTCACCTACAAAACTTCATAGAACAATGGTAAATGTGACCGGGCCGTTTAAATTTTTTTTTTACACCAGTAAATGGTGACAAATTACTTTCTTCATGGGTGAGGCTATGAATCAATAACTATCTGATTAATGAAAAATGCTGATTAATTCATAAACTTAACAGTTGAACATATTTATGAGTGAGTCATTGAATCATTCACCCAGTCGATTTGTTCAAAACCACTGCTTCATTCAGGAATCCCACTACTGTGTATAGCAATTATTATGTGGGTTGATGTGGAACTATTTTCATTGGCTGAGCAAAACTATAGAAAGTATCTGTCAATATTTTGTTTCTAAAACGTATGTTTTCAATGTGAATTTTTAGTTTATTGAACTGTTGTATAAAAGCAATCTTACAGTTATGTGTGCAGTTTTGTACTGATAAGGTATCCGATTAAATAGTGCAATAGAAATTTAGATTTGACTGTCAAGAACTGCTATGACACGGTTGAGGATCCAAATGCAGCTTTATTGGGGCAATCGAGAATCATAATCCATAAAACAGGCAATAGATCAAAACCCAGGGCAGATAAACCAAAGAGACCACAGGGCTGAAAAACACAGGGAAATCTGGGAAACTGGCCAAAAAGTCAAAACCAAAACACAGGCCACCAAAGGGAGAGCACTCAGAAATGCAGTGTGACACTTACAAGACTTCACAACGAATGAGTGAAAACACAGGGCTTAAATAGCCAGGCGTTAACAAGTAATCAAACATAATAAGTCCAGACAATGGGTTGTGGGAAATGCAGTTCATGATAAGATACCCCAGGAGTCGGGAGGATGTGACATTGACATAATGTATGACCTCCAAGTGGCTGTCCGTAGCTTTTTGAACTTTATTAAAAAAGCAGACGGGACAGCCACATAAAATAATAATCTCACCGTCTGTACCAAGTAACAGGTCTGGAAGCTGCATAATGCATTCACTGCGGTTTCATAAATTGTTATTTCAACTCAAATGTTGCTGACTCACAGCATTAATAAATGTTTGTACCATTCATAAGCATGTTGTATAAGCAGATCACAACCTCCTTGAGTCATGCCTTTAAATAAAGTGATTCTGTTTAACACTGACCGGTTTGTGGGGCCTTGTGGCAGTGGGCCAGTGTAACTGGGTGTAAAAACCCAGAGAGAGGGAGTCGGGCCGTGGCACTGACATTCCTGGCTGTTTTTGCCAGCCGCTGGCCTGGGGCCAGTGTGTGCGGTCAGGCCTTGTTTACATCTGTCTGGGCTTCAAGCAGCCACAGGTCTCAGAACAGCGCAGTGGATCGAGACAGGGCAGGAACGACAGCCAGACAGTAAACATCAACCATACGCTGATGAACGTGTTGAAATCCAGCGGCCATGGACGTTGCTCCTCAACCCTTCTGGTTTATTTTTCCTCTGGTTTATTGATTATTTTTTCTGGTTTGAGCTTGCAAACGGATGCAGAACGAATGTGTAAGATTTGTGTTGATGCATGTCATGCGTTAATACCTGGAATTCAGTTCTCTGTGTGTTCGTTAAACAATGGAAGGGGTGGGACCGAGGGGGAAAAAAGAGGAAAGAGAGAGACAGAAGGAAGGATAGTGTGTTACTTGAGCGTTAAAGCAACAGTTCACCAAAAAAAAAAAGAAAATTCTACAATTACTTACTCACCTTCATGTTGTTCCAAATCCAAATGGAACACAACAAGAGGAATTTGGAGAATCTTCCCACAGCTCTTTTATATGTTTTTATGTCTGTCAAGATTTTAAAAAGATCCATAAAATAGTCCATGTGACTGTTTTTAACATAAAATATGGCGCCTTTTGACGTCAATTACACAGTAATCACCACTGGTTCTTGCATGTGTAAGCTTACATAGTATTTGATTTTGAAAGACTTTCAGATTTTAATTTCTTCACAGATTTCAGAAGACTTGGAATATAGCATATGAGTCATATGTTGTGATTCTTTTTGGAGCTTATATGGAAAAAAAGCTGCATGAAGATTTACAACAGCATACGGTTTGCTATGAGACTCACGGGGTTTAGGATAAAAGGGAAAGGCAGATATAAAATAAAATTAGAATTATTGGAGGTTGAAAAATGATTAAAAAAAGAGTTTGTTCATCTTATTTCCATAGAGACCTGAGGGAAAGCGCAAGAGGAAGCGGAGGGAGGGGGGGGGGGGGGGGGGCAGATGACTAAGATGAGGCGAGGCATCATTTCTTTAGCTTTCAGTGATTCATCTGGGGAAATGATACCACAGCGGATCAGAAGCCAGAGAATGATAGAAGAGCGGCATGAAGGAAAAAAATAAACGATTAGAACAAAGCCGCAAAAACAAAAGCGAGACTGTCCAAGATTGTGATTCTCTCTCATACCTTTTAACTTTTATTTCTCACTCCATGTTTTTCATTTCTCACTTCTGTATCACTTGGACTTATTTCTTGCACTTTGTTCACTCAGTGTTATTTGAAACAAGAAAAAAAATATATATATTTTAACACTTTGTGAAGAAAATTTGAGTGGTACTTATCCATACAAAAGTTGCCAACATGATGCTTTGGTGTGTGTCACAGTATTTTATATATTGCTGAGGTGTTCTGGGTGGCTCTGTGTCTATTCTGCTCTTAACAGTGGCAAGTGTGTTAAATCTAAAGAAACTTTTCCCCGCTGTAGACCGGCTGGGTATTAAGCTCTAACATTTTATAAATGTTAGTAGACCGGGAAGATTTTGAAATGAGTGGTTCATTCATAAATCCGTAAGATCTTACCTTCATGAAAAAAAGGTAAGAAAACCTTCTAAAAACCGGAACGCAGCGAGTGCGGCGCTGAAAAGGGGCGGAGCTACGCTCTATAAACAATTTAAAGGTTCCAGAGATGTTCTTCATGGAACCATAGGTGCAAATAAGTGAAGTTCAGAACATAATTTCGGGAGGAATGAATCCATCTAATATTTCAATTAACTGCCGGAGCATAGAAGCAGCCGCTCACCTTGTTCTGGCATCAGCTGTTTTGGCATCCCTCCACCTCCCCAACTCCACCAACATAATTTAGGTGTTTGTTACCATACTCATCATCCAATCATTAGTAGTCTCACTGGGGGGTACACAGTATCTAAGCTCAAGTTGAAGCTGCTTGAGCCCCTCAATTGCGGACAGCAAGCCAAATACGCTAAAAGGAATAGTTCACTTTGAAATTAATTTTTGGTATGTTTTAGCTTACCTCAAGGGCATCCAAGATGTAGGTGTCTTTGTTTCCGCAGTAGTTTCCATTTTGATATATTTAGGTCAAACCGGTCTTGTCTGTCAGTCATATAATGCAGGTCTATGGTCACCACCTCAAAGAGCATGCACAGAGAAGTGCAAATTAAACATGATTTAATGACTCGTAAATGTAAGTACACATTGATGGCCTAAGACACGAAACGAGCGGTTTGTGTTGGAAAACGAACAGTATTTATTTCGTTTTTACCTCTTGTAACCACAGCCACGTCCAAGTGATCTGAGGGCACGGGCGCTTCGGTCTGCGCAAGTGCCGGAAGTGATCTCTCGCGCGTGTACGTCACTCATTGTTTACACAGAACAGAGATTGTAGGTAAGACGGCTAATTAAAATGGTACTAATTTGCGCTTATCCGGGATGTTTAAACTGTCGTAAAAGAAAACAATTACGTATGCTCGCGCGAGAGATCACTTCAGGCGCTTGCGCAGACCGAAGCGCCCGCGCCCTCAGATCACTTGGACGTGGCTGTGGTTACAAGAGGTAAAAACGATATAAATACTGTTCATTTTCTCACACAAACCGCTCGTTTCGTGTCTTAGGCCATCAATGTGTACTTACATTTACGAGTCATTAAATCATGTTTAATTTGGACTTCTCTGTGCATGCTCTTTGAGGTGGTGACCATAGACCTGCATTATATGACTGACAGACAAGACAAGTTTGATCTAAAAACATCAAAATTGAAACTACTGCGGAAACAAAGACACCTACATCTTGGATGCCCTTGAGGTAAGCTAAAACATACCAAAAATTTATTTCAAAGTGAACTATCCCTTTAACCTTATCAGCTTAAAGATTATATGGGCAAAGGAACTCGTGAAAGAACCTTTATTTTTTAAAGTGTATTAAGAAAAGGAAATCACTTTTTAATTCAAGAATTTGCACAATTTGACGTACAGTATAATTTAAACAAGTTTATGTTCAATAAACACTAGTTTAATACTTAGTATTAAGGGTTTGTTGAACTTGTAGGGAAGTATGCGACTCGAGGAGGCAAGGGAGGCAGTGCCTCCTCAAAAAATAAAAATAGGATGAGAAAATAATCTATATTGCAAAAATAAAACTAAATTTAAAATGTGACATTAAAAAGTGTCTAAATCACTTGTTTTTCTAAAGTAACACTGTCCAAAAGCGACACCTGCAGTTAAAGTTACAGCGGGATGCCGCGTCTCTCTTGCCTCCCCTGAGCCCATTGACTTTTAACTGACCCTAATTGAGATTGGGTAATTGAGAATGAATGTGGGAAAGTCTTATGAGGAGGCAGTTCCTCCATTGCGCTATGATTGGAAGTGATTGGTAATGAATGATGATTGGATATATGATTCAATAAATCCTGCCTTTTGATTTCGAGCGCGTTCTTCATTGGCGAATTAGTCTGAATGAACAAAAATAAATCCATTATAAGGGGAAGACTAATTAAAAAGGAAGTACACAGCTTTATATCACGTCAATATCAAACTATAAACGGCCTGAAAACATGATGACTGCTGGGTTTTTTAGTGAGTAACCAGCTTGGGGAAATTAAAGATACATCTCCATAGTATGAGCTTGATGACTGATGATCCGAAAAGATGACTATTAAAAAGAACAGATAAACATCAGTTCACAAATAAATATTGTTTAAATTGTTACTGCTTTTAGTTATTATTTTGGAATAAATGTAAAAAGTGCTTAAAAACACGAACTTGAGTTTTATACTCGTTTTTAATAAATAGAACATTAATAACATTGTTAATGTAAAAATACAAAATAGAATTGTATTTGGTTTATTTTTTGATGTAATGCTTATTTAACCAGGAAAATGTAACAACTTTAAGTCTAGGATAACCGAGACATGATTTTACATTTGATTTTTATATATATATAGGCTATATAAATAAAGAACAGAGGACTTTTCCTGAAACACCACTGAATTTAAATGAAATTCAATTTGTTTAATGTTAAAATCTTTATTTTTGGCAGATTATTCTTTATACAGATCAGCCCAAAACAACTGACATGCATGTAAACTAGCACTAGAGGGCAATATAATACAGTATAATACCCTAGCATGCACAACAAAATCAGTGTACAGTATTTTCAACAGCTTTACTTGGTCAACATTAGTAGCATATTGTAACAATGATTTTGAGGTGAGTTAAAATGTCTTAATGTTTGGGTGCGGATCACAAACAGTGATCAACATTACGGCACAGAGATGATGTTTGTCAAACATGTGAAATGTTGAGATATTAGCCAACAAGCAATTTTTCTCCCAACACCTGTCTGTGTCATAGTCCACCAATGCTGGAAGAAAATCACAAGTTCTTAAACTAAATTTCACTTCTTCTGAATGTTTGAGAGGTAATGAAGAAAAAGAAAGGCTCTTCAAATAAAAAATAACATTCAACAACCCCCTTCTCTCTGTGACCCGTTCTGCATTTCTGCACCATATGCGGGTGAAGAGCGCCTCCTCTGGTGACTTCACTCCATTGACAGCTGCACACTGTCCGACTGCGACTGCTGCTGCTGCTGATCATATTTACGAGCTGGGAAAACAACATACAACAGGGATTTGAAAATATCCCGATCATAACCTTGCAAAACTACGATGATAACCTATTCTCTTCGAGACTGAGTTCATCCTTAGTCTACATAAGGATGCTGAAGACTATCCATTAAAAATCTGGATTTTTCAACAGTTTAGGAAATGTTTTGCAGATCGACTTTCTGGCATAGTTCTCATAATATTCACAATTATGAAAAAAAAAAAAAAAAAAAAAAAAAAAACATATGCAGCATGTAGTTAATTTTAGCACGATCACATTTGTACATCAGAACAATCAACACATTACAGACTTTCCATTAAAACACATGTAGTTGACTGATAGAAATTATACAAATATGTCAAAACGGTAAAGATAGCTTTTTAGGAATAAATGCACGATTTCTGATGGAGATTGAGGACCTTTTAAATTGTTCTTAAAACACAGTGGAGTTTGAAGATGTGCTCACAGAAGACTAAGAAAAGAGATGATACTGAATATTAATTTAATGAGAAATGTTTGTGTTGTTACATGGACATTTAAATGTACATGTGTGCAGTTAAAGGCACAATATATAAGATTTTTGGATTCAAATATCCAAAAAACACTAAAACAATATTTTGTTGACTTCTGTAGGCTACTTACATTAACCATATGTGGTAACACTTTATTTGAAGGGGTGTGCATAAGACTGACATGACACTGTCATAAACATGACATAACACCTGTCATGAACATGAAGGAGTCTTTATGAATGTTTATGACTGTTGTCATTAAGTGTCATTCGGTAAATTATGACACTTTTAATGCAAAGTTGACATTGTTTAAAATGTCTTTGTTATGACAACTTTACTTTAACAAAGACAAAAATGTCTTGATTATGACAACTTGACATTAACAAAGACAAAAATGTCTTTGTTATGACAACTTTAATTAATATTTCCCCTTACCTCAAGTAAAGTGGACATCTTTATAACTAGTCCAACGTGTTCCACTTTACTTGAGGTAAGGGGAAATATTAATGACACTGTTGTTAAAGCATTTTACAGTGTATTAACCCTTAATGACATCTTTATAACTAGTACAATGTGTTCCACTTTACTTGAGGACAAGTAAAATATTCATGACACAGTTATAATGGTGTCATGACGGCCAAAGTCAAAACCAACCACATATGACAGGGTAATGTAATGTTAACACAAAGCTAAATAACTTCTTTAAGTTTGATAATTAGACCTGTTATGACATATTTGTGACAGGTTGACAGGTTTCTTTGTTAATGTCAAGATGTCATAATGAAGACATTTTTGTCTTTGTTAATGTCAAGGTGTCATAACAAAGACATTTTAAACAATGTCAACTTTGCATTAAAAGTGTCATAATTTACCGAATGGCACTTAATGACAACAGTCATAAACATTCATAAAAACTCCATGTTCAAGACAGGTGTTATGTCATGTTTATGACAGTGTCATGTCAGTCTTATGCACACCCCTTCAAATAAAGTGTTACCCAATATTTAAATACAGAGAAATAAGCTATTCTATCCAGTGTAACGGCCTGTGTCATTGCGTTGCCTGTCAATGACGTCATATTCGCGTTACCCTAGATTTACGTAGAAACCATTGAAACACCAAAGAAGCTTTAATATATTATGTGTTTTATTAGACAAGTGAGCAACTGTTAGGATACTTTTATCGACTGGAAACGAATATTATTATTATAATATAGTTCAACACGGATGTCGTATTGATTGAATCTCTTGTTTTATTGATTTACCACGAGTAGCATGTTTGTGCCATGCCTCAATGATACTCTGTCAAGTGGCTAACATAACATAATAAGAAAGCTTTATTTGTAGTAAAAAAAAACAACAACACCATTTTCTCCACCATTTAATATATTTTAAAATGAATAGCATTCCATTTAGAGAATCCAGAATCCAAGTCATCCAGCTTTTATTAATATGATATTTTAATATCAATCTAGTTTATTGCAGTTTGCAACATGTGTCTCATACCAGCCACCGAGCAAACCCACAGTGACATTATAACATAACTTTCAAACACTCAAATGTATTTAAGGAGGTCGATGTTAAACTTTGACTTTAATGGTAATTTTAATCATAAAATGTGTAAACAACAAAGCGAACGGAGTGGCAGCGGCCGACTGCGGCATATAAGCATAATAAAAACACCAATGTTAATGTCCAAGGCTCTTGACTCCGCGTTGCTTCATAGCACAGTAATATTAATACAACTTTAATACATTAGCTCACCAATGAACACGATTTCTGCCTGAGTCCCATCGGACTGCTTTCCATCGGCTGTGGGGGTGAAGACGACAACTCCCATGATTCCACCCTTATTCACGGCATCATCAAACTATGCCTTTGTTATTGTTTTGAAAAGCGACCTCTAGCGAAAGCAAAACTTACATACTGTGCCTTTAAAATGTAATACAAATAATGATAATGGGGGGAAAAACATGTAGCCTACATGATGATAAACAAATGAAAAATGTAGTGAGAACACAGTTAGGTAGGGCAGCAATTTAATGCAGCATTTAGCTGAGAGTGAGAGTGCTAGGCTTTTTTTTATTAGTCCTATTAAAGTGGTGAATAATGCATAATATGCAATTATGTATGTTAAGAAAAATAACTAGATTAACTGCATATTGCCAGAAACTATATCTAGTACCTACCATGGCAACTTTTCGAAAGGAAAATATAACTATAAAGAGAAAATGAGCCCAACCCACCCAGTGAATACATTTCCAGTTGTTGTCTCAGCCGGACTTTCTGCAGACTGTCGTAGAAGTTTGGCTCTGGTAAACTGCTGACTGCTGGTGGAAGCGTAAATATACGCATTATCTTCCTCTTATTTCTTAAAAAAAATGAAGAAAAGAAAAGAAAATAAGAGAAAGATAAAGAGAGATATTCTTATTTTAGAGACATATCATTAGCGCTTTGTGGAACGTAAAAGATTTAATCGAGACAGCTTTTACGTGTCATTGTGATCATGTTTACAGGTCAACATATTTGCATGATCGTGCGATAATGAATATGAAATTAAACGGAGACTTACTTTCTGGCGTACATAAGCAGGGCGAAACTGACCAAAATAACCAGCAGGTAAACATTAGTGGCCTCATTCCAGGCTTCATGTACTGAATAATCCAGAGATTCCTCATCTGCCATCACCCCGTACCCAGCCATAATCACGCGTTTATTAAAATACAAAAAATATATATCTGATGATGTCAAATGTATTGTATCTCATCAGAAAACAGCGACTCCAACAATAACATTTATTTCCGGATAAGCAGAGAGTAGTGCAGAGTAAAGTTCAAAATAAAAGTCCATGTGCTAATCAAACATTGGTCATCATCTTTATAAATGATCACAGAAACATGTCATCAGGACTTCAGTGGTAGTTGGAGAATTAGTTGGTAGTGGCGGAAAATTCAGTTACAATGATAGAGCCTGGATCACAATATTATTCTAGTTATAATAATAATAATTTAATAATAATAACTCTTTTGCTCTTCACGCGCACACAAATACACTTTTACTTTGACACTGTTTTTTTGTAGTATCGTTATTATGCTTTGCTTCATTTCCTTACGTGAAGCAGGAAGTAATGTAAGTCCATAGAATGTTTTCACTGGTCGATCGGCGATGAGGCGTGTCAGAACAAGACTCTCTGATTGGCTGCCCAGTAGAACATGTGACTGTCTTTCCCCAAAATAAACACAGAGCGCACCATTGCATTATAAAGTTTAACAATGTCGTTACGAGGCGCTTTTAAGCTTATTCACCGCTCTAATTTTGGGATAATGGTAAGGTATTTATAAATGAATGAGTTTTCTGATCTGTGACGTAACCATATATTGTTTTAAAGCTTCAACAATTGTACGCAAACATACCTGCACCTGTATGTCTGTAACTGTAACTGCTTGTAATCATAAACACATTCATCACTCTGTAATTGCTGAACTTGGAAAATGACTTCTTCAAGTTGTTTATTAGTATGAATTAATGGATGCAAATATATTAACCAAGCCCTGTCATTTCCAGTGCTCAGTTTCCACAGCAAGCAGAGTTTGTGTGAAAATAGCAGGTCCTCACACACGACACAGTAGCAGTTCAGAGGACATCAGTCGCTACCCAGTGCCAAACAAGAAGAACCTGCCATTTGATATTGTGGAACTGATGGAGGAGGTTGAACAGAAGGTTTGGCATCACATTCACATTTAAAGGGAGAGCTCATCATCATTTACTCGCCCTAATGACATTTCAAACCCATATGGCTCCCCATGAAGCACAAAATATGATGAAATTTGTGTTTCTTGTGTTCATCTACAGGGAGGGTTTTTGCCCAATGTCTTCAAGGTTCTTGCCCATCGTCCTGATGAATTTCGGGCTTTCTTCTCTTATTATAATGCCCTCATGAACAAGGAAAGTGGTATGACCTATTATTATCAATACTTCATAGTAGCAATAGGTCCTTTTTTATTTAATTAATCCACATCTATTCAGCATATAATTATTATTATTTTTAATTAAGTTTGAACCGGTAAATAGGAAATTAATTCTGGAAAATTGTTATATCCTGTAGTTATGCTATATCATCCATCTAAAAAAAAAAAGGTTTTAAAAGATTTTGGTAGTTCTTTAATCAATATAACTGGAAACCACATGGAATAATTGTATGATAAAACAAACATTTGTCACAGGCACAGTAAAAATTCAGGATGTGTGTTTTATTGTACTTTTGTAACAGGTGGTCTGTCGAAAGCGGATCGGGAACTGATCGTTGTTGCGACCAGTGCTCACAATCACTGCTTGTATTGTGTGATATCCCACAGTGCATTGCACCGCATCTATTCCAAAAAACCCATTCTGGCTGATCAGGTACCTCAAATTTGAACAAGACCATGTAAAACTGTAAAAATAAGAATCCTATAAATAATATGAAATGATGTTGAAAAGTGAGAATTAGTAGGCTTATAATTGATTTTATTGGTATCCTGACCCACAGGTTGCAGTTAATTACAGGGTTGCCGATCTGACCTCCCGTGAGAAAGCCATGCTGGACTTTGCGCTGACCGTCTGCAGGAGTGAAACAATAACTGAAGAACATTTCAGCACCCTGGAGGCTCATGGTTTTGACCGTGAGGATATTTGGGACATTTCTGCCATTGCTGCCTTCTTCGCCCTGTCTAACCGCATGGCCCATCTGACTGACATGAGACCTAACACAGAGTTTTACAACATGGGTAGAGTGCCGAGAGACAAAGCAAAAGCCTCTGATGGGCAGGTCAAGGGCGAATAGACTCTCATCAGACTTCGGATCAAAGGTATAATATTGTACAACACCAAAAAAAAACTGTCAAATAATCATTAAGCTGATTGTTAAAATCAGGCAAGAAACCATGTTTTGCAAAATATCACCCTTAGTGGCTTCTCTTACACTTTCACTGATGTATGCACATGTAAATTTTGAGTTTTATCAGTTACATTTGTTTCAATGTTAGTCCTCACAATGATATGGAAACTCTTTTCTGACACGTAAATGAAAAGGGTAAATGCTCGCAATTCTTGCAATTGCAAGTTTATATCTCACAATTCAGACTTTATTTCTCACAATTGATATAAACTCGCAGTTTTGAGGAAAATTATTATTTATTTATTTTATTCAGTGGCGGAAACAAGCTTCTATACTGTACGATAAAGAAGTTCTTGTTTATTTCAATTGATTAGGCTTTGGTTGATCGTTTATTAAAAGGAGAGAGAAGATCTGAATATCCAGTTCCACAAATGCATTCACAAAACATACAGTTGTGAGGACAACGTTTGGAATGAATTGGTGTGAATGGCTGTCTTATACATATCTAATCTATAATGTAGTTCTGTGTCCATTTTTACTGCCTTTATTATCTGGGTTACTCTTCATTTCAATAATCCACTTTAAACATTCTACTAACTATAAGTAACTTTGCAACTACGTGTCAAATAGCTCTCATTAGAGTATTATTAGTTGACTGTTAGGTTCGGGTTAGTAGAATTAGTTGACATGTAGTTGCAAAGTTACTTGTAGTTAGTAGAATGTTAAAAGTGGACTATCAAAATGATGTATAATGTGAATGTCCAGTGCTGTTTTTTCTCTGAACATTACACTTTTCTCCTGTAGGCGTCAACAGGAGGTAACAAATTTAAAAACACAGGACAGGGGAAACAAATTAAAATATAAAATGTGAATCCTGTTAGTCTGTTCTTAAGGTCATTCTAGAAGTGAATAAATAATCCATTTATACCTTGATTTTTTTCTGACCATTTGCTTGAGTGATACAAACTTGAATATTTGTCTTTTCTCTAAAGTACACGAGTATACTCACACACGACTGAGGGTTTGTTGATATAAAAAAATATTTAAAAAAACTGCACAAAAACTAGGCCTAAGTTTTTACTTTGTCTATGTACATTGTTAAAATCAAATTTAGATTTTTTATAAACATAATGAACGCACAAAATCCATGCATGTTTCTCATCCATGTGTCACTTATGAGGCACATTAAAGAGAAAAGGATAAAGGAGTCTTTGTGTTTTATGGAGTCGTGAGTATAGTTACTGTTTAATGTTAAAAATAATTTACTACACTGGAATTTCACTGCAGTCTTGTCTGAGAGCATAAGACATAACCCAGCCAAGGCCACGATCATGTGTTTGTTTGTCATAAATAATTTATTTACATTGTAATATTACAATTATTTACAAATGATTTACAAACTTATAAATATAATTTTTGGTTTTTCATTCACCATATTTCAATGCCAGTAGTGTAAACATCAAATTTCCCCATTTGTGTCTGAGTTCATCTTCTGGCCTGTAAATCTTCACACTGTAATTGTAAAACACTGTATCAAAACCGTACAGTTAAGCCCCATTCAAGGACCAAGGATGATAACTATAACAATAACAATAAAGTTATCGCTCTAAGTATTAAATAATGTGCTATAACGGCACAGAGAAAAGGCATTGTTGGGATCTTTTTTTTTTTTCAGCTGATGAACGATAAAAACATTGACAGCCAATCAGAATCCACCCTGCTTTAAAGAGCTTGAGCATTTGAGGGCAGACCACAAACCTTATTGTGTGTTGGTGTGGACACTTATATAGTTATCACTCTTGGTGTGAACGGGCCTTTACTCAAAAAATGCTCATGATTACCTCATATGCGGGGGGAGGTTCCCTTGGGACTGGACTTTTGTTTAGTAGGAGCTCAGCTGAGACTTGTTCGTAGGTTGGTGGAGGTGTAATTGGTACTGAGCTGTAGTTTGTTGGAGATGCATTGGAAAATGGACGCCACATTGGCAGAAGTGCTGGTGAGACTTGGCCATCTGCTCCTGGCATCATGTACAGGACTGAACTAACAGGCTGTGCCATTGCAGAAGAGTCCGGCTGGCCCATTAGCACAATATGGTTGACGGGCAAATCTGTATTCATATAACTGACCGCGACAGGTCTTGACTAAGAGAGAACCAACATCACATTTATTATACATATCTCTTTTATCTTATTTGTTTTTTCTCAAGATAAATGTTTTAAGCTCTTGATGATGTTTACCTTTGGTTTGCAACAACAGGGACAGAAGGTTGCGGCCACAGCGAGAGAGAAGATTGAGATCAGAATATCACATGACAGTAGGAGAAAGCAGGACACACCCTGATTGAATAATAAAGACAGTGATTATAAACTAAAATATGAATACAGTATGAATCAAAAACCGGTTGTCGTATCTAAACAGTACATAGGGTGGATTAGTTTACTGCTGTGTTACACTGTTGTAGACTATATCAAGTTTGGAAAAACAAGATTTTTTACAGTAAATCATTTTAATTTAGACAGACATACAGATACTGTATGTAACCACTTACCCAAGTGATATAAAGGTGAGAGTATATGGAGAAAGCAGCTACTGCAAAATTCACATAGCTGAGTATTTGGGAGTATTTTACCTACAAGACAACAATAAATAAATAAAATTCCCCATATGCCAATTTGCTTCTTATAATAAAAAGTTGCTTCTTCTCAAGGCAGTGAAGTTGACACTTACCAGACGTGGTTTGCGTGTGTGTGCAGCCGAAACTGTTAGAGCTCCAATTATAATGAACTGCAGAATAGAAATGGAACAAAATTCAGTATTTGTTGATTACATAATGTTGTACTGATATAGAAATGATTGACTTACTATAATTGGTGGCCAGAGAAGAAAAAGCCTATTATTCCAGATTGTCAAAGCAAGTCCTAATATACCCATCAAGATTTCCAAAATCTGTGATAGAAAAACATATAATAGATGTAAAAGATATAATACCTTTTAATTCATACACACTAAACACAGGCGCGGCAAGGACTTTATTTAACTTTACTTTTACTTTATTTAACCAAAATAACAAAGATTAACACAGGAGAAGGTAAAACGCTACAGCTTTACTAACAAACATAAATGCAATACTTGACAGAGAACTGAGGGCATTAAATACAAAGGTAAAGGAAGACTTAAACTAGATAATGATGACAAGTATGGAAACAAACTAGCAACAGGTACCAGGGCAACAAAGAAAAACTCGGAACTAAACACAGGAAAATAAGAACATACGAAGTGTTTTGAAGAGTAAGAGAAACAAAACAGAATGTTAAAAAAAGAGTGTGTTTTACCCCCAAAGCCATTGGATTGATCTTCAGGAACTGGGAGACGTCATACTGCTGCTGGTAGACTTCAGTGCTCATCATCACATCAGCGGGTTTCGGCATCTTTAAACATACTGAGAGTATCTTTACATGTCTTCTCTTTCTAGTAAGCCAAAGCCTAGTGCCTGGAAACCAGACGTCACTGATCACGCTTTCATTCCTAAAGCTGGGCATCAAGATTTACCTGACAAGTTGCTCCCTAACAATGTGAAATAGTCACTATGGAGCTAAAGAATGTTGAGCTGAACAACATTATTCTGTCAATCACACTGACAGCCTTTACTTAACCAGTTTCACATGTGAAAAGAGTGCTGGTCTGAAAATCAGCACAGCTGTGATTTAGCCACAATGTTTTTGCTTTTATACAACAGCTCAACAAGTTAAGTTGAATATAAAGCAAATATGTTTAACTTTGGATGCTTCTATGTCCCAGCCAGGGGATACCAGATTTGAACTTATTTTACATTAAAACTTGAAAACTTGTGCACAACTTGAACACAAAAATGTGTTGACATTCATAAAAGTGGGTCGGTTCGTCCTAAACAGTCCTCACTCTCAATTGTAACTTTGGAAAATCTTATTTGTTCTGGTAAATCGGTTTGTTCAGACACTTTGTTCTTGTAAATTAACAGATTACAAAAAGATTAACTGATTTGAGTCTTTACATGGAATTTAAGGTTTGTTTATAGCCAACTATCACACAGTTGAAATTGTAGTTATAGTTAGTGTAAATGTATCTGTTCAGTCCCTATTTTGTTTTTGCAGCAGACTATACTTTGCCTATATTTTGCCTCGAAAACAGTTCCAATAAAAGCAGAATCAAATCGAGAACACCGCCTCTAAGCAACACACAGTAGTGGTGTTTCGTTCCTGAATAAATCAGTATTGTTAAAGTAATCACTTAAGTGAATGATTCAATAAAAAAATATAGGCTAAACAGTGTTGTAACTCACATTTCTAATTCCTCTGCCAACCCAACACAGTCTTTTCAATTATTGAGAATAGTGCTCAAATATTATTCTAAAGCCCCTTAAGCGGAATGTAAAGGAAACATTTCTGAGCAAAATAATTCATAAAATTGAGAGATTGCATACTTTACCTAATGTTGGGGCTGCTCTTGTCTTTGATATCCAAATTTTCATTTTCATTTTCATTCAGAAGGCTTATATCTGTGTGAAAACAGACTCCTCCCTCTCTCCCTCCAGTGAGTGTAAGTGAAACTCATGCAGCGAACATGTCAGAAACTCAAAAATATAGCACAACACAACAAATACACTCACCGGCCACTTTATTAGGTACCCCATGCTAGTAACGGGTTGGACCCCCTTTTGCCTTCAGAACTGCCTCAATTCTTCGTGGCATAGATTCAACAAGGTGCTGGAAGCATTCCTCAGGGAGTTTGGTCCATATTGACATGATGGCATCACACAGTTGCCGCAGATTTGTCGGCTGCACATCCATGATGCGAATCTCCCGTTCCACCACATCCCAAAGATGCTCTATTGGATTGAGATCTGGTGACTGTGGAGGCCATTTGAGTACAGCGAACTCATTGTCATGTTCAAGAAACCAGTCTGAGATGATTCCAGCTTTATGACATGGCGCATTATCCTGCTGAAAGTAGCCATCAGAAGTTGGGTACATTGTGGTCATAAAGGGATGGACATGGTCAGCAACAATACTCAGGTAGGCTGTGGCGTTGCAACGATGCTCAATTGGTTCCAAGGGGCCCAAAGAGTGCCAAGAAAATATTCCCCACACCATGACACCACCACCACCAGCCTGAACCGTTGATACAAGGCAGGATGGATCCATGCTTTCATGTTGTAGACGCCAAATTCTGACCCTACCATCCGAATGTCGCAGCAGAAATCGAGACTCATCAGAACAGGCAACGTTTTTCCAATCTTCTATTGTCCAATTTCGATGAGCTTGTGCAAATTGTAGCCTCAGTTTCCTGTTCTTAGCTGAAAGGAGTGGCACCCGGTGTGGTCTTCTGCTGCTGTAGCCCATCTGCCTCAAAGTTCGACGTACTGTGCGTTCAGAGATGCTCTTCTGCCCACCTTGGTTGTAACGGGTGGTTATTTGAGTCACTGTTGCCCTTCTATCAGCTCGAACCAGTCTGGCCATTCTCCTCTGACCTCTGGCATCAACAAGGCATTTCCGCCCACAGAACTGCCGCTCACTGGATGTTTTTTCTTTTTCGGACCATTCTCTGTAAACCCTAGAGATGGTTGTGCGTGAAAATCCCAGTAGATTAGCAGTTTCTGAAATACTCAGACCAGCCCTTCTGGCACCAACAATCATGCCACGTTCAAAGTCACTCAAATCACCTTTCTTCCCCATACTGATGCTCGGTTTGAACTGCAGGAGATTGTCTTGACCATGTCTACATGCCCAGCCCGTTCTCATCCCAAGGCGTAATATAATGACTCTTTTGCCAAAGCGTCTATATCGAACGCGGATGGCACCCTTTAGCGTCAATATGAGACGCCGATATATATGGGTCAGAAGGCGCCTCCTAGCGGTCTAACCCTAACCCTACACCATACCTAAACCTACCCATATCTCTGCGTGTTATATTGACGCTAAAGGGTTCCATGGGCGTTGGATTTAGACGCTTTGTCAAAGTGTCAGAATATGACGCCTTGGGATGAGGATGCGTTGACATGCCTAAATGCACTGAGTTGCCGCCATGTGATTGGCTGCTTAGAAATTAAGTGTTAAGGAGCAGTTGGACAGGTGTACCTAATAAAGTGGCCGGTGAGTGTATATTTAACATGTTTTTCTGTATGATTTTTGCAATATATCAGTATGCCATCAATACACCACAGCGTTTCATCTATAGTCAATGAAGCATTACATGATGTTGCAAAAGATCAAAATCTGTAAAAGAAGCATGTTGACAGAATGTATATGTTATCTTTGCAGGTCAGGAAGTGATTTAAGCTCTGTCTACTTTTATCTTCTCACACACTGACCTTCACACTCTCATCAGCACCTGATGCTCTCTGGCCTTTGCAGCCCCAAAGACAGAACTCAGCTGATGAAATTCAATTCAATTCATTATTAAAGGTTGTGTCATTTCAGGCCCAAAAACAATTACCTAATCTTTCCTAACGATCCGCTAGCTGCCCGCCCCATTAGCATGCCGTCCAAAAACCGTGTCTCTGTAGGCAGCCTAGGCTCTGAAATCTGCACACAAAACAAATGGGTACAACCACCACTCAAAACCAAAACAAACAGTTTTTCAACCAATCACCGACTTCGCGTCCAGCCGTGCACGAGCGCAAAACCTCACAAATAAATAAATAAATATATAAAGTTGAGGAAATTAGCACATTTGTGAAAGAAACTAAAGGCTAACTTCCCTGATCGCTCAGCTTTCATTAATGATGCAAAAGTTCTAATGAAAGAAGGTGCTTTTGAAGATAAAGACGTTTACCGTCTCATGAAAATTGTGAGTAAACCCTTAAAGGTTGTATCAGTCATTTCAGGCCCAAAAACCCGCCCCTGTCGGTGATTGGTTGAAACACTATTTATTTTGGTTTTGAGTGGTGGTGTACCCATTTGTTTTGTGTGCAGATCACAGAGCCTAGGCTGCCTACCGAGACGCGGTTGGACAGCATGCTTATGGGGTGGGCAGCTAGCGGATCGTTAGGAAAGATAGATTAGATGAATGTGATAATTTATGTTTCGGCCTTTTTTGGGCCTGAAATCACTGATACAACCTTTGACCCTCTGGGCTTCTTCGGTCAAAAATGATACCGATAACGTTTTGAAATGTTTAATTTTTTTGCTTCATCGGAATGGGATGAAACTTGGTGACTTTTGTTGTATGTCACCTATGTGAACACACAAAAAAATCAAGGAGGTGATTCGGATATGTTAAAGGTTCGTAAAAAAAATAGTCACACTTAGCTTCCTCCCGGTCAAAAATGACCGACATAGGAAATGAATGGGAAATACGAAAAAATTGGAAATCTCAGAGAAACTTTTGGTGGTACAAACTACAGATCAGCCACTGTGCAGAAAAAAAGTGTGCAGCAATGAAGGGGTGACACTCTAAAACATCAAGAGTGCAAATAAGACACCTACCCCCCCCCCCACCCACACCCACACACACACAGAAATTAACTGGTAAGACTGCAACAGCAAATTTTGAGAATATGCAAAATAAAAATTAATAAATGAAAAAAATACAAAAGAGACTCTCGCTCAAATGCACACACGTGCTCACACACACACACACCACACACAAATAATTGTTTGCTCTTATTTTAGCCTAATAGGTGTTCTTGATATCTGTTGCATATGCAACAATACATAAAATAATTACAGTTTGTATGTATATAGTTAAAATAATATGTATTATTATTATTACTACATTTTTATTCCTATTTTTTAACCTACAGTTTGATAATGATTGTTTGCTGTTATGTTATTTTATGTTTTTGCTGTTCAATCATAATTGCTGTTCCCTTCTGAAGTTATTACCACCATTTATAGAATTAAAATGAATAAAATACCAATTAATTGCAAAATGTCTGAAGTGTTTTGAATTAACACTATCCATCCCTTATTTTGTTAGATTTTTTTTGTAGTAACAAAGTAACAAAAATGTTTGCATTGTTCCCTTTCCAACCAAATGTTATTGTTTGATTGTAATCATAATGCAAAACCTGATACTTACGTAAAAAAAAAAAAAAAAAAAAAAAAGTCTTTTAGAATATTTAAATATATCTAAATAAAAAAACGAATAAGATAGAGGAATCATGTTAAACTCTAGATGGCGCAGACTGATAGGTCATTTACATGCAATCTGCAAGCAATCACATCATTACCGCATGGCGTAACTGATTGGTGATCCTGCAGCCAATGAGATTGCTTACTTAACAATAAATGGTCTGATTCAGTGTTGTGCTGTAGGATAGTCTTTTAGATTTACTCTGAAACCCTCCGCTATGGGACATATATATATATATATATATATATATATATTCAAGTAGCAGCAGCATGTCTCAGGCAAGGCCCTGTTTACACCTGGGGCCTGTACCATGATGGTGGTTGAACAAACTCAGGGTTACAGGATTAGTTTCGAGTTGACAAAACCAAACCAATCCAGCAGGCTCTGTTGGTACCATGATGCTGATCGTCAACTTTCTCTGTCAACTCAGGCTTTGATCCTGAGTTTAGGAGTTCAGGTGTGACATCAGTACCGAACAGTACCAAATTTAAGGGTATAAAAATTCAAATGATATCTAAATCATACAAATGTATTATTATAAATCAGCGTTACTAAAAGCCAGACGATTTTATCTTTAAAAATCATTTGCTATAATATGTATTGACCTTTAATTTGGAGTAGAAACAGGTGGAGTGACTTAATCCTTTGCTCACAGATGATTGGTCCAATTTCGGTTTGAGATCTCTTACCTGGAACATAACCTGCCCTGGACCAGGTTAGCCGTGGAGCGTAAGTTGCTATGGCGATGAACGCAGCTAAAAGTCAAACCACTTTCATGGTGCCTAAAACCCAAGGGTTGGAGCAAACTAAACTGAAACATAGCTGGCTAGCCACCTAAACCGGCTTCATGGTATAGGCCCCTGGTATTAAGATGTGCTTTGGTCGATCGGATCGAAGTGTCGAAGTGGACGAGGGTAAATACAGGTGTAAACGGGGTATAAAACATTTTGAGCTTGTTCACTTTTAACCATTTCCAGATAGAGTTGAAAACGCATTTGACTGGATTGCTTTCGTAGTGTAAACACTCATGTGGTTGAATGTGTTCAAACAGCCACAAAAGACCCTCTGCTCTCCGCATACTGACTTACTGCGTAAACATTACGGGAAGCCCGCTAACCAGACTGGATTTAAACTTTATCAACTGAAGACCCAAGTTTGGTTTAAAGACCAAAAATGTACCAAGCACGATGTTCTCTCACCATTCCTGGTTTCTAACTTACACTCACAGCATTCAGCGTTCGGTCTTGCGGCTGTCTAGCCTGGGAAAACCCAGACAACTTCCAGCAAATTTAGATTTGCTCTGCAAATTAGTCTGGCAAAGAGCTCATTCAAGCCCATTTCCAATCCGCCGAAATCGCGGCACCAATCAGAAACGCTGGGGCGGGCTTTACACGATGACGACAGCGCAGCAACTGTGAAGCAGATTTGTACATTACAAAGATGGATGCCGCTGTGGAACATCACTCGTTCGAATCAGCTATCGTGTCTGTTTTAAGTGATTTGAAGGTTTCCTTTTTGTTAAAGGAACACTCCACCGTATTTTCATAATTATTAAACGTTAGAAAACGTGGAGGTGTTTGATCGCTTCTAACTTCATCTCTGTTTGGATCCTAATAAACAAGCTGGGCTATCAGTATCAAAGTGTCGAGGCGCGCCAGAGCGATTGAGTGCACTGAGACGAGAGAGGTATGTATCAACTCGTCTTAGTTAAGGGAATAACATAGTTTAATAATTATGAAAAAACGATGGAGTGTTGCATTAAAACCGGAGCAAAGAACAACACTCGGGAGATGTTTCTCCGTTGCTCTGCATACGTCATCTCCTTCATCGCTCTGATTGGTTTTAGGTCTATCCAGAGGCATTTGAGCGACATCTGTTGGTGACGCCCCTCTGGAAATGGGTTCTCTATGACGCTTTGCCAGACCCTAACTCAGTTACAACTGAGAATGGTCTGGTTTTAACCAGGCTAGCGGCTGTCAGAGCAAAAATGAAATCTGAATCTATCTGTTTGTTTTTCTGTCGTCTCCGGTCGTGTTCATAAATAAATTGCCTGAGCTTATTTTGTCCAAATTTCGAGAGTTGTCATGATTGAAATATTATTTTTATTAAAATGCTCCTTTTGGAGGTATATAAGATACAAAGCTGTCCTTTTAAGAGTACTGCCCCAGTGAAAAACTGTTGTACCACTCAAGGTAACATTTTTGCACTTTTTTTTTCCTGACAGTGCATCATGTACGGTTTCTCACATCTTTATGTAACCATTGCAATGTTTCCTGCCAGACTCGTGCTGTGCTCTCACAGACAGATGCGGTTACCAGGCAACCGCTCTTGTAGCTGTAGTGGGGGGATGCTGCTCTCTGTGATGCTGATCTGCTCTCCCATTGGCTACAACGCCCTGACCAGTGGCCTGATTGGACGAGTGCGTGTCACTCAGCATCTTTGTGTCTCCCTCTCTGTGATATGCTTCGGAGGAGGAGTCTATGCAGCAGAATAGGCAGAATGTTTACCCCTCCCTCATTCTTTTGCACAAACATCAGTATGCCTACGCACAAATCCAGCTGTCATATGTTTACTTCTGATTTCAGGAAAACCCAACAGGAATGAATTGACCAGAAGGGTCCTCTGGGTGTAGAATCATCCCAACTGAGCCAAGAGATTCTTGTTGTGATTTTTCTTCAGCATTTTTTTGTGGAGTTCATATCCTGTAGAGTGTCATCAGTCTCTTCGCATGGACTTACCCCTCATTTACCCCATGACGCTTTGCAGCCGACCTCGATGCTGATGGATGAAAAATGGATGGTGTGTTGCTCATTCCTCAAACACACACACACCTTCACAGACACCTTTTGTACACACCAACTCAGCAATGGAACTGAATGAATATATCAGTATCTGAACGCGACTGCTAGCACAGCGATGTGACAGAAGGTAAGAGTGTTTTTCTATGAACATCTTGTTTTTCATTGAAATGTTCATGCTTGCTTTGCTGTCTGAATGTTTACACGCAAAAGTGAGCCATGTGATCCTCTTTAAACACCCTAAACTACATCTCAGAGGCCATTTAAAGCGTTTAGACCAGATGAAGATGTTTATGTGTGGCAGATCTGGGATCCCCTCCCCTCCCCCATCCCCTTATAATCTGTTGTTTATATTGATGCAAAACAAGATTACATCAACTAATCTCAAATCTAGGCCCATTTCAGCACATCAAAACCATAGTGTAGATCTTTTATCTCTGCTCCGCTCATGTGACCTGCATTGAATATCAGCCTCTGGAACATCTCTGTTAAAACACCGGTAGCATGTTCTAACCCTTCCACTCACGCTTTTTTAACGCTCATCATGAAACTCCTCCTCTTTGCAGGATTGGTAGAGCTGCAGCCCCGCCCTTGGTTCCGTCCCAGAATGCTGAGCCCGGTTCTCTGTTCAGACCTCGCAGCCTTGGAGCCAGAGTACACTGAGGGTACACACACACACACACACCATCATACCCGACAAACTCTCGTGGATCTACAATACCAGTCAAAAGTTTGGACACACTGATGTTTATTGTAAAGGCTTTGCTGAAATACTTGACATAGTTTTTTAGACATAGATAAATGTCTTTATGACGCAGTCAACAAGTAGGAACAACTTCAACTGTTTAAAAGCATCCCAGGATGCACCTTGTGAAGTTTTTGAGAGAACAAGTATGCATCGGTGTTATTTTAGTATCATTGAGATACTATTATATTTTTTATTTATAGTTTAAATTATTTTCTGTTTTCATTTTAGTTAAAGTTTTAGTAATTTTGTTATTTAAATTTTTATTAGGTTTATATATATATATATATATATATATATATATATATATATATATATATATATATATATATATATATATATATATATATATATTAGTCTTTATATATATATGTATTTATAGATTTTATTCATTTTTATTTCAGTTTTAGTTTTTTTTTAGTACATCAAGAATGAAAATTAGAAATATTTATTTGGCAACTATTTAAAAATAAAATAATTGTAAGTTTTTTTTTTAAGCATTGTATTGTATTTCAGTTAATGTTTATTTCATGTAACACATTCATTTTTTATAATAACCCTGGTGTGCAGAGCTGGAATCTCAACAAAGAAGCTAAAATATAAGATAATTTTGGTTACTACATAATTTGCATATTTCCATTTGTGTTATTTCATAGTTTTGATGACTTCCCCATTATTTTAAAATGTGGAAATTAGTCATAATAAAAAGTGTCCACACTTTTGATGAGTACTTTAACTAGACAGAGACACTTTTCGACCTTTGTATTGGTGTTTACCTAGCGAATGTGCACACCTTGACATAAAAAAACTGTTTTTGGATCTGTATTCAAACACAAATATTACATTAGTTTACTTTGGCAAAGCAATGTTTGACTCAGGCACGTCTAATATTGACTGAGCAGATCTGCAGTTTTATTGACATCACACTACAATAAATAGAGGCCTGTGAAAAAAAAAAAAGGTGATCCTTTCTCAGATCAACCAAAAGAGTATTTTGATTAACATACAACTTATTTATTTTTCAATCGTGTCTGTTTCAGCGGATGTCATCTCTACTGTGGAGTTTAACCAGACTGGGGAGTTCTTGGCCACGGGTGATAAGGGTGGGAGGGTTGTCATCTTTCAGAGAGAACCACAGGTGAGAGATATCTCTGCCAAACACACTTTTCCATTTTTGACAAACTCGTGAGTTGAAGGGTGTTTGTAGTGGGAGGAGACATTCTTGGCCAACTATGGCACATATGGCTCAGTTCTGGTAGCGGCAAAGTGAAAGTGGGCCACATCTGGCCCACACACATCAAGCTGGTTTTAGTGTGAGTTGTGGCTTGCTGTGTGTGGCCCAGATGTGGCCCACTTTCACTTTGCCGCTACCAGAACTGAGCCATATGTGCCACAGTTGGCCCAGATGAGGCCGTATATGTATGCTATTGCCAGCTACACTCAGGTTGAGTATGTGGGCCAGAAGAATGTGGGAGATGTGGGCCACAACTGGGCCAGATGCCATTTGCTATCTGGGGTATATTAGCAGATTTGAGAGTTTACGTAAGAATGCTTTCATGAATGATTTAAGCTCAAATACATTCCCCAAATGTTTTAAGAATGAGGCCCAATACTTAATATGCATATCTTGTTTACTTTTTTTTTGGTTAACTTTTCACATACAGATGCCCTAAAAGCTAACAGACGAACCACAAAGCTTTGATTTAGATTTCATGGGGACTTTTATAATAATTAAATGAAATTTTTTATATGGAAATTATGATTATTATAATAAATAATATTTAGAATATTATAATATTTACCTAGTTTAACCTTTTATCGTAACATTTCCTCAGATATCTTAACACAAGAAGCTGCTAAATTAACAGCAAAGCAATTCATTCATAATTCCTTTATGCTAAAAAACGGCTTGTTATCTTGTCCCGCTACCTCTCTCTTTTAGGGCGAATATAATGTTTATAGTACATTTCAGAGTCATGAGCCTGAGTTTGATTACCTGAAAAGTTTGGAGATTGAAGAGAAAATCAATAAGATTCGCTGGCTGCCTCCACATAACCCCGCCCACTTCCTCCTTTCCACCAATGGTAACCGCTAAAACTCTTGATAGCATGATATCATACAATGCCAAAACACAGTGATGAATCATTATGAATAACATACCTTTTGTGATTCTTGTCAGACAAGACCGTAAAGCTGTGGAAGGTGAGCGAGAGAGACAAGCGAGCAGAAGGCTATAATCTCAGAGATGAGGAAGGCAGACTGAAGGACCTCTCCACAGTCACCACTCTACAGGTGTGTGGTATTTCTCCTTTCTTCTTTTCTGTTTCTTCTCATTGCCTGATGTGAGTTTCTGCTGGTGTAGGTCCCTGTCCTGCGGCCGATGGATCTGCTGGTGGAGGCGACCCCGCGCCGTGTTTTTGCTAACGCACATGCATATCACATCAACTCCATCAGCGTTAACAGCGACTGTGAGACGTACCTGTCTGCTGATGACCTGAGAATTAACCTGTGGCATCTGAGCATCACGGACCGCAGCTTCAGTATCCTCATCATTTTACTGTGAGAGAGAGCTGCGCAGAGATATGGATAAAACTAGATTTGAAAGGTGCTAAGGTGTTTTGAGTGGCTTTTAGCATGTAACTGAGCACCAAACAACATGGTGATCAATCTTTTTAGCAGGAGACAGTTGCATCAGCTGTACGTGAGTTGCAAATTAAAGGGGTCCTATTATGCCCTTTTACGGAGTCTTGATTTTGTTTTTGGGGTGTACTAGAATATGCTTTCATGCTTGATTGTTAAAAAAAAACACAGTATTTTTCACATATTTTACATTATTACAGCTCATCTCCTCCCAGTCTGGCCAGAATGCGTCGTTTAGTTTCTGTTTTGATGAAACCCCTCCTTCTGAAATGTGCTGTGATTGGTTAGCTGGCCCAGTGTGTTGTGATTGGCACCGCTTAGCGGAGAAGCGAGTGTTCGGGAAATGTCACGTCCCTTACCATAACCGCGAGTTTCATCTGCTCAGGTGTAAATATATAGGATGGCGGCAATTTCAAACCTGATTCAGACCCTGACAATGTTAACAAACAAGAGGAGCATCCAGAACGGATTTCGTTGATGCAACAACATAAAACTTATAATTGGAACGGTTAATAGAACAGTATAGACATACTTACAAGCTGTGATCCACAAGCAACAGATTGTCCAGACAAAGTGGGAACTGCTCCAAGCTTTTGTGCGTTTAGCCTGCATTGTGGTTCTGGAAGCTGCTCTCCGTATAATGTGTAGCACACAGATAAACGTTGTGATTATAATATTCAGGAACAGTGTTTAATTTTTTTTTAAACCACTCTAAGTTCGTCAGCCTTGGGAAGTTCGAACAAATGAGTATTGGAAAAGGGGTGAAACTTTATATTTAGTGTAAATGTATCTGTTCAGTCCCTTAGATATTTGCTGATTACTTTGCCTATAGTTTTGCTTCACTTAAATCAAAAAGATTCCCATCAAATCTGAATCAATGACTGTTTCACAGAATCGAGCTTTGCATCTCTAAACAGCACACAGCAGTGGTATTACGTTCCTGAATAAATCAATATTGTAAACTAATCACTTGAGTGAATGATTCAATAACTCATTTAGAGAGACAGAGTCACTTGACACTAGGCTAAACAGTTTTGTACCTCACATCTCTAGTTCCTCTGCCAACCCCTTACAGAACAAATGGTGCAAGTGAATAAAGTACAGAGTTAGTTACAAACTAGCTAGTGTCGTTGTTACGTGTCGTAGCCTCTGCGTTCCAGTTTAAGCAAGAACCTCCAAACGGCTGGTGTAACCCTACATAAATCCAGAAGAAAGCTTTTTGTTTTGGACTTTTTGTTAATTGTTAGAAATGTTATGAATTAGTGATGATATTAAACCTCAGTTTGTCAGGGTTCCTCAGTGAGTTTCTGTCAGATATTGTAGATTTAAAGCCGGAAAACATGGAGGACCTCAGTGAGGTTATCACAGTGGCAGAGTTTCACCCTCACCACTGCCACCTGCTGGCCTTCAGCAGCAGCACAGGAACCACACGCCTCTGTGACATGAGAGCTCGCGCGCTCTGCGACCAGCATGCCAAATGTAAGCCACGCACATGCATATAATGGAAAATCATACTGCCAAGTACAACATTTTCCTGAATGTACTGATTTTGTTGGTCTTGAAACAACATTCCGGTCAACCATAACCTGTAACTACCCCTGAAATCATCAATTCCGTCAGTCCTAAGCCTAAACCTAACATCTTAGTGGTGGGCAGTAATGTTGTTCCAAGATTTACAATAGAAACATATTCACTAATACTAGCCTATTAAAAGTGGGTTTTTTAACTTAATATATCCTGAAGCACTTTCAGATTTGAAACTCAATTTGCCATCGTCCATATTTAATGTAAGGTCAGGTGATACTTGTTTACATTCAAATGGCTATTAATGCCATAATGCTTTGTATTAAATGAAGTGTTTTTTATATCTGTGTGCTCACTCCATTACAGTGTATGAAGAGGCAGTGGATCCAGCCCGACGCTCGTTCTTCTCAGAGATTGTTTCCTCTGTGTCAGATGTGAAGTTCAGTCACAGCGGCCGCTACCTGCTGACTAGAGATTACCTCACTGCTAAAGTCTGGGACCTCAACATGGAAAATAAACCTGTGGAAACATACCAGGTCTCTCACCTACTCACTCACTCAAACATATACACAAACTCACACAGTGTTTTAGCTAGAAGGGATCCAAGCCTCTCAGTGCATATGAAGTGGCCCCACTAACAGAAAAATAGCATAGAAATATTCTGCCGTGCAAAGGCAAAAGACCGTAACTTCGTGTTTGGTCGAAAATTAGTTTTTTATATTTTTGGCACATTCAAGACCTGCTTTATCATGTGGATAAGTATCTTGAGTCAATTCTTTTGTTTTTTCTTGAAAATGATGAGTTGTCTTAACAGTAACTTCCAAAAGCCCATGAGAAACTAAGGCAGAACACCGTAACATCAGTTACGGCTCTTTGGCTTTGTTTTGGAACGCTCATTTTGAGTTACGGTGCTCTGCCTTTGTTTAGCCGCGCGTCAATATGAAGTTACTGTGCCGGTGTTCTATCAAATAATCCTACCTTTCAGATTGTACGGTGTTCTGCCTTTGTTTTACTCTCCATTATAATTTCAATTACGATGTAGCGTGTGTACTTTGTACAGCTGCCATCAGTCCCTGTAACTTCTGATGTCCTCAGAGCTTTGTCCTGCATATGCGGTCAGATCATGTAGTAGCCTATAGTCTGAACCCACTCCATAGACAAACGATAGGCTATCCATCGCAAATGATATATGCAGAGTTGACAGAAAAATGTTGCACACGCCGTAGCAGGTGAATACAACAAAGAACTAAAGCCCCGCCTCACCCAGTTCGGTTACCGGGCGCGTGTGTGCGTTTGTGTGCGTAAGCGCATGTGTGTGTGCGTGAGAGAGAGAGAGGCGCGGGCGCGATCGAACAGTGGAAACATAAAAACATAGGCTACTCCATAATTTTGTTTATACAGGACATCATTCAAACTGCAAAGAGTTTGCTTACATCTGTGTACACTCACAATAAAACACAACATTGTGCATTGGTTTTAATTTCTGTTTATTTTTTAAGTTACACATTCTACATTGATTAAAAAAGAAAATCAAATGTGTTTTTAATGGTAGTATTATTTTATACAGAAATAAATTATTTATAATTCAGATGACAATAAAGTTAGTATTAATAAATGTTAGGTCACTATATCTGCAAAATTACTGTGAGAATGAAGAAGGGAGGGGAACAATCAGGCCTCATGCCCTTCTGCAGACTCACACAGCTCTGATCTTTAAACACACACACACTTCAGTTTTAGAATCAACTTTTCAAAAAATCTTTAAATATTCCACATCTTTTATACTTTTATTGGTGTTAATCAACTTTGTTTTATGAAATTCATGTTAATTAAAACCATTCATACTTTTCCAACTATTCTCACTACTTCAACTTCTTGTTGATACATGTGAAGCCATTTTTATCATGAGTCCAATAGGGTTAATATTGCTTACACTTTAAGTGTTATCATAACATCATGCTATAAAATAGAAGTTAAGGTCTTTTGCCTTGGTATGACCGATTGTCATTTTGTGGGCAATGCTAAGGCAGAATACAGTAACTTCCGAAAAAGGGTCAAAGGTCAAATTTAAGTTAAATTTTTTTTTGTAGATAGGTTAATACAGGTATACACTACAAAATGTGAAAAATACAATATTATACCTATAACTCAATTGTCAGGACATTAAGATAACTTTAAAGTCATTTTTCTCAGTTTCACACTCTGGCGAGTTAAGGTCTTTTGCCTTTGTAGGGCAGTATTGCTCTGGACATATACAATGATAGTACCATACCAGTGGTTTTCAATTTTGAAACTTCTTCATGTAAAAGGAATAGTAAGTGTGATACTATAAAGAGAAAATGTTGTTTGCTATATTAAACTGACTTTTATAGTTATTGCACTAAAGCCAAAATAAATAAAAAATATCTGAAAAAATTACTTTGTGTTAAATTTACAGTTTATCTGTTGGCTACTCTATATTAAGAGTATATTATCATTAAGAAAATATATAATTAAGAGTAATTATGAAAATGAATCAACAGTTTTTAGCTGAAACTGAAACTAAAACGATTAAACATTGTTTTCTTTAAATGAAATAAATCTGAAATAAAAGAAAATATAAAAAAATGATGAAAAGCTTAAAAAGGGAAAACCCCTTTTAATCAATGAAATGTAAAAAAGTTGTCTTGGCAACTGATTAAAATAAAATTTCAGTTTAAGTTTAAGTTTACTAAAATTACTAAAACTGAAAAAAAGTTAAAGCTGAATAAAAAAAGCTAACAAAAATGAAGGAAAAAAACACTTAATCACAATTAATCAAACTCATTCAAAAGAAAACTGAAAATATATAATAAAATCGAATTCAAAATATGATATTATTATTAAAATATTTATATATAGTTATTATATAACTAGATGCACATTTGTCTTTAGAAATCAGAATGAAAAAGTAATAATTTGAAACTTAGCAAACTGGCAGCTCCAGTAATAATGAAAAGATGTATCTTAAACAGACGCGTGAATTCATTCGGTGCGCGACTCTCACAGTACATTATATGTATTCTCTAGCAGTTGAGCGTATAATGGTTGTACAATTGTTATTGCGGTGCATTGTGGGATTGAATGAGTGCATTTGATAATGTCCACTATGGTTTTGAACACCACTACAAATGGCTGTACCCTCATGTAGTGCCCTGGTGACAATTACATTGTTAACTACACGGCACAAGCTGATTGGTTCCTCTCGCATCTGCAGCCAATGAGCTTGCTGATCAACATTGAAATAGTTGGTCAGTGTTTGCTGTTGCAGGTCGCAGCGCACTTTCAGAGTACTTCTGAAACCCTCCACCTTCCCCAGCTCCACCTGTATAGATCTGCTATGGGTAATTTCATAAACGCTATTTGTGCAGCAACAGTATGTCTTACATGCTACTGCTAATAGATACACAGACACGCTGCTGTGAGGAAGTCTCTGTACTTGCTCTGCTGATCCAGCGTAGCAGATCTATTCCGACAAGACCAAACACATTAACATTGTCATATCCAGTACTGTGCTAAAGAGTTGTCAACATAAAGCAACATTCCAGTTATGTATCATGACACTTCACTGCATTTATCATGAGCGCTTAACTTTTTTTTTTTTTTTACAGAATTCTCTGTCTGATTTTTTGCTTGTCTTTTTAGGTCCACGACTACTTGCGAACCAAACTGTGCTCTTTGTATGAAAGCGATTGTATTTTTGACAAGTTTGAATGTGCTTGGAATGGAACGGACAGGTGAGGCCCTAACCATAACCTTTACAACACCACCTTTGACCTCTGAAATATAACCCGAGTGGATCCCCCTGCTGTGCATCTGTTCCCTCTCAATCCCTCTCTTCCTCCGCAGCGTGATAATGACGGGGGCTTACAACAACTACTTCCGAATGTTTGACCGGGCGAGCCGGCGTGACGTGACTCTGGAGGCCAGCCGTGAGATGTGTAAGCGGCGTGCCGTGCTGCAGCCGAGGCGCGTGTGCGTGGGGAAGAAACGGAAAGAGACGGACGTCAGCGTGGACAGTCTGGACTTCAGGAAGAAAATCCTCCATACCGCCTGGCATCCCAAAGAAAACATCATCGCCATCGCTGCCAGCAACAACCTCTACATTTTTCAGGACAGACTGACGGCCAACGGACATCACAACACACCGGAAATACAAAGCGCGCCTCCCAAATGACGCACCCAAATCTGACTTTGTAACGTTAGACAGTCTTGTGGCACAAAACACGTGCAAGATCCAGTCCATTTGATTGCCCTTTATTATCACATTTCCCATCTGCATTCTGTGTCACCAGTATCAGAACAATCTCAACAAACTATTACGAACATATATAACCCCAACAATTGAATAATAGAAACTATAACTGTGGTTTTGAATGAAAATGTATCGCTCGGATTCAGTGCTATAGCATGGCATGCAGTATGAACACTCGGGTTAGATAATGTTCAGCTACCCTGAAACGTACAGATCGCACATGCATGTTTACAAAGCTGTTTGCTCATCATGAACAGGGCTTATTTAACAATGATGATTGTAAGCGAATCAGAGCCTTTACAATGCTTTACAACGCTCTGCACTGCTTGTATAGAAGTTCGTGTCTGTTCTTTCTTCTCAGGCTTGAGTTTTCTTCAGTTTTCTTTGGTTTGACAAAACTGCTCAGGGACTCTCTAAGGCCTCTTCTTATGTTCAATGGCAAAACTCACCAAAACGAAATCCAGAACAAGCAGAGGACAGGATGCAGGAATTATGGAGGTCTGCCGAGAGACATTGCTGGAAGGAAAACAGCATGTGCAGGGATCAGTTTCAATGCTGAGTCATCACCACCCCCACCTCGATGTGTAAAGAGCATTCCCAATTCAACGCTTTTTAACACATTTGCTAGCTAGCGCACTGGTTGGATGATTTTATTTAATGTTGTTGAAGAAACAGCTCAGCCAAAAATGAAAAAGAAATTCTCACCCTCATGTCATTCCAAATCTGTTTGATTTTCTTCCTGAAGAGAAATTCAGCGGGATGTTCATGCTGCTGTTTTCCACACAGTATGAAAAAAACAACCCGATCTCACGGCGATTCGTATGAATTTCACGAGGTGGCTAATTCGTACGACCTCACTGGTATGAATTCGTACGATTTTTGCTAAATCGTACATATTTTACGAGTTGCCCAATTTGTATGAATATGAACGAATGAACTATAGGCTACGCCTGACCCTTCCCCTAAACCTACCCATCACTGGGTTTTAGACAAAACGTACAAATTCGTATGAGTAAGGTGGTCGTACAAATTCGTAGGAATTAGCCACCTTTTACTCACTCGTACAAATTCGTGTGGTCGTGAGGGCGTTGGGAAAAAACACTGTAGTTCTTCGGTATTTTGCTAGGTCATTGCGATTCTGCATTTTCAAAATTGGCACAGTTAAGAGACATCCAAGGACCAGTGTAGTTTGTCGTTGTTAACGTCAAACATAGCAAGCTTGAATATGCGTAGCCTACATGTTTTTTAATGGTGCAGAGGAGGGGACCATTTTCAGCGAACTTAAGTCCTATTCGGACGGGATTAGTTTAACGTGGAATGGTGGGGTAAATGATTTTCAACCTTCATTCTGACCCTCTGTCTGAAATGATCAGACAGCCGACTCCTTTAAGGCTTGTGAGTAAATGGCAACTGTGTGTTAAAAACATTATCAAGATAAAACCGTCATTTACAGAAATCATTATGAAATCGTTTACTTATGGTTTTTCAATGCACCTGCTGTCAGATCCAATCCAGCTGACTGCTACATCTGCAAACAAAAGTTTCTTGGCGAACTCTCCATTACACTGCCTCGTTTACGAAACAATCTGCAGTCAAATTCTCGGAACAAACTTATAATCCTGCGACGTGATCCTGGACTCCATTGAAAATAAACCATCCACTTCTCTGTCTCTGGGATCCTTCTGAATCTATAAAGAAATGAGCAAATGAGCAAAATGATCCTTTATGCTTCTATTTACTCTTCCCTATCCTCTTGTCAGTAGACGTAAAGAGTTTGGAGTGAAGTCAGCGAGCATATGTATTGTAGACAGAGTCAGTGATTAGAATGGGTTCTATTTGACACAACGCTAGCATTCGGTCGGTGAAAGCCAGTGGGCGGGCCCTATGGTGCAATGATGTATAACTATTCGTCGATGTCTTGCCCTCATAGACAGTCATATGCAAATGCATTTGCCAGCGTGACATCACAAGTCCTCCAAATTTCAAAAAGCGCAGTTTTTTGGAGCTTGACTAAATAAATGCTTTATTTATAATGAGAACGTTTTAAGCTCTGAATCTTGCCAGATGTTTTAATGGTACACTGACCTCTTTAATTTCTCAAATTTAATTTCTCGTGTCATGACCCCTTTAAATTTTGGTCTGTTCAAACTTTTTTATTTTTTATTTTTTTATTATTCAATGAAGCTTTTCTGGAGCTTGGTATCCACAAGTGAACATTCTTCAAAACTGGTTTGGAAAGAAATTATCAGCAAACGTTTTTTTAAAACTAATCCTTTAATACCAATTCTTCAGAGTGAGCTAATTCACAGCTTTGAGGTAAGATCCCAATTCCCCTGTATACAAACCATTTGCAGCTTGATGCCTGGGTTGGTACCTTTTGATCTGCATTATTTATATGATGTGATGACCAATGTCCACAAGAGGGCGTTCACAGTGATTGTGTTGTTCATATTCGGAAATGGGTTCAAATACAAAGGAAACCTGACCTGAACCTCCACTATTATTTCTGTTGTCCTGGCATATCTTTATTCATGGAAGTGCGATAAACTCACAGAAATGTTGCTGTGTCGCTTAACTCTGACTTTTATTTCATTTAAAATAATTCATACAAATGCATACAGTCACAAACATTTCTTTTTGGACTCTGTTTAACAAAAAATATTAATATCTCATAGTATATATAGTATGTATATTGCTAGCCTACCACTTTACCAGGAAGGAAACTATGTAGGCGATGGAGAGCTGCAACTATCCCGGCATCCTCAAAAAAAAAAAAAAACACACACGGTACAATCAAGTCACACACAAACAGGCAAGCATTATGCTAGCTTTGCACAAGACAAATTTGTTTTTGTTTTGTTTTTTAATTTTTGTTCAAAATCTGAACATTTTTCTGTTTTCTTTTTTAACCTTTAACACATAAGGTAATACATGCTCCAAAAATAAAAACATACTGAGTGTAGTTCTTTAATGTACTGTACTTAATTTTGACTACAAAAAGACAAATGGGTACAAAAACAATGCACTATGTGGTTTAATTTAAAAGAAAGGAAGGTAGGAAGGAAGGAAGGAAGGGGGGAAATAAATTTTCCTGAGAGGGTGTGCAAATCCCGCCTCTTTCGGGGCTTTTAAAATCAAACGAGTGAAACTAATATGCTTTTTATCGCATCTATTATGAGGTGGTGAGATGCCTCCTGTAAAGCGGTTTCAGGGTTTTTTCTCTTTTTTTTTTTCGTCTACAAACCATTAATCATGTTCTAAAAACTGTACACAAACAGGTTACATTCATGTAATAGCTACTGTTGTTTTAACAATGAAACCCATTAGACAGACAAAAAAGAAATAACAGATAAAAGATCGCCCACTGCACTTGAACAGACTACAATCTAAAACAGCAGGATTTTGCATCAGGGAGAAGTTAACTTTGTTTGAAATCCACACGGTTTTCTCTTTTTTTTGTTTTGTTGTTGTTGTTTTTTCCCCCCCACTAGTTCTTCAAAGAGCGCAGTCCACCAGCTTCAGTCAAAGAGTTGGCTACTTCGGAGTCGTGGGTGTTTTTAGTGGCCCGGGAGCCTGTGTCCGCTGCTCTTCTTTGGGGTAAAGCAGGACCAGGAGAGTTCTATAGTGGTACGGAGAGCCTTCGGAGAGGGGGGCTACAACTGTTCGTTGGGGTGCTGCTCTCTATCGGGTTCGGGTTTGCCGGTTTGGCCGGGTGAGGGGGCGTGTGGAGGGTGGGCTACGGTGGGCAGGCTGTGGGTTATGGGCACGGCACTTGGCATGATGCCCTCCACTGGTGGTGGTAGACCCCCTGAAGCGAGGCTCACTATGCCTGGGGGGTACCTGCGGAAGGGGAATAATGTTAAAACCTATTAAACACCTGCAATAGAGCAACTGTCCCCGCAGTGAAGCCCTCCATGTCTTTATGAAACTATTATGTGTGCATAATGGTTGATTCAAAAAATGTATCGTCCAGCTCTACAATCTGATTGAATGGGCCAAGTTTAAATGTACATACATCACATGCTACACTCCCATTAAAATGTTTAGTCAGTGAGATTTGTTAAAAAAATTTTGTTATAGTTTTATTTAGCAGGGATGCATTAACCTGATCAAAAGTCACAGTGAAGACAGTACTAATGTTACAAAAGATTTCTGTTGAAAAAAAAAATGGAATTCATCAAAAAATATTCAGCTTTACTGTCACAGTAATACATGATATTTGAAGATATATTAAAATAGAAAAGAGTTATTTTAATTTGTAATAGCATATTTCACAATATTAATGTTTTTCCTGAATTGACAAAAACATACAGACTTTTGCATGCACACGAGAAACTTTTCACATGAGCATGTTTATGAATACTGTAACCTATTTCCTCTGTGCGTCACTTCCATCTTATTCTGAAATAAACGAGAGCATGGATGTGCATGAATTAATAGTTTGCTCAATATTTGGCTTTCGTTAGGGCAGTGTCTATAATATCAAGGCCTTATGTCTGCTTTGGCGGCCGTGAAATGGGCTGATGGCACAATATGCGGCTCAGTGTGCACCGTCCCATATGCTAAGTTTAATGGTTCACAAAAAAAGATTGGTACAGTAAAAAATGGCTCAAAATTTTGATTTCATTAGGACAATATATTTATATTGTCCAATAAAAACTTTAATGCCCAATAAAAAAATTATTGAGCAATAGCTTCCCATGCACACACAAAAGTCTTTTTTTTGTTTGTTTTGTTGCAAAGGTCCCTTAAGGGGCTCTGTACATTGCTATATTACAAAAAGTTTGGATTATTATTTTTATTAATGTATTTTTTTATTGGAAATTTGGCATAGAATTTTGCTGTTCTATAAAAGCATTAAGCAGCACGAGGCCGTGTGTTATAGGGATTTTATAATGGCATGGAAAAACTAAAACTCTTTTTTAAGGATTGATTTTCTTAAAAGCCATGTAAAAGTAATGAAAATGTCACTAGTGAATATATATTCTAGTTATACTTTAGTAATCAGGGCTTGACATTAACTTTTTATTATTTTATTTTTTTAGTTCACCCAAAAATGAAAATTCTGTCAGTATTTACTCACCCTCATGTTGTTCCAACCCCGTAAGACTTTCGTTCATCTTCGGAACACGAATTAAGATATTTTTTTATTAAATCTGAGCGCTGGATCACTCCTCCATAGGCTAAATTCAACTATTAATTTCCATCTCGGTCGGCCTCGTCGAAGTAAAACTGCGTTTCGCTTCTGTGGTGGACGTCACACGCATCACACACATGACCAGCGTCGGCCAATAGGGACCCTACGTGTGACGTAGCCCTACGCCATCACACTACGTTAACTAGCTAGAGGCCAACAGAGATGGAAATGAATTGTTGAAATAAAGTCGTTTGTTTTTGCGCACAAAAAGTATTCTCGTCGCTTAATAAACTGAAGATTGAGCCACTGTAGTCACTTGGACTATTTTAACGATGTCTTTAATAACATTTCGGGGGAACAAGTTTCAGTCCCTTAGAAGCCTATGGAGGAGTGATCCAGCTCTCAGATTTAATAAAAAATATCTTAATTCGTGTTCCGAAGATGAACGAAAGTATTACGGGGTTGGAACAACATGAGGGTGAGGAATTACTGACAGAATTTTCATTTTTGGGTGAACTAACCCTTTAAGACCTGACATACTGATCCATTATACTGTTACACATGCGTAACTTAAAACACTTAAAACAACTGTGTTTACTTGAATACTCGCCAAGACCAGCATTATGGCATTATTTTGTGTGTATTTAACTGTTTAAGCGCAATAAGCAGCGAAAAAAGAACTAAATTTAGTACCGAGAGGCGGCTTTATGTGCGCGCACTTTTGGTGTGAGAACACAATATGCGGGAATGAGTACAGTGCACCAACAATATTCATCCGGAGCAAATGAAATGAGTGAATGATGGGAGGCGGGTTTGTGTGTAACTCACTGTTGGAGAGATGAGAGAGAGAGAAAGCTCAGCTGATAGGGTGTATCTATTCTGTTGAAAATGAGTATTGGAAGTGTTATTCATATTCATATTTCAGCATCGATATGTATCGAAAAATAGATATTTTTGACAACACTACATTGCACTTATTTGACTATTTCAGATGCCTTTTTGAAAGGCTACAATTGAAAAATGTACATATTATCTATAAAATTCAGCCTGCCAAAGTGACTAGTAGGGAGTGACTGCGTTACACGCCACCGCTGAAATCGACCCGCATTTGGGTTAGCGGGTGTTAATGTCAAGCCCTGCTAGTAATGATTGATTCATGAGCAAATCATTCATTTGAATCGGTTCTTTTCAATGAATAAGTTATACAGATTCACATATTGGTCTGAATGCTTCATTGGCAAATCAGTCTTAATCAAAATGATTTCAACAATCCTTATCAAGTACTCACAAACGACAGGAAAGGTCAGAAATTCACCGCTAAAAAACTGTGGGAACCCTGTCTGTCAGTTTCAAAATGTAATAACTTTGCCAGAAGATATTAAACAATAGTTTTTTTCCCCCCGTAAAATATGTGCATTTTATATAATAATTCTGTCAAATCTCATTTGCTGCCATTAAATAGTTTTATGTATATATCATAATTAATACTGGCTCTCTAGATCATTATGGAAAATGAACCCACTAATTATTTTCCCCACACACTTGGCTTAGGCGTTATGACATCTTGATGAAAGATTGTGAAGACTTTTCTAATAACATGCACTTATGTGCAATAAGACCAGGAACACATATTAAGAAGTCCAAAATGGTCTATTTTGACATCATGTTGATTTTAACCACAGCAAAATCAATCTTGCATTGCCAGTTGTGCATTATTGTTTTACAGCACCATCTATATGCTATATTCAGTAAAGACGAAGGAGTTTCTCAATGGTTTGTTGTACCTATAGGTGCCATTGAGTTCTGGATGAACAACAGCCGGGTCCATGCCGGCCCAGTGCGTGGTCTGTGTGAGGAACTCTTTGTTCACGCAGTTCTTCAGGCTGTCTGGAATGCGACCTGGAGGAGGAAAACAGCTTCATTACAGGGAAACCCAGAGTCATTGATCACAGCACATCAGCAGAACGTTTTTTTTGGACTGATGAAAGAGATCAGACACACAGGGCTCTCATATCATTTAACAAATGTCTGAGGCATTTTAAAGATTGGTATTGATAGCGTACCGGTAATAGCTCGCCGGATCTCCCGCGCCGCCTCCTCCCTCATCTCAATGGAGGCCTGCTCGCTGTACCAGGCCGCGTGAGGGGTGCAGATCAGGTTGGGGGCGTCTTTAAGAGGACCCTGGCTGAAACTGTCACACACACACATGCGGCTGTATAAGAGTCTGAGTGAAAATGACTTCAGTATAATAAGGACTTTTCACAATGAGACCAAGGAATTTTCCAGCACTTTTATAGGTTGCACTCACAAAGAGGAAAATGTATAAGCCGATTCAATATTTCAGAGCTGAAAACTAAACCAAACTAAACTAAAATGTTCATGCCTTTTTATATTTTATATTTCAATGACTTTTCTAGAGCTTGAAATCCTGGAAACAGGGTTTTTATTCCCTGAAGCACTCTAGTTAATTGACATAAAGCTAAAATGTTTAAACACACAAACAAAAATATTATAAGTATATTAATGTTTATATTTATAAATATTATGTGTGTGTGGTTTAAATATTATATGTGTGTGTGTATTTAAATATTATATATATAAGCATTAATATATATATGCACTATATATAATATTTATATATATAGTGGAAGTGCTATAACTAAATACTATAACTATAAATGCTATAACTAAAACTGAATTAAACCTAAATAGTAATATAAAAATGAATAAAAATAACAAAAAGCACAACCGAAATTACAATGAAAACGGAAAATATAAAAAATAAAACCTAATATAAAATAATAATAATAGGTATAATAGTATATACAGTATATATATATAATACTAAAATAACACTAGACTTTACAGTTGGAATGAAAGCCATTTGACCTCATTTACAAAAGTGTTGTCTGGTCGTCTAATAAACATGGCACTGTATACTACGAATATTATTGTAGGCTCTTTGACGAATTGTTTTAGCTCCTCTTTTGTAAGTGACTTTGTATAAAAGTGTTTCCTAAATGTTAAATATTAAAGTAAGTGTACATTTAAAAGTCAATCACTATTGATGACGTATAAATTCCAGCATTTCTCATTGCTACTTGTCTCCTTAGAAACTGCCTTCAGGAAGCAGCTCGCATTCTTTACATCGCTTGAATGCCTTTGTAGTAAACAGATGCATGTTATATCAGTGCGATTTGTAGGCAAATAACACAATGGGGTGGAGTCCGGGGGTGGAACAGGAGTAGAATAATGGGGTTTTAGGGCAAGCAATGGAAAACCGAAAGTCAAACCAACACAATACTTCATACATCAAATGTTGTTCACCTGAAGGGCTCTGTCTCATGGACGTCTAGCGCTGCTCCCCGTATTCTGCCCTCTTTCAGAGCCTGGGCCAAAGCTTTCTCATCCACCAGACCCCCACGCGCAGTGTTCACTAGGAAGGCGCCCTGGCGCATCTACAGTCAACAGAAAACAGTGATCGTACCCCAGAAGCGTGACAGCCGTGCACGTGTGCTCTGGTGTTTGTGAGGCGCACCTGTTTGATGGTGAAGTCGTTGATGAGATGGTGGTTGTGCTCGTTGAGACTGCAGTGTAAGGTGACGCAGTCGCTGTGGAAGAGCAGGTCCTGCAGGGTGTTGACTCTCTGCAGCCCCAGGGCTCGCTCCATCCCGTCAGACAGGTACGGGTCGTAGAACATCACGTTGAAACCGAACGCTTTGGCCCTCAGCGCCACCGCCTGTCCAACACGACCTGAGAGCAAACATATCCCTTCAGCCGTGAATGAAGAGCCATATAATAATTATTTAATAATACATGACAAAAACGGGCTCTATTAAAATGGTGTGTAGCTGTGTTGCTTTCCTACAGACCACAGTATGCCAAAAGAAAATGTACCAGGCAGATATTATGTGCAGATATTATATTCAAAAGTAATATAATATATATAATATGATATTATATTCAAAAGTAATGTTTTGAATGCCATCTCAATTTCCAGCAAAAGTGTTTAATTCATTTCATTAGTGGTGTTATATTATAGCTCAGTTATTAGTAATATACAGTAAAAATATTATACATGTGAAACATTATTACAATTTAAAATATGTTTTCTATTTGAATATATTTTAAAATGTAAATTTATTCCTGTGATGGCAAAGCTAAATTTTCAGCATCATTACTCCAGTCTTCAGTGTCACATGATCCTTCAGAAATCATTCTAATATGATGATTTGCTGCTCAAGAAACATTTCTTTTTATTATCAATGTTGAAAACTGTTGTGCTGCTTCATATTTTTGTGGAAACTGTGATAAAAAAAAAAATCAGGATTCTTTGATAAATGCAAAGTTCAAAAGAACAGCATTTATTTGAAATATAAATCTTTTGTAACACTATAAATACTGTCATATTTAATCAATTTAATGGGTAAATAACAGTATTATTAAAAAAAAAAAAAAATCTTACTGATCCAAAAATGTTAAACAGTTGCGTGTGTGTGTGTGTGTGTAGGTTTGTTAAAGCAGCACTATGCAGTTTTTTTTAGCTTAACAGAACAGCTTCAGAGTTATTACAATGGTTATATGACTATTTTCGGGTTGAATGGTGGGCGTCTCAGGCCGTGAGTGCAGAGACATCTCTGCGTGAGTGCTATTTACGACAGTACAAGTACTCCACAGCGACTCTAGGGGTCACTGTTTGACAAAAACGGAAATCCTGCATAGTGCTGCTTTAAGTAGTTTGCCAGGTCTTCTAAGGTAAATGGAAAACCTACTTAAAGAGGTTGTTCCACATTATTAAGCAAGTCACATTTCTCATGCAATATGAGGAGGAAGAAAGATCTTCCAGGAGATGAAAAGCATGAAATGGTGCAATGTCTTGCAAAAGGGATAAAAACAAGTAATATTTGGCAAATACTGAGATTTTCGAAGATTTGTGAGTGATTTGTAAGGCACAGAAGAACCCGGTCCGATAAAGGCTTACTAAGGGAAGTTTCTGTCAAACAAATTAGTTGTATTAAATGAAGTTCCAAGCATAGGTTCGAGAGGAGCCTAAACATTCAATCATCATTACGAGTGTATGCACCATCCCAGCGACAATTCTTCCGGCATCCCTCCTCCTCCCCATGTCCTCCTCTATTTCTCTTATTCTTCCTCTGCGCAGTACTGTTATAGGGGGTCTAGCATCGGGTTCGAGACTCCTTTAAGGACACCAAGCCAAATATTAAGTCTGAATGCGCAGGTGAACTCGTGAAACAGCTATAAAAAAGCCACTGTTGAGCAGCAAAAGGGTATTTGAAGCCGCCGGTGTCTCTGGAGTCTCAAAAAAGCTCACTGAGATGATGTAGACGGAAAAATAAACAATAAAGTTATCGCGCAATTCTTCCGGCAGGGTCATTTTTATTTAGAAAAATATCTCACCATTCATTGATGCGTCCAGGTCACACTCACTCACCATTATATGTTTGGTCTAAAAAGCACCTGCTCTCATGTTTTGCCGCAGGATAGAAATTGTGAGTGAATTTTCGGTCATCTTTGCAGGACTGTGATATGAAGAGTGTGCAAAGTAACATTTTAGCAATGGTGTGAAAGTGAATAGCACATAACAGGCACAATACCGGTATAAACATGAATATCTATTTGGTACAATATGCGTCACATGAAGTTACGTCATCGTTTTTAAATACCTCTGTTTTGACAGTCCACACTACAACAAGAAAATGGTGTTTTCAAATGTATCCACTTTGGAGAGCGTTTTCAAAAAGCTTAGTTTTCATTAATAAAAACGCGTGTGCGACGGAAGGCCAAAAAGATGCGTTTTCAACTGAAACCGTGTGGACAAGGCCTCAGTCCTGCAGAGTGCAGCTCTGCTACAGACAGGCGAACTTTTATCAGGGTTGGAGCTGAACTCTGCAGGACTGACGTTCTCCACCTCTGGTCTAGATGGATGGATGTCTGGATGGGAAGTGAGATGGTCCCTTTAGGGTCCCTGAGGGTGTCAAAATTACTTCTGCAAGATATGTGGAGTTCATAACTGACCATTTTCTGCTATGGTTATAAAAAGAAGGATAGTGCCTTCTGAAATAAAAGGATTTTCATGCAGGGAAACATACTTTCCCATGCTGAAAAAAACCCACCACAGCAATAAAACATTTTTAAAATCGATTTTACACCCGCTGTAAACACTAACAATACTGTCTGATTGATTTCAGTTATCTAAAAAATATATGGAGAAATAAAACAAACAAGCACTTTCTTTGAAAAACTGCTAAAATGACTGAAATGTCACTTGCATAATAATTTGGAACACAGTGTGTGTGTGTGTATATATATATATATATATATATATATATATATGAAGAGTTCAGATGCAAAAGCCTCTAAGTGCCATTTGAAATTTTCTTCTAGAATGATCATTTTTATCAAGCTTGTATATTTAAATTCAGTAATTTCACTTAAATGAAAATTAATAGGTAATCGTCATTGCCATTTAAGTGAAATTACTAAACTTAAATATACAAGCTTGATAAAAATGATCATTCTAGAAGAAAATTTCAAATGGCACTTAGAGGCTTTTGCATCTGAACTCTTCATATATACACACACACATACCAATGTGTGTGTGTGTGTGTGTGTGTGTGTACCTACTTAACTATATTTGGGGGACAAATTTGTACCCAGAAGTGACCAAAGCCTGACAAAATCTCCAAAAACCTCCCTTTTGGGACATCCTCATTTGTAAATCTGGTATAAATTGTTTTGTTTTTTTTTTAAATGTAAAAATGCAGAAAGTTATGTGTGATGGGTAGGGTTAGTGTAAGGGGACATAATATACAGTTTGTACAGTATAAAACCATCACGTCTAAGGAAAGTCACCATTTAGATAGCTAAGTAAATGTGTGTGTGTGCGCGCAATTTTCTAAAATAAAAATGTATAAAACATTATATATAGCTAAAAATAAAACGTCTTTAAAAAAATCCTTATTGTTGAGCCCTGAAATGAGCACAACTGTATCTTTAACTCTCTTTTTGGTCTGTGAAGCAATCAATGCTTATTACTTCTGAATGGAGAGAAATGCAGATCGCATAGTCTCCACACATGACCGTCCGTTCCCTGTTATCTTTATAGCTACTGGTGGCGCCTTCATCAGAATTTTTAATGTTTACTTAGCCTGCACCAGTCTACTCATATTTACCCACCCCTACACTGCGCATAAAACCAAAACAAACCACCGCTGTTACTTTATATCTCCTTCAGAAGATCTCTTTCTGTCTCAGTGGGCTTTTCCTGGCCAGAATACATAGCAAAGTGGATCAGACTTCATGTCGAGAGTCAAAAGTCTGAGACAACACACCTAGACCAATGATCCCCAGCGTCTCTCCTCTGATCCGGGCCGCCCCAGACGCGACCTCTCGGATCTGTTCCACGCTCTGGACCCGCGTGCCCTCCCGGAGAGCCTGGTGCAGCCAGGTGGTGCGTCGGTACAGGTTCAGGATGTGACACATGGTGGAGTCTGACGTCTCCTCTACTGAAGCTGCTGGCATGTTGCAGACTGCTATACCTGCGGATGTGGAAGGGTTACAGTAAGGCTCTTCATACAGCAAACACGCACACATACATTGTTGTTTAATGGAAAACCTTCTTAACAATTACCTAAGTCTCCAGCAGACTTTATGTCGATGTTGTCAAAGCCGCTCCCGATGCGGACAATTATACGAAGTGCTTTGAACTTTTCCAGGTCCTCCCTCATCAGCGTGATTGTGTGGTACATGAGGGCACCCACTGCTTCATTTAACACCTGAGACAATATACAGAAACTACAGTCAGTCTGTGCAAAGAAGATACACACAAGTACAACAGCTCCGAAAAACAAGTCGAAAACAAAAAGTCGAAATGATTTTTCCTACCTAAGAGAAAGTGCAGTGATTGATTGAAACATTTTACAGTTGACGATTTGAAGAGACAAACATTACTTGATCGATCACAAACGCACTTATTTGATTAGTAACATAGAAATAGTGCAGAACCTTAAAGCCTGGTTTCACAGAAAAGGGTTTAGGAGGATTAGGCCTTAGTTCAATTAGGACATTTAACTCTTCCCCCGCCATTGACGGAAATTTCTGTCTTTCCGTGTTTTCACTTTTATACAGCAGGGGGCGCTGTTACACATCTTCTAAAAGATCAAAACACAGGTGAAGAAGCAGAAACAAGCCATAGCATATGTAAGCAGATGCATATGTAAAATAACGTGATCATCAATATTAAACAGAATAAGTCAAAACTGCCTAATGTTATTGAATGAAATGTCGACCCAGGACGAGCTATAGGACTGTGAAGCTTAAGGGGTGTTGATGGACTCGATCTACTCCATGTGTGTTTTGATCATCATTCTGGTAGCATACCTGCCAACTCTCACGCTTTGGCCGTGAGACACACGCATTTGAGTGGTTTCACACGCTCACACGGGCGAGTTCTCACGTGGAAGTGTCAACCCGGTCGGTCAAATGCCGCGTGCATGCGAGAGAAAGACTGTGTTCCAAACTGCGTCGCGCGCATGCGCCCACCCTCCCTCCCAGTTGGAGAGGTTTTTACTATAAGCTTTATTTACCCCCCCACCCCCCTCCAAATGCATTAAGCATTTTTTGCATTTTTGCACAAAGCATTTTTGCTTTGTTGACAAAAAAATGCATTAAGCTAGAATAAAACTTTTTTTTTTGTTTAAAAGCAGAGAGTCTGTTCTTTCTTTTGATATATTGCATGTTCACATAATACAACAATGTATTCTGCGGGCCATGAAACTTTTGTGAAAATGAGCAAAAATGCTGGCGGGGAAAGAGTTAAAGCAGCACTATGCAGGATTTCCGTTTTTGTCAAACAGTGTCCGCTGGAGTCACTGTGAAGTACTTGTACTGTCTCACGGCCTGATCCCCTCCCCCTGTATAGCGGTACCTGTTCAGTGGATGGAAGCTGTAACGAGTGGAAATAAGGTGTGGCCCCTTTAAGAGCTGCGCACGCCCTGTTGAACTGTCGGCAGTCTGTATTGTATGTGCGCCTCGAACACCACATGTATACGGCGCCGGGTTATTTCTGTTTGATGCTCATTTTAGCAGATCTTTCTTGCCGTAAAGCAATTCGTTACATTGCGAGACCTGATATCACGCGACACTTCCTGATGCTGCGGTCGGCGGCCCGCCGGCTCAAAGTTGCAAGTGAGTTTTTTCCGCTCACAGGCAACGGGGGGGCGAGACGCCCACCATTCAACCCGAAAATAGTCATATAACCATTGTAAGAACTCTGAAGCTGTTCTGTTAAGCTAAAAAAACTGCATAGTGCTGCTTTAAGTAGCTTTTATAAACATGCCTTAGAAAAAACATAAATTGAGACTAGATTGCCGACCCCTGAACTATTTTGTATTTCTCAAGAACAATATTTTATTTTTTCATATTTTCAAATGCACACAATGCAAGATATTTGAAGGTTGAATGAAATTGGCTCAAGCCTGCAATGCTGTGCATATTAATATTCATTATTAACATGCACAGCATTGCAGACTTGAGAGCCAATTTCACGCTGGCCAAGAAGATTAAGCTATGAAATGAAATTAATGTCAAACTCCAGGTTCTACACCTTCATATGGGTAAACATTAAACCAGATGAATTGAAGTCATTACAAAAAAAAAAAATTTAAAATTAAAATGCGCCAAACATAATATAACTTAATGTATGTAATTACACAATGTGTGAGGCAGTTGAATAATCTTTCATATCAATGCAGCCACATTGTGTAATTACATACATTATATTATATTATATTATGTTTGACGCATTTTTATTTGAACAATTCAGAAACAACAATACATTATTTGAATTGTAGAATACTTTACATCACGGTGGTATTAAATGTACTGAATTGAACTCATGCTGCTTTTAATCAATATAAATTCAGGTGTGCACCATTGCAAAAATACTACTAAGGTGTAAAAATACTTTACAATGAATAAATAAAATGGAAGATGAATAAAACGTGGTTATGAGGTTAAAGTAATGACAGTAATGTTTATCAGATATGGTAATGAGAATGCGGGGATGCGTTAAGAGATGAGATATGCGCTTCAGTGATCATGTTTTTATGTGAATCTGATAAGGAAAACCTGATGTAGACTCTTTGAGGACAGTATACGCACACACTCTACGCCTGCAACATGCTTCAGTGTTAATATGATTCAAAGTGAGTTTCGTTTCTGCTGATGACCAAAAACAAGAGCTTCACTGTACAACTACACCAACAAAGGGTTCTTGATGATTAATCAGTTTACTTCAAAACACAAGACAATCTAATAAACCATCAAGTTCTGGAGTACCACAGCATAAGCAGATTTAACACATAATGGGCCCTATTTTAACAATCTAAGCGCATGTTCTAAAGCGCACGGCTCAAGTGCGCTATAAGCTCAAGTCCTAATCCACTTTTGCTAGTTTAACGGCGGGAAAAATGGTCGGCGCTCCCGGCACATGGTCTAAAAGGGTTGTCCCTATTCTCTTAATGAGTCATGGGTGTGTTTTGGGGGTAACGTGCAAATCAGAGTATAATTTCTCATTCCCTTTAAAAGCCAGTTGTGCTCGCGCCATGGCGGATTCGTTATTTACATGGCGGAATTTGCAAGCAGAAAGAACGCGTCTCCAGAACGCAAACGGATCTGCTCGTGCGCGAGGTTAAAGCGTGCAAGCAGACCATCTACGGGACAAGCCGGATTCCACCATATCTTTATGTACACGATATTAATCTTTTACACTGTAATCTTTATATTTTTTAATATTTGACTGATTTGTGTGCTGCTGCGAGTCAGCTGTGTGTGTAATAAGCAGAGTGTTGTGCACCCGCCTATAGGCTCATATTACTAACGCGCTCTTTAAATAACAAAAAAAAAATATTGCGCAGTCTATTTCAGTTGCCTCAAAACGGGAACGCGCCAACAATGCGCCAGAACACGCCCCCGTTTTCAGACCATGGGCACAAATGCATTTGCTATTTAAACAACTTGGTGCAGGACGTGAAAACGATAACTGCGTCAAGCAATCAGTGTTGAGATTTTTACAGCCATTTTTTTACATTTTAGAGCACAATCTTCATGTCACTTTATCACCTTCTAAATGATTTAGCGTCTTATCAGAAGTTCTTTCTCTATATGAAGAGACTGTACAGTTTCTGTCCATTCAGCAGTGGGCGATTAAATAAGTCAAATAAGGAGGCTGTTTGCAGGTTTGTGGGAAGGGGCAGAAAGCGAGTGCCATCTGTCAGTGCAGGCCTGGGGAGCGTTCTTAGAGAATCAACCTGGCAGCCGGCCAGAACCACACAAAACATGCCAAAATCAGCACTTCAGCAGAAAACAAATGCGGGCCCCGGCTACATTAAATGTCTGAATGAGCATAAATGCATTCAGAGGGAGCAAATATTTATATGACATGGAATTAAGAGAATTGTGTTGAGAGGGAATGATTTATGGATGGCCTTTCGTGTGTGTGGCCAGTTGAATGAATGGAGCAAATGAATTTCATTTAGGTTCACGGGCAGTGTGAAAGAGAAAACCATCACTGACGGCAGCAAATCAGGTTTCTTCGGTGTACGAACACATTATCAAACGGTGCACTTGCTCTTGCTCCAGCCAGTTGTATTTGATATTTTTCAGCATTTATTAATCTGTTAATCTACATGATGTAATACATTTTCAAGCTGTATATTTTAACATTGAGTAATGCCGTATGAGCAAACGTGAATTAATGAATAATAGTATTTTTAAATATTCTAGTATACACTACCAGTGTTTGTAAAAATTATAAAAAATTCTGGCGGTGGCTGGCAACTTAAAAAAAAAAAAAAAAAAAAGTAACATTTGGGGTGGGTTAGATTTTTTACAATTTTGCAAAGCATCTTATGATTACCAAGGCTGCAATTATTGGATCAAAATAATGAAAAAACTAATATTGTGAAATATTTTTACCATTCAAAATAACTGTTTTCTATTTAAATATATTTTAACATGTTGCAAATCAGAATTTTTAGCGTCATTACTCCAGTCTTCAGTGTCACATGATCCTTCAGATATCATTCTAATATGATGATTTGCTGTTCAGACAGTTGTGCTGCTTCATATTTCTGTGGAAACTGTGATACTTGTTTTTCAAGATTCTTTGAGAAAAAGAAAGTAAAAAAAAATCTTTTGCTATATTAAAGCTGCCGTCGGCAACTTTTTTTGGATCATATTCAGCAAATTCGACACTATATTCCGACAGAACAACATAAATAAAGTGTTTTTAGAAAAAAAGCCGAGCTTCCTTCTAACTCCACCTGGAGCGTGTTATTTGTTTTGCAAAAATCCACCGCTCCCGGTTCATTGTGTCCAATCAGCGCAGGGGGGTGTGAGATATGACTGTCAATCACAAGTCGTGCACGCACTCGTCAATCACATGCGTGTTCCTGAAGTTCGCGCAGTAGCGAAGAGTGATGGCGCACTGACGAGCACGAACTCTGTGGTAACAAATTCGTTGATAGTGTGGGAGGGGCATGAGAGTTGTAAACATTCAACATTTTGCCTAAGTCCACTCAATCAGCCAGAGTTGCCGACGGCAGCTTTAAAAAATTTATTCAATGTCTATTTTGATCAGTTTAATGGATCCTTTAATGCAGAATGTAAGTATTAACTTAAAAAAAAGACACAAAAACTTTTAAACGGTAGTATATTCCCTATATAAATAAATGCTGTAAAAACTGTTGTTCATTGTTAGTTCATGATACATAATTTAACCTTATTTTAACGTATTACCGAATTTAACTTACAGGTGCACATTTCTTTCCGAGACACGACACTGGAGTCATTGACACTGGAGTTCATTGCTGAGAAACATGTCAAACACCATTCGTAATGATTGACAAAGAGCAACGTGTTCTTTCACAGTAAAACAACACAAAATGACAGATCTAGCTTTAACAAATGCTAAAGAAAATGATGGATCAATGGCTGCCAGCAAGTGAGACTGAGAATGAAATAAATAAATCACACGAAGTACAGCTGGTAGAATGGCTGTGAGATTTCATCACGCTACCCCAGTGAATTAATCTGATGAATCATTCGACTAATTTCTGGCAAAAACTCTCACAGACTCACCCCCCATTGTTTGGCACGGTAATGGATTGATACGTTTGGTTGCTACAGGTGGAGCTGGGGAAGGTGGAGGGTTTCTGAAAGTGCGCTGCAAAGTGCTACTCAGGTGCTAACCAAGTATTTGAAGGTTGTGCAACGAGCTCATTGGCTACTGATTAGGGATGGGTAACGAAACCCGGTTTTAAACGGGCTAAATTATGAAAGACTGCAGTATTGATAAGCTCTGACGTTATCAGTTCTGCTGTCGGTACTGGAGAAACTAAGAAAATATTTACTATTTATTACTGCCATTTAGACGTTATCTTGGAAATTCTATCTCACCAGCCGTTTCTATATGCGATAATATTAAGACAGTTGTCTATTATGCATTTTTTTTTAAATTTGCAATCCAGAAGAGAGATCTCTCTCACGAAGCTACACGAAATCCCCTGCTTTAGCGAGTGAAAATGAAGGAGAGAAATAAACAAAAAGTTTAGTCTGGTTGTACTTTAGAGCTGTGAGATTAATATAATTTTATCTACTTTTATTTAGATTTTGTCTTCCAATGACTGCAAAACATTTTTTTTGAGGTAAAACTATTTAAAACTAGCCGCATTCCATCTAGCGCACCTTCCTTTGACTTCCTTCCTTCAACTTAATCACGGAATCAGCTAAATTTGCGATTTTTGTAAAATGCAGTCCAAATTGCGGGACTATTTTGATAATAAAGGGTTATTAAATGCACAATAATCAGCGCAAGAGACGCTTTCCCAAGGAGGCTTTCTGTGTGTGTGCTCCTAAACGGGCCGCAATTTACAAGCAAATTATACGTTGGGCTTCGGGTCCACAACGATCAAAAACACATAAAAATGGTTCAACATTACCGGCTTTGGTGTATTCACTTAAACACAGTTGTTTCTGTCTTAAGGGGAGGAAAACAGTAGAGAGAAAATATGACGTGTATCAGTGTATTAGATCCGTGCATTTGGTTTTAAAATGACCGCAGTTTAATAAACAGTCTAATAAACTTTGGCTGCCGCTTGTGCCATTAATCAAACAACAAAAGAGAGAGAAAATCACTCACTGCTCTTAAATGAATAACTTTAGTCTTAAGCGCACTGCTTATTTTTATTTGTTATATTTGTTATACTGTGCTTATTTGTCCGTTTGATTGTACTTTGTTTCTTTGTTCTTGTTCTTATTGTGTTATCTCCACATAAAACACAAGAAATGCCTGCAGACTGGTGCATTTACTAATCAATGTTTTATATTCATTTGTTTTGTTCGAACATTGCTGTTTCTTTTGCTATAGATATTTATGATAACACTTTACAATAAGGTTTCATTATCATTATTTAAACGAACTAAGAATGAACTGCGCTTCTACTACAGCATTTATCAATCTTAGTTAAAGTTAATTTCAGCATTTACTCATACATTATTAAAATCAAAAGCTGTATTTGTTAACATTAGTTCATGCACTGGGAACTAACATTTTTATTAACTAACATTAACAAATACGAATAAATACTGCAACAAATGTATTGCTCATTGGTAGTTCATGTTAGTTAATACATTAACTAATGTTAACAAATGAGACATTATTGTAAAGTGTTATCATGTTTATTTTACACTTCAGTTCATGAAACAATGTTTATTCTTTAAAAAAATATAACAAAAAGAACCGATAGTACCGTTAAAGCTCCGGGTCGATAAGCAGTATCGGTATGAGTAGTAATGCCGTTGATAAAACCTTAACAATACCCATCCCTACTAATACAGCAGGAACCAATCAGCTGTGCCCTATGGAGAAGGATGTGATTACAATCTAGAGTTTCATGACAGAACTTTGTATTAATTAATCCAAGAGCAAAAATGAACATAGTGCTACTGTACCAGTAAGTGCCATTAAGTGCTACTTGTACAGTTACCTTCTCATGGATCTCCTGTGTGGACTGGGCATCACAGAAGGCCACGGTGGCCACGTCCTTCAGGATGGGCATCTCCACGGTACAGTCCCGCCCATCCAGCAGTGCCACCAGAGGACGAGGGTGCATGGGCCCATTCATTATGGGAGGCCTGATGCCTGTAGAGAGTAATACATCACATATGTTACATGTCCTGAGCCTGTGTTCAGGTGTGTTTGTTTGGTCTGCATAAGCAAAGTAAATTCACTGTTCTAATATCAATCTTACCACATGATTTGGCTCAAAGATAAACACAAATATTGAATGCCAAGTTTCAGACTCACAAACGCGGAAAAAGACAACACTGTGTATTAGCAGTTGATTCCTGTTTTTATTGCTCAATATTAAAAAAAAATTCATGTTTTGCAGCTGCTGTTCAGTAACACAGAGAGCGGTTGTGGGTTTTATATCCACTCGTAAAAAACACATCAAAAGGAGTAATGCTGCTATTTTACTGAGAACAAGACCTTTTTACATTTAAGTGTCCATTGCTTATTATCAACATTGATGATGTCAGTAAGTATCATTCAGTTAAATATATTAATCTTTACGTTCCACTGCACAGATGACCAGTTGCACTGACTGAAGAAGAACATTTGTCCAAAAAATCTCTATATGGTAACAGAATTAACTAGGCTGTGATACATATTATATACTCAACCAGACACTTGATATCACACACTTTACAAGAAAACTGACTGATGATGACATCATGATGAAATACACAAGTGCTTATGTGAAATCAGCTTTAAAGGAAAAACAAAGAATGAATGATCTTAATGTAACTGCAGCTGATGTAACAGATGATGATGAGTAATAAAGACATGAACACCTGCGTGTCTGATTGTCTGTCTTATCCCAGTACCTCGAACTGGTCTGTTTTTAAGCTCCTTGACATTTTCATTTTACTGTGATAAGCCAATATATGCTGGCCATACCTAAAAGACTTTTGAGCCAAATTCCCATTACAGACCCACATGTATTGCCTCTACCATATAAAAACCACTCCAAACGCGCTTATCAGCGGTCAGTTGCCCGCTCCCATGATGCACTGCGATTGATGTAATCGAGTCAGATTTAAACCCTTTGGAATAAACTTCAAATATATTGACTTGTACATTATCAAAGACAATTAAATCTATTGTTTTATACTAAACCACTGTTATTTTTTTCTATTACACCATTCTCAATGCTATATGGGAATGCAGTTCATTCACACATAAAAAAGTACACAATCTTTGTCTTTGTATCTGACTTTCACATATTTTTGCTTTCAGCAAATATTTGTAATGGTGATTCATCTCAGAGCTGGTTGGTTGGGTCGAATCCCTTAAAATATAATAAATGGGGAAAAACACTTCCAGGACCAAGGCTGCTGAAAAAGTCACTGCTGCGCTGTATTGACATTGGCGATAAGTCTGCAGCTTGGCTTCATTCTGCCTAGTGTCAGTGAAAAAACATCTACAGACAGATCATCAATTTATATATGCATACTACCGTTCAAAAGTTCGAGATTTTTGAAAGAAGTCTCTCTTACGCTCACCAAGGCTGTATTTTTCATTGAAAATACAGTAATATTGTGAAATAACGGTTTTCTATTGTAATATATAAAACATAATAATAATTTATTCCTGTGAAGCAAAGCTGAATTAATTTGAAATAGAAATGACAGGTAACATTAATGTCCTTTCTGTCAATTTCAATCAACCCTTCCTGAATAAAAGTCCTAATTTCTTTCAAAAATCTCAATGACCCCAATCTTTTGACCAGTAGTGTATTTATATATATTTAAGAAACAAGCTTGAATATGTATCTTTCAAATGTAGGATATTTAGTCATTTTTTAATGATACAGTGACAAAAGTATAATATGTACACCTGCGACCTCTCCCAGCCTGGCAAGTGCAGACATGGTGTAATCATGTCCAAAAGACACAGACACACCCACACACACACAATACACACGTTTATGCACAAACAAGACCTAGTTTACCTCTGTGAAAAGATCCCTTGCCTTCACGCATCCGTTTCCACACAGAACCAGCTGTTTTCTCCATTTGTAATGAAGGTGAACTTTTACAACCGTAAATTATGTGTTAGTGACATCTAAACTATCCCAGCAGGATCTGGTTATCTTGTAACACAGCCACTGTTATCTCCCTTTTCTGATTAGGACAAACTGCCAACAACATGCAATAGATGCTTCCAAGCACACATACAAAGCCCACAGCTCTGGGATCAAATGCTACGATCAAGAAAAGCATGGCATATTTTGCTCATGAGAACAATCTTTGACTTTCTCCGTCTTTAAATGTAGCTAGGTAAATCAAGAATCCTGCGTTGGGAAAAAAAACACATGGTAGTTTCTCGCACCACACCGTTCTGTCAAAATCCCTCGGCGCTCTGTTCATATTGCCCTGCCCCGAGGGCGAGCTGGATCTGTTTGAATTAGCTAGTTCATAGCAACGAGAACCAACAGGGTCAGTCACACATAGCGTCTAAAGACCTCAACTGCCCACGGGCGATAATTCAAGCTGACGTCCCCCCCTTTGTTGTCTTCTGATGAAAATGAAAGCCAATTTCAAATCCCAACCTCGCGTTCACGGTGTGAAAAGAACAAAAACCTGTTTTTAATGACACTGTTTTGCTTGTCACATGAGTGAGCTGGGGTGAATCTTTTTTCTTTCTTTTTTTTTGGTAATTCGTGGAAAGTCAATGCATTGTTCTCATCCCAGAATATCCTGGAAATGTGCACTTGGGAATTTTTTCAAAAAGATAGAAAGGGAGCCACTTGAAAATCGTAATCATTTCATTACCCAACGTTCCTAAACAATCAACCAAAAAATATGATAAAAAAACAAAACAAAAAAAACAAGTATTTCCTTGTACCGTCAGATCAGGAATATTGCTCAAACAAATATGACAGGATTGTTTATTTTAAACAACGGCATAACTATTTCAATGAAATCCTGAAAAACCCTATTCTGCCATTTTTGGACTCTTCTGAAATGAGAATTTCTTTCGAAGAGAGCAAAATTAGGAAGTAAGTCTAGGCCGGAACTGGAAGCCACATTTCCACTGCACAATGTGCGGGAGGGCCATAGGAGCGAGAGAGTCATGTCCTTGCCAACCCCTCAAATTTTCCAAAGGGGATAGTGTGTGTGGTTTTTTTTTAAATCTTTCGAGCTCGGGAAGATTTATGCAGTTAATAAAGCGAGCCATCAGAGGTCCGTAGCCAAGGCTCTCGGATGAATATTGTCTTTTTGCAACAGAAAGCAGAAAGCAAGCAATTGTACGTGGATGAATGGCTGAGATGAAAGATAATAGGAAAGAGGGAAAAGCGGAGCAGAGAGGAGGGGAGGAGGAAAGGAAGAGGGGGAGGGGAAGCCAGAATACTGTACGGCAGCCGAACGAACGCTCAAATATTGGCACAGATACCCGTACAACACTTTCACGTGTGGCCCCATGCAGAAAGGAAATTGTAAACGTTTACCTAAAGGCAAGCCTTTGTTCAGCAAATGTGAGCTTCCCATCTCTTAGGATCCGCCGGAAAAACGAGCGTGTCTCCTCAGCAAGGCATTCACCAAAATCCTCAGCATATGGCGGCTACTTCAATTTTCTTATTCCTTCTTTTCTGTGAGTAGCTAGCTTAAACACACACACGCACGCGCTCCCACCCCTCCTTGTCTTTCTCTTTCTCTCCAACTCCCTCTCTCCCCCCCCGCTCCCTCACTTTCTATTTCGACTCTCTCTCTCGGACAAACACACATGCACACACAGAATGCAAGTGTCACTGCATTTATGGGAGTGGGAGAGTGAGAGAGAGAGAGAGGAACGAGTGCGAGGTGGCTAAAAGAAAGACTGAAGAGGAATGGGGTGGAGCCTGGGCTCTCACAAAATTGATCTTTTGTTTCCTGAGAGGGGGCAAAAAGGAAAAAAAAAGATAAATGGAAAATTGTGCAAGAAACAACACGAAGGGTTGGAAATGTGGGTGTGTATTTTCTATTGATAAAAATGTTATTGTTTATGATTGTTTTTTAGAAGGGAAAAAAAAAAGTACTAAAATTCGCATTTTTGGTCACATGATCCAACTGTAGATGTATTGTCACATTTGACCTTTGTTTCACTTTCATTATGGACATTTAGGGGCTGTTTACACTACACTATTTCCAACTAAAAACATAACACTTTTTATGCGTTTTGGGCTTGGCCGTTAATTTACAACAGCGTTTTGGGCATAGACATAATAAATACATAGACGCCATATTGGCCGCTAGAGCGTATGTCAACGGCACCGCCATATTGCGGAGGGCAACTTTCCCCATACCTCTTATTACGGGAATTGAGAAAAATGACTGCTTCGTCTGCTGCTTGGGGCTGTACAAAACACCACACAATTGAAAACAGGTCTCGGGGAATTACCTTTCACAAACAACACTGAACATTTTTTTCTGGTTGTATTTGGTCATTATATAATTAGTAATAGTAACGTACACGTACAAACCACTGAAATTGGTTGATAAATGTAAATGTTATTATTGTTTTTATCCAGGAAAACCGCAGCTCACCCGTTTACTTGCATTTGTTTACAGCGCAGTCTTGCCCTCAGCAAAATGGCGGAGGCGTTGACGTATCGCAGCAACGTTCCAAAGCGGCCAATAGGGCATCTATGTATTTATTATGTCTATGGATTTGGGTGCCTGGAAGTTTTAGGAAACGGTCTCCGTGTAAACAACAAAAACGCGAATCTCTGAAGACAATGACGTCATGCACATGCACATTACGTGTTGAGTCTATGATGTTTCATCGCCATCTACTGGTTTGGCAGCAGAATACAGCGTTTTAGTCATGTAGTCTGTGTTCCTATGTTCCAGCCATCATTAGTTGTCATGGTTACTAAGTATACTACTAATTAGAGCACACCTGTTTTGTGTGGTTCATTTGCCGGTGTAGACTCCACTCTTTGACTGGTGTTGTTTGTTTTCATACACACTGTTACTTTGATTCTTATGCTGTTTAATTAAAGTTGCCTGATTATTTGACATTCTTCTGCTCTCATCTTCATCTTTGTGGACTACATTGTGACACATACCGAGTGAGAGTTAAACGCCTCTGACAGTGATGGTTCTGGGTTATTTAGCTCTCAGAAAACCAATTACTAAATCCTATAGCCTAGTCCTGAATGATGGGCAGCTCAGAGACGTCTCCAAAAATAAGTAGCCTAAGGCCCTGTTTACACGAGAACGATTACGAGTGAAAACGTAAAAATATTTTATCGGATGTGCCTTTCGTTTACACGGTGACGCCGTTTTTATGGCTTAAAAACGCAAAAAAGTGAAACCACCCTCCAGAGTGGAAAACTTAAAAACGCTCCACCGTCGCGTTCCCGTGTAAAGGGTAAAAACCGGTAAAAACGCAAAACTGCCTTCGATCACGTGCGCGTTTACGTCACAGGCATTCGCCAGTACAGGAAAATAATAACTAACATGTCAGATTATTTCCATACGTCGGACCTTCAAGTTGCCACAGCAGCTCTGGTAAACATACAAGAGTCTTTTCAGCAGTTGTACAAAATATTCTCAGATATTGGTGTTGTTGTGTGGCAGTGCTTCGTTGCCACCTAGCCGCCTGGCGTGCATACTACATCGAATTTCACACACTTTTGCGTCACCATATGCACGCAGATTTCCCCTTCATAACGCTCGTCTAAACGCAGAATAAAAAGTGAAAACGCAACGCCACTTTTGCGTTTTCTCTTCAGATCGTTTCCGTGTAAACATGGCCTTAGTACGAACAGGGTTAGGGGCCACTCACACAGGACACATTCTCGCGCTAGAACAGTGGCAGAATAGACACAACGTAGGTGTCCCGAGACACGTTTTTAAAAGTTAATTAAATAGTAAATAAATAGAAATGTAAATAGAAAAAAAACACGCTACAAATACTCACAACTCAACCAAATACAGAAACACGTTGCAAATACTCACAACTCAACCAAATACAGAAACACGCTGCAAATACTCACAACAACGCGACCAAATACAGAAACATGCAAATACAGAAACACACAGCAAATAGACTACCTCACAACTCAACCAAATACAGAAACACGCTGCAAATACTCACAACGCAACCAAATACAGAAACACGCTGCAAATACTCACAACAACGCGACCAAATACAGAAACATGCAAATACAGAAAGAGCAAATAGACTACCTCACAACTCAACCAAATACAGAAACACGCTGCAAATACTCACAACGCAACCAAATACAGAAACACGATGCAAATACTCACAACGCAACCAAATACAGAAACACGCTGCAAATACTCACAACGCAACCAAATGCAAATACTCACAATGCAACCAAATACAGAAACACTCTACAAATACTCACAACGCAACCAAATGCAAATACTCACAACGCAACCAAATACAGAAACACTCTGCAAATACTCACAATGCAACCAAATGCAAATACTCACACAACGCAACCAAATGCAGAAACATGCTGCAAATACTCACAACGCAACCAAATGCAAATACTCACAACGCAACCAAATACAGATACTACTCACAACGCAACCAAATACAGAAACCCGCTGCAAATACTCACAACGCAACCAAATGCAAATACTCACAACGTAACCAAATAAAGAAACACGCTGCAAATACTCACAACTCAACCAAATACAGAAACACACTGCAAATATAGGCCTACTCACAACGCAACCAAATACAAAAAAACATGCAGCAAATACTCACAACGCAAACAAATACAGAAACACACTGCAAATATACTCACAACTCAACCAAATACAGAAACACACTGCAAATACTCACAACATAACCAAATACAGAAACACGCAGCAAATACTCACAACAAGCAATTACAGAAACATGCAAATAGGCTACAGAAACACGCTGCAAATACTCAACCAAGCACAGAAAAGCACTGCAAATACTCACAACGCAACCAAATACAGAAACATGCTGCACATACTCACAACTCAACCAAATACAGAAACACGCAGCAAATACTCACAACAACTCAAGCAATTACAGAAACATGCAAATACAGAAACACGCTGCAAATACTCAACACTCAACCAAACACAGAAAAGCGCTGCAAATACTCAAAAGGCACATACGACCAGGATATTAACATAAACAAAACAAAACTCACCAATCAGTTCATCGACAACACTACTGATGACATTGAACAATAAGCATGTCCCAGCCAGGTTTGTCACTTGTTGGGGCCCCCTGGAAACATTTCTGTTGTGGTTTGTGTTATTTGCAGCGTGTTTTGGTATATGATTGAGTTTTGAGTACTTGCAGTGCGTTTCTGTATTTGGTTTTGTTTGATTTGAGTAGCTTACTTGCAGCACGTGTTGTCAAACTGATGAAGATGTTTTCTTAATTTGCTGGTGTTTTTTCTATTTGCACGTGTTTTCTTTGCAGCACGAGGAGCTCTCTTGGCCACTGTACTTTTTCACCACTTTTACCAAGTTTTTAAAAGTCATTCTAACTGTTTACTTAATGAGTCATTTGCTCAGTGGTAGAACTGAAACTGTTAAATGTCACCTTCGGCTGCAACATGCATAATTTGTCAGCTGATTAATTTAGATAAACTCACAATCCTGATCAGTTGACACTGTCCACATAACCCATGATTCAGTACTATGCAAATTTGTCAAAGGGTGTTTGCATGTATCATATGCATGATGCTGATTACCACATACTTCAGTACCGATTACTCAACTGATTACTCAATACCTCACAAACACAATATTGCTGTTTTTCCTGTATTTTATCCATATTTATCCAAACAAATCCAGTCTTGGTGAGCATAAGAGACTTATTTTGGTAGTTACGTACAGAATTTTTTTTTATATTAATAAAGATGCTTCTCCTTTAAGTGGAGGCCACTTCCCTTCTAGTATCCTTCTGCTATCATGCAAGTTAGTGTTAATTTAGTGGATCATGGCATGAGATAAAGGATTTGATATAACAAAAAAGTTAGTAGGCAATTTAACCACAATAGTCTAATTTTTAAAAGTAACATATAATGCTCAAGAATCTCAAAAGCTATTTGCTGAAATTCGACCCCAAAACATTTGACATAATACATAACTATGTAGTTATAATTATGTTAAGAATATTCATACATTAGATACTATGTTCATACTTTAGATGTAGTTATTTTAAGAATATTGACTTTAGATATACTATTCATAACTAATGAATGATAATCCTGGCATCAGCGCAAAAACAGCTTTACATTATGAAACACTTTAGTCATTACATCATTGTTACTCTGGAAATGTGTGGCAAAACTCCTCAAAACTACACCGCTCCCATTTGCATTAAAATCTACAAAGCTGCCTACACTGGAAGCAGTCGCTTGCTTTTTCAGAGTAGATTATAGTTTTCTGCTCAGTCTGGGAATTTATTAATTACACCAGGCATAAACCAGTTGTATAAACAGTACAGCTGAATCTCTCCAAAAAAAAAACAAAAAAAAAACACCACATGATCCAGCCCTATAGTGGCTACTGGCTATACTTTCAAACAATGTTTATTTGAACATTATCCCAGATCAATATCTTGCCTCAAAGACTTCCACTGCAAGTGCATTACTGCATAAAATATTTCATTATTACAAGCTGTATTTTGTAAGCTGTTTATATAATGAATCACTGAGTTTACCAGTTAACTCACGCTCCACCTTAAGGCTATGTATGTACTGTATGTTGTGTGGCATGTCCTGTACTGTATTTCTGCTAGGCCTCTGCTACAGTATGTTAATAACAAGGCAGTCTGGGAACACAGACATACTGTATCTTGCGTGTGTGTGCTCCAGTGGAGAAGTCAGACAGATTGGCACTCATGCAGAAGAGCCCATTCTTTGTGAATTCATTAGCTCTGGTCAGGACCTCAGGGGACCGTTGGTTTTGGCAAGTGAAGCACAAAGTATGCGTCACGTATGCGGTCCGAGCACTTTTGGCCACATTGAATAAGCTGGCTAATCATGCCTGTGCCATAAAACGGCCACTCATGCATTGATCCGGTAGGAAAATTTATGGAAAATCCATGATTTGTTCACGAAAAGTCAGGTTTAACTCACTTCCAATTAACCATTAAACTAAAGTAACTAGTTTTATTACTTCATAATATAACATTCCAGACACCAGGCGACAGAAAAATGCTATCTAACGAGTTACCCTAAATACGAATTATCGTCACACCTTACAACTTGGTACAACTTGTTCTCTATACAACCCTTGGTAACACTTTACAAAAAGGTTTCATTTGATAACATAGTTAATGTATTATCTAACATAAACTAACCATGAGCAATACATTTAACTGTATTTGTTCTTTGTAGACGTTAGTTAATAAAAATACAGCTGTTCATTGTTTGCACATTTTACTTCATAGTGTATTAACCAATGTTAACAAAATTGTTAAAAATGTATTAGTAAATGTTGATATTAACATTAACAAAGATTAATAAATGCTGTAAAATTGAGGTTCAATATTATCTCATGTTAACTACGGTAACCTTATTGTAAAGTGTTACCCTATACTTTAAAGTCACCATGAAATCTAAATTGACTATTCTTATTTTTTTTATGGAATATTGCAGTATTTATTGTAAATTATTTATCCGTGCAAATCATTATGTTTTATTTATTTATGTGCCTAGTAATCTTTAATCCAAATAACTCTTGCAACATCATCACTTGACATCTGATGACGTGTTTACTGGCGTGAGGGCGGGGCAACCTGTCACTCACATGAGATCGACCAATAGCAAACCACAAATCCAAACAATTCCCCATGGACAAAATCAAGCCCCGCCCTACATTTGTTCTTGTTCGAAAAGACATTTCACTCGGATATACATCACAATAGGGAAGAAAAGACTATGGCAACTTCTGTTTCATGCCGACTTTAATGTGATTTAGGAAATGTCTTAAATCTTCTTAATAAATAGCTGGTCAATTTTGCCACTGCAATATATTTTGTCTGAAACCAACTGGGCATATTTTCTCCTTGTAAAAGAGCGCAAGGACAGAACAAGGTGAAAACCATCTCAACACCAAACCGCACATCCACCACAGTCAAATCAATTCTGAGTCACGGAAAGAGGACAGCTGGGAAAAGAACCTGTCAGAAGACACAATCTACAATGAATGAGGAATATCGCAACTGGCACCGGTGAAAACCTCAAAAACCTATTGAAAAAGACAATAAAAGAGGGGGAAATAGATGTGGGGAGAGGCAAAGAGCATAAGAAAGATGCCCCTGAGAAAGATTACGCTGCCTCAGACACACACTGCTGCTGCCAGCACACACACACACACACACACACACACTGCAGCGTGGCGAATGGGTAAACTCCCTCACATAGCCTATCTTGAAGGGAAGAGTGTGCACGGATAACATTTCCCTAAATAAATTCAGTGTGACTGAACGCATCCTATTAAACTTGGCTGCAATCGGGGAGTGCAGAAGCAAGAGAATTTTATTAAAACACCCGCTGAGACCTAACACTCCATTATTAGATCAAAGTCCATTAACGGATTGTATCTATGGAATATCTACATGGTGAATGCCAGAGAACAGGCATCGATTCGATCAAGATTATTCTCTGTTGGCGCAGCTGGTGCTGTGATTCCAGTCAAACAACAACAGACACAATTCTACAGGATCCTATAAAAGCGCTCAATGTTCCGCTCTGCTCTGCAACTACAGACAAAACAGACACTAAACATATAACCAAAGTAGACTGCACACATCATAACCACTTAGTAAATAAGAATTATACATAAATATATGACATTCAATAAAAATAAAAAAATTAAACACCTAAAACTGATTAGCAATGAAATTAGAATACCGGCACTGACTGAAGGGTAGGTGACATTAAGGACCGGATTTACTAAACAGGGCAAATTAGCATGTGAGCGCAATAACAAAAAAGGGCTGATGGGAGGGGAAAGTTCTGTGCGTGATCTACTGACGAAGCGCAAATTAAAGAACACAGACGCAGCCGGATCATTTCCATAATGACCAACACAATCTACCAAGAGCAGCGCAAATTAGCGTCTGGTTTAAGATGTGTTTCTTTGGGGGGCGTTAAATAATGGCACAAATACCAGTAAATTGACTAGCGCAAACCTTAGTATGACTACTTGATTCATTTAAATATTCTCCTCCCATAAATGTTGCGTCTACAGGGAAACTGCATATGCAATAAGGTCAGCCACATAAAAAATAACCCTGTCCAAGCCTTTTCAGCGCTAATTTTTCACTGTGTGTCTTTAGTAAATCCGGACAGTAGGAAAACAAGAGGGTTTGCACTGGAGCAAGCAGTAAGTAAATCTAGCCCTAAATACTTTGAGGAAGTTGATATGTGGTGTGACAAGCTACATTTCCTCTAAATCTATTGTAAAAAGATTCATGTATAATTATTATTCATGCCATTTTCATGACCTCATATTAATTGGGACTCAATGAAGCAAAACTAGATTAAAAAAATAGAATGATTAAAAGTTGTGAACAACATTACAGCGTCAAAATTACTCTTTCTCTTATGCATCATATTATGGAGCCCCTAAGGGGACACGGTCGTGGTAAAAAATATGAGATGATAGGAAAAATAATGCTTCTAATATCAATGCTTTTTTTTTTTTTTCGTATTGGCTAAATATCATTTTGACTTAAATTCTTGATTTTTAAATAAAGGTTAATTACTTGTCAACTACACAGAGCCTTTAAATACTGAGGGATTTTTTTTTCAGAACTAAACAATATTTATTCAAAAAATAGTTATGAATTTATGAAAATAAATAAGGAGGAACTAATAATGAAGATGATGAGCTGCAGTTTAGACTTGAATAGGGATGTAAATGTCAAGCACATTCACAGCCCAATTTGATTTAACGCTTTAAACCGATTTAAGTTTAGCATGTGCAGGATGATGATGCATCAGCCAATGTGTTATTATAGGAAATAAATAGAAACATTTGCTAATTTAGTTGTAATAGAACAAAATTTAAAAATATTAAAAGAGGTCCCCTACCTGGGGTAAGAAGCTAAACTTTTACAGAATATATAAATGACTTTTGATATAATTCTTATAAATATATTTTTTTTAAGTGTCATTAATGTCAAGTACTAAATCCACTATTCTATTTAATATTAAATTTTGCAAATTACTTTGAATAATTGAGTAACCAATGGCAGACCATCCAAGCAGAATCCTAGTAATAAAAGACATTTATCTGAAAGGTAAAATTATTCTGTACTGACATATGAATATTTACATATTTAATTGTCTGTGTGATAGAAGATAAGTCATAAAAGCAACACTATGAAATATGAATGCAAATTGAGTGATTTCACTCAGCTAACCAATACGTTTTAATGAAAGCGAAGATGTCTAAGACGTACAACTTATGGAAATACTGAATAATAATCCTATTAATTACAATAATTATTCAAATTAAAAATAACAACACTGGTAACAACATGCCACGTGGGGCCTTCTGTGCCCATTCTGGGTCATCTTACCCCAAGGGTCTAATTTTATCTTTTTACTTCAAAATAAAAACTAGAATTTTTACTCCACAAATCTAAAAACATTGAGTTGTCCACAAATACAAATAGACACATGTTAATAAATGTTATATTCAACATAATACAATGCCATAGATCACTATTTTCCAGAGACACAAAATTAGATCAATTAAACTCAAAACTGTTTTGACTGACTAAATCTCAAGAAATATTTATATTAAGATGAAATTACAAAAATAAAAAGGCGATTTTGTGCCATCTATGGTCGGGGGACCTTCAATCCTTCAAGTTATAGATAGACATATTCAATTGCAGGATCATATTAATTCAATTCGCGTATGACTTGATTCCTGCATATTTTTTTTAACACTAAATCCCATTTAAAACCCCTAAAGTTTTATAGCGATTGTTGGGTTTTTATTTACCACGTCCTAATTCCAGCTTCGGTATCTCACTTGTTGCCACTATTTAAAGGGAATAATGATTCATTTAAAATATCAAGTGACTGCGAACACTTACTCAAAGTAACCCGAACTCTGCCAGTGTTGACAACTAAGTGCCCATAAATGCAAGTCAAGTGTGTTAGCTAAGAAAGCCCCTCAAAAAGCCAGTCCACAGCCGCGTTCATCTGCCTGACAGAAATAAAAAGCGCAAATGAAAACAGGGCTCTATCAGCGCGGTTTGACAAGCACACGCACCCAGACCAGCTCAAAGAGAAAAGCAAAACAATCACAAACCTTGCATCACCCGCTTTGAAGGCTAAAGTCCCTGAATGTGCCCGGGATTCGGGTACAACATGCTACGAAAATGTGACCAATCAGGGCCGTGTGACCGGTGAGGCAGCCAATCAGGGAAGGATGCGCTTGGACGACAACCAATCATATCGAGATTCATTGCTCCAGCGAACACCGAAGGGGTGGGGGAGGGTTCACTCGCCTGCTCGTGCAGGAAAGAGAAATGCGAGCGCGATGTGGGGTGAAAGTGAGAGTGGAGGAGGTGAAGGGTGAGGAAAAGGAAAAACTTTTTTTCTTTTTTTTAAAGCGAATCAAAGTGAATACATGATTACTGAGACAATACGCAAAACAGGACCCAAAACTTTTCCTACCATTAGTTAAAATAGAAACATTTGTTTGAAATAATGAAGTATTCACTAAGGGTGAAAGCCTACTTAAAGGTATAATATGTAGTATTTTTGGAAAAAAAAATATTCAAAAACTTTTTGCACAGTGGAATATCCCAAAAGTTCCCAAGGATTTGTAAATCCAGCGAAATTACATTTTTAAATAATGGCTCGTCCCTTGTTATTGTCGCATTTCAGTTACGTAACATCGACGCTATCATCGGTTTCCGCTCATAGAAACCTTACATATATATTGTTATTTTGTTTTTGCTTGTTAATTGTCCTTGGGTTTTGTGAAAGGCACTTTATAAATTAAAGTTATTATTATTATTATTTAGCATATATATATATATATATATTAGGGCTGTCAGTTAAACGCGTTATTAACGGCGTTAACACAAACCCATTTTAACGCGATTAATTTTTTTTTGCGCGATTAACAGTCTTTTTGGCCTAGCAAACTTTGTAGTTTTTTTCACATGCTTTTGCAACTGGACGCGGCATGCGCGACGCTGCGCTATGAAACCCATTCATTTCAATGGCTTAATTGTGCCGCACAAGGACGTTTTGTTGCTTCGTCGACCAAAGCCGTGCACACCGCGGTCAAAATTCTAAATAGTTAAACTTTTGCCGGTGTGACGATTACCAGCGCGGCCAATAGAAACTTTTTGGCATCCAAAAAGTTTTGAAAACTGGCGTAGCGCCGCGCATTTCGCGTCCTGTCTGAAAGCACCGGATCTAGCTAGACCACGAACCACACACTTGTTTGGGCTTGCGAGGCTGCGAGCCGACCAAATAGTAACATTACGTTTTGAGTGGATGACGAGCGCGAGACGCCGAAATGGATGCAAGTAAGAATGGTTCCATTGACAAGACCAAAGTGATCTGTGTGTTTTGTCGTTGTGAACTGAGCTATATCATCATCCCAGCACGTCCAGTCTGAAATACCACTTGATGATGGCCAAGCGCGCGGGCACACACACACACACACACACACACACACACACACACACACACAGACACCTTCTCCGCCCCCTCGTCAATATCAGGACCTCGTCAGTACTTCTTTCACCCTTTTATTGATGGACAGTGTTACATTGTGTGAGAGATTATTTGCTCCAAGTGAGAATGTTTTAGTGTGAAATTGAACACAGTATTGTCAATGTTGTTTTCAATAAAAAACATTTGCACAAAGCAAGCCGATCCACTTTTCCATGTTGATTAGAGCATTAAAATGAGAAAAAAATTTTGGACAAAAAGAAATCAAGAGACATTTAGAATAGATAAAAATGTGCGATTAATCGCGAGTTAACTATGACATTAATGCGATTAATCGCGATTAAATATTTTAATAGTTTGACAGCACTAATATATATATATATATATAGCTACCTCATTAGCATCCGTTTCAATGGGCCGCTACATAAGCCGCAACTGAGGAACCTATGTGTGTATGTATAACTATACAATATCTCGTACGCCTCTGTTGTGTCGTTCAGTCATCATGGTTCACGATTATTGATTGAGAGTACAGAAAAAAAACGTAAACGTAGATCAACTGAGGCAAGCATGCTTTGGGACAAAACGAAGAAATAAAACAAGGATAAATATCGGCGTGACGTTTTCGGGATGGAGAGAGCTTCACTACAAACTTGGACTTGATCTGTCCACAGAGACTCCGAGTGCTCTCGCATATGTTTTAATAGAAAGGTTAGCAATATTATTTATTGTAAACATACAGTTATTTTGACTTTGTTTGTAGTTCAGTAATGCTTTTTATCAAATCTGGTGACAAAGTCTATGGCAGTAAAATTAAATACAGCCTATATGTTGTACAAAAAATATTTAGCCATTACTTGCAAATACTGTGGGTTTGTTCAAATGTACTTTTAGTATGATTGTTTTAAATGTGTAAAACAGCGCAGCATTAACCCACCAAATCATTTGACAAATAGTCACATTTCAGTAACAGGCTAACATAGCATTTCATGTCCCTTGCAGATAATTCATTACGATGACATAAAATAGTGTGATCAAACGTTCAGGTAATACAAAAATAAATTTATTAGCTGATATAATTTAAATGATTCATGAATTCCACACATCTCTGCATGGTGAAAACGACATCTCCCATCGTTCCACTCTCCTTCATAATGTCATCAAGCTTCGTCTTTGGTATTGTTTTGAAAATGCGACCTCTGGTGGCAAAAAAATTACAGATTGTACCTTTAATTGATAATGTAATATACAGCTTATATAGATGCACCCCAATAAACCCAGCTGTACTCAGACCATAACTCAATACTTCATATATAATCAAATATTACAGGCCTACTGACATTTTTAAATTTTTATAAGATTATAAAAAGGCAGGTATTCCCCCAAGGGAAAGTGCTGAGTCATTTGTCTATTCCTCCAGCATTAATCTAGAAAAGCGAATATCACGCGAGTGCGTGTCTAAAAGTGGAGTGGAACGAATGCCATTGGGTGTTTTTCAAACGTAAGGTTGCATTCTATAAAGGCTGCATATCTCGGCTGCCGCCACGTCATCAAACGTCGCTAAAGGCCTTCTCAATTTGAAGGATCCTTGGATGGCAGCCTTCGTTTCGCTTCCTTCATTCAGCCTATTTTGAAGGATGCATCGGATGTATCCTTTGCAGCCTTAAATGCACCCACAATCATGTCTGTCAGATTTCGCGCTCCTAACTCTTCTTCTGTTTGGGTTTTTCCTAACTCACTGACGGTGCACAAGCTACTAAAGGTATAGGGAACTAAAGGTAGCTACTAAAGGTATGACGTGTCCCCCTGTCCCCCATAGAATGACGCCCATATTGCGCACATTCCAATTCCATAGACTGTAAAAAGTCCAATTCACAAAAATAAACTGACGGAAAACGAGTCGGTACTAAGCTCGTCTCAGTTTATCATGAAATGTAAGAAAAAAATAATGTTTTCAGACATGAAAGCCTAGACGTTATCTTTTGTTTTGCTGTCAATTAATCACTGCACTAAACTGACAATAATGTTGGCTGGGAGACCGCAGACGGCTGTCATTCACTGTATTGCATTTATAGAAAGCCCGTTAATATACAGATTTGTATTTAATATTATTTTCGTGCCGTCACCGTGGGGGCGGGAACATATGTGACGTAGCCACGCCCTTGCCATAGACTGTTAAAAAAATGCTCTTCTCTTATTAGAGTAGACCTATATGGAATGCCAAAGCTGACTTAATTTAAAATAAATAAATACATAAATAAATATACGAAGAAATGTAAAAAAGCAAAAATACATAAATAAATACATAAATAAATATACAAAGAAATGTAAAAAACTACAAATAAATGAGTATTTATACTTTTATTTCCTTATTTATGTATAATTGTATTTTTTCACACATTAAAAAAAAATTTATTTACACATTTATTCATTTATTTCCACTTTTATTTATTTACACATTCATTTATATATTTATGTTTTTATGTCTACATTTATTTATTTTCACATTTATTTATTTCTACATTTATTTATTTCCACATTTATTTATTTCTACATTTATTTCTCCATATGCTAATGAGGGGGGCGTGTTTTAACTCAGACATCAGCAATCGAGCTCAGAGTGGCAGTGCTGAAGCTTTGAGGCCACAGTGACACCTTGTGGTGTGCATAGGCGTAATCCTATGGGGGGACAGGGGGACACGTCCCCCCCAATATTCAAAGAAGGACAATTTGTCCCCCCCAATATTTGATCATACTGTATGATTATACGGGCGGTTGCAAAATAATACGTCTTTCTTTCCAGCTCCGAAAATATAAAATCCCGGCCGGTCCATTTCCCAAATCCATTCGACTTGCCTTACACTAGCTATAGGCTACATTAACAAAACCTATTTCTCCTGAAATCCATGTCATGTTTTCCCAATAGCTCTAGTAGCTCGTGCACCGTCAGTGAGTTAGGAAAAACCAAACAGAAGAAGAGTTAAAGAGCGCGAAATCTGACAGACATTTGGCACATATGAATGGTAAATATCCTTGGCTGACATAGCCTATCCCTTAGCGACCAGGTGAATTTCACTAGAATTTATTTTTAGAAAATATCTAAATCAGAGAATTCATATGTTCGGGTGGGATGCTCATTTCGGTTAATATTCCCGACCGACAACCGCCGCTCGTTAATCGATTATTAACGGTTAACTGATAAGATTGAATTGAATTGGCATTAAATAAAACTAAAATTGACGCGTGTCTGTGACCCATTAAAAATATATATATTTTTTTTTTATCAAACGGTTTAATTTAACGTGCAAAGTGCAAACAGCAGCACACAGAACAGATTCAGATAAAATTTTCACGGAGCATTTCTGACAGTGACAACAGAGAAAAACAGAATACAATAATATAAATAAAAAAACATAAAATAAGACTACAGTAAATATATATATATTATAACTTAAATAATTAACAAATTACGATGACAAAAAGAAAACACTGAATCAGTTTGCGTTGAAAAAACGGCATTTTTTTCTCTCCATCAGACGAAGTTTTTCCGTCAAATAAAATAGCAGCCCTACCTCAATCCACAGCTTGTCTAGTTTTTATTTTAAAAAGTAGCATTACAGTCTACATGCTGTTGGGTAGCCTAAGTCTGGAGCGCAGAGAGAAAACACCCTCTAGTCTCCGATGGCACAGATGTTCGGGAATACAGAGATAACGTCTCGCTATGGCAGCTTCGGGAAGCTGCTTCGTAAGTGATACTGCATTGTAGGCTACTTGGACGACTGCTTTATTTTAATACCACGTAGCATATTTTGCAAGTAACTTCGTCGCCCTTTCTGTCGAAATGGTCCCACATATAGTAGCCTAGCTAGGCTACTTCTTTTCTCTCGCTTCATTTTGCTTGCTCAGGGAGAATATCTGTTGGCGCGTGTGATTGCGCATGTCGACGTGCTCAGTGAGTTAACAAATGTTTTTTTTTTAACCATGAAGCAAAAAATAAAAATAAAAAAATCTTAAAAAAAAAAACGTTTTCTGTTAGTATTAATCAGTCAATTTTTTTACTTTCGGTTAACGGTTAAACGGTCAATATGAGCATTCCTTCTGCGATTGGCGGGGAGATTTTTCATTTTCAACAGTTGATTTGGAAGTGCACCAGATTAATGAATTTATCTTTAAAATGTACAAAATTTTCTTACGGGGGTGCATGCCCCCGGACCCCCCTAGAGGTACTGAGCTACACTCACAAAAATACTGTGGGAATCACAGGATATGGTCTGTGAAAAATACAATTGTAATGATCTTATAAAAGGCTACATGATCAGAATTTTACCACCTCTACCTCGTTTTGAGCCAGGAAAAACCCTGTGTGTTCTCATTGGGGGATGAGCCTCCCTAAAATTAAAATCACCCCTGGTGTCCCCCCCAATGTTAAACTCCTTCCTACGCCCCTGGTGGTGTGTGACCAAACGAAAAGCAAGAGGTGTGCAGACAATATCACATTTTAAGTCATGTATATCACCCTAACTGTATGTAGGGTATAGGTTATATAGGGTTAACACACATAGCACACATGAACAGAAACTGCACTTCAAGAGGTCTGATAGCAGACACAAAATTAAGATTTTGACTTTTAATGACTTAATGACTTTTGTTAATTTTATTTGACTGATAACAGGCATAGTGCCTTATTATTATAATAACTGAGTAGTTTATTGATTAATATTAAGAACTTGACATATATTATTATGTATATCCTACCTATTTAATAAGGTTTGAGTAGGTATAAAATCAATTTATAGGGGGAAATATCACCACGACCATGGGCACGACCGGTGCTGTTTGAATGGGCATGATGATGCTTCTGTGCATCCATCAATGCATGGCGTGAGATGCGTGGCTCACTGCGTTTACATGAGGCCCTTTTTTTTTATTTAAGAATAATTCAAATTGATGACTTGTGATTAATCAGTATCTAAGAGCAGCATCTATGAAATATGGGTTGCGTTTTAAGCATTTGAATTGTCACCTGTTATGCATACGAAATTAGGAAACGCGAATGTAAACCGCGTATTGAGTCGCGTTTCAAACTCATTGATCAATAGGCCTAGATGCTTGCGTAGGAGTCAGTGAAATGTGCGCTGGTTTCTCTCCGCGTTCTGCGCTGGTGTGCGAGTCTCATCGACAATAAACGCAAGCCAAACGCAAGCTATCAGCCCTATCCACCGCGTTTACATTGTTATTAATAGTGGATACTTCATGCGCTTTCATGTCCAAGTGTCAGACCCGCTGAAGTGCAGTTTCTGTTCATGTGTGCTATGTGTGTTAACCCTATAGCCTACCCTACATACAGTTAGGGTGATATACATTTTATATATAATATACATATACATATATACAGGGTGCGATTTGCCGGGGGGGATGCGTGGGATTTCCCCCTTTCTGGTCAATGTATCCCTGCCTCTGCTTAATTATTTCTATCCCCGGTGGGGATAAATTTATCCCCCCCTCAAAGTGATCAGTGCTAATACACTGGCGAGACGGATCACAAAACTTATCACGGATCCGTGGTTTGATTAAAGTCAATTTTATTAGAAAATGCGATACTTTGGCTGGCTCTGATAAAGTTGTCGCAGCCTCTCTTCACCACTTTGCTCAATGTCCCGCCCACGGCGCTCTCTGATTGGTTAGACCTCACGAGTAATAGCCTATCAACACTTGCGATACGGTTGCAGCCAGGTCCGCTGGGCTGTGGAGCTGTGTGTCGAAAGGGAGGCAGCATATTCAGTATATTACTGATGCGGGAATAAACCGATAAACATCACAATCTGATTATCTGTTTCTATGATGACAAGCAGAGTTAGTGTCCCAGTCACACCACTGAGGTGAGGCTAAAGCGAAGGTTTTTTGATTACTCACTCATGGTGTGTTCACACCGAACGCGAATTTAATTATTTGCGTGAGTAGATTACATACAAAAAATCAATGCAAAGAAGCGAATAGACGCATCATTGACGCGAATTAGGCGACTCGTTTGCCGCGAACGTCTTCCGCGCAAGTTGAAAAATGTGAACTCGAGCGGAAGATTCGCATGACGCTTTGTTCTCTTCATTCTCTTGTTTCTCTTGTTTACGCGCGACTAGAGGTCCTGTGGCGCAAATGAGGCGTTTAGCGCGGTAGACGCAAATTAGCCTCATTCGGGCGAATGAGGCGAATTGACTAACACAGATAGTGCATCTCTCTTTTCTATCATTTGACTGTAGCTCAGCATCGCGGTGTAACGTTAACGTTATTACTTTAGCAGCAGCAGTAAAACTGTTTCTACTGTGGTGGTTTAACTTTGCAATCAATCCGTGGTTCAGCAGTGGCTGATATATAGAAGTAACATATAGCCTATTAAACTAAATAAAGCGCTGTAATGTGAACTGTCAGTGCGATAGAACAATAACATCCGAAATGGACCACTATTTATTTATTTTTATATCAACAATAAAAATGTTTCAAAACATCCCCCCCTCTGTTTTTTTCACAAATCGCACCCTGCATATATATATATATATATATATATATATATATATATATATACATATAGATATACATATATATCACAGACTTAAAATGTGATTGTCCGCACACATAAATGTAGAAATAAATAAATGTGAAAATAAATAAATGTAGACATAAAAACATAAATACATAAATGAATGTGGAAATATATAAAAGTGGAAATAAATAAATGAATAAATGTATAAATAAAAAAATAATAAATGTGTGAAAAAATACAATTATACATAAATAAGAAAATAAAAGTATAAATACTCATTTATTTGTAGTTTTTTTACATTTCTTCGTATATTTTTTTTTTTAAAATTAAGTCAGCTTTGGCATTCCATAGACCTAGACCTTCTCATTCTAGTTTAATCGCTGAGCCTATAGCCTACCTACACTATCCTACAAGCCTCAGGACTGGACTAGGAAGGGCGCAGTGGTAGGTTTGACGCGAGCGCAACCGTCAAACACGTCCGTGTAGCGCGTGTTTACATAGAAAAATAATGGAAAAGTAGCGTAGTGGAATGGGAAAACCGCGTTCTGTGTGAACGGCCCCTTATAACGACACGAGAGTGAGGAAATAATGACAGAATTTTCATTGTTTGGATGAACTCACTAACCCTTTCAGGACACATCTATGCACCGCCACACTAGGAGGCAGTAATGTCCAGTCTAGCTTCATTGCCGCAGTGAAGACCAACGCCGAGAAGAAGACAAACAAACGCTCCACAGTTTCACCAAAGCAAGATGGCTGTGCAGGAGACAGCAGCTCAACTCTCTATGGCCCTGAAGGTGCAAGAATATCCAACTTTAAAGGTCTGTCAAGCCTTTCCTCTCCATTCTCTAATCGTGCAACTGAACATATTCTCTATAGTGCTATATGACCTTAATAACCGATCACCAAAACGGAAATGATCGATCACATGAAAGTATGTGGCCGCATTTAGACAGTTAACTGGTTAGCTCGAGGGCTAGGCAACTTAGCAAAACAAGTCTCACACAAACACATCTCCACCGGAGTGATCGGAAACATTCGAGCTGTGACATCGGCTGTGTACAGTTATAAACCGATGGATCTATAAAGGATTAGCAATAAGTCGAATAATGTCATCGCTGATCCGCGACACTCTTGCGTTCCGACAGTGTTGTTTTAATAGGCAGGCGCAGTATTATCCCATCACAGGTTTGTCCACTAGTGCAACCAATGCAGATTGACTAGAACCATTAGCGAGGTGGATAGTGACACGAATCGTAACCGGTTGTTTAGCTAGCCTATGTTATAACCGAGTACTGATGAGATCATTTCGTTTTGAACGCTGTCGTCTGAAAATATGATCTAGACACAGCATGATATTCGTGTCTCTAGATAAATGCTAGAGGATAGACACGTGCCAATGGTGACCAGAGCTCGGTATGCAAGCGATTTATGCACCATATTAGGATCACATTGCATCGTGTTGCGTCGATCAGTGGCAGATCTTAGCAGGTTATAGCTCAGGTGTTGATTCTCGATGAAGGGCTTGTTATTCAATGTTTGGCATACAGCACCTTTGTTCTCTGCGTCACAGGGCTTTCCCGATTGATAGCGTCGATTTGTCTGAATCCTTGCGTTAATCGATTCCTTTTACTGTGTAATGATGAGTTGAATGCTTTGCAACGTGATTTAGTTCATTGATCTCCTGTAAAATGACGCCTGTTTATGTACACGCACACTGAATGTCAATAATATATGGTCTTCACTGCTGTGTCAAGGGCATGTTGCATCTGAGCTTGTCTTGCAGCATTGGGAATGATTTCCAGTTCCTTCTTAATCATTGCATCATGATCTAACCATGTAAACTAGTCATTATTTTTTTTTCGTGTGCAAAATCTTAAGACACATTGGTTGAAGAATGAATGAACTAGCTCTTTTTGTAAGGCACTGATTCTTGTAATATTTTAGAGGGTCAAATATCATTAAAATGATTAGGCTACATATTCAAACAAGCAAATTGTGTAACAGAATAGAGACTCTAAATGGATACATGTATCTTTTTTGACAGTTGTAATGTACCGTATGTATGTTTTTAATTATGAGTTTAAGTTATAGGCATAAATGAACAGTAGTTCATCTTCTATTGTTTGATAAAGAAATCAACATCTAAAAATAGTTGATTGAAATGTATGATAATTTATGAATCATTCAAGCGAAACTGAAACTCACGTCATGTAGCCTCCCTCTCTCATTCAGCACAAATCTGTTTCCAAAAACTGTTTCCATATTCGTGGAAGTATTTGAACGCTAAACTATTATTTATTATGTAAACTAGGCTTTGTACTACAGTTGTAATGTACGTGATCGTTGTCATGCGGTGAATCCGGCCAATCGTGGACCAGTTGTGTCATCGTCAGATCTCGTGAGTCGCTCTGGAGAAGCTGCGCTGGCTGAGTCCTGCGGCTGCTCTCGTATCGCTCTCGCGCTTCTTTGATGCCATACGTCACAGTCACGTGGCGTCGGCCCTGTCTCAAGTCGGACAATTTCTATCCGGCATACACTGCTTCAAGTCAGCCACCGATCGATCTGCGCAGAGCTGCATGAGGTCGAACAAGCCTTTAGTCTTTCACTTCCATCAATACGGATCAGTGATTTTGATGACATCACTCTGCACTTCAGCCTCTCATCAGATTTTCTGTCCAATCAAATGCTCTCTAGAATCTGAAGATCCGCCCCCTACATTATAAATAGATGCTGAAGCTGCGGCTAAAATCGGTCACTTGTTCACACATTTACTATTTTCCACATTATGAGTGTCACATAGTGCACTATATAGGGGATAGGGAACGATTTAGACTGTGTTTATGCTTTTTATTGGTGTGAATGAAGTCTGGTTTCACGTTAGTGTCACTGGCTCCGTAGTTCGCACACAGTCTGCTTAGGTCCAGAGACACAAGAGCACAGAGCGGATCATATACGCCAGTCGGCGCACACCACAAAACATTTTGGACCCATTTGAATTCCGCACAGAATGCTATATTTTAAAGTGATATGGAGGAGGTTAGGAGGAGAAACAGTTCGAGATTAGAAGGAAACGTTGGCTTTACCGAACTGAACTCAACGCCTCTGGCTGAGCTGTGATATAGAAACGAAACGCTATTGGCTATTAAAAAAAGGGGAGGAGCTGCTTCAGAGGGCCTTTAATTATGGGTTTAAGTTATAGGCATGCACAAATGAACTAGTTTATATTCTATTGTTTGATAATGAAAAAATTCATATCTTAAAATTGTTTGTTGTAATGAAATATTTGATTCTGTATCATTTTGTTTTTGGCTTAGTTGTGTGCTGATTTATGCATCAGTGCTTTTTTCAGTAGTTTGCATGAATTCTGTCCTGCATTGAGGACCTTTCACTTCTCACTGCCAAAATTAGGTTGCACCTTGTAATCCAACAAAGGTTATAGCTTCAATAATAGCATTGACTGATGTAGATGTTTCTACTCTAAAACATCTGTACGTGAATAGAGCACTGCAAATGTTGATACTACTTATCTGCCCTGGTTGTAATGTGACAGATGGCCTGATCAAAATAAACTGGCGGATCCTGAGAGATAAGGTTGAAGTTTTATGCATCTCTGCCTCTTCCAAAGCCGTTCATGATCATGTCCATCTTTATGACCTTTCTCTCAAATGGAACTACTTACGGTATTACTTATTTAGCTAATGCTGAATCTTATGAGTCAAGAATATTTGCTTACTAAGGATCCACTGGACATTTCAATGCTTAAATCACAGGATATAAATGATGACTAGAATGCTAGAATGTAATTTATTGGGTGAACTAAACCTTTATTGACTCGAGAAAGAGAGAAATGCTAGCCAAAATTGTGCCGACTAAGGAAATTCTGTTGTTTATTTACCTCAACAGGTTCCTTATGAAACCTTGAACAAGCGCTTCCGAGCAGCTCAAAAGAATATAGACCGGGAGACCAGTCACGTGACGATGGTGGTGGCAGAGCTGGAGAAAACGCTCAGTAACTTTCCAGTGGTGGATACCGTAGTCTCTCTCCTGGATGGGGTGGTTGAGAAGCTCAGCGCCCTCAAGAGAAAGGCATGCTAATGCATCATGTTGAATTAGTTCCGTTTTACTGCATTTGTTCCATTCACACTAAAGAGTGAAAGGGTTTCTTGTCTGATAGGCAGCTGAGTCTATCCAAGCAGAAGACGAGAGCGCCAAGTTATGCAAGCGACGCATAGAGCACCTGAAGGAACATAGCAGCGACCAGCCGGCCAGCGCCAACGTTTGGAAGAAGAAGCGCATGGACCGCATGATGGTGGAACACTTACTACGATGTGGCTATTACAACACTGCAGTCAAGCTAGCCAGACAAAGTGGGATTGAGGTGCGTCTCCACTTTTCCTGTGCATCGTGTAAGAGGTTTGAGCTGGTTCTCATATTGGCTGTGTTTTGTCTTTGTAGGATTTGGTGAACATAGAAATGTTTCTTACTGCAAAAGAGGTTGAAGAATCTCTTGAACGTCAGGAAACGGCTACCTGCCTGGCTTGGTGCCACGATAACAAGTCTCGCTTACGGAAAATGAAAGTAAGATGCTGGGTTTGTTTTTTTCTTCTTCTCCCATTTAACCGTCATTACGGAGCCACAGTATGTTTTGTGATTATATTCCTTGCAGTCTGTTTTTTTTTTCATTTCAGAGATGTTTTGTCACACAGCCGGAAGGCGATGCAATTTGAAAGCTACAGTTTATTCAGTTTTATTGAAATATGTTCTTGTTCCCAGAGCTGTTTGGAGTTCAGTTTAAGGATCCAGGAATTTATTGAACTCATTCGACAAAACAAACGAATGGACGCAGTAAGGTATGAGACAAATACTAGGCTAGAGTGCCATTTTAACTGAATTACTGTCATTTATTGTTAAACGTGAATATAGATCATAAGTATTTGTTGATGTTATTAAATAAAAATGAATCTCATTTTAGACATGCACGCAAACACTTCAGCCAAGCAGAAGGAGGGCAGTTGGATGAGGTACGGCAAGTGATGGGCATGCTGGCGTTTCCCTCAGACACGCACATCTCACCGTATAAGGTAAATTACATCTCTGCACCTATATTATCTGAAACTGTTCTGACATTGATCGTTTATTGGTCAGTGTTCTGTAACACTTTTTTTTTTCTTTTTGTCTTTCCTCCCAGGATCTTTTGGATCCAGCTCGCTGGAAAATGCTGATCCAGCAATTCAGATATGACAACTACAGATTACACCAGCTGGGGAACAACTCTGTGTTTACCATTACCCTGCAGGCAGGGCTGTCCGCCATCAAAACCCCGTATCCTCTCTGCAGTAACGTTCATAACCTTAGGGTTTTCAGGTTGCATGTCCAACAGGTTATTTTTTCAATTACGGGCGATCTTAACGTAGTATTTTTGGCTAGATGACAATAGAAAGGTCACTGTTTTTAAGTGACTGTAAATGGTACTCTGTTGGTTTATTAGTCTAACTGAATAGTTGTTGACCTTAATTCCAAGTTTACAGGCAGTGTTATAAAGAGGATGGCACTTCCAAAAACCCAGACTGCCCTGTCTGCAGTAAGTCGCTGAACAAATTGGCTCAACCTCTTCCCATGGCCCACTGTGCAAACTCAAGGCTGGTGTGCAAAATCTCTGGCGAGGTCATGAACGAGAACAACCCACCCATGATGCTGCCTAATGGCTATGTTTATGGATACAATGTGAGTGTCATTTTCCTATTCTGTGTATATATGCTATAATTGTTCTATGCCAGGGCTGCACAATGAATCCAAATAAAACCTATATTTAAAACGCGATTATCAAATTTCAAAGACTGATTTAATTAAATATCTGCGCTGCGTGTTTATCCTTGCTCCACAAGAAATTCATCTCTGCATTTGCTCTGAGTTTATGCAGAGAATGTCTTATAGAAGAGAACTGGCACTCTCTGGTTACTTCTGGGTTCTGGACTGGCTGCAGTAACCCGTCTCTGTCCATGCGGGGGCGCTTGCAGACGAGTGCAGAATGCATGGGAGGATATAATTTTTTGTCTAGTAACTTGAATATTGTATTCGAAAGAAGATACAAAGAAATTACACATTGCTGGGTGTTAGTTTTTTTTAGAGTCACTTATTTGCTTTAAAAAGTCTTTTAAAATGTCAATGACGTCATACACATTAGCAGAATGCTAGCGTGTTATGGGCAACAACAACTCAACCTGTAAGAAAGCGAAAGGACACAAGTACTCGTTCATTCAACTTTCGACCTATAACCCATGTTGAACTTGCAAAACGTACAATAAAATTTGAGATTTCTCAACGGCAATCGGGTGAAAGAGACCAATTTAGCCGTCTAGCTCCACAGACTCCCATTCATTCTGCACACGGACGATCGCCCCCAGTGGAACTCTGGTGGAACTACAACCACAATTCGGTACAATAGGACTTAATAGGGAGTGCCCAGGCTTTAGCTTTGGCATTTATGCATTTAGGAATACAACATGTTCCAGTCATCTTCCTATACTTGAAATGAGAAACACTTATCGGCAGAAGAGAAGCTCCAAGGCCTAAAGGAATACAAGTTTGGTGGTTTAACATTTCAAAATGAAGAAATTAATACCATAAATATTAGTTTTGTCACTTTACTATTGTAATGTAATGTAAAATAAAAGTATTATTATATTATTTTTCATTTTACAGTGAAGTAATTGTATTTAGTTTTTTGTAGAAGTAATAATATAAACATATCAATATAATAATAAAAATGTTGGCCCTACAAACAAGCACCTGGATATTTAAAAAGAAAAAAGAAAAATCACAATTAGGTTTTATTTCCCCAAATTGTGCAGCCCAATACTATGCCGTTAACAATGTATGTAGTGATTAACATTTTCCTTGCCTCTGGTTTTCAGTCTCTCTTGTCCATTCGTCAAGATGACAAGGTGGTATGCCCCAGGACCAAAGAGGTTTTCAACTTTTCCCAGGCCGAGAAGGTTTATATTATGTGATGCGAGCTCCACTAAACCTCTGGAACGTTACTTTGCGGAGCCATCATAGGCTGGGTGAATCTCATGTTGACATCATTTGTCCAAGGGTGTCAATCCTGCGGCCCTTGTTCCATGCAAGTGAAATTCATTGACAATATGTCCTTGTCCTCAAACCGGCCTACGAGACCTTTTCTGAACTGATTGTTCAGAATCACAATGGAGTTGTTCTCCGCGAAACAGACTAAAGTGATGAGGGAGTTTTTGTGTGTGTGGTGTTTTTAAAATGGTTGATAGTCTGGCATTTATTTAACTTTTCAATAGTGTAAAACAAACCAACACGACTCCATATCAATTTATCTCAAAGGAGCTTCCGCCTTGTAGTGTGTTAACAAAATGAATAATTCATTTGTTTTTTGAACAAGGGCACCCATTTAGGTCATTATTTTTAGATAGATTGTGAGTTGGTAGTTGTAGAGAACACTCTCGATGCCTTGCTTTTGCACCTGTGAAATCTGTGACATGCATTTATGTTAATATAATATTTTGACTGACATCCTCAGTTTATGAGGTAACGTTAAAAAAGCTGTAGCATTTATAGCAATACTGCTCTGCTTGATGTCCTGACTAGAAAGACACAACGGTGTTCTTTGGTGTCAGGCTTTTGTTAAAGAATCACATTAGTTTACACCGTACATACTATATGGACTTCTTATATCATCATCATTCATCAAATAAAACTTTCTGTGTATGACCAAAGTCCTTTAAGGACAAGTATGCAAGATTTAATTCTGATGGATATGCTTACATTTGGAGGAGTGTTTTTATTTATTTTTTATTAACCAATGGTATGTTGTGTTATACAAGAAAACAATATCATATGTTGTTGTTAACTTAATGCCGCATTTAGTGCTGTTTTGTGACCTAAAGGATCAATTGTAAAATAGTAAAGCAGTTTTTTTGGGGGGGATTTCATGGTAGAATCAAATCTTGCAGTTTTACATATACTGAAGTTTTTGTTTTTTGTTTTATCAAAATTTGCAGTCTATCCATCCTTGATACCCTCCTTTTGTGATGTAAATGTCTTATGTGAGGTTTCTTCTGCTGCAAAACTAATTAATATGGGTCTTTGCAAATATATAGGCTAGTTTTACATTTGTCTTACATTAGAATTTCCAAATTCATTGTAAGTAACGTATGTATATACAGTCGTTTTGAGCACAATTTGCAAAGCAGGATATTGGCAAATGAAGGTTTTGATAATGTTCCCCATGCACACAACCCCAGAAAGTCTCAGGTTTCACAGGATCAACAGCAATGAAAGGCCCCCTGATATTTTAGTTTCACTTTAATGTGCACCAACATCCCTTCCTGTTGGAAATAATTCTCCAAGTATGTGTTTAACTGTAATTGTGGAAAGACTTGCTTAGAAACTGCGCATGCATGTGTATTTTGGTAGGGTAGATGGGTTGTTCGTGTCGAATTGCCAATAAAGATTGATTTGATTATATATTGTCATTGTCTGCCTGAAAAAAAAAAAGAAGTTGAATTCCCAATGGGGAATACGAAGATTTACATATAGATAGAAACCTATACCATGAAGCCGGTTTAGGTGGCTAGCCAGGTATGTTTCAGCCAATGGGTTGTGTCAACTCGAAACTAATCCTGTAACCCTTACCCTGAGTTAGTTCAATTACCATCATGGTACAGGTGGTCTCTTATCTCGTCTTCAATCTCGTTAGTTGCAATACATTACCTGATCAACCTTTCGGGTTAATTTTGCGGTATTCAGATTTCAGAATGACCGCTTTGACATTTGCGATATGTTGAAGAGCCCATCCGCCGATGACGTTCACATGTTCTAATGAAGTCTTCAAGATCCGCTTATTGTTTTAATTAAACTAGGAATATTTACATGCTCACGAAGTTTGCATTGTAACGGGGAGATAACACGCGGACTGGTTGAGGAATGTTTACTCATCCCGGTATCCATGGCGCTATCCGCTATTCGGACGCTGACAGTATATGGAATGCTCTATTGTGACGTCACGACGGACTGTTTTAAGAACTTTCACACATTATCTCATTAATGCTTGATAGGAGTTAACGACTGCAATGCAGGAGGTACTGCGAGAAAATATCAGTGAACAGTGAGTGAATATCTGTCTAAACGAGTAGCTACGGCAATTCGGTTGGATTATAGTTCTCATAAAAAAAAAACAGAAATTCAGTTTGACACGATCAAACAGCTCACTAGAACTGTACAAAGTCTTAGTACTTTGTTGAATAGCATCTATGAATTGTTCTCATAAACGATCAGAGATGTCTTTTGACAAGAACTCGTCATCATCATCTTCTTCATCTTCAACATTATCCGTCACGGATGAATTGACCTGTTGCGTAGACACTTCTCCGGAATCATTTGATGAGGACGATTTCACCTATAGAATACAATGGGTTATGAAGCGCCAACTTCTGCTGGACAAAATCTCGGACCTTGAGTACAGAGGCCAAAAGCGTCAGGGGGATTTTCAATCACTGCTGGAACGATTCAACTATATACGTTAGTATTCTTTATTTATTTATTAATTTATTTAAGGGCAGGTGATCATCAGACAATAGGCCTACGCCTACATTCAAAACCTAAAATCTATCATAGACGTTCAGGGCTTTTCAGAGATACCAGATGTTTGGAAGTTTCACAATGACAACTGCCTCTCCTTGGACTTTAAAAATGATTGACATTAATTTAGTGATCAAATTTAACACTCGTGGAAAATAATAATATTTTGTAATTATCATTTAAATCTGACTCATTTTTGAATTGTTTGTCATAAATAAACATCTCTGGAAAATGTTATGGTATTTCAAATTAAAAGATGACTTTCTGTTAGGAAACAAGATTTCATACATCATGTCCACTGTAGTGGACACTAGGACTTAAATCATGTTTAGCAGGCATTTTAGGAGTCAACTGGCAATTGTGTTTTATACACTTTTAGGTGCTATAGAAAATGTGCAGAATATGTGCAGATATAGTATGTGAATTCTGAAATTTCAAAATCCAGGTTTGCTGTGCTTGTTTGTAGGACTCCAAAATTTGCTGGTTATAAAATATTTTTATTTTGCAAAATTAATAATTGAATTTTACGACTGTTTACGACATATATTTATTTAATTAAATAGCAGCTATTGATATAGTATGTTAATCGCACTAAGTCCTATCAGGAATTTCGGTGTAATTTCAATGAATCATTCTGCCCTGGCTCATAAATTGATGTGTTTTTTCATTTCATTTCATTTTATTGAACATACCAGTTAACTATTCATATGTTTTACTCCTTACAGAGAAATCGCTAGAATGGGAAATAGAGAAAGTGCAGAACTCTATGGTCAGCACAGAGCAGTTGGAGGGCTTGCAGAAGACTTTCGATGAGTTCCAGACTATAATGGGGCACAATATAAGCCGCCTGCGGGACACCTTTCAGAAAATGCGAGAGGTTGCTGCTAAACAGCGTGCAAACATGAAGACACAAGGTAAGTTAATCTACACACCATCAGTCATAAAAAAGCATATTTGAATCGCTTTGGTTGCAATGTGATTCACGATAATCTAAAATTTTGTATCATGGCAGCTTACAGTGTAAAATGTGTGTTTTCAGATAAACCAAGGAAAGAGGATTTGCATCCCAAGTTGGTTAAAACCATCCAGTCTCTGAAGTGCTGTCCCACAGTACCAGAAATGAAGGCAAAATCAAACGCTGTATCGGAGTGTTCAACAAACCTTATCAGTGTGTTGAATAACATCGTCAAATCAAACACCTGTAGTCCAGCCACAAGCTTGGCGTTAAAAATAACTACAGCGACCATTGAAAACCTCAACAAGGCTTTTCAAGATCACTGCAAAGCAGAGGGTCTCAAGGGGCTTCCACAGAAACAGAGAAAGGTGTCTGAAGAGGTGGACAGAGACTTTTCATCTGGGCAGCAATATGGCTCTACAGTTCAGCAGCAGATGCCAAAATGTCCTGCCAAATTTCCTAAGAGGTCAAAGACTGATGCTGTGAGCAAGCAACTTACTCTCCCTCAGGTCACGGAGCCTGTACAGGAGGCAAGACTGGAAAGACCAGTGACAGCAATAGAGAGGACTCCAAAAGACCTCCAGAGTCCATCTGCTGACGACAGGTTTCCTCCGGCCCCTGCTCTCTCCAACATTACACAATCTGTAGAGAAGACAAAAGTTAGCATGGAGTCAATGGAAGAAACAAGAAAGGTCACATCATTAAACAAGATGGCTCAAGAAGAGCTGCAGATCCCGGCTCCTTTTGGCATCCACCCTCCTTCCCCTGTCCAATCTTTTCATCTCCCTCAGATCCCGCAGTCTGTAGAGGAGAGAAAAGCTTATGTAGAGTCAATGTTGAGAACAGGGACATCATTTGAAGAGATGACTCAGAAAGACCTCCAGAGTCCATCTACTCTTAACATCAATCGTTCTTCCCATTTCCAATCTTGTGATCTCCCTCGGATCCCGCAGTTTGTAGAGGCGACAAAAGCTTATGTGGAGTCGAAGTTGATTACAGGGACATCATTTGAAGAGATGGCTCAGAAAGACCTCCAAAGTCCATCTACTTTTAACATCCATCATCCTTCCCATGTAACATCTTTTCATCTCCCTCAGATCCCGCAGTCTGTAGAGGAGAGAAAAGCTTATGTAGAGTCAATGTTGAGAACAGGGACATCATTTGAAGAGATGGCTCAGAAAGACATCCAGAGTCCATCTACTCTGAACATCCATCGTCCTTCCCCTGTCAAATCTTTTCATCTCCCTCGGATCCTGAAGTCTGTTGAGGAGACGAAAGTTGATGTGGTGCCAGTGGAAGATCTCCAGAGTCGGTCTCCTGCTCACACACATCCTTCCTCAATCATGAAACGACATCAAATTCAGACTGAAGTAAAGCCGTCACTTCAGACACCTGACAAGCCAGGTACTAACAAATATGTTTCAGCAGTCTCGGGTAACACTGACGAGCAGTACATCAAGAACAGTGAAGAGGACGATGGCAAACTGGTTCACGAGAGGGTGAAGGGTCAAGCGTTCGTAATTGACATCGAAGCTCAAGAAAACAACCTCAAACATCTGGATCGATCTTTTCAGAACGACAACATCTCCTCTGAAATGTACAACCTGTGCAGAGGAAACATCAGTCAAACGCTTCAGAGTGTTGATCTGCGACTTGGATGTCTTTTACGGAGATACATCAGACACGTCCAATTGAAGCAATTAGGGTTAGAAAAAGATTCATAATTTGCTCGATTATAATTTTGTGCTTTGATTAATCATCTTTACAATGTGCCTTTAACTCACTGCATTTCTGAATGTTTTCTCTTATTCAGGAAGACACTCAATAAAAATTTCAAGCTGACCAGAAATTTTAAGGATGGACTGGCATTCAAAAAAGTTCATTCTCAGCTCTGTAAATTCGACCATTTCCAACAGAGTGTGAGAAAACTCTGGGACGCCAAGCAAGCTTCCACGGACGAGACGCGCAGATGGTGCATCGCACGGATGGCCCATTTATACCAACAGGTCAGTAAGAATTAGACTAAATCTAATCATATAAATCTAGACTAGCTTTTTGGTAATGATGTCAAAACATTTATGATGGAAAACATGTCAATAACTGAATCGTTTTCTATTAATATCCTACCAACAGATGAATTCGATCTATGGCCTACATCTGACAGGTATATCATGTGTCCAGAGGCATGTAGCGCTGCCTCTGCTGACTGTGACACCTGTGAGGTTCAGCACACATCTACAGCCGCCTCTTCCTCAGCGACCACAAACTGCTCTCAGCAGAGCCAGTCCAGCTCGTCTTCCTCGAAACAACCGGAGAGCTCTGCACAGCACGGATGCGGACAGGAATACATCAGGCAGTTTCTTGAAGATCAGTCGCATCCGCTACTCATGGCCACAGTCACCGATTGTATGGGAAGGATAATGCCCAGTTAATCACATCTGCTACATTTCAAGTTTATATCTCGCGACTGTAAGTTCAAATCACGCAATTCTTACTTTATGACACGCAATTTATATCGCAATACTGTGAAGAAAAATAAAGTCCAAAATTAGCAAAACCTTTTTTATTCTTTATTCTGTGGCGGAAACAAGCTTCCATTCTAACCTTACCTTTATCACATTTTTTAAATGTATATATATATATAAATTAAGTCTGAAATAAAACTAATAAAACACCACACAATTTTGCTTGCAAATTCTTTCCTTTAATATCAGAAAGTCTTTAATTTGCTGGTATGAGGTACAGGAATTTACCTTGCTTAAATTTGTACAGCTCTGAGATGTAAGATTGACCCCTTTAGTCAATGAAAAAGTGCTGTTGCTGTTGCAATGAATTCCTCCTGTGTCTGATAACACATTATATGGTAAAGACAAACGGAAGATGGAGGGAATTTGATCATCTCAAGTGATGATTGGGGGAAAAGTTGTAAAGCACAATCTACAAGCTTAGTCATGTGCAGAGAATTCTGTTGGAAGAATGTTGTTAGGTTTTTTCATTACACCACACTGGTCGACCTAACTGATATTTTTTTTTACAGTCGTTATGGCAACAGTGTTGCCAGGAACTTACTGTAATTGAAGTTTAACAGTAACTAAATGGCAAGTTACTACTGTAATGCAACCACTCACTGTATAATACCACACATACATTTTAGTACACATACAGTAGTTGTACTGGTCTTATATTATAAAAAAATAAATAATGTAATGTTAATTTTTTCCTTTTTATATATTTTATATATATTTATAAACTTCAGAAAGTTCAATAAATCATAACAGCATAACACTGACAGTTTATGACTTTAATTCATTAAGTACATCATTTTCAATAAAATTGGCAATAGGCAATATAATTATATAATTATATAAATTATTATAATAAAAAATATAACCAAATACATTTAGTTTTTTTCCTTACAATATTACAACAACAACAACAACAAAAATAACACCCCCAGTGTATGACTTAAGTAATTCATTTAGCACATTTTCAATAGAATGGCCAATACAATTATGTAATTCATACTTTGGAAGCACTTTGTCCCCTTAATGTAAATGATCAGAAATTGATCCTATCAATTATCAAATTGATCCTATCAGATTGGACCACATTTTGAAAATGGGTTGTTCTAAAGAAAAAAATATTCTGAAATCAGAATAGATCACAAGATCCAATCTTGGTTTTGATCTGTATCAAATCGTCAGTTTGTGTTGTTAAAACTTTTTTTAGTAAGATTGGGATAAATTTTTTTTTTTTTTTTTTTTTTTTTTTTTTTTGCTAGAAGTAGACATTAGATAAGCCTTTCAGTAAAGTTCAGTAGAGTTAAAAAAAAAGCATAATAAAATAATCCTCCAAACAGCTGTAATTTTAAGGGCCATAGTTCAGAAATGGTGTCTCAAAATTAGCAGTTCAATGCATCTGTTGTGATGTCACAGTAGAACAGGCCCCGCCACAGATCTATATAGAATGATGACGTCATCGTATAGATCAGCGCTATCTGCCCTATTAGTTTAGCTCCTCCCCTCAATGAGTTGTACACAGCCTGCATGTGTAGCTTTTTACTTCTAGTGATTGTATTTAGGCTTCAAAAATCAAAAATTACATTGTGTAAATTTGTGAAGATTATCATGATGAATGAAATGTGTAAGCATCAAACGATTGTTAGACACATAGCTTGTTATTTTGTGTGCAATAATCCAAAAGCAAATGGACAATTTTTATAAGGGTTTTGTTGAGGGAATTCCAGGATAATGTGAACTTCTGGGTTTGTCTAAAAAAATATATATAAAAAAAAAAAAAACATCAAAAAAGCTTTGTTAGTTTGAATATACATTAAACAAACAAATATCATAACATCTTAGTTGGTAATTCAATAAACTTTATTTTTAACAAACCACGCATGTTTCGTTTGTGACAGAAATGTGTTGGTAGTGACCACAATATTTATTTTGCCATGGCTGAATCAGACTGTCAACATTTTATAATACAGTTTTAAAATTGCTAAATTATTTTAATTTTTAATTTTTAATTGCTAAAACACTAAACCACATTCTCTGAACCAAATTCTCAATAGCCTAAACAAATTTGTCGAATAAATCACTCTTGTAAACATTATTTTAACATTTTTAAAAAGCAAGTATTTTAACATTTTTAAAAAGCAAGTATTTTAACATTTTTAAAAAGCAAGTATTTTAACCTTTTTGGCTTTTGCAGTTGGGTCACTGTGTTTTCACAGTAGTGCTGATTATCCAGACATTCAATACAATATTCAGTACACTATACTTTCAATGCATACAGTATACAATATATTCAACTTAAAGTTGTCATTACTATACTTTTTTAAGTAGCCTATAATTTTTTTTCGAGCAATTTTTTTAACGTAATTGCACAATTTGTTTACTTTGTTACAATATACTTTTTTTCTGTAACATGCCTTGGATTCTGTGTTCTCCATTTTTTTATGTAATGTCTCATTAATGATCTATAGTGTTTATAATATTGACTCATGAGTGACTCGTGTTATTTAATGATGCCTGGTCACTCTTTTATTTGTTTAGCAATATTATTGTAGCCTATTTCATGAGACAATCATGTTAAAAAAAATACGTAATATGCAATAGATGAACACACCATAAGCACGTTTTCATTGCGCAGTGTTGTTTTGCTTATGTTTCTCATCAACTTTACTGAATGGGTTAATTGTGCGCGTGAGCAGCAGCAGAGTAGAGCGGCGGGTTTCTTCTGCTTGTCAGTGTGACGTCACAGTCCTCCTGACGTCACACCGCGCGTGGAACTCTGCATCGGAGCGGGCTTTATAAAGCCGTGTAAATCTTCGAGTCCCTATGTTGGTTAGTTTTGGAGATACTGAGTTCCTCTGCTGTGGTTTCTTCTGAAAAAAAGTGAGCAAAATGGACGTAGCAGCGGAAAGAATATGGAATGCAGTTCTATATGTGTACAGGCCAGTCCAAAGCTATGCACAAAGAAAAAAGGCCAAAGTGACAGCCTTCATTGACAGTCTGAAAAGACCAAAGCACGTTGGCTGGGACTGGAGGGACGAAATTATTTCCGATCAGAATCGATTCCGTCTGTACGGGCATAGGAATATAAAGCATTGGAAGAACTTGAAAAGGGCCTTGTTTGAAAAGAGGGAAAGGTACGTGTATCCCGTTGAAATGCCTCCAAAACTATATCGGCAGTTTTTCATCGACGCTTCGGATTTGTCAAGAAATCCGTATTCAGAGAAGCCCATGGACCTCTTGGCCAAGAACACTGAAATAGAGAAGGCTGTGGTGTCTGCATCTGATGAGGCTGAGCCATCTACGATTTCTGCAATATATTTACAGAAACATTTGATGCTTGATTTATATCAGGCTGGGACTTCTGCTGATGCTACTGATTATGATGATGATGATGAAGATGAAGATGAAGAACATTTCTCAGCGGTTGATGATGAAGAATATTTTTCTGCAGATGAGTGAAAAGCTCAGCACCTCCGATGAGAAAGAGCAGCAATGATGAAACAGACTGCACATAAAATCACTGACACGGCTAACTTTCTCAAAGCTAAAGGCAGAGAGTTGGAGTAAGTTTGGACACGTACAAAAACAGCTGTGGACAGCGTGGACGCGGACTACTTGTATTTATACTGTCTGCTGAGGTCCGCTCAGTGAACGCGTTCCACACTGCATCCTATAGCTACAGTAACTTTAACGATGGGCTGTAGAGGTGCGGGTAGCGACGGACTTCTTCGCAGAGCCTCTCTTCAAAATCGATGTCCATTGTTTTTCCCCAGCGGTTTTAACCTAGTAGTGACCGCGCGTACTTTGACCGCGCGGTCACAAAAAAAGGGAGGCACATGGACTTCCGCAAGGAACCTCCGGGCAGACCCTCCGATGACGCGGACCCTAGCGGCTCGCGCGGACGCGGAAATTATAACACTACTGAGGTGAAAGACTCGGTCCAGCTGCAGACCCGCAGCACCACCAGTTTCAGAACCCTCAGCCAGAACCGGAAGTGAGGGAACTGTTCTTCTTTTTAAGGTGATACTTGTACAAAGACTGGAGAAGATTTGCCGCTATGCAGTTGAAGTTGTAATGGCCTCTGGCATAGTCAAGTTTCACTAATTTGAAGTAGTAATGCATCAACTGTATTTATTAAAAGGGTGTGAAAAAGCCATTACTTTAACTTACATTGAGTCTCTTTTATGTCTCTGCTTACTGAAAAAGGTGTATACATTTTATAAGCTACCATTGACTAAACATTGGGGATTAGTCTACAATAACTACAAATTAATTGAATATATTCCTTCTGGAGATGCCCAAATGTTTTGTTCAAATATTTGATTTGCTGTATTCACATTATAATAGATATAGGATCTACAGATGTACACTACTCTGCATTGTGAGAAGCCAGTGTCAAGGTCCTGTCACATGTCTGTCCTGTCTTGTGTTGCACATGGGTGGTTGTTATGTTGGGCCATGTGCCTCTGTCATTGTTTGTTCCCTCCCGCTCCTTACCTGATTAGTGTTTGAGTTTCTCCACCTGTTCCCTCTTGATTTGGTCCCTTTATAAGTCTCCTCATGTTTGCAGTCTTTGTCGGTTCGTTGTCATTGTCAGATTTTTCTCTGTTCCTGGTTGGTGTTCCCTGTATTCTTGACCCAGTGTTTGTTTCATGTTCATTTATTATGTTTTCCCCCTTGTGGGTTTTGCTTTGTGTTTTGTTTTCTTTTGTTAAATAAATCCTTATGCTGCATTTGAGTTCTCCCTCTCCTTTTGTACCGTGACAGAACGAACCGACCATTTTTGAACTCAGCAGTAGAAGGATTTTATTTTTATTTTATTTTTTTTTTCTCTGTTCCTGAGGCCTGAATGACATGTATATGGACGATGATGATCTGGATTGCCCGGACTACGCCATCTCCGCGTTTGGAGCAACCCAGTTCCGTCCTATCGGCGGGGACCGAAGGACTCGGCCCGGTAAGGAATCCGGAGGAATGAACATCTTCCAAGCGTTCGCTTTGATGGCTCATCAAAGGGAGGAGTCGGAGCACTTGGCCAGGGTTTCTGAGACCCGTGGAGGTCACAGGAGAGATTTTCGGGGGACCCGCCAGGTAATTTTTCGTGGGACCCGGGGAGGTTGTAAAGGAGGAGGAGGTGGTCGAGAGGAGGGTCAACATCACTCTCCATCCTGGCCTCCTTACGATCCTGTACCATTGGAGGGCAGTTCAGAGCCGACTTCTCGCCGTCATGGACGGAGGAGAGGAAATCCGTCTGCCCAGCGAGAGACTGCTCACGTCCCGTCTGCCCAGCGAGAGACTGCTCACGTCCCGTCTGCCCAGCGAGAGACTGCTCACGTCCCGTCTGCCCAGCGAGAGAGTGTTCACGTCACGTCTGCCCAGCCAGAGACTGTTCAGGTCACGTCTGCCCAGCAAGAGTGTTCACGTCACGTCTGCCCAGTCAGATACAGTTCAGGTCCCGTCTGCCCAGCGAGAGACTGTCCGCGTCCCGTCTGCCCAGCGAGAGACTGTCCGCGTCCCGTCTGCCCAGCGAGAGAGTGTTCACGTCACGTCTGCCCAGTCAGATACAGTTCAGGTCCCGTCTGCCCAGCGAGAGACTGTCCGCGTCCCGTCTGCCCAGCGAGAGACTGTCCGCGTCCCGTCTGCCCAGCGAGAGACTGTCCGCGTCCTGTCTGCCCAGCGAGAGACTGTCCGCGTCCCGTCTGCCCAGAGAGAGACTGTCCGCATCCCGTCTGCCCAGAGAGAGACTGTTCATGTCCTGTCTGCACAGCGAGAGAATGTTCACGTCCCGTCTGACCAGTCCGAGACCGTTGGCGCTCCGTCGGCCTTCCTGAGCTGGGACTATCTGGAGCGTCTGGCCCGGATTCTGGACATGCCGGTGTTTGGCGTTTCGGGGGCGGAGCCGGTGCCTGTTTCGGGGGCGGAGCCGGTGCCTGTTCCGGAGGCGGAGCCGGTGCCTGTTCCAGAGGCGGAGCCGGTGCCTGTTCCAGAGGCGGAGCCGGTGCCTGTTCCAGAGGCGGAGCCGGTGCCTGTTCCAGAGGCGGAGCCGGTGCCTGTTCCAGAGGCGGAGCCGGTGCCTGTTCCAGAGGCGGAGCCGGTGCCTGTTCCAGAGGCGGAGCCGGTGCCTGTTCCAGAGGCGGAGCCGGTGCCTGTTCCAGAGGCGGAGCCGGTGCCTGTTCCAGAGGCGGAGCCGGTGCCTGTTCCAGAGGCGGAGCCGGTGTCGGTTCCTGAGTCGGAGTTAGTTGCTGTTCTGGTAGCTGTTTCTGAGCCAGAGCCTGTTTCTGAGCCGGTGCCGGTGCCTGCTCCAGAGGCGGAGCCGGTGCCTGCTCCAGAGGCGGAGCCGGTGCCTGCTCCAGAGGCGGAGCCGGTGCCTGCTCCAGAGGCGGAGCCGGTGCCTGCTCCAGAGGCGGAGCCGGTGCCTGCTCCAGAGGCGGAGCCGGTGCCTGCTCCAGAGGCGGAGCGGTGCCTGCTCCAGAGGCGGAGCCGGTGCCTGCTCCAGAGCCGGAGCCAGTGTCTGTATTTGTGTCTGTCCTAGTTGCTGTTCTGGTAGCTGTTTCTGAGCCAGAGCCTGTTTCTGAGCCGGAGCCAGTTCCAGTGTCTGCTCCAGAGCCGGAGCCAGTGCCAGTGTCTGCTCCAGAGCCGGAGCCAGTTCCAGTGTCTGCTCCCGAGCCGGAGCCAGTTCCAGTGTCTGCTCCCGAGCCGGAGCCAGTTCCAGTGTCTGCTCCCGAGCCGGAGCCAGTTCCAGTGTCTGCTCCCGAGCCGGAGCCAGTTCCAGTGTCTGCTCCCGAGCCGGAGCCAGTTCCAGTGTCTGCTCCCGAGCCGGAGCCAGTTCCAGTGTCTGCTCCCGAGCCGGAGCCAGTTCCAGTGTCTGCTCCCGAGCCGGAGCCAGTTCCAGTGTCTGCTCCCGAGCCGGAGCCAGTTCCAGTGTCTGCTCCCGAGCCGGAGCCAGTTCCAGTGTCTGCTCCCGAGCCGGAGCCAGTTCCAGTGTCTGCTCCCGAGCCGGAGCCAGTTCCAGTGTCTGCTCCCGAGCCGGAGCCAGTTCCAGTGTCTGCTCCCGAGCCGGAGCCAGTTCCAGTGTCTGTTCCCGATCCGCCTTGGCCGCCCGTGGGGTCTGCTCCCGATCCGCCTTGGCCGCCCGAGGGGTCTGCTCCGCCCTGGCCGCCTGAAAGGCCTGATCCGCCCAGGCCGCCCGAGGGTTCTTCGCCGCCATGGCCGCCCGAGGGTTCTCCGCCGCCCTGGCTGCCTGATGAACTCTGTCTCGCCCTGGCCGGTCGATGTCCCGTTCCGCCCTGGTCTGTCCCTCCCGTTCCGCCTGATGTTTCCTTCCTGCCCCGCCCTAGCCTCATGGAGCGTCTGGTAGCCGCTCCGTAGGGAGGGGGTTATGTCACATGTCTGTCCTGTCTTGTGTTGCACATGGGTGGTTGTTATGTTGGGCCATGTGCCTCTGTCATTGTTTGTTCCCTCCCGCTCGTTACCTGATTAGTGTTTGAGTTTCTCCACCTGTTCCCTCTTGATTTGTTCCCTTTATAAGTCTCCTCATGTTTGCAGTCTTTGTCGGTTCGTTGTCATTGTCAGATGTTTCTCTGTTCCTGGTTGGTGTTCCCTGTATTCTTGACCCAGTGTTTGTTTCATGTTCATTTATTATGTTTTCCCCCTTGTGGGTTTTGCTTTGTGTTTTGTTTTCTTTTGTTAAATAAATCCTTATGCTGCATTTGAGTTCTCCCTCTCCTTTTGTACCGTGACAGGTCCAGCACACTTCTGAATGATTGGTGCCATTAATTAAAATTTTCATAATTAATTTAACAATGGTATGTGTCACTTTACAATAGTTTGTGGCATTTTCTCTCATGCCAGTTTACAATTATTTGAAATACCTGATGTGTCAATGTGTGGTGCACAAACAACATACTCCTGCTTGTAAGTACCACTTTAATAAGAACATTTTACTAAAATAGCTAAATAGTTTCTATATTCTTGTATAGTTACAAATGACAGCTTAACTATCAGTCCTACACATAGAAATAAATGTTTTATCATAACAACTGCATTTACAATAGGTAAATACATTGTCAAACTTATTTAAAAGAAAGAACCATAGTAAATATAAATGCATACAACGGACCACGATATTAAACATATGGTGAAGCCCAATGTTTCTGTACCTTAATGTATCATTTTTTTTTTTTATTGCTTAAACAAAACAATACAATATCCACTTAGAGCCAGGGGAGCAAAGACCACACATTTACATAAAACCCCCCCAAAAAGAACAAAAAAAACCCCACAAAAATACAAGACCTTTGCATCAATCAAAGATTTTGAAGACAGTACACAAATCAACAGTCTTATTAGCTTTTGCATTAGTACTAGATTGAATAGTAGAAAAATAATTTTCGAATTCATAAAGGAATACAGAGAAAAGGGGCTTTTTGTTAGAAAACTTACAATTATAGATGTGAAATTTGACTAATAAATTTAACAAATGAATTACAAAAGCCTCCTTAATCACCCTGTTATCATACTTTAAATATCCAAAAATTACATTTTCAAAATGCAAAACAATTAAAGAGTACCTTATCCTCAATAAACATAGACACCTCATACCATAATCGTTTCACATGACTACAATGCCAGAAAATATGGGGTACTGTTTCCAAGTGCAAAGAGCAGAAAGAGTAACTCACATCAATATCTTTCCTAAACTTACTAAGGAAATGTTTGACAGGGTTGTGCAATATCCTGAAGGAGATTTCTTTTACCTTGTTTGTAACAAAAACTTATGAGGTAACAACCAAACACGTTCCCAATCAAGGTCATTAACAAATTTAGTCCAATAAGTAATAGAGCAAAATTTGGTGACAACCTCCTTCAAAAATAAATAACAAATAGATTTGTTGTTGCTTTTGGACTGTAAAAAACTAATTTTACCACATACTGTGTCAGTTGGGTTAATTATGGGCTCATCAACTAATGACAACACACCTCTACATAAGGAAATTATTCCAGAATTGATTGCAGAAAATACAAGTGCAAATTCCTTGGGAGTCACAGGAAAATTAAAGTGCAAAAGAAACTCATCATATGTCATAAGGTACCCTTGAGAGTTAAACAGATGACAAACTAAAACAATACCTTTTTCAAACCAACATTTAAGAAAAATACTTTTGTGTTTATACAAAATACACCGGTTATTCCAGATAAAACAACGCTGCGGAGAGAAGTTGTGCTTGTAGATCAGTTTCCAAGCCAATAAAGCTTGAGCATGAAAGGCAGAGAGTTTCACTGGCAATTTGTCAATTTTATAATCACACATCAGTAAAAAAGAAAGGCCCCCAAGTCGGTCAAAAATAAAATTAGGAATAAAATTCCACAGAAGTTTTTTTCAAACAAAGTTTTAACCAATTCATTTTGAAGGTATTATTGAAATCTAAAAAATCAAGGCCGCCACTTTTGAGCGAATTTAAAACAACAGATTTACGAATGTAGTGCACACGATTCTTCCATAAAATTAAATAAAATCTGATCAATAGTTTTGATCGTTTTATTGTCTAAATGTATAGATGAAGCAGGTTAATCTGGAAATCCCTTCCGCCTTTGACAGAAGGACTCTACCTCTAAGGGACAAGTCCCCTAACCAGAGATTAAATTTGGTTTTAATCTTTTCAAAAGCAGGAATGAAATTCAGAGAAACTCTATCTTGCTCACTTTTCGAGACAACAACACCCAAATAGTTAACAGCTTTTTTAACAGCATCCATAGGTAGCCTACAAGAGGGGAACTTTTAAGGCAAAAATTTCACATTTTTTTTATATTAAGGTACAGACCTGAGGCATTAGAAAACAACTGAATGCTTTTAATCGCCTGATGAACCTGATTGGAGTTTTTTAAAAATAAGGCTGTGTCATCGGCTAGTTGACTAAAATACTTCTACCGGCAATATGAATTCCTTCTAGCTTACTATCCTTAATAAAATGACAGAAGGCCTGTGCTACAATAAGAAAAAGATATACAGACACTGGACAGCCCTGCCGAATCCCTCTTTCTAGAAGAAATCTCTGGGTTGTGCCATGCCCTAATTTCACTGAGCTGTTTCCTCCCGCATACAAAGTTTTCATGGCATTACACAAACGCTCTAAACAGAAAAAAATGAAAGGATGCTCAATAGTGTCAAAGGCCTTGAAAAAGTCTAAAAAAAGAATTAAACTGTCATCCTCAATCAGATCAGAGTAATCAATGAGGTCAAAGACAAGCCTAATATTATTGAAAAAATGACGGCCTTCCATAAAACCTGATTGATTTTCGTCAATGATGGAGTTCAAAATCGACTTGAATCGACTTGAGAAAATAAGGGCAAACAACTTGTATATCATTATTAAGGAGGCTGATGGGTCTCCAGTTGTCTAATAAAAGTGTGTCCTTTTTAGATTTAGGTATTAAGCAAATGACACCCTGCTTCATACTTGTTGTAAGCTCAGAACAATTTAAGCTCTCTATATACACTTCAAGGGGGAAAGGGGATATAACCTCAGAGTAAGACTTGTAAAATTCAGCCGCAATCCCGTCGTTACCAGGCGACTTATTACATTTTAGATGAGAAATTGCATCCTTAACCTCATCAACAGTAATTGGTGAATCACAAAAAAACTTTTCATCCTGATTAATAGAATTAACATTACCAAGGTGCTTACAAAAAGTATCTAAATCAGCTACATTTAATCTAGAACTTTACAAATTTGAATAAAATGTATAACAAAATTGGGAAATTTCTTTAGGATAAGAAATAAGATGACATCTGTTCTCCAAATTCTAGCCACCTTTGCCTTGACCTAATGAAAGCACCCTCTGCTCTTAATTTATACAAATCATCTAACTTAATTTGCAAGTCAATTAAATACGCTCTTTGACTATCTGCCAAATTTCAGGTAAAATCCTGGTAATAGACGAGATTTCACAGACAACTTCCATTTCTTCAAGCCGCTTTGAATTAGCCAAATTAGAACTATATTTTCTTAAAAATTTCCCAATTTCAAATTTGAACAGTTCCCAATTAGTGCCAAATAAATTTTCATCTTTAGCTTTACTCCAGTAAAAACCAATCTCTAGCAGCTCTAATTTAACCTCATGGTTAAGTAATGAGCTGTTCATCTTCCAATATGAAGAGCCCCTATTACAACTAGCTTCAGGAGAAAGCAAAATTTTTATGCAAACAGCTTTATGGTCAGTTAATGGAGTTGCCGAGATATCAACACAAATAGAATTTATGTCGAAATTTCTGGAGACTGTAAGTCCCCGCTAAATCGAACCAATGGCGCCATTCGATCAGCGGCGAAGGTCTCGCGCATGTTCCGTCCTTTCCAGGCTAAAGGGATTTTGGATTAAATGCAATACACTTTTCTCATATATTAACTCGTAATTTCATCTGACTCCATATATAAAAGGGTTTTAATGATATCTGTGCATCATTAAATGTGAGCGAGTGTTTGACTATTCCTTGTACCCATTAGCTAAATGAACAATGTCAAAGTCAATTAGAATAATCAAATGTAACAATTTATTATGTCGGGTAAAGTATCATGCCAATTTCACAATCAGTTCAAAGATAATCAATATAATAACATCGAATGCTCTAGGATAAGAGAAATGCAAACCCAACAGTTTTTGAGACTCAACCTCACGGGCTCTCAGAATTACAGAAAGGCCTCGAGTTTCTCCCTGCAGTCCATTAAGTAGCCAGAATGTTTTCACATGTAAACCTGCTAATTTGCATTAAGAAGTTACACCTCTTTGGGTGAGGGGAAAAGAGACCATTTGCCTTTCTTTGAGTCAGTTATCTCTAAACTCTTAAAAACCTTAGTACCTTGTGTTTTACTCTTTGGGAATGAGACCATTGTACCAGTCACACTGAGACCTTTAAAATGATACTAAACACAATACTTAATCATTCACATTAAAACCATATATATTCTTGTGTGAGTTAAGTGTTACTGAGAGAGAGAGAATGCAGATGAAGTGAGACTTGTCCCAAAGGAAGAGGGGGAGGGTGTCAAATGTTAATTTTCCCACAAGATTCTTTGTTTCATAGACCACTGGTCATTCTTTAACCAGTTCTTCAAATTTCCAGCCTTACAAGACTAACCAAAAATCAATTCGTGAAAGTCTAGATTAATTTGTATTGCTCCATGCATGTGTACACTCTATCATTTACATTCTTGGCCCTCCATATATCTATAAGCTCAAACCTATTCATAAATGCTTTCAAAGCAGAGTTCGAATTTGTTGGGCGACCAGGTGGCCACCTATCAAGGGATTCATTTAAGACAACATTAAAGTCACCACCAATCAGTAAGTAGGCGTTTGGAAATTTTGACTGCCAGTAAGCAAGCTTATCCTCCATCAAAAATAATTACTGATCATTCGCAGATCTGGAGTTATAGCCATAAAAATGAACAATGATGAGATTCACATTGTAACACTTTAAAATTAACAAAATAAAGTGCCCAGCTTGGGATGCTGGTATGCTTGTGACCAGCATGGGATGCTGGTATGCTGGTCATAAGCAGTTTCCAGCATCCAATCACCAGCATCCCATGCTGATGACCAGCAAACAGGCAACAGCAGCATTGGATGCTGGTTACAAATATTGGAAACAACGCTGGTCAACAGTAATAAGTGTTAAGGATGGTAGCCTGTTCACCAGGGTGGAATGCTGGACTACAATGAATTTTGGTATGATGAAAATCATGAAAATACAAGCTTACATTAATATACGTTTATTTAATAATAACAAGTTAACGTTAACACAATAATAACAATTATTTAACAAAAACCAACACTCTTCTGGCTCAACAAGCAAATTACAATAAAACACATTAACAACAATTTATTTTAAAGTCCCTGTAAAGGCCATTCTAAAAGAAAATTCTAAACACATGTTTTAGCAATACATTTCTAACATTTATAATATTACAAAGACTGTAAAGTACTGAAGTGTGGAGTTAGACCGTGAAACAGTTTTCACCATTGCTGTGTTCCGGATTTTTTGGGCGGGGCTAAAATGGGGTCTTGATGATGCAAGTGATTGTATTTAGGCTTCAAAAATCCTAAATTACATTGTGTAAATTTGTGAAGATTATCATGATGAATGAAATGTGTAAGCATCATAAACCATTGTTAGACACATAGCTTTTTTTTGTTGTTGCAATAATCCAAAAGCAAATGGACAATTTTTATATGGGTTTTATTGAGGGAATTCCAGGATAATGTGAACTTCTGGGTTTGTCTAAAAAAAACAAAAAACAACAACAACAAAAAAAAACCTCTGTTAGTTTGAATTTACATTAAACAAAAAAATATCATAACATCTTAGTTGGTAATTCAATAAACTTTATTTTTAACAAACCACGCATGTTTCGTTTGTGACAGAAATGTGTTGGTAGTGACCACAATATTTATTTTGCCATGGCTGAATCAGACTGTCAACATTTTATAATACAGTTTTAAAATTAAAAATTATTTTAATTTTTAATTTTTAATTGCTAAAACACTAAACCACATTCTCTGAACCAAATTCTCAATAGCCTAAACAAATTTGTCGAATAAATCACTCTTGTAAACATTATTTTAACATTTTTAAAAAGCAAGTATTTTAACATTTTTAAAAAGCAAGTATTTTAACCTTTTTGGCTTTTGCAGTTGGGTCACTGTGTTTTCACAGTAGTGCTGATTATCCAGACATTCAATACAATATTCAGTACACTATACTTTCAATGCATACAGTATACAATATATTCAACTTAAAGTTGTCATTACTATACTTTTTTAAGTAGCCTATAATTTTTTTTCGAGCCATTTTTTTAACGTAATTGCAAAATTTGTTTACTTTGTTACAATATACTTTTTTTCTGTAACATGCCTTGGATTCTGTGTTCTCCATTTTTTTATGTAATGTCTCATTAATGATCTATAGTGTTTATAATATTGACTCATGAGTGACTCGTGTTATTTAATGATGCCCGGTCACTCTTTTATTTGTTTAGCAATATTATTGTATTTCATGAGACAATCATGTTAAAAAAAAATACGTAATATGCAATAGATGAACACACCATAAGCACGTTTTCATTGCGCAGTGTTGTTTTGCTTATGTTTCTCATCAACTTTACTGAATGGGTTAATTGTGCGCGTGAGCAGCAGCAGAGTAGAGCGGCGGGTTTCTTCTGCTTGTCAGTGTGACGTCACAGTCCTCCTGACGTCACACCGCGCGTGGAACTCTGCATCGGAGCGGGCTTTATAAAGCCGTGTAAATCTTCGAGTCCCTATGTTGGTTAGTTTTGGAGATACTGAGTTCCTCTGCTGTGGTTTCTTCTGAAAAAAAGTGAGCAAAATGGACGTAGCAGCGGAAAGAATATGGAATGCAGTTCTATATGTGTACAGGCCAGTCCAAAGCTATGCACAAAGAAAAAAGGCCAAAGTGACAGCCTTCATTGACAGTCTGAAAAGACCAAAGCACGTTGGCTGGGACTGGAGGGACGAAATTATTTCCGATCAGAATCGATTCCGTCTGTACGGGCATAGGAATATAAAGCATTGGAAGAACTTGAAAAGGGCCTTGTTTGAAAAGAGGGAAAGGTACGTGTATCCCGTTGAAATGCCTCCAAAACTATATCGGCAGTTTTTCATCGACGCTTCGGATTTGTCAAGAAATCCGTATTCAGAGAAGCCCATGGACCTCTTGGCCAAGAACACTGAAATAGAGAAGGCTGTGGTGTCTGCATCTGATGAGGCTGAGCCATCTACGATTTCTGCAATATATTTACAGAAACATTTGATGCTTGATTTATATCAGGCTGGGACTTCTGCTGATGTTACTGATGATGATGATGATGATGATGAAGAACATTTCTCAGCGGTTGATGATGAAGAATATTTTTCTGCAGATGAGTGAAAAGCTCAGCACCTCCGATGAGAAAGAGCAGCAATGATGAAACAGACTGCACATAAAATCACTGACACGGCTAACTTTCTCAAAGCTAAAGGCAGAGAGTTGGAGTAAGTTTGGACACGTACAAAAACAGCTGTGGACAGCGTGGACGCGGACTACTTGTATTTATACTGTCTGCTGAGGTCCGCTCAGTGAACGCGTTCCACACTGCATCCTATAGCTACAGTAACTTTAACGATGGGCTGTAGAGGTGCGGGTAGCGACGGACTTCTTCGCAGAGCCTCTCTTCAAAATCGATGTCCATTGTTTTTCCCCAGCGGTTTTAACCTAGTAGTGACCGCGCGTACTTTGACCGCGCGGTCACAAAAAAAGGGAGGCACACGGACTTCCGCAAGGAACCTCCGGGCAGACCCTCCGATGACGCGGACCCTAGCGGCTCGCGCGGACGCGGAAATTATAACACTACTGAGGTGAAAGACTCGGTCCAGCTGCAGACCCGCAGCACCACCAGTTTCAGAACCCTCAGCCAGAACCGGAAGTGAGGGAACTGTTCTTCTTTTTAAGGTGATACTTGTACAAAGACTGGAGAAGATTTGCCGCTATGCAGTTGAAGTTGTAGCCTAATGGCCTCTGGCATAGTCAAGTTTCACTAATTTGAAGTAGTAATGCATCAACTGTATTTATTAAAAGGGTGTGAAAAAGCCATTACTTTAACTTACATTGAGTCTCTTTTATGTCTCTGCTTACTGAAAAAGGTGTATACATTTTATAAGCTACCATTGACTAAACATTGGGGATTAGTCTACAATAACTACAAATTAATTGAATATATTCCTTCTGGAGATGCCCAAATGTTTTGTTCAAATATTTGATTTGCTGTATTCACATTATAATAGATATAGGATCTACAGATGTACACTACTCTGCATTGTGAGAAGCCAGTGTCAAGGTCCAGCACACTTCTGAATGATTGGTGCCATTAATTAAAGTTTTCATAATTAATTTAACAATGGTATGTGTCACTTTACAATAGTTTGTGGCATTTTCTCTCATGCCAGTTTACAATTATTTGAAATACCTGATTGGTAGTGTCAATGTGTGGTGCACAAACAACATACTCCTGCTTGTAAGTACCACTTTAATAAGAACATTTTACTAAAATAGCTAAATAGTTTCTATATTCTTGTATAGTTACAAATGACAGCTTAACTATCAGTCCTACACATAGAAATAAATGTTTTATCATAACAACTGCATTTACAATAGGTAAATACATTGTCAAACTTATTTAAAAGAAAGAACCATAGTAAATATAAATGCATACAACGGACCACGATATTAAACATATGGTGAAGGCCAATGTTTCTGTACCTTAATGTATCATTTTTTTTTTATTGCTTAAACAAAACAATACAATATCCACTTATAGAGCCAGGGGAGCAAAGACCACACATTTACATAAAACCCCCCCAAAAAGAACAAAAAAACCCCCCACAAAAATACAAGACCTTTGCATCAATCAAAGATTTTGAAGACAGTACACAAATCAACAGTCTTATTAGCTTTTGCATTAGTACTAGATTGAATAGTAGAAAAATTATTTTCGAATTCATAAAGGAATACAGAGAAAAGGGGCTTTTTGTTAGAAAACTTACAATTATAGATGTGAAATTTGACTAATAAATTTAACAAATGAATTACAAAAGCCTCCTTAATCACCCTGTTATCATACTTTAAATATCCAAAAATTACATTTTCAAAATGCAAAACAATTAAAGAGTACCTTATCCTCAATAAACATAGACACCTCATACCATAATCTTTTCACATGACTACAATGCCAGAAAATATGAGGTACTGTTTCCAAGTGCAAAGAGCAGAAAGAGCAACTCACATCAATATCTTTCCTAAACTTACTAAGGAAATGTTTGACAGGGTTGTGCAATATCCTGAAGGAGATTTCTTTTACCTTGTTTGTAACAAAAACTTATGAGGTAACAACCAAACACGTTCCCAATCAAGGTCATTAACAAATTTAGTCCAATAAGTAATAGAGCAAAATTTGGTGACAACCTCCTTCAAAAATAAATAACAAATAGATTTGTTGTTGCTTTTGGACTGTAAAAAACTAATTTTACCACATACTGTGTCAGTTGGGTTAATTATGGGCTCATCAACTAATGACAACACACCTCTACATAAGGAAATTATTCCAGAATTGATTGCAGAAAATACAAGTGCAAATTCCTTGGGAGTCACAGGAAAATTAAAGTGCAAAAGAAACTCATCATATGTCATAAGGTACCCTTGAGAGTTAAACAGATGACAAACTAAAACAATACCTTTTTCAAACCAACATTTAAGAAAAATACTTTTGTGTTTATACAAAATACACCGGTTATTCCAGATAAAACAACGCTGCGGAGAGAAGTTGTGCTTGTAGATCAGTTTCCAAGCCAATAAAGCTTGAGCATGAAAGGCAGAGAGTTTCACTGGCAATTTGTCAATTTTATAATCACACATCAGTAAAAAAGAAAGGCTCCCAAGTCGGTCAAAAATAAAATTAGGAATAAAATTCCACAGAGAAGTTTTTTTCAAACAAAATTTTAACCAATTAATTTTGAAGGTATTATTGAAATCTAAGAAATCAAGGCCGCCACTTTTGAGCGAATTTAAAACAACAGATTAACGAATGTAGTGCACACGATTCTTCCATAAAATTAAATAAAATCTGATCAATAGTTTTGATCGTTTTATTGTCTAAATGTATAGATGAAGCAGGTTAATCTGGAAATCCCTTCCGCCTTTGACAGAAGGACTCTACCTCTAAGGGACAAGTCCCCTAACCAGAGATTAAATTTGGTTTTAATCTTTTCAAAAGCAGGAATGAAATTCAGAGAAACTCTATCTTGCTCACTTTTCGAGACAACAACACCCAAATAGTTAACAGCTTTTTTAACAGCATCCATAGGTAGCCTACAAGAGGGGAACTTTTCAAGGCAAAAATTTCACATTTTTTTTATATTAAGGTACAGACCTGAGGCATTAGAAAACAACTGAATGCTTTTAATCGCCTGATGAACCTGATTGGAGTTTTTTAAAAATAAGGCTGTGTCATCGGCTAGTTGACTAAAATACTTCTACCGGCAATATGAATTCCTTCTAGCTTACTATCCTTAATAAAATGACAGTAGGCCTGTGCTACAATAAGAAAAAGATATACAGACACTGGACAGCCCTGCCGAATCCCTCTTTCTAGAAGAAATCTCTGGGTTGTGCCATGCCCTAATTTCACTGAGCTGTTTCCTCCCGCATACAAAGTTTTCATGGCATTACACAAACGCTCTAAACAGAAAAAAATGAAAGGATGCTCAATAGTGTCAAAGGCCTTGAAAAAGTCTAAAAAAAGAATTAAACTGTCATCCTCAATCAGATCAGAGTAATCAATGAGGTCAAAGACAAGCCTAATATTATTGAAAAAATGACGGCCTTCCATAAAACCTGATTGATTTTCGTCAATGATGGAGTTCAAAATCGACTTGAATCGACTTGAGAAAATAAGGGCAAACAACTTGTAATCATTATTAAGGAGGCTGATGGGTCTCCAGTTGTCTAATAAAAGTGTGTCCTTTTTAGATTTAGGTATTAAGCAAATGACACCCTGCTTCATACTTGTTGTAAGCTCAGAACAATTTAAGCTCTCTATATACACTTCAAGGAGGAAAGGGGATATAACCTCAGAGTAAGACTTGTAAAATTCAGCCGCAATCCCGTCGTTACCAGGCGACTTATTACATTTTAGATGAGAAATTGCATCCTTAACCTCATCAACAGTAATTGGTGAATCACAAAAAAACTTTTCATCCTGATTAATAGAATTAACATTACCAAGGTGCTTACAAAAAGTATCTAAATCAGCTCCATTTAATTTAGAACTTTACAAATTTGAATAAAATGTATAACAAAATTGGGAAATTTCTTTAGGATAAGAAATAAGATGACATCTGTTCTCCAAATTCTAGCCACCTTTGCCTTGACCTAATGAAAGCACCCTCTGCTCTTAATTTATACAAATCATCTAACTTAATTTGCAAGTCAATTAAATACGCTCTTTGACTATCTGCCAAATTTCAGGTAAAATCCTGGTAATAGACGAGATTTCACAGACAACTTCCATTTCTTCAAGCCGCTTTGAATTAGCCAAATTAGAACTATATTTTCTTAAAAATTTCCCAATTTCAAATTTGAACAGTTCCCAATTAGTGCCAAATAAATTTTCATCTTTAGCTTTACTCCAGTAAAAACCAATCTCTAGCAGCTCTAATTTAACCTCATGGTTAAGTAATGAGCTGTTCATCTTCCAATATGAAGAGCCCCTATTACAACTAGCTTCAGGAGAAAGCAAAATTTTTATGCAAACAGCTTTATGATCAGTTAATGGAGTTGCCGAGATATCAACACAAATAGAATTTATGTCGAAATTTCTGGAGACTAACCAAAAATCAATTCGTGAAAGTCTAGATTAATTTGTATTGCTCCATGCATGTGTACACTCTATCATTTACATTCTTGGCCCTCCATATATCTATAAGCTCAAACCTATTCATAAATGCTTTCAAAGCAGAGTTCGAATTTGTTGGGCGACCAGGTGGCCACCTATCAAGGGATTCATTTAAGACAACATTAAAGTCACCACCAATCAGTAAGTAGGCGTTTGGAAATTTTGACTGCCAGTAAGCAAGCTTATCCTCCATCAAAAATAATTACTGATCATTCGCAGATCTGGAGTTATAGCCATAAAAATGAACAATGATGAGATTCACATTGTAACACTTTAAAATTAACAAAATAAAGTGCCCAGCTTGGGATGCTGGTATGCTTGTGACCAGCATGGGATGCTGGTATGCTGGTCATAAGCAGTTTCCAGCATCCAATCACCAGCATCCCATGCTGATGACCAGCAAACAGGCAACAGCAGCATTGGATGCTGGTTACAAATATTGGAAACAACGCTGGTCAACAGTAATAAGTGTTAAGGATGGTAGCCTGTTCACCAGGGTGGAATGCTGGACTACAATGAATTTTGGTATGATGAAAATCATGAAAATACAAGCTTACATTAATATACGTTTATTTAATAATAACAAGTTAACGTTAACACAATAATAACAATTATTTAACAAAAACCAACACTCTTCTGGCTCAACAAGCAAATTACAATAAAACACATTAACAACAATTTATTTTAAAGTCCCTGTAAAGGCCATTCTAAAAGAAAATTCTAAACACATGTTTTAGCAATACATTTCTAACATTTATAATATTACAAAGACTGTAAAGTACTGAAGAGTGGAGTTAGACCGTGAAACAGTTTTCACCATTGCTGTGTTCCGGATTTTTTGTGCGGGGCTAAAATGGGGTCTTGATGATGCAAGTGATTGTATTTAGGCTTCAAAAATCCTAAATTACATTGTGTAAATTTGTGAAGATTATCATGATGAATGAAATGTGTAAGCATCATAAACCATTGTTAGACACATAGCTTTTTTTTGTTGTTGCAATAATCCAAAAGCAAATGGACAATTTTTATATGGGTTTTATTGAGGGAATTCCAGGATAATGTGAACTTCTGGGTTTGTCTACAAAAAAAAAAAAAAAAAAAAAAAAAGCTTTGTTAGTTTGAATATACATTAAACAAAAAAATATCATAACATCTTAGTTGGTAATTCAATAAACTTTATTTTAAACAAACCACGCATGTTTCGTTTGTGACAGAAATGTGTTGGTAGTGACCACAATATTTATTTTGCCATGGCTGAATCAGACTGTCAACATTTTATAATACAGTTTTAAAATTGCTAAATTATTTTAATTTTTAATTTTTAATTGCTAAAACACTAAACCACATTCTCTGAACCAAATTCTCAATAGCCTAAACAAATTTGTCGAATAAATCACTCTTGTAAACATTATTTTAACATTTTTAAAAAGCAAGTATTTTAACATTTTTAAAAAGCAAGTATTTTAACCTTTTTGGCTTTTGCAGTTGGGTCACTGTGTTTTCACAGTAGTGCTGATTATCCAGACATTCAATACAATATTCAGTACACTATACTTTCAATGCATACAGTATACAATATATTCAACTTAAAGTTGTCATTACTATACTTTTTTAAGTAGCCTATAATTTTTTTTTCGAGCAATTTTTTTAACGTAATTGCACAATTTGTTTACTTTGTTACAATATACTTTTTTTCTGTAACATGCCTTGGATTCTGTGTTCTCCATTTTTTTATGTAATGTCTCATTAATGATCTATAGTGTTTATAATATTGACTCATGAGTGACTCGTGTTATTTAATGATGCCTGGTCACTCTATTATTTGTTTAGCAATATTATTGTATTTCATGAGACAATCATGTTAAAAAAAAATACGTAATATGCAATAGATGAACACACCATAAGCACGTTTTCATTGCGCAGTGTTGTTTTGCTTATGTTTCTCATCAACTTTACTGAATGGGTTAATTGTGCGCGTGAGCAGCAGCAGAGTAGAGCGGCGGGTTTCTTCTGCTTGTCAGTGTGACGTCACAGTCCTCCTGACGTCACACCGCGCGTGGAACTCTGCATCGGAGCGGGCTTTATAAAGCCGTGTAAATCTTCGAGTCCCTATGTTGGTTAGTTTTGGAGATACTGAGTTCCTCTGCTGTGGTTTCTTCTGAAAAAAAGTGAGCAAAATGGACGTAGCAGCGGAAAGAATATGGAATGCAGTTCTATATGTGTACAGGCCAGTCCAAAGCTATGCACAAAGAAAAAAGGCCAAAGTGACAGCCTTCATTGACAGTCTGAAAAGACCAAAGCACGTTGGCTGGGACTGGAGGGACGAAATTATTTCCGATCAGAATCGATTCCGTCTGTACGGGCATAGGAATATAAAGCATTGGAAGAACTTGAAAAGGGCCTTGTTTGAAAAGAGGGAAAGGTACGTGTATCCCGTTGAAATGCCTCCAAAACTATATCGGCAGTTTTTCATCGACGCTTCGGATTTGTCAAGAAATCCGTATTCAGAGAAGCCCATGGACCTCTTGGCCAAGAACACTGAAATAGAGAAGGCTGTGGTGTCTGCATCTGATGAGGCTGAGCCATCTACGATTTCTGCAATATATTTACAGAAACATTTGATGCTTGATTTATATCAGGCTGGGACTTCTGCTGATGCTACTGATTATGATGATGATGATGATGATGATGAAGAACATTTCTCAGCGGTTGATGATGAAGAATATTTTTCTGCAGATGAGTGAAAAGCTCAGCACCTCCGATGAGAAAGAGCAGCAATGATGAAACAGACTGCACATAAAATCACTGACACGGCTAACTTTCTCAAAGCTAAAGGCAGAGAGTTGGAGTAAGTTTGGACACGTACAAAAACAGCTGTGGACAGCGTGGACGCGGACTACTTGTATTTATACTGTCTGCTGAGGTCCGCTCAGTGAACGCGTTCCACACTGCATCCTATAGCTACAGTAACTTTAACGATGGGCTGTAGAGGTGCGGGTAGCGACGGACTTCTTCGCAGAGCCTCTCTTCAAAATCGATGTCCATTGTTTTTCCCCAGCGGTTTTAACCTAGTAGTGACCGCGCGTACTTTGACCGCGCGGTCACAAAAAAAGGGAGGCACATGGACTTCCGCAAGGAACCTCCGGGCAGACCCTCCGATGACGCGGACCCTAGCGGCTCGCGCGGACGCGGAAATTATAACACTACTGAGGTGAAAGACTCGGTCCAGCTGCAGACCCGCAGCACCACCAGTTTCAGAACCCTCAGCCAGAACCGGAAGTGAGGGAACTGTTCTTCTTTTTAAGGTGATACTTGTACAAAGACTGGAGAAGATTTGCCGCTATGCAGTTGAAGTTGTAGCCTAATGGCCTCTGGCATAGTCAAGTTTCACTAATTTGAAGTAGTAATGCATCAACTGTATTTATTAAAAGGGTGTGAAAAAGCCATTACTTTAACTTACATTGAGTCTCTTTTATGTCTCTGCTTACTGAAAAAGGTGTATACATTTTATAAGCTACCATTGACTAAACATTGGGGATTAGTCTACAATAACTACAAATTAATTTAATATATTCCTTCTGGAGATGCCCAAATGTTTTGTTCAAATATTTGATTTGCTGTATTCACATTATAATAGATAGGCTATAGGATCTACAGATGTACACTACTCTGCATTGTGAGAAGCCAGTGTCAAGGTCCAGCACACTTCTGAATGATTGGTGCCATTAATTAAAGTTTTCATAATTAATTTAACAATGGTATGTGTCACTTTACAATAGTTTGTGGCATTTTCTCTCATGCCAGTTTACAATTATTTGAAATACCTGATTGGTAGCGTCAATGTGTGGTGCACAAACAACATACTCCTGCTTGTAAGTACCACTTTAATAAGAACATTTTACTAAAATAGCTAAATAGTTTCTATATTCTTGTATAGTTACAAATGACAGCTTAACTATCAGTCCTACACATAGAAATAAATGTTTTATCATAACAACTGTATTTACAATAGGTAAATACATTGTCAAACTTATTTAAAAGAAAGAACCATAGTAAATATAAATGCATACAACGGACCACGATATTAAACATATGGTGAAGCCCAATGTTTCTGTACCTTAATGTATCATTTTTTTTTATTGCTTAAACAAAACAATACAATATCCACTTAGAGCCAGGGGAGCAAAGACCACACATTTACATAAAAAAAACCCCAAAAAGAACAAAAAACCCCCACAAAAATACAAGACCTTTGCATCAATCAAAGATTTTGAAGACAGTACACAAATCAACAGTCTTATTAGCTTTTGCATTAGTACTAGATTGAATAGTAGAAAAATAATTTTCGAATTCATTAAGGAATACAGAGAAAAGGGGCTTTTTGTTAGAAAACTTACAATTATAGATGTGAAATTTGACTAATAAATTTAACAAATGAATTACAAAAGCCTCCTTAATCACCCTGTTATCATACTTTAAATATCCAAAAATTACATTTTCAAAATGCAAAACAATTAAAGAGTACCTTATCCTCAATAAACATAGACACCTCATACCATAATCTTTTCACATGACTACAATGCCAGAAAATATGGGGTACTGTTTCCAAGTGCAAAGAGCAGAAAGAGCAACTCACATCAATATCTTTCTCAATAGCCAAATTCTCAATGATGCCAAAATCAAATTCTCAATAGCCTAAACAAATTTGTCGAATAAATCACTCTTGTAAACATTATTTTAACATTTTTAAAAAGCAAGTATTTTAACATTTTTAAAAAGCAAGTATTTTAACCTTTTTTAACCGTTTTTTTTAACCAGTTGGGTCACTGTGTTTTCACAGTAGTGCTGATTATCCAGACATTCAATACAATATTCAGTACACTATACTTTCAATGCATACAGTATACAATATATTCAACTTAAAGTTGTCATTACTATACTTTTTTAAGTAGCCTATAATTTTTTTTTCGAGCAATTTTTTTAACGTAATTGCACAATTTGTTTACTTTGTTACAATATACTTTTTTTCTGTAACATGCCTTGGATTCTGTGTTCTCCATTTTTTTATGTAATGTCTCATTAATGATCTATAGTGTTTATAATATTGACTCATGAGTGACTCGTGTTATTTAATGATGCCTGGTCACTCTTTTATTTGTTTAGCAATATTATTGTATTTCATGAGACAATCATGTTCAAAGAAATACGTAATATGCAATAGATGAACACACCATAAGCACGTTTTCATTGCGCAGTGTTGTTTTGCTTATGTTTCTCATCAACTTTACTGAATGGGTTAATTGTGCGCGTGAGCAGCAGCAGAGTAGAGCGGCGGGTTTCTTCTGCTTGTCAGTGTGACGTCACAGTCCTCCTGACGTCACACCGCGCGTGGAACTCTGCATCGGAGCGGGCTTTATAAAGCCGTGTAAATCTTCGAGTCCCTATGTTGGTTAGTTTTGGAGATACTGAGTTCCTCTGCTGTGGTTTCTTCTGAAAAAAAAAGTGAGCAAAATGGATGTAGCAGCGGAAAGAATATGGAATGCAGTTCTATATGTGTACAGGCCAGTCCAAAGCTATGCACAAAGAAAAAAGGCCAAAGTGACAGCCTTCATTGACAGTCTGAAAAGACCAAAGCACGTTGGCTGGGACTGGAGGGACGAAATTATTTCCGATCAGAATCGATTCCGTCTGTACGGGCATAGGAATATAAAGCATTGGAAGAACTTGAAAAGGGCCTTGTTTGAAAAGAGGGAAAGGTACGTGTATCCCGTTGAAATGCCTCCAAAACTATATCGGCAGTTTTTCATCGACGCTTCGGATTTGTCAAGAAATCCGTATTCAGAGAAGCCCATGGACCTCTTGGCCAAGAACACTGAAATAGAGAAGGCTGTGGTGTCTGCATCTGATGAGGCTGAGCCATCTACGATTTCTGCAATATATTTACAGAAACATTTGATGCTTGATTTATATCAGGCTGGGACTTCTGCTGATGCTACTGATTATGATGATGATGATGATGATGAAGAACATTTCTCAGCGGTTGATGATGAAGAATATTTTTCTGCAGATGAGTGAAAAGCTCAGCACCTCCGATGAGAAAGAGCAGCAATGATGAAACAGACTGCACATAAAATCACTGACACGGCTAACTTTCTCAAAGCTAAAGGCAGAGAGTTGGAGTAAGTTTGGACACGTACAAAAACAGCTGTGGACAGCGTGGACGCGGACTACTTGTATTTATACTGTCTGCTGAGGTCCGCTCAGTGAACGCGTTCCACACTGCATCCTATAGCTACAGTAACTTTAACGATGGGCTGTAGAGGTGCGGGTAGCGACGGACTTCTTCGCAGAGCCTCTCTTCAAAATCGATGTCCATTGTTTTTCCCCAGCGGTTTTAACCTAGTAGTGACCGCGCGTACTTTGACCGCGCGGTCACAAAAAAAGGGAGGCACATGGACTTCCGCAAGGAACCTCCGGGCAGACCCTCCGATGACGCGGACCCTAGCGGCTCGCGCGGACGCGGAAATTATAACACTACTGAGGTGAAAGACTCGGTCCAGCTGCAGACCCGCAGCACCACCAGTTTCAGAACCCTCAGCCAGAACCGGAAGTGAGGGAACTGTTCTTCTTTTTAAGGTGATACTTGTACAAAGACTGGAGAAGATTTGCCGCTATGCAGTTGAAGTTGTAGCCTAATGGCCTCTGGCATAGTCAAGTTTCACTAATTTGAAGTAGTAATGCATCAACTGTATTTATTAAAAGGGTGTGAAAAAGCCATTACTTTAACTTACATTGAGTCTCTTTTATGTCTCTGCTTACTGAAAAAGGTGTATACATTTTATAAGCTACCATTGACTAAACATTGGGGATTAGTCTACAATAACTACAAATTAATTTAATATATTCCTTCTGGAGATGCCCAAATGTTTTGTTCAAATATTTGATTTGCTGTATTCACATTATAATAGATATAGGATCTACAGATGTACACTACTCTGCATTGTGAGAAGCCAGTGTCAAGGTCCAGCACACTTCTGAATGATTGGTGCCATTAATTAAAGTTTTCATAATTAATTTAACAATGGTATGTGTCACTTTACAATAGTTTGTGGCATTTTCTCTCATGCCAGTTTACAATTATTTGAAATACCTGATGTGTCAATGTGTGGTGCACAAACAACATACTCCTGCTTGTAAGTACCACTTTAATAAGAACATTTTACTAAAATAGCTAAATAGTTTCTATATTCTTGTATAGTTACAAATGACAGCTTAACTATCAGTCCTACACATAGAAATAAATGTTTTATCATAACAACTGTATTTACAATAGGTAAATACATTGTCAAACTTATTTAAAAGAAAGAACCATAGTAAATATAAATGCATACAACGGACCACGATATTAAACATATGGTGAAGCCCAATGTTTCTGTACCTTAATGTATCATTTTTTTTTTATTGCTTAAACAAAACAATACAATATCCACTTAGAGCCAGGGGAGCAAAGACCACACATTTACATAAAAAAACCCCCAAAAAGAACAAAAAACCCCCACAAAAATACAAGACCTTTGCATCAATCAAAGATTTTGAAGACAGTACACAAATCAACAGTCTTATTAGCTTTTGCATTAGTACTAGATTGAATAGTAGAAAAATAATTTTCGAATTCATTAAGGAATACAGAGAAAAGGGGCTTTTTGTTAGAAAACTTACAATTATAGATGTGAAATTTGACTAATAAATTTAACAAATGAATTACAAAAGCCTCCTTAATCACCCTGTTATCATACTTTAAATATCCAAAAATTACATTTTCAAAATGCAAAACAATTAAAGAGTACCTTATCCTCAATAAACATAGACACCTCATACCATAATCTTTTCACATGACTACAATGCCAGAAAATATGGGGTACTGTTTCCAAGTGCAAAGAGCAGAAAGAGCAACTCACATCAATATCTTTCCTAAACTTACTAAGGAAATGTTTGACAGGGTTGTGCAATATCCTGAAGGAGATTTCTTTTACCTTGTTTGTAACAAAAACTTATGAGGTAACAACCAAACACGTTCCCAATCAAGGTCATTAACAAATTTAGTCCAATAAGGAATAGAGCAAAATTTGGTGACAACCTCCTTCAAAAATAAATAACAAATAGATTTGTTGTTGCTTTTGGACTGTAAAAAACTTATTTTACCACATACTGTGTCAGTTGGGTTAATTATGGGCTCATCAACTAATGACAACACACCTCTACATAAGGAAATGATTCCAGAATTGATTGCAGAAAATACAAGTGCAAATTCCTTGGGAGTCACAGGAAAATTAAAGTGCAAAAGAAACTCATCATATGTCATAAGGTACCCTTGAGAGTTAAACAGATGACAAACTAAAACAATACCTTTTTCAAACCAACATTTAAGAAAAATACTTTTGTGTTTATACAAAATACACCGGTTATTCCAGATAAAACAACGCTGCGGAGAGAAGTTGTGCTTGTAGATCAGTTTCCAAGCCAATAAAGCTTGAGCATGAAAGGCAGAGAGTTTCACTGGCAATTTGTCAATTTTATAATCACACATCAGTAAAAAAGAAAGGCCACCAAGTCGGTCAAAAATAAAATTAGGAATAAAATTCCACAGAAGTTTTTTTCAAACAAAGTTTTAACCAATTCATTTTGAAGGTATTATTGAAATCTAAAAAATCAAGGCCGCCACTTTTGAGCGAATTTAAAACAACAGATTTACGAATGTAGTGCACACGATTCTTCCATAAAATTAAATAAAATCTGATCAATAGTTTTGATCGTTTTATTGTCTAAATGTATAGATGAAGCAGGTTAATCTGGAAATCCCTTCCGCCTTTGACAGAAGGACTCTACCTCTAAGGGACAAGTCCCCTAACCAGAGATTAAATTTGGTTTTAATCTTTTCAAAAGCAGGAATGAAATTCAGAGAAACTCTATCTTGCTCACTTTTCGAGACAACAACACCCAAATAGTTAACAGCTTTTTTAACAGCATCCATAGGTAGCCTACAAGAGGGGAACTTTTCAAGGCAAAAAATTTCACATTTTTTTTATATTAAGGTACAGACCTGAGGCATTAGAAAACAACTGAATGCTTTTAATCGCCTGATGAACCTGACTGGAGTTTTTTAAAAATAAGGCTGTGTCATCGGCTAGTTGACTAAAATACTTCTACCGGCAATATGAATTCCTTCTAGCTTACTATCCTTAATAAAATGACAGAAGGCCTGTGCTACAATAAGAAAAAGATATACAGACACTGGACAGCCCTGCCGAATCCCTCTTTCTAGAAGAAATCTCTGGGTTGTGCCATGCCCTAATTTCACTGAGCTGTTTCCTCCCGCATACAAAGTTTTCAACAAACGCTCTAAACAGAAAAAAATGAAAGGATGCTCAATAGTGTCAAAGGCCTTGAAAAAGTCCAAAAAAAGAATTAAACTGTCATCCTCAATCAGATCAGAGTAATCAATGAGGTCAAAGATAAGCCTAATATTATTGAAAAAATGACGGCCTTCCATAAAACCTGATTGATTTTCGTCAATGATGGAGTTCAAAATCGACTTGAATCGACTTGAGAAAATAAGGGCAAACAACTTGTAATCATTATTAAGGAGGCTGATGGGTCTCCAGTTGTCTAATAAAAGTGTGTCCTTTTTAGATTTAGGTATTAAGCAAATGACACCCTGCTTCATACTTGTTGTAAGCTCAGAACAATTTAAGCTCTCTATATACACTTCAAGGAGGAAAGGGGATATAACCTCAGAGTAAGACTTGTAAAATTCAGCCGCAATCCCGTCGTTACCAGGCGACTTATTACATTTTAGATGAGAAATTGCATCCTTAACCTCATCAACAGTAATTGGTGAATCACAAAAAAACTTTTCATCCTGATTAATAGAATTAACATTACCAAGGTGCTTACAAAAAGTATCTAAATCAGCTCCATTTAATTTAGAACTTTACAAATTTGAATAAAATGTATAACAAAATTGGGAAATTTCTTTAGGATAAGAAATAAGATGACATCTGTTCTCCAAATTCTAGCCACCTTTGCCTTGACCTAATGAAAGCACCCTCTGCTCTTAATTTATACAAATCATCTAACTTAATTTGCAAGTCAATTAAATACGCTCTTTGACTATCTGCCAAATTTCAGGTAAAATCCTGGTAATAGACGAGATTTCACAGACAACTTCCATTTCTTCAAGCCGCTTTGAATTAGCCAAATTAGAACTATATTTTCTTAAAAATTTCCCAATTTCAAATTTGAACAGTTCCCAATTAGTGAAAATTTCATCTTTAGCTTTACTCCAGTAAAAACCAATCTCTAGCAGCTCTAATTTAACCTCATGGTTAAGTAATGAGCTGTTCATCTTCCAATATGAAGAGCCCCTATTACAACTAGCTTCAGGAGAAAGCAAAATTTTTATGCAAACAGCTTTATGGTCAGTTAATGGAGTTGCCGAGATATCAACACAAATAGAATTTATGTCGAAATTTCTGGAGACTAACCAAAAATCAATTCGTGAAAGTCTAGATTAATTTGTATTGCTCCATGCATGTGTACACTCTATCATTTACATTCTTGGCCCTCCATATATCTATAAGCTCAAACCTATTCATAAATGCTTTCAAAGCAGAGTTCGAATTTGTTGGGCGACCAGGTGGCCACCTATCAAGGGATTCATTTAAGACAACATTAAAGTCACCACCAATCAGTAAGTAGGCGTTTGGAAATTTTGACTGCCAGTAAGCAAGCTTATCCTCCATCAAAAATAATTACTGATCATTCGCAGATCTGGAGTTATAGCCATAAAAATGAACAATGATGAGATTCACATTGTAACACTTTAAAATTAACAAAATAAAGTGCCCAGCTTGGGATGCTGGTATGCTTGTGACCAGCATGGGATGCTGGTATGCTGGTCATAAGCAGTTTCCAGCATCCAATCACCAGCATCCCATGCTGATGACCAGCAAACAGGCAACAGCAGCATTGGATGCTGGTTACAAATATTGGAAACAACGCTGGTCAACAGTAATAAGTGTTAAGGATGGTAGCCTGTTCACCAGGGTGGAATGCTGGACTACAATGAATTTTGGTATGATGAAAATCATGAAAATACAAGCTTACATTAATATACGTTTATTTAATAATAACAAGTAAACGTTAACACAATAATAACAATTATTTAACAAAAACCAACACTCTTCTGGCTCAACAAGCAAATTACAATAAAACACATTAACAACAATTTATTTTAAAGTCCCTGTAAAGGCCATTCTAAAAGAAAATTCTAAACACATGTTTTAGCAATACATTTATAACATTTATAATATTACAAAGACTGTAAAGTACTGAAGTGTGGAGTTAGACCGTGAAACAGTTTTCACCATTGCTGTGTTCCGGATTTTTTGTGCGGGGCTAAAATGGGGTCTTGATGATGCAAGTGATTGTATTTAGGCTTCAAAAATCCTAAATTACATTGTGTAAATTTGTGAAGATTATCATGATGAATGAAATGTGTAAGCATCATAAACCATTGTTAGACACATAGCTTTTTTTTTTGTTGTTGCAATAATCCAAAAGCAAATGGACAATTTTTATATGGGTTTTATTGAGGGAATTCCAGGATAATGTGAACTTCTGGGTTTGTCTACAAAAAAAAAAAAGAAAAAAAAAAAAAAAAGCTTTGTTAGTTTGAATATACATTAAACAAAAAAATATCATAACATCTTAGTTGGTAATTCAATAAACTTTATTTTTAACAAACCACGCATGTTTCGTTTGTGACAGAAATGTGTTGGTAGTGACCACAATATTTATTTTGCCATGGCTGAATCAGACTGTCAACATTTTATAATACAGTTTTAAAATTAAAAATTATTTTAATTTTTAATTTTTAATTGCTAAAACACTAAACCACATTCTCTGAACCAAATTCTCAATAGCCTAAACAAATTTGTCGAATAAATCACTCTTGTAAACATTATTTTAACATTTTTAAAAAGCAAGTATTTTAACATTTTTAAAAAGCAAGTATTTTAACCTTTTTGGCTTTTGCAGTTGGGTCACTGTGTTTTCACAGTAGTGCTGATTATCCAGACATTCAATACAATATTCAGTACACTATACTTTCAATGCATACAGTATACAATATATTCAACTTAAAGTTGTCATTACTATACTTTTTTAAGTAGCCTATAATTTTTTTTCGAGACATTTTTTTAACGTAATTGCAAAATTTGTTTACTTTGTTACAATATACTTTTTTTCTGTAACATGCCTTGGATTCTGTGTTCTCCATTTTTTTTATGTAATGTCTAATTAATTATCTATAGTGTTTATAATATTGACTTATGAGTGACTCGTGTTATTTAATGATGATTGGTCACTCTTTTATTTGTTTAGCAATATTACTGTATTTCATGAGACAATCATGTTCATAAAAATACTATGCAATAGATGAACACACCATAAGCACGTTTTCATTGCGCAGTGTTGTTTTGCTTATGTTTCTCATCAACTTTACTGAATGGGTTAATTGTGCGCGTGAGCAGCAGCAGAGTAGAGCGGCGGGTTTCTTCTGCTTGTCAGTGTGACGTCACAGTCCTCCTGACGTCACACCGCGCGTGGAACTCTGCATCGGAGCGGGCTTTATAAAGCCGTGTAAATCTTCGAGTCCCTATGTTGGTTAGTTTTGGAGATACTGAGTTCCTCTGCTGTGGTTTCTTCTGAAAAAAAGTGAGCAAAATGGACGTAGCAGCGGAAAGAATATGGAATGCAGTTCTATATGTGTACAGGCCAGTCCAAAGCTATGCACAAAGAAAAAAGGCCAAAGTGACAGCCTTCATTGACAGTCTGAAAAGACCAAAGCACGTTGGCTGGGACTGGAGGGACGAAATTATTTCCGATCAGAATCGATTCCGTCTGTACGGGCATAGGAATATAAAGCATTGGAAGAACTTGAAAAGGGCCTTGTTTGAAAAGAGGGAAAGGTACGTGTATCCCGTTGAAATGCCTCCAAAACTATATCGGCAGTTTTTCATCGACGCTTCGGATTTGTCAAGAAATCCGTATTCAGAGAAGCCCATGGACCTCTTGGCCAAGAACACTGAAATAGAGAAGGCTGTGGTGTCTGCATCTGATGAGGCTGAGCCATCTACGATTTCTGCAATATATTTACAGAAACATTTGATGCTTGATTTATATCAGGCTGGGACTTCTGCTGATGCTACTGATTATGATGATGATGATGATGATGATGATGGTGACGAAGAAGAACATTTCTCAGCGGTTGATGATGAAGAAGAACATTTCTCAGCGGTTGATGATGAAGAATATTTATCTGCAGATGAGTGAAAAGCTCATAAAAAAGAAGTGCTTTTGAGTGCAACTTGTGCATATTTATTGAAATGAGCTGAGCAATCCATGTGTCAGTGTATAAATGCACTATAATAAATGTAAAAAAAAATTAAATAAAAAAATCTTTCTTTATTGTAGGCTACTATATGATTGAACTTAAAATACACCAACATAATTGAGTTTGTTTTTTATGTATCTAGTTTGCTTTGCTTTCCTGGGTTAGAAAGCCTAGTCTAAGACTAAAATGCATGTTTGAGCTATTTAACACTTAGCCTAATTACCTTAAGGATGATTGTTGAATAGGGCAACTGAGCTATGCAGGCTAATTCAGGTATCTGTATCCTATTGCACTGTAAAAACTAAAAAGTGATCAGTTGACTTAAAAAAATTGAGGAAACCTGTTGCCTTAAAATGATTAAGTAAATACACGTCATGCCTCAACTTCAAGTTCACATAACTTAATTTTTTGAATTAAGCATTAAGTTTAATCATTTTAAAGCAACAGGTTTACTAGATTTGTTTAAGAGAACTGAACACTTCTTACAGTGTATAGTATATAAGCTAACTTTTTTGAGCCATGCGGTAAAGAGTTTTAGAGAGAGAAAAATACTAAATAAATAAAAACTTATAAGAAAACATTGAAATATTATACATTAATCTGATCGAGGACAAAATTGTGATTCTACATCTAAATCATTCTAAATCTATTCTACATCACAAAATGTACAAAGTATATCAATATCAGAACTGGATCTGTTTACTGTAAGCTTATTTAAGATTTCCTGGCCCCCAAAGCAAAAGAGACACATTTTAAGATCTTAAATGACATAGCCTATATATCCTTCCAATACATTTCTAAAATTAAAATGTACTTTTTAAAACGTGCCCTGTCATTTTTGAAATTCTTTAAAAGATACAGTACATTTTTTTTGTTCATGCCATTACTCTGGCTCAGTTTGGAAAACATTACAGGACTGGCTGAAAAAGACGTGGTCGCTGATGGTTTCACTACACCTTACAAAATATAATCAACGGAATAGCAATCATTTTTGTGTTTTATTTAATTGGATTAATAACTTTATATTACTGGCAAAATACTTTGTATATAAATGCAGATTCTTTAAATCCCATCAAATTTGTTTATTAGCCTATTCAGAAACTAATTAAAAACAACAATGGAATAAAATGCAAAAAAACTATTTCAATATTATTTTCATAACTTGAAATTTAGGGGTTGGGTTCAGGACAAACATCTCCCAATTGAAGGGCTAACGTTATATAATAAATGAAGATTTTATATATATTAAGCATATATTATTGTGGGTTTTAATAGATAATAGAACGATGAAAAATACTTAAATGCTTTTTAAATATGTTTTTTGGTTGTAGGACCGCAGTTTGCACCAATCCTTGTAGAATGTCCCGAATATAGGCCTTTATATGCTTTATATAATACGTATATATTATATAGGCGGCAGGCCAATGCGCATGTGCAGCGCGCGTCTCAGGACAGTTGACGCATGCGCAACTAAACCCGCGCGTGGCAAGAGCCGGAATCTAACGGTCAGTTAACTTCAACAAACCTAAGATCTTCAAACATGTACGGTACGTTATATCACAACTTTGAATATAAAAAAATAGAAACCATTTAAAAGTCATGTTGTTATCTATTAAAATTGTTTTAATCTAAAACTTCATTTGACGTAATAACTTTACTAACTTAGTTGAGGAACCAGAAGTGGAACCATATGATCCGTTATTTCTTCCGTTATCGAAATTGGAAACTAAACTGCGCAATCGGCAGTTCCTCCGCACCATGGGCGATGTGCTAAAACTCGCCTGGCTTAAAGACAAGACGCCTGAAGTGAGTGAGCTTACACTTCTGCCATCCTGTGTTTTTATTCGTTTATTGAGATTAATCAAAGTCTTTTGGATGAATCAAGTGACGTAACATCCGATTGCATGTTTTAACCCAGGACGTCGAGTCAATTCACCGAAAGCTGATGCCCTCTTTTGCCTGCAGAAGCGTGGAGAACAACGACTTTCTGTCTTTACAGGAGATCCTCAAGCATGTAAGATGTACAATGCACAAGCTTCTCTTTCATATGGCAGGTTATATAATTCTTAATCCATGCTTTATCTCATGCTTTCTTTAGATGGATGTAGATGCTGGAAACTATGATGGATACACTGCCTTGCACATCGCCTGTGAAACGGGGAACATTGATATGGCACTACAGTTACTGTCTCTTGGAGCAACATGCCAATTGACAACCCGCTTTGGTTACACACCAATGCATCTTGCCATAAAAAAAAAGTAAGTGGTTTTCAGAAGTTTAAATTATTTAATTTAAGTAGCCTATATTTAATTTTTTACACCATTGCCATTGCCTTGCCAGACACTTTGACCTGATCAAGATCTTGATGCCGCACGGAGCCACAGTTACTCAAAATCCTGTGCGAATTGGCATGGATCTTATCAAGTCAGTCTTTCAAACAACCAATTAACTTGTCAGTCTGTTGTGGACATTTGCATTCAACTGTCTTCTCTAATTTAGGGCGGTTTGGGATAAAGACTATAGGCTTGTGCATGCATGGTTCTTAGCTGGTACAAACATGAACCAGTGTGATTACAATGGACAGACTGCTTTACATGCTGCAGTGGAGAAGAGGAACGAGCTCATGGTGTCCAAACTTCTTCAGTATGGCGCTAACCCAGAGGTATAATAAAAGTAGATTTGTTAACATGTATATTGAAAATTATAAATGCATAATCTGTTTTTTTACTTTTCTGATTGGTGGCACTCTTATGGACTCTATAAGGACCATATTGAACTCCTATGGTCTCCTCATGCAGCTGTAGCACTCCCTTCTCTCCCGGGTCAAAATGACCCGAGGGCCTAAAATTAAACTTAATACATTTTTGGTCCAGGAAGCTTATATCATTTCATTTTGATAATATTTGTAAAAAAAAAAAAAAAACATTTTTTTTTCTTATTTTTTGTTTTATTTACCTCTAAATTACTGTAATTAATGTAATAATATAATTTAAGCACATTTTTCCACATGCTTTCAACTTCAATTCAAAATACTCTATTTAGACATTATACAATAATATTTTGGGAAAGTTTTAGCATTTTTATCGCATGGCGATACATGGACACATTAATTGGAATTATCTTGGTATTTTCTCTGTTTTTTTTAATTTTTTAATCTGTTATTAAAAAACAAAGCACATATTAATTATATTTGGCTACCCCATTAATGTAGAGTAACTTTTTGAATTACTGTTATAATAAAAATACACTTGTAGGTTTAAAAATCTACATATAGTATATTTATTGTTCAACAACAAATATTTTAGCAATATGCATATTTTAGTAAGAATATTGTGCTCCTATTTATGTTATTGTTCTCCGTTTGGCGCGTGGCGCCGAAATCCTGTAAAGTTTGGCGGACATTTCCTTACTGAAGGCTCGTCAACTTCTGACAGCAAAATATAACTATTTTCATTTCTAACATTTACAGATGGAGAATAAACCTGTAAAATGTATGCACTGAGGAAAACAACATCTCAACACATTAAACAGCACAAGTATCTATCTGTCAGCACATACATCTGTCAGAGTATCTATACATTTTCTGCATTGGGGATGGTCTGGTATATATATATATATTTCTGATATATTGTGGAAAATAAAAAAAAATCCCCATTTTTCCCATTCATTCCTATGCTGGTCAGACTGACCTGCGAGGGAAGGGATTGCTTCTATTTTTTTTATCACAACCACACAGCTCAGGTCAGAATGGCCCGAACAGAGCATAATCCATAACTGTCAACCTGTAACATGTAAGATGTCTTTTTCCTATCAGATTGCTGATACTTGGGGAAGAACAGCAGCAGATGACGCAAGAAAGAATAACCTGCATGATATTTTGGTGCTCTTCAACCTTCCTATTTGAAACTCACGCTGTGTAGGAAGACAGACCAGGTGACATCAAATGCAAAAGCACATTACTTTTAAGGTTTTATAGCGTGGCAAGTTCTTAGTAGAGCACTACAAAATTGTTAACTAAAAATCAAATATATATTTTATTGAATTAAAATATATAATTTAGTTCATTAAAACTGAAACTTATCCAGGGTCTGTTTCTGAGTCATTTTTGGTAGAACATTCTTTTTAGTACGGTTAACAAGTGTACACATTAACGTGTGGTCAGTAGGGATTCGGTTGATATTTCTCAAAATATCGATATTTATGTGATTAAAGTCGAGTTGACGTCGACTAGTCGCTGATGACATCATTAATGATGAATAAGCGAATGCGGTTGTGCACAGTTATGGCCTATGACACAGTGCTGCCCACAAAACTATTGCTCCTACATAACAGCTTATTTTTTTATCAGTTCTTTTGTCTTTAGGTCGTTGTATTCCTCACAGATTTCTGCTCGTTCTAAACCAGATACAGATAAAGTAGCACAGTAAAGATTGCATTTATATGAATGCATTAGTGGAGAGCGTGTGAATTAATTCTACCTAGCATAGTCTCTCTAGTCTCTACTTACATTGAATCTGTGGGTTTTAGTTACAATGAAATATATGCTAGAACGTTTCAGTTTCATAGCTATTTTATTGATAAATCACAGAACATGCATGTAAATTTGGTATTGTCCAGAACAAGTTGCTGTTGTTCATTGTTGAGTTTAGTAGACATAGCTGGCGGTAAAGAGGGACTGTTTAGATGCTTGGTCAGCCTGGCCTGAGGGCTTGTATTCGCCTTTTGATGCAAGACTATTGATCTGAAAAGGAAACAAAAAATATAATCAAGAAATGCCGCTTCATTTAATATGGTAGGCCTAAAAACTGACAACACAATGAAGCATATTGCCCACATGCAGTATTTTAAGTTTGACATTGGTTACCTTGGCACGTGTGATGAAGGCATCCTGTCCAGCCTTCTTGTTCGCTGCTTGTCCCTTCCATGCAGAAAGAGCCGAGGCCTGGAGAGCACGGCCATAAGAGAAGCTCAGCTTCCAGGGTCTGTTCAGGGGAAGCTGGTTCATGGCATTCAGATTCAGAGAGGCCTCCTCCTCACTTTGACCACCAGATAGGAAGCAGATGCCTGAGAACCAGAAGAGAGACGTTGAACGTTTGAAGAGCACTTAAATGGAGGCCTTCCTCTAGTGACCAGGCGAGGACTGACATACCTGGTACAGCAGCTGGGACAGTGCGTCTGAGAGCAGTGACTGTTGCCATGGCAACCTCCTGAGGGGTGTACTTCTTGGTGCAAGAGTGTCCAGCAGTGACCATGTTTGGTTTGAGCAGAGTTCCCTCCAGATACACGTGGTGGTCAGAGAGAGCCTTGTACACAGCCGCCAGGACCTTGGTTGCAATTTGTTGGGAGTTATTTTTAATGGATAATTTGGAATTGCTCTGCTTTAAAGGGCTAATTCACCCAAAAATTCTGTCATTAATTACTCACCCTCACGTTCCAAACCCGTAAGACCTTCTTTCATCTTTGGAAAACAAATGGAGATATTTTTTATGAAATCCGAGAGGTTTCTGAACCACCCAACAACAAAAACAACATCTTTATTCAAGAATCTCTTCTCTTCCACGTCATTCTGCTACACTATTCACGTAGTAAACACAGTGCTTCCTGGTTCTACGTCAGAACGCCGACTCACTATTGGCTAGCTCCTGCGTCAGCATCACACGCATATGTCGTTGCTCATGTGACGAGCGTCGGCCAATAGTGAGTCGGCGTTCTGACGTAGAACCAGGAAGCGCTGCAACTGTGTTTACTAATGTAAATAGCGTAGCAGAACGACGTGGAAGAGAAGAGATTGTTGAATAAAGTCGTTATTTATTTTTTACAAGAAGTATTCTCGTCACTTCATAACATTAAGGTTGAACCACTGTCACATGGACTATTTTAACAATGTCTTTACTACCTTTCTGGTCCTTGAAAATTGCAATGACGTTGCAGCCTATAGGTGGTTCAGAAAGATGTGTTTGTGTTCCGAAGATGAACGAAAGTCTTACAGGTTTGGAACGACATGAGGGTGAGTAATGACAGAATATAAATTTTTTGGGTGAACTATCCCTTGTTTATTCTGGAAGGAAGCTTACCTTCTCAGTGGCGTACTGGCACCGTTGCAGATCGTGATCACCGTCTGGGAGCATCTCAGGCTCTACAATGGGAACCAAGCCATTCTAAAGGAATTGAGGAAAAATTAATCAGAAGAAAATATCTTATAGACAGTTTGGAAACAAAATAAATAGTACTGGCACGCTAATCAACTGTTCAGAGTCAAGTAAAGGCTGTTTATGAAAAATATGCCAGACACATTATGTTAAGACATACCTGTTGGCAAATGCTGGCATATCTGGCAAGAACGTTAGCGTTTTCAGCTATTGCGAGAGCAGAGGGGCAGCTGTCAGAGATCTTAAGTACACAACGCCACTTGGCAAAGTCACAACCATCCTTCTTGTACTGGGCACAGCGTTCAGACAGACCATCCAACCCTGAGTGAAACAGATCAGGCAAAAAGAGCTTCCTTTAAAATGGATTCAAGTCAGGATAGATAACTGCCATGTTAAGAAGTATTAGAGTAAGAAAGTTACCCTGTGTGGTTGTCTCTCCATTTGTACCGCCCAGGCCTGCTGTGCCTTTGTCCACCTTTATGCACAAAAACACAAAACTTTCATTCATAACATTACTGCCAAGATTAATGAGAAGACCTTGTGTGTTGCATTTGTATCCTTTAGTGGCTACATGATGTATAAATGCATCCAAACTAAGCGCCAAAACCTCACCTTGATACCAACTACCATGCCCTTGTCCTTGACCACTTTTGGAAACAGAACTCCTTTGTCTGATTTCTGGTACAGTGTTTCATGGAAAAAGATTACACCACCAATATTTTCAGAGATAGAAGCGTCTACAGAGAAGAGGAGGTCGCGATAGCTACGACGGTTCTCTTCAGTGTTCTCCACATTTATCTTCTGAAAACGGTTTGCCATGGTGCCTAGAATATGAAACAAACATTTAAGAACATCTGGAGAGCGATACATTTCATTATCACTATATCTTCAAGCAGATAGAGTAAATCCAATAAGATAACACTGTTAATAACCATTTATAGTGACAGATGAAGCACATTTATAACTTCTTGTTGATCAATTAAGGCATTTTGCATAAAGGTGGTACTCGATCCAATGCAGTACGCCACACATTCCTACCTGTGGACTCATCTGCAGCCAAGATGCCTTTTCCAGTTGCCACAATGCGTTGGGCAATTGTGCTAAGCTCCTTCTTCTGCTCCGTAGAGAGAGCTGGAAACTGATGCGTCATGCTGGAAAGAGGAGCAGATGTAAAATGATTAGCTAAAATACGAAACCCATAATTTACAGAACTTCTGTTGTTCGGCTCACTGGGTTATTCACTCTTATCTGTAAATATTTGGCCTGACTGTTGAACTTTAGTCCAGAGAAACACACTGGCTCCTCCCACTGAACAAACAAGTCCAGGGTTCACACTAGACTTGAAGATTTAGCAGTTTTCTTTGCGATTATGTGCAAAAAGTTTCACACATTCGTGTAATATCATTAAGAACTGCACAACTGTCTTTTACACGCTGTGTATTTATGGAAGTTATGAATTGCCTCCCTTTTTCGCAGCACACGAAACTGCGACGCGTGGATAAATTGCAAAATGCATTGCTGCGTTGGTTCAGTAACTGTTAGATACATTTGCACGGTCAATCCAAACAGGGGTTTTTGCAAATGTGATTCATGACATAAATTAAACAGCATAACATACAGCGACAGTATTGCATAACACATCTGCACAGTTAGAGAACAACTGCCTGTTAACGTTTCAAAACATACGTTTATGTATAAGTATACCCTTCCAAACTAGGATTAATATTAAGACTAATTTCGCAAGATGCGATGACAATACAATTAAAAGTCGAACACCATCCTTACTTGATAGGTCTGCAGGTAAGTAGCACTACTGTGTGTGAATGGATGAAGTAGCCTCTCCTCACTGACGCAGATGGATCTGAATCGGGATCGAGCGCTTGGAACAAGTGTGTATTTATGTGAGGCGAGCGCAGAGGCCGGGCACGAGTGATGCGAACGGGCGTGCTCAGCCTCCGGGGACGCCATTGGCTGGGAGATTGGACGGGTGTGTGAAAATATCTGCCTATGTGGACTTTGGAAGAAGGATTTTAACTCCAAATTTTCCATAATAGGACTGGCTACACCTATCCTTAAACTTGGTGTAACATATTTTAAATTATTTCGCCAAATATTTGTAAAACCATGGATAAACTGAAGCACAGGGTTGGGAAGCGTGAGTTCTGAGAAAGTTGATTTTCAGGTTCTTCAGTTTCCGCATTGTCCTTCTCAAGCATGTTCCCTTTGCAACATTTCAAGCATATTCACTTTGCAACCTTTCTTTGTATCCTAAATATCTGGTAACGGCCTAATGTTATGTGATATTACATAAAAGAGTGCATGTAAGAAAACATGTTGAACTTCTGCTAAATGAATTGCTATTTTAGATCCAGAAGACTGTTGTGTGAGGTCGACAGACAGGGTGTTTGGATGTGCTGAGGAGCCTGAAGTGGGAACTCTAAATAGATAATTCATTTGATGCTTTTAAACTATAAAACGCATGCTGTTTTCACATAGCCTACTTCAAACTTTCACAAACATATCTTGTAAGAGAATTATGCAAGTTGGCACCTTGTGTAAATTATATACTAAACAGAAAATACTCAAAATGCCATAGGCTACTCAAATAATTAGGCTACTTTGTGTGTGTGTGTGTGTGTGTGTGTGTGGCCTGCACAAAAAAACATTTGTTGGTCCCCATGTGGAAAATTAATCACACTAAATTGTGTTTTGCAAAGGTGAAAATGCATATTTCTTTCTGTGTAGGTTTAGGGGATACAATATATAGTTTGTACAGTATAAAGTCCATTCCGTGTATGCAGAGTCCCCATAAAATATGAAAACCCAACAGTGTGTGTGTGTAAACTGGATGAGTGTGGTTAACAAAGTTGTCTGATTGTTGTGATGTCAGTCAAACAGAATTACATCAAGGCGATGAAATCATTTTGGCAAATAGACAAGGCATGGTCTGATGAAAGGGTTTGAGGCCAGTGATAAACTTGCAGCATAATGAAGACAAAGACTTGCACAAATGACAGGAACTTTAAACCAAGGGGAAAAAATCTGGGGATTTCACAACATGAACTCTGAATTCAAAGGCAAGAGTCTGAAATGCATGCAAGGACAGAGTCCAAATAGTCATAGTTCGTGCACAGAGCGTGACACAATTGCAGTGACAAATAATGGTATAATGATCCTCACAGAAACCTTTCTTTTGCATTTCAATAATATCTAATTTCTTCTTTTTCAATTATCATTACTGTTGAAAACGTTTTTTGTTGCATGCTTGTGGAATTCACAAAAATATTTACTTTGCTTGCATAGCTTATAATATTATGCTAAACAAGACATGTCTCTTCTTGTTTAATCTTATTCATTTTGTGTGCCCAAAACTTAATGCATAAAACCAATAAAGACCATAGAACCGTTCACTTAGGAGTTCACTTAGAATAAAAAAATGATCTCATCATTTACTCACCCTCAAGTTGTTTCAAACCTGTATGAGTTTCTTTCTTCTGCTGAACACAAAAGAAGATATTTTGAAGAATGTCGGTAATCAGACAGTTGATGGACCCCATTGACTTACATAGTAGGAAAAACAAACTATAGAAATCAATGGGGTCCATCAACTGTTTGGTTACCAACATTCTTCAAAATATTTTTTATACCTAATACCTAACCCTAACAGAAGAAAGAAACTCATACAGGTTTGAAACAACTTCAGGGTGAGTAAATGATGTTAATGAATGAAATTTAAATTTTGAATTGAATCATTCCTTTAAGCTGTGTTGTGATAATTGCACAGTTTTTGCAAGGGATAGCGAGACAGGCCTGCAGTGGTCCTTCCACCACGAGGTGGCGCTGCAGTTCTGCAGACTCCACCAGCTCAGCGCGCGGCAGAAGAAGAGAAGCTGCGCTGTTTCCGGGAGGTGTTTCGGCTGCTGGATGAAGCGCAACAGCTACATCCACAAAACCATTTCACAATCAATAACAATCAAAATTAGGTAAGAAATGAACAGAATCCACTTAGTTAGAGCGTTATTATATAATGCACAGTGCGTGAGAGTGTACCAGTGCTTTCATAGATCAGTGTTGTGCTCGGGATTACACTTGCTCGCCGCAGTTTAACAATAAATATATTTTCATGCATTCGTGTAACGTTAGCTGTATAATATATTAATGACGGCTACGGGTGTGTGTTAATGTGCATGTGTCAATGTTAATGTGTGTTAATGTGCCCCTAACAATAAAGTACCATTGTATCTTCTGAAATATCATGGAGTACCATGTCAATGTATATATAGTATATAATTGAGTACCACGGTTATCATGTTATCATATCTTACCATTATTATTAGCAGTGTAAGTAACTATGCTAAAATACTGAAGATTAGTACAGTTTGGTGTAAAGTTTAGCGCTACTTTAATACTACTGTTACTAAGAACAATTAAAACGTTGTTATTATTACATCTTAAATGTGCATATTTCAATTTATTGAACTATTAGCATAATACATACTTAATAAAACCATAAATTAATACATATTTAAAATAATATTACTAATAATGATGAAAATAATTATGATGATACAAATAAGAAACAACCATTATAATTGTCATGCATGTATTCTATATAATAGCAATAATAATAATGATAACAACAATAATAATATAATTGTCATTATTGTTTTATTAGCCTGTTGTTTAGAAGCATAATTTAAGTGATTCTTGATTCTCTTCATAGATTGTTTGTTGTTTGTGTAACAATTTTATTTAATAATAATAAAGATACTTTATATTCCATAAGTACTTTTGTGATTTATGACTGTGTATTGACTCTGATGGTGTCTTCTCCACAGTGAGGTGTGTGATGTCCGGTCAGAAGCGCCCCAGTGATCCCAGTAGCTCTGCCCCCCTCGGCGCTCCTCCAGAGAAGAAGAAGGGAGGAGAGGATGGAGAGGGAATGAGCACCGGATCAGGAGGAAGCACTGCTGTGGAAACCGTCATCAAACTGGGAGGAGGATCCAACCTGGTGAGAAGCTCTTTTGTGGGACTTCATTTGAGCATGCTTTATATATATATATATATATATATATATATATATATATATATATATATATATATATGTAAATATATATATATATATATATGTGTGTGTATTAGGGGTGGCACGGTTCACAAAACCCACGGTTCGGTTCGTTTCACGGTTTTAGGGTCACGGTTTTCGGTTCTGTACGGTTCTTGTTGTTATTTTTTCTTTTAATCTTTAACACTCCAGAAATGTACTTCAGCATACGATATGGGCTATAGCTTAATTATCCACAATTCAGGATACAGTATTTTTTTTACTTGACTTTAAGCACATTGAGAGACCATCTCTGAGGAAAGCCGGTGACATTTTTATACAGCAAAAGAGAAGACATTGATGAAATGCTTTTGTTTATTTGACACACAAAGAATGAATTAACTTGCATTTATCAAACTGTCAACTTCAGTGTAACGTTAGCTCTTACAAAATGTTTATCTTTTAAAAGAAAAAGAGAGGAACTCTTAAAGCACTATCTTTTAAATAAGTCAAAATACGTTTCAAATAATTGCCTATAGATAATGAGGCTATAACAATATAGCAAAGGCCATAATCATAAAGTGAAACATAAGTTCAAACTCAAAAACAGTATATCAACAATGCTTCTATTCCCTGAGAGTGAGGATACATTTTTTTCACGTGAAATTAAAGTGCAGTTTGGAAACATGTGACTGGAGTTCTCATCTAAACTTAGTGTCACTGTATATATTTAAATATCATAGGTAAGATGAAATCCAAAATGTTCCCACACACCGACTTATACGACGCTGGTGCATCCTCCAACTCCTGTTAGCCTTCCTTATCTCTCCCACTTGCCATTTCTATACGTGACGAGACCTGCAGCGCTGCACAGACCGATCAGTTTATGACATCGAAGTACTGCGAGAGAGATTGAAAAGCATACGGAGCCGTTGCTCTCGCGGTACTTTGATGTTATTCATCGACCGGTCTGTGCAGCGCCGGTTCAAGTCGAACAAGCCTCATATGTATGTCCACACATCTCTTATTTCGCGCGAAAAGTATACGCACCGTCTGAGGTCACGGGCACGAGGTTACATTGCGCATGCGACGAACAAACCGTGCGACGCACACACGCACCGAACCGAGACAAGCGAACCGAACGGTTCGGATGTTTTTTCATGTACCGTGCCACCCCTAGTGTGTATGTGTATATAAATGTCTTATATTTAATATTGAGATAGGTTGTTTGCACTCCTGACTTAATTGTTTGTCTTGAATCTGTGTGAATGTGTGACAGTGTATTCACTTATGACTCCTGATTCCCTTGTCCATTGGTCCCTGTTGACACTGTTGTTCTTGCAGGAAGAACAAGATATAAAAGCCCTGCAGATCAAAAACAGGAAGTTGGGAGAATCCCTAGACCAAAGACAGGTAGATGCATAACTCTTATATACAACGCTTTCATTACAAAAAACATTTTAAAAAAAAAGCATTGAACAGAGTGGTACATCATCATCACAATACATTCCATTTCCTACTGAAAAGTGGGACACGTGTATACATGCAAACATGGACTCTTCCTTCTGTGCTGATGTAGGTGATTGAGGATGAACTGAGAGAGAGAGTTGAGAGGTTGGAGACTCGTCAGGCGACAGATGATGCAAGTTTGTTGATTCTAAACAGATACTGGAACCAGGTAACGTTTGTTTGGGTTGTATTTACAGTCTGTATACATTGAAATTATATTTCTCTCAAACGCTACCATTTTTATTCCTGATTTTTGTTCCGCCCTACTTTTTCAGTTTGATGAAAATGTGCGATTAATTGTTCATCGCTATGACCAATCGGGGAGTGAGCCCGTGGAAAGCCAACCGCCGGAAGGGCGGAGCTTAAAACCTGGAACGCCAGAACCGGATGGAGACTCAAACCAAGAGCGCGCCAAAGACAGAGGTACAAAATTCTCTCATCATTTACTCACCCTCAAGTTGTTCCAAACCTGTTTGAGTTTCTTCTGTTGAACACAAAATAAGATATTTTGAGGAATGTCGGTAACCAAAACCCCATTGACTTCCATAGTATATATATATATTTTTTTTTTCATAATAAGTCAATGGGGTCCATGTCCATCAACTGTCTGGGTACAAACATTCTTCAAAATATCTTCTTTTGTGTTCAGCAGAAGAAAGAAACTCGTACAGGTTTTAAACAACTTGAGGAAGAGTAAATTACCCTTTAGTGTGACCTATCCCTTTAAATTGCAATAAGTTTGTGTTTCAATTTTTACATGAAGCATAGTTTGAGCTTTCAAATTCTGTCAGTTTTGTAGCAAAATTCAAACAATAAATGTGGTTGTGGTGCTCTTTAATGTGGCATGACAGATTTCTGTAGCACCGCAGTTCAAGCACATGAACTGAGCCAGAAATATGACACAACTATTTGAATTGTGTAAATGTAAAAAAAATATTTCTGGCTCCATAGTTCACGTGCTTGAACTGAGGTGCATTTCAAAATGAAGAAGAGATTCTAAACACCATATTCAATATTTTAAAATTCAAAACGCAGAAATTCAGATAATACAAAAGTGGGTATGCATTTCAGCCTCCTTAGGCACCACGTGCACATACAAAATATCATTTGACATAATAAGTGCCTGGCTGGGAGGACAACTTCACTGTCCTGCAAACACATCAACAGGTGAAGCAGAATAATTTGACCTTGTGCAATCTTTAAACCACAGTTTCTCACCACAGTTGTGCGCACCACAGTTTCTCAGTGTATAGGCAGCTATATTGATATGTTTAAGGACATTATGAAGCTAAGATAATGTCTGTGCTCTGTTATGATTGTACTGTACAATTAAATACAATTGCCGAGTCTGCAGTCTGAACACGTTACCTCAGGGCGTACGTTAACTGAATTAATTGAGAATGTAAAACTAAATGTATCTTGCAGCACAGGGTGTATATATCAAATATCATGTAAATGTATATATAAAACTGTAAATGGCGCGGCAGGATTTTGAACAGGGTCCTGAGCCGTTGCTGGGCGCTGCGGATAGATGTGTAGGAATTTTAGAGACATGGCGCTGCGCTTCTCGTCGGATGTGCAAGCCCTTTTAGGCATGCTAATCACTTCCTTACTAAATATAAAATAAATTTCCCACGTGCTGAGAATTATTGCAACTCTGTAATTGGCCAAAATGTGTTGTTCGACTTTCCCAAGGCCCTCTACTCTTCCCTGTTGAACCCACAAGCTTGACTTGAAATTGAATTTAATTTGGTGTTCTGAATGTCTTCCTCATCTTGAAAACTTGAAGCTGTATTCTTAAAAACTGGATATTCACTCACAGTATATTTTATTAATGTAATTTATCATGTGCAATTTAAATTAATTTGAGTGTTATTAAATGAAAACAATTAAATGTAGCAATTGATTTTTAAATGGACTTTATCTCCGCTCTTGGTTTTCATTTTTGGTTTTGCTAAAAAATAATAATATTTTGATGCATCACCACATTCTTGAGTTTTATCGTCACTGTCAGTTTTTTGTTTAGGGTATCAACACCTAAAGTTTAGACCGCAGTCCGTTCAAAAAGAAAATTTAAGTCAGCATGAAACATAATAGTCTTTTCTTCCCTTTTGTGACGTATGTATATCCGAGTGAAACGGCTTTTCAAACAAGAACAAAAGTGAGGCTGGACTTGATTTCGTCCATGGGGAATTGATTGGATGGTTGTGGTTTGCTATTGGTGGATCTCATGTGAGTGACAGGTTGCCCCGCCCTCACGCCAGTTAACATCATCAGAGAAGAGATGATGCTGCAAGAGGGAGGGGGAAGTTATTTTGATTAAAGATTACAAGGACACATTCATTTAAAAAAGATAAATAAGATATCACAGATATATGATAAATAGTGCAATATATTTCATTAAAAAACAAGAATTTCATGGTGATCATTACACTATTACAGCAACTTAGGGTTTCATGGTGTTTGAATTTAATATTACAATTAATTTCCCATTCTCTCTGTATTTTGAAGTAGGGCTGTGCAAAAATATCGATACAGCTAACTATCGCGATTTTTTTTTCACGATAGTGTATCGATATTTCAACCTCTAGTATCGATATATATATATATAAAAAAAAAATCTGAGTGTGTAAAAGAGCGCACGCATACTAATGCTCGGACACACTTGGTCTCTCTCGCGCGCAGACACCGGTCTCCGTGACGCGTCCAGTTGTCTTGTCTCTTTCATGTACGGCCAATATCTCAAAGGTTACCGGGAGTGAGAAAATGGCGGAAAATGTAAAAACGCCTGCAGCTTTCAGAGCGAGTGAGCAAGAGAGAGAGAGAATGTGTGTGTGTGTGTGTGTGTGTGCGTGAGTGTGCATGAGAGAGTGTGTGTGTGTGTGTGTGCGCGCGCGCGATTGCGAGTGAGCAAGAGAGAGAGAGTGTGTGTGTGTGTCTCTGTCTGTCTGTGTGCGCGTGAGTGAGTGAGCAAGTGTGTGCGTGCGCGATCGCGTGAGCAAGAGTGTGTGTGTGTGTGTGTGTGTCTCTGTCTGTCTGTGTGCGCGTGAGTGAGTGAGCAAGTGTGTGCGTGCGCGATCGCGTGAGCAAGAGTGTGTGTGTGTGTGTGTGTGTGTGTGCGCGTGAGTGAGCCAGTGTTCATTTTTTCATTTTGCTAACATTCTTATACAGTTTCCACAAAGCTAAGTCCCATTGTCCACAAATGTGGACATCAAATTTAGCAGCATAGTAAATCTTTACTGTTACAAAAGTTTGTCAAATGTGCATGCCATTTTAATCATACAACCCTATAATGCATAACTTAACAAGTTTTTTTCTCTCCTGACGCCACCAGATGGTAGTGTAAGTGTCCGCGTTTGTGAAAAACATGTTCCAGTTACACAGAATTAAGTGCTCCACACAACCAAAAATGTGATGTCCACGTATGTGGACACCAGGTCGTAGGAGGTAAAAAAAAAAAAAAAACGCAATATGTATCGTATCGTGATATATCGTATTGTGATACGTATCGTATCGGGAGGCCCTTGCCAATACCCAGCCCTACTTTGAAGGCCAGATCTCTGATGGAAAGATGTTCCTCTTGTAATGTTTCACACAGGTCAACAGGGGGAGGGAGTGAGCTCTTTTCTGGCCACGCTGGCCAGCAGCAGTAGTGAGGAGATCGACACAGAGCTGCAGGAGCGAGTGGAGTCCAGCTGCAAACAGGCCAGTCGTGTGGTGGAAATCTACGAGAACCTGAAGAACACGGTTGACCAACTGAAGAAGGATGTGGAGTCCGGAACAGGTGTGACCAACTCTAAGCAGCTCAACATCTCTTGTTGATCAATCCATCAAATGAACTAAAAAAACCGATTGATGTTTATATCTACTGTCTGTATTAAATGTGTGTATTCATGTGACTTCCTTCAGGTGGCAGTCTCTGGGACGCCGCTGTCCGTCTCAACACCCTCCTGACCAATGAGAATGAACGTCTCCGCCAACTGACCAACAGCCTCCAGCAGAAGCATAGTCACATGACCAGTGAGGTTGGTTGGTTGGTTTGTTGACATGTTTATCTGTTAACATTGCCACAATGCTCATAATGTATGTGTGTTTAGTCTCGTTCTTTGGGCCGGGCGGCTAATCGTGCTGATAACAGGATCAGCGAGCTGCAGGGTCTTATTGAGGAGCTGCAGTGGGACATGGAGAAAATCAGACGGAGGGAGAATCGCCTCAACACACACCTCGCAGAGGTGCTGGAAAGGGTGAGTGGTTTTTGCCCTACAGTCAACATGAAATCAAAATGAACACTACTTATCATCTTAAGGCCCTGATATACTTTAAGCACAATCATAGAACGAACTGGTGTGGCGTCATTGCGAACAAAATAAGTTTGTTTGGAGTTCTAAATTATGATTGATAGTGATATGCTGATTGTATTACTGCTGCACAGGTATTTCAAACTTTTTACCCTTAAGCATAGAATGAAAAAGAACTTCACTGCAAGTATTTTGGGGCCTTTTTCTTTTTTTTATGACCTAATACATTTTTTTCATACCGTAACCAATGTTCCCTCTAAGTTTTCTGGTACTGAGCTATTTGTTCCGTAAACACGACGGTATTCTTTCCGCAACTGATTTGGCTCACTGCCGCTCACACACAATCATTCTCTTTCTATGAAACCTGCAAACCGCTGGTTATAGATACACAAGCTCTATCGCTGTCGACCAGAGGCCTACAATTATTTCTCATTCAAACTATTATCAGATGGATTTCCCCAAACATTTCGCATCAGTCCTCTGCACGACATTTTATTCTTTCTGTGCGGCACCAGAAGTGCACGGCCACACACGCGTGCAGCTTAGAGGGAACATTGATCATGACTGGATCCTCTGCTGAAAGGACAGACTTCTCTCTGGTGATGTATGCAGGACTTCTCCAATCATTTAGTTTGCTTAAGCCCTGCCCCTTTCATATTCAGATCTGTCTCCACCCAATCAACAATCAATGCAGAGAACTGAGTCCCGCCCTACAAGTTTATCTTTTTCGATAATTCATTACACTCTGATGCATGTCACAATACAGAAGAAAAGATCTGTTGCTACTTTAATTTCAAATACGTTCTTGGTCTTTTTGAGTATGATTGATTATCGCATGTTATTATTAGGATTTTTTTTTTTTAAGCGTTTCCTTTTCTGGTTATGTCAACCTGGCCAAAATGAACTTTAATAAATAGCCAAATAACTTTTTAGTCTTTAATTTAGGCTACTGCTGTGTATAATACAGCCTTTCTTTAGTTACCAGCATTTGAATATCAGTTAACAGTAGTGATGCATAAGGTTTACCACAATAATAGCAAATGACAATGGAAAAAGGCACAGGGATATGTCAAGATGTTATGTCAAATGTCAAAACGTACTGACTCCGACTGACATTTGTGATAATAAACCCAAGATAATGTTGTTATTGTTTTACAATGTGGCAGACCTGATATTGTGCTCTTCCGTCATAACCAGGTGAACAGTAAAGGTTATAAGGTGTGTGGCGAAGCCAGCAGTGTATGTGGAACCATCACGATCAACAAAAGAAAGGTAATTCTAGCCATTTTATACTATAATTGAAAGATTTGTGGTCGGTAAGAAGGATGCATTAATTTGAACACAAATACAGTAAAAGTAATTTAAAATACCTTTTCTATTTAATTTGAATATATTCTAAAATGTAATTTATTCCCGTTATGCAAAGCTGAATTTTCAGCATCATTATTTACTCCAGTCTTCAGTGATTCTTCTGAAATCACTCTAATATGATTTGATGCTCAATTTTATTATCAATGTCGAAAACAGTTGTGCTGCATCATATTTTTGTGGAAGCTATGATACATTTTATTTAGGATTCTTTGATTAATAGAAAGTTCAAAAGAACAGCATTTATTTTAAATAGATTTTTTTGTAAAATGATAAAAATATTTATCAATTTAATGCATCCTTGCTGAATTAAAAAAATAAATAAAAATCACCCCAAACTTTTGACCGGTAGTGTATCTTTAATATTTGCTGACTTGCTCAACCATTTATTGATGACATTGGCAGGCTATACAATATAAGGTTATATAAATATTGTTTATGTTATGGTTCCTGAATGCTGTCTTCATAATAAAGGTTGAATCAGTTAAATCCTCTCTCATCTGTTGTTAGTTTGAGGAGATGGACAGTGAGTTGGAGGAGAACAGGGAGCTGGCGGAGAACCGGCTCAGTGAGCTCCAGAAACTCCAGCAGGACCTGCAGACAGTTTACCAGGAGAACAATAACATGAAGGTAAAGCCCTCGAGAACACGTACACCATTAACTTGTTAGATTCATCTTATGTTTATTGTGAGACCTCCTGTTCAGGCAATATCTGATTAAATCTGATAACCAGAGGCAATCGACTGTTCAGCTCGTTGGAGTGGAAAATCAAAACCCCACACTTTTACATCTTGTCCTCGAAAGAAAGCTTCTTATCACGTAACACTTGAAGACAGATACTCTGGAACAGAGAAAAACACTCCTTTAGTAATGGTGGAATTTACCGAAGCTTGCACATTATCTCTGAACAAAAAATCATTATAGACTACAATAACAAAACAATATACAGGTCCTTCTAAAAAAATTAGCATATTGTGAAAAAGTTAATTATTTTCCATAATGTAATGATAAAAATTAAAACTTTCATATATTTTAGATTCATTGCACACCAACTGAAATATTTCAGGTCTTTTATTGTTTTAATACTGATGATTTTGGCATACAGCTCATGAAAACCCCAAATTCCTGTCTCAATAAATTAGCATATCATGAAAAGGTTCTCTAAACGAGCTATTAACCTAATCATCTGAATCAACTAATTAACTCTAAACACCTGCAAAAGATTCCTGAGGCTTTTAAAAACTCCCAGCCTGTTTCATTACTCAAAACCACAATCATGGGTAAGACTGCCGACCTGACTGCTGTCAGAAGGCCATCATTGACACCCTCAAGCAAGAGGGTAAGACACAGAAAGAAATTTCTGAACAAATAGGCTGTTCTCAGAGTGCTGTATCAAGGCACCTCAGTGGGAAGTCTGTGGGAAGGAAAAAGTGTGGCAAAAAACGCTGCACAACGAGAAGAGGTGACCGGACCCTGAGGAAGATTGTGGAGAAGGACCGATTCCAGACCTTGAGGGACCTGCAGAAGCAGTGGACTGAGTCTGGAGTAGAAACATCCAGAGCCACCGTGCACAGGCGTGTGCAGGAAATGGGCTACAGGTGCCGCATTCCCCAGGTCAAGCCACTTTTGAACCAGAAACAGCGGCAGAAGCGCCTGACCTGGGCTACAGAGAAGCAGCACTGGACTGTTGCTCAGTGGTCAAAGTACTTTTTTCGGATGAAAGCAAATTTTGCATGTCATTCTGAAATCAAGGTGCCAGAGTCTGGAGGAAGACTGGGGAGAAGGAAATGCCAAAATGCCTGAAGTCCAGTGCTGCTTCTCTGTAGCCCAGGTCAGGCGCTTCTGCCGCTGTTTCTGGGTCCCCCAAGGTCTGGAATCGGTCCTTCTCCACAATCTTCCTCAGGGTCCGGTCACCTATTCTCGTTGTGCAGCGTTTTTTGCCACACTTTTTCCTTCCCACAGACTTCCCACTGAGGTGCCTTGATACAGCACTCTGGGAACAGCCTATTTGTTCAGAAATTTCTTTCTGTGTCTTACCCTCTTGCTTGAGGGTGTCAATGATGGCCTTCTGACAGCAGTCAGGTCGGCAGTCTTACCCATGATTGTGGTTTTGAGTAATGAAACAGGCTGGGAGTTTTTAAAAGCCTCAGGAATCTTTTGCAGGTGTTTAGAGTTAATTAGTTGATTCAGATGATTAGGTTAATAGCTCGTTTAGAGAACCTTTTCATGATATGCTAATTTATGGAGATAGGAATTTGGGGTTTTCATGAGCTGTATGCCAAAATCATCAGTATTAAAACAATAAAAGACCTGACATATTTCAGATGGTGTGCAATGAATCTAAAATATATGAAAGTTTATTTTTTATCATTACATTATGGAAAATAATCAACTTCTTCACAATATGCTAATTTTTTTAGAAGGACCTGTATAACCTTTGTGAATGTAAAAGGTCTGCACATTTTTAAAGATCAAACTGGATGATAAAGTTATCCTAAACATTTTGGGGTATCAGTAATGATAATAATGAAATATATCACAGGTTTCTGTGTTATGTTTTTCTAAACATTCTTAGGACATTTTTACACCTGCCTCGTTTAAAGCATTTGCTTCAGAAGCTGGCACATTTTCTTTCTTAGTTCAGTTAATTTAGGTATCAAGCAATCATGCTCGTATCCACACCAAAACAATCGACCTGAGGTCACCTGAGGCCCACTTGAAAATGAACTCTGGAGCATTTCGTGCTAACAAAGCAAGCCAACCCAATGGACCAACGAACCAAGCATTATCAGAATTCAAAACAATGGCCAGTCAGAGGTGCTTACGATTCCGCTTATGACAATTTAAAAATTCTGTACTTTTTGACAACTCTATATTCAAATAGAAAACCTATTTTAAATTGTAATAATATTTCACAATATTACTGTTTTACTGTCGTGGCCAGCATTTACCCGCTATATCTCTATAGTTACTATAAACTTCGCAGCTTTAAAAAAACAATCATCATTCCCAATCCGAGTCAGAGTAGGGCAGAATTGTTTTCAAAGTCTTTGAAAAAAAAAAGTCTGACAACTGGACACATTGCCGAACAAAGAACTGCACGTCGGAAATGAATGAATGAAAGTCAATGGAGACAAATGACTAGTAAAAATTCATTTGTAGAGCTCTCTAACATGTGGTGGAACGGGAGCTTCGTGCCCTGGATGTGCATCCCACAAATCTCCATCAACTGCAAGGTGCTATCCTATCAATATGGGCCAACATTTCTAAAGAATGCTTTCAGCACCTTGCTGAATCAATGCCACGTAGAATTAAGGCAGTTCTGAAGGAGAAAGGGGGTCAAACACAGTATTAGTATGGTGTTCCTAATAATCCTTTAGGTGAGTGTGTGTGTATATATATATATATATATATATATATATATATATATATATATATATATATATATATATACACAGTGTTGGGCAGTAGCGTCGCTACAAGTAGTGACGCTACTAGTTTAACTACATTTCCCAGTAGCGTGGTGGTAGCGTCGCTGTTTTCTGAATCAAATAGCTTTTCAGTAGCGAAGCTCTTTTTTTGATCAAGTAATGCGGTAGCGTCTCCACGCTACACACAAGCTACATTTCCCCAAGCATTTCTAAAGTTCCCCAAGCATTTCTAAAGTTCCCCAAGCATTTCTAAAGTTCCCCAAGCATTTCTAAAGTTCAAGCTCAAATCGGAAAGACAACTGTTAAGTATCACTGATACTGAATAAGTGACCATGACTTCTTCATGTGTTTTACGGCGGTTGGCAACCATAGGACCATATCATTCCCGCGATGCGGAAAACACGGACAGGATCGCGGAATCCAGGCGTAAAAACGGAATTTACTGTATAACGCTGTAATTCACGGAATTGTCATATCTTGGATGAAAAGTAGGTCAGTAAATTTAAATAAAATCGCAAAATAGACTAGTGTATGTGAATATTCGCATAAAGAGTATTTAAATAGGAATCATGCATGTTCTGCGTGTCTCTGAATGAACCATTTGATGAAGTTTCATTTACCACAACACTCAAACACACACTGAGGCACGCAAGACGCTCGCAATGTTTTCAGTTTATATGAGGACATTATTGCATGAACTTTATCTACACAGCCGCTCTGAGAGTCACTTCAGCAGCACGTTAGCTTGATTTGAGAAAAACTATCGATATATCATGGAAACACAAAGAGACTCAAAGGGCTACACGGCAACCCGTCAAAATAAAAGGTTGGTTTAACCTTTGAAGAAAGTTTTGCTTAAATCATTACATTTTAAAACATTGGTTATTACTAGGGAATTAAACCATTAAAATGGAATCAAGAAAAAAAAAAAAAATTGGTCATTTTTTTTTAAAAGTCACAGTGCCCTAAATTTAATATTTTTAATATTTTAATAGATGATTGTTAAATTGCATAAGTTTCATGGTTTCAATTAGTTAGACATGCTTTTTGTCCAAAAATATTAAAACGGGAAAAAAAAGAATACAGAAAAATTAAAATGGAAATATTATATTAATTTGGAATGTGAATTATTTTTTTTTTTTTTAAACAAATCATAGGGCCCTACAACTCCAACCAGCTTTTAGGTGCATTACCACCACATTCTGCTCCGGACGTGGACATCACGTACCAATCCCAATCCTTGGCCTGACACTTGAGAAATTTGCTTAATAGAAAGATGCACACACTCCCGACTCCTGGTTTTGTTATAGTTTTATGGTTTTATATAGTTATTTTTTTGTTTGTGAATAAACAATTGAACTGATAAATTGACTGCCTATCTGTTTGACTGACATGTTTAAAAATTATAAAAATGAATAAAAAAAAAAAATAGCTTAGATGTAGTAAGCTACTTTTGCCATTTTGCTGTAGCTTAGCTTGCTACATTTCCCAGGGTGGTAGCTTCAGTGTAGTGAAGCTGAATTGAATGTAGAGTAACTGTTAGCTTAGCTCACTACATTTTCCAAGTAGCTTGCCCAACACTGTATATATATATATATATATATATATATATATATATATATATATATATATATATATATATATATATATATATAGTTGATTGGATTGGATTTTTTGCTGCCGTATCCTTCCCACCTTTTTCACCCCTGACCAGTTTTCATGCCTGTTATGTATTTCTGCTCAGGTAATACTGGACATCAATCAGACAGCATACGCTAATAACTTTTCATCGCCGTCTCCTTTCTATGTATAACAGTTCTATATAATAAAGTATTAGACATGACTGTTAGACAGATTGTAAACTAATGAACACTGAGAATGCTAGCGCACTGTGCTCAGGCTCTGGCGTTCTCAGCGGCGTCAAAATAAAGGTCTGGTGTGCCGTCAAAATAAGTCGCAACAACAAGCACGGCTTATATCACTTCAGAGTTCCTACTGGAGGTGCGAATGCAACCAGGAAAATGTTCCTATGGGAACCATTTATTCTCAGGGAACCACCCTGGTGGCTAGTTCCTAGAACTACCCGGTGTGAAAGGCCCTTTAGATTGACTAACAGGACATGCGTGGTTCTCTCTGTCAGGTGGAGTTGTTGTCCAGGGCTGAGGAGGTGGCCAGAGAGAGCGCTGAGTATCGCTGTCTGCAGTCTCAGTTCTCTGTGCTCTATAATGAATCACTGGTGCTGAAATCTCAGCTGGACGAGACCAAAGCACGGCTCAACACGACCAGAACCGCCCGTCTGCGCCAGCTGGACCACATGGAGGTACGTGAGGTGATGGTGTGAATGAACTGGGAATTAAATGATGTTGAGGTTGGTTGGCTGTACATCTCCTGATTCAGTGATGGATCACAGTCTGTGGATGTCATTATCGTCATTGAAGCACGAGCGGAATGATGATTTATGCGTGTTATTTCAGAACGACGAGGTGTCCTTGCAGCGTAAGGTCCGCACTGAAGTGATTCAGCTGGAAGACACGTTAGCACAGGTGCGCAAGGAGTACGAGATGCTCAGGATCGAGTTTGAGCAGACATTAGCTGCTAATGAGCAAGCAGGTAACATTCTGTTGCTCTCTTTATAATGATGTGCTCATGTTTGTCTCCTTGTTAAGATCAGCCGTTGAAGTGAGTCTATAGTGCCTTCTCGTTCTTTCTCAGGTCCTATAAACCGCGAGATGAGACACTTGATCAGTACGCTGCAGAATCATAACCAGCAGATGAAGGGAGAGGTGGTCAAATATAAACTCAGACTGAGAGAGTCTCAGCAAGAGCACAACCAGGCGAGAACACAAACTTATTGCCTCTGAAATAAAACAAGTATTAGAAGCAAATATTTACTCTAAAAGAAAATAAGTGGTTGCTGAAGTTTCTGTTGTCTCTTACAGCTCCGTGTTGCCAAAGGTAATGCTGCTGTCCAATCACAGTCGAGCACAGAGATGGATGTGAAGGAAGAGACCGCCTCCCCGCTTACACCTGCCCCGACGGGTGACGTCACTGTGAAGACTGAACCAGAAAGCGGCTCCGCCACACCCAGCACAACTGGTACACACTGCGTTTTTAATCTTTAACTGGGGGTGTTTGCTGAGGTATTAAACTATGCATTAAACTTCTGTGTGTGTTTCATCATGCACCATTTGTGTTACGGATATGAGTAATACCTCAAATTGTTTGGTTTGTTTGGGTGAGGTGTGTTGTTACTTTTTAAAATAATCTAAACAAGATTGTGACATGGCAGACCGTATGGATTTGTAATGTTATGTAGGGCTGCTATTTAAATTACTTTAAAATGAAAACATAACATATAAAGATAAAGGCTAATTTAAAATATTGGTAAAAAAATTTTGATTTGTCGATTTTAATCGATTCTCCTTTTAAAGAACTGATATCGATTCTTAAATCCCAAGAATCGTCCAGTCTATGCTGTTTTCAGTTGATGAATGAACAAAGCTTTGTAGCTTTCTCCCATCCAATAAATTGCAATAAGCTTTGTGCTTATTACTTTTGATTTGAAACTTGATTCAAATTCGGTTAGTTTTATTATGAAATTTAAACAATAAATATAGTTTTAGTGCTCCTTAAATATGGCGCCTCAGTTCAAGCAACATCTCTTCCTCTTTACTAATAGTTACAGCGCGAAATAAACATGAATGAACATCAGAAGGTGTGTTGAATACAGTATGATACAGTACATACCAAAATCCGTATCTTGTCTCATGTCAATCACACGTTTTATTGAAAATGTCAATAAAGCAGCATGTAAACAATCTCACATTTACCTCAGAAAATGTAACATTGTCCAAATGTCCAAAACTAGTTAGTCAGCAAGAAAAAATAAATCTAGACAGGAGCATTTTGCTAAATAAACTATGCACTATATTATAAATTCATGATACATTTGACTGTTGTTCAATATTTAATGTATGTTTGATTAAATACGTAATTTTTTTATGTCATCCACCTTTTAAATGTTTGTATTTCAAACAACGAATTGCAGTAGAAATTAAATTATTATAATAAATATGTAATGAAGCTAGTATTATAACTTTATTATTATAAAAACTTCCTTGTGTGTAATTTAAGTGTTTGTATACAAATCAGTTAATTTTATCCTTCAATATTATAATTATGTAGTACCAACTGACTCCTTGTATAGTTTACTGCATTAGTTGAGAAAATTTGCCATGTACTGTATCTGATATATATCCAAATCAAATTTAAATTCAATCTGAATCGACTAGCAAGCTTGTGAAATTTGTGTCAATAACCAGCCCTAATAAAAAATATTATAGTACCCTCGTGCGGTTTCAAACCTATAAGGTTTTCGTTTGTCTTCCAAACACAAATGAAGATATTTTTGATGGAACCTGAGAGATTTCTGTCCCTCCATTTAAAGTCCATTCCACTAAAACGTAAAAAAGGCCATAAAGGCATCATAAAAATGATTTAAGCGATTTAATCCAAGTCCTCTGAATAGACATTTCTTTATTTGAGCTGATTTACTGATCAATGCACATACTTGTAGTAAATGCAGACGTTCAAATGTACGTGCGTGTGTGATGCGTGAGAATGACATGAGGGTGAGTAAATGAAGACCAAGTTGTTGGACAAAGTTATGAAATGTTTAAAGTTTGGGAATAGTCATTTTGACATACTTTGCGATTAGAACTGTGATTGATTGAATTGACCTTTGATTGAATATGACGCTCATACACGCTAGAGCCGAGCTCCTCAAACTGAAAGCACAAAAATTTAAATCAACAAATCACATTTTTAGTTTTAGTAGTACGATGATTCAAAACCTTTTAGATGGTTTACTATCATGTAATTGCACTAACAGAGGGAAAGACAGGACATGGGGAGCACCAGCTTGTTGTCTGTGTAAAAAAGATTAACGAATGGCTGCATTGAAAGTGCGAGTGTGCTGCGTAAGAAAGAAAATGGGAGTTTACAAAGTTTTAGTGATAGTAATGCATTAAAGGTAGGGTAGGCAATTTGTTTTGTAGAAACTTTGTTATACTGGTTGAAACTCTTCACATCCCGATAGAAATCAATAATAGAAGTGGTTTAAAATATTAAAACGTGCATATATCTTCTGTGGAAGTCTCAGGACCAAAAAATTTTAGTCCAAACATTGCATTCGGTCCGGATACGAGGATACGATGTCCTTACCTGCCTGTAAAGATATGTATTAAAATACCTCCGCTCACTTGCTCATGCAGACGTCACGTCATCAGTGTGTTCAATGAGGCGATGCAGAGTTGTAGACCGACGTTAGTCACCGAGCATTGCAAACAAATACAGGCCACCTGAACCAAAACGAGCTAATCCTGCGTTCATGTCATAACCGTAATTACAAGATGGCAACCAGTGACGTTCTACCTGGAACTCTTACTGTCCTCAAAGTTGGATTTATGCGTTTTTGTCAACACTATCAACGCTGAAATTAATCTGCACCAGTAAAAAAGGACCTACATTATTTTAAAATATGTAGTCAGTGACAGTGTGCAAGCATATGAGTCTAACATAATTCTGTATTTTCAGTTGTGTGTACATTTGTTAACATTTTATATAATCCGCATTCTAGCACTTATATGACATATATTTTCCCTTCAGGTGCAACGGTTAAGACTGAACCAGGTACGGACGTGGAGACTGCGGTGAAAGAGGAGGAAAAAGAAAAGGAGAAGGAAAAGGAGAAAGAAAAAGATAAGGAAAAAGAGAAGGAACAGAGAGAAAGAGAGAGGGTGACTCGTGGGAGTACTGGAGGCGTAGCGGTGAAAGAAGAAAGGGAGAAAGCCAGCACTAGCAGCAGCCAATCAGAAGACCTAGCAGTTGAACGCTGCGCTGTGATTGGAGGACCTAAACGCAAGGAGGTGGAGCAGCTTAAAATAGTGCGGGTGGAGCTCAAGTAAGTAATTCTGCTCAAAACGATGATTGTATTAATGAAAATTACTTAAATTTAGCAGACGCTTTTATCCAAAGAGACGTACAAATGAAAACAATAGAGCAATTAAACTAACAATAGGACAACAATATGCAAGTGCTATGACTTGAAAATGGCCACGGACTCAGCAGCTCTGGTTGAGTTGGGCAGCTCATTCCATCAGCATGGAACAGACCAGAAAAAGGTCTGAGAAAGAGATGTTGTGCCGGTTTTGTGGGGTAGAGCCAGTGGTTGTTCTGTAGCCAAAAGTCAGTGACTTGAATTTGATGCGAGCGGCAACTGGCAACCAGTGCAATTTTGTGAGGAGTGACGTGTGCTCTCTTCGGCTCGTTGAAGACCACTCTAGCTGCAGCATTTTGGATCAGTTGCAGAGGTTTGACAGTGCAAAGACCTGCTAGGAGAGCATTACAATAGTCCAGTCTGGATAGAACAAGTGCTTGGACAAGGAGTTGTGTAGCATGCTCTGATAGGAAGGGCCTGATCTTCCTAATGTTGTATAAGGCAAATCTGCAGGACCGGGCAGTTCTAGCAATGTGGTCTGTGAAGTTCAATTGATCAATCACAACTCCAAGGTTCCTGGCTGACCTTGATGAAGTTATGGATGATGAACCTAGCTGAATGGAGAAGTTATGGTGTAGTGTTGGGTTGGATTGGCCGGGACCACAAGCAACTCTGTCTTGGCAAGGTTTAGTTGAAGGTGGTGGTCCTTCATCCAGCCAGAAATGTCTGTCAGGCAGGCTGAGATGCGAGCAGCAACTGTCGGATCATCAGGATGAAATGAGAGGTAGAGTTGTGTGTCATCAGCGGAGCAGTGATAAGAAAAGCCATGTTTCTGAATCATAAATCCTAGTGATGTCATGTAGATGGAGAAGAGAAGTGGTCCAAGCACTGAGCCCTTAGACACCTCACCCCTCCATGACACCCTGAAAGACCTACCTGAGAGGTAAGACTTGAACCATTGTAGAGTGGTTCCCAAGATGCCCTTCGTCTTTAAAAATGACAGGAGGATCTGGTGGTTAACTGTGTCAAAGGCAGCAGACAGATCCAGCTGGATGAGAACTGAGGATTTGGAAGCTGCTCTTGCCAGTCTCAGTTGAGTGTCTGCTTTTGAAACCAGACTGGTTGTTGTCCAGGAGGTTGTTCTGTGTAAGAAAGGAAGAGGTCTGGTTGAAAATAACTTGTTCAAGTGTTTTGGACGAATCGAAGAAGGGAGACCGATCATTTTCCAGATGTCCTGGATTTAGAGTGGGTTTCTTAAGCAGTGGGGTTACCCAAGCCTGCTTAAATGCTATGGGAAAAGTACCCGTGTGAAGAGAGGTGTTTATGATGTGCGTGAGTGTGGGTACAACTGAGGAAGAAATGGCTTGAAGTAGATCAGTGGGAATAGGATCAAGCAGACAGGTAGTAGGGCGATTGGAAAGGAGGAGTTTGGAGACTTCTGCCTCTGAAAGCAGAGAGAAGAAGGGTAGAAGGTGTGTGTGTGTGAGCTGGTAAGATGTGCGTGTCAGTTTGTGGTTTGGTAAATTGGCCGCTGATGGTGGTTTTATTTATGGAGAATGTGACAAAGTCGTCAGCTGTTAGGGTTGATGATGGAGGAGGGTTGAGAAGAGAGGAGAAGGTTTTGAAAAGTATGCGAGAGTCAGAAGAATTGTTAATTTAGTTGTGATGGTAAGTCATTTTAGCAGTAGAGATTTTAGCAGAGAAGGAAGAGAGGAGAGATTGAAAAAGACCAAGGTCAGTAGGATCTTTCGATTTGCGCCACTTCCTCTCTGCACTCCTGAGTTTAGAACGATGTTGGCGAAGAACATCAGATATCCAGGGGGCAGAGGGGGTGGCACGGGCTGGCCTGGAGGAAAGGGGGCAGAAGTTCAAATTTCAATAGTTCAAATTTCCAATCGTTTGAGATGAGAAGACCATTACCTCCACCCCTTTCGCTCAGGCAAAGGGTTTGTGTGAGAAGGTGAAGTTAGTGGAGAGGGCAGCAGGTGTGGGAGTGTCCTCTGGTCTAATCCAGGTCTCAGTCAGGGCCAATAATGACTAGAAATAGATGTATTAAAATCAGCTTTGTTTACAGCGTACTAGTAATAAAGTACTAGAAGATACCGGAAAGGTATGCAGGTTGCTAGGATCGTGCTGTCTCCTATGTGTGACATTTGATTTACGCGTGTTAGTAATAGTAGGGATTTGAAAACACAGTGAAAGAGGTCACAAATAGAAAGATGAGAAGAAAAGTTGTGTAGAAAAGAGAGTAAACAACAAGAAAATAATACTCTCAAGTGCCTTGTCGGTGTCCTTGCTCGGTGGAGTCGCGCAGGTATAGAGTCGCTGGTCTTCACACGAGGGCTGCCGCGGTATACTGCTTGTTTTATACTCACCTGAAATGTCGTTATTGAATACAGCTGGACACGCCTCACTAGCGAAACTGTTTACCTCGTGACTAAACGCGAACAAAAAACGAGATTTCAGCTTGTGGGCACAGTAAACAAACACTGTTTCCTAGTTACTACAACTGCAATTTAAATCAAATGAGAAAAAGATACAAAACACTTACAGTTACTGTCACCTGCTGTTGCTTGACTGCTTCCTTCTGATTTGCAATTCCCAAGTCAAAAGTGCTAATAATGATAATAGGGAAGCTGATGGTAATGATGTGATTATGAAACAGGAAAGCCCAAGAGTCCCAGAGGGAGATGAAGCTGTTGTTGGACATGTACCGCTCGGCACCGAAAGAACAGAGAGATAAAGTACAGCTGATGGCAGCGGAGAAGAAGGCGAAGTCAGAGGTACATAACCAAATGTACACGCATACACTATATAGAGCTCAAATTACAAATTTTTGGAAGCTAAGTGGAATATCAGATTCATCAATGAAATGAATAGTTTGTCAGAACAGTTCAGTGTTAAAATGTTTGTGCATGTTTGTGCAGGCCGAGGAGCTCCGTCAGCGGTTGCGAGAGTTGGAGGAGAGAGAGAGGAGAGAAGGAAAGAAGATGGCCGACGAAGAGGCCCTGAGAAAGATCCGCTCAGTGGAGGAACAGATCGATATACTCAATAAGAAACTCTCTCTTGCTAAGCAGGTAGAGCTCAGATTTACACAAATATATGAGACTGACATTGAGTAATAAATGACACACTTTCTTCTGGAAAAGTCTGAATCGGTCTCTATCTCTCTCTGAGGAGGAAGATGCTTTGCTGAGCGAAATGGATGTTACTGGCCAGGCGTTCGAAGACATGCAGGAGCAGAACATTCGTCTGATGCAGCAGCTCAGAGAGAAAGATGATGCCAACTTCAAACTCATGAGCGAACGCATCAAATCCAACCAGATCCATAAACTCCTCAAGGAAGAGAAAGAGGAGCTTGCTGACCAGCTGCTCACACTTAAAACACAGGTGGGTGGGCTTTTGGAGATGGATTGTGATCATGTTGAATGAATTCTTGAGTGAATCGATTGGGTTATGGCAGGGGTTTTCAAAGTCAAACACAATGGGCCTCCCTTCTGACACAACGTACATGATGCCCACAGCCTAACCTAGTATTCAAGTTAGAAACACTAGTTTTATTAGGCTGCTGTCACTTTACAGGGATAGTTTACCCAAAAATGAAAGTTCCTTCATCATTTACTCACCCTTGTGTCCTTCCAAACCTGTAAGACCTTTGTTCTTTTGAAATCTGAGATGTCCGTCTGTCACTTTATATACAGTCATTCATATGGATTCGTTTTACAATCTCTGTATGAACTTTTTGAAGCCTCAAAGCAGGGCTCAACATAAAAAAAAAAATCCCCACTGGCACCCGGGGCCAGTAGATCAGAGTTTTGCTGGCCCTTCTATATTTTTACTGGCCCTGAAAGAAATAAGGAAAAGCACTTTTCCATTAAACTGTATTTATTGTATACATTAGGATTAATCAATACAGCAAAGGGAGTACAGGAATTAAGAGAGAGCCCCTGGAGACATGCAAAAATAACCAAATTGTCATTGTAACTATGAATGGTTATTGCAGTATATATAATTTTTCCTGCAATGAAAAGAGGCTCACCAACATGGAGAGAATGTGGTTTTCACAGGGATCCATTTAATGGCTCGTTTCCACTGAGCGGTACAGTACAGTACGGTACGGTTCGGGTCGGTAAACCATGATCCAGCTAGCGTTTCCACCGCCAGCAGTACCCTTACTTGTTAGGCGTGTTGTTTGCCGGAAAGAGGCGATCAACGTCATGTTCGCGCGCAGAAGAAAGCGACACAGTAAACAACGATGGATGACATATACAGCAGATCTTGTTCTTGCTTCTCAGCATGTTTGTCACACGTCGAAGACAAGCGAAGAGATAAGGCGTTTCACAATACCAAGTACTCAAAGTTCGGACTTGCCAAGTCCGACTCAGGAGAATGACTCCCGAGGACGCGAGTCCGGTAATTCCCCAAATGGAACATTCTCTCAACAGACACTTACATCGATAGTCTGGCGTTATAATTGGTTTGCTTTTGGTGTACTGTGGAGTGGGTAAAACTGTTTTTAAAGGGGTCATGACATGGTTTTTTGTTTTGTTTTATTATGTTCCCTTAGGTGCAATTGTAATATTACTATAGTTTTTTTTACAAAAAACTTTAAAAAATGTAGTGATTTATGACCTTTTCCCACCCTGTTTCTCCCCCTCTGATACAAACAGTCTGTTTTGGGGGCGTTTCCCCTTTAAGACTTCAGTGTTAACACCCACTGTTATGAGAGAGAGAGAGAGAGAGAGAGAGAGAGCTCTCTGCTCGTTCTTTCAGTAAAATTCCCTGTCACACTCATCTCACTCACCGTTCAAATAAGGCTTTGGCGCGCTGCATATGCTGCAAATAAACTGCATCCGACTGCTTTCCCTGACGTCTGGATCGTTCGGCAGCGTATTCAAACACTCAAACAGGAACAGCACATCTGCGTGGCATAGCAATCTTCTTGTAAACAGACCCACTCGCTGCACGTCGAGTCGTCGACTGAACACATGTGGGCGCGAGCCGCACGACAACGATGCGAAATGAGGCGTACTTGTCCTGCGCTGGAGGCGGTCATATGCAAACGACTGGTACGTCACTTCGTACCATGGATCCAGAACGAGCTGTATTTAGAGCTTGATTAAATAAATGCTTCGTTTATAATGGGGAGGACGTCTTAAGCTATGAAACCCGCAGGAAGTTTTAATAGTACATAGATCTCTTATATACCAAAAGATCAAGGCAAATTTGGTTTCTCATGTCATGACCCCTTTAATGGCAGGCTAAAACAATACCGTTGACTCTCGCTAGCCTAGCACCGGCGAACTATGCAACTGGGACGACTGGATGAAATTTGTTTAAAACTGTCTCCACTGAAACACTAAGGCTCACTTGGAAATGAGGCCCGATGTCCAAAATTCCGAACCACCCCTTTAAGGGCTGACATTTGCCCCCTTTATTTGGATCTCCAGAGGTTTTTTATTTATTTAGTCTTTTTTTTTTTTTTACATTTTATAAGGGCAAATGTTTAACCTCAAATGTATCCATCATCTTTTATGTCAGATATTTACAATTAGATCAGTTATAATAATAATAGATTATAGGGATGTTACCAAACTAAATCAAAATAAATCTTTTCACTGCATAGTTTGAACAAATGACTTCAATGACTGGTTTCATTACGTATTTCACATTTTTTAACTATTCTCTTGAATGAATGATTCAATGACAAATAGATTTTGTTAAGTCACTTGTCGCCATCTACTGGTGTAAATATGTAATTGATACAAATCTTTATTTGAAGCAACAAGGTGCTTTCAAAGGGTGATTTACTCTATTTTGATCGCTACCATAGAAATCAGTGTTTATATTTGAACTATTATCTTTTATCCCAGTACTTCTATGATAGTTTTAATTATTGTAACAGAAATAATGACACTGTGTAGTTAAAAAGACTTTTCGTGAAGCTGTTTCATACCTACACAACAACTGCTCTCTCTGGCTCAACGGCAGCACAAACGCAGATTTGAATGTTCGCTGTTACCTTATTACTTGTCAAAGGTTTAATAGACAGAAGAATTGTTGTCATTTAGGGTTTTTGAATCGAGATTAATCTTGTAATGATTAATAATGCAGCTCAGGGCTAGGTAGGTAGGGATTAGTTGATCTGTGATCCATACAGACCAGTCCCCACGGATCAGGACGCATGTGATTCGCGGATTCATTTCAAAGTATAACCATCATAGAGTGAAAGTTTATCATTTACAACTGTGTTCACGAGGATACTCCGCAATGCGGCCATCAATAGGGGCATTTTTTGACAATTTTGGATGCATGTGTCCATTCAAGCACAAAAAGTCGAGAAAGAGAACTGAATTCGATGTTCTGAATTAAGTTCTCTCTTGCGCTTGAATGCTTTAAACTCGCTTGAGTTTTTAAACTGACAGGACTTAAATGATATGCAACTGAACAGAACGTAAAATGTCATTTCTGTGTTTCTCTTAGGTGGACGCTCAGCTGCAGGTGGTTCGGAAGCTAGAGGAGAAAGAGCGCCTGCTGCAGGGCACCATCAGCGCTGCGGAGAGGGAGCTGGGTCTACGCACACAGGCATTAGAGATGAACAAGCGCAAGGTAAATATAGAACATACAGTTGCAGATTACCTCACACAAATGCAGTTTGTGTACTTGCTACTTGTCTTCACATAGTATTTATGATGTTGCAAGTAAAATTGCACAAGAAAATTGGTTTTCTCTGAGGAGGCATGGGAGGCAGTGAGAATGAAATGAGAAAGACACTAGAGAGCTGGTCTATTGTGCCGTTCACATGATAAATCCTGCCTCGTTTATAATGCGCGTTCCGGATCTGCAAATCAGTTTGAATGAATAAATAATGATGTTTAATGGGAAGACTAATTAAAAAGTAAGTAAACAACTCAATGAAATATCACCATTTTGTTACAACACATTCAAACCTAAAATGACTTGAAAACATGATCTGAGTGTTGTTCAAGGGCCGATTCACATATCGCGTCTTTTGCGCGCTCAAGTTAGTTATTTCAAATGTAGGCGCGCGGTATGCGCACTCATAATGGAAGCGTTTTTTCTAAGCACGTCCGCGCCGCAAGCGCACCGTAGGTCACGTGACAAGAACCTTAACAACAAGCTTAGCAACGACAGACGCCTCCGGAGCGCAACCGCACTAGCGCTTTAGTAAAAGGAGAACGCGGCGCGCTTAGCGCGCTATATGTGAATCGGCCCTGAGTCAAGTATAAGTCAAGTTTAAGTAAGCAGTCAGTTTGGTTACATTAAAGGTGGATTTCCGTGTCTGACCATCATGACACAAACAGTGTTCACTGAGCTTTGATGGAATGATTATCTGAAAATAAGTTGACTATTAAAAAGGACAGCTGAACATCAGTTAAATATACATTAAATTTGTTACCACATTCGTATAGTTATTATTTTGTCATTGTAGCAAATGCAAGAAATGCTTCAAAAAAGCACTAGCTTGTGAAATATAATCGTAATAAATTAATTATTCTAACACTAGAATTGTATTTGTAGTCATTCATGTATTTAACCTGAAAAATCTTTCAACAATAAGTCTAACTTAAAGAGATAGTTCACACAAAAATGAAAATTGTCACCATTTACTCCCCCTCAAATTGTTCCAAACCTGTATGAATTTCTTTCTTCTGCTGAACGCAAAAGAAGATTAATTGAAGAATATGGGTAACCAAAATAGTTGATAGACCCCATTGACTTCCATAGTATTTTTCGTTCCATACTATGGAAGTCAATGGTCACTCTTCATAATAACTTTTGTGTTCAGCAGAAGAAACTCATTCAGGTTTGGAACAATTTGAGAGTGAGTAAATGACAGAATTTACATTTTCGGGTGACCTATCCCTTTAACATGAATTTACATGAGAAAACATTGAGGACTTTGCCGCCTCATTTCCGAACAGCCCTGCACGCCACTGAAGTACGTCCCTGAATTCTGTGTTTCAGGCGCAGGAGTCAGTGCTGCTCTCGGAGGAGGTGCGCACTCAGCTGGAGGGGGTGCAGCAGAGGTTACGTGCCGTCCGAGAGGAGGTGGTCGAGAACAGCATTTCTCGAGAGAAAGAGTCTTTCAACGCCCGTCGTGCACAGGTGAGCGGACCGCGATGAGTCTTTAGCTCCATGCCAGCTGTGCGTAATCAGAGGTTTAATAGTGGCGATCTACATATTGTTGTTCATCTGTGGATTGAACTGACCATTTTATGCAAATTTTTTTAAAACCATGTTTCTTTTATCTCATTAGGAGGACATTTCCAAACTGCGCAGGAAGATTGAGAAGGCAAAGAAACCGGCTGAGAACATTCGAAATGGAGATGAGATCCTGAATGAAGAAATTAACGATTACAAGGTCATTTTATGTTGTCCGTTTGGATGGGGGACTAGAACTAGTTGTGTGTTCATAGCCTTTAGGGATTTTTTTTCCTTCTGTTTTGCAGGCCCGATTGACGTGTCCATGCTGCAATTCACGTGTAAAGGATGCCGTTTTGACAAAGTGCTTCCACGTTTTCTGTTTCGAGTGCGTGAAGACGCGCTACGACACCCGTCAGAGAAAGTGCCCGAAGTGCAATGCTGCATTTGGTGCCAACGATTTCCATCGCATCTACATTGGATGAGACTTATGATAAACTGTATCTGCCTCTGTTTGGTCCAGTTCCTCAACAGTGTTCTGCGGATGGAGCTTGTCCGAACATCAACAGTTTTACATTCCATTTGAAATTGCTTTTCAGAGAACAACCAACATGTTCAGTTGCATCGGTTTAGCAGAACTAACCTGGTCACATTCCACAGGTCTGTCTTGGCAAACATTTTTCACTCATTAAAGCTGCTGCTGCTTGCTTTCAGGAGTGTCCTGAATGTTTGTTGACTTCCTTTGAGTTAATACTGCCTCGACCAGATCTCCCATTCCTCCTCAACTTTACATTTACTACCCAGAGCCAATGTGAACCCATCAAAATGAGTGAGTTTACGGACCTGTGATTGAAAACAAGCTGCCTTGTCGACTGGGCAGTAGTTCATTTGCGTTCAGTTTGCTGAACAGCTGGTGTTACATTTTTGTACTGTCTGTTATGACTGCTTATAGTGATGGTTGTGCAACTGCTTCATTGAAATCCATTAAAATATTGAAATGTATTGACAATGTCTTTATGCTTTCTTATTAAAGTTATGGTAACACTTTATTTTGAGGTGAAGAAGTTACATGTTACTACATCTACTTACTATAGTGATAACAGTAAATTATGCATAATTACAAGCAACTAACACTAAACCAAACCCTAACTTGCTGATACTAAAAAAAAATGTATAGTATGTTTACTGTCTGCAATGGTAATAGTTTATGAATCAACTCCTTGGAAAGTTTCTTTCCTCGTTATTTTTAAATTGAGAATGGTTTAGTATATTAATAAGTTTATTAGAAAGTGTATGGTTACACTTTATTTTAAGGTGCACTTGCAGTGTAATTAGTCAACTGAGTAGGATTAAGTTTTGGTTCAGGGTTACTTGCTTGTAATTATGCATAATTTCCTGTTATAACTAGCAAGTACATGTAACAAGGAGACTCAAATAAATTGTTGGAAAGTTTGCCATATTTTTTTTAAGGTTAAGAAACAATAGGTTACATACAAAGGTCTAATAATTGTTAGTGTAATTATATGCTATTCAATATATGTATATAATATAAACATGAACCTGCACAGCAGGAATGTAGGACATTAACAACTCATTGTCAGTTTGTAACCTGGTATAATTTATGCACATTTTATATTTTCATATTTGGTACTTCATAATTGAAAAAGCACATGTTGGGACATCTTCCGCAGATCTTCACGCTCACGCACCTCGGGCGCTACTGTATATCTCATAATAAATACCTCGCGAGCGTTACTGTCGCGTCGCTCCGCTCGCTTTAAGTGCCAACACTGTGTTTGCATGGCACAGGAATGCAGGAGGCGGAGGCACAACCGTATTAACATGTCTGTAGTCCAACAATAGTGTTCAAACTTTACCCCATCGCGCACGACGAGCTCTTCAACACTTTAACATTTAAAGAGATCCTCATACTGGATTCATTTCGGATATTCGCTCAATGAAACAAGTCGTTCTCTAGAAATCAGACTTTTGCGAGTTTAAAAACCCTCGTTTTTTGTATTAGACAGTTTCAAAATTCTTTTATTTTATCTTTCTCTAAACGCTTTGTTTCGATACCATATACAGTCATCTGGACGCTATTTTTAAGTGCCCTTGTCAAGCGCGTGCCCGCGGACTTTTTGGGGCGACTGTAGCTTCTCAGCCATGAAATATAGTTTTGTCAGAAGTAACTACAAGTAGATATTTTTTATTCAAATACTTTTTCCAAGTAAAAAAAAAAAAGAACACTGGACAAAACTGTTGAGCTATTGTGCTATTTTTTTTTTTAGTTTCTTTTCTCAGAAAGTCGTGTGCTCGTCCGGCATAAGGATGTCTGTTCACAACGTTGCCTCGAAAAGTTCGGAAAAGCTTCTGTACTTTGGTTTTTTGGTTCTGCTTCGTTCAGTCTTATGTCACGGGTTTGCTGAAGAGTTCAATTCAGGCTCTTATGATTTTGGGTCTGTTATTCTGGAACCTCTGGACGGGTTGAGAGGATACGTGGAGTCCATTGTTGGCACCCATGTGATTGAGATTTGTGTTGAGGTAAAACGTTTTTTGTTGTTGTTGTTTGTGAGATGATGCAATTAGGCTATTAATTCTACGGGAACATAAAACTCATTCAAAATATTGCATAGTGGTAGCCTTTGCTCTTGCAACTGTTTAGTACGTTTCTCCTGAAAATAGATACAAATGTGACGTTTGCTGGATATTGAGAAAATGTGAAAATTAGTTGTTAAACGTTTGTCTTCCCATCTAACAGGGAATGTTCTCAGAACGTTTGCTAACGTTCTGGCAAAGTTCTCTCAAAACATGAACAAACGTTCTGCCAAAGTTATCTGGTCCAAATGTTCTCAGAACGTTTGCACAAAAACATTATATAGTCATGCAAGTTAAAATAAACATTCAAAAGTTTTCCATGCTGTTTCCAAAATTATGAATTGGAATGATTCCTAAAGCGTTCACAACTTCACATAACCAAAAAACATTTTTAAAACGTTAAAACATCCAGATAACGTTTTCTTAACATATTATAAACATTAGCACACCTTTCTTAGAACATTTCTGTTAGCTGGGTTACAGAATTCTGGTTACCTTGTAACTGAACCTTCACTAATGAATGCTTATACTTTTGGTTTGTGGTATTCACTGTTCTCTTCCTACTTTTATCTCTCTCTCATGTCATCCCTCTACTTGTTAATCCTTCTTTAACCCCCTCCTCTCCTCCACTCATCCTTTGGCCTAATCTCCTCTGCTTGTTTCCCCCTCACCCACCTCTCTTTGACCCAGAATGCTGTGTTGTACCTTGACTCAGTGTTTGGCCCAGAGAACATCTATTCTGTTGCTATGGTAAGAACAAGTAAAAGTGTCAGAGCTCGTGTCCCACGGACTGATTTGTTCACTTGCTTTGACACATGCACTGCTCATCCTTGTGTTACTGTGTGTGTGAAAGCGACAACTGCTACTGAGAAGAAAAAAATGGCAGAACAGGCGCGCAAGTGCTTGGTGGCTCGCGCCCAGAATGCCAAACAATGCTACTTTGCTCAGTGATTCATTTCCCATTAACTCTCTTCACGAAGTCATACACACATTTTCTCTCTCTCCGTGTGTGCTTGTCCTTCACCAAATTAGTTGACCTTATGCCAGAGAGGAGTGTATTTGATCACAAGTAATGTATGTGTGATAGCTGCGCATGTGTGTGAGTGATTGAGTTAAGCGGGGTGCCCAGCTGTCTCTCTCTCTCTCACACGCACACACACACACACACACACACACACACACACACACACACACACACACACACACACACACACACACACACACACACACACACACACACACACACACACACACACACACACACACACACACACCTTAGCCTTTCAAGCTAGATTCCAAACCTGCTAACGTTAGTTTGCTTTCTTTGTTTGATGTCAGTCAGCTGATGGGTTATCTTATCACCACTTAAAATAATGTTTTGTGTTCAGTACAAGTGAAGCTCATAAAAACAACCAAAAATCATGGTTTATAACGTTCTGGAAGCTTTAAACTCGAAATGTGCAGCTCATCTATCGATCACTATGATTCCTCCTTACAAAAATGTGTTATTTGAGCTGTAAAGTTGTCTAAAGGCTGGAATACACTACTCGACTTTTCCCAGATTCCCCCCCTATTTACAGTCTGAAGGAGTTGATGCTAGAATTAGAAACTAAAATCAAAGTCAGTCTTCAGATTTTAAAAGTCGTGTAGTGTGTTCCAGTCTTAACGGTTAGTTCACCCAAAAATTAAAATTCTGTCAGTAATTACTCACCCTCATGTTGTTCCAACCCCGTAAGACTTTCGTTAAAACAATTTTTGATTAAATCTGAGAGCTGGATCACTCCTCCATAGGCTTCTAAGGGACTGAAACTTGTTCTCCCGAAAAGTTATTAAAGACATCGTTAAAATAGTCCAAGTGACTACAGTGGCTCAATCTTAAGTTTATCAAGCAACGAGAATACTTTTTGTGCGCAAAAAAATCCCTAAAATATTGACTTTATTCAACTATTAATTTCCATCTCGGTCGGCCTCGTCGTAGTAAAACTGCGTATCGCTTCTGTGGTGGACGTCACACGCATCACACACATGACCAGCGTCGGCCAATAGGGACCCTACGTGTGACGTAGCCCTACGCTATCACACTACGTTAACTAGCTAGAGGCTAACAGAGATGGAAACGAATAGTTGAAATAAAGTCGTTATTTTTGTTTGTTTTTGCGCACAAAAAGTATTCTCGTCGCTTGATAAACTTAAGATTGAGCCACTGTAGTCACTTGGACTATTTTAACGATGTCTTTAATAACATTTCGGGGGAACAAGTTTCAGTCCCTTAGAAGCCTATGGAGGAGTGATCCAGCTCTCAGATTTAATCCAAAATATCTTAAAGATGAACGAAAGTATTATGGGGTTGGAACAACATGAGGGTGAGTAATTACTGACAGAATTTTCATTTTTGGGTGAACTAACCCTTTAAATCGCATGTTCTCAACCCAGATTTTACATTGAACATGTGACATGAATCAAAACAATATCACATTTGTATGGATGCTTGTTTCCACTGAATAAATAATAAAAAGGGTACTCGCAATTCATTTAGATAGCGCAATTCTGATTTTATAACTTGCATAAAGTCTGTTTTTCCGTGGCGGAAACAAGCTTCAATACATTTGTTTATACAAAAGTGCCCTCATTATCAAACATTAAACCTGACTAATATTACCATGAAATGCATATGCCCAACAATAAGTGAAATTATTCATTTGATATTGACTAAATAAAAGCTTTACTACTTTGTAAATGCAAAAGCAACAGTGGAACTATGATTTACCAGCCTAACACATAAGTAACACTGAGCCAAATACTATGGCATGACACTTATATTTGTTTGTCCGGATCTGTTCGTTGTTAATTTATCTGTTAGTTCGCTGTTCGATCTGTTCATCAAAAATGCAATTCGTACATTCAGTGACTTAAAACACAACTCGTTCACACTTTATATTATGCATCTTTAACTACTACGTACTTACACCCACCCCTCAAAAAATATTAGTGAACCAGTTATGTTAAAAATTTCACAGCCTGCATACTGTATAAATATTCATATCTGCAGTGTTTTCCTTGCTGTCTGTGACCCTATAAAAACAGGCCTGTGACCAGAACACCTCACTGTGTACCTCTACCGTTCTTCTATCTAGATGAATGAAAAATTCAATGTTTGCTTCATAGACATAGCCTACATTGTTAAGTGCATTAATAAAAACATGATTTTGTTTGTTTTTAAAGTTACAAATATTTGTTTGTAGTCAAAAGTATGTCACATATGGTGCCTGCAGAATTTGTACAGAACCCAAAGCATTCCTTTGATTGAATCACACGTGCATTGTGCCAGAGTGTTAGTTAATGATCAACTACGGGCAGTGAATCTGCGAGTGGACCGCCCTCAATGCTCACTACCTAGACACGTGCTGCAATCTAACCGCTATTCTTTTCCTCAATCTTTTCTTCAGTTTGTGGAAATGTTGCTGAAGTTTGTTGCTGAAGGAGCTGCCAGTGGGCTGAATGTCATTGCTGTGTATGTGTCGGAGATACTCAGAGCTACAGGAGTGAACGGTGAGTAAAGGTCATCTTGCAGGGTCTATGCATAACATCAAAGATAAATGTAATTCAGTGTGTAATTATTATAATATAAGCCACATGAAGTGTTTCTATTATCTGGCAAGCTTGAGCTGTTACTCTGTTCACGAGAGCGTACGTTAGGCTATCGTAATGCTGATATAAATGACTGTCACTTTGTATCTGTGGACGTTTTAAACATATCGTTGTTGTGTAAACGTACCCTAAGTGCAATGTAGTGTTGTCAAAAATATAGATTTTTTGTTATATCGATTCTGAAATATCTGAAACACTTCCAATACTAACTTTTTGCAGAAAAGATAGCCTATATGATACCAGCTGCTCTCACTTGTTTCAGTTGCTCTGGGGGAATATTGTTGGTGTTACAGGGTTTTATTAATGCGCATAATTTTACTCATTCCTGCAGATTTTGTGCTCACACCCAAAAGTGTGCGCAGATAAAAGCCGCCTCTCGGTACTAAATTCGCTGCTTATTGCGCTTAAACCGTTAAATACACTCAAAATAATGTCAAATGCCAGTCTTGGCGAGTATTCAAGTAAACACAGTCAGTTGTTTTAAGTGAATTTAAACAGTTGTGTAAAACGCATGTGTAACAGTATAATGGATCAGTACGTCAGGTCTTAAAGTGTCAGGAGCCTAATATACCTGCTGACAAATGATAAGATAATACTAAAAATTATGTATACGCCAGTTTTTCCCCATGGCATCAATGTCAAAATTGTGGCTAGTGAAACGTTGGAAAACCACTAAAACTTGCAAAAAAGTTAATGTCAAGCCTATCAAACTAAAAGTTTAATAATCGCTTTAATTCTATGAGAATAGTAAATTCCAGACCACAACTACAACGACAACGACACAGAGAAACAATATCGTTGGAATCACTTTCAGATCATTTTTTTTTTTTCATTTGATGAATGATAAACACATTTAGAGCCAATCAGAATCCAGAAATCAAGCATTTAAAATGGCAGAGGACAAAAATTGTTTATTATCAGCCCACACTGCAGTTATATTGTGCGTTGGTGACGACGCTAATATAGTTTTTGTTATAGTTAAACTTTGGCATGTAAGGGGCAGTTCACACAGAACACACTGTGTTCCTGGGTCAACATGGCCCGGTTTCACAGACAAGGCTTAAATTAAGCCAAGATTAGGCCTTAGTACAATTAGGACATTTAAGTAACCTTTATAAACATTGTATAAAACCCATTACTGGTGTGCCTTTTTAAGATTAAAAGAAGTCTTTAAAAGTGTGTCGAGGCTCTGCGTTGTTTTCTATTCATCAGCGCTGTGGCTCTGTAGTTGCATACAATTGACCCTTCGCAGAGAGCTTAATTGACAGGTGATGTGACCAATCATACTTCGCCATCCGCCATTTTGTCCGACAAAGCAGTCAGGAGAGATATTAGATTAACATGGGAGGATTTGAACTTGAAAAACGGAGTGTACTGACGCCTTTCCGCGGCTAAAACAACATTCCTTCTTATGTTCATTCATGTTTATTTGATGCTATAAATGAACTAGAAGGAAGAAATGATCGGATCACGAGCAGCTTTAAGTTTAACTGATGCTCTACAGCGTTCTGTCACGACACATTAAAGAGCCACAAAACGGTATTTATTGTTTAAATTTCTTTTAAAAAATGATCAAATTTGAAAGGTGAGACTTTGTTTAATATGTTTAATATCAAAAGTAACCGAAAAGTAACCTGGTCTGTCCTGTCTGTCAGCGTGTTGTCAGTCTCCTCTCTGCTCCGCGATGTATTTTTCACTGCGTGAGAACATGAGAACGGCGTAGCTTGTCGGGCATAGCGACAGTAACTAAAGGGGGGCGGGTCTTTGCGAAGGGTCAATTGTGCGACTTCACATTTTTCAATGAAAAGACAGCCCGTAACTCATCCCTAGCTAAGAATGTAAATGTTTAAAAGTTTGGGAATCCCTACAGTATCAAATGGGATCCTGGGGAAAAATAGCAGCATCCACAATAATAAAGACAACTCTGATGACAATGGCGCTGAGAAATCACACTCATTTTCTTGAGAAAACCCAACATCTAATTAACATCTGTTCTTTTTTTCCCCCTTCCTCCGTGTTTGTATTATTCAAAGAGACAATATCCATCCCTCATTTCACCGCCGAGGGCGTGTCTGCCGTGAGCAAGTGTGCCGTGCTGGCTCTGATTGGGTACTGGCTGCTGTCCTTCCTGCTGCGGGTCACTGTGGCGCTTGTGCGGAGAGTGTTTTGGCTGATTAAAGCGGCCGTAGTGCTGTGGCTGTTCGTGAGGATCGTGAGCGACCCCGCCGCCTCCCCTGAGGTCACCACAATGAGACTCACCCTACTAGTGCTCGTCTGCGCTGTGTTTGGAGTCGCTACGAGCAGCGGAGGAGGAGGAGGGAGTCTGGAAACCCGAATCAGCAGTCTGGAGGGTCGAGTCAAAGGCATGGAAAAGAAGAAAAGAGAGTGATGAGCAGCTCAAAACAAGTATACAGATACGGACTCGTGATAACAGGGGGATGAGGACTCAGGGATGACATTCTGGGTGTTTTATGTAACTTGAAGCAGCCTTAGGAGTATTTATGTCTGATTTATCCTGCTTTGAATATATTGCATAATTCACTGGACCAGGAAAGGAATTGCTTTATTTTCTCTGTAAAGCAAGAAGACAAAACTCCATCAGACAGCTCTGTGAATTTCATGTGGTATAATTAAAGCTATTCTTGAATGTTGGCCTGTTGCTTTATGACTGTCACTGCATGAGATATTAATGTTTAGTTCAACAGTAACAATACGAAATGAAGACACATTAGGGAAACACATAGATATGCAAGTATGGCAATGTCTCACTGGACTATAGCATACATTTGAATGTAGGCTACTCTGGCCTTATTTGTCACAATATGGATACACTGTATTAGATATATATTTGCATATTTATCATGCCTGAATAAATCTGGCTAATTATTTGCCTAATGCTGTGGGTTGACTATAGTCGACTTATAACCCACTATATGCAAAAGTTTTTATACAGCAGCCTCAACAAATATTTGAATGCATAGCCTACCTACACCATGCTAATGTATTAATTTCATTAAACACACACTGTAAGTTGCTTCTTTATTGTAAATGTTTAAGTCATTTCAACTTAAATGAGATTAAACTGACTTAAAATAGTTGAATCTTGTATAGCTAACATAAAAAAGTTGAAAATTGCTTAGTTTGATGAGCAATGTTAAAAACATGTTTTCATAAATTATTGGTCATATAATTGTTTACAGTGTATAAATGGACAAATGCTGCTAGCCATAACCTTTCTGAGCCATGTTGTCGTCATGAACCGTCTGGTGGTGCCGAGGGTATTTTCATCAGTACTTCTCCAGTTCACACAGGTGGAAAGAATCACATTAACTATAACGCGACCGGCAACCATAAATACTGCTATGTTTTCAGGACTAAAATTATTATATTATTTTACTTGAGCATTTTAAACATAACGAACTTGAAATGTCTTTGTTTGAAAAGTGTTTTTAGTTCTATTCCGTCGGCACTATTTATCTGCGCTGCATCACGTGTCACTTTGAAACGCCATGTGTCTTATTAAAATAATAATGATATATATATATATATATTATTATTTATTTATCGTTCGAAGTAAAATGATATTCATATCATAACTGTTGGGGAAACACGTGTGAGAGCACAAGTCATTGTAGTATTTAATACAAGTATTGTTAAACACGTTACAAGTTTCATTAGTTATCTAACAATGTAGGCTACAATATAGTACTTCTACAGCATTTATTAATCTTAGCTAGTTATTTTCAGCATTTTCTTATAAATTACCATTAGTTAATTGTAACTAACTAACTAACTGAACTAACGTTTTATTAAATAAACATGAACAAAAGCTAATAAACGCTGTACAAATATATTGATCATTGTTAGTTGATGTATTAACTGTTCACAAATGAGACCTTATTGTAAGTTACCATTTTCCTTAAAAAGAAAGTAGATATTGAGTTTGCTAACAACATAAAATGAGTAATAGAGCCCAGAGAGGCAATAAGGGTCTCCAAATATGTATCTACTGCACTTTTTGTTTTTTTGTCATTGTGCGTATCCTAATACTGATATATAATTTCTCCAGTAGACGGCGCCACTCTCACATTCAAAGGGCAGCTACTTGATTTATTTAGACTTGTGATGTTTTTAATAATACATTTATGATGAATAATTAGACAGACAGACAGATTTAGAGACATAGATAGACAGACAGACAGAGACAGATAATGACATACAGGAATATAGACAGAGGATAGGTAGAGTCATAGACAGGTAATAGATAGATATAGAAAAATAGACAGTCAGAGATATAGACAGACGATAGATAGGCAGATAGACAATATTGATAGACTATATATAAATAGATTAGAAAGATAGGCAGAGTCAGAAACAAATGGATGGATGGATGGACAAATGAATAAAAACCTATAGAGAAAAAACGTACTGTTGAGAGAAAGGAAATCTGATATCTGTATCTTTGGACGGATCAAATAAACACGACTCCATTTTATTATTTTTCTGGATTTTTTTTGGGTAGTTCACATTTTATGTACAAGTCACAAAACTGTGCACGTAAATACAAAAATACATAAAACATACAAGAGTGAGATAAATAAATACAAAGACACCTCCAGCTCCATTCATGATAACTGTGTTACTGACGTCAAAGGCTACAGCATAACATAGCAAAGTTACTCGTAAAGAGCGGTGAAGGTGTTCATTCACGCGGTCCTAGATAAAAACACAGCTTTGATGGCGGTTTGATCATCAGTTGCACACGGGCTTTTTAGGATGCAAAACTCATTCCTCAGTTTCGATCACTCCATCTGAATGACTAACTCAGTCCTGTGACTAAATAGTCCGTTTAAAAAAAAGAGTGTTTTGTTGCAAACCAAACAATAATACAAATACAATGTATTTACCCATAAGCCCCAGTCTACAGTGTATCTATATTCTTTATGACGTCAAAAAATAAATGACACCGGGCTGATTAAGCAAAATTAGGCTGTATATGTTCCCTATCACTGCACATATAGATGAGCGAGTCAGTGAAGTGTCATCCTGTGAAAGCTTGTGAAGTCCATACGCCGGCTGGGCTTTCACTGGACAATCTGTGGCATTTCACTCCAGGCTTTGGCCTTCTTCTTGGCGAGAGCCAGCCAGGGGGGCTCGTCCTGGGACAGGGGCGCAGCGGACGGGTCAGCGCTTCTCTTGCTGTCCTTCTCCAGCATGGACGTGTTGGAGAGCTCCAGGGAGCAGCACACTGCTCAAAACAACGCATGTTAGTCATCCTCCTGTATACAGCATTTATTACATAGCTACTTTATAAATGAATTGATGCACTGTACACATTTATGGGCCTGAACTGATTTCACCTGAATGATGACTTGTCACTGTTGTCTTTACAGCAGAATTGAATTTGTTTGTTGTTATTTTTCGGTTAAATTACATTAGATGCTTTGCCTCCAAAAATTCAAACTACAGATCATAAAACTAAGCATTTAAATATTACTAAGACATATTATTGAGAGATTGAGAAATGATATTTATATGCATTTAATCTATGGAAGTAGTCTGCTATATAGTTATAAAGATCTCACTCGAGTTACATTACAAGCTATCAGAATTGCATCATATTTTTCAGTTAAATAAATAATATCTGAAACAAATTGCGGCTCAGTTTGGGCCTCTCAATCAAATTGAGGTATTTTTCCTCCTCAAATATGAGCTCCATATTCTCATTATATCAAACTTTATAGGTAATAAAAGCCTGATGTATAAAATTTGATATATAAACTAAAGTATCACATATACAATATTTTATTATATACTATATATATTATATGCAGGTGAAAAACTTGAATATCGTGTTACATACAGTTCATGTATTACAGTAATTCAAATTAAAAGGTGAAACTAATATATTTAGTATATATATATATATATATATAAATATAACTATATACATATGCATGATTATACTTTTCAGAGGGCCGACATTTCTGTATTAAAATCCTTTTTTTTTTTAATTGATTTCATGTAATAGTCTAATTTTGAATTTGGGGTTTTCATAATCTGCAAGCCATAATCATAAAAACTATAACTTTTGCACAATAGAATTTTTTTTTTTCGAGTATCACCTGTATGTACACACAGGTGAGCTGTTTTTATAATTAAATTTTTTTTTTCCGGACTATTGTTATATTTGTCAGATTAATTAAGTTCATTTAGATTACATTTAGACAGTTACAATAAATATCCACGAGGGGGCAGACATTTATCGACATAATTTCCCTTTTCACCCGAAGCTTACAACACAACCTCAAGCTATTAAGAGATTAAAACCATATTTTGTAACTTTCCAGGTCGCTGCAGATTTCAGACCCGACCGAACAAACAGCTCTGCTGACACTGACGGAGAGGTGGTTACCTTGTAAAGGTGAGCATGGCTGTGCTAGCTGCTCTTTGGCGACTGGGTTTGATAAACTGCTCGGTGAATCCGGTCTTTTGTCGTCCCCCTGAAAACCAGTGGATACATATGAAATGTAAGTGAAAATAAACAGTATTTCAGAGATGAACAAAAGAGCCATGAAGGAAAATGTACATGAAACTTTGAAAGGGATGTTCAATGCAAACCCTATCGATTACATTTGTATCTGAAAATATGAATTACCACAGAAAATGAGTCGGCACCCACACTGAAATGAAACCTCACTTGGTTTTAGAACAGAGCTTGATTCACTTCATAATTTCCCAAGCTGCAACATGCAAAGATGACTAAGAAGGACGAGTGTGTGAATCTGATTGTCCTGTTGCTTCATGATAAGACACCTCCTTGAGAACCGGGCAGGATTGCACATGACACATCGCTGATGGTTATATGAAACGCACCGGTGAGGGAAGTTTCTCAGCGGAGATCTCCATGAAGTTCTTCTGCTTCTGTCTGGCCACAGAGATCCAGCTCGGAGACTCAGATATTCTGTCCGCCGCATCTGAAAATATGAACCATCATATTATTCTATCACATAAAATGGAAGAGAAAAATAATGCTAAACAATAATACACTACCCAATCTTTCAAGATCTAGTCAAATCCTGATCAATGCAATAAAGTCCGGCCCAAAAGTCGTCCCCGATATTCTTTAGCATTTTATTTATTCATGTCAAGTTATGCAAGTGAAATGTATTGCAAATGTTGTGCCTGCAAATAAATACCAAAGAACACAAAGAAAAACATTTTCTAAACTGAATTAACTATAAAGCAGCATTACAGATTTTTCAATCATATTTATTATTTATATTGCAATGGAAAATATACATTGCAATACATATAATGATTACATTTAATTCATATTTATTATTTAATAATGATAAGTCCCGTTTTCCAATAAAAATATCTATAATATCTAAATGATAAACTTACTTTAGTTGTAAAATTAAATTAAAATAGTTTATTTATTTATTTAATAATATTACAGTAAAGTAACAATAAGATTTTAATAATTTTTTTTAATGACTAGATTTAACAAAATGTCGAATCTCTTTTAAATAACGAGGAAAAAGTATTTCAATCAATTTTTCAACTAAAGTAAAATTATCTTGTTTTGAAGGTTTACAATTATTTTTTTGTATTTTGCTTTGCACACAATCAGCTTTTTAAGAATGATGGTACCTGGGACTTTCCTGGCCGGCATCCCAGCGTCAACCATCAGATCAGGCTTCTTTGGCAAGACGGGCTTCCTGGCGTTCTGGTCCTGATCGGGTGTCTCCTGCGCCCCTGAAGCCTCGGTGTGTGTCCGACACGATTCTCCCTCCAAACCGTAACGGTGCAGAACGGGAGTCTTCCTCAAGCGCACGCCGAACGGGTTCTCTGGGCTCGTCTCTTCGTGAACGTGGATCGTCTCTCTCGGCGTGGGAAGCGACGGGGAACTTCGACCTCCTTCCGGCACGGGTCGTTCCTCTTTTACGGGAGTGAAGAGTTCATGTGTGTGAGGAGACGAAGCATCAGTCTCTAGAGTCTCTGGCAGCAGCAGCGGGACGGTCTGCTCTTGGGTTCCTCCAGAAGACAGTGACCTCTGCCACGCAGGGGCGATGGTGAAGCGGGGTCGGACCTCGGCGCCTGTAGGCGACTCGAGAACCGGCTGATCTCGGTGCACGGAAACAACCTCGCGTTTTTCTGAAGACTCTTCCTGAGGCTTCTCAGCGTCCTCCTCCTGCTCCAGAGGAGACACTGAAGCGTCGGAGGGTTGAGAGTGGAGAACTGGAGACACCGTAGAAAGAGGGAGCTCAGAGTCTCCTGTGGTCTCCGTTGAGCTCCAGATATCATCTCTGACTGTCTGATCAGATTCAGAAACCTTCTCAACACTGATTTCCACCGATTCTCTGGCGTCAACCGAAGTCTCGTCTTTCTCAGGATCTGGAGAGCCTCCAGGTTCTTGAGGCTCATCATTCGTAGAGCTCTCGGTTCTCTCAGGTTCTACCTCATCATCATCTTTCTCAGCGACACCTCCACCGTCTTCGGTTTCTCTCTCCAAATCAGCTTCTTCTTCAGCAACATCTTCATGTAACTCATCTTCATCTCTTTCTTTCACTTTTACTGCGAAAGCTTCCGGCGATTCACAGAACTCTTGGTCCTCTTTGGCCACTTGTTTGTCGGCGTCAGCTTCGGGCACTTGGTGGCTTTCATCGGCAGACTCGGAGTCTTCTAGCAGCTCCTCTTCTTCTGTGGCCTCCTCTGAGATCTCTTCCGAATCCACAGAGGATTCTGGGAGCGAGTCAGGCTCCTCTGTGCTCACTGTAGGGTTTGAGGGATCGAGAAGATCGTTGCCGTCGTCTTCTTCAAGCTGAGAAACCGCACACACACTGTTTATGTCCGTCACCTACAAAAAAACAAGCACTAGAGTTACAATTCACGAGTTCAAATTGACATGTGGGTCAATGATGTTATGCATCAAAAATACATAAACATTTTATTCATACATAACTGACTTGAACATACAATTTTCATATTTTTGGGGGAATAAAGTAAAAAACCTGTTAGGATGAAACAATTGCCCAGTGCTTAGTTGTTAAGTTTAGTTTTCATATTATATATAATTATTCATATTTTTATCAATATTTTGAATTGGCTTTTATTTTTATATCTTTCATGCTGATTGTAGTTTATTTTTTTTGTAATTTCATTATGTGCTTTTGTAATTTTATTAGTTTTTTTTTGTAATATTGCTATTTAGGTTGACACAATATTTGAATTTTAATTTATTTCCAGTTAATAATTTTAGCGCTTGAACTTTTTCAACAAAAAATTATATTTTATTTTATTTCAGATTTATTTCAATGAACAGAAATGTTTATGATAATAACAGTGCAACTGCCTAAATAAAAATGTAGAAATTCTTATTGAGCAGTTTGGCATAATATTGTATTATTACTAAATTAAAATACTATATTATTTTGTACAATATATTATGCTATATTATTAATAATATTGAATTAAAAGGTATAATAAATAAACATTATTTTATTAAGAAATAAAACTTCTTAAAACAAGGAGTTAAAATAACATTTTAAATGTGATGTGGTGAAATGAAAATGCGCAAAACAATAACATAAATCAGGAAATGATATCATAGAGACGACCCCCCACAGGCCGTCATGACTGTTAATGAGAGTGCATCATTTATATTTGTAAAAAAAACTATTTTCCTTAATTTATTTTGAAAATGATGATTAAGATATGTGATGTGTTCAATGTATGTGATACATTGAAACATTTTTTTTCAAAACCACATAAATCCATAAATACAAATGTTACTGAATGTGTTGTACCTCACTCTGAAGAACCATGTTCTCATGCTCCAGTGCTAGTCCTGACACAAGAGGACTCTTTAGGGAGCTCAACACTTCCTCCAGCAATGACCCCTGCTCCTCAGGAACGACCTCACATCCTGTGTCCAACAGGAAGTCATCAGCCTGCAGCTCAAGTGTTACTGGACTCTCCCAAGAGGACTCTGGGATGTGATCCTGGGCAGGGATGTGTTCCTCTCCTTCAGACACGCTCTCTGCTGAGATGGAGGATGTTGGAGAGGTTTTGTGACACTGGCTGGAGTCAGTCACTTCCTCATCCTCATCCTCGAGTCCAGAAGCGCAGGACTCATGGTCTGAATCATTAACCAAATCTAGACCGATTTGAACAACAAAATATAACAATGACTGAACTACTAACAATTATTGAATTGCTATACACTACTGTTCTAAAGTTTGGGGTCAGTAAGATTTTTTAAATATTGTAAAGAAGTTTCTCTTATACTCACCAAGGCTGCATTTATTGGATCAAAAATACAGGCAAAACAGTGAAATATTATTACAATTTAAAATAACTGTTTTCTATTTGAATATATTTTAAAATGTAATGTATTCCTGTGATCAAAGCTGAATTTTCAGCATCATTACTCCAGTCTTCAGTGTCACATGATCCTTCAGAAATCATTCGAATATAATGATTTGCTGCTTAATTATTATTGATGCTCAGTAATTATTAATAATGATTCTTAATATCAATGCTGAAAATTTTGTTGCTGCTTAACATTTTTTGTGTTTTCTTTTTTTTTAACAAAATGTGAAAATATTTTTTCCAGGATTCTTTGTTGAATATAAAGTTCATAAGAAAAAAAATAAAAATTAAACAATAGAAATTTGCCAGTAAAGACATTTATAATGTATTCATTTCTCTTTTTTTTTACCCCAAACTTTTGAATGGTAGTGAATCACAGTTTCCAAAGAAATTTTCAATTTCAACATTAATAATAATACATGTTTCTTGAGTATCAAACCATCATATCAGAATGATTTCTGAAGGATCATGTGACACTGAAGACTGGAAGCTTTGCATCACAGGAATAAATTACATTTTAGAATATGTTAAAATTGAAAACAGTCATTTTAAATTGTAATAATATCTCACAATATTACTGTTTTTACTGTATTTTTGACATAATAAATACAACCATGGTGAGACTTCAGTAAGAACAATCTTAATTTGCCCAAACATTTGACCGACATACCTTCACGTTCCTCCTTTCCCAAACTCGTGAGCATCCGTAGTTTGTCTTGTGTGTCTCTGAGCAGAACTCTTTCTCTCAGGTCTCTTCTCTTGTCCAGCATCTCCCTCTACACATAAAGCAGCGCACACACTTCAACCACTAACACAAACCGAGGACAGAATCATCTTTTAAAGGGTACATATCATGCTTTTAAATCGTTCCTTTTTACATATAAATCATACATTTGTGGTCTATGTAAAGCGGAACTGCAATGCTTGGGTCTGAATTCCTCATTATTATAGCTCCACAGGCCCCTTTTCTACCCCTTTTCTGATGTACGTCTGAGAGCAACTCGTTTTGGTGCGGTCTCTTTAAATCCAGGCTGCAGAGGTGACACTCGGTTCAACTCCACCCCGTTCGGACATTTTTGTAGTTTGATAGCAGAGATACGATTATCTAGCGGCACAAAAACTTTTTTATTCCACACGTTATTAACAAAATGTCAACAACGGAAGACTTGTCCATCAAGCCTTAAAGGATTAGTTCACTTTTTAAAAAACTTTTGCTGATAATTTACTCACCCCCATGTCATCCAAGATATCCATGTCTTTCTTTCTTCAGTCGAAAAGAAATTAAGGTTTTTGATGAAAACATTCTAGGATTTTTCTCCATATAATGGACTTTACTGGTAGCCAAACCGTCCAAGGTCCATATGACAGTTTCAGTGCAGCTTCAAATGGCTTTAAACGACAACAGACGATGCATAAGGGTCTTATCTAGCAAAACGATCGGTTATTTCTAAAATAAATAAATAAAAAACGAAGTTATATGCCTTGCTCTGTTCTGTGATCCGCGGTCGTGCCTCTCCTGTTCGAACTCGTTCATCAAAATGAACGAATCTTTTTTTCGAGTCATTTCGTTCATTATGTTCGTTGAATGAATGAAATGACTCAAAAAAAGATTTGTTCATTTTGATGAACGAGTTCGAACAGGAGAACAGAGCAAGCCGAGCATTTGTGCTAATAAAACTTAAACTTTTTTATTTATTTTAGAAATAACCGATCGTTTTGCTAGATAAGACCCTTATGCATCGTCTGTTGTCGTTTAAAGCCATTTGAAGCTGCACTAGGGTTGCCACCCGTCCCGGTTTTCCCGGGATTGTTCTCTTTTTTGAGCGACAGTCCCGGAAAATGTATATTCTTTCCCGGGACACGAATTGTCCCGTTTTTTTGTGAAAATGTACTTCTAAAGTAGAATTTCCTGGTTTCAAATTAAACCGCATTTCCTTCTACTGTTACTGTGTTGTCTTCATGGTTGTATCCAATCCTGTGTCCGTAAACGGGTAAAAACGGGTAAAACAGTGGATTGGCCGATGCCAGGCGTTTACTTTTATTTGATTGGAAGCAGAAATACAAAGCGCCTATATCGCCTAGCAACTGCCTCTGCTGTCGGTCGGTCGCGCGCGCGCATTCACACATCCAGGATTAAACAGTGCGAGTTCAGTTGCTAGCTAGCTTTTTAAAAACTTTCTATTTAACTTAACTTACCTAACGTTACTCAGTTTTGTGGACAGCAAAAAGGGATGAGAAATACACATGGAAAAAGAGGTGAGAAATGTCAGTCTTAGGTTGCCCAAATTTACTAAGTTAACAAACAAAACAAAGTTGTTTATAATCTATTATAATAACTTACATGTTATCATGTTTTAATTGCTAAAGAGTATAGCTTATCTTTCTACAAATGATTAGATTTTATAATAGATTATAATACAGTATATGTTTACAAGTTTTATACAAAAGTGTATTTAATATATGCATTTAATGTAGAAAGGAGTCCAGAGTGAGTGCATCTACGTCAGGGAGTGCAACTACTTCAGGGAGAGCATCTACGTTAGGACAAATATAGGTAAGAGAGGCAATAGGGAGTCCTACAACTGTTAACATAGTATATTTGCAAATATGGGTTGACCCCTCCCCCTCAAAGTGTCCCGGTTTTTCACAAATCAAAGGTGGCAACCCTAAGCTGCACTGAAACTGTCATATGGACCTTGGACGGTTTGGCTACCAGTAAAGTCCATTATATGGAGAAAAATCCTAGAATGTTTTCATCAAAAACCTTAATTTCTTTTCGACTGAAGAAAGAAAGACATGGACATCTTGGATGACATGGGGGTGAGTAAATTATCAGCAAAAGTTTTTTAAAAAGTGAACTAATCCTTTAAGTTACATGTTCGAGCCAGAGTCGGAGCGAGATGAAAATAAAGACGACGAACCTGCAGAACAACGTCTTCATATGGATGTATCGCAATGGTGTGTTACTGTATTTACAGTAACTTCTTCATCCATGCCCACTACTACAATACTGCTCACAAAATATAAGTTATATTATAAACAATTAAAGAATAGTCGATTATTTCTCTTGTTAAAACAAGCACACTAACAAGACAACTGCTAAACCATGACCACCGTGTGTTTTAAGAAAGTAACGGTAGTACTTTATTTTTATTAACGTTATTTACAGCTTACCGAAGTGCTCTGTTCGTCGTCTCCAAAGATAGAAGGAACTGACCCCTCAATCAGACGAAGTCTATCGGCAAATCCTTCTTTATACTGGCGGAGGTTGCTGAAGTAACGTTAGCTAACGTTAGCTAGTTATCCTTGAAGTGCTTCGCGCACACAAAAATGACTTTACCCACAGATGTGGGTACATTTCCGTGAAAAATAAAACTCAACCAGGCACTTTGAAGAGGTTCTGATGCTGGGAGACGGTGTAATGAAGCGTGTGGGTTACTACATCCAACAACCGAACATTTTGACGTACCCTCTCGGAACTTCTGCATCCTTGAACTTGGACTACAAAATTGCAGCGAGAAATAAAAATGGCGGATTGCTCAAGTGTTGGGCCGGAAGTCGATGTCCTTATTTGGCAGTTCCGCTGCAAATACTGTGACGTAATAGTTCAAAAAACGTAATAGATTACAGAAAAATCTAAACCGGTTGAAAAATGTAACCAAAACAGAATATAAAGATATCAACGAAGTTCCTGAAGAGACTAATTTAAACTTTTCTGTACTTATAAACACTCATTTTAAGGGCTAAAAAAGTAGATTTAGCATGATATGTCCCCTTTAAATGTTCAAAAAAGGCATCTTATACAAGATTAAAACATCACTAACAGCTTGCTGGCCTGACATAATGGGCCACCATAAATAATGTAAGAGTCTGCATGAATCTTACGCTGGCAGGTTTTCTCTTGGCTCGAGCGTTGGCTGTGACGGCGATGCGGTGACGGGCAGCCGAGCTGTCCAAGCAGGACACCGAGCTGGCGGGAAGACTGAAGTCCACGGGGACAGACCCCTGAGGGGTGGCGGGTCTCGAAGAAGCTTCATAAGACATCTTTATACAACAGAAGACAGGCGTTAATAAATCAAAATTACGTTTTTTTTTTTTACATTTGTTTACAACTGATTTGTTTACAACTCCAAGTTCTTTCAAACCACTTCCCACCAAAACCTCCATATGTGGCTTGCGAGTTTAAATAGATGATCGTATTCAAAGTATTTCCTTCCTACTTTTAACCGCCTGCAAACCAGAGTGGCATTATGATAGCAGATGCAATTCTTGTGCAAGGTCACTCATGCATACAGCAAGAACCATCATAAAAACACACACCACCACAAAAACGACTCGTGACCAATTATGATGATTGTCCTCCACTATTTCCTCTCTGAATGAAACGCAAACAAAAGCTTCTCCAGCAGAAACAACTGTAGGTTATGTTTAGCCCCTGTATATGTTTAGCCTTTGAAGACCAGTGTTACAATGGCGTTTTGGGGGCCTAAAGTGCAAACTTTTGAAAACAGGTTTTTGAAGATACTGTTATCGTCTCAGTGTAAACTACAAAACCGTGAAAAGAGTGACATCATGCGCATGCATATTACGTGGTCTTTACAAACTGGCACCTACTTAGCATAACACAGCGCTTTTAATCGATTCCGAGGATCTTTTTGACTATGTTGTCATCTGTACTTTTTACGTTTTTAGCACATAGTTGTCGTGCAAACGTACCCTGAATGAAAATAAGAAAATGTTTCCTTGGGAACTAGCTGATTTATTTTCATTTTATTTCAAGTAACAAAAATGTTTTTATGGTTTTAGCTTCAGTTAACTATAATAACTATAAGTATCCTATTGAAGGAAGGTTTCATCCATATTTTCATGTTCAAAGCAACTCTGTGGCAATATAAAACCAGCAGTCGCGTTCGTCTGCTGTTAGTGCCCGCTACAGTAAAATATAACATTAATATTCCTCATGAGACTTCAAAATAAGAGCATTTATTAACACTATTGCAGGTGGAAAAACATGCATTAACATGTTTTTTTTTATTATTATTATTTTTTTACAGTGCACTGTTAGGAATTGGTGTGAATGTGAGACAGCAGTGTGTTTGTGCAGTGCTCAGGTCCAGCTTGGCAGCCGTTCTGACCCAGATTGCTGGAATATCTCATTTCCAGCAGACAGCCAGGCTGCGAGGGTGAACCGCTGGAATGCTTTTCAGACCACACGCCTACTTCACTCGTAACCCTGAAATGGACAGGCAGGACTCAACAATGCTGTGAACTTTTGTAGAGATCGACTGATTAAGGTGTTTAACGGCCAATGCTGATACGACATCTAGAGAGCTGGGTGTTTAATATGGAAAATCAGAGAAGTTGCTGTATTGTAATGAACACTTTTTTCATACATTTTTCACCAAATTTTTTTTTTTAACTAGAAATTTTGAAAATAGAAAGTTTATTATCCAGACCAGAGAAAAACGTTTTTTTTAATAGTTATATATATAGTTTTATAGTGACATCTAAGCCATCCCATCCTGCATTGCTCCTAAGCTATTCATTCAATAGTATTTGCGCGCTGCACAAAAAAAAAAAAAAAAAAAGCTTTTATTCAGTAACAATGCATTAAATTGATTCAAAGCGAGAGTAAAGACATTTATAAAGTTATAAAACATCTATTTTCAATAAATACTGTACTTTTGAACTTTCTCTTAATAAAAGATACTTGTTATCCCCAAAAATATTAAGCAACAACTGTTTTCAACACTGATAATAGCAAATCATCATATTAGAATGATTTCTGAAGGATCATGTGACACTGAAGACTGGAGTAATGATGCTGAAAATTCAGATTTGCATGCAGTTTTGGTGAGCATAAAATACTTTTTTCAAAATCATTAAAAAAAAATCTTACTGACCCCAAACTTTTAAACCGCATGCAACAGTACACACATATATATTGCAAATATATAGTAACATGCATCCTAAACGGGAATGCAATTTTTGCCAGCCATATCCAACAAGCATTACATTTCCCAAAACCCAATTTCTCAAAACAGTCTCTGGTCCAGCTCAAAGCATTGCATAACACAAACACATGACAGCTATTTTAAGCCCTGGCAACCAGACAAATCCAAAAGTGCATGTTTTTCACTGGTTTGAGATTGTTTAGGATCAGTCTTGGATGGTTGCTGCTGAAATGTGTGTCCATTTATTTGAAATTCAAATGTAACTTACTACTAGATACAGGCAGTGTCCTGTCAACTACCTTTGACTGTGAAAGTACTTGTTCTGAATACATGTCAGTATCTGTAAATACCACTGATAACACAACACAACACCTAGTTCTACAGTCCTAACTAGCCAAAACAACAGCAGAGAAGCACATTCTCAGTGTAAGTATGGCTCTCCAGTGCTGGACTTTATAGGTAAATTCCAAACATGTCAAGAGTCTGAATCCACACTCAATTCAAATCACCGGCAGTGATTCAAAACATTACTTGGAAAACCAAGTCCCATTTAAATGCATGAATATTAAGTGACACCCGCAAACAAATAATTTGAAACCATTTCTCAGAAAATTCAGCAACAGGCTATTCTCAAGTTCACGATTCTCGAGGTGATTCTCACGATTTCGGGTGTTGAGACTTGATCTGACTTTCAATCCAATTCCGATTTTTGTGCAAATCCGATTGGAATCCGATCACATTTAGCAAGTGTGTGAACGGCAAAAAAAAAAAAAAAAAAAAAAAAAAAAAAAGGCAAATGAAATGCACTTTTTACAACTCTGTTTTGAGCTATGTGGTTTGAAATGTCCTATTCAAATTGCATTTCTGGAAATCCGTTTCAGTCTGACTGCTCTAAACTGATTTTGTGTGGTTTACGTCACTGTCTCATGCTCTCATAATAGATGAGCACACATACATAGAGCACATCAAATATGGTAACCGGCTGCTCAAACGTGCTTGTTTGACACGCGATAGCCAATGAGGTTAGTGAGGTTGAATTTCCGTTTACCATATTTGGCACAGAAATATCTCATTTGTGTTGCGAAGATGAATGAATGTCATGCAGGTTTGGATGAGTAAATGAGACCCATTTTTGGGTGAACTATCCCTTTAATACAAGCTAAAAGTCATAGACCATCCAGGCATTTCCTATATTTGGCGTATGAAGGGTTAAGTGATCCATGTGTGCTGCATGTGTCACCTGATCATCTTCACAGTCTGATGCCTCCGTGCTCAAGGAACTCTGGGTCAAATCCACCGACTGCAATGATATAGAGACATATTACAATCATTTCCTGTTTGAATGTTTGACATAAACCATGTTTTCCTTAATAAAATGACTTTATTTCATCGGTATCCCAGCAATATGCTTGCCGGATATACAGTTTGACTGGTCTGATAGTCAGGACTAAAATATTTAGGTTGCAGCTGATCAAACATTCCTCCCAACCATGCTAGATTTTGTAAATGAAAGAGCAGCTTTGGTGTCTGCTGGGCTGAGGTTCAGGGAAGGTGAGGACAGGGACTGTGTACATCTCATAGATTTCAGGTACAGCGAGGGGAACGGCACGGCACCTAATCCTGTTACAGAACTCAGCAGGGAGCTTCCTGTCTTTTCAATCATGCCCCGTGATGTCTGAGGCTCTTACACGCTTTTCACAGAGCCAAAAATACCCACGCTTCCATCGCAGTGCGTCTCATTACTTGACTTTCTATATGGTTCGATTCTCTGATGAAAGTAAACCCTGGTTATGAGAAAACTGCTTCAAAATCTGTGCGAAAAAACCCTGGATGTTATAAATAACCAGTACTGGCAGCAAACAAATTGCTTATAGTCCCCATGACATGCTCATTTACAAGTTCATAATTAGATTTTTGAGTTCTGCTAGAATATATTCACATGATTTGAAGTTTAGAAACTAATTTTCCCTCATACTGTACTTTTGCGCTGCAGCACCTCTTTTCACCCTCTGCCTGAAACACTCCTGTTTCTCTAAAGAAGTCTGCTCTTATTGGTCAGCTGGCCCAGTGTATTGTGACTGGTTCAACTGCTTAAAGCGTGTTGGAAATGTAATGTCCATAATCACGTTTCAGCTCCCGAGGTTTCATAAGCAGCTGTAAAAAGTATTATATCTATGTAAGGCGTCGCAATTGGAAGTCCATGCAATGTTTTGTCCTTGCAGTGAAAAAATAGCATCTCCTCGACATTAATCACTCGTCCAACTGTTCTTTAAAGGCGGCTAAAGCAGCCAGTAGGCGACATTATGCAAATATGTGACATAGCGAAGTCACGGAAATAATAGCAGGGCTACAAACGAGGCCTTTCAGACGAGTGTTTTCTGTTGGAGAGATTCCCTCTTGTGGACTTATATGTTCAAAAGAAGCATAATAGGTGTGGTTTTCATCACCAGAAATCAAAACTTCCAAAATTTCTTTTCATATCGAAAAGCCATTCAAACTATGAAACCATGCTTTCAAAACTTACTCCCCAGTGAAAAACAGAACATGTATTGAAACCAGTCATTCAGGGGGAGCTAATAAGGAAGTAGGACAGATATTTTTATTTAAAGGCCCACTGAAGTGCCTTTTCAAATAGCCAATAGCGTTTAATTTACCTCACAGACTGTCGTACTTGACAGCACCATGGAAGCGAACACGAGGGCTGATGATACGTTGGATTCATTAGTAGACGTGTACATAAATTCTAGCCATATCATTCTGAACGAGTTGGAAAACGGAATAAAACTTGAGCGTTTGAGCAACCGAACACACATCTCCAACCCATGTTGCAGGTGGTATTTATAGCATAGGGGGCGGAGCTTTAGATTCTAGAGAGCATTTGATTGGACAGAAGATGTGATGAAAAGTCTGTGGTGATGTCATAAAAATCCGTGATCCATTTTAGCGGAAGTGAGAGACTGTAAATTGTGAATGCTTATATCTCCTAAATGCTAATCCTAATTTTGTCATTGGTTTGGATAACACCAGCTTATTCATAACCTTAAAGCTAAAACAACTTAAATCTGGATTTCAGGGGGCCTTTAAAAGCACCAGTACTACTAAAAATACGAGTAAAACACGTCTGAGTCTGTCAAACCTGTAGTGCTGTTCTCTGCTGATCCTTCTGAAGGATTTTTAAAGTTTATTTTTAACAAGGTTTCTGATCATTTGTTTGTGTGACACATTTCGGCATTCCCCAAATCGAAGCTACAGTATATCAGTGCTACAGAAATGCACGAGTGTGAAAACGGTGCAGAGAAGAGTACCGTGTGAAGAGGTGTGGTCAGCACAGTGTGGAGGCTGGAATACTCCGGTGGGCTGCAGGGAAGACCATCATCATCAGAAAAAGCCCCCGCATCCTCTCCTTTCCTCCCGCAGAGGAGTGATGCAGGCGAGCCCAGACAGACCGCATGCTTCAGCTGCAGCTACAGACGGGACAGAGCGTCAACAAACAGATGAATCACACTATACTATATGCAATACGCAGTAGTATATATTGTAAATTAATGTGTTGACATGCGACGGAGTATACACTAGTGTTCAAAAGCTTGGGCTTGGTGTGATTGTTTTTATAGAAATGAATACTATCATTCAGCAAGGATGCATTAAATTGATCAAAAGACACAGTAAAGACATTTATAATGGTACAAAAGATTTATCAGTTTCTTAAAAAATATAAATCAGCACAACTGTTGTCAACATGAATGTTTTTTGGTCATCAAAGCATATTAGAACGATTTCTGAAGGATCATGTGACACTGAACGGATGCTGAAAATTCATTCAGCTTTTGATCACAGGAATAAATTACATTTGAAAATATTTTCAAATATAAAACAGTTGTTTTAAATTGTAATAATATTTCACATTATTACTGGTTTTACTGTATTTTTGATCAAATAAATGCAGCCTTGGTGAGCATAAGAGACTTCTTTCAAAAATAATTAAAAATCGTATCGACCCCAAACCTTTTGAACAGTAATGTTTGATGACATTTTTTTGTCCTTTAATTAAAAACAATAAAAAAATCATTTTGAATCAAGACTAAAAGCCAGAGCATTCAAACAGCCTAGTCTCAGCTATTCACAGATGATCTGCTTCTTTCAAACAGTGGGTGAAATGTTGATTCCTCTCTTAATGGACTGGTAACTTTCATTGCTGAGATACTCTCATGTCTGGCTCATGACAAAGTGCCTATCCGGAATGTCTACGGGTAATACGCTAACCACATTAAGAAGGCTACGCTAAGTAGCATTTAATCAATGCCAAGACACAGACGAGACAAGCATATTTTTCTGGGCGTCTGGTGACTATTTTTAAATGCTGATACCTTATTGACCATGTACACTTACAATCAAGACTAATTGAACATCATGTACACATTTGAAAGACTTTCAGGGACATTGACGATGATCCCTGCTGCCTAGATTGGGCTGGTGGCAAAATGTCAACAGTGAAAATCTCAGGCTCTGTGTCTTGAGGCTCAGACTTGCTAATATTATACCAAAGTCCAGTGAATTGCCATCACTAATACTCATTAAAGTAAGAGGACAGGAACGTGAATGTGCTTATACACTCCCTCGGAGCACACATATGCCACAAACACAGCCTGAAAGTCACCATGAAGTCTAAATTGACTTTTTATTTTTATGGAATATTGCAGTATAATTGATTTATCTCTGCACATCATATGTACTCATAATCTTGCAGCATCATCTCTTCTCTGATGACGCATCAACTGGCGTGAGGGCGGGACAACCTGTCACTCACATGAGATCCACCAATAGCAAACCACAATCATCCAATCAATTCCCCATGGGCAAAATCAAGTCCAGCCTCACTTTTGTTTGTTCGAAAAGTTGCTTCACTCGGATATACGTCACAATAGGGAAGAACGTTTTTTTTAAAAGCTTTTTTTTTACTTGGAAAATTGAAAAGTATGAGATGGAGAAAAAAATATATGTCTTTCGCAAAGGGTTTGTGTTCCCCAAGAAACTGCATTTGCGCAGAAAGAACTCAAACGTTTTGCAAGCGAACAAAGTTTCTCGGGGGAACACAAATCATTTGCGAGAGAACGCAAAAAGTATTGGCATAAATGTTTTCCTTCCATCAAATTTTTTTTCCATCACCATGTCCCTTTAATATTTAGGGGCTCCGTACTACAATATTATGGATCTCGCGGTTTAAAAAAAATTATCATTCCCTTACGCCTGCCACTCAGAAGTAAAAACAATGTTGTAAAATTGCATACATATATAAATAAATACATACATATGTGTAAACCCACAAACCCTCATTAGATCGAATATACGATCGGATGATTAAAGGGGTCATGACATGAGAAATCTTGACCTTTGTACCATTAAAACATCCTGCAAGTTTCAGGGTTTAAATCCTCTTCATTATAAACAAAGCATGTATTTAATCAAGCTCGAAAAAACTGTTTGTTTTGATGTTGCGCGATCTGTGACGTCACACGGGCAAATACATTTGCATATGACTGTCTCCAGAGCAACACATCAACGAATAGATTTACATCATCACACCAACAGGAACGTGAGCGTCACGTCGGTTCAAAAGCAAATAAACCCCATTATAATCACTGACGCTGTCTACGCTGGATACAGCTCATTTGCTCTTTTCTTTATAGATTCAGAAGGATCCCGGCGACTGTTTATTTTTAATGGCGTCCTGGATCGAGTCCGAGGATTGTATGTTTGTTCAGAGAATTTGACTGCAGATTGTTTTCTAAACGAAAAATAAAAAAGTCCATGTCATGACCCCTTTAAATCAATAATCGCGACATGCCTCCAGGTCATAATTGAATAAATCATAACAGCCTCTGAATACCTGTAAAGATTTCACTTTCCCATGAATGCTGTCCTGGGACGCCCCCAGACTCTCATTAGTCTCTGATAAGGGCGAATCAGAAACGAAGACACTATCATGTGACATGGCTTTGTTTCCCAAGTTGATCTTAGATCTTTGAATGAAAGATACATTGGTAATGTTTAATACTTTGTATAGCATGTGATGAAAACAGATAGTAATACAAATATTAGAAATGGAAAAGTATAGTAATAACTTTACTCCCTCACCCCCGGTCATTGTCACTGTTAGCGTGGCTGATGGGCGGCTCGGAGGTGTTGACATCATCACTCGACTGACTGGCCTTCAAGCCACCCTCACCCGATGGAGCAGGACTTTCCTTCCTCTTTTTCTTCACAAAAAAATTCTTGAACGTCTGGAATTTGGACTTCTTTTTCCCTGAGGTGAAAACAAAACAAACATATTTAAATGAGTACCACTAAAGGAGAATCTTGGATTTTGAGAGGCTTGCAGACAGCAAACACTGAACACATGCTGTCAATTAGTCAATGTTCACTCATCTAAACAAAATAAGTTCAACTGGCAGACGATCATGTTTACTGGCCCTCAAGTCTTGGAAATTATATAGCCTATACAGCATGTTTAAACGATCACGTTGTAATTTATGACCAATGTAATTTATGTCATTTATCATTTATACAGTCTCTTATTAACAGAGTCAAGCATGTAAAGTGAGGAGTCCTAGGAGCACACAACTGATCTCCTGTAGTTTAACATTTAGGGCCAGGTTTACTAAACAGGGCAAATTAGCGTGAGAGCGCAATCCCATAAAAGCGCCTGGAGTGGAAAGTTAAACAGTGACTGACGCAGCCGGATCATTTCCATAATGACCAACGCAATCTACTCAAGAGCAGCGTGAAATACCCTGGTTTAAGACATGCTTTTTTGGGGCTTTAAATGAGGGCACAAATTGACGAGCGCAATTGAAGAGCACAAACTTACGAGCGCAAACCTTAGAAAATCACCTTTGCATGATTCATTTAAATACTCTCTTCCCATACATTTGGTCAACAGTTTGTGTAAATGTACATTTTGACTAACTTTTTCCACTTTTGATGTCATTTCCAGAGAGAAATTACTATAAAAGTAATTCAATATTTTCTTAGTTATCACCTAAGCTCGCTCCATTTTGTTGTAGATCATTAAAGATTTACGGTACCTCAGGCCCAGTGTACACCTGGTAATAAGATGCGCTTTGGTCGATAGGATCACAAGTGGACGACGCAAATACAGGTGTAAACGGGGTCGAAAACGTTCTGAGCTCGTCCACTTTCAACCACTTCCAGAGGTATTTAACATTTAACATAGCTTTCATAGTGTAAATGCTCATGTGGTCAGATGAGTTAAAACAGACCCTCTGCTCTCCTCCTACTGACCTAATGCATAAACATTATGGGAAGCGTGCTAGCCAGACGGGATTTAAACTTTGTCAGCTGAAGACCCACGTTTGGTTTGAAGACGAAAAAAGTACCAAGCACAATGTTCTCTCATCATTCCTGATTTCTAACACACACTCACAGCGTTCGGCTGGTCTTGTGGCTGTCAGAGCAGAAACAAAAGCTTCTCCTCTCTGTATGTTTTCCTGTTGTCTTTGGCTATGTTCATATGTAAATTGCGCAAGCTTATTTCATTCATTAGATCGAAAGATCTGAAAAAGCTCATACATACAACAAAATAACGGTACATTTAATAATATTCCGATTAGTATCAAATTTAAAATTAACTTTTAATATACTAGACCTGTCTTTTTCCCAGGATCTGCACTGCATCTACTTGACTTGATTCGGTCATGAACGAATGAATCTTTTAAGTGAACCATACAGTTCTGTTCGTTCACTACAATGACTCATAGACCTTCACCTTGAAGAAATCAGGACAGAAGTGGTTGAAAGTGGACAAAAGAGAGATTTGTCTCCATCTACTAGTGATCCGATCGACCAAAACTCATTTTAATACCAGGTGTAAACAGGGCATTGGAAGCGTGAACTGAAATCAGTTTTATGAGGTTCCTTGGTGCACAAACGCTGCATGCAAAGTCATTGCTAATAGTCAGCAAGGCTTTCGGACACAGCCACAATCTAGCTGCTATTTTAACAATTAGATCACAAACTAATTCTATTCATCCCAAAGGTTAAGACCCAGAAAGGCTTGTAAAAGCAAAAACAAACATTGAAAGGTCATTCTCATTCAAGTGAAAAAGCCAGTACTTAAAAAAAAAAAAAGTACAGCTGTGTGAACAATACTGGGATGGCAACCTTTATTAGTGAGTCATTTTTTCTACTGAGAACAAACAATTCTCAGTGCTGGCTTGCCTGCTGTTGTGGGGTGATTTTAAAAAAATAACTCTAGAAAATCCTCATATGACTCCTTTGAACATGCCAGATCTGTTCATCCTATCAGCCATTGACTCCAATTAGCTACAGCTGATTCAAATAGAATTTGGCTAATAAAATGACAGTCTCACAAACACATGCTGTAGCACACACAAAAAAAATGGGTAAAATAGTCTAATTTAGCCTAATTCAATGTTTATTTTTTATTTTTCTTCAAAGGATACATGAGATTCAGGCAAAATAAGGTATTTTAGACATGTTGCTGTCTCTTTTGGACTTTTCAAGACATTCGCAGGTGATCCCTTAAAAAAAAACTGTCTCGCTAGGTTTGGCAACTTAACTCAACTCAACGTCTTTGAGGACTCTAGATTATGACTTAAAGCTTTGTGTATTGGTGTTCCCTTTCTACATCCTCTCTCTCTCTCTCGTCTCGGGGAGATTCACATGATACAGCTCTACTGGCAAAGCCTACAGTCTCCAGCTGTGGCCCATCTAAAGGCAGTAAACAACGCACAGAGAAAGAGATCTCAGTCTCTTATAAACCTCTCAATGCTTGGTTATTTGATTACACAGTAAGGGATGCAAAATATTCCCTTCTAAGAACAGAGCCTCAGTATGTTTAAATGTGGCCGCATTAAACCCTAAGTGCATAAGGGGAAAAAGTGCATTGTTTGTGGCGTGGCTTTATTTCAGGGATGTACAATACAATTGTTTATGCTAGTACATCACAGCAAAGATTATTATAAATCGACTTTATCTTTGTCAAAATAACGGTACATTTAATAATATTCCGATTAGTATCAAATTTAAAATTAACTTTTAATATACTAGACCTGTCTTTTTCCCAGGATCTGCACTGCATCTATTTGACTTGATTCGGTCATGAACGAATGAATCTTTTAAGTGAACCATACAGTTCTGTTCGTTCACTACAATGACTCATATTTTCCATTCAAGTCTATCCCTTGCAGCAGAGAGATGTGATTGCTTTTTCTACCTTCAAAGATTGACTACAGCGAAAGCAAACAGCCTTATAGTGTTGATTTTAAAGGAGGATATTATTGATTCGAATAGTGAACATATGTATGACTGAGTTTGTGAAAATGAAAAAAAAAACTACACCAATTGTTACTGAATGAAAAAACAAAAAACAAATCTGAATGAGCTTTTTTTTTTGTTAATTAATTTAGATTACTTGAATCACTTGCAAGAATACATTTTCCAACAATTTGCATGTAACTTTGGATGAGCAACTAAAAATATACTTATAAAGTGTAATATAATAACTGAAAGGTGAAATAATGTAGCATACAAAATGGGTTATTGAAAAAATCAAAGAATGAATCTGAATAATCTTTTTTGGTGAACTGATTCAGAAGATTTGAGACTGTAGTAACTATTAATGTAGTCTCTATTAATGTAGCCTACAGGAAGGGTTATTGAATGAATCTGAATGATCTTTTTAGGGTTATTGAATGAATCTGAATTACCGGTAGCTGCTTTTTTTGGCGAGCTGATTCAGAGGATTTAAAGGGCCCCTAACATGAATTTTTTTAAGTTTCCTAATGTTGTTTTGGAGTCTCCTACAACAAGTTTGCATGCATCAAACGTCATCACCAGATTTTCAATGATTCTCAAGCGACTCGCCAAATGAATCAATCTCTCTAAATCCGCTCAGTCTGTTGTGATTGGTTTACCGCGTAATTCCCATTGCCATAACACCGACAGCTCTGTGTCCTGAGGCTTCCTAAACCGTAAACTAAACACAGTAACGAACAATGATGTCGATTTTACCATATCAATCCGAGCGCGAGTCCGGTGATGAAACACTAGAAGAAGAACCGTTCATCCCATTCAACCCGAACCTCCATCGCAAGGACGACTCGAGCAGGACGTTTCAGTGATTCACTACTCAGTTTGAGGTAACTTTATAGCAGAGCTCTAGCGTGAATGACTGATGTAACATAAACATTGGTAGTGGAAAAAATGTCTTTACCGTCACATTGTGTCACACAGCGTCTCCTCGACATGATCTTTCCAGTATCCACAGGATCAGCTGCCGGTTTGAGGTTTAAGTTTCCCTGGTGTCTGCGCGCGCAATAAGTTAGTCTACAACTAATGTTTTGTCTTGACGTCACAACGAAACGGCTTATGACTCGTTTGAAAAGCAATTTCATTGACTCAGAGTCGACTCTTACTTTTGAAAGACAATAACTTTATACGGTGCACTTTCAGATTTAAAACTTTGCAGGATGTTTTCGTTCATTTTCAAAAATCCATGATAGGGGCCCTTTAAATCAGAATGCGCTTTTTTGGTGAACTGATTCAGAAGATTTGAGACTAGTAAAATGTAGCCTCTATTAATGTAGTCTACAGGAAACGTTATTGAATTAATTAAAGGATGAATCTGAATGAGTTTTTTTTGGTGTACTGATTCAGAAGATCGAGTCTAAATCTAAAATCTAGATTTTTGGATCAGCGATTATAAAAATATTTTTAACGTGTATAATAAAGAAGCCTACATTAATAGTTATTGAACAAATAATTGAATGAATCTGAATGCTTTTTTTCAAAAGAAAAAGATTCAGGTGACACAAAAAATTTAAAAGTAGACTATATTTAGATCCATTTAGCTCCTCTAACGGCCATGACTGTAATTAATGTGACCCTGGTCATGGATCAATTACCAGTATCCTGTGATAAATCTGTACAAGATTAACACCTCCCATACACACTATAGACATTGACTAACTCTTGAACTTAATGGACTTAGAGAGACCCACAATCCGATAGAGGAGATTATGGATGCTCTGCAAGCACCCTATTTTGCAAGGAAATGGCTAATCCACATCCCCACATAGGCCCGCTGTCTGTACTGCAGGATCTGACTAGCAGTCTGAGCTTCTTCCTTCCCACACTAAACTGGACAGAAAGGTCAAATGTCGGACAGCGGAAAGCATGCTCGTATATGTTGGCTTTGGATGTGTACTACATGGCTTCCTGTTAGTGAGAACTAGCATCTTGAATCACTTCATTGAGTAGACTGTCTTAATTCTTCATGTATGATCTCTACGTGAGGAAAAATGAATGACATTCTCTTTGTTCCCATGGATGATAATGCTTGAACATTACCTGAACACTCTTCTCCTGCATCTGATGGTTCAGTAGCATCTGTGACGTCTGGAGATCCTGAGGCCATGATGTCACAATTGCTGTTGAGGAAAAAAAAAGGTTTGTCAGATAAATAATGGTTGTGACCTAGAATGGAACCATAAATCTAAATCTCATAACCTACTCTCTAAAAAACACGGTCAGGTCAAATATGGACGAATTCAACCGTTTCAATTAAAAAACTGAATCCAAAGGTTGGGTTTGTCCATATTTGACCCAAACACGGGTTGAAACATCCCAGGATTTTTCAGAGTGTACACACATAAGGAGGACAGTTCATTAAAAATAAAAAATCATCGATTATTTATTCAATTTCATGACGTTCCAAGCCAATATGACCTTTTTTCTTTTGTCAGAGTTTTGTGTGAAGGCGAAAATGTTCCTTACGCAGATTCTGCTCATGTTCAGGATAGTCATGCAAATTTTCTGCAAATTTTCAGAAAGCTTACTTTTGAAAGTGACTTATGTGTAAGCTGTGCTTTATACATTGCAAAGCTATATGAAAAATGAATGTACCATTTTTTGGCCCTAAAATTTTACCTAAATTTAACTAATGTTACCACACCTTAACCAAGTAATTTTGCAGAATTTCTGCAAACTGTTGATAAATACTGTTGAGCTAAATACACATATTTGTGTAGGAAATATTAAAAAAAGAAACCAAAATACAAAAAAAAAAAGAAAGAAAAAAAAAACACTTAATGACATAATGTGATTTAAAAATGGGAAACTTATGGTGCTTTCAACAACATCAGTCCCCATTCAATTTCCTTATTTTTGCAATTGAATATATATTCAATCTCCTTATTTTTGCAATCGAATATATATATTTAAATAATACTGTTATACATAATATATATGATATATTTCAATTATTTTTCTTTGATTTGTTCATAGCAACTGAAAGTCTATAAATTTGTCCAAAAAACCTGATTTGCAATGGGGGTTAAATAATTTAGATTATACATACACGCAATTATATATACATATGCACGCAAACCCAAGAAAATGACTGAACTGGAGGCCATTGCTCATGAAGAATGGTTCCTCAAAAACACTGGTGAGGAAAAAGCCGGTGTCTGGTTATACATCTTGTTTTTCAGCAGGTCATCACAGCAAAAGGCTATTCTACTAAGTACTAAAGATGATTGCAAAGTTGCCATGAAGGGATTGAATAATTCTGAGACTGCAGAAGTCATTAAAAGTTGCATTTTCAGTTGAATTTGGGGAAAAAACTGTTGAGCTATTTCTTTTACTTTTGTTTGATTTGTTCAATGCAAACAGCTGAAAGTCTGTACATTTTGACAATAAACCTGATTTGCAATGTGGGTTGAATAACTGTATATTTATGTATATAAAGTAATTCAAGTAATTAATCATTAGAGAAAATGGAGACTGTTTAGGTCTGTCTTTATTTGTTCGTCTATATTGTCCTTCATAAGAGTGTGTTTACTACACCCAAGGACACACAGGAGGCGTTGGTGATAAGACTCATTTAACGCTGACTCATTTAGATTACAACACTGGAGCCGAGTCACTCCAGTGGATCCACTATATCTGCAGTACCAGACTTGCTGATACAAGCAGCAGCCCAAAACAGACTCCAGACCAGCTGAGGCCTCAGTGTTTGTCCTGACGAGTGACTACAGCCTAATCCTGGATCAGACTCTCCTCTGGAACACCTCCAGCTCTCAAAGAGGAAACTCTCAAACAGTATCTATGACAGACGGCTGAAACTCCAGACTGGAGGAACGGCCCAACAGGATGTGGAGGGAATTTGCAGTCTAGTTTGACATGCATCAGTTTGACAAGGATTCCTCCAGTTTAATTAGGGCAGGATATATGATTGCTTGACTGGTTCTCTTCTCTATTGATGGCAAGCAACTATTGCGCTAGAGAAACAAGCGTTGAACTTTGGTTTTTGTAGTAGCTCTATACATTTCTATGGCATCGCTGTCGAAAAGTTATTAGCTGGTGAAGTAAATTTACTTATTGTAGAGCTAAGTTATCATGAGCATTGTAATGTTCGAAGCACGTGTCATAAGAAACATTATATTAAAGCTACAGTCCGCAACTTTTCCTCTTTGTCGCCATCTCTGATCGAAAATCTGTAACTGCAGTTATTCGCGGAATTATCAACTTTACGTGAGTTGTACATCGGCATGAAACAGCGCAGATGAACACAATGTTTTGAGTGCTGCTGTCAGTCACCGCGCTGTGTGGATACTGTCATTCACAATCACAGATTCACTTTTTGAAAGTTTGACCAACATAAGAATTGTCACCGGATAATGTAATCTGAACAAGTAACATCCATTTTTGTTCTGATCAACTAAGGGGGGAAAAGCATTGCTGTAAATTGCACTGATTAAATCTAACGATCGTTTATCATGTCGAACCGTGCAAATTATACTTTGTTCTCAAATTGTTAATGTTAACAACATCAGCATTGCGTGACTACATTTAATGTGTTTTATGGTAACCTGTGTAGTTCAGAATTCATATTCTCCATAATAGCTAAATGAGACAGGCACAACAAAGGAAACTCCATAACTGTGTGAATTAAGAAAACAGTGGTATTGTTACACGATTGAACTATTGAAATGTCTTACTTGTTCAGCAGAAAAAAGCCGTCTCTTCTTCCGTTTTGAACCCCTTCAAAACACAGAGTTAACGCACCTTTCAAAAGCCCCGACGATGTTTATCCTTGTGTTCGCATGAGACGGTTTCTTTCTCTTTCTCTCGCCACCTTAAATCCGAAGTACGAAGTCTTTTGGGTTTCATAACTGGTGAATCTCCAGTTGACACTGATGATTGTCGTTTGGATCTTTCTGGATCCGCCATAAGTTTAATTATGTAAAGTGCTGCGAGAAAAGCCTATCTCTACATCTCCTCACGCGCAGTATAGCCGGCTAGATGAAACTCCTTCTTTATGTGTACAGGTGTGACGTAATGACGCAAAGCCATGCTCGAATTTCCCGCGGAAACCCACCAGTACCACTGGAATTAAAATCATTATTACAAGCTAACCGTTTTGAATCTAGCTATGGCAAGCAGATAGTGTTGAACACTGGCTGAATATGTTTTTTTTTAAAATAATTATTTTGGATTATTTTTAACTTAAAAAAAAGTTACGGACTGTAGCTTTAAAATGAGCTTTTCATTCATAAATCGGTAAGACCTTCATTCTGTGGACGTACAAACCAGAAGACAGAACACAATGAACGCAGCGCTGAAAAGAGGCGGGGCTACACATGGTCTATACAAAGTATTAGTTTTATATTTTACATGCCACATAGTTTCAGTTTAATTAAGAGACATGCAATGTTTTAATCTAACTTGTGTAAGTATTTATCTTCACCCATCCTCCTTTTCATCCATACACTCACGTAACCTAAAACATCTGGCATTCTGTCATCACTCCCACCCTCTTGTACCACTTCCTGTACTCATCCCACCATCCACTTCCTGTGCTACATTCTTTCATCAACATAACAAAAGAGGAAAATGCCAAATATTTTCAAGTCAACTCATAACTGCAGGGTTTTGTGGAGGGCGTCTGCTGAGTTCATGACTGTGTGTTGTGATGTGATACTCTTCATATCAGACCTTCAAAAGTGTTATCTTTAAAATTTAAGCAACAAGTCATGTGACAGTCACAGCTAAATATGATAATCTCAGCTAAACTATGTTATGCTTCGCATTTTTACCATTTGCATTAAACAGAAGTAGTAGAAAGTGACAGTAAATTATTAGGAAGAGGAAGTTGCAGAAAGCCAAAATCAAATCTGTATCGAATGAGCTATCAACTAATTCAAATGAACTATTTTAGCATCATCAGCAGCATCTTTCTGTTTTAGATTTTTTTCGTTAATTGTGAGCAAATATTGTGGAAAAAATAGTGTTTATTTAATATGCACACTTTTCAGGGTTCCTTCACATTTTCACGAGAATTAGATTTTTCAGAACAAAACATAAATGATTCATACAGCATTTTTTTTCAGCATTATATATACACTCACCGGCCACTTTATTAGGTACCCCATGCTAGTAACGGGTTGGACCCCCTTTTGCCTTCAGAACTGCCTCAATTCTTCGTGGCATAGATTCAACAAGGTGCTGGAAGCATTCCTCAGGGAGTTTGGTCCATATTGACATGATGGCATCACACAGTTGCCGCAGATTTGTCGGCTGCACATCCATGATGCGAATCTCCCGTTCCACCACATCCCAAAGATGCTCTATTGGATTGAGATCTGGTGACTGTGGAGGCCATTTGAGTACAGCGAACTCATTGTCATGTTCAAGAAACCAGTCTGAGATGATTCCAGCTTTATGACATGGCGCATTATCCTGCTGAAAGTAGCCATCAGAAGTTGGGTACATTGTGGTCATAAAGGGATGGACATGGTCAGCAACAATACTCAGGTAGGCTGTGGCGTTGCAACGATGCTCAATTGGTACCAAGGGGCCCAAAGAGTGCCAAGAAAATATTCCCCACACCATGACACCACCACCACCAGCCTGAACCATTGATACAAGGCAGGATGGATCCATGCTTTCATGTTGTAGACGCCAAATTCTGACCCTACCATCCGAATGTCGCAGCAGAAATCGAGACTCATCAGACCAGGCAACGTTTTTCCAATCTTCTATTGTCCAATTTCGATGAGCTTGTGCAAATTGTAGCCTCAGTTTCCTGTTCTTAGCTGAAAGGAGTGGCACCCGGTGTGGTCTTCTGCTGCTGTAGCCCATCTGCCTCAAAGTTCGACGTACTGTGCGTTCAGAGATGCTCTTCTGCCCACCTTGGTTGTAACGGGTGGTTATTTGAGTCACTGTTGCCCTTCTATCAGCTCGAACCAGTCTGGCCATTCTCCTCTGACCTCTGGCATCAACAAGGCATTTCCGCCCACAGAACTGCCGCTCACTGGATGTTTTTTCTTTTTCGGACCATTCTCTGTAAACCCTAGAGATGGTTGTGTGTGAAAATCCCAGTAGATTAGCAGTTTCTGAAATACTCAGACCAGCCCTTCTGGCACCAACAATCATGCCACGTTCAAAGTCACTCAAATCACCTTTCTTCCCCATACTGATGCTCGGTTTGAACTGCAGGAGATTGTCTTGACCATGTCTACATGCCTAAATGCACTGAGTTGCCGCCATGTGATTGGCTGCTTAGAAATTAAGTGTTAACGAGCAGTTGGACAGGTGTACCTAATAAAGTGGCCGGTGAGTGTAATATATATATATATATATATATATATATATATATATATATATATATATAGTAGTCATAACATGATTACATGATGAGAAGAAACCTAAAATGTGCATAACCTGCATATATTCACCTCTGACACACACACAGTTTGTTACTGTAACTGTGGTTTTATGTTGCATTATGATCACCAAACAGCAAAGTACAGTCTGATTATTTTACTAAAAAATCACTCGATTTAAATTCCATTCTTTTCCAAAATGTGTAGGACCCCTGCATTTTGTGCACCTCGCATCTGCATATAAAAATGATAATTTGCATGTTTTGAAAATTATTAAAAAAAAAACATTCTACTGACTGACACTTTTTTAATACAGTACAGAAGACAAGACAATCAGAAGTAATTATTCAAAGGGAACAATGTACTAAAGTACATCTGCAAGAGCATAATTAGAAAAACCCAAGTCATCAGTGAGTTCCATCTGGCTCACACCTTCAACATGTCTGCCAAACACTGCTTAACAAAGACACAGAGCATCCGAGCCAAATATCATTCATATTCACATTCAACAGCAATAAAAAAATTCAAGCACAAAATTCAAGCACAATCAACTCTTGGTCATTTCCCTCTTGTTTAGTGACCAAACCCCTAGCCCTTAATAGTATTATTGAGAGAGACCTGAACTGCAGACATGACACTTTTAATACCTTGAATCAGGGCTTGACATTAACTTTTTTGCTCACCAGCCACTGTGGCTAGTAGTTTTACAAAGTTAGCCTCAACTTTGACATCGATACCATGGGGGAAAAACTGTACAATAGATATGTTTAGTATTATCTCATAACTTGGCAGCAGGTATTTTAGGCTGGTGTCACTTAAAGACCTGACGCATTGATCCATTATACTATTACACATGCGTTTTGTTCCTCAACCTGGCATTTTGGCACATTATTTTGTGTTTATTTGACTGTTTAAATAAGCAGCAAAAAAAGAACTCAAATTAGTACTGAGAGCTTTATGTGCCACACTTTGTGAGTGAGCACAAAATCTGTGGGAATGTTTCAGGTATTTCAGTATTTCAGAAAACTATTACTTTTCTAAGTGATAAGACTTATTCCACCTGGCGTATGATAAAACAACTGTCAATGAAGGAGAAACATGAGACATAAACTTTCGATCAGTAGGATTTAAAAAATTTTTTTTTAAAGAAAGTAATACTAGTAATCTACAACACTTCTGCACAGGCAAGCACCACTCACATTCATAAAAATCTACTTTCACTTATGCAATTTACACAAGAAGCCGATTTAACGGACCGAGAACATTCATGTTTTGAGCCTTCACATCACATGAGACCAGATAACAGCAGTCATCTAATGAGAAACATTATTTCTTACCACTTTATGCAAGTTCTATCCATCCTTCACTGCTTAACAGAAACCAGATTTGCAGTTTCTGGTGATACTTAGTTAGAGGGGCTGGTGTGACATCAGAGCACATTGATGACCCGTACTCAAAGTCATCAGATAGCACTCATTCATTTCCTCTCTCTATCTCAGGGGAAGTTCATATAAAGTATCCTTCACATTCACAGACGAGTGATTCACAGATAGCTTATGATAGCATATGAGAGAACAAGACAAAGAAAACAAGAAAAAAGACAGATACAAAGAACAGTCACAGCTAAAGCATAAACACACACCATAAAGCACTGGTGATGAGGATATTCAGAGTCATTATGAAAACATACACTCGATACACACTCGATACACACACGATAATTTCGTCCAGTTATTGCCTAAGGGTGAGAATATGAAAGTTATGTGACTCATTATGATCAGAATCACTATCAGATCAGATTCCTTCGATACAGTTGGGCGTTTAAATTATTGGCAGCACACTTCCACAATTTTCACTCCTTTCCCCACAAACATATAGTTGAAGGATTTTAATTTTTGTTTGAGGAAGTACAATAGCAATAGCACTTTTCTGGATTTTTTTAAATTCCAGAAACTTTTTGACCCCTTTCAGGTCAGCATTGTGTGGCTTGTGACAAACTCTGGATGAAGGACCACCTGGGATTGTTCACACAGCTGGGCTTGTGTCCACACCTCTCCTTCACTGACAGTTTTAGGTCACAAAGAAAACAACCCTTACAATCAAATACTGTGGCAGTACCATGGTACAGTGATACTTTGGTAGCTAATTATTACCATACTGTACTCTATGTACCATGATATTTACATAAGGGAGTGCAAAGAATAGTACAATCCCAAGTACTTTGGTTACTTTTAGCTTGTGAAAGTCTCTGAACCAGTAAACATGTTGCATTATCAAGAGAGTTTTGCCACAAGAAAACGAACAGGCATGTCCATCTAATAAAGGTAAAGTGTGTAATACTTTCTTCCATCCCAGTGCAAAGGGAACTATTATAAGCCATCTGTAGGTTGGTTCTCCTGAAAAGTGTAAACACTTTTGCTATCAAAAACATTGGTCTATTTGTTTGAGCATCATCCCAGCAACACTGAGTCAACCAATGGCTTAAGCTTTTGCTGAACCAATCCCAGAAACACCACATGTTCAGGAAACCTATTTGAAAACCTATCTAGGTTATGACTGTAACCTTTGTTCCCCGAGTACAGGGAATGGGACACTGCGTCGATGACGCTATTGGGGAACGCCCTCCACGTGAACCGGTGTCTGAAAAACTATCCAATCACAGCAATTGATATTGACCGGCGACAGCCTAAAACGTTACTACTAGTGTGACCCGGAAGTATAAAAGTGGTGCCTAGAGAACATGTCATCCACTTTCGTCTGAAGGGACTGTTCAGCAGGCATCCCCGAGATATGGCTAACGAAGCAGTGTCTCGTTCCCTGTTCTCAGGGAACAGAGGTTACAGTTGTAACCTAGACGTTCCCTTTCAAAAGGGACCACTGCGCCGATGACACTATTGGGGAACGATGTACAATCCCACCATGCTGAATTGAATTGAATTGAAATATCTTTAATGTCCCCTAGGGGCAATTTGGTAGCCAACACATACACATTCACACAAAAACACATAAAAAACATGAGATAATAAATAGATAAAAACATAAATAAAATGTACCTATGTACATGTTGTTTACAATGTGTACATAGGTACACCTTGTCTCAAGGTGGCCTCCAAACAATGGAAGGCCTACCAAGGCCACTCAAAGGCACGGAACCAACAGCTTCCATGGAAGGGGTGCCTTTAAGGGAATATGGCCAGGGAGTCCAAAAGGAGTCCCGGCCCGTCACTTTCTGAGGGGAACATAAGTCAACCCCACATGCCACCAGGGAGGCTGACCTGGTCAAATTTACTGACCTAGTCTTGCCAACAATCTGTCTGTCTGTTTCTGCAAATAATGGCAGTAGTTCACTCACAAACCGGATCATAGAGACGGGCATCCTGGAGAGTAAAACTCAGCATAGCGCTTGTTAACCCTTGCAAACGAGGGGACTAATTCTACTCGATCCTGGATCTACACTGTGGAGGCTGGGCACTCTAAAGGGACCGAAATAAGGGGGGCACCTCCAGCTCTTGGGCTGATCTGACAGGGAGGCCTCGTGAGAGTCCTTCGATCTTCCGACTAGACTTAGGAAGATAAGTATTCAAACAGAGTGATCCTCAGATAGATTCTGGAACACTATGCTCAACCTGATAAGTACTGACCAGGCTCTGGGCTAAAATCAGGGAGGCTCCATGGGGCCTGCAACAAGATATTTAATGCCTTTGCAATGCTAAGCATCCAACTCGTATGGGGAGCCGCCTTCAAGGAGGCCTATTAAAGCCTAACTACTTGATAGCGAGGATGTATACAAAGCCATCAGAAGCTTAGGTGCTCTCACAGACATTTCTGTGGGCCTGGTTATACTTATTTAACATTGCCAACAGGCAGTGTATTCAGCAGAAGTGCTATCAATCCTTTAAAGCAAGGATAGAACAATCTTACACTACCGGAGTACCGTAAAACTTCAAGTAATAGCCACGTCTAGCCTGTCTCTTTTACACGCCTGGTATGGTGACAGGTTTGGAAAAATAAAGGCCGGTTCCAAATAGAGGCCTGGTCTGTTTTTTCGTTTCGGGTTGAATTTAATCTTCTAAAACCCATACCCCTAGCGCAACAAAGGCAGGCAGAGTTAGCGGAGGCCGGACAGGGAGAAGTGGAGGAGAGCGATGGGGAGAAGTGGAGGAGAGCGACGAGGAGGAGGATTTCACCAATGAACTTGTAGTTGAGGATCGCGTGATGATGATAGTGATGAATAGGGTAATTTTGTATCACATGATTGCAGTTGTTTTACAGGGTAGCCTTCATTCTTTCTTGTTGATGTGTTTGTTGATGTGCAGTTCGGCGATTTGGGAAAATAAAAGCCTTATTTGAATTTTTATGTTATCCAGGAGACCTACAGCTCAGAAGCTGAAAGATCTATCAGGGTCGAGGCCTGTTACCTTGTAAGACAGATATTATATTTCTCTACTAAACCCAAGGGAATGGAGGCCTCAGTAAGGAGCCAACGACATTCAACCTTATGACTTGAATTAGAAAAAAATCTTTTTTTAAGGCCTTGCTGCCAGCTACCACACTCGTAAAATGCGAGGCCTGAGCCCACTGCTTCTTACTCTCTAGAGAGAAAGACTTAACAATGGCCATAGATATCTGCATGGGAGGCTTTTTGAAGGTAGCCTGCTACCTATGCTGCTATCTACCCTGTTACACCACTAGAATTTACACCTAATGCAAAACGGCAGACGACTTTTGAGCAAGAGGAGGCTAGTACTAGGAAAAACTAGATTTAGTAAAGCGACAGTAAAGCACTGAGATGGAGTTAAAAAGCAGATACAATTAGTTTCCATTAACAACAGTAACATGTACAACAAAAAAAAGACTTTTTGAGGGAAATGTTAACTATATATTTTTTGGTCATCACATTAAAATAACATTTAAATTGAAAAAGTGAGAAGCACTTGAAAGTCCTTGAAAACAGTGCCTGAATTTCACTCTCAAAAGGTTGGACAAACCCTGAAATGAATACTGTGAAAACATTTGACTACTTTTTACCACAATCCCATGGTTACAGTTAGCACTGCTACATTAAATCCATGGTGAATGTTGGTGTTTTGTGGTCTGAAAAGCCTTCTATAACATGTTTGTTCAAAGCACAATGTTTATCCTGGCACAATGTTTATCCTATGTCAGCACTGTTTGATATAATATCTATGGTTTATTACAGAGCATTTTAAACCGAATTTGAATGCTTCTCACTAGATCGAGCAGTGATGTTATTAATAATGCAGCAAATTTAAAAGCTTTCTCACTGGATCTCCCAGTGCTGTGTAGAATGGTCAGTGTTGTGCCTGAACGCGTTCATTGAATGATAGTTCATGAACTTGTTCATATTTTAGGCGAACGTGAACTGAACGTAGCCTACTGTATTAATGCCTGATGAACGTTACTGTGAACTCGTTCATTCTGGTGTCTGTGAACGAACGCTCTCTCAGTTTAACTTCGTTCAATTGGGTGCCATATTTCTATAAAGCCGTCCAGGCAAAACCCGGCTAAAACACACCATAAACAGGCCTTAATATATAGCGCAAAAACACCCAATCTGGCAACACCAGCCACCAGTGTTGCACCGCCGCATGCGTCATCAAAACAAAAAGCAGCATGTAGTCGAAAAAGCAGCGAGGACTGGATGCGTCGTATTGTAACGCTATAGCTCACAGCCGAAGCCACTAGGCCACTATCACAACAGCTCGCGCTTTATTTCCCTAATCAAACTTGGGGAAACTGTTTGTCCCACGCTCCGTCCACAGCGTTACCAAACAAAACATAAACAGATCAAATAAAATGAGCACCATTACCCGCATACATCGAGGCGCACGGTACAATACCATACAGATATAGAGTGTAGACAGTTTAACAGGGCGCGCGCGCAGCTCTTAAAGGGGCCACACCTTATATCCACTCGTTACAGTATGATCATTTAAACGAGTTTTATGACAAGGTCGGTGAGGATGGGAAAAATCTTACATTTCTGAGCAAACTTTGCCCGCCGATAAAATAATTGCTGTCTGTTGTTGTGGGCTGTGGCAATAATAAAAAAAAATAGCTCGCAACAAATTTATGGGAAAAAAAAGAACTATGAACTAGTTAATTTTTTGAATTGTGAACTATGAACTGAACTAGTTCATTTTAAAATGTGTGAACTGAACTTTGAACTAGTTCATGTAGAAAGTGAACTTTCCCAACACTGAGAATGGTGTCGCGTGATCGAGATCGGCCCGCAAATAAACCTGTTCTGAGCTTGCGCTGGTCTGAGCTCAGCTCAAACAAGTAGCGTGGTTTCATTCCGCTTTCATTTCATTTGCCATTTGATGTTTTTCATATGCAACAGAAATGCCAGCTCTTATCAGTTGGGCACCAGCGCGACCTCTAAAATAATTTAGTTGCATCGGAAAGTCTAGGGCCCTGTTACATGGAGCTATTGTATGAAATCTGAAAATCTGTTTTATAGTTTTATGATTTATGCACACTGCCACTAGAAAAGAGCAGCCTGGAAGCAAAGCATCTTCTTTTGCGTTCCAAGGATGAAAGAAAGTCATACTGTTTTGGAATGACATGAGGATGCGTAAATCATTAAATAATTTACACAAGCAAACCAAACTGACCTCTTTTGCAGCAAGAGTCTCTTCTGACTAAAAACTCCTTATCATTGGCCAGTGCGTGACTATGATAGCAGAGATGTCGTTCAGAGCTCTACAGGGACTAATGGACTGACCTTGGACTGCCTCCAACGCCAGAGTTCTGTGATGACGTCCGACGTTTCATGTCTTAACTTTTGGACAGGGGGGAGGAACGGAGGAATAAGAGAGAGAGAAAGAAAGAAAGAATGAGAGTTAGTGGAGAGAAGTGTTCAAGCAGAAGATATTAGCAAGCATGCTGTGTTAGCATCAAACATTTTGTTTTTAGAGAGTTATCAGACAGGAGACTGTAAATATTTCTATGCGCATATGCAAAACTTGCTTTTGTTAAACAAAATACTTGAAATGCACAGTGTGAATTACGTCAGTAGGAACTTTTGAGGAATAATCAAGACAATGAAACTACTATGGACCTAGTGAAAGACCTAGTGATATTTAGTCCAGGCTGATATTGGCTTGAGTTGAGTATTGGCACAAGCCAATAACTGTGCCATTGTGGATTAATAACAAATGTGGTAATTCCATCTTGTCTCGGCTCCAAACTGACAGTGTGTGTATGCATATAAGAGCACATTTTCTGTTGTCAACATTTTTTGTGTATGAATTTAGCAAGCATTGTGTAAATTAAGTGTAAAAATTTAGCAATTTTGTGTAGGTATGCACCAATAATACAATTCAGGAAAATACATACGGGTCAATAATGATTTTAAGGGTGTAATTAGCCCTTAATATTAAACAATTAATATTAAGGGTGTTCACAACATCACACAATATTAAGCCTACCGGTATATAAAGGCTACCTAATTTTGTGTATGATCTGATATGGAATTGTTCTATTACATTATATAATTAAATATTTTTATTTGTGTCAGATCAGTAAAGTTGATCAGTTTAGTTATCAGTTAAGTTTTTTAAATGCCAGTCCTCGTCATTCAACATCCTGACGATCAGAGTCATCTTATGTAATACTGGATTAGACCCAAGGACATGCAACAGGAGCGAGCGGGATTGGCAATGGAAGGCGAGGAGACTTACACACTGTAAGTCGATGAGTTGATTCATCCTCGTTTTAATATCCTTCCATTGATAGAGATTTTTAGATGGATCCCAAGGCTTTTTAAGTCGGGTAGAATCTGTGATATTGTTCGCTGGCTTCCATGGCTGCAATACGCTGTGTTTTCCGCCAACTATTGGGAAATACTAATACTATTGGGTAAACGGGCAGTGGGCGGATTACACAGACCCAAACAAAACCAGACATTCCGACATGGAACTTTCAAAGTAGAATAACTGGCTGTAGTATTGTTTTTCAGAGAAACTTAGAGAACAGAGAAACGAGTATGTGAACTTCCTAAATATGAGCAAACATATTATGGTATTTTGCTTTTGTATACAAAAAATTACATACAGCACCTTTAAGCAGAGAGAAACCTGGAGAAAACTACACTAATGAGTTTATGAAACCAGTTGCAGTCACCATTTGGCTGAATCAGTTGACAACATTAGCTAAAGTGGTGACCATCCCCATCTCATTCCTTAACTTAAATTTGAAGAAAAAGAACGTCCTAAAACATTTACTGGCCTAACAAAATTTGGCTCACTTAACAATGAGGTCTAATTCTATATCCTGGCAGTTTTGTTATAGGGCAGGAGAAAAAATAAAGCAATCTTCTGTGATTTTCATTTTATTTTCTCATATAGGCTAGTTGCTATTTAGCTTTTAAACAGTCACCACACCATCATAATAGTACTACTGATGAGTAAATTATTTTTGCTTAGATTCTAACATCTAGCAAAGTTAGTGGTTTAAATTACATAAGTTCCTCATGAATTGGAAACAAACCATTCGTAAATCACATTAGACTTCCAAAAAATGAGTTTGTACATAGCGTTTTTACGCACATCTTACACAAAATGTGGGAGCTTTAAGTGAATAAAAATGCTAAATATATAAAGTACCCTAAAATTTAAAAGAGCTGTATATTGAAAGTACCCTAAAATTACAGACACAGAACATTTAGCGAGCTCTGTTTTTTCCATTCAGGAAGATATTTTAGGCAATATTACTGCATGGACTCAAGAAGCTGTGTTTGGAAGACCTTTGCTGTTGGTATTGATTTATAGTTTAAAAACTCATAGCAGGGACCGCATAAATCAACATACTACAAAACCATATGTACTTTTGTGGTTCTTCTGAACGTTAACCACAAAATACAAAACTCCTTTAGCTGTAACTAAACCAGTAGAGAAAGAGCAGCGTATTCTGGCTATCTGATATTGGATGATTCATTAGTAGAAAATCCATAAGCAAACCACAGCAGAAATGTTTTACAGAGTAAAGAAGAGTGGTGCTGGAAATGCCACCTTTTACTTAAAGGAATACTACACTTAAAAATTAAAATATGTCATCATTTACTCAGCCTCAAGTTGTTTCAAACCTGTATGAATTTCTTTCTTCTGCTGAACAACAAAAAGGAAGATATTTTGAAGAATGTCGGTAGCCAAACAGTTGCTTTACCCCATTAACTTCCATAGTAGGAAAACAATACTATGGAAGTCAATGGAGTAAATCAACTGTTTGGTTACCGACATTCTTCAAAATATCTTATTTTGTGTTCAGGAGAAGAAAGAAATTCATACAGGTTTGAAACAACTTGAGGGTGAGTAAATGATGACACATTTTAATTTTAAGTGAACTATTCCTTTAAGCTAGTCAAAAAGAAATGAGAGTTGAAGCTAAAATATCAGTATTAGAAAAATGTTTGTACTCACTGACACATCTTACCCCACTCTCCACAATATGCAAATTTAACTAGCTCACACTTTAACAAAACAGTCTCTCACTGACTTGAGACTTCTTTGAGAATAGATGTCTTAAAAGATAGCAGAAGCCTGCTAAAAACAACAACCTCATCAACTCCACAAGAAAATATGAGAAACTAGGAAGAGTTTGGGCTCAACATCAACAAGCTCAGAGAAAACACACAGGTCAACACAAAAGGGGTCTGAACATTAACATTTGGACTCTTATTTCAAGAGATGGCTCAAGTTCCTTGCCAAATAGATACACCGTGTAGATACAAACAAAGCAGCACTCTCACAGGAACGCAAGGACCATAAATGGTGTGAAAATGGAGGTAGGTCAGAATGTAAGGATAAAGCTGGTTCTAGTACACAAAACAGTTCCAGTCTCTTTGCAAAGGCACATTTGTCATTTTATATCTGAATATGGAGCATTATGTCTCAATAACTGGTCCAAACTCTCTTATTGTACATTAATCTAGTCTCTGGGGGTCTGGACTACAATAAACAATAATAAATGGCTAATTCAGTGAAGAGAAATGGTACACAAAACAGTCTCTTTTCCAAACTAAGAATCTGGACGAAACCCAATGGTAAACAACATGTTCTCTCAGTGGTGATGAGTAGGGTCTTGTTGGACATGTCATGAGACCATTAGATAGAAGAGCATTTAAAGAGACTCTAATTGAGGAAGTTAATCTAAGAAGCTATTACAGTACATTCACAGAGAGCACAACAGAAGCCTTACAGTAAAAAATACTTCATGTGGAGTATGTAATCATATTATATCAACATGACCATGTTCATCAGTGTTCCACTAAAAAAACAATTACAAAAAGAGTTTTATATGCAACCATGACTAAATCTCAAGCACGCTAACAAGAGATAAGTACCACAAACTCCTTTTAAACTATACAAGTAATATAAGTTTTCATATAAACAAAAGCCTCCAACTTACTTTCTGTCCCCAAAGCAGCTGTAAAGTCGAGACATGGTGTCAAAGTTCACCCCAAAAGCTGAGTTTTCTTAGTGCATCCTTTGTAAGAAACTGTAAGTTAAATTTGTAAGTTCCAAAAGTGAAGTTGTGTCAAATCACCAATATCTCCTTTTTCATATCTTCACATGAGCTTCAGGCTGAGAATGTGTATCCTTCACAGGGAAGGCACATGTGTGCTCCAGTAGCCTGCCGCTCAGGACTGAGCATGCTCTCGGTCTCTTCCTCTTGGATTCCCCCTCCCGTCCCTCTCCAACCCCCGTCACCTAATCCAGAGAATCAGCTACTATTGTCTCAGCCCAGCAGCTTACTGCCGACAGGCCAGGCGTCATTTGATAATTAGATGGGGCAGCTCCCTGAGGAGAGAGATACCATACCTTCGTGTCTGAGGGAGGCTCATTCTGGCCCACGAAGGGGGTTGGAAAGCCAGTCAGCTAAGGGCCAGCACAGTCTGAATAAATCATTAGTAACATTTTTACCCAATATTTAATGCACGGCTCTATGGAATACTTGATTCTGATTGGTCAATCGCACCATCCAGCGGTTTGTTATTTCCCCTATAACAACCGGTGAAAACTGATAACATCCGGGTAACTTAAGTCGGCGCTATATGCTTGCTAGGAATGTTTTTTCTTCGTTGATGTTTTGCGTTTGGTGAGCTTATAAAATATTAAAACTCAAATCAATATTTTGTGAACAATTATTTCATTATGTCATCTGGAATCGATGACTCGCTCTCGTTTCATACCAACGCAGCTGCTGCCAATTTTCAACGATTGTTTTGCACACTGTAACGGATTGTAAGATAACAAACAGGTATAATTAAAAAAAAAAAAGTTTAATCTCAAATCAATATCTCGTATCCCCATAATTATTTGTGTCGAAATGCTGTGTATTAAGTGGTATGACTGTACTTTATACCTTAAATGTCCGTCTAGTATGAATTTGCTGCTTGCTAAAAACTGCTTCCTTTGACTAATAAAATATCAGCTCAAGTCAATATTTCGTGTCTAATTATTCATTTATGTGGCAAGTACGTAGTCGTGTAATAAGCGGGATAATGTACATCCAGGCGGTTGTTATTGCAGAATAAACCCAGTTCGGGGTGATGCTTCACGTCGGGGTCCTGATCACCCTGTCGGGATTTATTCTGTGATAACAACCGGCTGGATGCACATTATCCCTTACGTCAAGTTACAATGTTAAACACAAAGGTTTCAAAAAAGGGTATTCACAGTGATGCCATAGAAGAACCATTTTTGGGTTCTCCTTTTCAGTGAACAGTTCTGAAAATAACAACTTTCTTAGTGTAAAAAACATTTTATTAAGCTGAAGAACTATAAAGAATCTTGTGTGAAATGCAAAGATTACATGGATATTAAAGTTTCTTCATGAAGCCATCGATGCCAACAGAACCTTTATTTTTAAGAGCGTACTGTGTAATAGTGGAAACTTAGCACTTACTGCTTAATATGTCTTAGCTAAAACGTTTACCAAAGTGTTGCTGGTTCATGCAGGTAAATAGAAATTCTTGTTTATTTTAGGAGAAAGGCTGCAAATTACGGATTTAGTCAATCTAGATTAAACGGAAGTGACCGGACATTTTAGCGACAGGAAATGTTTTCTTTAGAAAATGTGTTGTGCACTCAATCTCAAACCATACGTCTTCACTACATACAAATGTTTCGCCTTGCTGCCAGTTTTGAATATTTTCCTTCCCCCTCAGGCAAATCGAGTAGGAGTCTGCAGCAAAAGTGTAAACAAAGCTTTCCGCCAGATGAATCCTTTTCTTAAACACAAACAATGGCAAATACTGGAGTATTTTCTTCCGGTATTGGGGGTGGAGATCTGGCTTTCATACTAAACTGCTTAGACCAACATAGGTAGCCAGAGAAATCAAGTTCACACTCTGTAATAGTGGTCAAACCCCTTCATTTTTACCTCACACATATGGTGAACAGAATGCCTATGGAGTTGCACTGCAGGCATATGTCCTACAGATCTCTTCCTCAAAGCTGGGTGGAATGTCAGTTTTCCTTATGAAAAAAAAAAAAAGCCACGTTGGTATTTCCTGAGACCTTTTTGCTCTGCCGTTGAAGAAACACATATTTTGTTTCAGGCATATGGTTCCTTAAAAGGGCCATATTATCAGTAGATTCATTCATTCAGTCATAGTACGAGCCGAGGTTGTCTGATAATCAGCAAAACATTCTCTATCAAACGTTCTTGACTTCTCTCTACAGTCTTCTTCATATTTGGATAGTTAAATAATTTTGGAAAGCTGAGATGTCATGTATAGCATTACACACCACAGGACATGTCATAAGTGCTACATTTCTTTTATAGGCTAATTATTATGCATCATTTTCATGATCATAGTAGTTGATTAGACTACATGGAATAGTATTGAGCTAGATAGTTAAGAGAAATTTGTTACAGCATCTAAGATTACTACACCACCATTCAAGAGTTTGGGGTTAATAAGATTTTATTTTTTTAAAGAAATGAAAACCTTTATTCAGCAAGGATGAATTAATTTGATCAAAAGTGACAGTAAAGACATTTATCATGTTACAAAAGATTTCTATTTCAGAAAATTGCTGTTCCTCTCCTCTGAACTCTTTTAAGAAAAAAAAATAGTATACGGTCATTCCGTGTCAACTTTTTCTAGTGAAAGAAATACATAAATTAAGAAAAAAAGCAAAATTAATTAGGCTAGCTGTGTGCAAAGTCAAGTGTCCATATTGGGAATTTAATTTAAATGAAAATGAAGAAATGTTTGTACAAAAAATAAATCTAAAAGGCTACTAAGATAGGCTATATTTAATGAGTTGCAGGCATACAAAATAAGGACAAAAGACACAAGGGGCCCTATTTTAACGATCTGAAACGCAAGTATCAAGTGCGAAGCGCAAGTAACTTTGTGGGCGGGTCTTGGGCACTGTTGCTATTTTACCGGCGGGATAAATGACTCTTGCGCTCGACGCAAGTTTAAAAGGGGTTGGTCTGAAGTAGCTTCATTATTCATAGGTGTGGTTTGGGCGTAACTTGAAATAAACCAATCAGAGCGTCATATCACATCCCCTTTAAGAGCATGATGAACGAGGTGCGCTTGTTCCATGGCGCAATACTATTATAACGGCGCATTTACCAGGCACGCTTCAGAATCGGTTCACAGCCAAGGAGATCGATGTTCTCGTCAGGGCCGTAAAAGAAAGAGAAGTGACATTGGGGACGGGACAAACCCACCCAAATTAGCTTCGGTTAGACATGCATAATAACTTGGGTATATATGTAAGCTTTATGCCTATTTTTCATCGTCATGGACACAACAATGATTTCCCACGAGTTTTAATATTTTTCCTTATAATAATGTATCATTTGCAAAAAAGAAAGTGCATCTGTGTAGATGAGAGAATCATCTACAGTGTGTGCGCGTTGTTCACAGGCTTAAAATAGCATCTGAATGTACGCTCAACGCGTCACTGACTTTAGACTACGTTTTTTCTGGTCAGTGGCGCAATTGTTTTCTGGAACTGCAAAATAGCACTAGGGATTGTTTGCGCCGGAACACGCCTCCTTTTTTGCGCCGAACCGCCCAGGGAGCGCAAGTTCATTCTCTAGTTTGCCGGCGTGCGTCTGTGGAGGGAAAAGCCCGCTTTGTGCGGGTGCAAAATACGAATGATACATGCGTCAGTGTACAAAGTCATTTGCGCCGGGTGTAAGATAGGGCCCAAGAAGTGATTTTTCCCATTTTTGAACTGTCACTGTTGGCATAAAATGCAACAAAAATAGCTAAATTAAACAGATTTAACTGATAAAACTATAGCAATCTCTGTGTTAAAATTTTTTTTTTTTAAATTATGCTGCCATCTTTTTAGTAATTTTTACCCCCTGTAATTTGGCTCTAGCCTGGTCCTACCAGACTCTCGACTCGTACATTTCATTTACAGAGTCTGGCCGCTCTCCATTGACAAGCGTTAACTTCCTTGAAGTCGGGTAGAAAACAGTTATTTCAAATTGTAACAATTTTTGATCAAATAATGCAGCCTTGCTGAGCATTAGACATTCTTTCAAAACCGTTAAAAAGTCTTACCGACCCCAAACGGTACTTGAACTGTAGAGTTAGCGTGTATAGTTTTCAAATATACTTTTGTATATACCATGTGAATTTGAACCTAAAGTCATTCTTTTTATTACATTTATGCATTTCGCACAGGTCGTCACAGGTGATAAGTGCTGTAATACTACACTGTAAAAAATAAATCATGGGTCTTTTTTTCATTTTTCATTTCATTTCATTTCAGTTTTCATTAAAAAATGTAAGGTGATTATTAAAAATGTTGTGTATATTTTATTAAGAAAATTGTGGTTAAGTTGTTGTATAGTAAAATATTGAGATACATTTACTAATTTTTTTAGGAAAACACATTTTTGAGGCTTGAATTGAGGCGATTAAGCTGCTAAAATTAAGGAAAAAAGGTATCAATTTATTTTATGAGAATTAGCTCAATTATGCAGTTTAATTTAGAGACACCATTGTTAGTTCCCAGCATGCTTTGCACATGGCTGGTAATGGAGAGGAAATTTTGAAATTAAGTGTTATTTTATGTGTTTTTGACTAAAGGGAAATATCTGTTAATGTTTAGTGTTCAGTTATGTTTGAAATTTGAAAGAGTTTCTATTATGTTGCAGTTTTGATCATTACCATTGTGCAGAAGAGTAGTGCTTATAGTAGGGTTGTGAATAACTGCATGTATTGATACTTTGAAGCATGTTGCTTTGTTTGTTGAGCAAAAACTTTGCAATAATGCTAGCAGTAACAAGTTTGGTGCTGTGCTAGTGGCATACAGTCTTTTAATAATGCAAACAAGTCAAATGTAAACAAATTATTTTCATTCACTCTTTAACTTAAAATAAAAAAGCATATTTCACAAAAAATATTAAATTCATTGTATCACAGACTAAACAATTAAGGGGATTTTACATGATTTATTCAAGTAGATTCCATGAAAGAAATCAAGCCTTAACTGCTCAAAATTATTATGTGTAATATTGTTACCATATTTTTTTTAATTAAATAGCAGTAAACATTTTTTACAGTGTAACCCTCACTCAATTAAATCTAACATCTAAGGACAGTATCAGTCAGAACTACTGACTACATTCGTTCAAAAACATAGACATAGTCATGAATATTTAAACTTGCACCCCCTCCCCATCTCAACTCTGTCAATTCCCTTCAACACTTTTTTCTGACTCAAGTTTCTTTAGGCCTCTCCTGCAGAGCACTGTTTCTTTTCTTTACAAAGCTCTCTGAATTCCAGCCCACATCTGGAACGCATCTTCTGAGGCAGCGCTCTACCCCACACTCTAATTAAGGCCATGTATGCCAAACTGTAAATAACCCAAGAAATGATACCCCTCGGCTCATAGGGCCTGAAAAGCGGAACGTGTGGATTGATGTTTCGAAATAACTTATGAATATATAAGTTCCTCTCAGCATGCAAAGTCTATCCTCTCCTGAGAAAGAACTAAAACAAAGCCACGAGAAGGCCAGACTCTCCATGTGTCCGTTAAGTCCTTCACCCTTACAATAGAAAGTCCACACAGCTTGACCAATGAACACGGCCCATTCAGCTGCTCTTTTCCTCTATCTGTGACCAGTTAACTTTGTATCCCCCTGTTTTCCAGGCTCTTTAAAACTCGGTGTGTGGCGTTTCTGGAGGGAGGCTTCCAAATTAAGTAGGCTATCTTAATAGTTTAATGAGACGATCATAATGAAATAATTGCACCCTGGCCTGGGTTTTACGATGCTTTTCTTTCGGAGTATCTTGCAGAAACAACAGGACAATTAACATGGATCATCATCAACGCATACATTACAGGACAACAGGCTCTCTTAACACATGCTCGGAGGGGCTTGATAACTTATAAAAGTACAGTTCAGCTATTTGCCTGCTCACACAACTCATATGAAATAGAGAGAGAGTTAATGAGTGTCAATTACTGTAGATGTTGTGTGATGCGTCTTCTCTTGTTTTCAACAAGGTAACAAATGCATTTTAAAAAAATACAACTAATTTAAAATTTATGTCACATTATGGAAGTTTGAACGCTTGATCATGTTGTAACTGCGACTTTATTTCACAATTCTGACTTTGTAGAATTTATAGATATAAACTCGCAATTGCGAGAAACAAAGTCAGAAATGCAAGTTTAAGGCCTGGTTTCACAGACAGATTAGGCTTTAGTTAAATTAGGACATTTAAGTAGCTTTTATAAACATGCCTTAGAAAAAACATTATTGCATCTTGAGACAAGACAATGGCACTGATATATTTTAAGATAATTTTAGTCTGGGACTATGATTAAGCCTTTTCTGTGAAACCGGGCACGTATCGTGCAATTCTAACTTTATTTCTCACAATTACAAGAGTTTATTACTTTATAAGATATAAGTTTATTAAAAAAAATCCAAATTGTGAGATATAAACTTGCACTTCCGAGAACAAAAAGTTGCAATTCTGACTTTTTTTCTCACAATTGTGTTTACATCTTACAATTTGGACTTTTTTTCTCAAAATTGCGAGTTATAAAATTGGAATTGCAACAAATAAAGTGAGAACTGCAAGATATAATCTCACAATTCTGACTTTTTTCCCCTCACATTTGTGAGTTTATACCTCACAATTCTCACTTTACTTCTTGAAATTGTAAGTATAACTAAAAAAACTTGAATTGTGAGAATTCTCACAGATGTTGGGTCGCAGTTACCTTTGTTATTTTTTATTCCATAGCGAAAACAAGCTATGTTAGATCTGTCTATATTTTAGGTCTTGTAACTTATCTCCAATTCTTTTCAAAATTTCAACATTTAAATCACCTTTAAAGGAGCCGTATGTAAGATTGTGGCCAAAACTGGTACTGCAATCACTTTCAAATTGCTGACTCGAGGTTGCCAGATAGGCTGCAGGATCCGATTACGACACGTTATTAGCTGCAGCTGTGGTAACTAGAGCAGAGCTGGCAACCCGAATGCCGCAACACTACAGACTTCGTGATTGGTAGATCGGTGGAGGGTGGCGCATCAGACCAAAACACAACATGACAATATCAACATCAGTTGAGGGCTGTAACTTCACTTTTTAAATGACAATATCATGGCCGGACCACTGTTGTCAGTGATATAAGTATTTTAAATGAACATGATTTCTTAATGTCTAGTGACATATCAGGGAAAATTTATGATTAATTGAAATAAATTTCTTACATACAGCTCCTTTAAATCTTCACAAGCACATTTCGTATATAGCCTTTTTCGAAGGAAAAATATTTCAATCTAGTCTCTCAATTACTGGGGTCATAAAACACCATAAATATGTAGGCAAATTGGCAAACAGTCAATTAAATATTTTAAGATCAATTATAACATATTATACCACAGGACTCTAAACTGAAAATGCTTGAAATTTCATGTCAAATTCTACAAATACTAATTGCATGTATTGCCGGAAATCAAATGAGACATGATTCTGAGACCGAACTCATAATTTGATGATGATGATGATGATGAGGCTGTACTACCTGTACAGTAATCAACACACACACACACACACACACACACACACACACACTACTGAGAGCAAGAGGAGGGTCATTTGATCTCTGAGCAGCAGGGTGATGCCAGATCAAGCGCAACAGACAACACTGTTACCACAGACAACAGCAAAAACAAAGATGTTTTTTTTCTTCCTAAAGAGCATAAAAACCTGCAATTTAGTTTGTAGAATACATTTCCTTTTTCTTTTAACTTAACTGTTTAACCTTCTAGATCTAGTTGGTGGCTAGATAATATATGAAAAGTTTATCAAGAAATTGATTTATTTACAATATTGTCTAAATATATAATGTAAATTCCAGAAAATAATACATAGGCTAATTGTTGCAATATCTACAATTAGATAGCCTGTTTTCTTATAGCCCTAAGGTGAAGAAAATATTAAACCATAACAATGGTGAATTTTGTGGCTCTCTAAGGTTTAAAAACAAACAAACATGAAAACTATAGTAGCCTACATAAACACGACTTAGAACAACCAAGAACTAGTGTGAAAAAGTTTAACTAAAAAATGTACTTACAACCTACAATATCGGAACGTATAGATTGTTGTAAGTTAGGCCTATATTGAAAAAAACCCCCGCAAATATGTCAAGATGTGCAAAACTTTAGGCGTTAACTGTTATATGACAGCTCGCTGCACTGAATGCAGAGCAGAGAGCACTATGCAATTATCTTAAGTTATCTTGTTTTACAGCAGACATTACAATAGAGAATTCAAAATGGGATAAACCACTAAAGAAGAAGATATCACGCCGTTGGTCGTAACGTTAACTCACTAAAAAAAAGTTCGCATAACATTATTCGCTGGACTAGCGGAAAGTGATGGAGATGTTTGCTTCCCAAACTTCCCAAACAACCGCTTTGTCCATTGTACATTGAGCTCAAACCGAACAGAAAGCATCAATAAAACCGAATGAACGTATTATTGCTTTAACGGAGACATGTACTTACGAAGCGAAGAAATCCTAGAGGTATCTGGCCATCCTTAAACGAGCGAAACATCAGAGATTTTCACTAATGACATTCTACATTGTTTTGTGTGTGAGAGCAGGATTAGCTCAACATCGCCCTCTGTCGTGGAAAACAACAACCTGAACACACGATTTAAGTAAATGACTTTTATTTAATCAGATAGCCTACTATCATCACAGGAAATGTACTTGTTTTGAAAACGGCCCAAACTCTTAAAAGCTAGGCTATAGCCTATCAGCATTCATTCCAAAACAGTAGGTTTAATTTTAAAAATGATGACTTGTCATCTTGAGTTGTTGTGCTCTTTTCAGAAATATAAGGTTTTACGGGTTTATTACTGCGTTCTTTAGTAACCCTTGCTTTTGAACCACTTGGCTCGGGCCACAACATCATTGGCGTAATCATCTCCTGTGGTGCCCACGTCCATGTGCTCGTACGTGCGGACGTTCTTCACACCTGCGTTGTAGGCTGATATTCCCCCTGGAACAGATATTATAAATTAAACATGTGCTACACTGATATGACATTTGATGTCTGCATTGTGCATTTACATCTGCAAGATTTGTGTTTCCAATGTAAAGTAGACATTTAGAAAATTACTTTAAGATGTTTATGATTTAGACTGAGTGTAAAACTGATTTTTTCTAAGACGGTTATCAGATGATTTCCAAATTAAGTGCTCTTTAGCAGACATCTATGTACCTGTGCTATGCACTTATTAGTCTTTTTGTAATGCTATTTATCTTTATTTATCTTTTGAGTAAATATAGCCTACCTTTAAAGCACTGCTCTGGAGTCCACTGTGGAAACTTTGTTTTCATTGCTTTAATGTAGCCAATGAGAATCTCAGTAGCTTGTGTGACATGTTGCTCACTGTCCCATGCACCTACTGGAGTGTGGTGGCGTTTGTCAACCTGAAAGATACACCATCAAAGAAGAGAACAATTAGAAATGTTCAGAAATGTTTTAACATTCTTAACGTTTCCTTGCTGATGTCAAAATATTTTGCATGGGATATCAGCTTTAGTTTATGTTTAGTAGCCTGGGCTTTGTAAAATGTTATCTTATGACTTTGAAATCGATCTATTCCTCTAACCAACCTGCATGAGACCAAAGCCATTGCCATGGTCGCCCCACCCATCCTTCAGAGCGGCTCCGGCTCTGGACTCTCTGGATATGATCCCTGCGATCACAGCCGGGTCCATTTTCTTTGCTATGCCAACTTTAGTGATTATACTCTTGTATTTCTCCATGCGAGCCAGATCATGCTCAGCCAGTTTTTTAGAGGCGTCAACCCCTATAACAAGTTTAAATAATATAAGCTGTAATGTAGTGCTGTATAAAGTCAGAGTTAAGCAGTCATGCATTGTTCTCACCCTTCACGGTTAATTTGTCTTGTTTTGCTGTCTTCTCTGATGCACCGGTGGTGTCTATCTTCATGACGTCTCCATAAATGCATGCTAGAAACAACATGGAAAATAATGTCCTGAAGCTCTTTCAATCATTAAGCAAGTAATTATGCACATTTATGCAATGCTACACACTAACAAAAAGATTCTCATAATTCAGACAATATCGGATGAAAACACGCAGTACCTGATATTTTATAACTTACCCATGACTTAGAACTGCTGTGTAAGATCAAATCACTGAGTTTGATGAGTTCTGTCACTAAATAAGACCGCTACAGGACGTGATTATATATGATCACAGAGGGAGTGGTCTCTCTTCTTTTCTTCAGATGTTCTTCTACTGAGGTGTGTAGAAATGTAAGGTTACAAAATTTGCAACTGTGAAAGTTGCAAAATTTCTAATCCTTTTTTTTTTATTATTAGTCTAAGGCTAAGCACGCCCAAGCGCAGTGAATCATAAGTTGGCAGATTTATCATACTCCTCAAAAAGGTTTAGCTTTTGATTAACCAACTTGATGACAAGTGAATCCCTAACTTTGCTAGTATACTGACAGGAGAACAAAGAGAAGAGAAATAAAAGGTTGTGGGAAAAATTACTTTTTTTCTGGAGATGTTGGCATTGGTACCAGTGTAGAAACATGCTAAATGTCATGGGGTGGGGGGGGGGGTGGGGTGCATTGGGATTGGCATTTAAAGATATTGTAAACTCAATTGGAGTTAGACAACACGTGTCAGGACCTACTCATTGTCGTAATCATCTAGATCTAATACTATCATATGGAATAGATGTTGATGCCGTTGAAATTCTGCAGCAGAGCGACGACATCTCAGATCATTATCTAGTCTCGTGTAAATTCAATTTAGCCAAGGCTGCAAAGCCAACTCTGTGTTATAAATATGTTAGACCTATAACTTCTGGCACTAAAGATTGCTTTATCAATAATCTTCCTAATCAGTTTCATCATCTCAGCATCCCAGATAGCTTAGAAGAACTTGATATTGCAACCATAGGCGTAATCCTATGGGGGGACAGGGGGACACGTCCCCCCCAATATTCAAAGAAGGACAATTTGTCCCCCCCAATATTTGATCATACTGTATGATTATACGGGCGGTTGCAAAATAATACGTCTTTCTTTCCAGCTCCGAAAATATAAAATCCCGGCCGGTCCATTTCCCAAATCCATTCGACTTGCCTTACACTAGCTATAGGCTACATTAACAAAACCTATTTCTCCTGAAATCCATGTCATGTTTTCCCAATAGCTCTAGTAGCTCGTGCACCGTCAGTGAGTTAGGAAAAACCAAACAGAAGAAGAGTTAAAGAGCGCGAAATCTGACAGACATTTGGCACATATGAATGGTAAATATCCTTGGCTGACATAGCCTATCCCTTAGCGACCAGGTGAATTTCACTAGAATTTATTTTTAGAAAATATCTAAATCAGAGAATTCATATGTTCGGGTGGGATGCTCATTTCGGTTAATATTCCCGACCGACAACCGCCGCTCGTTAATCGATTATTAACGGTTAACTGATAAGATTGAATTGAATTGGCATTAAATAAAACTAAAATTGACGCGTGTCTGTGACCCATTAAAAATATATATATTTTTTTTTTATCAAACGGTTTAATTTAACGTGCAAAGTGCAAACAGCAGCACACAGAACAGATTCAGATAAAATTTTCACGGAGCATTTCTGACAGTGACAACAGAGAAAAACAGAATACAATAATATAAATAAAAAAACATAAAATAAGACTACAGTAAATATATATATATTATAACTTAAATAATTAACAAATTACGATGACAAAAAGAAAACACTGAATCAGTTTGCGTTGAAAAAACGGCATTTTTTTCTCTCCATCAGACGAAGTTTTTCCGTCAAATAAAATAGCAGCCCTACCTCAATCCACAGCTTGTCTAGTTTTTATTTTAAAAAGTAGCATTACAGTCTACATGCTGTTGGGTAGCCTAAGTCTGGAGCGCAGAGAGAAAACACCCTCTAGTCTCCGATGGCACAGATGTTCGGGAATACAGAGATAACGTCTCGCTATGGCAGCTTCGGGAAGCTGCTTCGTAAGTGATACTGCATTGTAGGCTACTTGGACGACTGCTTTATTTTAATACCACGTAGCATATTTTGCAAGTAACTTCGTCGCCCTTTCTGTCGAAATGGTCCCACATATAGTAGCCTAGCTAGGCTACTTCTTTTCTCTCGCTTCATTTTGCTTGCTCAGGGAGAATATCTGTTGGCGCGTGTGATTGCGCATGTCGACGTGCTCAGTGAGTTAACAAATGTTTTTTTTTTAACCATGAAGCAAAAAATAAAAATAAAAAAATCTTAAAAAAAAAAACGTTTTCTGTTAGTATTAATCAGTCAATTTTTTTACTTTCGGTTAACGGTTAAACGGTCAATATGAGCATTCCTTCTGCGATTGGCGGGGAGATTTTTCATTTTCAACAGTTGATTTGGAAGTGCACCAGATTAATGAATTTATCTTTAAAATGTACAAAATTTTCTTACGGGGGTGCATGCCCCCGGACCCCCCTAGAGGTACTGAGCTACACTCACAAAAATACTGTGGGAATCACAGGATATGGTCTGTGAAAAATACAATTGTAATGATCTTATAAAAGGCTACATGATCAGAATTTTACCACCTCTACCTCGTTTTGAGCCAGGAAAAACCCTGTGTGTTCTCATTGGGGGATGAGCCTCCCTAAAATTAAAATCACCCCTGGTGTCCCCCCCAATGTTAAACTCCTTCCTACGCCCCTGATTGCAACAGAAACATTTAACTCTCTCTTTTACAGCACTTTAGACGCAGTTGCTCCGTTGCGCTTAAAGAAGATTAAAGAAAATAGTCCAATGCCGTGGCACACTCAGGCCCTTAAGAGACCAGCCAGAAAAATGGAGCGCAACTGGAAGAAAACAAAGCTAGAGGTATTTCGTGGAAATTTCGTGGAGATTTCATGGAAAGAGAGCTCGATTGCTTATAGAGAGGCTTTAAAAGCTGCTAGATCTACTTATTTTTCAACCCTATTAGAAGAAAATAAACATAATCCTAGGTATTTATTTGAAACAGTGGCTAAACTAATGAAAAAGAAAGCTTCAAGGCCAGAAGTGTCCAAGCAACACAGCAGTAATAACTTTATGAACTTCTTCACTTATAAGATTGATAATATCAGGGACAAAATTATAACTATGCAACCGTCTACAACAATATCACATCCGGGAGTGCATTGTAGGCTCCCCGAGGAAAAATTTGATTAATTTATTGCTATAGGAGAGGAAGAATTTTACAAACTCGTTAATTCATCTAAATCGACAACTTGTATGTTAGACCCTATACCGACTAAGCTGCTGAAGGAGATGCTTCTAGATGTCATAGATCCTCTTCTTAATATCATTAATTCGTCTTTGTCTCTAGGATACGTACCAAAAACCTTTACTTTTCAAAAACCGACTGCTGGCGGTAGATCCTTTTCCTATTTAGCACCAAAACTCTGGAACAGTCTGGAACAGTCTCTCTGGAATGGCCCCTAATTTAATAACAAATGATCATTCCGCCGGAAGTGAATCAATCAAAAGTAACTTTAGCTGGAAATAGCATTATTCAAGAACCGCCATAATGCCAAAACAATCTCTGTTACCTTAAATTAGCTATATGTTTATCTCTGTAAAGCTGCTTTGATACAATCTATTGTTAAAAGCGCTATATAAATGTATATGACTTATACTTGAATTTTGTATTAAATTTTTTTACATGTTTTTTTTTCATGTAATCCAATATTGTATTTACTTTTGCTGCTTAAAGCTGACAAGATAAATTATTGTTTTTTTAAACAATTCTTTAGACTGGAAGTTTTTTGTTTTGTATTTTTCTCCCATTTTTATTTGTTGTTGTTGAATGAAATTAGTTTTTAATGAAATTAGTGGATTTTAAAAGTTGTTAGAGAAGCCATATTGATGAAATTGTACTGTCACTTTAAAGAATGTTTTTGAAGGACCAACTTTGCACTGAATAGCATTTAATAAAATCATTCATTCACTCATATTGGATTGATGCTTTTTTGATTAACTTAATAGTTTAGGTTAGTTGAACACCAATTTTAAGTTTGTAAATGCAATAAAACTCAAGTTGAGTAAATTCTAAAAAGTACTGTAGCTGGTTGCTTAAAATTAAATTTACACATTAAGAAAACTCAATATTTATAGTCCACTAAACAGATTGATAGTTTAACTAATTTGTTAACTTTAATATATTATGTTGATTGAACATATGTTTGTACAACTAATTGATCCTAAGTTGAGAAAACTCAAAAATGTCTTGCAGGTTTCCTTAAACTTGTAAGGTTTCTCAACCTTTTTTTTTTCTTTTTTTTTTTTACAGTGCAGATCTGACCAAAAAAAATTAATTTGAATAGAATCTAGTGGAGGCAGGGGAGGGGTAGCTTTTAACCAAACAAGCAAACATACAGTAGTATGAAAGCACCTTATACTGAACCTGCTGACCTAGCTCTGCTGGTCAGAAACTGATGTAGTTTATAGCTCTGCAGTTGGATACTTTTGACTTCCAGGAGCAATGTAGAATATGAGGTCATTTTAATGTGGATATGGAAAGACTGTTCATAACAACAATGATTTGAGTAGTAAATTTGTTTATTTCATCATGCCATATGCAATTGCATGCAATTCACCTATATTAACACAAGATACTGAAACGAAAAATAATGGCTGCTGGAAATTCATAAAAGAATAAATACATTTTAAGATGTATTACAGTAGAAAACAGTTTTTACTGTATTTTTAATACATAAAGCCATGTTGAGCATAGGAGAATTTTCAAAAACATTAACACATCTTAACTAATCCAAACTTTTGATCTGTATACGTATATTTTACTGATCATACTAATGTATAAATTGTAATAACTCTTTTTAAATTTTTATAACTCTCAGAAACCGCTGTTCTTCAGTAACCCTTGCATCGGAACCACTGGGCTCTGGCGACAACATCATTGGAGTAATCAAGGTGTAAAGTTTTCGCATCAATATTCTCATACTGAGCAGTGACTTTACTCACACCTTTGTTGTAGGCTGCTATTCCACCTGGAACAAACATTATTTATTTTAATTTACCATTGACACATTATCTGTGTCATGAAACTCTCACTTAATCAGAACTATGACATTCTATTTGCATTATATTCATCAATGAAAAGCTATCAAATCATCATTTTTGCACTTCTCTGGTGACATATATCTCATGCAGTTTCTAAAACAAGTTACATCTGTGGTTTCTCTGAGTAGAAAAATTTACCTTTAAAGCATTGCTCTGGAGTCCACTGTGGAAAATTTGCTTTAATTTCTTTAATGAAGCCAATGAGAATCCCAATAGCTTGTGTGATATGTTCCTCACTGTCCCATGCACCTACTGGAGTGTGGTTTTGGGTTTTGTCAACCTAAAAAAAAAAAAAAAGATAATTAGTTTAATAGGTGAACATTATTTTATGCACACTCTTATAAACCTCATATAAAGTCTGTCTGTGAATTATTTTCAAATCTAAACCTGCATGAGTCCAAAGCCATTGCCTTTAGAATCCCATCCATTCATCAGGACATGTCCGGCTCTGGACTCTCTGGATATGATCCCTGCGATCACAGCCGGGTCCATCTTCTTTGCTCTGCCAACTTTAATGATTATACTCTTGTATTTCTCCATCCGGATCAGATCAAGCTCAGCCAGTTTTTTAGAGGCTTCGACCCCTAGTTTAAATTATTGTTAATACATACTGCAGCATAGTGGATATTTCATATTGGTAATTGAAAAAAAGGTCACATGCATGCAGTATTCTCACCCCTTATGGTTAATTGATCCTGTTTTGCTGTATCCTCTGATGCACCGGTGGTGTCTATTTTCATGATGTCTCCATAAATGCATGCTAGAAACAACATGGAAAATATTCACTTTCAATCATTAAATAATTATATGCACAGCACATTTATTGTCACGATCGGTGGCAGGAAGCGCACATCGAAGGAATAGGGAACAAATCTATCTTTAAAAAATTCACAAAGAATAGGAGATAGCAGCGGTGTGGAACAGATTAACAACTAACTAGGGAACACAATGAAAACAAACCAAAACACAACAAACTTGTTACATTTATGCAGTGCTACACAATCACAAAATGTTCCTCAATTTAGACATCATATAAAACAGTCAGCAGCTGATCTTACCCATGATGTTCACTTAGAATTTCTGTCCAAGTGCAAATCACTGAGATTGATGAGTCTTTTCATTAAGTCAGACCACTGGAGGATGGTATTATATACTAATCACAAAGGGAGTGGTTGCTATTTTTTTCTCAGATGTTCATTTCCACTAAGGTGTGGAGAAATGTAAGGTCACACAATTTTGCAAAACACCCAAGCCAGTGATTCATAAGTGGGCAGATTTATTAAGTGGAGGATTCATGTAAAACAAGTGACATCTGTGGTTTCTCTAAGTGGGAGATTAAAGCATTTCTCTTAAGTACACTGTGGGAACTTTGCTTGATTTCTTTGATGAAGCCAATGAGAATCCCAGTATAGCTTGTGTGATATGTTCCTCACTGATTCACTGATTCATACACCTCAGTAAAAGGTGTCAATTTTAATAAACGTAATTTAAATGTACTAGTTGAATCCCTTAATTTGCATGTGCAGGCAGGAGAAGGTAGTGAAATAAAAGGTTGTGGGAAATTTTTATTTTTTCGACCGGAAATGTTAGCATTTCCCAGATTAAAAGCATGCACAATTAAAACTTTATTTATCAAATGGTTGTAGGAACTTTTAATTATGGGCCCCATTAGCCAGAGCATAGAGTATGCATATTTGGCGAGCTGTCCAAAGGGAGAAATCCGAGCTCAGAATTTAGCCTAAACCCAGAGTACTCTCCCATATCCCAGGCTGGGATAGGGCACTGGGGTGGTGGAGGGATGCTGGACAACTGTTATGTGTCAGCTGTATAACTCCTATCATGCTAATTGAGTTGATTGTCCGAACGTTCTCCTCCTGTGCCATTTTGTTTGATTATCTAAAATTGCTCCTCCTGAACTTTGTTAAAGGGGTCATATGATGCGTTTTCATGTTTTCTTTTTTCTTTAGTGTGTTATGTTGCTGTTTGTGCATGTATAAGATCTGCAAAGTTACAAAGCTCAAAGTCTCCCACAAAAAGATTTATTAAGGCAGATTCAGACCTAACGCCTCGATCGGAACTATTTGCATAATACCGCCCAAATGCATAAGCAAATAAAGAAGGCGTGGCTTCAGTTGTCGTATTAGTGTTGTGTGTTTCTATGGGAAAGCAAAAGCAGCACTTTATTAGCCTACCGAAATTGGCCGCAATAAGGAATCAGTGGTAAAGATTTATTTAGAACACTGTTCTAGAACAGTACAATCCAAATATTTTACGGAGGACAGTTTCCTGAACCTAGGAGAGTACAAGGCGGGTTGTATATAATATAGATTCACTACTTGTTCTGTTTCACACTGGCTGCTCAAGCAGATCTGAAGCTTGCGACTATGGTAACCCAGCTAACAATTTAACGTTCAGGGAACGTTATAAACCCGAGGGAACGTTCCCTAAACGTTAGTTTTTGGTTTGGTTCAAACTAACCTTTAGAGAACCATAAACTAACGTTCCCTAAACGGTCTGTGTTAGTGGGGAAGGGACGTTACATTTCCGACACACAATTCCGACGATTGAGGTGTTCGACCAATGAAAACACACTGGGTCAGCTGGCCAATCAGAGCACACCACACTTTTCGGAAAGAAGGGCTTTGTAGAAATCTTCGCGTTTTAGAAAGACTGGGCATAGAGAAATGTGAAAAATATTGTATTTTTTTAACATTAAACCATGTTAACATATTCTATTATACATAATACACAAAATAATGATCATTGAAAACAGCATCATATGACTTTAATTAAACATCATGAAAAATGAATGGCCTATACAGGACAAACAACACCTAATAAAACGTGGTACAGCATCACGGTGACGCTGCGGCAATCAGGATTAGAACACGTGCACACGTGCTTCAGACACATTCATGATGAGGCTTCCCATAGCGTCAGCGTCAGACGTCTCGTTCCCTTCGCAGACGTTTCGTGCTTTACAGAGAAGAAAGGCTGTTCATTGAATTTATGTTACATGAAAGACGCATGATCAAATGAATAAGTTTTATTTCATTCCCAAAAAATACAGAATACAGAACAGTGAAAAATGGTTAGAATAAAAATAAAAAAAAGATTATAACTGCTAAGGGTTCTTCAGTAACCCTTGGTTTTGAACCACTGGGCTCGGGCCACAACATCATTGGAGTAATCCCCGCCTGTGGTGCCCACGTCCATGCGCTCGTACGTGCGGACGTTCTTCACACCTGCGTTGTAGGCTGATATTCCCCCTGGAACAGATATTATAAATTACACATGAAACACTCACTTCAAATCAAACAAGGCGATCACATACTATTTACATTTATACTGTGCAAAGTTAACATTGCTTCTAAAACCTTTGTGAAATCTTCTAAATGTACATTTTACAGCTAAATTCAACAATCCAATTAACCAATAAATCAACAGAAATCTTAAAAACTGGAAAAAACAAGACCTTGTGTACTTATCCACTTATCCACTAAAGTTTTAATTAGACTTCATTTATGGATACTCTGAGATACTAGTGACCTAACCCAACCTTTAAAGCATTGCTCTTGGGTCCACTGGGGAAACTTTGCTTTAATTTCTTTAATGAAGCCAATGAGAATCTCAGTTCCTTGTGTGACATGTTCCTCACTGTCCCATGCACCTACTAGCTTGTGGTAGCGTTTGTCAACCTGAAAAAAAAGAAAGAAAAAAAAGTCACATCAGAAATAAAGAGAATTACAACTAAATATGTTACAGATTAATAAATTGGGTCAACATGTGGCAAATTAGGGAAGTAGTGGAACTGTTGCTTTCAAAAGGGAAGTTGGGAAAATCAAGTTTACACAATTGAAAAAACAACAATAACCCAACATCTTCTTTTTATGTAACACAAGTCTTTGGATTTGCTCATTAGGTGGAGGGCATGGCCTGACAAACTGTGTACATGCTTTGACGTTGAATTCACACGGTTGATTTTGTGTTATTTCCCAATTCCCCCCAGCTATCCAAACAGTTTCTCATTAACTGTCTACAAAAAGACCAAAGAGTGCTCATTATTTTTAGCTTCCTTAATGCAAAACAATATATAACATGAATGCTTTCTTAAAACTTTGCATGTATTATCTCTGATTAGTATTTCCATTTTATTTTCAGATTTAGTTTAAACACCCTAAATGTCATCTTATGTGCACTTGCACACCGTATATCCCTCATACTAAGATCTCCCTGTCCTATTGTTTTCAATTAGGCTAGATCTATTCCTCTAACCAACCTGCATGAGACCAAAGCCATTGCCATGGTCGCCCCACCCATCCTTCAGAGCGGCTCCGGCTCTGGACTCTCTGGATATGATCCCTGCGATCACAGCCGGGTCCATCTGCTTTGCTCTGCCAACTTTAGTGATTATACTCTTGTAATTCTCCATGCGAGCCAGATCATGCTCAGCCAGCTTTTTGGAGGCTTCAACACCTTTGAAAAGAATAAATCATTGTTAATCTAAAACGCAATGTGGTGCATATGTTGGTAGAGTTTGGTTACTGGACACAGTTAGTCAGTCATACCCTTTACGGTTAATTTATCCTGTTTTGCTGTCACCTCTGAAGCACCGGTGGTGTCTATTTTCATGACATCTCCATAAATGCATGCTAGAAAAAACATGGCAAGTATCGTCTGAAGGCCTTTAAAAAGTCAATAAATAATTGATTTACAAACAGTTAATGTAGTTAGCCTGCTACTATTATTAGGCTATCACATTAAGTAAGGTACTATTTAGCATTATTAAAAATATTATTTGTCTTACCCATGATGACTCGAAAATGTTGTGAACAAAACAAAACAAAACAAAACAAATCAAGACCGCTGAATTTTGTGAACTTGTAGGCCTAATCGTAGTTGAACTGGTTTCTCTTTCTGTTTTCGCTTCTTCTGTGAAGGTGGGGCAAAATCATGTGTTGACATTGTGGAATTCCCTTTTGTTTAGTCACCAGATGGAACCCATTTAGTAACCATGAACTACAATACGTCTACAGAATTTAGCTTATCTTATCTTAATGAAAGCATCAGCTAATCTAATGAAAGTTTAGCAAACAAATAAATAAATTAATCTTAGCAAAAGTTGTTAACATTAGTTAATTCCCTGTGAACTAACATGAACACGAGCATTTTTATTAAGTAAAAGGTTAATAAATGCTGTAATTACTGTAATTGTCGGTTCACGCGTAGTGCACCAAACATCTATGGAATCAAGGCTATACACTTTTGGCATTGCATAAGATCTGCGTAAATTCCGCCACAATACAAAAACAGTAGCCTATCATTATTTTCATTATTTTAAAATTAGTTTAAAAAGACAATCCAGGCGATTTTTTGCTTTCAAATGTAAAATTCAGAGATTAAAACGCTTTTCCAAATAAACTGGCTGTAAGAAAAAAACAAAAAGCAAAAAAAAAAACCATTCAATGTTGTCAACCTCGGAAGATCTAATATTTTATGTAGTAGGCTACTGTTTATTATGTAGCTCTCTATTCTGACTGAGAGGTATAATTTAAAAAAAATTTGCAGCTCAAACGAGCTTTTTTTCTCGGCTTCAAACCCTGACTACAGTAGGCAGACACGAGAAAAACGTGTACTGTGTCTTTAAAGGACAGTCCCATTGATCGCAGCCACTCTATGAAAACCAGGAAGCAAAACAGAAAACACTGGAAGTAGAGACATGTTACAGCATAAAATAAAGATGCAGATCCGATAGTATTGACTTTAAACTATATCGCTTTATTAAATACACATATACTAATATAATGTTTGTAAATACTCAGATGTGGTTGTTTGTTTTGATTTTACACGTTTTGGAGCAAGCTGTCTTTGCAAAAGACAGCAAAAAGTTCAACATTTTGTATCTACTTGCTGATGATTTGAGACCAACTTTAGGCTGCTACTCTGATCCAGTGGTCAAATCACCAAACATCGATCAGCTTGCATCTGTGAGCACGGTGTTTCATAACGCCTACGCGCAGGTATGTTGAAATATTGGTCATGAAAACCATAAAGATGCATGATATTACTATATAAAGGTTATTTAGTAACTTTAGTGTCACATTTAAGTTACAGGTGTACATTATTATTATGCTCTTTTAAAGCAAGCTGTTTGTGGACCTAGTAGGGTGTCTTTCCTAACAAGTCGAAGACCAGACACCACAAAGCTGTATGATTTTAACTCATACTGGAGAGTTCATGCAGGGAACTACACTACACTCCCTCAATACTTCAAGTCTAATGGATACACCACTTTATCAGTGGGAAAAGTCTTCCATCCTGGTAACTAGACCACATGATGAAAAAAGTTGATTTTGTTATGCCAAATTTCATTCTTTTTCATCTTGGCATTTCTTTTTGTTGAGAGTTGCCCTGTAACCCTTTCATGTGTTAACTGTCTGGTGTAATGTTTGTCTAATAATGTTTCTCTTTTACGTGCTCGTGTTCAAGGCATTGCCTCCAACCACTCGGATGATTACCCGTACAGCTGGTCTGTACCGCCGTATCATCCACCCTCTTTTAAATATGAAAAGAGGAAGGTCAGTGTGTGAGTTAGTGTGGATATGTCTATGTGTACACACTTCCTCAATGTCTGTGCTTAAAAAAAAACCATGCTGTACACACACACACACACACACACACACACACACACACATATATATTAGGGTTGTAACAATATATCGTGTCAAAATATATTGCAATACAAAAATGCAACAATATGTATCATGGATAGGCACAATATATATTGTGTATAGTTTCTGTGTGTGAAAAAATTCAAGTGTACAGATTTTTAGTGTCAGTACTACATTAAACTACTAAATATGATGGTGAATATAATGTATAATTAATGCAATGGGGGAATATTTGTGGGTCCTGATAATACCAGATGTCGTATGACACCAGTAAAAAAAGTAGCCTATACATTATTTTAAATGTATCTAGTCAGTGAAAGAGTGCAAGCATATTCGTCTAAGATAATTCTGTATTTTCAGCTTCAGAATCATGAATATTTTTATTCTGTGTGTCTTGGAGTATCGCAACAATATCGTATTGTGATATGTATCAAATCATGAGGGTATCGTTACACCCCTAATATATATATATATATATATATATCCCACCATTACAAAAAATCATTGTTAAACCATTATTCAATATCTGATCTCTCTCACTTTTATACAATTCTGACACCTGCTGGTTAATCTGCCACAATCCTTTGAGAGCTTGTGTTTCTAACATCTCCTGTGCAAATTAAGGTAGTTTCAGATACAAGTACATCAAGTAAATAAATAATTAATGTAATAAAAAAATAGTAAAGAAAATGCTGTTAGACATTATACTTAAAGGGATAGTTCACCAAAACAGTACAATTATGTCATAATTTAAATAATTTACCCTCATGTTGTTACAAACCTGAAATTCTATCTTCTGTGTAACATAAAATAAGATATTTTGAAGAATGTTTGTAAGCAGACAGTTGACTTCATCAACTCCCATTGACTTCCATTTTGGGTGAAATATCCCTTTAAGTTAAAGCATGGATCACCTTCAATGTAAAATATTTCATAAAGAAAAATTACCCACATTTAAATATAAATAACATTTAATATGGTTCAACTTGTTAGCTTGATAAGAAAACGACAAAAATGAAGTTGCATTTAGTGAGTTACATGCATAAATTACAAATAGATTTCTAAATGATTGTAATGTTTATTTCCTATGGACGCTTGTTTCCACCACAGAATAACACAATTCAAAAGGCAATAGTGATTTGTTTTAAATCTCACAATTCTGACTTTTTTTCCCCCTACACTATAGAAACAATTTAGTGAGATAAACTCTAAACTGTTAATTAATAAACTGTGAGAAATAAATAAAGAAATTGCGTGTTTATATCTTGCAACTCTCACTTGTTTCCACCTTTTTTGAAATAAAGTCAGAATTGTGAGGTAAAAAGTCGCAATTACCAATTACCAGTATCTTCTATTCATCTGTTAGGTTTGCAAAGATAAAGATGGCACACTGCACAGTAATTTACTGTGTCCCGTGGATGTGTCCGAGATGCCTTTAGGAACCCTTCCTGACCTTGAGAACACAGCAGAGGCCGTACGACTCCTGGACTCCATGAAGGACTCCCAGAATCCATTCTTCCTGGCCGTTGGCTTCTACAAGCCTCACATTCCTTTCAGAATCCCACGGGTGTGTGTTTGTTTTTAGTGGAGCGTATGACACACTGTATGAGCAGCTGTTAAATCTGGGAAAATATTGCATTTTTATAGGAGTACCTAAAGCTCTATCCTATTGAGAATATGACTCTGGCTCCAGACCCAGATGTTCCTAAGAAACTTCCTGATGTGGCCTACAACCCCTGGACTGACATCCGCAAGAGGGAAGATGTTCAGGCGTTAAATCTGAGCTTTCCTTATGGCCCCATTCCTAAAGATTTTCAGGTACCATGCAGAAAAACAATAGTCACGCTTATATAATTGGTTTGTTGATCTTTTGTGGAATCACGCATGATGGTTTTTTTCCCCTCCTCATCTTGTAGCTGCAGATCCGACAGCACTACTTTGCCTCGGTGTCATATGTGGACGCTCAGGTGGGAATAATTCTGCAAGCCCTTGATGATCTCGGCCTCTCCAAGAACACCATAGTGGTGTTTAGCTCCGATCACGGTTTGTTGAAGAATCAATTCAGCCTTAGTACATCTGGTAACACTTTACAATAAGCTTTATTAGTTAACATTAGTTAATGTAATAACGAACACGGACTAACAATGAGCAATGCATTTGTTACAATGCAACACGTTAGTTAATCAAAGTACAGTTGTTCGTTGTTTGTTCATGTTAGTTCACAGTGCATTAACTAATGTTAACAAATACAACCTTTTGATTTTTAATAATGTATTAGTAAATGTTGAAATGAATATTAACTAAGATTAATACATGCTGAAGAAGTATTGTTCAAGGTAGTTCATTAATGAACCTTATTGTAAAGTGTTACTGTACATCCATTAGATGGCAGTATTGATGCATTTGGTTCATTTGAATGCTGAGATTTTCAGTCTGTTCTGTGGGCTTCCATATTATTCTGAATTCACATCCTGGTAAGTTCTTTTCAATAATGATGCAGTCACGTTTTTGTTTCATTTAGCATAAATTGCGTTTTGAATTGTCGGCTCAGTTTGTCACATGGCTGACATGTTTTTTTATTATTTATAATGCAAACATTCATGCAGTGCATTAAGTGGCTCTTATACAGGGTTGTTCAAGTGCAAAATTCTGAATATATTAATAGGCTCACTTTTAATGCATGAATTTGTATTGAATTGGCCCAGAATGCTGAATTGAAATGACAGCAAGATAATTTTTTTTCAAAGAAATTCAACATTGGCATCATGGCAACATGAAGCAGGTTTGATTTAGTATCAATAAAATACTTTTATAGTTTTTATTAATATTTTGAATTAGATTTTATGTTTATATTTTCATTTTAATTTAAGTTAAAGTTTTAGTAATTTTGGTGTGTGTGTGTTTTTAAAAATATATATGTCTATAGTTGTTATTATTATAATTATTATTATAAGTTATTTTAGTACATCAGGCTAAACTATATAAAAATGACAAATGTTGCCTTGGCAACTAGCTGAGATAAAATACGTTTAAGTTATTTTAAATTTTATTTTATTTCAAGTCACAAAATGTTTTTTTATGAAAAGTTTCAATAAAAATATCCCTGACATGAACAAAACAGATAACCTTATTAATCAGATAACCTTAACAGATACATTATTTAAAATAGGTTAACAATAGTTAATTCATTAACTTGCATGAACTAACAATATTTTTTACAGAATGTATTAACCTTTGTTAATGTTGGTTAATAAAAATGTTCATGTTAGTTCACAGTGCATTAACTAATGTTAACAGATTCAAAATTTGATCTTACAAATGTATTAATAAGTGTTGAGATTAACATTGATGCGATAGAAGTGCAGTTTATTCTTAGCTCATGTTAACTAAAGTAGTTAACGAATGTTAACGAACCAAACCGTATAGTAAAGTCTTACCAAATACTGTAAATTAAACACGCATTGCACATTATTGGTGCTATTTCAATGTCAAATGTTTCTGGAAATACCCCATATGTTGTATGATGATTGAAGATTCAAGATTAAAGGTTGAAGATGAAAAAAATCTTGAAACTAATAAGTCAAATTTTGACTCATTCTAGTTTCTGCGTTCATTCGTTATGCCACAATTATGTTCCCTTAAATGAGAGAAACTGCCCGCAGAGAGCGCTTGAACTGCTCGTTCTGTGTGACTCGGAGCAGTTTTCTCACGGTTTTCTCTCTCTCTCTCTCTCTCTCTCTCTCAGGTTGGTCATTAGGAGAACACGGCGAGTGGGCCAAATACAGCAACTTTGATGTGGCCACCCGAGTGCCATTGATCGTGTACAAGCCAGGTGTGACCTCACATCTCTCTCGGCCCGGGGAGAAGACGTTCCCCTTCATCGACGTGTTTCAGGGCACACGGGAGCAGTTTGGCAAAGGTAATGTTACTCAAAGCAGCTGTCATCACGCAAAGACCGCAAGGGTCCTTCGCAAGTATCCGAGACTCCAACCGAAGTCACTCGAGCGTGTGATATCAACTTACTGGAAACGATGTTATGACTAACGTATCGGCCCATTTAGAGCTTTGATTCTTATTTGTGCTTTTTGTGCAGAGCAAAGGTTTTACCGAGAGCACACGCATTTTTGTTCTTGCTTTCAGCTATTGAGTGCACATTTGTGGACGTTTTTAGAAAACACCCAGCATAAGCAGCTGGAGTAATGACTGTAATGATAATGCCACAGTATAGAGAAGCTAATAAGTCCTGAGAGTTATTGCTCTCACAGTGGGCTCTGGATTGTTGCTTGTTGTTGCCCTAATAAACTGTGCTATATTCAGTAACCGTATCAGTAAATTTCATGGAGATTTCAGAGCTGGGGCCAGAATAGTGTCTCAATTCAGCGTGAGGATTTCATGCATTTATTTATATTTTATGGTTTGTTATGGCAACAATTGGGTTTCATAAGTAAAAACAACGACGACAACATTAATTTACTCCATACAGCAATGTTTTGGCATTAATGTGTAGAGGTTGAAGACAGACGTGCTATGAGGCCTTTGGCTGTTTAATGTGGTTTGTACAAAAAGATGTACCGTCACCGTGATTTCAGCTTCATTTTTATAATTCTGTTTTAATTGGACAATTAGAAGAGTTTCACTGTTAGAAACAGTGTCAAGGCAAACAAAATGTCTCTATTCATCAAAGAATCCTGAAAAAAAACACGGCTGTTTCCACAAACTTATCTCACTTGCACAAAAACCGATTCAGTATTCCTCGACCTGAATAAAAACATTGAAATGTAAACTCTGAATATTATACAAACCTGTAATTATTATATATTAAATAACACAAATACACTATGTTTTTAATCTCAATTTATTACTCAATATCTTTGCTGCTGACCTTCGATGATCCAGTTCAACCATAAGAATAAGCAAAAATATCTTTAGATATTCAGTTGTTGTTATTATTGCTGAAGTAAGTGTTGACCTACATCCTATTCTTCTCCTTCTTCCTCTCATTTCCTTCAGCCTGTGGCTTATTCATTTCACTTTTGGTGTGAAAAAGCCTTTACATTAGCCAAAAATGGAATAAAAACAAACAAGAAAGCCCAGCCCAGGTGAAAAAAAGTAACACAAAAGTAAAGTAACACTCCTTTACATAAAAAGTAACACAATTAGTTAGTTTTTAGGGAGTAACGCAATATGCATTACTTTTAAAAGTACCTTTCCCCAAAAGTACGCTAAAGTCTGGCTGCTAAAAATTCAGCTTTGCCATCACAGGAATAAATTACATTTTTTAAACGTATTAAAATAGAATAACGGTTCGTTTAAATGGCTACACTAGTTCACAATATCATTGTTTTTACTTTTGAATGTTAGTGTATATTTATGAAATTGGTAATCATCCAATATTGCATTTTATGCTTATAATCAATGCTTATTGATTCATCATTGATTTCACACAGTTTTATTCTATACCATAATTTCAGATTGAATTGCGTTGCAATGCATGTAGTTCATTTCCTCATAAAATACATTAAGTACACAGTATTGTCCATTTGTTTAGTTTTTTAAATTTAAGGCTGTGATTCATCTTGAAACTAGCTAATTTAGTTCATGTTTAGTCTTTACTTGAGATTGTTTTCAAATAACTGGTAAAAATGAATGGGGAAAAATACTTTTGTAATAAGGCGGCTGTGTGGGTGTCCACTGTTAAGACCTGTTCACACCAAGGACGATAAAGATATAGTTCTAAACATCGTTCTCACTATTAAAGAATAGCAGAGTTCACATCACAGCTATAACGATAACGGCTCAAAGAAACAATTTCGTTGGAATCACTTTCAGAATGATTTTATCCAGATGATGAACGATAAAAACATTGACAGCCAATCAGAACCCATCCTGCTGTAACGAGCTTGAGCATTTAAGGCGGAACGATATCATCAGCTGGTGTGGACACTAATATAATTATCTTTATAGTCATCATCATTGGTGTGAATTGGCCTTTATGCTCTGTAGAATAGCAGGTTAAAATATTAATAATAATAATAAAAGATTAGCCTGCCAAATGAAAGCCCCGTTTTCAACAAGTGTGATGCAGTTAAACGAAGTATCTATTTGAAAAAAAGTTGTAAATAAAGAGTATTGGAGGTACAAGAAAAACTATTTCAGTGCTTCTACTTCCGAATTTCACATTAAATTCAATGTGTTACTTCCCTCTTCTTTATAATTAATTGTGAAATTTACCAAGCGATTTCTGAGTCAAAATGGTTGTTTCTCATACACAATCATAACAGAATAATGCCATGCATCTGAATCTCACTGTGAGAATTTCCATCAGCCCTTCTTGTCCTTCTGTGCACCTCTCAGGTCAAGGAGTTGAGAGCGTGGTGGAGCTGGTGGATGTTTTCCCCACACTGTCGAACCTGGCCGGACTGCGTCCCCCGCGCCGCTGTCCCGTGTCATCCTTCAAGACGGAGCTGTGCACCGAGGGCTTTAACCTGGCCCATCGCATCCCGGAAAGACGCCTGAACAGAGAAGCCTACTCATTCAGCCAGTTCCCTCGGCCCTCCGACTCCATCCAGGAGAACTCTGACCTGCCCGACCTCGCCGATATCCGCGTCATGGGCTACTCCATCCGCTCCACCGACTACCGCTACACGTTATGGGTGGGCTTTGACCCGCTCCACTGTCAGCCCAACATGACGGACATCCACGCGGGAGAGCTGTACCTACTGGCTGAAGACCCGGGAGAGGACAATAACGTGTTTGATGAGTTCGACCACGCCACTGTATTGCACAAGCTTGGCATGCTGTCGTCATGGACAGAGAGTTTAAAGCAGCATATAATGTATCTCAGCAGCGGGTTGAAATCAAAAGGGATTATGTGATTCTAGTTTCACAGTAAAGGGAATGTTTATGTTACAAAACCTGTCTAGAACATGTCTGGACATGCTTCATCAAAAACTGAAAAACAGCCTATTTTAGGCCAATGAAGTTTTTTTTGTGCTTTCTGACATGTCATAATGAAGTAGCTCTCCCACCAGTTATCATGATCATAATGCTCATAACTTATCATTCTCATTATCATTTTTATAATACATTATATTTTCGCATTACAGTAAAGTATTTGTGCATCGTGGTAGAATTTGTTATATTGTCTTTAATTTATTCTGATTTCAATAAAAATGTCCTGCTGTATTTTGTACTAAAATACACTAATTTTATAAGAATAAAAAGGAATAACATCAAAAAATACTTGATACATATATTTTTTTCATATATTTTAAAATCAGAATATATTAAAGACGGCATAGCTAATTTATTTTGATTTCAATAAAACTTTATTTTACTACATTACAGTGATAAGACGTTTATGAGAGTCATAAGAATTTAAAATGAGGGATTTGGGCTAAAATGTGCCACAAGGCAAAAAATTGCAATGGACTTGAAATATTCCTATGTTTTTGTGAGGTTCAGCCAAATACAAATATAGGTATTTTGAGCAATGTTACATAATCAAGAAATGAATCTTAAACAGCATTATAGTATCTGTTTTGCACTCACAGTTGGATTCTTCCTATTTCAAGCATTACAATTAGTTTAAAAGGGCTTTCAAACCTCATTCAAAAGATTTTTTTTTTTTTTTTTGCTGATTTGTTTTGGTTGATTTATTTAATAATCATGTAGGGTACCTCATAATGTTGTAATGGAATACATTTCCACAACACTTTCCTTAACAACTGTGTTCCTTTCTTGAAAGAAATGATATCTGCAAGGATTTTCAGTCCGGATTTAGACCGTAGTACCGAGACAGCTCTCATTAGAGTTACAAATGATTTGCTCTTATCATCCGATCGTGGTTGTATCTCCCTATTAGTGTTACTTGATCTTAGTGCTGCATTTGACACAATTGACCACAACATTCTTTTAAATAGACTAGAAAACTATGTTGGCATTAGTGGAATTGCATTAGCATGGTTTAAATCAAGTCAAGTCAAGTATTTTATATAGCGCTTTTCACAATATAAATATCAAAGCAGCTTCACAGTATCAATCAAAGCAACATAACAATGTTTGTTTCTTAGTGGAAAAAACATCCACGTTTGGTAGAGCTGATCAAATGCTATTAATGATTGGTTAATTAATTTGAATATCCCCACCTGAGCAAGCCAAAGACAACAGTGGCAAGGAACCGAAAAACTCCATCACAGTCTGATCACACAAATCATACTTATCTGACCGTTATCAGTTTGTAGCAGTAAATGAAGAGATGTCTTATCGATCAAGTTCAGTATGGCGTACCGCAAGGCTCAGTACTAGGACCGCTACTGTTCACTCTGTACATGCTACCATTAGGACATATCATTAGGAAACATGGCATTAGTTTTCATTGTTATGCCGATGATACTCAGCTGTATATTTCTTCAAAACGGAACTTACCAATTCACAAAATTAACGGAATGCATAGCTGATATAAAAAATTGGATGACAAGTAATTTCCTATTAAAGTAAATTCTGAAAAAAACAGATTCTGATTATTGGTCAAAAAACGTCCACACGTAATAACCTAGAATACTGTCTAACACTTGATGGCTGCTCTGTTAACTCTTCATCGTCGGTTAGGAACCTGGGTGTGCTCTCTGATACCAATCTTTCATTTGAAAGTCACGTGTCTAGTATCTGTAAAACCGCATTTTTCCATCTTAAAAATATATCTAAATTACGCCACATGCTCTAATTGACAAATGCGGAACAATTAGTTTATGCATTCCTGACCTCAAGGCTAGATCATTGTAATGCTCTACTGGGTGGTTGCCCTGCACACTTAATAAACAAACTACAGCTAGTTCAAAACGCAGAAGCTCGAGTTCTTACTAGAACCAGGAAATATGACTATATTAGCCCGGTTCTGTCAACACTGCATTGGCTGCCTATTAAACATCGTATACATTTTAAAATATTGTTGATTACTTACAAAGCACTAAATGGTTTCGCTCTGCAGTACTTGAGCGAGCTCTCGTCTATTGCGATCTCAAAATTCCGGCCAGTTAATAATACCTAGAATATCAAAATCGACTGCTGGCGGTAGATCCTTTTCCTATTTAGCACCAAAACTTTGGAACAGTCTTCCTACCATTGTCCGGGAAGCAGACACACTCTGTCAGTTCAAAACACATCTCTTTGACCTAGCATACACATAATACATTATAGACTTCTATAATTCAATGTTAGGCTGCACTGATTAGGTCAGCCGGAACTGGGAACACTTCCCTTAAATCCTGATGTACTCGTTACATCATAAGAAGAATGGTATCTACGCTAATTTTAGTGTCTTTGTTTATCCCGAGGTTTTATTTATGTTTATCCATGTTTATTTATGCGGGATCCAGGCCGTATCCAGATCTGACGAGGAGCTTCGCCTGGACCCGATGACAATGCAGTGCTGACGTGCCAACTTGCCTCTCCCTATGGAGGATCCCTTTCCCACTCTACAGATAAAGCGTTGTGGGAAAATTTTGTTCCCACAAATAAAATTCTGTATCAAAATTTATAGGCAAGACAAGTAGTTTGTTTAGGCATGGTTGTAGGGAATTATAAACCTGCGCACATTCAAACGCACATAACTATAGAATCAATTCTTAATGCGCATGTGAACGCCATCAGCGTTTATCACAGGTTCAGTTTAAAGTCTGTTTAGAGAGAACGGCATCGTCTTAGCGGCCCCTAATTTAATAACAAATTATCATTTCGACCGGAAGTGAATCAATCAAAACGAACTTTAGCTGGAAATAACATTATTCAAGAACCGCCATAAAGCCAAAACAATCTCTGTTACCTTAAATTATATGTTTATCTCTGTAAAGCTGCTTTGAAACCATCTACATTGTTAAAAGCGCTATATAAAAGTCAAGATGACTTGACTTGACTTAAAAGAATAAAAGGTAATATAACTCTTGGTAAGTATATTTAAGGTAATATCGTGATAAATATGAGTCCATTGACTTAATTTCCTCGTTCCCTTCAGAACGTGATGCATGGAAATGATGTAACGTCAACTTAAGTGAGAAATGAGTTTAATTTAAGTCTCTGAGAAATAGAAAGCTCTGCTCAGACAACACTCTGCTTCAGCAATTTATCAGGTCACTAAGTCGTAATTGTATTTTGTCTTGGAGGCCGACGGAGACTCTGCCAGTACTAAGCTCTTGTTTTCCCAGGCAGCGTGATGAAAATCAACTTAAATATAGAATTTCACGTCATGCACTCCCACTGCACCCGTTGCCAAGGTAATTAGATGCTTAAATGTGAAAACTTGCAAATGATGTTGCCGGGATACGCCTCAGAGAATAGTTTAACAGTGATGAATGTTTTTGGGCAAAAAAAAAAAAAAAGAAGAATGTTTTTGGCCAACATTAAAAAAATGGAAGTGATTGCTGCAGCGTCTTCTATTTATCTATACTACGTCACCGAGCCTTTTCTCCCTTTCATGCCACAAGACTATGGCAAGCCATTTTGACTTTTATTAATTCCAAGGATATGAATTATTGATATCACCTATTCAATTCTCTCTAGTTAAAATGCTAATTCTTGTTATCAGGAATTACATTTCTACTAGTAACAATGGCAATTATTGATATAAAAAATAACGCCACCGCAGAAATACGAATTCCTCATATCAAGATTGAATTTCACCTAGTAAAACCTGCAATTCTTGATGTCTGTAATTGTATTTTCTGTAGTTAAATGTCACCATAGGCTGCCATTCACATTCAGTTGTTGTTTCTTACCAGTAAAAATCATTGTTGATCTTAATAATTATGTGGTTACTTGTAAAAACATGAATTCAAGATATCAAGAATTAAATTATCGCTAGGTAAAAGGGCAATTCTTGTAATCTGTAAATGTATTTCATGTTAAACTTTAATTATTGATTTCAGAAATACATTTTCAGATATCAAAAATGACGACTAATTTCAGAAAATCTAATATGATCTAAAATTGCTTTGCTTTCTTACAGTCACATTCATTAGTGACAATCGAATTACTGATATTAAAAAAACAAAATTTTTACTATAGCAATAAAATTGTTTACATAAAGAATAGACACTAGTAACCACATGATTATTTATATGACAATTTTTATATAAGATTTTTACTTGTAAGAATTCATGGAATTCAATTTCAACTAAGAAATGAATTAAAACCGACAACTGAATTTGAATGGCAGCCTATGACATTTAAGTAGTGATAACAGATATTACAGACTACAGATAATCAATAATTATCATTTTTACTAGTTGATATGTATTTATGCAAGTGATGACATCATTGTTGATGTCAAGAAATAACAGTTTTACAAGTATAAATTTAATTCTTGATATCACAAATTCATATCCTGCTTTTATGATTAATCACTTTTGATTAAAAGTCACAGCTTGACATTCCTGGGACATGAATTCCTGATATCAATAATTCGTATTTCTGCGAGTGATGAGGTCATTGTTGATATCATGAACATTTTTACTTGTAGAAATCGAATTCCTGATATTCAAGAATTAGCATTTTAACTAGTGAAAATTGAATAGTTGATATCAAGAATTCATATCTTGGAATGAATAAAAGTCAAAACGGTTCGCCACACTAGTCTGCATTTTAAACACTTCTACCTGCTTTCTCTTTTCAGGTTTATTTTGGATTCCCCTCACTCTTTGGTGTTAGATGGCACATTGTTTACTCCTGCAGAGAATGAATGATTTTTGAAGGAATATTTTCAATATTTATGTGGCAACATAAATACATTTTCTCGCTTTCTCTCAAAAGGAAAAACAACAAAACAAAGCAAGCGCATTATTTCTGTGTCTGTGTGTCTGTCCCTTTTCAAGTGTGTTCTTATGAGTGCAGCAGGAGTGTTATACTGAGGGGATCCTTTGGGACCACCAATATATTCAGCTTCAGCAGACAGGCTTCATTGCCAGCTGGTCCGGAAAATTCCACTGCTGTCTCTCTTTTTTTCCTTTTTCTTGTCGACTAAAAGCAAGGTCAGGGCAGTCGGAGAAGAATCCACAGGGCTGATTGAAGCTGATATTTTAATTGCTCATACCAAACTTGGCTTTTCTTGTCCACCAGCTGATTCCGTGATGCTTTAGTATTGAAAAGTCTTTACATTTCCTAATTAAAATAATCTAAATCGCTCCTCTTAAATGACTTTCAATAGATATTCTATCAAGAAAAAACAATAACCAGTGTTGCGGAAAATTTCTTTTTAAAAGTAATGCATTACAATATTGTTTTTCTCCCTAAAAATAGTAACTAATTGCATTAGTTACTTTTTATGGAAAGTAATGCGCTACTCTACTTATGTATTTTTTTTTTTCCTTACCTGGGCTCCCAGACTGCAACACAATCTCGGCCCATATCCGGCCCACATCTGGTACGCTTTGAATCCACACGTACCAGATGTGGGCCGGATATTTTGCTGTCTGGGCAGGGCTTGCTTGCTTGTTTTTTAACAGATTTTTAATTTTATTTTTGGCATATGTTTTCCTTTCAGACCAAAAGTGAAATGAAGAAGCCTCAGGCTGACGGAAATGCAATAGTTATGTAGATTTATTGCAAAATCTCAATAAAGTGAGATTAAATACATAAAGTATATTTTTGTAATTTAACATATTGCAGGTTTGCATAATATTCTGAGTTTGCAGTTCACATTCATCTTGAGGAATACTGAATCTGTATTTGTGCAAGATGAGTAAATGCATGTTCACATTTAGTCTGGAACTACAATAACCATGTTCACACAGCGCACACAACGCATCTGTACTTACTCTTGATTTCTCTCAACTTGGGGACAGAAAAGTATTCTGTCTCGCATTACTTATTTAAAAAAGTAATTCTATATTTTTTGTAAATTTAAAAGTAATGCGTTACTTTAGTTGAAAAAAGTAATCTGATTACGCTGTTACCAACACTGACAATAACTGACCAAAACCTGTCATTGATTGTTGCAACAAACATTAAACGTAGTACTATTTTAACATTTGTTCCCTAACACACTAAGACTAACATCTGGAAAAAGAGAGCGGGTGATGATAAATGGTTTGTATTAACTCCATTATGTTGGGTGATTTCAAACACAGAATCAATGCACACATGGTTAGGGATCACTGCTCTGGATAATAAACATTGATTTCCATAAGCACAGTGAGAATGTGAGTAATTACGCCTGGAGTTTGATAGTGGGTTTTCTTGTCTAAAATGCTGCAAATTTTCTTCTAAATTTATAGTGGTTGTGGAAAAGCAACCAAAAACAAAAGCTGGCCAACTTATGCACAAACCGCTGGATGAACAAGTGCAAAAAGCCACAGTGCATTTCTTCCTGTGGGTCCTGTATAATGTTTTACTTATGAGTCACTTAAAGCAAGACACCTCAGGTGAACAGGTAAAACAAACAAACAAAAAAGATATCATCATGCTTTCCCAGTTGATTAAATACATTAAGTATTGCAAAACATTTTTTGGGGGGATTAGGCTACAAGTTTTTGGAAATGCTGCTTAAAAATGCAAATTAATCATAATCTAATTAAATATCCTTTCATAAATATCCTTTCACTGTCAACAGCCAGAAAATTAAAATAAATAATTTTTTTAATAAACTCACACAAACTATATGCAAACAAATTCCCCATTAAAACCTTATATAGAATATACATGAATAAAAGTTGCTGAAATGGAAATGAAAGCATTGCATTTTTATTATATTTAAATTTAAAACATGAATTAAATACCTTTTTAATCTGTTCATTTATTAGTCAATTAGTCATTATATTATATTATGTAATGTTATGTTATATTATATTATAATATGTCATGTATTGTATTGTATTGTATTCCCAGACTGCAACATAATGTCGGCCCAGATCCGGCCTACATATGGTACGTGTGGAATCCACAAGCATCAAAACTTGCGACATATGTGGCATTGTGCTGTGATAAAACTGCACATTTTAGGCCTTGTCCACATGGACACGGGTATTTTTGTAACCGGAGTTTTTCCTTCCTGCGTTTAAAAAAAAAACTCTGTCCACATTAAAACGCAAAAACACGCTATCAAGCGCTGTCAAGAGCATGCAACACCAGCAGGCAGCGATATAACCCTAACCGTAAAGCCACGTTGGCCAATCAGAAGCGGTCAGCGGCGCAAAAACTCCGGTTTTACTGTCTACACGACAACATTGCAACCGCCGTTTCGAAAATACTCACCCTGGCAGGGGTTTTCAAAAATGTTCGGTTTCAGTGACCTGATACTGCGTTTCCGCGTGGACGAACGGCCGAACCACGTAAGAAATGTCACGGTTATAAAAATACCCGTGTCCGTGTGGACAAGGCCTTAGAGTGGCGTTTTATTGTGGCCAGCCTAAGGCACACCTGTGCAATAATCAAGATGTCTAATCAACATCTTGATATGCCACACCTGTGAGGTGGATGGATTATCTCGGCAAAGGAGAAGTGCTCACTAACACAGATTTAGACAGATTTGTGAACAATATTTGAGAGAAATAGGCATTTTGTGTACATAGAAAAAGTCCTAGATCTTTGAGTTCAGCTCATGAAAAATGGGGCAAAAACAAAAGTGTAGCGTTTATAATTTTGTTCAGTGTATTTAATATGATTAAATATAATATAATTTCCCATTTGAATCAACAGATTAATGAATGATCATTTTAATATAATGAATGATTATTTTTTTAAGTGGCTTTCTCAGTACCCCATAACCCCGAGTTCTTCTCTTTGCTTTATACCTGATGTGTTGTGAGAACCCACATGACATTCACTTAGCAAAAGTGATGTCAGTTTGAAAAAGTTGAAGGCTTCCTCCATATCCTCTGGAAACAACCAGACACTGTTGTTTGGAAACCCAACTCTAACCACACGGGCCTGGATGAAAAGTAGCAATGCCATGCTTGCTGGAGCTCTGACATGGGAGCAATAAAAGACAGCTGGACTGTATTATGAAAACAGTCTGTGACCTATTACTTTTGCAATTAGATTTGTGAATATGAACGCTTTTGTAATGAACTTGGAGATTCTTTAGAGGGCCGTCTCCAGAGATCTGATGGTCTGACAAGGCTCACAAACAGCCAGCAAAACAAACTGATTAACAAGAATCTCAAAATCAGAACTGTGTAATGATGTTTTTCAGCTTCGGGTCAGAGGGGACAGACTGAACTGTATGAATCCCACCAATGTTAAAAAATGAGCACGGTTAAAAGTTAATTATTACTCATCATTAGTGTGATTGCGAGAATAACAATTACTCTTGCTTACACTGGGGTTAAAGATTTAAAAAAAACATTACCACACATTTAAATTCGAAGTGTAACTCATCACATGCTACGGACATGAATAATATCTCATATCGAACGGCTTGTTTAAGAGAGGTGTGTTATTACATTTCTACCCAATGAATGATTATTATTATTAATTTGCTAATTTATTTTGAATATATTTTTCAACATGTTATGGCTCTTATGATGTGCTGTTATATGTGTAAGCTAATAATAAATGTACAGTTTATAATTCTATAAGTGCAGTTATGCCATTCTATTAACCATGTAAAGCCTGACATGTGAACTTATAGTCAGAAAAATCTTCTTTTTTTTTTTTTATTAAACCTTTAGGCAAAATAGAAATGTATATTAAAAGTTTGCATTATGTGTTTTGTTCTTTTCATATTTGATACATCAGGCTTTTAGTGTTTATATAGTGTTATGTAGTTATATACTAGTGTTTATACTACCCGAAGATGGGGAAAAAAATATTCAGAGGCCCAAACTGAGCAAAAATGTGCAATTTGTTGGAGATGATATTTATATGACCAAAAAGCTGGTAAAGATTTCACAGCAAAAAAGACACATAAACCAAAACCTGAAGGTGGACGTTTTTAAAAGTCTTTTCCTAAAAAAAAAAAGTATGAACAATCAATCAGACGACAGAAGCATGTAGTAGTGTGGATCATGTTAATAATTATGACTTACAAATTTGTGTATCAAATATGACACAGTAGGCTTTGACGGGTTAATCAGTCTGTTCATGCATGTGCATGTCTGCATCACACTGTGCTAACAGCAACAGTTTTCTGTCATCTTGTGCACTTTGGCTGATTGTGCTCTTAGGGGTCACACACGGTCTCTCTGTCTCAGATGAGTTTAATGGTGCCAGTCAGATTGGGGCCAGATTTCTTGGCCCTGTGGTCTGAGTGTCCCGGTGGGGAAGCTGTTTTCCGGCTGGCTCAGTGACGTCCACCCTCGGGGCCAGTGCCACCCCCATCATGTGCACAGATCATATCGCACAGAGCGCTGGTAAACAGACGGGAGCTCGCCAAAAATGCTGCCGCAAACCTAGCTTGAAAATCAATGTGAAAAACAACCAATTATTTTTCTGTGATCTGACGTATTACAGAGAGAAACAGGATATTCAACATGAAGCAAAAGGAGTCAGGTCTGAGTTCGAGTCCAGGCTCGTGGTCTTTTCTCGTCTGTGTTATTCTGTTCTCTCATGTGTATCTCCCTGGAATTATTAGCCTATTAAAGCACTGTTTATTTGGGAAACTCTTTTGTTTCGTCCTGCACTCATGCCTAATCGTTTTGATCTTTTATATATATATACAGTATATATATATATATATAAAAAATCCTTTCATTGTAGTAAAACACACTTTGTGTGTATTATGCCTGCTACAGACCTTGATTCCGGCAATCCTAAAAGGTCATTAAATCACACTGTACGACATGGATCTATGAAACTAGATATGCAGATTGTACTATGGTGATACCTATTGAATCGTAGGTTACAAGTTAGTATAGAATAATAAAACGTCATCAGTATGCGATACAGTGTTAACATATAGAGCAAGATGAATCACACTTTGGCAATTGGGGTTTTTATGTGCGCTGAAAAGAGGAGGATGCGAAAGAGGAGAATATGGACACGGTCATCATGGCTAGGGGAAAGAGGCCAACTTGGCATGTCAATTGTTCAAATGGAGCTTGAGGTAAGTAGGTTAGCGCCATGACGCGTTGATCAATACGGCATTTCATGTTGCATTTTTATTGGCTAGTCAGTAGAAGTTTGTATTGCCGCAAACACACTGTGAGATGATCATCTTAAACTTCTGACACGGTCAGAAAACGGCCGTTTTTTAACCTCTCTCACTGTACAATGCAAGACCACCATTTAGGAACCACAACCACAGAAATCGCCACGATTGCTCATCTTTCATCAGGGACTGCCCAAAATGGTACAATGTCTACCAGGCATCACTTGTTGAAAGTTTAGATTTTTGTAATGTTTTAAAAGAAAGACCACTCTCATCTGTTTAGTCTTTAAATGAAGGATAATCAATACAGATTTATTTCCACAGCCTTCTTTGATCATATTTACCAAAGGTGGCAATAATTCTGACCACGACTATATGTATAACAACTGCTGTCATGGACTTTCTCTTGCTGCTCCAGAGTGATTAATCACATGGCATTTAAGACTCAAATGATTGGCTCAAAAACTTATGTGGTTCCTATGAGCGAAAATGGCAGAATTATATAGTCATTGGGGGAGTGTGTGCCAGCCAAAGGAAGTGCCATTGAGATAAATGGGAATGCTAACATATAGCTTTATTTCCAGGTTTTATAGACCAACTGGTTCTTCATCAAAAATGAAAGTCTTTATAAAAGCCTAAAGACAATAACATTTTATTGCCTGTAACAACATGCACCATTGAATCATGCACAATAAGATCAGAACAACGCAAACCCTGCGACACAATGCAGCACCACCACACATACCTACATTAGGATGTTGCCATAGCTAGTGCCATTTCCTGTAGGAACTGCAAAGTTGGAGCCGCCTCATGCTCAATAGTGTTTGGCAGCTGAGCGCCTGCTAATGACTGTGCAGCTCCGCTGGGAAATGAGCAGACAAGAGAAAGAGAAAAAGCACAAAAAAAAAAAAAAAAAAAAAAAAAGTGAGGCAGAGTGATGCACATAATAGTCCAGGATCTGATGTCCTCCATCTGGCGCGGCCAGGGAGCGACTCCAGCAGCGAGCTTGCTCCGACCTGCGGGCACGGGCACTCCATCATTATTTCCCCCTGATGCTCCCATGGCACCATGTTGGCATTTAGGAATGTCACTCCACAAGCCAGAGTCTTGGTTGGATCGGGCTAAGCAAGCCCGCAGAGACAGGGCAAGTTGGCTTGCATCAGCAAAATGTGTGTTCGGGGAGACGGATGTTCATTATCTCTTAATACATCCCATTTGTGGGACTTGCATTGTGCGGGGAACGGTGAGAAAGTGTCATCCTAATGGCCATACAGGGGTTCAGCCGCAATGACAATGATGCCACCTGACATCAGACATAAAGTCATGCTGCTACTGAATTAGCCCGACACACCCTCGGTTTGACAGCGGAAAGGCGTTCATAAGTGACAGTAATTCCTTGGGAGTTTTTGCAGGAACTCTTTCTCCATCTTCTTTCTCAATCGTTCTACCCATTAGTACGAGTTAAGTAAGACTGTGTAAATTACTTCAAACAGCATATTTATTGGTCACTTTTCAGAAATAACAGCTTTTTCTCTCTCTTAGAACATCTTGGTCTTTTGAGCACTAACTTCAAAGAAGCGTATTTATCTAATTTGACCTCCTTTTCAAGTGACAGCTGGCATATGTCGCATTTCTGTCGCAATTATTTCCATGGAGACACAGTGAAAGGAAACACAAATACAAGTCTTGGCTGTTAGATAAAATATGCAAGCTAAAATAAAGTAATAGTGCAGAGATGGGTCTATAAAGAAAGAAATATAATTATCTCATCAGAAACATTTTCTCAACATCAACATGTTTTTTAGATGCAAGACGAAACACATTCTGAGGATTAGTTCAACCAAAATGGAAAATTCTGTCATAATTTACTCACTGTTCCAAACATGTTTCTTTCTTTTGTAGAACACAAAAGATGATATGTTGTAGAGTGGAGGTAAATTGGTGACCATTGTATATATATATACACTACCGGTCAAAAGTTCGGGGTCAGTAAGATTTTTTATGTTTTTAAATGAAGTCTCTTCTGCTCACCAAGGCTGCAATTATTTGATAAAAAAAAAAAAAAAAAAAAAAAAACGGTAATATTGTGAAATATTATTACAATTTAAAACAGCGGTTTTCTATGTGAAAATATAGTGAAGTGTAATTTATTCCTGTGATCAAAGCTGAATTTACAGCATCATTACTCCAGTCTTCAGTGTCACATTTTTTAAATTATTATAATATGAAATTATTATAATATGATGCTCAAGAAACATTTATGATTATTATCCATGTTGAAAACAGTTTTTTACATTTTTATTTCAGGATTCTTTGATGAATAGAAAGTTCAAAAGAACAGCATTTATTAAAATATAATCTTTTCTAACATTATAAATGTCTTTACTGTATAACTTTTGATCAATTTAACTCATCCTTGATGAATAAAAGTATTTTCTAATTTCTTTCCCCCAAAAATAAAAAATACATTTTTACTGACCCCAAACTTTTGAATGGTAGTGATTAATGTTAAAAAAGCTTTCCATTTCAGATCAATGCTGTTCTTTTGAACTTTCTATTCATCAAAGAATCCTGAAATAAAAATGTACAAAACTGTTTTCAACATGGATAATAATCCTAAATGTTTCTTGAGCATTATATTATAATAATTTCATATTATAATAATTAAAAAAATGTGACACTGAAGACTGGAGTAATGATGCTGTAAATTCAGCTTTGATCACAGGAATAAATTACACTTCACTATATATTTACATAGAAAACTTCTCTTATGTTCCACAGAATAAAAAAGTCATGAATGAGAGAATATAATTACCAGTTAAAATGTTTAAAAATGAGTTTAAACTAATTATTTAGTTTTCCTATTCAAATAAAATAATAAAATAACATAAAATAATAAATAAAATAAAGTTGTGGATTGATAGAACAAGTTGACGTATTACGGGTTAGTGGAACAAGTTGATGTAGTTACGGGTTAGTAGAACAAGTTGATGTAGTTACGGGTTAGTAGAACAAGTTGATGTAGTTGCGGGTTTTTAGAACAAGTTGACGTAGATACGGGTAAGTAGAACAAGTTGATGTAATTGCGGGTTTTTAGAACAAGTTGACGTAGTTACGGGTTAGTAGAACAAGTTGATGTAGTTGCGGGTTAGTAGAACAAGTTGATGTAGTTGCGGGTTTTTAGAACAAGTTGACGTAGATACGGGTTAGTAGAACAAGTTGACGTAGTTACGGGTTAGTAGAACAAGTTGACGTAGATACGGGTTAGTAGAACAAGTTGACGTAGATAAGGGTTAGTAGAACAAGTTGACGTAGTTACTGGTTAGTAGAACAAGTTGACAGTTTCGGGTTAGAAGAACGACATGTATTTGCAAAGTTAGTTAGAATGTCTAAGGTGAACCATTGAAGTGTTTTCTTTTATTTAGAAACATTCCAGCTCATTTTTCTTTTTTAGGTTCTACATACCAGGAATGACCTATCCAATGTGTAAATGAACCTCTAACCTCGGCCGTTGGATGACTGATGTCTTCTGCGGGGTGTGACGCTGCTCGTGACACATTACGAATGGGTTGTTCTCTGTTAACAAAAGCACAGTCTTTGCAGTACAGAGATGCTAGGGTGTATCATGTGTAACGTCTTGCTCTGGTGACAGCAGTGCTCTCTCTCACTGTGTGGATCTTGAGGTTGGTGCCCTTTAGATTGCCATCTGCTCTGATGGGCTGTCATCTTGGATGGTGCACAGCCATCTGTTTAGTCTCTGCAAGTCAGGCCGCATCCTTGGGTTGGAGGAGGAGAGGGAAACGGGATTGGTAATGACCTCTGAGGTTTGGAGTTTGGAATGAACACTGCTAGCATCTAGCACCCACTAAACGATAAAAGGAAGAAAAAATAATAATACGGCAGCCGGGATGATTATAATAATAAGAGGCTGAGGAATTAGCTTGACTGTTTCCCCGGGGCATAGTTCAATTTGTTAAGGCACTGGAGCGAGTTAACTGTGATAAAACAGTCATACATCACTTGCTTTTAAGGCACAACGACCCTCTCCGTCTTTAAACAAGGGTTGTAAAAATTACAGCATTGCAGCTACCCATGATGAAACTGTCTGAAATGCCTCATATATTTTGCTCTAAAATAAAAAAGTGGTTGAATATCTAATGAACTAATCGAAATAAAAATGTTTGATGCTCTTCGAGAAACACAATGTTCCCTGAGAGTTGTTTAATACGAAACATTTGGCATTGAGCTTCAACTTATTAATAGAAGAAAACAGGTGTAAGATTAAAAGAGAAAAACGTGTATGTCATGCAGATAGAGTGAAGACAGCAAAGTGATGAAATTGTTACATTCTGAAACATCTTATTAAGTGTATTGTGTTAATATGGGGTCATTAGGCTTTGGAAGCTGATTGAATATGAACTGAATAATTGAAATCAATAATGACCAGCCACAATGCTTAATGAAAGTGAATTCTTTAAAGAACTTTCCATCATAACTAGTGACTATATTCTACAAATGTCCACTACACTGTATCAGATTTGATATGCAAATTTCTAAGGGCTCTGACCTGTCAACATGAAAAACCTACATGCCTTCTGTCGTCTGATTGATAGTTTATGTTTTAGCAAATAAAAGGCCTTTTAGTATGGTTGTCAAAACATGTCTTTACTGATTTAAAAAAAATAAACATACTAATTAAATTTTTTTTGTTGCCCCTATAGGGACATTTTGAAGGAAAATAAATATGAGATGGAAGGAAAAATTATTTGGCAATGCCTTTGTGTTCTCTTGCAAATCTTTTGCGTTCACCCGAGAAATTTTGTGTTTGCTCGCAAAGAGCTCAACAAATTTGTGCGAAAACACAAAAGCATTGAATATATATATTTAAATATTCCTACCTACTCATATTTTTTCCATCATCATGTCCCTTTAGGGGCTCCGTATAAAAGAAGCATACACTTTTTTATTGTTAGTAATAGTTCAAGATGAACAATTACTGGACTGATACATCATTTTTAGAAAAGCATGTTAAAAATGTGAGTATCAAATATGATAGATCGGGCGTTTTAGGAATGTTTAGGAATGTAGGAATGCCCCCACAATACAAACTGAACTTTGCTCATATAACTAAGCATTCAAATATCATCTTGAGGAAGTTTATTTAACAACGTTCAGGAGGAGCACGTTTAAGTAATCCAACCAATATACGTACATATGGTAACACTTTACAATAAGGTCTCATTTATTAACATTATAGTTAATGTTACTAACATGAACAAAGAATGAGAAACAAACACATCTGTTACAGTATTTTTAAATCTTTATTAATGTTAGTTAATCCATTGTTTGTTCATGTTACTTCAAATTTTATATGTCTCCACCGTACAGCACGTCAAATATGCATAATGTACTATATCTGTCAGGAGTCAATCAGAATCTACAGCATTCACCACACAACGATCACTCTCCCCGGATTACTAATCACCTGCACCTGTTCACAATCAGTGAGTCCATCCCGGCATAAAAACACTCAGCTCACTCTCAGTCATTGTCAAGCCTCCAACAGGAACAGACCCAAACCCAGTCACTACGAAACTCTCCGTGTCATCCAGCAACAAGTAACGTAACGTATACTTACCTATAGTATACTAACCTTTCTATCCATGTTCTGATGTCCTCAGGATCCACGCTACGGTCCCTGACCGGTCCTGAAATCCATGTAATCCTTCCTGAGTCTCGTTCGCCATTGGATGACCTGAAGGAGAGAAAGCAAGTATCACTGAACTGAGTTAGTTTGATGTAAAGCACACTGAAGAGGATCTGCTCACCTGGAAGTCTACACGCCAGAGTATCCTCCTCATATTCACCTTTGAACACCAATAACCTTTGAGCACGCACCTTGTATGTGACGAAATAAAGTTTATGTTCATTCACTTACCTCTGTCTCCGGGCCTGTATCCTGACAGAAGGCTTGACCTGAAACAGAAAAAGGTGAAGAAAAGATGGATTCAAACCAACCTGTCGATGCTGCAACAAGTTCCACACCAGTGTTTCATCCGGTTAGCACTTCCACAAACGCCGCTTCTTCAATCACCTGCTTCGCGAGTCCACCATCGCGCCCAGCGCCATTCTCTGGTCGGGCGGAGGATTGCAATGGATTCCTGTTGCGGTGCTCGCTGGCGCTGGAACAACAAGCCCAACTATATCCTACGGAACGATCGAAAGTGGCATTTATTATCCAGCAATTATCTGGAGCGGCGTTGAGATGGGCTGAGGCGTTGTGGATGAAGGAATCACCCGCGGTAGTTTCAGTTCCAGATTTCATGAGGCATTTCAAATAAGTTTTCGGACGTCCAGTTTTTTATAACCGTGACTTTTTCTACGCGGTTCGGCCGTTCGTCCACACGGAAACGCACTGAAACCGAACATTTTTGAAAACCCCTACTGAGGGTGAGGATTTTTCAGAAACGCCGGTTACAGTGTTGTCGTGTAGACAGTGAAACCGGGGTTTTCGCCTTGCGACGTCAGAGTGTGTGCCGTTATCCACTGTGTTTGACGTCAGATTTGCGTCTACCGGAACCGCTAATAACTTTTTGTTAGGCTTCTGATTGGCCAACGTGGCTTTACGGCTAGGGTTATATCGCCGCCTGCTGGTGTGGCATGCTCTTGACCGAGCTTGATAGCGTGTTTTTGCGAGCATGTGTGGACGGGATTTTTTTTAAAAACGCTGGAGGAAAAACTCCGGTTATAAAAATACCCGTGTCCGTGTGGACATGGCCTCAGTCTATCGCCGTGGTTTGAATCCAGCTCTGCGTCTTCAAATGGCGATTTATGATGACAACTTGGGAATTGAAAGATTCATCCAGCAGGCTATGCGAGTGAATCAAAGATCTCAGGGTTGTTACAAAGAATATCTGGATTGTCAGTCTACACTACAACAGTGCACAGGAGGTTCTACATCCGAGAGTCAAGTTGAAGAGATGCAAGTCGACACTTCTCGACTTTCCCAGACAGAACTTACTTGGAGGAGGGAACTGAGACTGTGCATGTACTGTGGTGCCAAAGGACATTTCAGACTTACCTGTCCAATTCGACCAGGGAGGATGATGGTAAACTCAGTTCTCGATCACACCATTGTATCAGCACCCCTCACGATTCAGGTTATCATAAAGACTAAAAAATTCTGCGTATCTGTGACAGCCATCGTCGACTCGGGAAATCAGGAAATTTCATCTCCGGAAAACTCTGCAAAGAACTCAACCTCCCACAAGTCAACACTCCAAAGTCCTACTCCATTTACGCCGTGACTGGTGAGTTGATTAATCAGGAAAATGTCACAACAAAGATAAATCCCATTCAATTTTGTGTGGAAAATACGCATCAAGAACTGTTTGAACCATTTGTTCTCCTAAATAGCCAAACAGACTTGATCTTAGGTCGACCATGGTTAATTCACCATCAACCCACCATAAATTGGCAGTCCGGAAAGATAAAGGAATGGGGCTGTGCCTGTTCCCTCAATCAAGCTCCACTCCTGACCCTTTCCAGTGAGTCAAGATCTCCAGCCATCACTGTAAGTTCCACTTCCATAGAAAGTCCCACTGAAAATCTGTCCACGAACATTCCTGCCTGCTATTCCTCGTTCTCTGATGTTTTTAATCCTGTCACTGCTTCCAAATTACCACCTCATCGGCACTGGGATTGTGCTATTGATATGGTTCCTGAGGCACGATTTCCCAAGGGTAGGATCTACTCTCTCTCCATTCCCGAACAGGAATCCATGAAAAAGTATATCAAGGAAGCTCTAGATCAGGGATACATTCGTCCTTCCACCTCTCCTGCAGCTGCTAGCTTCTTTTTTGTGGCCAAGAAGGATGGTGGTTTAAGACCATGTATTGATTACAGAGCCCTGAATCAAGTCACTGTGAAGTTCAGTTATCCTTTGCCACTCATTCCAGCAACCCTTGAACAGATCCGAGAAGCCACGATATTCACCAAACTCGATTTACGGAGTGCATACAATCTAATCAGGATTAAAGAAGGAGATGAGTGGAAAACAGCTTTCATAACACCTGCAGGGCACTACGAGTACCTCGTCATGCCGTATGGTCTGGTCAACGCTCCTTCTGTATTCCAGAGTTTCATGGACGAGGTTCTCAGAGATTTCCTGGGAAGGTTTGTACTAGTGTACATTGATGATATCCTGATTTACTCAAAAGATCCCGCGACCCACCAACGCCATGTATCTCTGGTACTTCAAAGACTCCGCGACTTCACCCTGTTCCTAAAGGCTGAGAAATGTATATTTCATCAGACCACTGTCGATTTCCTGGGTTACATCCTTAGCGACAGAGGAGTTGAAATGTTTAAACGCAAGACTGAAACCATCTTGTCTTGGCCCATTCCCCAGTCCGTTAAGGAGCTCCAGAGATTTCTCGGCTTCGCTAATTTCTATCGAAGGTTTATTCAGCAGTACAGTATTCTCACAGCTCCTTTGACCTCCATGTTGAAAGGAAAACCTAAGACGTTGCTCTGGACTCCAGAGGCTGAAACTGCGTTTAACTCCCTAAAGACCGCCTTCACTACGGCACCATTGCTACATCATCCAGACCCTGAGAAACCATTTGTGGTAGAAGTCGATGCCTCCACCACTGGGGTCGGTGGAATTCTATCACAATACTCTGAACTTTCCTCCAAACCCTTGCCATGCGCATTCTTTTCCAAGAAGTTATCCCCAGCGGAAGCTAACTACGACATTGGGAATCGAGAGCTTCTAGCAGTTAAACTTGCCCTGGAAGAGTGGCGACATTGGCTAGAGGGAGCAAAGCATCCATTCCTAGTACTTACAGACCACAAGAACCTCCAATATCCGAGAGACGCAAAGAGACTCAATCCACGCCAGGCCAGATGGGCATTGTTCTTCACACGTTTCCACTTCAAGATATCATATCGCCCGGGCTCCAAAAATACCAGAGCCGACGCTCTCTCTCGACTCTATGCCTCAGAAACCCCAGTAGAAGAACCAGAGACAATCTTACCCGAGAGATTGTTTGTTAATCCCATCCAGTGGGAAATTAATGAGCAACTTCATGAACTGTCTCGACAGCAGCCCAGAATTCCAGGATGTCCTCCCGAAAAGATCTACGTGCCCGAAGAATTCCGAACCTCCTTAATTGATTCTGCTCATTCTTCGGTGGGAACCGGTCATCCGGGCATAAACAAGACTCTAGCAACCCTTCAAGCAAAGTACTGGTGGCCCCACATGCAAAACGAAATCATGAGTTTCATTCAAGGTTGTATCCCCTGTGCCATGTCCAAGGTTCCAAGAAATCTTCCGGTGGGAAAGTTAGTACCCTTGCCTGTCCCACATAGACCCTGGTCACACATCGGAGTTGATTTCGTCACCGATCTCCCTATGTCTGAGGGAAACACCTGTATCCTAGTGGCCATCGATCGATTCTCGAAAGCATGCAAGCTAATTCCTTTGAGAGGACTCCCTACGGCTTTCGTCACCGCCGAGTTATTGATGGAGCATGTTTTTCGCAATTACGGTCTCCCCGAAGACATAGTTTCTGACAGAGGACCCCAGTTCATTTCCCGGGTCTGGAGAACTTTCTTCAATCTTATGAATGTGACAGTGAGTCTATCTTCAGGATACCACCCACAAACCAATGGACAAACCGAGCGGAAAATCCAAGACATCGGGCGATTCCTGCGCACATTCTGCCACTCCACATTCTGCCACTCCAATCAAAACATCTGGAGCCGGTATCTCATCTGGGCAGAATATGCACAAAACTCTCTCAGACAGTCATCCACGCAGTTAACCCCTTTCCAACGTATCCTTGGTTACCAGCCCCCGCTTTTCCCATGGTCCGGTGAGTCATCAGAGGTACCCGCAGTGAATAAGTGGTTTCGAGAGAGCGAAAGAGTCTGGGATCAAACCCACCAGCACATTCAACAAGCCGTCAATCGTCAACAGAATTTGAATTCCATGCTCAGCACCCTGAGAAACCTGCACCACGGCCCAGAGGTAGACCTCCACGACGTCGAGGTCCAAGGTCCGCTGGCGCGGACTCTGGAGGGGGGGGTAATGTCAGGAGTCAATCAGAATCTACAGCATTCACCACACAACGATCACTCTCCCCGGATTACTAATCACCTGCACCTGTTCACAATCAGTAGTCACATCCATCCCGGCATAAAGACACTCAGCTCACTCTCAGTCATTGTCAAGCCTCCAACAGGAACAGACCCAAACCCAGTCACTACGAAACTCTCCGTGTCATCCAGCAACAAGTAACGTAACGTATACTTACCTATAGTATACTAACCTTTCTATCCATGTTCTGATGTTCTCAGGATCCACGCTACGGTCCCTGCCCGGTCCTGAAATCCATGTAATCCTTCCTGAGTCTCGTTCGCCATTGGATGACCTGAAGGAGAGAAAGCAAGTATCACTAAACTGAGTTAGGTTGATGTAAAGCACACTGAAGAGGATCTGCTCACCTGGAAGTCTACACGCCAGAGTATCCTCCTCATATTCACCTTTGAACACCAATAACCTTTGAGCACGCACCTTGTATGTGACGAAATAAAGTTTATGTTCATTCACTTACCTCTGTCTCCGGGCCTGTATCCTGACAATATCTCATTTCATGTAAATTTGTGAAAGACATAATACAGTATATTTTCATCTTACTTTCTGGCCATAATAATATTAGCACCAAATTGCATATTTTCGCTCAGTGTGAGCCTTCATACTCACCTAAATAATACTGTGTATGAGCCATAAAATTCTAGAGCACAGATGCAAACTTATATATATATATATATATATTTGAATGAATGAGGCATTTATATAGTGTTTTAATATACTGTACACCTAAAGTGCTTTACAATCATATTCAGGGAATACTGAGAGTTCCTTTGATTTCCTCAAGAAAGATTTCTTTCTCTCTTTTTTCTAAAGGTTCAATAAAATGTCCCGTTTAGTAAAAACTAATCTTTTTCTGACTATTATTTCATACAGTATGTCAAGGTAATGCACTTAAAAGTTGTTATTTGTTGTCATTTATATTGTGCTGCCTGCCATCCCGGACTTGAAAGCAGCGTCATGTTTAAAAGCAACCATTGTCTCTGAGTTACTAACTAATTATGGTATTCAAGAACGTTTGTGAAGTTCATGACACCAAACGACATCCACATGCACAAACTGTATATTTATGTTCAGAGTTTGTCTGTGGAATAATTCATAATTATTGTGACTTATGAAGACCAACCAGACCTTTGTCTTTACAGTACAGTCTGAATACATAGGCTATGCTAAACAAAATATGCTCTTGGCTATTTACTTAAAATAAAGGTACGACATGCAATGCAAAAAAGTGATATGTAGCATCTTACTCTTCATTGAGTCCCACTCCACTATAATGACCTATGAGGATAGTGGATTTGGACATAGCGCCCTCAGATCAAGAAAGTAAAGGGTGTTTATTACTCAGCGGCACATGGAAATGGGCCTGGAGACTTTGGGTGACTGGGTCTCACTTTGCCCTCTTGAGGGAGTTTAATTGCTGGCTAATTATCTCTTCTTCTCAGTGGATGTTATTGACCCACAGTGGCTTTTCTGGCAAATCTAATTGCCAATGGTGAGATGGGACCTTTCCTTTTCTGCACTTAGGACCTCTTTTTCTTTCTGTCCTTAATATTTCATGAATCTGTCCAACACTTTTTAATCTTGTTAAGCACAGAAGCAATAGCCCGTTGAAACTGGACAAACAAAAATAGCTTTACTGTCAGTAGCTTTCATGGAGTTAGTGCTTTGTCGGTTTGTGTTAGCTATGTGTTTGAAATATGGCACAGACTTTTAAAAAAAAAACTATTCTTGCAGCGTGTTTGCATACTGTACAGCTATGTAAATTTTCCATATGCATGGGAAACCTGGATGACTTTCACTTACAGTGTAATATTACATGTGAATGTCTTTTTTTTTTAACATTAATTATTTGATTGCCAAAACACAATTGGGATACTAATGAAAATAATTGACTTATTCAGAAAACAATTATTTTTAATTGTAATTATATTTCACAATACGACCGTTTTGACAGTATTTTGATTTATTGAATGCAGCCTTGTTTGAGCATCTGAACTTCTTTCAAACCCATTAAAATGCACGCACGCACGCACGCACGCACGCACGCACGCACGCACGCACGCACGCACACGCACACACGTGCACACACACACACACACAATAAATGTGTTACAGTCGGTGAGAATCTGTGAGAGAAAAAAAGTTAATTTCAAAACACAATTTTAACTCCATTTAGTACTTTTGGCAAATGTCCTCAAATTCTGCATATTTTTACAACCCAAATTAACAGCCAAAAGTAACATCAATTATATATATATTTAAAAAGGTAAATCATCCCAGTAGTTAATCATACAATAAGTATGCGCTTTTGCATTTGATTGATCCTAGAATCTCTCAATTTCAAGCAGTTTGGCGTGTCATGTTAATACCCTTGCTCAGATCAAAGAAAGCCATGCTAATTGTAATCATAATATATTTTGGAGGGTTGACATGCAGGTCTTGTTATTAATAACCAAAATAAATCAACCTTAAAAATTCCTCGAGGACTCATAATCACTGGATGAGTGAGTCCTGACAATATTTGGACCAGGAAAAGATGTGTGAAATGGAAATATGGTACGTAAAAAAATCATTTTTGTCAATGTTTACAGTAATTCTTTTCAGTGATATATAACCTCCTGAAACCCTTTAAGTTTCCATTCTCCATATGACTGCATCATGCAAGGATTATTTCACATATTTTTTAAGGGGTAATTGCTTTGACGTTTTGAGGTTGTGGTTTACCAAGATGTTGGAACAGCTTTGTATTGCCTGTTCTGGATTCAAATGTTACGTGATTGCTGGATGGGTTTAATGGAAAATGTTTCCTTAAGTGATCACTCCAGCCTTGAGGTCTGGAAGACAAGAGGTTTGCTGGGGTGAAGCTTTGTTATTGCACACAGTTGCTTTCTCTGTAATGTATTAGGCTGATGGTTTGAACCAGCACTGTGGCTCACTATTGACTGAAACAGCACATTGGAATTTGATCGTCCATACAGGACCTCACAAAATAGCAAATTACAACCATATAATGCTCATAATGTTCTTTCTTTCTTTCTGTAAGTGGTTTGTGAGAACTACACACATACAGTGGAGGTCAATCACAAGTTGTATGGTGCGAACAATAAAGTGAGTCTAAGAAGTTACCTGTAAATGGTCAGATGTGATTACTGCACTTAAAGTATAAACTAATTAAATGTCAAGAAATAAAATAGCAGGAAACCTGGGTCTACATAAAGATTTCCTTATTTGACATTTTCTTAGTGTAGGTTTGGTAATGATTTATGATTAATTTATATATATACATTTTTAATCATGCATATGATTCAATTATAATTAAATGTAATATAAATAATAAACACGATTGAAATATGATTTATTCTTACAACATTTTCACTTGCATAACATTAAAAGGCCATTGCTATAAATTTTACCCTCAGATATTACCTTTCACGTGTGTAATATAGATGTTGTGAATGTAAAAGGTCTGCAAAGTTTCAAAGATCAAAGAACAGATATATGGAGTTATTGTCTGTACCGATCCTGAACTGCCTGAAATGAGTCGTCAGTAATTCCAGTCTTACTTCCTGCTCAAACCTACGTAGGTTTGTAACAAATTAGCATAATGCCGACCAATGGTCTTCATTGGCTCACCGCAAACAACTTCTACTTTAACCCTCAAAACCTGTAGTTGTGGCTGAGACCTACAAGAGTTTGGTTCATGCCGACATGTCGAGAAGACATTGTATTCTGCATCGCAAATCAACTTTGTATGCACTTGGATGAGGACTCTCGCTCAAACTGATACACTTAAACTTAAGTCATTGTTACTGTTCGTATCACTGTGTATCAAGCGCTGAGGAAGATCTAGAGCTAAAATTCAGATATGGTAATGAGCATTTCGTTTCCGACATGCCTTGACTGGGCCATCTGACCAGTCAGAGCAGAGTAGACCAATCACAATAGACTGGGCCATCAGACCAATCAGAGCAGAGTAGACCAATCACAATAGACTGTGCCATCTGACCAATCAGAGAAGAGTAGACCAATCACAACAGACTGGGCCATCTGACCAATCAGAGCAGAGTAGACCAATCACAATAGACTGGGCCATCTGACCAAACAGAGCAGAGTAGACCAATCACAACAGACTGAGCCATCTGACCAATCAGAGCAGAGTAGACCGATCACAACAGACTGAGCCATCTGACCAATCAGAGCAGAGTAGACCAATCGTAACAGACTGGGCCATCTGACCAATCAGAGCAGAGTAGACCAATCGTAACAGACTGGGGCATCTGACCAATCAGAGCAGAGTAGACTGATTACAACAGACTGGGCCATCTGACCAATCAGAGCAGAGTAGACCAATCACAACAGACTGAGCCATCTGACCAATCAGAGCAGAGTAGACCAATCGCAACAGACTGGGCCATCTGACCAATCAGAGCAGAGTAGACCAATCGCAATAGACTGGGCCATCTGACCAATCAGAGCAGAGTAGACCAATCGCAACAGACTGGGCCATCTGACCAATCAGAGCAGAGTAGACCAATCACAACAGACTGGGCCATCTGACCAATCAGAGCAGTGTAGACCAATCGTAACAGACTGGGCCATCTGACCAATCAGAGCAGAGTAGACCAATAACAACAGACTGGGCCATCTGACCAATCAGAGCAGAGTAGACCAATAACAACAGACTGGGCCATCTGACCAATCAGAGCAGAGTAGACCGATCACAACAGACTGGGGCATCTGACCAATCAGAGCAGAGTAGACCAATCACAACAGACTGAGCCATCTGACCAATCAGAGCAGAGTAGACCAATCACAACAGACTGAGTCATCTGACCAATCAGAGCAGAGTAGACCAATTGCAACAGAGTGGGCCATCTGACCAATCAGAGCAGAGTAGACCAATCGCAACAGACTGGGCCATCTGACCAATCAGAGCAGAGTAGACCAATCACAACAGACTGAGCCATCTGACCAATCAGAGCAGAGTAGACCAATCGCAACAGACTGGGCCATCTGACCAATCAGAGCAGAGTAGACCAATCGCAATAGACTGGGCCATCTGACCAATCAGAGCAGAGTAGACCAATCGCAACAGACTGGGCCATCTGACCAATCAGAGCAGAGTAGACCAATCACAACAGACTGGGCCATCTGACCAATCAGAGCAGAGTAGACCAATCGTAACAGACTGGGCCATCTGACCAATCAGAGCAGAGTAGACCAATAACAACAGACTGGGCCATCTGACCAATCAGAGCAGAGTAGACCAATAACAACAGACTGGGCCATCTGACCAATCAGAGCAGAGTAGACCGATCACAACAGACTGGGGCATCTGACCAATCAGAGCAGAATAGACCAATCACAACAGACTGAGCCATCTGACCAATCAGAGCAGAGTAGACCAATCACAACAGACTGAGTCATCTGACCAATCAGAGCAGAGTAGACCAATTGCAACAGACTGGGCCATCTGACCAATCAGAGCAGAGTAGACCAATCGCAACAGACTGGGCCATCTGACCAATCAGGGCAGAGTAGACCAATCGTAACAGACTGGGGCATCTGATCAATCAGAGCAGAGTAGACCAATCGTAACAGACTGAGCCATCTGACCAATCAGAGCAGAGTAGACCGATCACAACAGACTGAGCCATCTGACCAATCAGAGCAGAGTATACTCTCGGAAAGGAGGGGTTTAGAGTGACTGAATCCTGTGACGAACAGTTTCAGACACTGTGAGAAAAGAGCTGCAATGTGAAGTCAAGTCAAGTCATCTTCATTTGTATAGCGCTTTTGACTGTAGATTGTTTCAAAGTAGCTTTACAGAGATAAACATATGTGCACAGGTTTGTAATTCCCTACAAACTACTTGTTTTGCCTATAAATTTTGATACAGAATTTAATGTTATCACTTCGGGGTAGGTATGCGAACCGAATTTCCCCACAACGCTTAATCTGTAGAGTGGGAGAGGGATCCTCCATAGGGAGAGGCTAGTTGGCACGTCAGCACTGCATTGTCATCGGGTCCAGGCGAAGCTCCTTGTCAGATCTGGATACGGCCTGGATCCGGCAGGCTGCGGGATAACCGCGGGATAAACAAAGACACTAAAATTAGCATAGATGCCATTCTTCTTATGATGTAACAAGTACATCAGGATTTAAGGGAAGTGTTCCCAGTTCCGGCTGACCTATGCAGCCTAACATTAATTTATAGAAGTCTATAATGTATTATATGAATGCTAGGGCAAAGAGAAGTGTTTTTAATCTAGCTTTGAACTGACAGAGTGTGTCTGCTTCCCGGACAATGGTAGGAAGACTGTTCCAAAGTTTTGGTGCTAAATAGGAAAAGGATCTACCACCAGCAGTCGATTTTGATATTCAAGGTATTATTAACTGGCCGGAATTTTGAGATCGCAATAGACGTGAAGGACTATAATGAAGGACTAAGTACTGCGGAGCTAAACCATTTAGTGCTTTGTAAGCATGGGTTGGGGAGTAACCAGGGCCGGCTCAAGCCTTTATGGGGCCCTAAGCAGAATTTTATTTGGGGGCCCATGGTGCCACCAATATGGTTGACTATTGCAGGGGCGTAGGAGCAATTTTGAACCTGGGGAGGGACAGTAAATGCTAGGGGGGTCCGGGGGTATGCCCCCCCGTGAATAAAAAAAAAAAAAAACATTAAATGCCACTTTCTGGAGAGTTTTGTGCAAAGAAATGGAGAAATTGAGTCTTACATGATATGTGAAAAACTGCAAGGTTAAGAGCATACTTTGCATTGTTGTATTATCAACATGTATTACCACATTTAGTATTTACATTACTGTTAATCAGTCATGTACTGATTAACTCAAATAAATGGTTGATTTAATTTCCATTAACCACCGAGCTTACCCCCCAAGGATAGATTGAAAAATAAAATCAATCTATCCCTTGTGGAAAGGTTGCTTGGTAGCTAAAAGTAGGTCTAGCAAGTCTTATATTTCAAGTAATTCACACAGATCAAACACAAAGAGGGCTGCACGATTAATCGCAATTTACATGTAATCGCACTTAAATCGACCTAGCTTATCGCGATTTTGAAATCGCAAAGGCTGCGATTATCTTTTATGCGCAGCTCGTCATTGATATACGCTCTGTAAACGCTGCTCACTCTGAAAGCACTGTGAGTTGGAGTCTATTATAACGTGCATTTGAAAAAGCAACATGGGTCAAACATCTTTCCAAACATGAGAAGCATTTATGAACCTCTTGTCCAACAAAAGACAACATTTAATAACATGCATTTACTCCAAACTCACTTCATAACGACAGATGAGCATAATTTGTGAGATGATGTGGCTTCATACACAGAATAAGGCAGTTGTATATTTAAAAGTAATTTTTAATCAATCGAAGCATTTCAATCTTCTGTTTATTCAGCTACAGCGATAGGGATTTCCTGTCAACAAGGGAAAAGGAAATAGTGACAACACTGGCTGCGTTAGAAACAGGTAAGATATATTTTAGGAAAATGATAAGTAAAATAAAAAATAATAAAAAAACGAAACAGTGAAATTCAAAACATCACCACATCACACAAGAGAGAGATGACCAGGATGACAGTAAAATTTGCTCCAGACAAATTAAGTGTGACCTTCTTACACCCCTTATTTATATAGATTTATATTTCCTATTTAGATTCAAGCTAATATCTAATTGGCTCTTACTCTAGTAATATATGTGCAATCTAATTTTACCTATTTATTCGAATTGATGAGACTTATTGATGACTTGAAATGAAATGACTTATTTAGAGTAGAGAATAATTTTTTGCATTAACTTTTGAATTACCCCCTTTTTAACTCTCGTTCTCCAGAAAAATAGAAAAATAAAACATATATAGTATGTAACCAAATAATTAAAATAAATAAAATACAATAGGACTTGAAAACAGAAAACAACAGTAAAATAAAATCACACTTAAATCAATTTACTGCTCAAACAACAGTCTCAATATGACTTAGGTTTTACCAAATCTCAGCTCCAATTCAATTCTGCTTGCACGGGATCCTTCTTCCGCAGTTTAGTTCTGATCAACACAGTTCAGTCACAATCCTTCCATTCTGTTCATTCCTTGATCCACACAATAGGTTTCTTTTTCCCGATGTGAAGCAGGGACAATACACTTCAAAAATCATCCAGCGTCCAGGAATGTGCAGCATCCGACTCAGAAAATAGTGGAAAAGAAGGAAAAAATGGAAAAAGAAAGGGGGAAAGGAAAAAAAAAGAAACCAAAAGAAAAGACGTTTAGCATGTACAGAGTGAACAGCAGCGGTCCTAGTACTGAGCCTTGTGGTTCGCCATACTGAACTTGTGATAGATAAGACATTTACTGCTTCATTTACTGCTACAAACTGATAACGGTCAGATAATGATTTAAACCATGCTAATGCAATTCCACGAATGCCAACATAGTTTTCTAGTCTATTTAAAATAATGTTGTGGTCAATTGTGTCAAATGCATGCACTAAGATCAAGTAACACTAATAGAGAGATACAACCACGATCGGATGATAAAAGCAAATCATTTGTGACTCTAACAAGAGCTGTCTCGGTACTATACGGTCTAAATCCGGACTGAAAATCCTCGCAGATATCATTTCTTTCAAGAAAGGAACACAGTTGTGAGGATCCTGGTTTTTCTAATATCTTTGACAGAAAAGGTAGATTCGAGATCGGCCTGTAATTGACTAATTTTGTATGACTGAGAACCTGTTGGACCTGTTGTTACCTCCAAAACAAAATAAGGAACCTTTAAAATAGCATAACAGGGGAACTTTATGGTGCATTGTACAATCTTTAAGTGGAAAAACTGCCCTCAGTGGTAAAAAAAATAGTTATTCAACCCTCTGAGCTGTTGGAAGTGACCCCCCCCCCCCACTTCCACTGAACCTTCTCAGAAAATTATGGATGTTTCTAAATATACAGCCAAATGGGACCACTCCATCTCACATGAAAGGAGCAGAGAGCTTGTTTCATACTGAAGAAGAAGGATTCTTTGAGATCAATACATTCAGAAAAATCTCACCTCTCAGCATGAAAAGCGAGATTTTCGCAGTAATATCTCAAAGGATGACCTCATGACTGAGAATGGGCATATTGACACCTCTATTCAGAAAGGGGACATCCTACGATGCCTGGTCCGCACCAGTGTTCTTAGCCAGAAGGTCAAAATAAATAACAGTGACCTAGCAGTGGCCAGTCGATCTGGTGGATGGGTCAATCCCACATGACCTAACATTTGTGACAAAGCAATATGAACAATCATTTTGTACAGTTTCTCTAAAGCATGCCTCTAGCAATGCCTAAACTTGATCAAATAATTATGTAATGCAATGTAAGTTGTTTTGGACAAAAAAGTCTACCCAGTGCATTCAATTGCAAATGTAAGCTGCTGATATCTTGGTGGGGTATAACACAGTGTTCTGCTCTAGGGAGGTTCAGATAGAAATTTGGTACAGTATTATAGTCCTTATGCTGTTCACTAACATTTAAAGGAGAGATAGAACAAACACACAGGTGTTACACACAGGAATCTGATTTGTCATGGGACAAAGGTTTTGGACAGTAATTCTTTCCGAGTCATCTTGAGTCATTACTAGTGGGTTACCATGATCTTCACTTAAGAGTACTTATCCAAATATTTAGTAATTCCTTCAAGGATGTAGTAATACTTGAGTCATTACTATCTTAAACCTTACAAAAACCTCAAAAGCTTACAATGATTTCAGTCATTACTGGAGAGTTTTCATGTTTTTCACTTTAGAATAATAATAAGTAATTCCTTCTGAAGGATTTGGTAATACTTGAGAGACATTACTAGTGGGTTACCATGATCTTTACTTCAGAATTAGTTATACATTATGCATTATTCACATTAATTATGACCCTTATTTAGTAGTGTTTAGTAGTTCCCTGGGAGGTATGAAAAAAATAGTTGTGATAGCTATAGTGAACTGCCACATTCAACTGAGCGCTATTACTAATTCATCAATTAGTTTCTTGTTTGTTAATAGTAGCTACTATAATGTAGTGTGTTTCTGTAGTTATTAATTATATACTGACAGAGCAGAATTATAAAGTGTTACCGAAAAAAACCAAACTAGCATTGAAGATACAGGACCAAGGACTAGAGAAACCAGGGCTTAGACAGGTGAAGATTAACGTAATTTAGGAACACATGCAAACTCAATGAATTACCATGGAAACAAACTAGCATAGGGAACACAGGCAAAACAGGAACAGAACAGAGAAAATGAAACAAAACAGAACATGTTACTGTAAGACATCTAGGTCATTTTTTATTGTTTCTTTAAAAAAAAAAAAAAAAACACTGTCATTTCCATGGACTGCCCACACAAGCCTGAGGCCATGTGTAGTTATCTGGTCTGAAGAGTCAAAGAAGGTCATCCTGGTTGACCTGACAGTCTCATGGGTGGAGGGCTGTGAGTTGACCTTTAAGATGAGAACCTTCAAATACCAAACCCTGACGCAGGACTATAGGGAGAAGAGATGGGAGACTTGAGTGGTACTGGTTGAGCTTGGCTGCAGGGGTTTTCTGGCACAATCCATGTTGAGGATATTAGCAGGGACGTAGAGTTACAGTTAGTAGAGCCATCTATTGACACCAGCTGTGTTGGTGTCACTAAACCAAAACTATACAGTTTAGTTTAGTTGCGACGTAAAAGAGCACTAAGTTACAACTTACATACTACTAAGTACTCATGCATTGCACCATTAAACTTGTCATTGAAACATAACTTTGTGTATAAAATAAAAATTTACAGAAACCTCTGAACAGGAGTAACTATTGGAATGAAACAATTGCATCAATGAGCTCTTGTTTTGCCTGAACAAATGTATTCTTTTAGACATGCATGATCATTTTGACATTTACACCCATTTACATTTTAATTGGAACTAACTGTGGAACTATTTATAGGTATTGTAATTTCTTTAGGATACAAATAAAATATTTGTGTTTGTAATTACTAGTTTTTGTGTGAAAAAGCAAAAATTGTTCCAACTGTACTAGGTCTACTCCACTGACTGCAGCCAGTGAGATAGATACTGCCATGAGCTCTTGTTCTGGGGAACAGAACTGGTGTTGAGTTGACTTTTTCATTAGTGCTGAGTTGAATGAGCATAATAATGACAGGCCCCAGGGCTCTGCCTGCCCGCAAGCCTAATCACTCAACTGCCACCAGCCACACTGTTTCCCCCCGCGTAATTAAAACAGAGTCAGAACAGAACCGTAAAGCAACACCATAGCCTTCCACACCCTAATGAGACACTCATCTGCCTGGTGTGTGCATTAAACATTCACTATGTCTGGGGGAAAAAAGCACATTTTCAATTGCTTTCTTAAGAAGACAAGAAATGAGAAAATGTGAGAGTGAATATTTTTCTAAGGCAGGATTAATTTTTATCTATCTACACTGTAAAAAATAGTTTTCATGTCCTATCTATCTATCTATCTATCTATCTATCTATCTATCTATCTATCTATCTATCTATCTATCTATCTATCTATCTATCTATCTATCTATCTATCTATCTATCTATCTATCTATCTATCTATCTATCTATCTATCTATCTAAAATTCTAACTTTTTTTAACCAAATTTTAATAATAAAATGGCATCAATTGCACCAAAAGTGGTTGCAGTGGACCATACTGTATTGACAGTTTTTCTCCGTCGCTTTGGTGCATTTCTCACATCACTGTTTACATTTGCACAACAGTTACTGCAGTTCTCAAAACAATTAATACAAACTGCAAAACCTTGTTGATAACCTGCAAAAGCATGTCACTTGCTCAAAATGGATAACTCACTCCTCAAAAGCAAGTATTCATGTCAATGAAAGTGTCAGTGTCATCAAGATGAAAAGTCCTGAAACCATTGTTTATGAACAAGATAGTCAAATGGCTTTGTCATGTTTTCATTATGACAGTTTACTCTGTAAATTTTTTCCAATGCAAAAAAGTCAGATCTTGGTGACACTACCTGAAAACAGAAATATATACTATTTGCACAGCCATTTTAAAACTACAGTAAAGTTACACATTACTGTATTTAGTGAGGTAACTGAGTATAAGACACTAAATATGTATGTAATGTATATGTACTGTATGTAATTCTAATTTGTTCACAGCATTGTGCAAAAGAAAAAAATACACCCTTATTTACAACAAACAGAAACTCCCTTTGGGTAGAGCTGTGTTCAACTGTAAACAATATTGCAGTACATATTGAAACTTACAGTAACATACAACATACATAATACTGTAAATCATTCATGCACATCCAGACGTTCCTCTCTGTCTGGCCACATAAGTTCACCTGAGAGAAATTGTTCAATTTAGGAGATATTTTCATAAAACAAAAAAGATAAAAAAATTTGTATAATTTGCTTGACAGATTTTGACAACATGTTCAACATTTTTATATGTGATGACTCAAGCAATGAAATAGGGACAATTCGTTTTATATGGAATGACTATTCAGCATTCACAAGTATAGTTAATTTTGACTGACATGACATAAACAAATTATAATGTTATAAAACAGCAGAGAGTTTTATGAAAGCAATTGATGCATGTCCAAAAGTATTTGCAATTTGTTGGAAGGAATGAGAATCTGCTACTATGATGTGCACAAATGACTAAATGTTGTGGAGGTTGAACTAACTGTTGTGCAAATGTAAATACGGTAGTGATGCAAGAAATGCACCAAAGCGACTGAGAAAAACTGTAAATCATAGACTGAGAATCATTTTGTTTTTATTTTTTATTTAAGTGAAAGCAGAAATAAGGTACGATTTATGTATGTATGTATGTATGTATGTATGTATGTATGTACTGTATGTATGTATGCATGGTTGGATGGATGGATTGAATTAAAATGTGTAGGTCATTAATGGAGACATGCTATTGTTAAATGAATACGTTTTATTTTAAAATGTATTTTGCGTTACAAAGTTAACAGAGTTAACAGTATACATTAAATTATACATATACTGTATATATATATGTTACTGTATATATTCAGTAACCTTTTGTTTAGTATCATGCAAACATTTATCTCGTCTTAGTACACTAACACCTATAAAATAAACCAAAATACATGTAAAAACAATTAAAAAAATAAATAATTTTGTATAAGAGATTATGCAAGGAAGACAGCAAATCTGATAATACCTGTAGAGCGACCGCGTGACACATTCTGTGAAATAATTATATGCTAGTATTTATAACTTCATAATTTCCAGTACAAAGGAAGTTAACAATCTAGCGTAACTGATAATGTAGCAGTGCCTTTAGTTGAGGTTGTGAATATTGACTTCAGCTTCAGTCTTACTGAACAAGAGAACAAGAGATTGTCTGTGTTGCCATAGCAACACAATAGAAAGCTTTCTTCTTTTACTAAAAGTGCATAGCCTTGTGTTTTTATTGTTCTGAGGTGGAGGAGGCCAATTAGCTGTCTGTAATTTAAAACAGTATGCTTTCTGCATACTTGATTGGCGTTCTAACCTTAATTGACTTTAAGGGCTCCTAAGGTGTCTTTAATCACTGTATTTATCAGTTCGCCATAATTCAGAAAAAATAAATAAAAAAAATCTTATGAGGAATTTTAATTTAAAAAGACTGGAATTCAGTTATTGTAATGCATTTGTCAAGCACTTTGGAGTGCAGATTTTTTTACATGTAATAATGTCTTAAAGCTGTTGAACTTGGGGTGTGTTGGTGTGTGTGTATATAATAGAAGTGAAAGATGATGAACGTATCAATGAATACACATGCATAGAAAGGGAATAAACACAAGAGAGCTGCTGACCTACATGAGTGCTACTGTTTGCATGCAGCTTATCATGAATGGCACGGCAATTTTGTCTCAGGCTGGATTGGCACTGATGATGTCGGCAGCTTGCCTAAGATTGATTAGACACATCAAGAGAGCCACTGTTCCAGAGGGAGCAAGACGGAGAGAAATATGGATTTGTCTCCATGCTTATACCTCTTCATTTGTTTCCATTACAGCCCCCTGTCTCTGAGCCTCACGAACAACAGTTGCCAGACATCAGCTCTTACTGAAGTTTCTGCTTCGCATTTAATATTTGTTCATTCTACGGCTATTTAAAAGAGGGTTAAATAGTTGATTAATGAATATAATATTTAATATGCCCTGGTTGTCAAAATATTTGCACTGAGGATTCGGCATGTTGAGAAACTCTACATCCTTATAATTTTCTGATGAAGATCCATATATTTCTGCAAAGACGTGTTTACTTGTCCATTGCTATTTACAGTTTTTCTCGATCGCTTTGGCTCAATTCTCGAATGACAAATTTTTTTTTTCAAAACAAGTTCAGATTTCAAGTTCAGATTCTTGTTCACATTTGATTTGAATTTCTTATTGATTTAAGGAAATTGCATGTGTTTTGGCACAAAATTGTTTTCAATTTGCACAATAAATAAATACACATGACATGTTGATCAAAACTGATGAGCTGAATCTCTTCAAAACAGTCGGTCATCGTGTGAGCCATCACATGCAAAATAATACATTTAATTATCAAAATCTGTCAGACATGAATGCATATTTCATAAATATTCGACATGAAATGTTTGTAATGTCTGCTAAATTGGCAAACGGCCTCCCATTTTAATGAAATCGGAATCACAATCTTACCAATCAGACAATAAAGTTTGGAATCATATACTGTATGTAACCAGTCCTATTTGACCTGCTCCGAACAGGATTCGAACCGGGGTCTCAGAAGCGGGAGGCGGGCGCACTAACAAGAATGCTACAGACTGCCACCAGTCGCTATCATCGTTACACCAGCAAAACCATTTCCATTTTTGAACATGGAGGAACATCACATTCACAACCCTAAACAGCAGCAGCTACAGCATTTGTATTTATTTTCGTAGAAATGTATTGCATGTAAACGAAAAATTCACAGTTGCTTGCCATAGAAGAGCAATTGTTACACTTTTGTTTGATGGTCCCCTTTAGACATTCGGTTGAGTATAAGTAATGTTGCACCTTACATGTCAACTTAAGGCTGATTCATACTTCTGCGTCAGACCTACGCCGGTGCCTCTACGCTCTATGCTACGCGCTGGTTTTCATTCATACTTCTGCGTCGTTGTCCGCGATGACGCGATGGCAAATTCTCCAACCCAGCTAACAATTTATGGTTCCCAGCGTTCTGGGAAAGTTAGTTTTTGGTTGCGGGAACGTTCACTTAAGGTTGTGTTTAGGTTTTGGTTCCCATAGAAAGTTTTCTTAACGTTCAGAGAACGTTATAACCCTGAGGGAACGTTCCCTAAACGTTCGTTTTTGGTTTGGTGCAAACTAACCTTTAGAGAACCATAAACTAACGTTCCCTAAACGTTCTGTGTTAGTGGGGAAACTGCTCGCCAAGTTTATGATTACATTTAATATTTGAAAATGTCTCATACATTTTGTTTCTCAATGCTCGAACCATGACAAAAAACAACATTTTTTAGGCTGGACTAATGCATATGCGCAGTCCTAAACGTGCGTCTCAGAACATATGACTGTTTCTATAGGATCTGGAGCTTTTAACGGCAGATGTAGTGACGCGATGACTTTACCAAACGGTGATTTGCTCATTTCTTTAAGGCGGGACTTATTCCACCATATTACGCACTTTCTCCCAAACGCATGCAAGCATCACACCCCTTACCATAACCATAGCTCTACTCAGATGTGTTATGGATGAGGTATATTTCAAACCATTTCAAGCCTGATTCAGCACGTAAAAACAGTTTTTTTGTTTGTTTGAAATATTTAATATATTTTATATACGATGTTATACACCATTTAATCATGATTAGGAAGGTCAAACAAATGAGTTTTGGAAACGTGGAACAGCATCTCTTTGACATACTGTAGCAACAACACTGTTTTCTCTAATGCATTTTTGGGTGAACTATCCCTTTTAACAGTTGGTTGAATCCAAATCCACTGAATCCACTGCAACTCTTAAAAAGAAAAGTTCACAGTAATGCCACAGAAGAAACATTTTTGGGTTCCCAAAATAATCGTTCAATCAGTAATTCTTAAAATAACCTTTTTACTTAGAGAAGAACAATTTAATGTTTAAGAGTGAGAGTTTAGCTTTCAGAACATATGGCCTGTATAGGCACTGTATTCCAGCACTTGTTTGGCGTGAGTATAAATGAAGAACTGGAAAGGGTTTTGATTCAGTAATGAATGACTGGTATCAGTTCAGTCACACATTTAGTCCATTATGTGCTTCAGAACGCAGACATATCGGCACTGTTCACAAATTTCACTGTGTGAGCCATCAAACTGAGCAATGTTAAATGCCCTGTCTTTGTGTGGATAACATCCCGTTGAGTTGCTTTGATCCTGCTGCATGTGAATTACAGTAATCGCAAATCAAAAAAGCGCTCTTCACCAGCCAAATATTGACTGTGTTACTCTCAGTTGTGAAGGACGGGATATAATTGTGTCAGTCTAGCTTGTGCGTCCTCTACAAGGGATGGGGTGAGTGACAGCTTAATACAGCCAACACATCCATTGTCATCAGACGAGCGTTTGGAACTACAAAGCTGAGGCGGGACAGGTTATTCACCGCGGGACACTTACTGGTAAGTAAATGGAATTTACTGTCCCCTGACAAATATCGACATTGATTCAAAGCTGTTCTTGCAGGCCAGAAGAAATAATTTGAAAGTGTAACATGATATTCAGAGACTTTGCCAGTTGGGACTTTGCATATTAGCTGTGTTGGACGTGTCTTAATAGGCCATCAATCAGATGCAGTGAATTTATACGCCAATCACATTCATGACCTAACAATATCCATAATAGGTTTTTTCATGTCATGAAAAGTGAAAAGAGCTCCAGTGCTTTGAATCCAATAAACCTAATTTTATTTCTATCTTCTTCTCCACGTTTCTTTGCCAAACATGATGAAATACGTTACTTCCATTTTGAAGTCGTACGCTAATTGGTCACTGTTTACATTGGCTGCACGTTTTTTTGACAAGCCTCAAATCCAAGTTTTCCATCCAGGAAAAACAGATTTGTTATCTCAAAACTTTTAGAGATATAGTCTGAGATTTTGTTGCTATGGCTACCTGCCGCACACAGCACAAACTCTCCAGGGATTCGCACCGTAAGAGATTGTCGGTAAGAACAATGGCTTGAACATTTGGTAGTAATTGCTTCACGCTCTGCTCTCAGGAGGCGTTAAGGTGAAATCCTTCAGTATCATCTCTGAGCTTCTTCGCTAGAGTCTCAAGCAGTGACCTTCGCTTCGTATTTTCCAGCGGAACAAACAAGACCTTGAGCTCCCACTTTTTCAACAAATTAAAGGAAAAACTGCTGTTCACTTCTGATGTGAGCTACAGTTACTCCAGGGTCACATTTGATCGCAGTACTCGCATTCACCAAAGAAAAATATTGAGTTTGGCTGCGAGCGCAACAGTCGTTTTGTTTGTGTTTTTAGTGCAAAGCCAATATTTCATCTAAGAGCATTCTGAGTCTAGCTGGAACGGCAGAACCTATTTATGTTGGTTGTGCACGCAGCCTCCTGCTTTTATCAAACCAACAGCAAACGCCTTGATGCCATGTAGCACTGTGCGCTTGTTCAGATACTCGTGCGGCTGGACACAGTCTCGTTGTCTATTCCTGCCGTCAGAGATGTTTCTTCAAGAACTGTCAGTTATTTTTATTTCATTGCTGCATAAAATGCCTAATTGAATTATGTTTTCTAATGTGAATAGAACATATTGCATAAGTTGTGTAGAATTGTAAGGAATCCAATGGAGTTGCAGAGCCCAAGGGCAGTTCATTTACATCCAAATGTGATCGAAATACAAAACAAAGACTTGACTAAACATAACTTGACATGACACAACTTAGACAGAAACCAACGCTCACCACACAGTGGTTACACGAACAATACTTGGCAAACATGAGGGCTTAAATACACACAAGGACTAATCACTAAACAAGACACACCTGTGAACATGATTAGACAATTAACCAATGACAACATGACACAAAAGACTAGGGAAGCACATGACAGGATCACATGAGGGAAAGGGAATCACATGACAAGACAGGAAACATGACTGACATGAAACATAAACCATGAAACATGACCATGAATATGAAATAAAACTCAAAACTAGACATGACAAGAATACTGTTCCGTCATTATTGGATCACTACACAGGAACAAAGGAGTAACACAATATTAACATTCTAGTAACTGCTATTACTGTAACTAACAAGAACTGTGATTATCAAAATTGAATGAGGTAGTTCACTAATAGCTAATCAATAACTATTTTTCATATCTCCCAGTGGACTACTGAGAACTTTATATTACAGAACGTGCACTTTCAATGTACTTACAGTTTACTTACACACAAAAGTACTGAGTAGTGTGAGGTAACTACATGGGTTGAGGTTAGGGGTAGGTTCAGTGTTAGTACCTAGTTATTACCCAGTTATTTTTATTACTACAATAACATAGTATGTTCATGCGAAACAGGACTGTAAAATGAAGTGCTCCCTAGTGAAAATACTGTAAAAATAACAAAATGTATGAAATAAAAAAATTTATGCTAAGTATACTACAAGTACATTTACATATGTACTGTATGTACTTGTAAATACACTGCAATTGCACTTTTTTAGTATACTAAATTGATATACTTAAAGTCTGCTAAATTGGAACAACTACTGTAATTTTGTACTTAATGCACTTTGGTTATCCAGAAATACTGCTGAAGTTCAACTAAATATATACAAGTATTTATTGTGCTAAAGTGGAACTTTTGCCAGTATACTTTGGGTACAATTTAAATATCTTGCATTTAAAGAATTACATTTGACAGAGATCATACTATCCTTACTAATAGTGATATAAACACATTTTAGGCTCAAAGGAATAGTTCACTTTAAAATGAAAATTGAAGAATGTCTCATTCAACTGAGCGCCATTACTTACTTCAGTTACTAGAATTTTAATTTTGTGTTCCTCATTTGTTGTGGTTATTATTAATGACGGAAAGTGTTACCCAAGTAGATACCAATAAACTGAAAGGCAAATTACATTAAAATGCTTATGACTGCATACGCAGTGGCAGTTTGAAACATAATTGTCTGTATTATTATGATCTAGAATTATAAATAAATGAAAAGCAAATATTGGAAAAACTAATCAAGATTCATTAGTTAATAAACAATTTTTACTTTACAAAAATGACTTTTAATGTCACATCTCAGCATCTTCAGTGACATCATCAGTGAGTAAAGCTGATGTCATCGTCTGCTCAATCACATACTTTAAGAGAGCATGAAGTGAGCAGTGGGGGGCAGTATTACAATTACAGACATCTCACACTTCCTTCTCTCAGATATGATCATATTTATCCTGCAGTTCACATGTATCTGATCAAAAGCTTTCCGATCAATCAATCAATCAATCAATCAATCAATCAATCAATCAATCAATCAATCAATCAATCAATCAATCAATCAATCAATTGTATTTGTGTGCAAATATGTATATGTATTAAATATAAATAAATATAAATATTTTTATGCTGAGTTGAAACTGAATATACATATAGTCAGTTTCAACTTGGCATAAAAAGATTTATTTACATGAAATCTCTCTCTCTCTCTCTCTCTCTCTCTCTCTATATATATATATATATATAAGCACGCACGCACGCACACACACACACACACACACACACACAAAAGTTTAATTATTTTTTAAATACAATTTTACTTTATAACTATTCTATGCTTTATGCTAAATGTAACAAGGTTCACAAAATGTATATTCACAACACAGCATGGCCTTGGGTAAAACGTTTTCTACATACAAATATTACATGTAAATTAAACCATTAATTTATCCAGCAAATTCTTTAAGTGGCATCTTGTCGTTATGGAACAAAAATGATGATGCGCTATAAATGCTGCACAGGGATACAGCGAACAGGTGTTTCAAGTCATAGATCATACTTTATTGTGGAAAGCAGCGTGACTGGAATGCTGTATTGACCAATCAGAAGCCAGGACAGGGAACTATTTATAGACTATTTACTGTATAAAGAACCCTTTCATTTGGCGTATTTAACACACTATTGCCTCTATTAAAGCTATTTTAACTTATGTTATATATCATTATTGTTTATGACAAATGATACAATCATAAACCAATCATTGTGTAGTTGTTTGGTTACGCATGCGTGTGTAGAAACGTCTATTATCTCCTCGTGTTTCTATCTGTCGTGGTCTAGCTGTTCAGCCCATTGACTTTAAAAGCCGTTAATTATTCCGGCTCCCACGTTTCTCAATCGTACAGTATCAATCATTATTTCACTGACATCAGACATTCAAAAGCATAACAGAGACATATGATCATTTCATTACTGGCACACTCTTCTTGTCTGTGGAGTCAGAGACAGAAATAGAACAGACTGAGCCGACCAGATCAGTGTTGTTCACTGGAGACCCCATCAGGGAGAGCCAATGTCCTGCCCAAATATGCTGACTGGGCAACACAGTCTCATTAAAGTGCGTGTCAATACCACGAATGTTATTTCTCGTGCCATTTATACGCCAAAAATGTTTTTTTTGCGTGTAAATGCTACGTACTGAAAACCGCTTGTGTAGGATTAGGGGGAGGGGGGAAGGGTTGCGTGCGTATTACACGGCAAAAAGTGCGTATCATATGCACGCGAAAACTGCGTATCATATACACGCAAAAACAATTTTTGCCGTATAAATGGCGCGAGAAATAACATTCGTGGTATTGATACGCACTTTCATGAGATCGGGACAGAGCCGACACCGAGGAGCATTAATGCTCAGATGAATGCAGAGTGTCACAGAATCACAGTGTGGCTCATTGTACTTTGAATACAGTGTGAAATAAAGGAATATGGATAAATGTATCAATACAAATATTTATCTCTTCTTATTCATTAAAAGTTTGTGCACATGAGTGTGTTTTTGGATCGCTTAGGTGAATGTGTGTGTATACAGGGTGTACAGTATAAGTTGTCACAAGGGTTAAAGCAGTCACACAAAAGTGCATTTTGTTTTGCAGTGGTTTCATTAGAAATCATGTTTAGAGTAATTGCAATCCTTTTGTGGAAAAGAAGTGTGCTTTTTATTGAATGTGTACTTCGAATCTACTTTGAAGTAGGCCACTTGCATTTGTATCAATTTAATTAAAGGCCACTTAAGTGTATACTTAAAGAGAGGACACTTTCATGACTATGTTTCTTAAAGTCACCTTTTAAATGGAATATTGCAGTATTTGTTGTAAATGAATTATCCATACACATCACTATTATTATATTTTTAAAATGCATGTCATAATCTTTCATCAAAATCTCTCTCATCTCTGATAACCTGTCACTCATGAGATCCACCAATAGTAAACAACCAAATCAATTCCCCATAAACAAAATCAAACTCATTTAATTTGTTTGAAAAGCCGTATCACAAAAAAAGAAAGACTAACTCAACTTCCATTTCATGCCAACTTAAATAGATTTTTCTATTGTGAAAATAATTAAATTCAGTTCATACACACAGTATACTATTTCTGTAATCTTTCATCATCCCTAAAAAAAAAAAAAAAAAAAAGCTAAAATGTACTTCATCACAAAGGATATCATCATATTTTAGTAATAGTTGATGTTAGGTTGGGGAACGTTGTCACTTTTTTTTATGTTTACAATTAACAAGTTGACAATTAATTATTGTTTCTCATTTAGGTACAGTTATTGCTATTAAATTCATGATTTACAATATTATTGGTGGGAGCATTAGTTTGATATTTTTTGTATGCTTCATTTTACATGTTTTGTGTTTCATGAATGTGCTTCATTATCGTTGTATGCTGTTAATATTTTGCGGAAAGCCTATAATTTAATGTCATAATTTTGATTTCGTTGTGACAGCTTACTCCATATAGTGTGACATCATGCCCCAATGCATGTGTTCAATGATCTGTATCTTTTTTTCATTTTTTTTCACGAGGAACATCAGAGTAAATATTCAAGACTATATATTCAAGGTATGCTATGTGCCAATACAGAAGATAACTTTCAGAAATAAAATGATACTGAGAAATATTCACTGATGGAGTAAAACATGACAAATAGCCCCAGCCTCCAATATGTTATGGGACATTTCTGTGTGTGTGTGTGTGTGTGCATGCACGTGTGTGTGCATACATGTGTCCTGACCAGCCGGTGCCTCTGTTTTCACTATAGGGTCACAGTAGAGGTGTCAGTGTGCGTGTGTGTATGTGTGTGTGTGTGTGTGTGTGTGTCTGCACTGCTCCGCTCCGGCTGGGGTCACAGCAGAGGTTGTTTGGAAGGTTTGATTTGTCAGTAGATAAATGATAGCCCCACATCAGGGAGAGTTTGGCAAATAAATAACAGGCGATGGCTCATACATCATCGGCTTCCCTCCAATCTGCCAACGGAGGGAGGGAGAGAATAAATTCTTATTATAACCTTGGGGAAGCACAACACATATTGTGGAGCGGGGCGGCCGTGAATTCCAGGAGAGCATGCTGTTCTGTGTCAAGTGCGGCGCGTAATAAAAAGCAGACAATAGTCGCGTCCTTAAGTCAGGTCGCCTGCTTGATGTATGGCAGAGGCCGTGCGTATCGTGACAGACGTGCTGTCGCTGGAGCGTGTTCAACAAACGGGGAAATTCCTACAAACTCACTCAAATGTGTCAACACAACAAGGATTTACTCCTTGGAAGCAATTGGTTGGAAACGATCCATCAAAACTGAAATTGTGCGTTTGTTTATAATTGTTTGTATTTCCGTGCCATGGTATTACTGCATTATTAATGTGGATTAACAGTATGTAATAGACTGCTATGCATTGCTAATCCTGATAGGACCTATTATAGTAGAGCAGGCTGCTAGGATAGATGTGTCATGCTCTCATGAAACTGCTCTTAAATTTTCCAGGCGTTTCGGTCCACGACAGACTGTCAAGAGGAACCTGGAGCATGATGTCAGACAGCAGCAAAGTACAGACCTTTTACAAGAGCTTGTTTCTGGAGAAACCTGTCTAAATGAATCAACATCCAGTCTATTAGAACCATAGATCCTCCATCACGTCCAATAATCTGACATCATTCACAATTTAACACAGATAAACACATATTTGAATACATATTCAAATGAATGGGATTGCTCACACATTTATTGACCCTTGTGTTGTCCCAAACCCATATGACTTATTTCTTCTGTGGAATAGAAGTAACATTTTTCTTTCAGTTGTCAGGGTTATGTTGGGTTTTTATTTGTTACGTATTAGTTTGGACTGTGTGGTTTCAGTTGTTCTTACCTAATACAGCCCTGTGTTTTCAGGTGTGTTTGTCGTCTTTGGTTAAAGTGTGTATGATTTGATTTGTTATTCTCCTACGAATCTCTTGTTCATTAAAGATTATTTGTATTTATTTCCCGAGTTGTGCATTTTGGAGAGCCACACTACAGATAGTTAACATGAACTGATAAAAAACAATACTTCTTCAGCGTTTCTTAATTTGAGTTATTGTTAATCTCAACATTTACTAATACATTTTTAAGATTGTGTCAACATTACTTTACTTAAATGCACTGTGAACTAACCAACATGTTTATTAACTAACATTAACAAAGGGTAAGAATATATTGATCGTTGTTGATGCATTAACTAACTAAATGAGATCTTATTTTAAAGTGTTACCCATGCAGTTGTTCGAAGCAGTAAACATTGTACATCAATGCAACCCTTTATTAATCTTTTTAGTGCAAACATCATGTGTTTACACTCTCTTCATGTGGAAAAGGTGGGAAACGGATGCAGTAAACTCTGCCAAACACATCTTCCACATAAAAAAAAGAGATTTCTTTTGGTCCATTTCATGAAGCATATCACATGTACACTCTGTCTAATTGCTCAACTAAGGGATGCAAGAGAAAACGAATAAAGTGTGCCCTCCGCACATCACTATCTGAGGGAACGTAACAAGAAGCCAATTATAAAGCAGTGAAATGTGATGTGCTGTTCTCACCAGGCTCTGGCTTTAATCAAGAATCATTTAATTAAGCGGCTAACACACTTAAGTCAATACTGCCGAGCACAAGAACGGCAAGCGAAGGAGGAAACATCGGGTAATTGCATAATTGTAGATAGCATTCCTTAAAATGTCTAGTAAATAAGCTGACAGTCAAATTTTTTATGAATTTTATAGTAATTAATATCAGTAAAACTTTAAATAGAAAAACAAAGTAAACAGATATTGTTAATGAACATCTAATTTAAAATAAGCTGTCCTCACCAGCAACATAGGGAACAAACAGCAGATGTTAAGATGTAAAACAATGTGCTCATTCCTTTAAAACAATGTTTCTTTTTTCTTCCTCTAAACTTCACACGTTTGAGAGGATGTCTGGAGGTGTTTGTGTGCTTACAGAAAAGCACAAAATCTTTAACGCTGCAGCAGCCCATGAAAATATAATATTTTTTGTTTTGCTTTGTTCAAAGGCAGAGGCTATATGTTCAAATATTCATACAACAGAATATTCTGGGGACCATGAAACTTTTGTGAAATTGATCAAAAATGCTGGTGGAGAAAGAGTTAATTAACAACAGTTACTTACTATAGGGTTATTTCCATGTAATTAGGCATAATTTACTGCTATCACTATACACTGTAAAACTGAATTTTGATGATTTGTTATCACAACTTTTTATATTTTGTCAAATCAACTTAGATAATTAATGTAGTTCAGATAACATAATATTTTGAGTTTCTATTTATTAAATCAATCTCCTTTGTTGTATTAACTCAAATTTTTAATTTCAATGAACTCAAATTTTTAAGGCAACCAGGTAACTTACTTTTTTAAGTTAATCCAACTTTTTTTTTTTTACAGTGTAGTAACTACATGTAAAGTGTAACAAGGACACTGCAGCCTGTGGAACTGTGAATATTGTCGACTCTCGTGATAAATTGCTGGTAATGTTCCTCAGTTGTCACTTTGGATAGGATATGATGAATGATTAAATGTAATTTTGAAACATAATAATGCTTTTATGCTCTCCTTGAAGATGTTGGTCCCCATCCACTGTCGTTTTCTGGAAGAGAGCGGCTCAGACATTCATCTAAAGGTCTCTTTTAGTGTTCCGCAGTCATACAGGTTAGAAACAACATGAGGATGAGGAAATCTCAGTGAACTTTTGTGCTGTCACACACCAAATCTTAAAAAAGTCTTAAAATGATTGATTTGCTTTCAGAGTTTTTAATGGGTTGCGAGTGCTCAAAAATGATCATCTCATAACTAGCACATTTCTGAATCCTGAAGAGAAACATAATCAGGTTTTGGTCATGTTATAAATCTAATTTGGCACCCGAAACCGTCAATTAGCAAATGCCCAGTTCAGGAAACAATCACTCATGAAACTATTACACCTTTCACTGTTAAAACTATCCCCTGGTAATGAGGGACTCTGACTTATAAATCTGCACCTGTAACCTGAAGACATGCAGCGCTAGTGTCTGAAAAATTACCTTGATTGTGCACAGCGCCATGGAAATTTATCTTTGCAATGATTTTATTGCACGGTTACCTTAGGCAATTAAATCAATAAATCTTAACTGTCAAGGGGGTGGTTCAGTGCCAGGAAGAAATGAAAAGCTCATATTCAGTAAATAAAAGTCTTTTTGACACATCATTTGGAGCATTATTTAATGGGAGGAACCCGTGGCTAAAATATGAGAGAAAGGTGTGCTATTTTATTAGGCGCATTATTATATTAAAGGTATATTATTTTATGGGTTAAATTACAGAATCCAAGCGCTTCCCCGCACACAAAGAGGCTCATAAATTAACAAGACATGTCTGAGCATGCGAATTTCCCTGTGATGAATAAATAAGAGGGCATTATATTCAAGAGGAACGCTCCGTTATGAGCCCCAGTAACCACAATGTAATTTAAATTAAAATATGTAATGTATATGATCACTGGATTTTGGAAATACATGCAATAAATTCATTAAAAAAAAAGTCATTGACTCATGAACTATTTTTCAGTTCACCGAATCTGTCCTGGGAAACATATTTATATTTACTGGGGTGCTTTAAGGTTAATGTGGTCGTTATTGTTAATATTGTTAAATATTGTCATATCCAGTAGTGTTTCATGTCTTAAACAAAATGCCCAAAGACGTTTAGTTTCACCATTTAGGATGCAGAATTAAATCCCATTAAGTTATGTGTTCCTTCCCAGGCTTGTTTATTCAGAAATTGAAGACACTGTACGTTTTTTTGTGTGAAATATATTAGATGGAAAACTCAAATTCAGTCTTGTTTGGTCAGAAATTCTTCGAAACTTTTTCTTTTTTTTTTCCATTTTGGCTCATACCATTTTTATTCATCATTTTTATACAGACATTAAACATTTAAAAACAACATAACTACATCTCAGTTTTGTTCATTACGTTTTGACAGTTTTATTATAAAATAAACATACAATAGCAAAAAAAAAAAGAAAGAAAAAAAAAAGAATAATAATAAAAAAATCGCTGGACTTGTGCAACACATTGGAAATACAAAGCTAACCAGGCAGAAAGGTTTTTGATACATAACGCATTTTAAAATGAATTCGTACAACTATACAATGTATAAATTCAAAGCACTGCAGGTTACCTGCTCTGTACAAAAAAAGGAACAAAACAAAAACCTAAATTCTACAGCATGCCAGAACATTGAAATCTTCTGTCATTGCAAGTAATGTGTACAACTTTGCCAACAGCCAATATCTTTGTAAGATATTGGCCTTTTACTTAAAGTAGAAATCCCGCTCTTTCGTGACGTCAAACCAACATCCTTTTAGGCAATAGGTAGCATTGAGGCATTTCTATAAAGCGCAAGTTTCACAGAACTGCTTTCTGATAGGTTTAAATATGTCTACAACATATAACAATACTGACGTCTTTGAAATCGAGTATTAATTCAACGCAACTTTGATTATGACAGTTACTTGGTAGAAAGAGTCATGCTGCATTAAAACTCGTAAGAAAACTTGTTTTTCTTTGCCATTACGTTATTTTTTTTCTCCACATAAATCGATTTGCATATTTTATCAAAATGAATTCTTGAAACTTTCCTTAAATAACAGTATGATGGCTGCATTTCTAAAACCACAAGGAAAGGAAATGCTATCATTTCCCATAAGGCTCAATCGAGATTAACTGTTCTTTGGGACATTGCTCCAATTTCAGTTTTAGATTTTGCCAGTTGTGACCCCGAAACGCTCTGGCATGTACATCACTTTGAATACACTATGCCACCAATGTACTCAAATACATTGCCTTTCATTTGGTTATTTCAATGGCTTCTAACAATCCACCTTGAGTAAGTATTGCCTTGTGTGTAAATAGCATTCTTCTTTAAGAAATCCATTGTAGTGTTACCCATCTGTACACTCTGACTCAAAAAACCCAACAATACGTTTCTCCAGTTGGTGATTTAACTGAAAATGTAGGACTCAGCAGAAAAGGCCGACTCGTATGACATGGAAGCAATGAGAGATGTTGCATATCTTCATAAATTCAAAGCTGTGGATGGGTTTAAGGGTCAAATGCAACGCCTTGTGATTACAATCTCAAGAGGACAAATGATGGTGCACAACCTTATACTGTACAGAGAAAGACAAACGGACAGAACAAGACTGTAAATAACTGGTCTTTGATTCTCTACAGTTTACATTGGTAACAAGGCATTTGCAACAAGGTATTTTAAAAAAAGAAAACTCTGATGAAGTTAGAAACTGACTTTGCAACGTGTTCATTTGACAACAGCAATGAGATTCTGATGATCCATAGGCAATCAGCGGAAACTATAAACTTATAGTGTTATAGTGAAATATTTATACGACCAGAGAAGTGCTCACATTTAATTCAAATCGAGGCTTTTTGACGTATTTTGTTCAAAAGTGCCGATGCCTTTTAAAAGTACCATGGTACACGCCAATGTTAATCAGTGTGGGAATTGGAAGATCTTTAATTGACGACATGATGTGCTTTTACGGTAAGGGAGAGCTATTTACATGTTTAATGTGCAGAGCAAATAGAAAGCCTCCAGCTGAGCCTGCTTTAATTGGAGATTGTTCTTCCTGATAGGCTTTTTCATCGATGTAGAGCTCATTCAGAAGCACAAAGAATCAAAGCGACCTTATGCTACCTCTGAAAGATGCGGGGTAATTGCTATCACGTTGTCATTATTTAAAAAATAAACACCTTCCAGCTTTGTTAAACCAGAGGTCTGAATGGTACAACAGCAAATGTAAATGCTATACGTTTGTGGCCCCTATTAAATGATGTAAGGAATATGTATGCAACAGTGAAGTTCTAAAATAATTGAAATATGAACAAAGTCAATATAAGAAACATCAAATATATTGAATGCATTGCAAAAGCATGTTATATGTCCCAGAATAGGGATAAAAACACATGAGTTGTGTGGCACTTTAATGGACAACCTTGATGATTTAGGCTCTATATATTTAACTAATGAATGCAACAAAACTGTATCTATAGATGTTCAGGCCATTATTCACTGCATTAAATGTTATAAATCCTAGTATCCTAGAATATATGATTCAAATAAATATTTATTTGCCCTGGTTTGGTTTTATTGGATCAATGCCCCTTATTTAAAGCTGAAACTGATTTTCCATAAAACATCCAGCCTTCTCTGAATACAAACAAACTACTGATGCAATCTATAAACTGACATTTCCATCATTGTAATTTAATATTCACATGATAAGTTCATTATATGTCTGTAAACTGTCACATGAGTAATGTTTCCACCAACTATTAATCAAACAGAAATCAAATATTCACTGCTGGTATCATCTATGGCATTTTTCTGCCTTATTACATTGTAATTACCAATTTATAACAATGTAATAAGTAAAAAAGACCAGCTTTTTTAAAGATTCGCCTCGATTACTCGTTTTTAAAGCAATAGTGGACATGTACTAGACCATCGGACCAAATATATATTTCCCACTTGGTTTATTACCAATTCAAGAACAGCATAAAGCATGAAAAAAAGCTCCAGAAAGAACACGACTGTTCTGTTTTTCATTGCAAGACAAACTGGGGGCATTAGAGGAGCATCTAATAGGCAGAGCAGGTTGTTTACTTCACTGCTAGAGTGAGTCAGAGCTGCTGGTTTCTGATGGACTGCCAGAGGGACACAGATTTCTTTGCCAGACTGGCATAACTCAAACAAGCACAGCAACAGATGCCATTGAAACCACACAATTTTTAGAAAACCGACTCCATGTACGTAAGAAAACAGCTGGTAATATTGTTCATGGGAAGGAGAATTTCACTGTTTGCATACTGATATTTTTTTGCCTTGCATCAAAGGAAGTCCATGAAGTGAATAAATACTTCCAACAAAAACGTGCTTTCGCTCTGTAATTAATTTGGGAAACAATTCTTTCTGAACGCTGTTAGATGTTTTTAATATTGTATCCTGATGTATTGCTATCCGTGTGCTACAGTGAGTATTGCACTATAAACCATTATTAGACAGTACGCATTTCTCACTACGTTATGTGAACATTGCCCATGAAGGAGGTATTGAGAAACGTATACTTAGCTGTACTATATGTAAAGATGCACTCAAATGCACTTAGACGTCATTCACTTTTAAGTCATTTTCTATCATCATCAGAGCAGAAAGCAAACATTTAAAATGTACTTGAACATTAAAGCGAAAAACAGGTACCACAACCGCCATTTTACAAAGAAAATAAATAAATAATCATGTTATGAAAACAGAAAAATTGGATATACCAATATGGTATGGAAAATCATTCAGATCCATTGTCATCCTTAAATATAGACTCTAATAAATTTCCATTGGATACGCAGGCACTTTTGAATAATCTTAGTGAAATGTCTATTTCACACATACACATGTCTCTCGCTCATATTCTGACATTCACGTGATAGACTGACAGATATATGAAGTTTTACAATACAATGAACCCTGCCAATGAAAATCTGATCCAAACACACAAACACACACACAGACGCACACACGCACGCATGCACGCAGGCACGCACGCACACACGCACGCACACACACACACACACACAGACGTCTGGTTCGCTATCTTTGTGGGGACTCTCCATAGTTGTAATGGTTTTTATACTGTAAAAACGGTATATTCTATCCCTTACACTAACCCTACCCCTAAACCTACCCATCACACAAAACTTTCTGCATTTTTACATTTTCTAAAAACATCACTTAGTATGATTTATACACTGTTTTCCCCAAAAAATGTCCACACAAGCACATGGATTTCAGATATTGCTATCTTTGTGGGGACATTTTGTCCCCATAATGTAGGGTTTACCAGACGCACACGCACACACACACACACACACGCACGCGCACGCGCACACACACACACACACACACACACACACACACACACACACACACACACACACACACACACACACACACAAATACCTATGAACACACCAGCAAGAAGAAACAGTTTGACTCTCACTGATAGTTATCAACAATTCCGTAACATATTTAACATTAAATTCATCAGTAAAGAGTTTATGCATGGAAAATTAACATTTGATTAAAAAAGATTTGTGATTTGATCACATGATGCAATTGTTTAGGCCTCAAAATTCTGACCTAGCTTGTTTGGGAGCGTCTCTGGAGATAGAAAAATGTAATGTTCAAGTACAAGCATTAATAAACTCTCTATAGATAATAACTTAATGTTAAACGTTATCAAGCCAGCCCTAACGAGGCTGGGAGGGGAAAAAAAAAACGACGAAAAACTGGACGAAACACATAGATTCTTCATAGTGCTCATGAAATACGCTGATGTCTCTCAGTTCTACTGTACCTCTACCTCTCTGCATTAACATGCAAGATTGAACAAACACCAAACAGTTAAAATAGCTGTCATATACAACACAGTCATTATGGTACATATTGAAAAAAAAAAGAAAAAAAAACTTTAAGATTCTCTGATACCCCCCTCAGAGATATCAATCTGTCATATGTGCATATGTATCAGTTAATTGCACGGATAAAATCTCCCATCAGCCTCTGACGCTGCAAACGAAGACGTGAAGTCTGTCTCCGAGAACGCAGCTTTGGAGCGAAGCCAACGAGCCTATCAGACTGCTCACACTGACGCCAGCTGTCATAGTGCCACAGTAAAATAGAAGACAGGACATTTCAGAGAATGCATGACTACTGCACCCGTCCCTTACAGAAAAAAAAAGAAGGCCTTGACAGATAAGCACAATTTCAAATGGATGCGTGTGAATCTCCAGATGGGGCGAATCTATACGTTTGAGATGAATGCGGTTTTAACAGCTCATTTATCTGTCCCCTAATTCCTGTGTATCTCAATCTTGCAGTGCTAAGGCCTGAAATATACTCTACGCAAGTACATTAGACAAGCTGGATTTCATGTGTCATGTTCTAAAAGGTGTCAGAGCGCAATTCATAATGCAACGGCCAATGTGTGAATTCTCAGCAATGCCATAGCGGCTCTTAGAGTGAACCAGACGTGTCCAGTCCCGTTCCCAAGGCCCCGCAGCACCAGGATTGGGCCCTTCTGTTTCAGTTCAACTTAAAGCAACAGTTTAAAGAGCTATTTAAGCAAGTATGTAGCCAGCAACCTGAGTCACACAGTCAAGAGGGGTCTCTCTATGATTGCATTTCCTGGTTTAAGTTTTTTTTGCAGTGAAGCAGTTTATATGTTTAACTATATATATATATATATATATATATATATATATATAGCTATACACACACTACAGTTAAAAAAGTTTGGGGTCCATAAGATTTTTTAAATGTTTTCGAAGGAATTCTCGTATGCTGAGTGAGGCTGCATTTATTTGATCAAAAATACGGTAATTTTGTAAAATGTTATTATAATTGAATATATTTTAGATTGTAATTTATTACTGTGATGCAAAGCTGAATTTTCAGCATCATCACTCCAGTCTTCAGTGTCACATGATCCTTCAGAAATCATTCGAATATGCTGATTTGCTGCTTTTTCTGGATTTCTATTACCATTTGCTGAATAGAAAGTTCAAAAGAAGAGGATTCATTTGAAATATTTTGTAACATTATATATATATATATATATATATTATATATATATATATATATAAATAAAAGTATGAAAAAAAATCAAACAAACAAACTTTTGAAAGGTAGTGTGTGTGTATATACATTATGCCAAACAAAGTTATTTTAAATAATTTAATTCTTATAACTGACATTTCTGACTTTATGGCCCACAAAAAGTCAAATTTTTATTAATTTGATACATTTTAATAAAAAAATTTAAAAAAATGTTCAGGGGTGGATTCAAGCCATTTATGTATTTTTTTAAACTAAATAATAGATAAGATGAAATATAAAAAATAAAAAATGTTGATATTGAAAGGTAAATCTAGCAGCCCTTACGTGCTGAGGTTTGATACTGGCAGAGAATCACACATTAAAAATATTCAGCAGTGTCGTGCAAGAATTCACGTCTGTGTACTTGCGTAAAGTGTGTTTCTGGCCTAACCTGCCTACAAAGCAAATTTGATTTGCCACACAGAGGTCACTAGTTGAACTTCCATTCAACAACATTAGTAAGTTGCTGCTATACAGTCACACATTCTTTTCTTGTAACAGATGAATAAATTTGGCCTCCCATAGTGCTTGTAATTTGAAGCAGCAGCGCTCCGTCCTTCCAGATCCGACATCCCAAGACTTTCCTGACGCACTCTTACAGGAATCAAGCTGGAACGAGGACATGGCACCCTCCTGGGAATAACTCACAGTTCTGAGGCTCGCTAGTGGTTAACTGCCGACTTCCCTCAGGGTTCTGGAGGGTTGTAGATGGCAAAGATGGTGGAGGTAGTGATGAACGGTGGGGAAGAGAGTGGGAGAGAGAAAGACAGAGAGAGAGGAAGAGCACAGTGGAAGTGCCAGCACTATAACAAATGGGCCTCCAGCCGAAGCCAGTGCAATCCTTGGCGTATGTAGCGCACTAGTTCTGTCATGCTGCTGTGCTGCGTCAACGGTTCCATTACTGAGTCCAGCTCCACAAAGAACTCTGGCAGAAGAAAGAGAGAGATAGAGACACACACATCAGTGATCGTCAACATGGGAAGTTTGAGATTTTGATACATTATATATAACAGCTGTTGAGGATCTTTGGGACACTAAGTGCCATTTTTAGTGTGGCACTGACAGCAGAAACCAACAACAAAGCTTGCTGGCAAGAAGACGTAACTACAACATCGTGGGTCCATTGACGGCATTCAAAATAGTCATGTGTTCAGACAAAAAAGGTTCTTAAGAATATATTTGAGGACTTCTTAAAGGGATAGTTCACCCAAAAATAAAAATTCTGTAATTTACTCACCCTCAACTCTTGTGAGGGTTACAAACCCTCAAGTTGTTCCAATTTAAATTTCTTTGTTATGTGGAACACAAAAGAAGATATTTTGACGAATAATGGAAACCAGTTGAGGGGCACCATTGACTTCCATAGTACTATTTTCCACAACGGAAGTCAATTTGGTTACAGACATTGTTCAACATATCTTATTTTGTGTTTAGTAGAAGAAAGAAATTCATACAGGTTTTGGAACAACTTGAGGGTGAGTAAATGATGACATAATTTTCATTTTAGGGTGAACTATTTCAAGAGTTGCATTTGGGAACACCCCAGAACAATCTCATGGCAATTCATTACTATTTTACACTGTGGTGGCTAATTCACATGAATTCGTACAATGTCATTTGAACATTTTCGTACGGTCTTCTTACACCCCGGTGACGGGTATGTTTAGGGGTGCTTACTTTTTTTCTAATAATCGTATGTTATGATTCCATTGAGTATCAAGATATTTAAGAATTTATCTTAACTCTTTCCCCGCCATTGACGGAATTTTCCGTAATTTATGACACAACGTTTTCCCAACATTTTCGGTCAACCCATGTTTTCACTGTTACACGGTAGGGGGCGCTATTACACATCTTCTGAAAGAGGCGAGAATCTCCACACTGTAAAAACATTTCAGTTCACTTACTTACATTTTGTTTTAGTAAACCCATTGCCTTAAAATTATGAAGTAAATAAACGTAATGCTTAATTGAAAAAAAAATAAGTTATGTGAACTTGACAATTCCACATTACTTAATTTTTTTCGATTAAGCATGACGTGTGTTTAGTTAATAATTTTAAGGCAACGGGTTTCCTAAATTTTTTTAAATTAAGTCAACTCATATTTTTTTACAGGCGAAAAATATTCAGAAACAAGTGATAAAGCATTGCTTTTGCATGTTGTAGTCTTTCACAATTATATATATATTTTTTAGCTTTTTGTACAAAATGTTGCTTTTTTATGAATCTTATCCAGATTCAAGTGTTGATAAAAATAAAATAAAAAAAATATTCATGAAGCTAGCATATAATGTTTGTGTGTATTTAAAAGCAAAGGCTCTGTTCTCTCTTTTGATATATTGCATGTCCAGATCATACAACAAAATATTCAGAGGGCCACGAGATAAAAAAATAAAATAAAATAAAACGCTGGTGGGGGAAGAGTTAAGAAATGACTTTTGTAACCTTTTCAGCCACTAGTTTCATGCAGCTATGATAAAAAAAAAAAAAACTACAATAAAGATCATAAAAAAAAAAAAAAATTCTTTCTTCACTGAACACAGAAAAATCTATTTAAAAAAAAACTACCCATTCATCTTTAATTAAATTTTTCCTGGGCACTGAAAATCAAAGAGAAGCATCAATGTGAATCTTCTTAAGTTTAGCCTGAAGATAACGTGAGTATCTGATGACATCACTGCCACCTACTAATGACTGCAGCAATTAGCAAACAGACGACAACAACAGACTAAAGAGTCATGTACGCGCCCGAGGACCTACTGTCATAATGAGCCAAAAAAGGCGGATAAGTAGCGGGTATCATTCTGACCAAAGCTCGTACCCACCAGCCTTTAACTGCGTTCCTTTCTAGGAAAGACACTGAGGAGGGGAAGTTGAGAGAGAGTTTATTACGGCTGATTTCTGAGGCGGGGGAGACCTCGTACAACACGCGGGGTCTCAACGCGTTTTAATTAGTCTCCTCCAGAGGACAGAGAGAGAGAGAACGAAAGAGAGGAAATGACAAGCCACATCAGATCTCAAATGCAATTAGCATAGTGGCTTTTTCATTTCTCTGGTGGTCCATATCAAAATGTTGAGTCACTGCAAGTGTGAGAGGTGAATTTCTTACATAACGCAGAGATACAGTTTATGACAGTGAAGACGAATGAGATTTATCCGCATGGGAGAGATTTTAGGAGAATTTGGGAAAGTAATTCTTCACTTCAATGACTGTTTCATAATGATATAAAAGATATAAAAAGATTTAAAAGCCCTAAAAATGGTAGGCGAATGACGAATTGTCTCTCGACAATAGCTAAAAAATATACATTGATATTTTATAAACTTTGACAATTATTGTACGCATTGCTCTTCTCAGTATTTTTCTGAAACAGCTTAATGGGTCTCATTCACTAATGAATTGTGTTGATTATTTTGCAATTGTACATCTTACAACTTTCTAAAACACGCATTTTCGTCCTTAACCTCGTTCTAATGTTAATGAATTTGGACTTTAAATGAGCGTGTGAATGAGGTTAGTAATTTGCATAAAACATGCGCAAATCATCTCCATATAAGGGCTCTCTGCACAACACTTCCTTTACAGGCTTTCGCCGCTTTCGTCTAAACAGTTTTAATGTTACATTGCTTAATGTTATATCCCAACAAAATCACTGTATATAATGCTCCACTCTCTACTTGCAGTCGAAAGAAAAAACAAGTGTCTGTACAAGCTGTACTTGAACAATAAAACCTGAAATATAACTCAAAACCCATCCTACCTTGACTTTCCTGGGCCAGCTTGTCAGAGGTTTCCCAGTGTTCGTAGCTGCGCAGGATGTTGTTGGTGATGTTGACATGGCTGGCGGCCATGTGGTGGATGCGTTGGGGAATGGCCACACTTCCAGAGGCAGAGGAAGAGCCCATCACTCCAGTGCCGCTGCTGACCGAACTGACAGGAGATGGACTCAGGGACATGGGAGACGGCGTACCTGTGCTCCTGGTAGGAGACAGATGAAACATTGACCAATGAGAATTTTGGGAAATCCAATCCGCTGTATACAAGCATTATTTCAAACTGAGCAGGGACTTTCCATGCCTACAAAACGGATCATTCCTGTCCTTTAAAGGTAAGTGACAAGCGACACATTAAAAGAAAGTTTGTTGCTCAGTTTCTGTATATTTGAATGCTTCATTCTTAAAAAGGAAGCTTCCAAAAGAGTTTTCGTAGCAATGCCATAGAATAACTATTTTATGAGTGTTGGTAACCCCGCCCACAGTGAATTCTCATTGGATAAATATCCTGCGCCACATTGCTCTATATTACTCAAATACGTTTTGATTGGCTGTGGCTTTCTAATGAAACTAGTGTCATGTATTTGTAATTACGCATTTGTAATGATGAAGTTGCAATTTAGGGTAACACTTTATTTGAAGGGGTGTGCATAAGACTGACATGACACTGTCATAAACATGACATAACAGCTGTCATGAACATGAAGGAGTCTTTATGAATGTTTATGACTGTTGTCATTAAGTGTCATTCGGTAAATTATGACACTTTTAATGCAAAGTTGACATTGTTTAAAATGTCTTTGTTATGACAACTTGACATTAACAAAGACAAAAATGTCTTTGTTATGACAACTTGACATTAACAAAGACAAAAAATGTCTTTGTTATGACAACTTAACATTAACCAAGAAATCATAACCTGTCAACCTGTCACAAATATGTCATAACAGGTCTAATTATCAAACTTAAAGCATTTGTCAGTGTAATAACCCTTAATGACATCTTTATAACTAGTACAATGTGTTCCACTTTACTTGAGGACAAGTAAAATATTCATGACAGTTATAATGGTGTCATGACGGCCAAAGTTGTGACAGGTTGACAGGTTATGATTTCTTGGTTAATGTCAAGTTGTCATAATCAAGATATTTTTGTCTTTGTTAATGTCAAGTTGTCATAACAAAGACATTTTAAACAATGTCAACTTTGCATTAAAAGTGTCATAATTTACCGAATGACACTTAATGACAACAGTCATAAACATTCATAAAGACTCCTTCATGTTCATGACAGGTGTTATGTCATGTTTATGACAGTGTCATGTCAGTCTTATGCACACCCCTTCAAATAAAGTGTTACCCAATTTGGTATATATATTAACTTTCAATGTACCATAAAATAACAGACTACAGTTGATAATAAAGCACTTTACATGTGCGGTAACACTTTACAATAAGGTTCATTAGTTAACATTAGTTCATGTATTAACTAACATTAACTAACCATGAGCAATACATTTGTTACTGTATTTGTTTATCTTTGTTAACATTAGATAATAATAATACAGCTGTTCATCAGTTCATGTTAGTTCACAGTGCATTAACTAATGTTTACAAGATTTTATTAAAGTTTTAGTCAATGCTGAAATTAACATTAACAAAGATTAATAAATGCTGTATAAGTGCAGTTGACTATTAGTTCATGCTAACTAATGTAGTTAACTAATGTTAACTAATAAACCTTATTGTAAAGTGTTACCACAAGTGCTATATGTTAGTCAACGCAGTGCACTTTTTTAAATCATGCAAGCAAGATTATTAAAACAATGATTTAATATGTACTTTAAAGTAGAAATAGTTATAAAAATAGAAATAGTAAAAAAAAGTGTACTCTCTTAAGTGGCCTTCATTGTAAAAAAAAAATAGCTGCCTTACATTTTTAAGTGCAATCAACTTGGATGTTTATGTCATTTCAACTTAAATTAGATGAGTTGAATCTTGCATAACATAAAAAAGTTGAAACATTGTTTAACTGATTGATCATATACTTTTTTACAGTGTTTTATTTCATTAATATTATATTATCTGCAAGTACATATTTTCAAAAATATACTTTAAAGATTTAAAGTACGCTTCAAATGCGCATTCAATACAATAAATCACACTTCTTAACCACAATGGTAGCACCACTACCGCCAGCTATAAGATTCTTTATATTTATCCAACGACCCTTTTATCAGTATCTCAGTCCATTCTCAACAGTAACCAGCAGACACAGTCGTCCCTCCAGACAACCATGGGCACACATATTCATTGGTCTCTTTAGTCCTGCAACCCCAAACAATCTGGTTCAGTGGCCTGTAATCCAATGAAAAATGAAAACACACTCAAGCCTCGGCCGGCTAAATTATGCGCCCTGTCAACAGCCAGGCCCGGGTTTCAGGGCTCTGCTAAAATAAATAAACTCCCTCTGAGGCGAAAAAAAAAAAAAAAAGGCAAAAAAGATTCATGATGGTAAAGGATGAGGAGGAGGTTGAGGATGGATGTGTTGATCACACTCTTTATTGCTAATGTAGTGGCTGCAGGGGCCGGACCGCTGAGGCTAATAGCTTTTGACAGGCAGGTTGGCAGGCGAACAGCGGGCCTGGGTAGTGTCCTGCTAAAGGCCAGATCAGACACACACACACAGTCAAACACAGCGCCTCTCGCACCAGCTCACCCCATTGGTACTCAGTTGCCATGGAGCTGACATGGAAGCGATGCTGTTTTCCCAGAGTTCATCTCTTCATGTCCTTTCATTGATGTCAAGAAACCATGACTGAGGTTTCATATCTCACACTATAGTTTTTTTTTTCTTTTTTTTTCTACTTGGCAGCGGGAGGAAGTTTCAGGCTGTTCTCAAGCAAGATGGAATCTTTTCATAAGCTGGCAGAAATACAAAAGGACAAGGAGAGGAAAAATGAACGTACTTTCCATTGGCTCCCCACGGTGAAGGTGCTTGGGAACTTTTCGCAGAATTCTGAGGGAACAAGAAAACGTAGGTTTAGAACATTATTTATAAGCAGACAGCATCGGAAAATGCCAACATGGTATGTCTCGTGCAAATTAATTGCATAATTAATTTCACAATTGAACAGTGTACATGTAATAATGGCATGCATAATACATGAGAACATGCTATTCAAATAAATATGCAGTCAAAAACCAAGATCTCTGGCTCTTTTACTTATTTGCGAGAAACAAAGGCATGGGGTCTTACCTTGAAATACTCCATTAGTGAGCGTGAATACTTCATCGCATGATCTTTCTTCAACTTGAACATTCGCAAGTACAGAAGTGACAAACATCGATTGCTGAAAAAGAGAAAATAATCATTATGTGCCATTAAGATCCTGCCTAACGTATTCTAGGAATATTGAAAGACGCTGTTATGAATACTTATGTAGCTTCATCAAGGCAATTAATGGGTCTTTCTTTAGCTTTGTGCATTTTTATATCCCACTAATTAAATTTTTTATTAAAACAAACTTTTTGTTATATTAAGATTACAATAAAACTGGACTTTTTTTTTTACCATGACGTAATGTATTATTTATGCTAATTGTTTAAATGCTTTTATGTGTTGATTTGACTGTTTTATTCTTGTCACTAGACTTATCACTAGACTAGACTTTTTGTCTTAAAATATAAAAATCCATCATAGAATTTTTTTATTGCATTTCTAAAAACATAAAAAAAGTGACATGAACTTCGACCATCATATATATATATATGAAATTATGACGTTCCCACAATTGTGCCTTCATTACCATTATGACCAACAATTTTATACAGTATATTAACTAGTGTTAATGAATAGCTTGAGATGATATATTAAACAAAATGTGACGTAAATAAAGAGATAATAACAATATAAATTAATCTTTTTTTCAAATCAAGCGATAATTTTGTCAGCAGTGATCTAACAAAAACCCACAACACACGGCTCTATCGCACTGTATGACATGACGGACAACTACTTGTCCGGTCCAGATCCGTTCACACAGCGCAGATTTTCCGAGAATGCGATTGTGAGTCCTGAAAATGTACGGGTGTGAGTTATACGGTAATAGAATGCGGTTGTCGCTCCCGTAAGAAACTGAACTGTGTGTGAACATAACCGTACAGCGACTGACAACTGTATTCCGCTGCTGTTTTAATGTGGCTTTTAAAGGAGTCGGCTGTTTTATTCCAAAAAAAAAATTCATTTCCACCATAGGGTGCTATGAAAAACAATACAAACTTTGAGATAAGGTGGAAATGTGTTCAGGTGAATGTTCAAAACAAAACAAAACAAATGATCCTGTGACACAGTTAGTAGTTACTACTAGCAATTGTGAAAATTCACAGGGCCAAAAAACCCTATAGAAAAAACTTGAATCCTTTTGACAACAACAACAACAGTACTATCAGCATCAGTGTGCATCAATATGAGCAGTGAGGAAAAAGCAGCCAGTATCATGGAGTGACTGACCTTTCAACAGTATGCTTGCGAGACACCAGATGCTTGGGACATATGCGCATCCCCATGAAACCAATAGCTTTCTCACATTTCTGACGCAACTAAAGTCACATTAATATATAAGCAAGGTGTCCGACCCCCCTAAAGCCGGTCAGAATTGAAAAGATCTTTAATGGCATCTTGTTGATGCGTCTCCGTTGTGCGTGAAACATTTCCCTATGTCACGGGTCAAAATCTATTGGCCTAATATATCTGAAGAGAGTAAACATCTTTTCACAGCTCTCTCAAATGCACATAATATCACCCGAACAGTATTATGTCCTCGACCTAGGTTTATAAATCATAAACGCAGCAGCCTTTGAAAATCCCTTTCGGCTGCTAGACGGCTTTCATTAACAAGCCAGAAAGACTGGCAGCTGAATTCCAATCTGCGCTGATGACTGTCATTCCGCTATAAGCGCAAAACTAACCTTGACATTCAGAATAAACAAGCCGCCGCGGCGTGACAGGCAGGCAGAGCACGGGCGGCTTTTATCTGGCCGAGAATATGTTTCTACCGTCACCATGTGGAAATCTTTCATTATCCTCTAATAGCTTAATGAAATACAGGAATAATGATCCACTCTAAGCTGATTAAGCGCTTTAGCAGTGTTTTAAAGCTTCCTTCCAGATACGGATGATTGTCGTCGAGCGATGGCTGAGAGGAGATTTAACTGGCTGCTGGAGCAAAGCGCTGGATTTAGCTTCTGATGGTACGCGGGGAACGGCGTTGGAGTTATAGTACCACCCCCATCGCCCTTAGAAGGCCCGAACGCTCAACACCACTTTAAAACAACTACATCAGTTGGGTTATCAATGCAATTCGCATTTTGACCTCCATGCATGTTGGGTGTATAACTGGATATGACACTTAAAATAAAATGGTTTTCTCTCAAACAGGTACTGCTTTAATCGGACATCTCCAGACTTTGGCGTACATTCTTGAGGACATTGTGGGTCATTCTGGCTGCGAAGTCGAGAAAGGTTCTTCTCATTGATATTTAAAGTGTCTGACCATGATTTATCTTTTTTCTGTGATGTTTAAGGGTGGGTAATCTCATATAACCTGCATAACTCTCAAAGCAAAGTGGAATGTGAGGATATTCTCAAGGACAGCATGTTTACTTGCTAATGTTCGATTCTATGAGCTTCGCAAAAGTTTGTAAAAAGCAAGTACCGGTAGGTCTTCATTGCAAAAGCCTTGTAAACAGAACATCCTACATTTTTGGAAACTGTGAGCTAGTCAATCAGATTGAAGATTGTGATTGGCAAGATTTTTTTTTTAATGTTTCTGAAATAAGTCTCTTCTGCTCACCAAGGCTTCATTTATTTGATAAAAAAAATACAGTTATACTGTGAAATATTATTACAATTTAAAATAACTGTTTTCTATTGTAAATGTAATTCATTCCTGTGATGTAAAGCTGAATTTTCAGTCTTCAGTGTCACATGATCCTTCAGAAATCATTCTAATATGATGGTTTGCTGCTCAAGAAACATTTCTCATTATTATCAATGTTGAAAACAGCTGTGCTGCTGCATATTTTTGTGAAAACATAAATTTTTCAGAATTCTTAGGTAAGCAGAAAGTCACTTTCAATCAATTTAATGTTTTTAATTGAATATTTAAAGTATTGATTTCTTTCCAAAAAATTTCTTTCTCGTACTGAGCCCAAACTTTTGAATGGTATATATGATCAAATAGAGCAAACTTACCACAGTACAGCGAGCTTCTTCTCAGCTATTGTGGCGGAATGACTGGTGAAGTTCTTTAATCTCATTGCGTACCTTAAATTACAAAAGTGCATGACTTATATGATGACCACCGTCTTTTATTTTCGATTTATCAAGATATGAAGAGGGCACTGACCTGATGAGCTCTACGGTTTCTGAGTACATTGTGTAAGGTGACTTGGCCTCTAACGGGTCCCGCTCCATGGCGTTGCCACATTCGATGAACGAGAGCGCCCCGTCTGCGTAATTCACAGCTTTGCCGAACTTGTCCATCTGTGAAGCAAAAGTGGCGTTAAAGGTTGAGATAATTACGCGAATGAAAAAGACTGAGGTAATTTTCAAAGCTCGTAAAGGCATATAGAAAACAGATGTCATCGGAGGAGGAAATAAAGCCATTAGACTGAGGTAATTCTCTTATGTCTGAAGATGTAATACAGGTCTCTATGATATTGCTGCAACGTGCAGATTTATGGCCGCCGGACTGGCATATATTTCCAACTTCACGACAAGTTTATGATTCAGAGCGGTTCATTTTGTGCGGTAAAGTAGTACTGAGTGATTTTCTCCACATTTAGGGATTATGTTTTTCATCCTGACTTATCGGTACGACCTCGTAAAGGCTAACTTGAACTCTCATGTCTCGTTCCTCAAACGCAAACGAATCAATAGCCCGAAACCACATTACGCCTGCCTCCGAAAAAAACCCAACAGCATCCAACTCAAGCAGACAAGCACAAACAATAAGAGCATATCTCATCTCCATAGGAGCGTAAAATAGATTTACTGACCACTTGCCTCCGCCGGCACCTCTGGAGCCGAGTCCATTCGTTTTCAAGTGAGCCCTTCAATACGAAGCGAGCGGACGCCCGGGATTCATTACACGCCTGCCACTACGCTCATGTAACGCTGGCAATCAATTCCCTTTACTTTGTATTCATGACTAGGCCTATACATCGTCATAGCGATTTATGACAGAGAGGATGTAACTCGCGATAATGGACAATGTCTCCAGAGATAATTGCCTGGATCCAATTATTAGGGGGTCTGTGGGTTCTGTTTTGTAAATCTCTAACAAAGCTCCCGCTTTATGGATGCTAAGGGCAGACACAAGGGCTCTCGCTCGCCGAGATTGTAAAGTCTTCAATTATAAAAGGTCTGCCGAGAGAGCTTTTTCTCAGCTTGCTAATGGCTCTCCGTAGCGGAAGGGTTATGTGTCCGTGTAGTTAAGAGCAGTGTGACAGGAATTTTTCATCTACTCTCGCTGAGTGCTAACTTCCCATTGGAAAGAAAAATCGCTAAAGATTGCGCTAATTTCTCCAGTTAAATGGAGTCTCTGGCTTTGCAGATTATTCTCCTGAGTGAAAGACTTCATAATTTGGCATGCGTCGGAGGAGATCTGAAGGATGTTACCAGCAGTGTTTAGCTGCCAAGATATCAGATTCAGGGTTCCCACACTATCATGAGGCCTTATAGATGTTGCATTCACAAAGAGCAATTTGTAGCTGAACAAATCTGAGCAATCTTTTAGAGCGGAACAAAGATGAAAACTAGAAATGTTGCTTGACTTCTTAAAATTAAAAATATATTATTATTATTAGTAGTAGTAATATTATATACTTAACCCCAACAACAATACAACATTAATAATATTTATTTATAATATAAAAAAAGTATATTTTTTTCAGGAAATTACATTTTACATAAGCTATTTAAAAGATAATTCCAGGTTTACAATAACCATCGGAACTAAATTCTGCAATCAAAAACCAGATAAGCACTAATATCAAAATGGAGAATCATCAGATACATTTTTAAGCAATAATGTAAATCGAAAAAATAAAATCAGTTATTTACACTTGGATTTCATTTATAAATGGTGATTACAAATTTTAAAAATGAAAAATAAAGACACACTAATAACTCTAGTAATATAGAGTGTAAAAAGTGGTAACCTGCAATTGTTGCCTTATGGTGTGAATACTGCCTGATCTAACCCATAAAAAATGTTGTAATTTTGTTGTGTTTATGTAATTGAAAAAAATATATATGTTTATATAGTTTTCATTCATTTTATTTCAGTTTTAGGTTAATTTGAGTTATTTTAGTACATCAAGTTAAACTAAATGAAAATGAGAAATTTTGAAATAAGTTTGACTATATATATATATATATATATATATATATATATATATATATATATATATATATCTATATAGTTAATGTTTATTTTATTTCAAGTAACCATTTTTTTTAATGGTTAAACTTTTTTACTGGCATTAATTATATATGATTAATTATAAATAGACTTACCAAAGCATCTGCCTTGTGCTTCAACTTCTTGGCTTCCTGCATGTAGTAATCTGCATTGTGAACTCTGTAATCATATAAAGATTGGTTTGTTTTTCACATATCTGCAATTTTGAACCTCAAAATATTTTAAAACCTCAAAATATAGTATACAATTGAAACACAGTTTAAGGTACATGTAATACATATGTCAGTTATTACCCAAAAATAACCAAATGGCTGTTACATACGTGTTATTAAATGTAAGTTTAGGTCTCCTGGGCTCCATGTGCTCAATGGACAGTGTTGAAGGGTTTGACCAGAGGTCTGTGTCCGACTGACCATTGCCATGAAAACCACCGGACGGCTTGCTGTGACCATCTTCATCCTGGAAACGCAAGAGAACATTAAAATGATGATTAGCCTTTAACAGCTTGAATAATACATAGAGGATCCATTCACTCTTTGTCTGTTTCTGCATCTACTCAGTTTTTATTTTTAGGGCCACCATCCATCCATCCATCCATCCATCCATCCATCCATCCATCCATCCATCCATCCATCCATCTTACAGTGCTGGTCTTTGAATGGGAGAAGGATTTGTTCTCTCCTTTGCGGTGTTTGTGTGACGAGGACGATGATGAAGAGCAGGAGGCAGGGATTGTGCGGGTGGAGGAGAGGGTGTTCGGGACGGTGGAGGTGCTTCCTTCCTGACTGAGGGAGCTGCATTCACTGCTCCTCCGTGGGCGTCCCACCGGCTCATCCGACAGCGGCGACAGTAGAGGCGGTAACAGTTTATCCTCCCGTTTGCGAGGTTGCTTCTTCAATGAACTTGGAAGAAAAAAAAATCTAACGTTTCTTTCTATGCACATACAGGACACAAAATATTGGATTTTAGGACTGGCAGTGTAAATGCAGCATTTCCTAATTATAGACATCCTGCTTAAGTGCAATTAGGAGAAGCAATACGATATCGTCCTCGTCCTCAAATATATTAGGACTTGTTTTCAGAGATTGTGTCTTAAATGAAGTTCTTAACCCACTCTCATAGCCAAATAGATGTTTGAGCCCAAATCTAAAAACATTTTGTGAGGTTACCACACAATAGCCTATATTTTGAAGATATGTTCTCTGAAACCATCTTAGAACTGACTTTTTGCACTACATTACCCCGTTTGATGCCTGGTTTTACCATTAAAACATTAAATGCTTTAAGAACGATAATCTAACGCTGACTGCTCAGACATACAACCTTCTGCAAAAATCTGATTGCGAATGCGAACTAACCAAAACTCCATGTGGCGACACATACAGTATGTGGATTACTACTTCCATCGGAACGAAAATATGAAAAACAAAATCACAATGTGTCCGTGTTTTTGTGACAGGTGCAGTTTCACAGAGAGACGGAGCCTGTTGGCTTATTGTATAGTTGATGCTGCGTGTGAGGGACAATTCCTTTTTTGATTACAATAATGAAAAATACAGAGTCATGGCCAGTAAGAAATATTTATGGTCTATAAATATTCTCTTTTTACTTGACATTGATGCTGCATTAGTCCAAGCCTACTATAGGTCCAGGCTTTTAAATTCAACATGAAGAAATGGACAAAACAGCAGACAACAATTGACTCTGTTCACATGTTTTTGGGGACTCTTCAGAATCTACAGTGAATCTCAGCTCAACTGCTTATGTTGCATCTCAGCACAAAACTAAACCCTAATTAAAGACTAAAGCTTCTTTTGCAATTTAAAGCAGCTACCACTGACATATTATTTTATACAGGGTGTAATTTTGTTGAAAATATGATACTAGATTCTGCTCTCTCTTTTATTATTTTCACTCTTCTGGGCAGTGAATGACTCTTCTGAGTCATTTGAGATAAATCAAAGGTTTTTGTTCCTTTTTGTAATGTGCAGATGGAAGTGGTGGCATGTGCATGTGCTCTGATATAAACTCGGCTAAATTAATTTACATAAGCACTTACATGTCTAAACTTAGCCTGAGTGCTAAATAAAGAAGCTCCTCTGAGACAGACTGTCCTGGACAGCAGCATATTTTTAAAAAAATTTTTTACCTTGGTTTATTAGGCTGAAAATATGCTATAAAACATGAGTCTCATCAGTTAACAACACTAAATAAAAAGGCTTCTTTGCTTTTCTAATTCAATTAAAAGGGTGAATGCGTTGAATGAGCTGATTTAAAACACACTGGGCAGGTGATAACAGTAAATAGCCCGGGGTGCTAAACACTTCCAGTAATAGACGTTAGCGGTGGCTAATAATTTAACGTAGCGCTGCTGATCGTATCATCAAGATTTGCTGCCGCTAGTCGTGTCGCAGTGCGGTGGGCACTCAGGCGGACAGGACAAGCACACGACCCCTGTCATGCGTGTGTCTTTGATGGGCTCTAGCCTGTCCCGACACTAATTGAATATCTAAAATTAGCAGTAGCCGTTGTGCTGGTGTCAGTGTTAAATTACTGTAATGCAGTGGGACAAAGCATGCAGGCAGCGCGAGAGGGTGACCTGCTGCTCACCCTGCGTATCCCAGCATTCTCTCAAAGGACATAAGACAGAGTGGGCTACTAAGCTGAGTTGGCAAATCTCTGTGCACATGTGGTAAAAACATCAGGGGACATTGGCAGCATGTGTTAAAGAAAAAAATGAAACATTGCGGGCTGTTTATATGGAGGATTTCAGTCACTGAAGAAACAAACAGTAAAAATTTGAATGCAATCTAATGAGAATCCGGTAACACTTTATAATAACTGCACGCTATTAATCATTAGTTAAGCATGAGTAAACAGTTAATTCATCATTTATAAAGCATTAATAGACATTAATAAGCAGTTTATAAATACAGCTATAAATGCTTTTTTGTTTTATAAGCATATATATAATGTGTTTAATAACTGTATTTTCATACTTTGTTAATGATCAATAAATAATTTCTAAATGAAGTATTACATTATTTACAAACCAGTTATTTAAAGGTGCTCTAAGTAACTTTTTTACCTTAACTGAACAGCTTCAGAGTCAGTGGAATGGTTATATTACTTATTTTGGGTTGAATGGTGGTGGTTTCGCACCCCCCTGGTGCTCGAGAGCGGAAAAACCGCACTTGCAACTTTGGGCCGGCGGGCCGCCGGCCTCGCCGTCAGGAAGTATCGCGTGATATCAGGTCTCGCGATGTAACGAATTGCTTGACGGCACTGCACTCGTACACGCCCCCATTCAAGCACCGGCTAGCTATAAGCAAAGGGCAAGATAGATTGAGTTATGGCTGAGCCTGTAAAAATGAAGCAGAAAGCTAGGAAATCGTTGTCGGAGGACCAACGAAAGAGGAAACGGGAGACTGACCGAGCAAGAAAAAGAAATATTTACTCGAGTAAATATCGGACCGGCTTTTTCAGAATGGCGAAAACTGAGAGAAACAGAAGCCTGCAAAACGGATGCTGAGCTGGCCTTCTTGCTGTTGCACTTGCAAGTATCTTTGGAATAAAATGTGTTTTAATATTTAAATTTCAAGTAATTGTGACCTCAGGATGTTTGCTATTGTCTGTAAAGGTTTTTATTATGATCGCTGTCTGTTACGGGCTTACTAGTACGCATAGTACTATAACTATGATGTTAGCATTGTCATTAGCAAACACATTTAATTTCTGTAGTTGTTTGGCCGTTCCTCTGTTGGTTTTAAATGTGTAACTTCGTTCGCAAATAAATAGATATCAAATTCTTCAAATCAAGACACCGGTGTATCCTGCCCGCGTCTAAATGGCTAGCGGAGATTTTGGCTTGATCTAGCTAGATGGATGCTGCCCTTCTATGTGTCTAATTTAGCTTGTGTACTCAGACGAGGCTGAGGTTGACGTTGCAATATCACAAAACAGTTGACGTACATTACAGAAATGAGTTGAATTACGATGGCCTAAGTCAACGTGTCTGATAATAGGCAATAATAAACATGTTGCACATATCATGATCGAGCTAGAAAAAACGTTCTGATGTTTTCTTAGACAAGCAAAGGTAAACCGTCATTCTACCAGATGAACTTATAGACCTTGCTAATATAAATTTAGACAAATTAGCCTCCGATATATATATTTTTTATGCTCGTGCCCACTCTCCCCAAAAAACAACAACACGAAAGCAGTAGTTTGCCTTGTTCATATTGTTCGTTCCCGGTAAAAATACTAGTATGCATGACAACACAATAAAAATTAAAAAATCGCCATCAGTTGGAAAGAAAATATTGCTTTTCTTACCTCGGGAGACATAACTGGTTTTGAAATAGCCGGTTCCTGCTCAGCTGGGTTGACAGCTGATCAGCTGGGTTGCTCGTGGCGAGGGGGAGGAACAACAGTTCGTTTTTACGACAGTGTGTTTGAAAGCATTTACTACCAGACACCAGGGGGGGGCGTCGTAGAGAAAAAACACCCAGTTCTGCCTTGTGTCCCTTTAAGAGTTGTCAGTGATTCATAAGATCACTTAGAACGTGTAAGTAAATGGAGTAAATTCGGGTAGTTATAAAGCATTTAGTAGTGGTTAGTTAACTGTTTTTGTGAGCTCATCTAAAGTGAGGACTAGTTATGTCTTGTAAAGCATTTACAAATGAGATTTAAAGGCTCATTTGTCTTCTAAACAGAAAAATGAAACAAACACAACACAGTGAAACAACACAAATCTCCTCTGTAAATGCTTTACAAGGCATGAATAGTCCTCACTTTAGATGAGCTCACACAAATAGTTAACTGACCACTACTAAATGCTTTATAACTACCCGAATTAACCCTGAATTACAGTATAAATACATGTTAATAAAGCATTTATTAACACACTAAGTAACTATTACTATATGTCTGAATAATAAGATGTATGAATGTACATTTAAATAGTTTATTAATCATTTACTTACACTTTCTAAGTGATCTTATGAACCACTGACAACTCTTAAATAAATGGTTTATAAATAATGTAATACTTAATTTAGAAATCATAAATTAATCATTAATAAAGTATGAAAATACAATTATTAAACACATTATAGATATGCTTTTAAATCAAGAATAAAGCATTTATAGCTGTATTTATAAACTGCTTATTAATGTCTATTAATGCTTTATAAATGATGAATTAATTGTTTACTAATGCTTAACCAATGATTAATAGTGTGCAGTTATTATAAAGTGTTACCGAGAATCCTTCCATTGAAAATAACTAAATTCATTGGAAATCATAACGAAAAGTCCCTAGACAAGCTCCCGAGACAAGCTAGGGGATGGTGTGATAATGTAGGCGACAAGCCACGAGTCAGTATAGAATACTCACTCTTTTGTGCTGGAGACCTTGTGGTTGTGTATGGGTGAAATACAAGGAGGAAGCAGCAGTGCGTCTTTATCCATCCGAAGCTTCTTGCCTCCACTCATCACGTCACAGTGCTCAGACTGCAGAGAGAGAGAGAGAAGTTAATTACCACTGTCCAGAATTTAACATGTTATTTAGCTTGGCAGGATGAAGGACGAGTTGAAACATCTACACTAGGACTCAAACAGACATCTTTTATAGTCTAAGACTATATAGTGTTAGATAGAGTTCAGAATTCTGTACTGAGGTCTGGATAACCTGGTGGTGGTGGTTAAAGATCAGGCATAATAACTGAGGGTGTTTTCACTTATAGTACACTTCAACTGACCCAAACCCATTTCAGTTAAAGTGAACCAGAAAGGAAAGTGACATTTTGGTGTTCACAATGTTAGGGCCATTACATCAAAACAGACTTAAAATGAACCTCCTTAGGTAGTCTGACTATAGTTTGTTTATAGGTCCCTGAGTCCTTTCGGGGTGTTCAGTTATGTTATATCGGTGCAATATCATATCACTTGTAGTGCTCAAATGAAATAGGTGTGAAAACGCCCAATAACGCTGGATGCGCAAGTGGTCTTCCATGAGCTGCCAATTTGAGCCAATTTTTTGCATGATCCTTTGGAAAGAAACACCAGGAAGTTCTATGATATAAACATGACATTGGATGAGATACTGTACTTGTTGTTTTTTGTTTTGTTTTTGTTTTTTTATTTATAAAGCGCAGTTTAATACAACTCACATTGCCCAAAGTGCTTCACAGTCGCAAACTCAAAAACACAAAAAGATGATCGTAGAGAATAAAACACGCCCACATCACATAAACACACTTAGACAATAACCCATTTAAGAAAACTCTCCATTAGAATTTAAAATATGTTGTTTTAACATAGCTTTGAACAAGTATAAGGATTTGGCAGATCGAATAGATTGAGGGAGGTCATTCCACAATTTAGGGGCCGCTCGAGAAAAGGCTCTGTCACCTCTATGTTTATATTTTGTCTTGGTTGTGCAAAGCAGCTGCTTTGAGAGACTATATGTACTATATTATAAAACAATAAAAATGTACAGTAATTAAATATCTGCACTGCTAATGAATTGTGCAATTTGAACACAACAAGGGGCCAATTTTTCAGCTATCAATGATGTGTTACTTGACCCCCAGTTTGCTTCACAGGACATGCCCCTAGAAAAAGTACACGTCGCAAAAAGGACCTGCTGAATGAGCACTTAGTGAAAATAGATGATTAATTTGCTATTGCAGTTCTTGATTTTATAATTATAGTGCATGAAATGAGAGTGAGAACATTGAACACTTGCCTTGTGTTTCCTCTTTGATTTGCTTGGGTTCTTTTCTGCAGGGATGGAGGCCGGTGACTGTTGCCGTCTGTGCTTGACACTGACCTCCCGACACTCAGCCTTGGTTGGGGGAGGCTCTGGGGGATTTTGCCCCGGGATCCGTGACAGGAAGCTGAGTTCGATCTTAACCCAAAGGGACTTGACGTCCTCAAAATCTCTTAGCGGCGACAGAAGTTCATTTTGTACAATGGGGATGGGAGAAAAGAGAGGCTCTTCCAGGAGATCCAAGGCACCTGGGTCAGGAATGGAGGGGCTACTAACACTCAGGATATTGCTGTTGCAATCCTTGGATTTCAGACTTAGGCTGTTGGGACCTGGACAGGGAAGCTGAACCTTGATGAGTTCTTCAGGGTCTGAATGACACTCGGATGAAGAGGACTCTGTCTCGATGAATTCTTTAGACTTGGGGATGATCTTGTTGGGTCCTCTGTGCTTCTTTTTATCTTGAACAGGTGTGATATTAGTTGGCGCAGTGTTTGTTGTGATGGTTCGAGGTTCCTTTCTTGGAGCTGTCTTGACCCCAGGACCCTTACCTCTGGGTTTTGGTGGTTCTAAAGGCGGGGGCTCTTTCTCTTTCGGGGTAGAACTTGAGTTTCCTGATCTTGGCCAGCTGTGCTCCTCGCTGCTGGAAGATCGCTCCACCTTTTTGGGCTGCTTCTTGCCCGTGCTTCTCCTAGGGGGTGCCAGCTCCACTGAAGCTGGTGATTTTACCTTGGTGCTTTTGCTTTCTGGAGCCTTCTGACCAGTCTTGGGTTTGGCTTTCTCTCGGATAGGACTGAGCAAAGTTCTCTCCTTGGGGTCTGCTGGTGCCAGTGCCAGTGCTGTGCTAGGCTTGTTTTTGCTGGAGCTCTGGTTCTCAGAGATTTGGCTTTCATCGGGCCGAGAGCTGTTAAGTCCATGACTATCTGACTGAGTGTTAATTAGTGCTTTATTGTGATGATTAACTTTGTTTAGCCACTTATCTAGTTGCCACTTGTTTGTTGATGGAGGTTCGGGCTAGTGGAAAAAGACAAAAACAAATTTGTGGACCACAGTTTTAGGCATATTTACAACTTATTTTATCAATTGCACATTGACACTGTGGACAGTCTTAAAGACTGGGAATTAAATCCAGGTCAGATTTGTTGTCTCTGACATTTTTGCATGCATTCAGTGCATTGGATACATGGATACATGGATAAGATAACATGGAAATCGAATTTGTAATGATGCATATCGGTGCAGATTTAATCTGTCTTCAAGTGTTGATTCATGAGATTCATGAGAAGCAGTCATATGACTTTCACAGACCAATGAGCTGGCGCTATGATGAAAAGGCCATTAAGAGAGGAAGTCATAAAACTCCTGAATAATGGAGGAAATGCTGTTCTGTCCTGATGACTGCTCACAGCTCTCACTGCAAAGATGTTTTCATCAGCTATATTATCTCACGCCGATTGTTGTGTACCATTATGTTTCCAGACACAAGTAAGTCTTTTCCACAAACCCATAAACACTGCCTTGAATGCTCTGAATGATAGCAAATCATTCAGAAAAGGAAGCTGTGGAAATGAGTGGACATTCATATTAACCATTAAACTCAAAGGGTAAGAAATTCAATTCAGTGCACTTTCCAATTAGACTTGAAGGTACGTTTTGAGACAAAAGGCAATCTCCTTTGCTATTTCTCCATCTGTCAGAGAGACATTTCCGCCAATACAAGCTACCAAATGTTATAGTGAAAGCACTGGCAAAGATGATGAATTAACAATTGAGCATGTTGAAATTGACAGGCCTCCCAATATTTCGCCACTGAGGCATCAGGGCTATGTGCCGCCGCTTGAAAGAGAAACATCTTTCTGTAGACCAGAGCGCTTGCAGTGCTAAGATACGGATTCCCATTGGCCATCCCTGGCAGAGAGCAAAGCTATAGAAGGGGCGATGAGAACCGAGAGATGTTTACTCTTGTGTAATGCTCTTAGGGAGCCCCGGGCAGGCTACAGCAGGACAACTTTAAAGCTGCCAATTAATCCTTTGAGGAGATCCTTTCAAAAATCCTACCCCTAACCCATGCTGAGAAAAACTCGGAGGGGGAATGCTGCCTAAGTCTCTCTTTGCCTTCAGCTAAAGGAGAAAATAGACTTAGATTCATCTCAGTTCTTTTGAAATTTCTGGTAATGGGCCCCGTAATAATCATCTAAGAGAAATAATTGCATAAGCTGTTATTCATTTACCTCAGGGCCCAGAGTTCAGAAGGCAAGCAAAACAATAAAACTGTGAATAACACAAACAGAAGGGGTGAGGAAAATATACCCCAAACCTGTCAAGAACATGTCTGAGTCATTCTTGACCACAAAATAATAATAATAAATAAATAAATAAAAATAAAAATAACAATAATTATAATATATATATATATATATTGCTGCAGGTACATAATGCATATTATAGGACATTTATATATTTATATTTATTTATATTATAAAATATTATAGGATATTTTAATGTGACATTGTTTTGATGAAAAATTACAACAATTACTAAATCCCCCAAATTCTTATTACAACCAGAATACAGTGATGTTTAGTTTTTAGTTGAGTTATTTTTATTTATTATATATATATATATATATATATATATATATATATATATATATATATTATTATGGTAACACTTTACATTTTCATTGGCTAACATTAGTTAACTACATTAGTCAACATGAACTAACAATGACAACAATTTGCATTTATTTGCATTTATTAATCTCAGATAATGTTTAACTCAACATTTACTAATGCATTATTACAATCAAAAGATGTATCTGTTAAAGTGATATATCAACCAACAAGGATGATATAATTCTGTCATCATTTACTCACCCTCAAGTTGTTCCAAACATGTTTTTTTTTCTTTTTCTTCGGCTGAACACATTGCACCCCATTGACTTCCCCCATACTATGGATGTCAATGGGGTCCATCAACTGTTTGGTTAACCACATTCTTCAAAATATATCTTCTTTTGTGTTCAGCAGAAGAAAGAAATTCATACAGGTTTGGAACAACATGATAGTGAGTAAATGATGACAGAATGTTTTTGGTGAACAATCCCTTTAAATATTAATTAACGAACCTGAACTAACAAGAAATAACAATGAACAGTTGCATTTTTATCAATTAATTTTAACAAAGGTTAATGAGTACTGTAATGAATGCATTGCTCATTGTTAGTTAATATTAGTTAATGCATTACCTAACCGTAACTAATAGAACCTTATTGTACAGTGTTACCATTATTATTAAAGCAACCATAATGGCGATACGAATTCTAACAATCTATGAATGCTACCACATACAAAATTGAATACAGTATTTACAATAAGCATAATGAATTGATTTTGAAAACAGTATGGGTGGTTTGTGCTGAAATGTTGCAAAAAATGTTACATACAATACACAATCAATTTAATTCATACAACAATTTTTGCAATAAAAACAAAATCGCTTAAAACCAGCTTCATAGAGATGATAAATTAACAATTGAGCGTCTCACAATTGTCAGGGATATTGTTTTAAAGCACCTTTATAGAAGTTTAGCAAAAATCCTAAGCCATGGATCAGTGTGTGAATGTATTTGAGGGGGGTAAAGTGATCAGTACCTCTGGCGTGGGAACACGGGACGTTCGGTTGCATTCACTTTCGCTAGAACTGCTCTCGCTGTCCGAGTCGGACTCAGAGCTGCTGTCCGATTCGCTGGAGCTGCCCGAGGCCGCGCTGGAGTGACCGGTCGGTTCGCCGGTCCGCGGTGTGGTCCCAGGGAGGCTTTAGGCAAAAGAACGGAGGAGAACGTTCATCAACCGATATGACACGCTTTAAACCATACAAATGTGCACAGAAGGATCATACTGCTCTTTTCCATACAAAAACAGTTCATCTATGTAAAGATTTATTCTTTCTGTGGTAAAAAATAGCAGCATACAGGTTTGAACTGACATGATTTTGGAGTGAACAATTCCTAAGTTTATATAGCTGAAGGGCTTGTCACATCATTTTATGGAGAGATAAAAAAAAAAAAAAAACGTTTTAGTTCAATGCTTTAAAACACAACTCAATTAAATCTTTGTATTAAACACACACCTTTTTCCAAATGAAAAAGGGAATACTATCCTTGATATCTGATTTATCTCCAAGGTTGTTTTTTTTTTAATGTATAAAGAGACTTATAAAGAGACAACTGAACCAATTGATGATAGACTACATCATTTAGAGAGAGACAGAGATAGAAATATATAAATAGAAAGAAAATGTGCAAGAAAAGAAAGCATTTGTTTACTTCTCCACCTGTGAGGCTATTGCTCAGCTCTGTCTCAGAGTTATCAGTCATGCTCGGCATTATTTATGAGTTCATGAAAGGCCACGGCGCTCTAATCCAATAAGTACTTCACTTCTCAGGGTATCCTCAGATGTGGCCATCCAAGATTGTTCTACATGGAGTCAAACATGCCAGAAGGAGGCAAATTAAACTCCTTTCCAAAGGTCAGAGCAGGCTGCTTTATGTTGACACTTCATTAGAGATTATGTTACGACAGGAAAAAGCGCTCTGGTCTACAGCTGTGCCAGCAAGACATGGACAACCCTCGCAAGGAGAGAGGAACCTGTCCCAGGAAAGTAAAAAAAGCTAACAAAAAATCAGATGCATGCCAAATCATGCCATAAGCTTTATCCAAACTTGGCCACTTGTTCACTCAGGCACTGTCAGCTAGAGAAAAACACAAACATACAAACTACCTGACACCCAATGTGTGCTGTACAGTGAAAGGCTCATAATCAAATACCATCTGAAAGAAATAGGACACTGTTACAGAAAAGACACAAAAGGGCTTGGAATATGCTGTTCTTTCAAAACTCCAACCTGTGTGACCTTTGTCTATGCAAATAGCACTGAGTGGTGTGATACAGACACACACACACACACACACACACAAAACAGAAGGTCATTTTCTCTACATCTTTTGGTCTTAATAAGGTTGACCTTTGGTTAACAGCTGTGGAATCTCATGAGGGAAAGGCAAGTCTGAGAAAACATTCCCTGGTTCTTTCACCTTTTATTACAGATGAAAATGTTTATCTATTAACGCAATACGACACGATAAAAATTTTCAGCCAATGTAATGTAATGTAATATACGTTTTGTAGAATAAACTTTTTAGTCGCACTTTATTTTAAAGTACATGTACTTACAGTGTACTTACCTAAGAAAGTTCTGGTTACTATAAAGTAACAACATGGGTTAAGGTTAGGTTTTGAGGTGAGATCAGGCTTAGTACCTAGTTATTACACAGTTATTACTATAATAAGTGCTATACCAACTTTTTTATGATTTAACTTCCATGCAAGGGCCTAGTTCATTTAAAGGAGAAAGAGAGAGAGAGAGAGGGAGAGGGAGAGGGAGAGGGAGAGAGAGAGAGAGAGAGAGAGAGAGAGAGAGAGAGAGAGAGAGAGAGAGAGAGAGAGAGAGAGAGAGAGAGAGAGAGAGATAGAGAGAGAGAATATCTGCAGATTTGCCTTGCATAGTGTGCTAAAGTAAACAAAGTTTACTTATCATCATTATTCATAATTAACAGTTTCCTCGTCCCCAAACAGACCGGACAGAGCAGCTCTGGGAATAGCTTTCTTTCCGTAAAGAAGCACACGTTGCACGAACACAGGAAGGAGGAAGTGTTCCCCTGAAGGAGTTACAGCAGGCCCAGGGCAAACTCAACTAGAACTGGGCCACTGGGACTGAAAGAACTGGGTAAATTAATCTCACTGCTGGACTATAACTGTAATAAGGAACGCTAACATATCTGCTTTCATAAGGGTTTATGTTTGATACTTATAGGTCTGAAAACTAGTAGCCTGAGAAAAATGTTTAAGCCAATGTTAAAAAAACTGAAACGCAATATCACCAGTCATTGTAAAAGATAAGTGTAAATATTTAAGTCCACAAGCTATATAAATATCATAGCAGTTTCACTAATTAATATATTAGCATTTGTTTACAATCTATCCTCATTACACATACCACACTATATACACATATATTTCTCAAATCCATCATAGGTTATGCAGTGCGAAAGCCATCAAGGCACTTATTAATATTCAGCAAGGGAAGAATTTGCACAGACCTCTTAGTTTATCACGGCTTTAAATAATTCCCTGTCAATGCATGTTGCTGTTACAAACCCAAAAAGATCTCCAGGCATAAGCAAACTATCTCAAACAACTCCAATAAATAAATAACAATATTAAGTACAATTTTACATTTTAAATATTCATGTTTTTTTAATGAAGCAATTTACCAGGCTGGTGCAATACAAAAAAAGTAGGGAATATGAAATCTGATATACATACATAACAAAAACACTAGCTATAGACTGTGGTCTGTTACACAAAGCTTGAACAAACTCTGAGTGTCAGAGTAGGTTTAGAGTAAAAAAAACTAAAAAAAAACCTGAAAGGACATATCACTATATTAATGCAAACTAAATGAATTTATTTAATTCATAATTTATATAGGTTCACAAAGAGTTTAAAAGAAAGCATTAGCAATGTTAAAAGCTTTACTGGGCCTTACTGAGCTTTACTAATATATACTCAGCTTTAACATTGCTAGGCTTACATGCTTTAATTAAATATACTATATATATATATATATATATATATATATATATATCATTTTAATTTATATAATATACATTATAAATGGTCAAAATATAATTGCTTGTTTAATACATTAAGGATACAATACATAATTCATATAAAATATATAAATAATTAGCAGCAAAAGCTGATAATTTAGCATCTAAAATACTTTCACTTTGAACTGCTTTAATTTGGTGCAAAGCAGAGAGGGGGAGTATCAGATATATGTGACTTTGTTCACAGCTAATTGCCCAGTTATGTTTGGCGTGTTACATAAGTTGGTGGTGAACACAGCTTCTTCATGTCCATCAAGTTTGGACAACCCTTTTCACACCTAGCGAATGAACCAAACTCTGACTCGGGTCCACAAAAAGAGCTCTACCATCTAAAATATATTCAAAAACACACCATCTCCAGCTCTTGCTAACAGCCAAACATCGTTTCACAAGGGCCAAAGCCATGATCACTCCTCTGAGATTCTCACACCAAAAACAAAGACCGATGCATCACTGAAGCTGCAGGGACCCCATCGACTAGTGTTTTTCTCTCTGTGTTTACACTGATACCATTATCTCAGATCAATGTGACAGATAGTCACAGCCTGGCGTTCTGTCTGATGGGCCGAATCACATATGGAGAGAGCTTACGATGGAGGAGCGATGGAGGAGGAGGAGGAGGAGGGCAATGTGTGAGAGATGCCAACTGCTTGAAGATACTCATTAAGACACAAGTTCATCCAGAAATTCACATCAGACCCAAGGGCCACTAGCGGATCGAGACCAGCGTTGCAGTTCGGGACCTCCACCTCTGTTCTCGCATTTGTTTGTAGATTGTAATTATTTGCAGATCTATCAAAAAGACGTAACGAACTCTGAGCAAGTTCGCATTATGATTCTTACCATCTCCTGCCATGTCTCGTATCCAAATTCTTCTTCGTTCTTTTCAACCTCTCTTTCGATGAAAATTATAGATGAATGCTTCCTACGGTCGCTGTAGCAGAAGCCCACGTTTGATTCTATTCCCCTTAGAAAACAGAGCTGGGGCCGTTTCAGACGTCTAGTCTATACCGAAACCTGTCAATACCGTCTGCCAGACGTCTTCGCTGTAGGAGAATTTAATGAATTGTGAATTTATGCTTTCCATCAATAAGTTAAATTTGAAAAAGTTCAAAAGAACTCGAGTACACGGGGTTTCGGCACTAAACACGATTATGTGTTTGGGGGGGGGGGGGGGGGGGGGTATGTTGAAAGCAACAAAGAGCTTGAAGCATGAAACGACGGAGAGAGAAGATGAGAAGCAGTTTCATTTATAAGTCATCAGCCAACAGCCTCATAAAACGATCATACATTATTTTGATAAATCACCCCGAAGAATAACTCGCCACACATTTCTACAATGATGATTGTGACTTCCCTTTGCCCTTAAATCCATTCCAAGCGTTATTTGATTCAATCAATGGTCTGCTCGCATGAGGAATGGATTATAGATCCTGTTTCAAAACACGGCTCTGATTCCTGAATCATTACAAGATCTGTTCTCAACAGGGACACGCTGAGCGTATTTACAAGTTGATGGTTGGTTTCCAAAGCTCAGATTAGGTCTGGTCCTTGATTAAAATGTTTCAATTGTCTGCGAATGTTCAAAACAAGACAATAATTCCATCTGACTTGCTTACACTGATTACTCTCGGTGATAACACATCACAGATGTCAAATACATTTCCAAACAATAATCTAAAGCAGTGATTTTCAACTGGTGGGTCGCTGGTCTGTTCTGATTGGGTCGCTGACAGCAGGGAAAGACAGTGGTAAATGCAAATAATAAAATGCTAATAATCATAATAGCGCATCATTAAGAGAATAGCCAAATACACTGGCTTATCAACTTTAAAAAGCGAGGAAAAAACCCTTCCCTTGTTGTTGATGTCAATTTATGCATTCAGTCAAACTATGGTACTTAAGTGAAAATTTATTTGGTTAGAAAGAAAGTTAAATGCCATTTCTCATGCCGCAATGCCAAGTGAGATAAATCATATCTAACAAGCTAAATCAAAGTAAAGTTAAATGTCAAAGTTAATAGTAGATCAATTAAACTATATTGTATTTTGGTGCAAATTCGTCTGTCACTTGGTAGAGACTACCCGAATCGAGATATGTCAACATGGACAGGTTGCTTAATAGTCTGACATCCTCAAAAACCATGTGCTAAACTACATGAGTTAAATTACAATTTGTTCTGTGCAATGAATTATCCAAAATCAAACCCGATCCAATTCATCCCATGTCATGTTCATTCATTTTCATATTGTTGGGTCTATGCAGTTTGATGTTTAAAGTCCCCATGAAATCAAAATGTCAGTTGTATGGCTTTTAGTATGAATATGTTAGACTCACTGTTATCTATAAGCTAGTGTGCTCCAAAACAATTCAAAATTCATATTTCTCACTTCCGCCAATACGGCTCAATGACTTTGATGACATCACTCCGGACTTCAGCTTCTCATCAGATTTTCTGTCCAATATTTGATTGGACAGAAAATGCTACATTATAAATAGATGCTGAAGCTGTGGATAAAAAGTGTCACTTGTTCACACATTTTCTACATGGTGAATGGCACATAGTGCACTAAATAGGAGATAGGTAATGATTCAGATTGTGCAAATATGCTTTCCATTGGGACGAATGAAGTCTAACTGCACGTTAGTGTCACTGAACCGCCGCAGTGAGCACACAGTCTGCTTCGGTCCAGAGATATGACAGAGCAGATCAATATGTACGAGTCGGCGCAGACCACAAAAACTTAATTATGCACAGAATGCAATATTTTAAAGCGATATGGAGGAGGTTAGGAGGAGAAACAGTTCGAGATTAGGAGGAAACGGAGGCTTTACCGAACTGAACTCAACGCCTCTGGCCGAGCTGTGATATATCCGAAACGCTATTGGCTATTTAAAAAAAGAGAAGGAGCTGCTCTATTTCCCGCCTTGTCTTCCTGTTTCAGTGGAAATTGAGTCAACATATTGAATAATGCTGCACGTTTAATAGGTATTTCGTCAACAATTTTGTTTCTGCATTGAGTCACCACCTGATGTCCAAAATAAAATCTGGGTATACTGATGCCAAACCACTGATCTAAGGATGGTCAGTTGCTCTTGAATCACCTGTATCATAACCAACGATCCCTCTGTCTGCATATTTGAATACATTTAAGAAAACGAGACTGAAATACGTTTTTGGCTTTGTTGTGGCAATGCAACCATATGGTCCAGTCATTGAGAGGCTATTGCCTTGAATGGTTAACTTGCAGTCCATTTAAATAGGACACACTTGTGTCTAAGCTGGTGACATTTACATGCTATTTTCATGCTGTGCTTTTAAAAGAAGCATTGTCAGTGGTTACATTGAAGGAGGAATCCGAGACGTATTTAGAGACCGAGTATCGAAGACTTGAGGGTGGGATCTTTTGACCGGTAAGCAACCACACTAGCAAACACCCAGAACACCTTAACAACTGAATAGCAAAACCTGGAAACCAGCCAGAATATCTTAGCAACCACGTACTGTAGAAACATCATGGCAACTATACAACACCCTGAAATCATGGAACTAGTTTAGAAACATAGAAACTAGTTTAATATGCTAGTAAAAAAAAATATATATCTAGAAAATACTAAGGGTCCAATTTGTTTTTGTTTAGGGTCCAATTCTCATTATTAAGTACGATTAACAACTTATTATTAAACGACTTTTGCCTCAATAAACACCTAATTACTGCTTATCAGTCATTAAGTTTAGGTATTGGGTAAGGGATGTAGAATATGGTCACACAGAATAAGGCACTAATAAACAGCTAATATCCAAGTAATATGCATGCTAAAAGCAACTAGTTAATATTCAGAATTGGACCCTAAACTAAAGTGTTACCATATTTTCTTATGTTTTAGTAGCTTCAAATGTTTCATAATCTGTGAGTGACATTGCATTGCTAAACTAAATGTTTTACATTTATACATTGTGGCAGATGCTTTTATCCAAAGTATAATACATTTGATCAATTTGTGCATTCAATGGAACGAACGACCTTGGCTAGCGCCGTGCTCTACAGTCTGATCTAGCTACAGGAATATTACCTAAATGATCATGATTTTGAAACACTCCATATGTGGGTTTCTTTAAATGTCAAAGTCTCACAGAAAAGCCCCAAAGGCTCCAGATGGAGATATTTCTCACATAATTATGCTCTGCTTTTTTGGTGTTTTTTTTTTTTTTCTTCCAGAAAGAGCAGGACCGCAGCCATTGAAAGTGTGGTACACAGATCCCAGGCCTCCCTTTGGCCTATCTTAAAGCATTCTGAGAGGGCTAAAAGAGCACATCCCACCGCCTTGGACGGCATTTCCTATGCCACAATGCCAAATGAGATGAATCAAAGCTAACAAGCTAAGTTAAATGTCAATGTTAATAGTGGATTTACAAGGATATATTACGCATGTTGCAGTTATAAAGTGGCTGTTCAGTTCAAGGCATGCAAAAACAGAATGAACTTTTGACTATTTTCGACACAAAAGGGAAACTTATGAAGCAATCGTATCCAAACAGATTGAGGTAATGGACAAAAACAATATAAATTTTGCATTGAAACTTGGTCCACTTTTCAGAAACGACGACATTTTGAAATTTGCTTCAAAATAACTTAACGCCAGCAGTATGACAGCAGATCACATATCGCATATACATGTATATTTGCATGTGCTATATCAAATTAATGCCCATTTGTGAAGCTAATGAGCAACATTTAAGATGGATGACTTTATAGGATTTTATAAAGTGCCACCTGATATTCATAAAATTAGATGCACATCACTGGAGCATGAGTTGATTTCATAAGCTGCCTTTGAGAGACAAAATGGCAATGTTGACACAGTTAACAAGTTATTAATATGTGGATGGATTTCTGAACACGCTTTCCCCCCCGTCTAGATATTCCCAACACACATCGTCAACCTGAATTCACACCTTGTGTGTGAATACAATTAACAAAGAAATGGAGAAATGAATGAGATGGGGAGTGAAAGAGAAAAAGAATAGAGATGCAAAATGTTAATAGATTACAGCTGAATGAAAAAACCATAAATGAATTAAGATGCAAACAAAGCAGCAGACATTAAGCACTGGTTGACTATGATTCATATGTTAAGGGCCCACACTACTGAGAAAAGGAACTCTGGCCTAGAGAGATTAAAAGAGCCATTAAGAAAAAGGTGTAATAATATTCTTCTAATTAAACAAATCTGTTATTGAAAACAGAGCCGGTTCCCTCGATGATGCATGTGTGTGGTTTAACTCTTCAGGATACATGTAAACATAGTTTCATGAGTGTGTATATATATATATATATATATATATATATATATATATATATATATATATATATATATGAAAAAAGATTACCACATTACACAGTCACCATTGAAATTACTTTAATAACTCTTTCTGAGAAGCACATAAATAATGTTTCAAAGATATTCTTAATCTTTTTTATTTTATTTACTGTTTTTTTTATTACTGATGCTAATACTAACTATAGTTCTAATAAACCATACAATTTAATGACAAATCTGACAACTAAAAATCCTAGTTTTGCTAAACCAATATGAACATTTATCCTACACAATATTTTCTCATAATTCACAGAAAAAAGTATGTGAAATAATAAAACATTATCCATTGACAATCTGTCAGTAGAGTTTGGAAATGCATACTTGATTGGCAATGACAGTGAAAAATGCAAATAATATCAAATTAGTGTCTGACTAATCAGCCTGGGGTGCGTTTCCCGAAAGCATCGTTAGCCAACTATGGTCGCAAGTTCCGTCGTTATCAGCATAGTTCAACGACTCAGTGTTTCCTGAAACCATCGTTCCAACGACCATTCGCAAACAGCATCGCAGAGTTGTGTGGTTTGAGCGACAGCTCTTGACCTGTGGTTAGAGGCATCGTTTCTATATTGCATGACATCTGGACGTAATAAATCCTTATCTTGAGCAAAATAAGCAAGCTGACATTCAGTGCAACCTGTGCCTTTTATTTAGAATACATACAAATGTAATTTACGTCTTTTAGTTTGTCAAAAGATTTTAAGTACCGTGCATGTGCGAACGTGCTCTATGTAAGAACGAGCCAAATATTGAGTCTGGTAATAAAGCAAAATAACTGAGAAAAATTTGAAATAGTCCTCAGATGACATGTCTGTAATTTATATTTAAAAATTCTAGCGTTAATTGGATCTCAAACAGTTTCATTAAAAGTAGTTATTACTCCACCACGTGGGGAGACGTCATAAACCAACGTGGTTGAACGATACTTTGCGACAATTGGTTTCGGGAAACAGTCATGACTAGCTAGTTGATTTCTCCAACGATGCATCGTACTATGGTAGTGAAGCAGCGAGTTACATAGTTGTACGGGAAACGCACCCCTGGCCGATCTGAGTGAAATGTTTTCATGTTAAATGCAATTAAAATAAAACGTATTACAGTTTAAATTTATATTAAATAAAGTTATCTGAACTTTAATGTGTTGCTTTTTTGACCAACTTAAGCAGGACTTACATCTGCATTAGTCATTTCATAATTACTTATATTGTCTTTGAAAAATGGTTAAAGTGTAACGCTAAATTTAATGAAAGGATTTCTGGTGAATTCAAATATACTTTAAAGTCACTTGTATGTCATATATACTGTATATATACACATATATGACATTCTGCTGACTATAAATAACATTTTACCTATGTTAACTAACTCAGTAGAGTATTAGGTTAGGCTTAATAAGTTGACATATAGTTGTAAAGTTACTTATAGTCAGTAGATTGTCTTTTGAATGAGCATCAAAATAAAGTTATGAGAGTTAGTTGACATGCAGTTGCAGAGTTACTGATAGTCAGTAGAATGTTTAAAGTGAACTATTGAAACAAAATGTAGCCTTTGCTTATATAATGCCTTATAAATGCCTTTCAAATGTTTAGTAAAACAGTGTATGTCCACTATGAATATCATTGCCTCTGGTTACTTGGCAAAGTACTGTGGTACTGAGTATCTTTCTTTACACTGTAGTTTAGGTGTGATCTAGTGTGTTCTCTCTCCAGGCACCAGAGTGCCCTCTTACCCTGCACTATTCCAGCTTTATACAAATGCTGAGCCACCCACAAGCTGCAAACACACACACACACACACACTGCTCAGCTGGGATCAGCAGAGTCTCGAATGCTGACACGCTCATTCTAAGTGCTGCTGGAAATCTAATGAAGCAGCAATTTGTACATTGTTGCTCATGGGCTCTCTATATTCAGCCTTATAAAAAGACCTCTGGCACAGAGGCAGAGATATGTCCTCTCTCATACACCCTCTCAATGCTAATGTTAGCGCTCCGCTGGCTTTTATACACCATCCGAGGCTAATTGAAGCCTCACCTCCCTCTAAAATCAACGGAACGTGATAGTGTGAAAAAGTGAACTGTTTACATTGTCATTCCTCCAATGACAATAACTAATTAGACCCTGTTTTGAGAAAAATAGCATTGGAAATAATCACACATGGATAAGAGGAATGCTGCATGACGTTGGCATGATGTCGGTTACCACAGGAAATACTTTGGACTTGTCCTTCAAAAAGGAAAAATCATAGTTACTGTGGGTCTGTAGCCAGTATGTAAACATTAAAATATAGTGTTTCAAAATTATAGTTGCAAAACTTAAACTTTATACTTGTTGGCGTGTGATAGTATGATATAATGGTTTCCTGACCTTGTCTCTGTAAACTTATATCCAATTTTCAACTTCATTGACATGAGCATGTAATGCCGGTGAACCCAGTAACCTTGGCTTGTAACATGTACAGATGCCAGAAATGGAGTGTGTAAATGGAGCAAACTCTACTTACTGGAAGTACATTTCTAACATCTAACCAGAAGTTCATCTATCAATTTCAAAAGGGTTTGTTATTAAATCCCCTGGAGGCTGGCTCTGTTTAATGGAAGAGTTTTCAACATTAAACATTCATTCTCACTATTGCAACTATTTCTCATGACTCGTAATTGCAACTTTACCTCTTTTAATTACGGCGATTTCGACGATAAAATCGACGATGTGATTTTATTTCGCATAATTGCAACTTTTTTTCGTACAATTTCAACTACATATCCCACAATCGCGACTTTGTTTCCTGTAATCGTAACATTCTCACAATTTTAATGTCCCAAAATTGTAATTGCAAATTTTATGACAAATTCAACTTCACCTTCAACTTTGTAATTGCACCTTTGTATATCATAATGCAACTTTCGGTCACACTTTATATTAAGTGTCTTTAACTACTATGTACTTACATAAAAAAATAAAAAAAATAAAAATGGGTTGGTATAATGTACTGATGATGTATTACAGTGGGTTAAGGTGTAAGTGAAAGGTCAACAGTGTGATTATAGATGTATTTACAGAAATTAACTACAGATGTAATTACAAGCAGGTATTTAAAAAAAATGCAAGTACAATGTAAAAACATGTATGTACACAATAAGTGCATTGTATCGAATTATTATTTTAAATGTTAGTACATACGATAGTGGTTTAATTTTAAGTTTTACCATCTAGCATCTTATTGTTATCCCTAAAATGGTGATCAAAATGATGTTACAAATAGTGCCAATAAAGCTTAACTTACATTGAACTTGGAATGTTACTTTAACCAGACACTTTTAGAAATACATGCAAATAGACGAGAAATGTTTTAATGACATACTGCATAAGATCAAACCACATCCTCTATTAAAAATGAATAGATGTCTTGGCAGTGTCTTTGCTCTATCATTGAAGAGTTCCTGAATATGATTGTGTTTCGGTGAATGTGAAAGTTAGGTGCATACCCAAGATCATTGGACCTGCTCTGTATATTTCTGTATATGTTCTCGGTCATATATGCAGACTTTCCAAATTGCCCCAAACACACTAATTTCTCAAAATCTAAGAGACAACGCATCATGCGAGTCAAAATCAGACAGGGGGACATTAATCTGTCTTCCGCTCGGAGATGAAAACACTTTCGGCCGTGAGGGGAAAAAAGATAAAAAGTGGGATCAGTTAATGAAAAATTCATTCAATGAAACTTGATGGGTGTAGGCCTGGAAAAGAGAGTGTTTTGACAGTGGAGAGAGAAACATAAATTGAAGGGGAGAGTGGATCCAAGCTGAAAAACACATCAATAAATGAGTTGAAAATCTGGAGTGTTTGGAGCTTTGGGTAAGAGAAAGAGTGTGAGAGAGAGAGAGGGAGAGATTGAGCAGGCTAGAGGCATACAGAGAGTCTAATTACCTCAACAGAAGACCAGCCAGCATAACACACACTAACCCCAGCTGAGAGATGTGTGTGTGTGTGTGTGTGCGAGAGAGAGAGAGAGAGAGAGAGAGAGAGAGCTTGCAATGTAGCCTGCAGCTGTTGTTTCACTGATGCCCAAGTCATCCTCTTAGCTCTGTTTTAAAAGAGACTCCATAGACGTGAAGCTAAGCAGAAAAAGCACATTTAATTCACCTTAATTTAGAATGACAGCCTTGCACCCTATTAGCAAACATTTCAACTATGATTATGACTTCAGCTTCGGTGTAAATTTGTGTGAGTGCCAATGAATATGTCATCCTCTCTCCGCCGGCCTTTTGTTTTTAGCTTGATGGACTAATGGATACGATCCAGAGTAAATTATACAGTGGCCAGAGAACTGTCCTTTCAAGTTGTCGTCTTGTGATTGTTTAGTGCTCTTAAACTTTATTGGGCTTGTGTGTGGACGGATTGGAAAACAAAGTCAGCTGACGCACTCAATACTTTTGTATTGATTTTCAAGGGAAGTTATGTACTTGTAAACCGTACGTTTCTGACTACATCATCAGGTGAAGTCATATTCAAATCAGGGGAATATTATTGAACAACAACAATAGCCCGAATCAGGAAACTCTGAGAGGAGGTATCGTGAAGTTGTATTTCCATCTGTAGCTACTAAAGATGTTTTCTAATCTGTGGTCTTTTCGGGTGAAGCATCTATATTTAGGTGATTTTCACAAGAATCTATCAATATTCGACCCAATTTCACCCCATAATATAAATAATTATAATGAAATTAGAATATTACGTTATTTTTCATAAGTTTGGGGTCGGTAAGATTTTTTTTTAAATGCTCTTATGCTCACCAAGGATGCATTTATTTTATACAGTGAATTAAGATACAAAAATACAGTAATTTTGTGAAATGTTGTTTAAATGTATTCCTTTATTTATTTATTCCTGTGATCAAAGCTGAATTTTCATCATTATTACTCCAGTCTTTAGTGTCACATGATCCTTCAGAAATCATTCTAATATGCTGATTTGCTGCTCAAGAAACAATGCTTATTAATATCAATGCTGAAAACAGTTGTGCTGCTTCATATTTTCTTTGATGAATAAAATGTTTAAATAAACAGCATTTATTTTCAACAGAAATCCTTTTTTTAACACAATGTCACTATCAATAAATTTAATGCATAATTTAATGCAAAAACAACAACAACAACGTTTGAACAGTAGTGTATAGAGATTTAGTCGATTTGTTACAATCACTAGTTGAGTGTTGTGTCTATGTCGGTTAGTCATGGATCACATGACTTCAGTGTTTGTTCTATACATAGCGACAGCAGGAGGAAAAATCCTCTGTCCACAAACTGTCCCAGTGAATCTGCAAGTCATTAGCTGTGTATACTAACATGTAATGGCCAAATATATTTACATTTACGCTGATGTGAAAATAAAGCTGACCCGGAGCACTTTGCATTTACAAAGCATGTAAGTGAGCCACGCTGCCTGTGCAAACATCAGAGATGGTCTGACTTCATTTGGAGTGTTCAAACAAAAAGACACATTTTTGTGAACTGCCCTGAAACTAATTCAGTGCCCATTATAAACATTGAAGCAACAACCAGTTGACTATTTTTCTGAATGACTAAAGGACTCTAAGAAGTCAAGCCTACTTAACTTCCCGTTATGCTTAAACATGTTCCACTTTCTTTGCTGTTTGAACATGAAAAAGGTCTGCAAACTTACAAAGTGTGCACTAATATAGAAAAGTTACTGTGCTGTTTCTGAGCTCCCTGAAATGCCTCGATTGTTTCTTCCGGGAAAAAAAAAAACAAGTCACAGTATCCCTCATTTAAATAATTCCCACCCAAAGCACACACAAAATAAAGAGGGCAAGGACTGGTTGAGTTGTATTAGTAGTGTGTTGAAACTCGTGGTTATGGTAAGGGCTGTGACACTTATATGCATCAAACTCGAAGTGGTTGTAAAATATGTGAGACATGTTTTTTGAACATTCAAGCATGAAAACCTAGTAGACCCCAAAAACTAAATTAAGATTTTGCATAAGGGCATAATAGGTCAACTTTAACCAACTGGGGTGCGTTTTACAATGACACAACTCACTGCTTAACCATCATACTATGCTTCGTAGTTGAAACTAGCTAGCTAGTCATGACTCATCGCGGGTTCCTCTACGCTATACTACGTTCCCGTACACATTTATGCACATGTGCGGCGCTGGTTGTTGACATTTTAAAATATATTAATTAAAATGTATATATATTTAAATGGGATGAAAGATATAGGGCCCTATTTTAACAATCTAAGCACATGGTCTAAAACGCACAGAGCAAATGCACTTAGGGTGTGTCCTAATCCACTTTTGCTAGTTTAACGACGGGAAAAATGGTCGGCGCTCCCGGCACATGGTCTAAAAGGGTTGTCCCTATTCTCTTAATGAGTAATGAGTGTGTTTTGTGCTTTACGTGCAATAAACCAATCAGAGTCTCATCTCCCATTCCCTTTAAAAGCCAGTTGTGCTCGCGCCATGGCGGATTCGCTATTTACATGGTGGATATTTGCAAGCGGAAAAAAATTACTCGTCTCCAGAGAGTAAACGGATCTGCTCGTGATCTACGGGACAAGCCGGATTCCACCATATCTTTATGTACACAATAATAATCTTTTACATTGTAATCCTTTTATTTTTAATATTTGAGATGTTTGTGGGCTGCTGCGAGTCAGCTGTGTGTGTAATAAGCAGAGTGTACGTGTGTTGTGCACCTGCTTATAGGCCCATATTACTAATGCGCTCTTTAAATAACAAAACAAATACTTCACCATTGACTTTAGACCAGGTTTCAGTTGGTCAATGGCGCAGTCTATTTCAGTTGCCTCAAAATAGCAACGCGCCAACAATGCGACTGAACGCACTGTTCAGACCAGTTTTCAGACAAGCACGCCCATTGGAGCACAGATGGGCGCAAAGGCATTTGCTATCCGGGTGCATGATAGGTTCCATAGAATGTACTAAATGTTAGCTTGCTTACTTTGCCCAAAAACATGATCTCTTCAAGTCCCCATCTTAACAAGAAACTATTCTTCTATTCACAGCTCGTTCCACTCAGGTAAGTATTAGATGCTGTTTGCGAATGTTTGTTGGAGCTATGCTTTCGGGAAACTCAAAATCGTGTTGTTAACGACCGAACTTAAAACCATAGTCGGCTAACGACGCCAGATCGAGAAACGGGATATTTTCAGATGTCCTCCTCTCTGCTTCACTGCAGGGCCTGGAACTGTAGATATTTCTCGTTCACAGACCCTGGCTGCGTTCATCTAAAAGCAGTGCCTGAGCATGAGGCAGTCACACAGAGGTCAACACATCCTGTATCCCAGCTTCATCAAAACAGCCAAACTAGCCTGTAGCTCCAACGCGACAAGGGCAGGATATTGCTCTGCATGCTAGAAGTGCTAATGTATTCAAGCTGATAATAGTCTTGCTTCCAATTAATTTGATTGTGTGTGGTGTCGACTGCCTCTGCGCGTATGCTATCCTGGAGATAGAGAAACATCCCCCCACCCACTCTGTTTGACCGCCCGCGGGGAGATACACCGCTAACGTCTGCGCTGGGCTCTGACAAGGCTGTAACGCGGCAGTTATTACAGTGCCACTGCACATTAGCGCTAACCTGTGCTAACCTGACCCAGGCACCTGAGCCGCAGCACGCTGCTGCTGCTAATCGCTAATGAAGCTCAATTACCATCACAGACGCTTTTGTGTTGGAGCATCTATTCAGCGCTAACACTACCTGTTCTCCCACTAGCATCTGGACACTGTCCAAGCAGAGTTTGCGGTTAACCCGCGGTGCTAATAATGCCAGATTTCTTTTAATTGCTAATGAGCGTGTCCTAATGATCTAACTGTGAAAAACTGTTGGAAGTATGCTATTCCTTTAAGGATCTTATGTAGTGTGTGAATAATGAAGTGTCAAACTGTAATTAAATAAGGATAAATATAAGCATGAATAAGTCTAGTATAAAACGTCAAAAGGAAATGACATCACAAGACTATAAATATAAAATGTAAATATAAAAACGATATAATTCCTTTGTATAATATAAACGATTTGGTTAAAACAATACAGTTGTGGTACCATGATTTGAAAGTATTTATGCTAATGCAAAGTGGTATGATATGTGTCCAAAAACATGTATGACCATGGCCTTTGGTTAGCACGGGAAAAATACTGAAATAAAAAATACAGACAGATAAAAAAATCTATATAAGTAAGTTAAGCAATAAGGTACGAGAGGCTGTGCTGTATCGTGAATAAGGCCCTGTTTACACGAGAACGATTCCGGGTGAAAACGTAAAAATATTTTATCGGATGTGCCTTTCGTTTACACGGCGACAGCGTTTTTGGGGCTTAAAAACGCAAAAAAATGAAACCACCCTCCAGAGTGGAAATCTTAAAAACGCTCCACCGTCGCGTTCCCGTGTAAAGGGTAAAAACTGGTAAAAACGCAAATAGCAAAGACTGTCTTTATGAGTGAGTCAGTCAGTAGAGAAGACTTTTACATTGAAAGGACTCAAACTTGTGATCACGGAGAAGAAAGACGCAACTGACAGATGACTATAGGAACGGAAAACCCCTTAACTGTTAAAAGGACAAGATATCGCAGCGGACATTCAAACTGATTTTTGTATTATGAATATAGGACTGGCCTGAAGGAAAATGCTATGTCTACTGTAAATGCACAGGTACAGTCGCTTACTCGATCTCTCACAATACTCTATTCTAGCTTCAATGAACAATATCCAACGCATTCTCATCCCAAGGCGTCATATTCTGACACTTTGACAAAGCGTCTAAATCCAACGCCCATGGAACCCTTTAGCGTCAATATAACACGCAGAGAGATGGGTAGGTTTAGGTATGGTGTAGGGTTAGGGTTAGACCGCTAGGAGGCGCCTTCTGACCCATATATTTCGGCGTCTCATATTGACGCTAAAGGGTGCCATGCGCGTTCGATATAGACGCTTTGGCAAAAGCGTCATTATATTACGCCTTGGGATGAGAACGGGCTGCAATATCAATGAGATCAAACATGTGTTTAAGTTGCTAAAGGTGGTTGCTAGGGGTGTTGTGTAGTGGTACATAGAACCGTTGGGTGAAGCGGTCATAGCTATTGACCAATCAGAATCAAGGATTGGAACTAACCGTTTTATATATATATAAATATAAAAATAAAGTTTTTTTTTTATGTAATAAGGCTTAGTGTAGCTATTACATTGCCAAAACAATAGAATTCCTCACAATGTATAAAAATGTGTGTGTGTGTGTGTGTTTGAGTACAGTACACACAACTACTACTTCATCACTGAAGGGTCTTTGGTTTTGTCAGCTGAAGAATTTCCACTGTGTTCCTTTGCCTATATTATCAAAGTTTCCCTGTGTATCTTTAGCTGCCAGCGCCAGTGCCTCACACTTCTTATGCGCACTGCTTGATTGACAACTGAAGAGCTGAGAGAAGGATTATGGGAGAAATGAGAGCCCAGAGGGGCAGCTTAGGGAATCCCAGTCAAACCTGCTGGATATTGACAAGCTCGTCGCTATTAAGTATTTACAAAACCCTGTGTGCTCGAGCTGAGCCGCTGGCACATGAAGTTATTTGTCAAAGACAGATGGAGAAGCATAAACACAGCCGAGTGCCGGGCGTTAACTTGCGAAGAGCTGTCGCCCACACCAAATGCAAATAGTGACATATAGAATATTGCCAGAATTGAGTGGGCGACACACAAATCCCACTTCACTGGTCTTATTTTACAACTGAGCATGCCTATAGTAGGGTTTCCTTTATGATTTAATTAAAACAATAGACTCTTTTGTTTCTGAAAAAAAAAAACAACAACACACAAACAAGCAGGGAAACTAATGTGAAGTTAAATGATGCACTGGTTTCTTTAATAATAGTCATATATGGATTGGATAGGAGTTTAATACTTTGGTTACACTTTATTTCGATAGTCCCTTTAGACGTTCTACTAATTATAAGTAACTTTTCAACTACATGTCAACTAACTCTCATTAGAGTATTAGTATATTATAGTAGACTGTCAGTAGACTGTTAGGTTATGGTTAGGTGTTAGGGTTCGGGTTAGGAGTATAAGTTGACTTGTGGTCGCCAAGTTACTTATAGTCAGTTGAATGTCTATTGGGGGACCAACAAAATAAAGTGTAAGCAGATATTAAGCTGCCAGTCTACTAATACTCTAATGACAGTTAGTTGACATAGTTGAAAAGTTAATTATAGTTAGTAGAATGTCTAAAGTGGACTCTCGAAATAAAGTGTTACCAATACTTTTAATGCTAATCCCATCAGACTATTGACAAGACGTGTATTTTACTTCTTATTCTATGCATCTTTGCTGTCAGATGTGGTCTGACAATTATGAGATGTTTTGTGAGTGTTTATGAGTATTTTACTCCTTAAAGGCGCAGTAAGCGATTTCTGAGAAACACTGTTGATATTTGAAATCAACCCAAACAAACACACCACTCTCTTCATTGCTCCGCCCCAAAGAGAGATCAAAGAGAGAAATGTGAACAGTCTGAAATAGAAGTTGTGTGTGCATTTCAACACATCCAGGATAACTGGAAGAATGCTGGCTAAGGCAGAGTCAAATGTGGGTCAGGCAAATAAATTGCCCTGTGTTTCTCTTTAAAAGCATCATCTGTCTGTCAGCCGTCTGACAAAGTGTGTCAACACCAACACAGCCCTATGACTATGACAGGACCTATTTAGTGTGTGCGATTCATAGTTGATAGATCGGAGACATGAAACTGAACACTGGGTGTTCTGACTGCACCGTATTGATAAATAGGGTTTCTTTTCCAGAAACTTCTCTGCTTTAACAAAGACACATCCCTTCTTTCATATTTCAGGCTTCTGCACAGAAAAAAAAAAACCCATTACATTCCTAGACAGCTAATGATGTTTTATTGTTTCTAGTGTCTATTGCAATGATATAAATACTCCCTTAAAAGCATTGTGATATATTGTTAAGCCAAAACAAGAATTTACTTCTGAGAGAGATTATCCTGCAGCAACATTCAGCCGATCAGATTGTTCATACAAGCTCTCTCATGATTGCAGTTGATCTGTGATGATTGAAACTGCTGGCCATTAGCAGCACTAGCTGTCATGTATCGGTGGCTCATTAACAGGTGCTCTTTTGATGTAGGAGTAAACAGAAACTGCGAGTGGAAAGAGACGCTTCATAGTTCTGAGGCCTCTGAGTCATGTTCATTTGTTCCCATCAGTACAGACATAAATCAGCTTTTTACAACATCATCGTCATGCATCCCACGAGCTCTTACTTCAAAGAAAATAAATATTTATCCGTCGTCTGTTTATATGTCTGTCTGTCTATCTATCTATCTATCTATCTATCTATCTATCTATCTATCTATCTATCTATCTATCTATCTATCTATCTGTCTATCTGTCTGTCTGTCTGTCTGTCTGTCTATATATATATATATATATATATATATATATATATATATATATATATTTCTGTCTGTCTGTCTGTCTATCTATCTGTCTGTCTGTCTATATATATATATATATATATATATATATATATATATATATATATATCTGTCTGTCTGTCTATCTGTCTGTCTATATATATATATATAAATCTGTCTGTCTGTCTGTCTATATATATAGATATATATATCTGTCTATCTGTCTGTCTATATATATATATATCTGTCTGTCTGTCTGTCTATATATATATATATATATATATATATATATATATATATATATATATCTGTCTATCTGTCTGTCTATCTATCTATCTGTCTGTCTATATATATATATATATATATATATATATATATATCTGTCTGTCTGTCTATCTATCTGTCTGTCTGTCTATATATATATATATATATATATATATATATATATCGGTCTGTCTGTCTGTCTCTCTCTATCTATCTATCTCTGTCTGTCTGTCTGTCTGTCTATATATATATATATATATATATCGGTCTGTCTGTCTATATATATATATATACACTCACCGGCCACTTTATTAGGTACACCTGTCCAACTGCTCCTTAACACTTAATTTCTAAGCAGCCAATCACATGGCGGCAACTCAGTGCATTTAGGCATGTAGACATGGTCAAGACAATCTCCTGCAGTTCAAACCGAGCATCAGTATGGGGAAGAAAGGTGATTTGAGTGACTTTGAACGTGGCATGATTGTTGGTGCCAGAAGGGCTGGTCTGAGTATTTCAGAAACTGCTAATCTACTGGGATTTTCACGCACAACCATCTCTAGGGTTTACAGAGAATGGTCCGAAAAAGAAAAAAACATCCAGTGAGCGGCAGTTCTGTGGGCGGAAATGCCTTGTTGATGCCAGAGGTCAGAGGAGAATGGCCAGACTGGTTCGAGCTGATAGAAGGGCAACAGTGACTCAAATAACCACCCGTTACAACCAAGGTGGGCAGAAGAGCATCTCTGAACGCACAGTACGTCGAACTTTGAGGCAGATGGGCTACAGCAGCAGAAGACCACACCGGGTGGCACTCCTTTCAGCTAAGAACAGGAAACTGAGGCTACAATTTGCACAAGCTCATCGAAATTGGACAATAGAAGATTGGAAAAACGTTGCCTGGTCTGATGAGTCTCGATTTCTGCTGCGACATTCGGATGGTAGGGTCAGAATTTGGCGTCTACAACATGAAAGCATGGATCCATCCTGCCTTGTATCAACGGTTCAGGCTGGTGGTGGTGGTGTCATGGTGTGGGGAATATTTTCTTGGCACTCTTTGGGCCCCTTGGTACCAATTGAGCATCGTTGCAACGCCACAGCCTACCTGAGTATTGTTGCTGACCATGTCCATCCCTTTATGACCACAATGTACCCAACTTCTGATGGCTACTTTCAGCAGGATAATGCGCCATGTCATAAAGCTGGAATCATCTCAGACTGGTTTGTTGAACATGACAATGAGTTCGCTGTACTCAAATGGCCTCCACAGTCACCAGATCTCAATCCAATAGAGCATCTTTGGGATGTGGTGGAACGGGAGATTCGCATCATGGATGTGCAGCCGACAAATCTGCGGCAACTGTGTGATGCCATCATGTCAATATGGACCAAACTCCCTGAGGAATGCTTCCAGCACCTTGTTGAATCTATGCCACGAAGAATTGAGGCAGTTCTGAAGGCAAAAGGGGGTCCAACCCGTTACTAGCATGGGTACCTAATAAAGTGGCCGGTGAGTTTATATATATATATCGGTCTGTCTGTCTGTCTCTATCTATCTATCTATCTATCTATCTATCTATCTATCTATCTATCTATCTATCTATCTATCTATCTATCTATCTATCTATCTATCTATCTATCTATCTATCTATCTATCTATCTATCTATCTATCTATCTATCTATCTATCTCTGTCTGTCTGTCTGTCTGTCTGTCTGTCTTCTATCTATCTATCTATCTATCTATCTATCTATCTATCTATCTATCTATCTATCTATCTATCTATCTATCTATCTATCTATCTATCTATCTATCTATCTATCTATCTATCTATCTATCTATCTATCTATATGTCTGTCTGTCTGTCTGTCTGTCTGTCTGTCTGTCTGTCTGTCCATCACACCTTTTGGACTTCTCTACATTCATACAAACAGTATCTATACAAGAACAAGTGTTTTCACACATATTCCCATCTATCCCTGCACAGCCTATGTCCACAGACAAATCCTCGTCTGACTCTGGCTCATTCCTTACGCACAAGTTCACCACTTAAAAGGCACCTCCTCACTCTTAAAAAAGACCCGTCAGAGTGAGATCTCACTCAACGCCTTTATGGGGTGCATGGAGGGAGCAGGACGAGTGAAAGAACGGGAGATTTATGTTACTGCGGTTTGCTTTAAGGAGGTCTGACAGGCCCACGTAGATTGAGGTGAATTATTAGACCACGGCATCACAGAGGTAAACACAGAGTGACTGAGGGATACATTATAAAAACACACATTGTGCTGACTATGACAGGAATGATTCAGAGGATGTTCTTCGACTGGAGTGTGTGTGTAATGTGTGTGAGGGAGAAAGATATGTAGCGATGACATTACAATTAAAAGGCAGGCTTGACGGACATGCGAAACGAAGAAAAGATAAATGTGCATGTGTCGCCCACATGAGGAAAAGACAAGCTGAAAGTAGAGCATGACTTTGCATGATTTAAATCAAAGCATCTCGGAATCACAATAACACCACTAAACTTAAGTATCCATGAACAAACCTCAAGAACTCAATGAGAACCATCTTGAGTTGTCAGCTCACAAAGGCCTCAATGCAGTTTGGCTTGAGAAGAATAAAATATCTTGGGATCTTGTTTATGGCTGAAGGATTTGTTTGGTTTAAACTGAAATAGATAGTTATAAAGTCTGAATCTCTGCAGAATGACCTGACCTGACATCTGGTAAGCAACACCTTGTTTCTGAGTTGTTCACAATCGTAAAGACGGGTGAAATATTTCCGAACCACACGATGATCAAAACAAAGGTTTTCCTGGGCTGATTTTGTGATTGTCATGGTAACACATTATGTGTGCCAACATCTGGCTGTTTCTCAGAAAGAGAGGAAAAAAGAGAGAGAGATCATGGATCCAAGAGCAGCGCTCCTGCAATTTTAATCTATTGGGGGCTAGTATGGTTGACGCTTGTGCATCCAAATGTGTATAAATACAGTACGTGTGTGTGACCTCTAACAGACACCCACACACCCTATCAGTCCAGCACTGACAGTGGGACAAGTCCAGTTCTGATGACATAAGAGCTAACAGAGATATTTTGATTGGAGTGAAATTAAAACAAATAGGAGGGGTGTGTTTGTGCATGTGTGGGTTTTCAATTGTGCAACAGTATTCACACACTAGTAATCTTCAGGGACTTTGAGCAAGAGTTGCACCAAGTTGAAAATTTGGGCCACTTTCAATGAATAGTGTTCAAATTATGTCCCATTAAAAGCTGAGTTTCGTTATAAAGTAAACTATTAGATACTGCATGCTAGACTATTTAATCTCATTTAGCTACAGGATCAGCAGAGGCGAAATAACTTGTCCCATGTGGTGATGATGTGATTGTTTGCAGACTGCATGTAAAGGATCTATTGTTCTGTGCCCTCTAGAGTTTCATGACTGAACTAGATATGTTACCAAAACATCATATTTTAGATGTGTCCAACATTTTGAGTTCTATCATGTTTGGGCATGATCAAACAAAAAATAAAAAAATGTGACACCTAAAATATAACCTCATTTAGACCCTTTCAACAGTATGAAAGTATGATAATTTATGCAATTTTCACAGAGCTCAACCATTCAAGCCTTTGTCAAGCAAGCCCATACTAAGTGTCTAATTTACAATAAAACATTTTTTCATTACTTTACTTTTTAATTAAATACATTTTATTTAATCTGTAAGTATACAACAAAATAAACAGATAATTTAATATTTAGTTTGAACCTCTGAAGTGGATGAACACTTTCTGAGAATGAACACTTCATTACACTTTACAGTATATAAAAAAAGTAACTATTATATATTTCATGCACTATCTTGTACCTTTTTCATGAAATCTGCTTCATTTTTCATAATAATAAAGCTCATACTTACAAGATTATACCAATTATCAGTCTCCAAAGAGGTAATGATTCAGCCACAATATCAGTGCATTCATTTATTTCTTCATTTCCTCTCAGAACTCAAAACATTATTCTGACATTAATATATATCATGTCCGCGAGGCAGTGCGAAGGTCAAGCAACGGGGTAAGAATATCTGAACCATTACCAGCGTTTCTACTGAATTCCATTTGCAGTTCTAATGAGTTTGGTCTTTTGCAAAGCCTCCGAGGCATTATGTAGATTATAATCCAAACAAAGATTTTCTCAGAGTTCTGTTAAACTTATCTGTTGGGACAAATGCTAAGCCATTTCTGAAGAGCATTATATAATGCAAACATCAAAAGTTCAAACCTTTTGCCACAGTAATGCATTATTAAACCAATGAGGAATTTCATGATTCGTAGAAACTCGAAAGCAAACAGGCAACCAAGGTGAAATTTGGGGGAAAATGTTAGCTGGGAGAGACTCTTTGATCCGAACCTTTTTTACTCTGTTACCACTGATGTGTACATTGCTTATGCAAGTCTGAGACTCTTTTGCTGCAGTAAAAGGTTGGCCAGAGTTTTAGTCTGGTGAAAGGTATTCAGATTTCGTTTTCAGTGGAAGAACAAAGCGTGTCCATAATCTTCCAGACAAATAAAAATATTCAATCCGAAGTTCCTCATCAGACTGTCGGCCTCATATCTGTAACAATATAAAATATGAAGCAGCTGCCTTCAGAATTGCTTAATGTGAGTCCCCTATCAAACAGTAATGAGGATTTCAAAGTTATGAATGAAACGAAAGATCAGTTCTGCTTTTGGAATTTGAATCTCGAATGCTGCGCTCCATTCAAAGTTGTATGTGGAATATTTATTAGGCTCATTGTAAAAGCATGCCTCTACTTACAATTTTGCAAACAAAAAAACAACAACATAGAGTTTCATTATTTTCAGCTGAAATGAACACTAGTGGCAGTACAACACCACCAACTTTTATTTATTTTCACTCAGATTATGATTTCAGGGCTAGTAGATTATCGATTAAAGAAGACTTATTTTCACACGGTTCTTTGCATAATACAATAACCTCAAAACACTTAGCGATGCTTGAATCAGCTCCATATGGCTTTTCTACCATAGAACATGCTTTTAGCGCCACTCACTTTTAATTTAAGAAACATGCAAAGAACACTGTAATATGATCTTGCTTTAACAATCCACATCACTTTGGATACCGCCAAGTTGTGATACAGTACCATAATCGCACATGTGTACAAAGTTAGGTTTGAAGATTTCAGCCCCGAGTTGGAAGTACAACTTCAAGTGCCATTTTACTGCACTTTCCCAAATAGCCATTTGAAACCCACATCTTTGCGAGTTGAATGTAATGCAATGGGTCAAAAATAGTATGCTGCAGGAGGTCAAGGGTAAGTGAAGAGCCATCATAAGGAACATGATGGTTATAGTAAAGATTGTGTGTGAGTGTATGCGTTTAACTACTTGACAGGTTTAAGTTACATTTATATCAATATCAAAGGCTGCTAGACACAGGGGCTGATCTCTGGCCCAGCTGTGAAAGTGGTTTGACTGCCAAGCGGCGAACACCAATTAGCTCAAAGCTGCCAGGAGCACATCAACCCACTGACAGATTCACAGTCAGCAGAAAAATTCAATGTGGCCACTGCACTTACTAACGCATATCCATTTCTACTGACCTTAAGACAGCACCAGGGCCAGCAGACTTTCTTTCACCTGACACATTCAGTCGCACAATCGATCAAACTGTGCTGTTAGGATGTAGGGAGCAAGATCTGATCAAAGCATACAAGCCTTTGAATCATCTCAAAGACAGCGATTGACTTCATATGGTCATTTTGTACGGAATATTTGAGAAATATTAGTGGTCAAAGGAGCAACGAAGTTCAATGAAAAAGTGTCCTGAGCCATATTTAGAGACAAGAATATCTGTGTTTTATTGTTAACAGTTGCTCTTTTACAAGAATTGCAACATTTAGGGCAGAAAAAAAAAAAAATGTTTTAGGGATTTTGTACTAGTACTGCATGTCCCGCCAATGCTATCTGATTTACTAATACATTCTGTCAAAACAAACTATAAAACGACTACTAAAAGCATAGCTCCACACTGACATCCGTTTATAGCTTGTATCCTCTCACTGCATATATTTCAGTAACATGTAATTTGCTTGGAGTAATGTTACAGAAATAAGAATAGCAAGCATCTGCTGTAATTGATGGATAATCCTTGGCAAAAACAAGCAGTTTGAGCAAAGACTGAACAGTTTGTTCTTTGATTTTGGAAGCGGATTCCACCACCTGCTCTTTTTGGACTTGGACGGTAATATATCTGACAGAGATTAAGGCTTAATTGAGTCGATAGTTGATTTATCAACTGTAACTTCATTGGTTTTGGACATTTTTCCGTAGTTCACTCCAGCTTCCATAGTTTGAAAGGTGATATATCTTATGAATGTTTCTGGCACTTAAATCAATCTAATGTCGAAAACTATGTGAAGGAGATGGTATAAAGCATTCGATGCTCCTGATCTAACAGTGTAGGAAGTTCCAGGACAGGGTTGCATCATTAGCTGTTGAAAAGCTGCCAGATACTCAGATAATCTGTTGTTTATATTGTGCAATTCATTGTCGAATTTGAAAGGAAGCTATCAAAACAAGATAGTTTTTTAAGAACATTAATATATTGTATTATGCTTGAAAATTAAAGAACAAAACCAATAGTTCTCAACCTTTTTGACTTTAAGGCCCAACTTATTATTTTAATCAATATTTGACGGCTTTCCTATCTAAGAGAAATCTATTTTTCGCCATCATTCGTTTCACTGTGTGTGAAGTGTTGAGGAAGCCTCCTGTACGGTGGCCGAGAGAGCTCAACGCGCTACAACTGAAGAAAACACATGCAAATAGAAAAACACCCGCAAATTAAGAAATGTGCTCCAAATACTCACAACACAACCAAATACAGAGACGCGCTGCAAAAAAATCACAACACAACCAAATACAGAAACGCACTGCAAAAAATCACAACACAACCAAATACAGAAACGCGCTGCAAATAGAACAGAACACAACGGAAATGTTTCCAGGGGACCCAATAAGTGACGGACCCGGCTGGGACATGGTTATAGCTCAAAGTCTACTTTTTGATTGTAATAAAAAAAATTAAAAAAATTTGCAAAACATACAGAGATGACATGTTTATGACATATAATGTTGAATAGCCTACAATATGTTCGATGTTATCAGAATACAACTTTATGTAAAACTGTAAAACTAATGAAGGTGTTTTCTTAATTTGCGGGTGTTTTTCTTTTTGCATGTGTTTTCTTCAGTTGCAGCACGTTGAGCTCTCTCGGTGCTTTGTTTCCGACACAGGTTATACACTGTAGACCAATCACAACAGACTGGGCCATCTGACCAATCAGAGCAGAGTAGACCAATCACAACAGACTGGGCCATCTGACCAATCAGAGCAGAGTAGATCAAACACAAAAGACTGGGCCATCTGACCAATCACAACAGACTGAGCCATCTGACCAATCACAACAGACTGGGCCATCTTACCAATCAGAGCAGAGTAGACCAATCACAACAGACTCAGAGTAGACCAGTCACAACAGACTCAGAGTAGACCAATCACAACAGTCTGGACCATCTGACCAATCAGAGCAGAGTAGGCTCTTGGAAAGGAGGGGTTTAAAGAGACTGAAACTATGAACAAACCATTTTTAGACTGTTTTAGAAATGAGGTGATGTGTAATGTATATTATGAGAAAATTAAAGTGTTTTTTGACCTTGGATGAATGTAAACCTATTGTCAAGTCAAGTCAATTCATCTTCATTTATATAGCGCTTTTAACTATGTAGATTGTTTCAAAGCAGCTTCACAGAGATAAACATATAATTTAAGGTAACAGAGATTTGTTTTGGCTTTATGCCGGTTCTTGAATAATATTATTTCCAGCTAAAGTTAGGTTTGATTGATTCACTTCCGTCGAAATGATCATTTGTTATTAAATTAGGGGCCGCTAAGATGACGCCGTTCTCTCTAAACAGACTTTAAACGCGAACCTGTGATAAACACTGATGGGTGCACATGATTCACATGCGTATTAAGAATTTTTGAAAATGAATTATGTAGGACCTGAAAATTAGGGACCTGTAAAATAGCATAAAAGGGGCAGTTTAATTTAACTACATTTCAATAATTGTATTACTCATAAACTTCAGTGTGAACAAGTAAGCAGAATAATTGAACTATTTTCGATTCGAGTCAGGTCAAGCCCTGATAAAGTTGCGTCACTGATTCCAGTGAAACGGAAACTTTCCCTTGTACATCCATACAGGGTCAGACGTAAGTGGAACTCTCTTCCACTCTTTCTACTTTGACTTTGAAGACAGGTACCGACATATATCACATGACACAAAACGAATTTGAAACGCAGCACCCTTCAGACAGTGTCTGTTTTCCTGCTTGTACAGTAGTCTGTTTCTACTACTCTCTCTTTCTCTGTGCCATATTTTTCAGCCTCTCTGTCATTGATTTTATCTCCCTCGCAAAGTACTTCCTGATGGAGGTAAGATGGGTGAGCCATTCTGTGAAAACGGTGCCTTTATTCACGTGGATAACCAAATTTGGAGGATAACCACTTTTTAGGATTCAATGCCCAAGGGGCCAAAGTGGGATGGGGATAAATATGATCTCTGTGTTTAATTATTTTTTATTGTTTTTTGCATTTTGCATTTTAAGTTAGACTGAAAAAGTTGAAGTTCAAATGTTAAAGTTCATCTGAAAAAACGTGCACAACATTTAAAAAAAACAAACAGTTTTTTTGTTGTTGTTGGAATATACAAGGCTTTCTTCTATCCATAGTAGAATGCAGTCTATTTTTATGTGAGCTATAATGTTATGCTTGACAAATCTTCTCAAACTAATTATGAGAGTAGACACTGGCAACTCAACTTTAAAACGCTGTCACTCCCTCTTCAGAATGTCATTTAAAATGACAGTTCGCTAAGCTATTATTTTGAGGTGGTGTGATGTTCTGCGCACGAATGGTAAATCTTTCATTGAATGCCTCAGGTGTTGTTTCATGTGACAGTGATTTTGAAAACAGATGTTGCCTTTTAAATTCTGCCAAAGCTCACAATCCCTCAGCTCATGTGTACACCAGACATCTATCTCAACCCTTTCAAACAAGCTCTCGGATCGTAACAGTGAGAGGACACAATCAATTTGCATAAAGACTGCCTTGTAGAGTCTGTATTAGCGGCGGGTTGACCGATGACCCAACTGGCTAAGACCTTGCTACCTGCAGGTGGGATACGCTGTCGTGAGATTAAACTGCAGTTATTGGTGCCTTGTCACCGAGGAACCCCTGCAGAGCCTATTACAATGCATGAAATAGCTGAGAGGGCCCTCCATTGAGTAAAGTAATTAAATGTGGCTGCCTGCCACTGTCGAACGTATAAGACCTCCAGCAGCCTGGTCAGGTAGAGTAATTACCATTCCTCTCTCTCTTGCCTGTTTGATAAAAGATGACTATCTTTCTTTACCCTGAAAAATCATCTGCGTGTGAGCAGTAAGAGTGGAATACCTCTGAGGGTCTTTTTTCTTTATTCCACCCATGAGAAAGCCTTGTCCATCTGTGAGATTAGCATAAATCTCGCATTTTCTGATTGATGGTATGGAAAGATAAACTGTTAGCTGTGAGCTTGTGTCAAATTGAACAATCCACACAGAGATGCATGTCAATGCAATAAATCAATAGCACATTGTATGGACTGAAAGGTTACGCGGGAAAAACCGGGCGGTTTTTCCAATTCCAATATCAATCCTATTCCAAGTGGGTTACCTTAATTTGAATACTTACGTAAAAGTGTAAAACTGCTTTCACATATGTTCGCCCTATCAGTTTTTAGGATTGACAACTAGATTTGGTTATTGAGCAGCAAACTGCAACCATATTTCACAATATTACTGTTTTTACTGTATTTTTGATTAAACAAATGCAGCCTTTGTGAGCATAAGAGATTATTTCAAACATTTAGCATTTTAAAGATAGTGTATATGTGATGCTGCCTTAAAGTCCCCCTGTGGTGAAAATATCTATGTGGTGTTTTTAATATGCTTTAAGACAAACCATGTGCAGATTCATAAGTCAACACCATTGCTGAGTATTTTCTTCTTAAAACTGCAGTGAAACAAACACAGCCTTAAAAACGCGGTTTGAAATCGCTGGTGTTTCTGACGTCACAAACTACCTTGTAACCAATCAGGTCAACGTGTGATCGTCAACGACTGGATCTTTGAACTAGTGTGAGCGAGTGGAGGCGGGGCTAATTAGCATATTCATAGAATAACGTATACTAAATGAGGCATGGGTGTAGAGTTCAATTCAAGCTATTTTAAGGTGTGAAGGTATGAACTTTGGTGATCAAAGATGACTTTTAAGGGATACAATTATTGACTATGGGGGGACTTTAAAGTTTGACCAAATTTTTTGTGAAATTTCACATAAAAACTCAAAAAGGTATCGTAGCATATAATCATATGTTTTGGAACAGCCTTCATGCCATTTTGCTGTGTGCTTATCAGTACCTGTTCTCTATAATGTACACACTAGACTGCAGCCTCTTGAAATACCGGGCCGTTTTTTGTGGTAAGGCATTAAAACATATTGTTTGGAACGAGCCCTGATGATGGCGATACGGCAGCTGATATGATACATCGCACAGTGAGCCGAGGAGACATGAATAATGATAGAGGAGAAAATAGAGGGAAGGGAGTAGTGGTGGTGGGGAGGGAGGGGGAGAGGGGTGTTCTTTTTTGTTTTTTTTGTCTCCATCTGCCTCTCTTTTTCTGCCGGCCGGAGAAGCGCCTGATGTATTTGCTGCTTGGCTGCTCTCAGAGATTGCTATCAGCCAAGACTCGTCTGTGGAGGTAAACTCAATACGCATATTTTCCCTCTCCAACCTTCATAACATTTACTTTCAAGCCGTCTGATTTGGCGTGTGTACGCGTGCGTACGCGCGTGTGAATTTTCAGAGCTCTAATAGCGTGCGATCTGAAAGTGTGACCGCCTGTTTTTGGCCTTCCAGAAATGCAACATGAATGTAATGCAAGATGAACCAATCAATAGAGGTGTAATGTTGAAGCCAGGACCTTGGTTTTGTAGATGTGTTTTCAATAATAAGACCGAAACGCAAAAAGCCAATCACCATTTGCCTGCAATCGTACGCGCAAAATGAATGTTGATGTTTCTGGCACGTTCAAAAGCATCCAGATGGTGTTTCGAGAAACAAGTCGCTCCACTGCAACACGGCTTAATAAGCAGTTTGACTGACATTATATCACTGTGCGAGCTACTGATTTAAAAACTAGTTGTCAGATATGTATAACATTTAAACTTCACTTCATGTACCCTGTCAACACAACATTATGAGGAATGGCAGATGGTGTTTTACTGGAAGTAGCGCTTTCCTGTCTCTAAATCACTTCATACAAAATATGATTTGGTAAAATCTCACATTATGTTAGAACTGTGGCCTAATTGCTAGCACAAATGCACTAAAAATGTTGAGCAGTGGTGCTTTTGTATGTCATGGCCGGTGAAATGTGTCAACTGGTAACAATTTTGCTTTACTATGAATACCGCAGTAGATATATGTGAGGTCATCAGTGGGAATGATGTATGCTGATATTTACAGGAGAAAGTGATGATGAAACATGGAGGAATGTGACGATACAGAGTAGGATGTGTCCCAAACTAGCCAGGATAAGGATAAACTTGTCAGGGACAATGTGATCTTGCGGTGTGACTGTGGCTCATCTCATCAGAATTGACAGTCAACTATCCATTTTTACAATTCATTAAATCATTAGCCTAATAGCATACGGTTCATATGACTTTTGCTATGAGGCTAACGATATGTGACCCGTGCTGGCAAAATAAGTCGGAATGCGAACGGTCTACTGTGGACTAAAGTGGACTTTCCTGAGAGATTTCTTATCCTGTGTCGCCCCCTATAGGCCATGAATGATCAGCGAGCTTAAAGCGTCAATGCAGAGCATTAAAGACGACTAGTTCAACCGCTATCCGATAGTATTGTGTCATGTGTCATTTGAAAGGTCTCGCGGAGTAGAATACAACAAGTATAATTGTTTTGGGCTTTGACTAAACTTGAGCGAGGTTTTGTACGTGAAGTCCTGCAAGACCCCAATGTACTGATGCTGTATTTAAATCAACATAATTCATTGCGCTGTTCACAAGATATTCCTCATGGAGGAACAATTTAGAGGCTGAAAGGCTACATTGGTTCCAAATGCTTTAACTTTTGATTACTTTATGCTAACACCAAATTTATCTATACGCAGCTCAGATGTAGGGAAGGGAGACGTCACCAAAAACGAAATGTCCTCGTATTGTCTTCCTGAGTTATTGCATGTCAAATTAGAAAGATATGTAAAATTATATTAAGTCTTTTATCAGCAGTTTCTCAGCATGAGAATGTCCAAATGTAATGAAAATTTATATTTTAAATAAACAAATAAAAAAGTGTTCTATCAAACAATACCTGACCTTTTGACTCTACTTACTATAGTTTTGGAGTTATGAGCCTTTACCTTTGTGCATGTCACTCAAAAAAAAAAAAAAAAAAAAAAAAAACATTCTAAAAATGCCTTCAGGGTTTAAGGGATTGAAAATAATCATTGGAAATAACATTAACTCATTTTTGAAAAATTGCTCATTGTGACTCATTTTGCTAGCATGGGTCACATATATGAATAATTTTGATGTTAGGGCTGTCAATTTACAATCTCACACTATTTGTTTATTTTTAATCATTTAAAAGTAACAATTAAAAAAAGTACGCAGTCACCCATGTAAATGCATGTAAATTAAAAAAAGAAAAGAAATTAAAAATAAAGCTTGTTATTGATTGATTCATCATTTATTTTTAGTAAGCTTTTTATCTTGGCTGTATGTCTTAAAAGTATGGCGCTCATGGCATAAGATGCTGAGAAGACACTGAGATTAACCAACGTATGTAATTAATTCAGTTAAAATTTAATTTGACAAGGAGCCCTTTGTATACATATTCATTGTCTATATATATATATATATATATATATATATTCCCTTTGTTTTTATAATAAAAAAGTGAAACTGTTGTTATTTTTATCAAAAACAAAAACTATTTTATTATTATTTATTATTAAAATAATAAATCTATTATATTTTATATGGTAATTGAAATAAAGTTCAAATTTATTTTTTCAAAAATGAGAAATGTACTATGTAAAATAAATATGTTTAAGTTGAAGTACTAAAATTACTAAAACTACACTACATTCAATATGTTTAAAAATGACAAATCCACTCAAATTAATTGTTTTAACTAAAATTCAAATTGGCTATATAAAAATAAAACCGTATAGTAAATATAAAATAAACAATAAATTATTAATGAAATAATAATAAATAAATTCTGCAGTGTACAAATAATATAAAAATTTTAAATAATATAAAGTAACACTTAGGATACAAAAAGCCCTTTTACCAATTATTATTATTGTTATAGCAAACCACTGTTGTTCCGGAACCAAACATAAAACTTGTTTGACAGCCAGCCTCATAAGTCCCAGGCAGTGAAACTCGCCCGTACTGCCTCTCGCTGCTGCTATGAGGCCGGGTTCTGGAACGCTTCGACCTGCGAGGGGAATGAGAGCTGTCCAAACAGACAGGAGTCGTCGGGTGAACAGCGTGGCTGTGTTTGAGAGGTCAGATCTCCAGCACGGAGGCTAACAACAGGTTTCGGCTCCAGGGAAAAACAAGACCTTTAGATACCTGTAGTTATACAGACTCAAAACATCTGATAAGCTGTGTGAACTGAGCAAAATAAAAGCTGGGAAGAAAAGAGTGAGAATAAGTGGAGGAGACTGATTCTCCAAATAAAAGGTGAGGAAAATAATTTCTGGAAAATGTGTGTCTACAGTGGTAACTAAACATCGGATGCACAGCGAATACAACAAAATACAAGCAACAAAGAAGCAAACTCCTCAAGTGAGCCTCCTAAATCAAACTGACAGTTATTGAGCTGGGTTACTATTTTTAAAAGGCATTCAGTGGCATTTCAGGCCAGTGAGTTTATCAAAGGCAAGGTGGTATTAAGTTGCACTGGGAATATTCTCACAGCACAGAGTGATACACCACAGATGATTCTGCACAGATAATAGCATACTGCCTGCATTGTGTAGCTCAATATCATTTAACCACCTTTGATATTAGCTTTGGAGAGAAGTATTACAGCATCACAGCAACTCATTTGTTTTATAAATCAGTGTTGTTACCTACAACTAGTAAAAAAATTGTTTTTTGTAACAAAAAATAAATACAAATAGAAATATTAGATGTTATATACCCCTTCTTGAACTGACACCTTATCGTGGTGGAGGGGTTTGAGTACCCGAATGATCCTAGGAGCTATGTTGTTATATGTTGAGCAATATGCCCTCGGTAGGGTCTCCCAAAGCAAACAGGTCCTAGGTGACGGGTCAGACTAAGAGCGGTTCATAAGCCCATTATGAAGCAGATACAACCATGGACCGAGACGTCGCTCGGCATGGCGCAGCCGGGGGCTCACCCTGGAGCCAGGCCCGGGGTTGGTGGCCGGGCCTCCCCCCGTGGGGCCCAGCCGGGCTCAGCCCGAAGGAGTGACGTGGGGCCGCCCTCCCGTGGGCTCACCGACGGCAGGAGGGACCGTAAGGGGCCGGTGCATAGTGGATCGGGAGGCAGTCGAAGGCGGGGGCCCCGACGACCCGATCTCTGGACACGGAAACTATCTTTAGGGACGTGGAACGTCACCTCGCTGGCGGGGAAGGAGCCTGAGCTTGTGCGGCTGGTTGAGAGGTACCGACTAGAGATAGACGGGATCACCTCCACGCACGGCTTGGGCTCTGGAACCACACTCCTTGAGAGAGGCTGGACTGGAGTTGCCCACGGTATGGTAGATATAAAACAATAAAAACAAAAATAATGTGGAAACCATGATAAGATCGGGCCATAAATATATTTATTTTCGATACATTTTTTTTTTTTTTGATTCGTCATTAACTAAAATAGGTAAAAAATGGACTAGGACCACGTATAAGTAAATAGGGTGTGTTTTGTTTTCATGTGAACAACAAAATGTTTTTTCGGTCACACTTTATATTAGGTGTCTTTAACTATTATGCACTTACATCAAAAAATAAGTACAATGTAATTAGTGCTGTGATTACAGAAATTAGTTACAGATGTAATTACATGCAGGTAATCTTAATAATATAGGTACAATGTAAAAAAAAAAAAAAAACATGTAATAAGTGCACTTTATCAAATGATGAATTGTAATGTTAGTACATAGTGTCACGATCACCAGCTGGAGTGCCATTGATAGCCACCAGAGATTATTGTCATTCCCTAATGAACTACATTTCCCATAAACCTTTGCTCAGGCTCATTGTGTTCTGATTCCTGCCACCTGTTTCCCATTAGCCTTGTTAACTCTGCCTATATAAGCCCTGTTTATTCAGTCTCTCATTGCGAAGTCTTGTATGTGTCAGCACTGCTTTTCTGCACTCTGTCTTTGGTTTCTCATGTTCATGTTTGACTTTCTGCCCGGTTCCTTTGGATTTCTGCTTTGCCTCTGCCCTAGACTTTGTTATTGTCTGGACTGTTTGCCTGTGTTTTGACCTCTGCCTGTTTTATTGATTATGTCTTTTGATTACCCCTTTATTTTTATCCTCAACCTTTGTGTCTCCAAGCAGTTCATGACACACAGTAGTTAAAAACCCTTAATATAAAGTGGGACGGTTTTATTTGTCAAACTCCGCAACAGCCTAGCTTAAGAGTCAATAAAGAGCCAAATGCCAAATTACACAGCCATGCAGGCTTTCACGTGATTGTGTAAAATATTTGAAAGTATGTTTCACGCTGAAAGTGTCATGTCGAAGTAGACTTTGTTTTTTATAACACGCGTGTCGTGTCGCATACCACTTAACAATGGGAAGGAGTGACTATCAACAAGCAACTCCAGTGGGAAAGACTCACATGTTATTCCTAGAGTGAGATGTGGCCTGAGAAAATAATTACACACAGTCTACAATGACCAGTAATTTCCACATATTTTTTTTTCTTTTTTTTTTTTTTAGCTCAGATTGGAACCACAGAGTGTCTGCTTCTGGATTAGCTCTTGCTTCCAGGCCTTCCCAGCTCGAGGGAGCGTGTGAAAGGCAGGCGCTCATGCAGGCAGTTTGCTGTAGTATGGAGCCCAGGGCTGAACTCTAGGCTATGTTTTAATGGGCACATTCCATTGTTAGGACTGTTGCTGCTAGAATTGGGGCAAACCTACATGAACATCACAAGCCCTGGCAGACTTCTCACAAATGTCTCAGTTCTATGATAATTACAGTACAAGAAGTTCTTCCGACGCTAGTCCTGTTCCAGCGATCTTTAAGAGAATGTTTTCCAATTCAAATATATTTTAAAATGTAATTTATTCCAGTGATGGCAAAGCTGTATTTTTCAGCATCATTACTCCAGTCTTCAGTGTCACATGTTCCTTCAGAAATCACTCTAATATGCTGATTTGCTATTATCAATGTTGAAATATATAATAAATACAATAGGCAGAAAATAAATAGTTCACTGTTAAAAATGAAAGTGGTGAAGTAAATGCTACAGAAAAAACGAATGTAATTTCTAGATGAAAAGGTTAGTTCAGGCAAGAATAAAAATAAAAAAACTTAGTAAATCTTATATTTGTAATCAATTCAAGCTTGCATAAATTAAAGCTTAAATATCAATGATATAAAGTTAAGTAAAACCCACTCAACTTTTCTAATACTGGTGTTCCTATCATGCACTGTGGCATACATAATTAATAAGGTTACATTTTCACTGTTTTCCAGCTGGATTTACACAACGTTTTATCATTGCTTATGTTGTTAGGTTTGGTAACTTGCCATTTTGTGAAATCTGGATTCATTTTATACTCAAAATGACACATTCATACTCATAAACTCTCAATCAAATGTTACCATCATTGTGTATTGTGTACCAAGTATGTCTCTGTGTCATGTTACTTCTATTATGTAGATACACTATGGAATCTAAACAATATCTATAGTATTATTTACTTAGATGTTCCCAAGTAAAGCACACACTTTAAAAGTGTGGTTTAAAGCAGCACTATGCAGGATTTTTAGCTTAACAGAACAGCTTCAGAGTTATTCCAATGGTTATATGACTATTTCATAAATTTTTTCCAGTGTTGGCTTCTTCCACTAGTCCCATTTAAAACATCCTGAACAAATCCATTCAGTGTTCTAAACCACTATTACTGTAACCATGCTAAACCACCATGCACAATCCGCTCCTCTTGTTTCCTTCAGCCCAGCTCTCACCTCACTAACTGCAGCTGGGACAAACCTCTGCCCCTCACCTGGAGCCCGGAGCCTTTGGCTCCCTCCCACACACACACACACTACAGTGGGAACGGCGCAGCAGAAACACTTCCAGCACGTTCAGTCCCAGATTCCCACTGTGGGAACACGGCTGTAGGCCATGCTTTCTCTCTGTCTCCTTAATGAGGCCCATTTGCACCTCCTGTTCCCAATCCCAAACCATCAAGACCACCACCGCAGATAAAAATGTAGATGAATATGTATTCAGGAATGCAGTAATACTTGGGAAGCTTGTCCTTGAATAAAGCTAGTGGACGGATGTAATCCCGGGAGGAAATGGGAATGGGAATAATTAGTTATTAGTTATAATTAATATAAATTCAGTATGAAACGGCCTTCTCAAACTATATACTAAACGTACATAACGTGACATATTTCTGAGCAATGTACAGTGATACAATTGTCAGATTTAAGGTAATATAAAAGTTTAGCCTGTATAGAATGATGTAAGGTGTTATGTCATATCCATCAGCATCCACAGTGCTTTATGCAAGCGATTACTTCCTGAGCTCCGTCTCCACAAATAACCTGTTGTTTACCCAACAGCCACACCAGCAGCAGTGTAGAATAACAAATGAATTGGACTTGATTAGTCACTTACTTGAGAGGAGCGCTCCTGGGCTTGGGCTTCTCAGCGGCCTGTGAATAACACAACAGCCCATCAGGTTAAAGGTCGATACCATGTGGAGAGAGAGAGAAGAGAGAGAGAGAGAGAGAGAGAGAGAGAGAGAGAGAGAGAGAAGAGAGAGAGAGAGAGAGAGAGAAGAGAGAGAGAGAGAGAGAGAGAGAGAGAGAGAGAGAGAGAAGAGAGAGAGAGAGAGAGCAGAAGACATCCAAACACAGCCAAATAGACGGATCACAATGTTGAGTGTTTGCAGGAGGAAATTTATATTGATTTTCTAGGATGGAGATTCTATTCAAGCAGAGCATTTGTAAATTCCTGTGATTTCTTGAGTTTGCGCTAGTGTTTAGTAATTCAAGTTGCTCTTATGTATCTATAGTCTTTCATAGGGCTTTCTAAGTAGTTGTAAAACAAAAATAGTCAATAAACCATTAGTACTTCTGACAACCCACTATAAGATGAAATTGAAGAGCATATAAAGTATGGACGAATCTCATGCTTGAGGATAAAAACTAAAGAAAACATCCAGGACACATTTCACCACAATATGAAAAGGCCTTAAGTCTTAAAAGACTAAAAGACTATAGGCCTTAAAGACTAACCTTAAGAATGTAATAGATGTCCAAATGTTTTCATTTGTTGGTTTTTACTTTTTCAATTATAACAATTGTAAATTTAATGTGATTCTAATCACTATAATAAGGAAAGATTTTTAAAACTAGAATAAGGTTCACTTTATTTAGGCATGTTCTTGGCAGGCTCTATGAGATTCGCCATTTTGTTAAATACAATTAATAATACCGTAGTACAGTGATGGTATCGTATGCAAGTATACGGTAGTTTAAATATATACCATGCTACTAAATGATTTACATTCATATATTATTGTATTTACTAAGTGTATTTACCATGGCAGAACTAGTTATTTGGAGATATACTGTTGCACTATATAATGTGGTAATATAGTATGTAAATAGCATGGTACAGGTTTACAACTTAAGTTCCCCCACCCCCCAAAAAATTTAAACAAAACATAAAACAAAACACAAATCAAAACAAGAAACAAAACAAAACACGAAGCAAAACAAGAAACAAAACAAAACATAAAACAAAACACAAATCAAAACAAGACACAAAACAAAACACAAATCAAAACAAGACACAAAACAAAACACGATGCAAAACAAGAAACAAAACAAAACAAGAAGCAAAATAAAACACAAAGCAAAACAAGAAACTAAACAAAACATGAAACAAAAAGACAAGAAACAAAACAAAAGACAAAGTATGAAACGAAAAAGAAAAGGAAACACAAACGAAAAAAACAAACAAACAAAGATTTGCATACAAAACAAAACAAAATCATTTTATTTCCATAGCATTTGCTAGTGAATTATGTTTTTGTTATTGAATCTAAACTTTTAGACAAATTAATGTCCAGCAGATTTCTGGTAAAACTGTTAAGACAATTAAGTTTTTGATTATGAATTACTACATTTAATTTGACAATTGTATTTCGTGAGGTCTGTCAAACAATCTCTTCACTCAATGAGATTAATTTCCTGAGTTAATCTGCACATGTTCCTCCACGACAGCGAGCAGTTTGTGAGGTCTGAGCTGTCTGTTTGTCACAGCGACTCCTCCGGCTGTTGTGAATGCATCGTAGAGTGCTAAGCGCTACTTTCAGAATCAAATCTCTCAAGGTAAATGGGGATACATTGAGATATCCACTACAGATGAACACAGCACTACCTGGGCAGCCGCAGAGGCAGAGACGCAGGTTTTGGGTTTAATGCTGCGCCCATTGATCTGTGTACAGTCCATTTATCATTCAGGGAGGGAGCCAGTGATCTTCACAGTGTATTAGATGAAACAACTCAGATCATCTGTCACAGGCCCTCTTATTGCTGTTTCCCTCTCAGTGGGGAATTTAGGCTCATTCCAGGCTCCTCGCAGATGGATGTTGCTAGGCAACATGGTAGGGGGCCGTTGCTGCCGGGGATGACATGCGTATGTAAGCCAGGGACGTGCATACGTACTAGTGAGCTGTTATGAATGTCAGGTCTCCTCCGTCATGAGTATGAGGAGTATTTGGGCACTTGCTTTAAGGGTTATGTATGTGAGAAACAGAGGAAATGGTTTATTTTTAGGGGGAAGGAGAAGGTGGGCATCACTATTGTGATTCGGTTCACATTAGCTTTCTCAAAAAGCCGGTGTGACGGAGTGGTTTAAGCACAGCGCCTGTTGAAATCTACACAGGGACACTGCCATTTCAAACATGATCAATGTGTGCCATGTCAGACTTCAAAGATTCAATTCTCAACGGAAAAGAGGATAAAAAACTATTTTACGACAAAACAAAGCAAAACGCAAAACAAAACAAAAAAAACAAAAAAAAAAAACAAAGCAAAACAAAACAAAACAAAACAAAACCTCTGAATGATATAACACACTGTTATACTGTTATAAAATCTCAATATAAAACCATTTTAGCGGGTTACTTGAGCAGGCCTCGATTAGCATTTTTATTTCAATTTAGGTGAAAACAGGTCAGTTTTTAAGGTCAAATATAATTTAATGTAAACTTTTAATAGTCCTTAAAATGTTGTTATGTGTACAGCAGTTGCTGCCAGTGGTATATTGAGCGGTAGTGTGTATTTTGTTTCAGGGTTTAGGAGATAAACCATGCTGGGTCCATTTGATTATCCAGGATTTTACACATTAAATGAAAAGTTGCTCCACTTGTTGGACCAAAACAGCTCAGTCCCCATTATCTAGTTTTCTAACAAATTGTTCCATTAAAAAACAAACAAAACAAACAAAAAAACTGTTTTTTTTTATCCATTTACGACTATCCATTTCAATTTGAAGGTTGATAAAAGTCATTGTTAGATGATCAAATATGTTTTGTATTCACTTACTATTATTGAGTTGTTTAAATATTGTGACCTTGACAAATAGAAGTTCGTTTTTAGCTATTTAACCTGGAATATTCCTTTAAAGATGGTGTAGTTAATGTAGTTAAATGCCCAAAAACCACTGGACTGTGTTGATGCAGGGTGTTTGTTATCCTCACCTGCAGTTCATGTCATGCTGATCACACATGTCGGACACATGTCTCTAAGAAAATTGCATATCTATATGAAGAGTTCAGATGCAAAAGCCTCTAAGTGCCATTTGAAATTTTCTTCTAGAATGATCATTTTTATCAAGCTCGTATATTTTAGTTCAGGAATTTCACTTAAATGGCTATGCAAATTACTTATTAATTGTCATTTAAGTGTAATTATTGAACTTAAATAAACAAGCTTGATAAAAATGATCATTCTAGAAGAAAATTTCAGATGGCACTTAGAGGCTTTTGCATCTGAACTCTTCATATGTATATACAGTGTACATCACAGTATATCTATGAGAAAACAGAACAGGCTTCTTTGAAATTATTTATGAGACATTAGACCCTAGCAGGGATGTTGCTTGATAGTTTCTGATTCTGGCAATTCAGGCAGACGTAAGAAATCTCAAATGACCTGTAAAGGGTTGACTGTCATTATTTGCAATGGTTCCATTAATATTCACGTTTATAGACAAGACATGTATATCATTACACGTGACCACAATATTGCTTCCACTCTAATGATATATAAGAAAGCTTGTTATTGGGATAATCACGTTGAAACTGTCAATCAAGCACAAATAATGTTATGCCATGAAATTTGAGTATATTTCGAGTAGTTTAGATGTCCATTGCTGCATATATCTCTTATTTACCTGTTCATTGTCCTCTTCATCACTGCTGATTTTCAGATCATCCTCAAGCATTCTGCGAAAATAAGTTATAAAACGTTTTAATGACACCGATGGAGTATGAATATATTTCCTGAAAATTAATTAATTGTTTATAGGATAGACAGACAGACATATAGACATATAGACATTTAGATCGATAGATAGATAGATAGATAGATAGATAGATAGATAGATAGATAGATAGATAGATAGATAGATAGATAGATAGATAGATAGATAGACAATAGATGACATCATCCAGAGAGGCCGCTGACCCAAGTCTTTGTCGACACTCTTTTAAAGTCTTATTGCCAGCAGAACACACCACAGCCATGAAATAAAGACAAACAGACGAATGTTCCTCTAAACCTAAAACAATAAAAGCCCTTTATAAGAACAAAATGTGTTCATGGTTTAGTTTTCTATGACCTAAGCTGTCGTGCAGGACTGTAGACCGAGAAGGACTTTGAACAAAACTACCAGTCATTACCCTCATAATATCTACCAGATGCTGAGAAAGACCCACATAGGGAACCAGGTGCTGATAGAGCACAGCTTCTACGAGTCCCGTTTCTGATTCACAGGTACAGTTCATGTACATGTCTCTGTATCAGATAAAGTGTGCTACATTATCTCTTCTGTGGATATAAAGCACAGAAAAACTTTGATCTCAGATCTTTAACAATGGAAAGCATAACAAATAAAGAGAGAGAGAGAGAGGTTTTCCATGAATCCGTCTGAATGATAGTGAGAAGCCGTAGAGCCTCCTGTTTGCCACATCTTTCACTCAACACATAACGAGTGATGCCTCATTAGAAAAAGCTACTGACACAAACAATCCAAATATACATCTTATAGGATTCATCTACAAATACAAGGATGTGTTGGACAAGGCATACGATTGTATTAGTTTCAATTTTTCTTTTAGCCATCTGGAGCTTAATCTAAAGAAAAATATAAATTAACTCATTAAAAATGAGATGTATTTACAAAATCCACTGGATTCTAACTTTAAGAATAAGTGAACACCACATGTGAGGGAAAAAAAAGCTTCTAGTTTTTTTGCAAGAAGGTAAAAACCCCATCACACTGTGAAATCCAGAAAATTTCAATACGTTTCAATGATGTTTAGGTCTAGTGGTTTTTGGTTAACACCAAAATCACTTGATTTCGTCGTGGAGTAATTCTAGGAATAAGGGAACACCACAAGGAAAATTTTTTTTTTCTTTCTTTGCAAAATGTAGTTGGTGGGAACTCATAAACTTTCCATTAAGCTTTAATGATGTTTAGATCTAGTGATTTCTGGTTGACATGCAGGGCATTTGACCTGGTGTAACAGTAGTATGGGAATAGCACAAGATATTGGGTGTACCAAGTAATTTCTTGTTCACTATACTGTATAAATCCGGGCAGGACTGTTATCAGACAACATCTTTTACAATTACAGTCAGACATTGTGACACAACTGCTATGATGTCATTTTGAACAAAATCAGGCCAAAATGAAGTTCATTTGGAGTTTGTTTTCGGAAATGAAGTTGTACTCCTGATGAAACGAGACACTGACACTGTTTTATCAATTCTGTTTTGTGTTTATCTCAAGCGGCAAACTTCCGGTTTCTCTCTTGAATCCAACCCGGAAGTGACTTAAACTGCAATTCATCGACTGGCCGCTAGAGACATGTTCCAAAATAGAGTAAATCCCATAGAACCCCCATGTTAAAATGCCCAACTTTACAGCAGAAAACAAAATTCTGGTCCAAAAAGTGATTCTACAAAGCAAAATTTGCACTTCATGACAACTGTGAAGGAGGGGAGGAGTTTTTTTTTTTTATATAACTCTTAAGCCTTAAAGTTCTGCATAATTAAGGGCGTGGCCACTTGAGTGACAGGTGGATTGCCGCTGCTGTCACTACTAGCAATTTGTCTGCTGTCTGTTAGCCTTCACGTCACCTCAGCTAATCCCGCCTCTTTGCCCATTTTCGATTATCCGGGAGTGACACACCGTGACGCGCTGCCAAGATGGCGACGGCCGGCTCCGCCCACTTTGGGCTTAAAAAATGCTCTTCAGAAACCTAAGGGTGTCGTCATGGACACTACGTCCATAATCTTGTTATTGAGAGGAAAGCATGCAGCTAAACACAGTGTGGGCGGTGTCGGATGTTTGCTAACAGTATATCACTGGATACGTATTTCGAGCTTCTTTTTACCCCTAACGAAAAAGAACTTCGCCGTGAGTATATCGGGGCCTTAAGAGCACAGAGGGTGGTGGCTCTGTAGTAGAAACTAGTTATAATTTCACAACAATGTGTTCTCACTCAAATACACAGACCGTTTAAACATCAGAAAGCTAGGGAATTATTCTAAATGAACAGCAGGTTATTAAAGTAAAACCAAGGCCAAGAAAAACAAGTATCCAGAGACACCCTCTAAACTTTATAACCGTTAACACATGAAAAGAGAAACACAAGCTGGTGTTTTTCTCTCAGTGTCACCACTCATTACCATACAGTTTCAATGGGTTTGAAGGACCTGAAATGCCAAATTTGTTCCAGAATTCTGGTGTACATTTCAGCCAAGTACTTAATTCTCTATGTTTCTGATGTTTGACCCCCCCCCCCCCAACAATCTGTTCTCATATTCCTACTTCCCCAGTTTGTTACTAAGAAACCATTGGAGCTTCAAAAAAGTTCATACTCAGTTTATCCAAGTTTAGGATTAAACTAAAAAAACAACACAAACCACATTTACGCAACATTTCATACTCACAGTGGCATTCGAAACAAAGAATGTGTAAAGCATGATAATGTGAGAAATGGTTAACTAAAATACCACATTTGAAATAAACTTTTAATTTAAATGGGCAAAAAAAACACACACACACAAAAAAAAAAAAAAAAACTCTTGAGGTGAAGCTTCAAACCAAGGTCAGATTGGCATGTCTTTGTCAACATTTTCAGTTTCAGTGATATTCGGGCAGAGCAGACAGATGTTTTGGAGGGCAGGGCGGGCGTCCGTAGACAGCGGGTCATGTAGTTTGTAGTAGAAGACCTGTGCCACATCACTGCTGGGCTCTGGACGGGGTCTCATGGGTCGGCTCTGGGCAGTATGCCAGCTATGCTCCCCTAATTGTGAGAGTGGAACGCTCACTGGTCATTACCAAAATTTGGCGTGTTGCGCAGACGGAACCTGCAAATTGTGAGGCACCTGCTACTTGTCTCCATAGCTGCCTGCCAGCTACCTGATGACTAATGCGAAATTCCAGGGAGATTCAAGTGCATTGACAGAAATGCCAATTATGATCACAAAACCCTTGTAGCGATGTTCAATTCAATTCCAACTCTGTGTAGATTGCATTTAACAATTATTTCAAAGATTAAGGTCTAGACACCAGTGAGCAACAACAAGGTGACAGTGGCAGTAAAGATCTCCCTGAGAATAAGAATGCACCTTAATTAAACCTCTTGTGCCTTTACAGTTATTGCAGGTAACGCTCAAGGAATTTCAAGGATGTCTTGGGTTTTAAGTCCGAAGTTTTGACAAAATAAATGAGTTACAAACTCTTTTGCAATCATTCCAAGAGATGTTGTGGGTAACTTTGCTTTGACTCTTCTGTCCGGTTCCTTATAACTTCACGGATTGAGACCTGAAGATCTGTCAAGTCTTTTACATGCACTGCAATCCAAATCCAGACAAGATGGAGGTGTTTGTGGTCATCATCTTGCTGAAAAATAAAGCAATTCTTCCTGACGGGCCACTGTCGTCCAGAGTTTAGCTGCAATCCTAATTAAAACAACATGTTCTTATTCCCTACTGGTCACATTTGGATGTTTGGTCAGGACCTCTTGGCATCAGTTTTTAACACACAGGGTAAACCTTTAGCTGTATTTCCCTGTATTACCCTTCGACATGCAAGGTACTCCATTGCTTTCAATGAGAAAGCTTTAGAGTCATACACAAATGTTATGGGCATAGGAATTTTATCGACATGATTAAATTAAATATTGGGGTATAATTTTGCCATTACGACATACATGTTGGGGTATAACTTAACATTATATTACTTAGTCATTCTTGAGCATGTACCCCAACCCCAACCACTACCCCTAAACCTAACCATTTGTATATTACACAATATAAAACACAGAATATAACAGGTAGATACAACTATAGTCACAATTAATTCAAAAAGTACATATATTCCAAGTGTTCTGGGTCCAAACGGTTGATTTGTGTGAGGACCAGACCCAAAAGTGACCATCGTCTCCATCTGCTGTGAAGATCAAATTCTGTACACACATTCAAAAATTGCCATCGGAGGAAGTGTTATGTAAGATTTGATAGTGAAATCCCATTTGCTCTTGTGTGTGTCTTGTGAACGATTGTGTGATGCTAAAGAGTCGGGTGTATTTTTTAAATGAGATTTGACTATGTGTGTTTATGGAGTGGGATCATTTTCAGCAATTAAAACCTTAAGCTCCACTCTGTCCTTCACATAAACATATTGCATAACTTGGAATGCAACTTGAGGTGTTTTGTAATACTTTTACAGTCTAAGTCTTTTTCGTCAGTTTTTGCAATAATTACCTGTGACTGTACTTTTTTTGTATGCCTGTTATGAGTTTTATATTGTTGAGAAGTAGGTTGGTTTAGGGTAGGGTTTGCCACTTAGCGGTTAATATTTATAAAATCATTTATACTTTTACAAATGCATGCAAAGAAACAAATCAGTCTTAATCTGATGCATAAGCCAAACAACTGAATGGAGAATAGATGGAGTTCCCTGTCAAAAAATCACACTAAAGGGGTACCCTGTGCATTAAAAAGTGACACCAAGGGGTCCTGGCCAAGCGTCTATATGTCATGAGTTGGAAGCGAAACTCTGCAGGACATTGGCCCTCCAGAAGCAGGATTGGACAACCCTGATCTTGATGTGGCCATGCTGGTTGTGCTTTATTGAGCTGTCAATAGTTGAACAATTCACACATCACAATGTTTCTTTTTTTTATGGTTGACGGTGGAAAACAGACAAGCATAATGTATAATGTATCTCCTTAGCCTCGTAGTTGGTTGGACCAACAGGAGTGAAAACTCATCAGTCCACCAGACCAACTTTCACTCTTCAGAAAGTGTTTATGTTCATTCATGCAAGTCATGCTAAGCAACTAAGTTTGTTTTACACAATATTCTCAGAGGGGCTTGTCATGAAAGATCTTCTAGAGTTTGTCAAACATAATTTTGTTCTCTGATTTTTGTCTGGACTACCTCAAACTGTTTGATGATCTATTTGACAAATATGTCTGGATTGGTCCAGATTAATAGTTGTTTTGTAAAGGCGGGAATACATGACTACACAACTTTTCCCCACATCTTTGCCACAATTTGCAGTCTAAGCAGAGGAGACAGTAGTTGCTGAAAGTCAACCTTTCCAAGGGTACCAAGGGTATCAACCATGTTTGATATTTTGAAACACCTTGTTTCTAGCAACAAGGTACGTTTCTGCATGAATTTGTGTTTGGAGCAATTTAAAAAAAAATCTGGTAGTGTGTAATCCTTAACTGTTTAGTGTACAGCATGATGTCCAGTTTTCAACCCTTTCTTGAAGTCAGCAAGTGTATGATGCCTATTATAAATAAATACATTTGCTACATTGTAAAAGAAATTCATTAATTTGCTAATTGGTCTCACATTGGTCTCACAGTCAGGAATTGGCCTGACTGACAATCAGTAAAATGTAAAGCGACCGAAGTTAGGGATGTGTCACATAGGAATGGGTAAATGTGAGTAATTCTGACATAAATCAAATTAAGTATACAGGTGTGCTCAAGAATGACTTCCCAAAGAAAACTCTAGAAGATCTTTCGAAGATTCATTGCCAGGACTCTTTTGCAAATCCAGCAACAAGTTCTTCCTCAAAAACGCTTATCTTAGCAGCCTAGGAACTTGCACACAACGTCATTTTCTGGTAGATCAGAGAACGGTCCATGAGCGTGCCATCCAAAAACAGGCAGAAGTGTATCTACACCTTTGACCAGTGTGGTGACAAATCCATGTCCTGACCTTCTTCTTGACATCCTGACATCATTCATAAGGACAGCTTATCACCTAAAGACGATGTACTGATCCAGTTCTTTGGTCCAGACTTTGTCACACACCTCTTTAACAACCCCTCACTCCCTCCGTTTCTTCACACCCCCTCCCTCTCCATAACTACTATTATTAGACGTGGTTCTGTTTTTTTTTTTTTTACCATAGGTGCCAAATTGCCATTTAAGAGTGTCCCTCTGGGTTCCCTCTTCTTGTTGTTATTTGATGGTGACAGGCTCCTTTGTTAAGGAGAGCTTTCCCTTAGCCCACTTAGCTTAGCGCTTTGACAGCTCCACAATAGAAGCCTTTTCTCCAGCGAGCTGCCAGGCGACCAGATGTAGGGGGAGGAGGGGAAGCACTCTCGAGAGGAACCGCGTGTGTGTGTGTGGGTAATGACAGGGTGGGCGACTGTCACCCTTGTACTCCATGTCAACATTGACGCGCTGGAATTAATATTCAGAGGTGAACAGGGAACAGGGTTCTGATCTAGCAAAGCTAAGAGTATATATGTATGAATATTGCTAACAGAGGGCAATAAATGTAAGTTTATGAAAGGTTTTTATATTGAGTTTGAGGGCAGTATAGCTCTTAATAGAACAATAAACAAAAGCTCTCCCCTTAAACGAACAATGACCCCTATCCGTTAGTTTTACGGCACGGCACCTTGTTTAAAGTGTGAAACTGTTAATGCACTGTGGGTGAGCACAAAAAGGGGCATTTTTTCCTGACATTCACACGTGATCCAGCATATTTGCGGTTCCTTCAGAAGCCTGATAGAAGAACGTTTCCATCACTTCCTGAGGGTCCCTTAGAAACCCCGCTTCTGGTAGAGCTGTTACTGTAGCCCATTAGGAAATGAATCCAGGTCTTATAAAAGAATCCACAGCGGCCTTCGAGTCACCGTTTCAATCAAAGGAAAGAACATGAAAATGCACTTGGACTTGCATGGCAGTAAATAAACACAGTATTTTTTTTTCTGGGAAGACGAGAGCATGCCGGCATTGCCCTGAGACTCAGCAGCGTTCCAGTTCTGTCAACACTATGCATGTCTCGAAAGCAACTCAAGAGAGAAGGTCCCCAACGCTGCTACTGTTACCCAACTGCCAAACACATCCACACCAGCTCTCACTCGCAAAAAGTACTATGGTAATACCATTGTTTACAAAGGCACCCTAATAATATCACGGATTATAAGACCAACAGTAGTACCATTGAGGTACCTAAGAGCACTATGCAAATACCATGCTATGAAATAGCCATTCAGTACCATAGTAAATATCTGGTACCATGGTTTTACCACTGACATAGCACGTTTTGTAAAGGCTGTTTATATTTAAGAGCATGTCAGTCGACACAATGTCAGTCAACCGAACATACACAATGATCAAGAGTGTTTTTGATTGGCTAAAAAAAGTACAGCTACTCTTTTTACCACGTACAAAACGTTCAGAGTTTACCCCATGAATGAATGAATAAATATATAAATGGTAAAGAGTTTAAAATCATTTTAATAAATTGCAATTTACACAGTTGTCTTCACAAACCGAATAAATAAATATTTTCCATAGCCACCAGTAAATAAATAAATTCCATAGTCCCCAGTAAATAATTAAACAAGCAAGCAAGTAAATAAATAAATAAATTAATTAATTCCATAGCCCCTCATTAAATAATTAAGCAAGTAAATAAGTAAATAAATAAATATTCCACAGTTTCCCCCATGAATTAGTAAATAAATAAATGTTAAAAAGTTTTAAATAAATAAATTATTAACTATTCCATAGCCCCCAGTTTATAACTAAGTAGCCTATATAAATAATTACATAGTTTTCTCCATGAATGAATGAATGAATGAATGAATGAATGAATACATATATAAATTATATAAATGATATATATATATATATATATATATATATATATATATATATATATATATGATAATGATTATTTTAAATTATTTTAAATAAATAAATAAATAAATAAGTAAAGTGTAATTCTCCATTTTATTCACAAAAAGTTTCCATAGCCCCAGTAAGTAAACAAACAAACAAACAAACAAACAAACAAACAAACAAACAAATAAATAAAATATTCCATAGTTTTCCTCATGAATGAATGAATGATTCAAAAATATAATGTCATTGAGTTACATAAAAAATAAATAAATAATAATAATAATAAGTGCAATTTTCCATAGTTCTATAAATAAATAAATAAACAAATAAATCTGCACCCAAAGTAAAAGAAATGCACGCAAATAATAAAAATAGCAGTTACAACACAGACAACTCAGAATTAATTAAAATAATTACTGTCATCTTGGCTGCCAAAGAAACACTCTTCACTGTAGGACTGCACACACGGAACGAAAAACACTGAGATTAAACGGGCAAAAAAAAAAAAAAAAAACCTTGGGAGTGGAAAAGAACACACAGCAGTGGGAAGTGCAAAGGCAACACCCCTCTCCTCCTGTCCTCCACCCTAGGAAAACTTTGATTAAGGAGCCCCTGATGGACGAGTGCTGCAGAGGGCTGTTTCTACCTCCAGCCTGTCCCATTCATCCTCACACTGTCTCGCTCTGTCCAGAGGCTTATTTACCTTGGCTCGCAGCCACTTCCGACTCAGATTCAGAGCTGACTGGAGTGTCACATCAAGAGTCTATGTTAATGTTTGTGATGAAAAAGCACCTCCCCCCACCTCACGTCTGGGTTCCCTCTCTTTTCTCCTCAAGAGCAGGGATTCTGTTGTCTGTGTTTATCTTCACCGCTGAGGGAATGTCATAGTCTTTCAGAAGTGCTGTCTAAAAGGGATAAAAGAAAGTCCTCGCATGCCGTGAATTCAAATGTATGCTTGGACATGAAGACATCAGGAGTGTTTTATATGGAGAGCTGATGTAAAAAGATGTAGGACTATGGTGATTTTTTTTCTCAAACCTGTTAAATATGTCACATCATCAATAATAATGTATGTGTGGACATCCCAGAGGAACAATGCATTGCTCAAACTTTGTTAGATTGAGTGTATTAATTATAAATTTTCAATGAGCTCAGCTGGGTTATTGTGTTTCATTTGAATTTCGACTGTATTCGATATTTTTGTGAAAAACACAAATCTGAAAATCAGACATATATTATATTATATATTATATTATTATATTATTACATTACATTAAATTACATTCTTTTTTATATTATATTATATTATATTATTTATATATATATATTATTTTTCTGATGTCAAAGTCTGTTATGCTCACCAAGGCTGCATTTATTTGATAAAAAATACAGTAAAATCAGTAATAACGTGAAATATTATTACGATTCAAAATAGTTTTTCAAATTGTTTATTTATTTCTGTGATCAAAGCTGACTTTTCAGCATCATTACTCCAGTCTTTAGTGTGACATGATCCTTCAAAAATCATTTTAAAATGCCGATTTTCTGCTCAAGAAATTATTATTATTATTATTATTAACAATGTTCAAAATAGTTATGCTTAATATATATTATCATTTTTATTTTTTTGGTGAAAACTGTGATACAGTTTTTCAGGAGTTTTTGAGAAAGTTCAAAATAACAGTATTTATTTGAAGTAGTATTTATCAATGTTTTTAGATTCACTTATGGTCAATTTAATGCATCCTTGCTTAATAAAAGTTTTTTTTTTTTCAATAATAATATATTTAAGAAAATCTTTCTTCAAATGTTTACATGCAGTTCGTCCTCTTCTTTATCTAAGAATGCTTGCCACAGTGCGGTTTGAACTGTTAGATCAGATCTGAGGCTGTCTGATGAACCTCTGACTTTGAGGTTGCAGCCGTTGAGAGCATCATTAGAAACCAAAGCTGAAGACCATCCGCAACCCTTTCCATCAAGAAGAGAGCACTTACCGCTCTCCTCTGCCCTTCCTTCTGATGACTAATTAAGCCTAATCAATTACAGTTTGATGACTCCCTGAGATGACTTCATGTGAGATAAATGCTGTATAATGTGTGAGTTTAATGGAGTAATCTTTGTGTACTTTATGACAATGAACTATGATTGAAAATCCTATCCCTAGATATAGATCATATAGGATGCACAACGTTTCTGGCTTAGATATGAAGATGCTACAGGTGAATATGGTAAAAAACAAACAAATAAACAAATAGATATTTCCATACTTTTCCCAGTTGATTAATGACAGTAAAGTAAGATAATTGGTTGGATTACAAGTTTCCTGATATGAAATGTTTAAATGTGAGTCAGTATCTAATTTGATATTACTAATTTGCATTCATTTCCAGAACAGAAATCTGATCATTAGATTAAGCCTGGTTCAAAATTCTTGTTTTTATCACTCCATAAATGAAAAAAATACTGTTAACAGACAAAATTCACCATGTTTTTAGCCATGTTAAATGCCAAGTTCTGTCATGAAACTCTAGATGGCGCAGGCTGATGGGCCCTCAACGCAGCTGATTAACAACGTTACAATGTTAACAACACGGCACAAGCTGATTGGTTCATTTCACATCAGTTATGGTAGAGGGCATTTTGTTTCCGACAGCGGTACACCAATTACAACAGTCTGACCAATCAGAACAGAGTAGACCAATAACAACAGACTGGGCCATCTGACCAATCACAACAGACTGGACCATCTGACAAATCAGAGGAGAGTAGACCAATTACAACAGACTGGGCCATCTGACCAATCAGAGGAGAGCATTGTTTATAATGTTTGTTTGTTTTTTTACCCTGGATGTAGACCAATCACAACAGACTGGACCATCTGACCAATCAGAGGAGAGTAGACCAATCACAACAGACTGGGCCATCTGACCAATCAGAGGAGAGTATTGTTTATAATGTTTTTTTTTTTTTTTTTTATACCCTGGATGCATGTAAACAGACTGTAGGAGACCTCCAAAACAAACGTAGGAACTTTTGGAATAGCATAATAGGGGCAATTTAAGTGAAGGTGCTGGTCAAATAGAACACATAGATATTCATAAATACAAAATTCCAGTCAACTTAGTGGTGTGTAACACCATAATAATATCCTCAAGCAGAACATGCCAGCGAAGCGACATCCCTGAGAATATCTGATCTACCAGTAGAGGCTATCCTTGGCTTGTTTGACACTAGCCCATATTCTCTGGTGTGCTCTAACAGACGGTGGGAAAAGCGGCAGTTGAGTGTGACTAATATCAGGCTCCGAGTAAATTACACCGCTGATCACCGCCACTCTCAAGGAGGTTACAAAATGGCCGATCTGCCGAGGAAAAGTGCCGTTTTACGACTCCTCACCACGGTAAACTTCAAATTAAAGCCTCTGTACTATCCACCTAATGGATGATAGTGGCACAAGTGGGAGAGATTCAAGTGCTAAAGGTTTATAAGATGGCACATCTGAATCCTCCATGTTAGTCTTGAGGTATCGGTGTGGTAGAGTGAGGAATATCACTGCCTGAGGTAATGCGAGTTAACAACACTAACTGAACATGTTACATCTAGTCAAGGCCGTGCATTAATAAGTGGATCCAAATAAACTGTGCATTGTCCCGTCAAAGAAATACATTTTGACTTAACTGAAAATGAAATCTCGTTCTTGCTTGTGTTCGATTCAAGCATGGCGCATAGACGACGAGCTGGTTCTCGCATCCGTTGTCCCCTTGACATTCAACAATGCAAAGGCTACTTGATATCATGTAACATATCTGTCAACACGATATTTCCTGATATTCATTTCTGTCTTCACTACAATTCAAACAGTTCATGCACTCAGCTCTCGAGGACAAAGCCAGTATTGACAGAAATGTCCTCGGCCCTGAGGGCTGCATCCCTAAACATTTGGACTGGTTAAATCATTTAAGACCTTTCAAATATCTGGCACATATTTGAGTGGAATACAAGCGGGGTGATTTTGAGCAGAAGCAAAGGAATAATGGAGCAGTGTAAGGAGACAGTGGGATATGCGAACGGCATGCAGTAAACATGAAGAGCAGCGCTCAAGGCTTGCTCTGGGTCTCTGGAATGAAGAGAAGACGACATATCAGAGACTGGGGCCAGATCAGCAGATAACTGCAGCCTTTAAGTGGCTTCCACGAGTAAACAATGCAGCATTCCTCCAGCTATTGTTTGCAGTATCACCCCATCGCTGCCTCTCCAAACCAACACACACACACAAACACACACTTTCATTTGTTTGACTATGTCACATCTGTTTATGAATCTGCTCTTGAACAGATTCTTACACATGTCGGCACCACGTACGGCTTACTAATTTTTTTGTTATTTATAGAAAATGTCCATTTTAACTTAAAAAGCAACTTTAAAAGTGTATTTCTTTTTGGTATTTTTCCAAAAGTGAATCACACTCATGGTATTAAACCCCTCTGTGTCTTAGCACAAAGCGGTCGTCAAAAAAATAAAATATAGTCAAATAAATCTGTAAACCATACTTTCTAGTTTCCATCCACTTATTTTCTCTTATCGATAAAGTAAAAATGCAAAAAAAAAAAAAAAAAAAAAAACAGTTAACCTTCACGATAACAATTACGCATATGCCTAACACTTTCAAAGGTTATGTCTGTCACAAAATTACAGCTCACTCTCTGACGTACCTGATTATTTTGGCTGTTATGTTGAAGCACTAAATATAATGGTAGAAGACGAGAAAATTGTGAAATTGCAACTGGAAGTCTAATACCCGAGTGTCAAGAATTCGGGCAGTCGGTGTCATAAATATGCCTATTGACATAATCACAAAGGAATTTCTGCGGAACGAAGCGCAAACCGCACTAAAGCCCTACTCACCTAATAGTTGATTTACGCTAATTAGTGAAAAAGCATTAACTTACATAGATAAGTATCAAATATATGTTCTTTGTCTTCATATCTCATGCCATTTTTCTTTCTCAAGTAATTTTATTTTGGTTTTAGGATTTTTCATAGTTCTGAATATACCTATTAAATATTTTTTGCAGAACAGGAAACTTAATTGTAAAATAAAAATGTACAATAAAATAATCACTGTATTAACAATGTGGGTTAATAATAGTAGATCATTCTAAAAACAATATCTGATAATCCAAACCTTTAATCGGTACAATTGTACAGCATGAACACCAAATTTGCAAACACTTACACAAATAATGCAATGTATAATGTTCCACTTATGATGCCTGAGGCAAAAATGACATTGCATGACAAAAATGTTGACTTACTTATGCTAAGTAGTAAATCATTTGTATCATCTTCAGTCAACACCATATCACAGACATTGAATAAGGTGTCATTAAATATATCTGAGAAAGTCTAGGAAAGGGTTTCCCCTCATCTGGGAATTGGACAGACGTGTTTCACTGGGAAATATTTTTACAGGGGAACAAACCAGAGATTGTAAACTCTCTCTCTCTCTCTCAAATCAAACAATTCATCAAATGAATACTCACGACTTCTGTGGCGGTACCGACTTGGTTGCAGGCTTGTTACTAGGAACATTGCAGCGTTCTGCGAAAACAATTTCACTGGAAATATTAGAGATCAGATAAAGTGCATTTGTCCAAATACCAGGAATATGGCACATGAAGCAACATGTCAATTACACAGCATTCCTTGTCATTGGAAGTCTGAAGTTTTTTTTTTTTTTTTTTTTTTTTTTCAGTACTGGATGACAATGAATTTAGCATGAGCTAAAACGTGACATGTAGAAACAAGATGTTTCCTTACTTCCATTGAATCCTGAGGTCACATGCTGGGAATCCTGCAATAGAAAGAGAAAGACAGATAAAATAAAAAAATAAAATAATAATAATAATTGAATAAAAAATCAATTAAACAATTAAAAAAAGTAAAAAACAATTTTTTAAAATTAATTAAATAATGAAATAAGCAAGCATGATAATGACATCTGACTGGAAAAAATATATATCAGTGCTACATTCTGTGCATTAACTCACATGGAGCAGCCACAGATGGGAAATAGTTCTGCTGGTAGCTTTAATTGATTTTACACTAATACAATTAGAGCAGGAACACAAATCACACTTGAGCGGTGCGGTGGAGAGACGTCTGCGCCCGCTGATGGCACATTACATCAGGATTTATAGAGTCTGCGTATTATTAGCAGTGTCATCCAGGCCAACTTATGAGATTCAGACCATGTCCTATTAAGAGACAAACAGCAGACGCCATGGCAAAGAGAAAAGAGCATCATGGGATTTGAATGAAACTTGAGTGTAAAGTCCAGGTTCTTTACACTCCAGGTCCAGGTTTATTCTCACAGGTAAAGATACTGTGATGTGTGATGAAATGGTGTAACCTTTTCTGTAACACACATGGACAGCAGGATAACTGGCTAAACAGAGTTTTTGTTCTCAAAGTTATATCAGAAGCAGCTGAGAGTAAATACATTCTGACATCATGCTAATGCCATTGCTTATCCTTCCAACATCTCAGGACGCCTGTCACATGACATCAGGTGAAGAGTGATACGTGGACTTTATGACAACAGCCCAAAGTCTGGTCGGACAAGAAAACATGAATAACTTGTGTTTTTGGACATTTGATCAGAATTCCTCATGGTATAAAGATTGTGTGAGGACATGGAAATTATTTTTTACAAAGAATTAAATTAGCAAAATTAAACTCATGATAAAGCTAAAGGTCTCAAACCCTAAACTATAAACCGGAGGTTCGTAAAATTACATGATAAGCCAGTTTTAAATGTATTTTTGTTCCCTTTATAGTTTTCATTGAACAAATATTCCTTTTATAACTTGTATAACAACTAATTGTCAGAGCCATATAGCCCTGTGCTTCAAAATCTATAGCGACCCGAGTCCCGGCTTGGAGACCTTTACTGGAAGACAGTTAAAAGGAGTTATGTCAGGACAATCATCCACAACCTCAAATTAGAGGAGTCAGAGACTTGATATAAAATAGCTGATTAGAGAACATGGTACATTCAGTGGTTGAAAATTGCTAAAACAACTTTTACGATGCATACAAATGCAAATCTGAACAAATGAACGGCTCAAGAATAACTCTGGGAGAGAGTGAGCAAGAGAAACACACAGGCCTATCGTGTAGCCCATCATATCTGTAACTAATTCTAATTTTCGTACTCATCATTGTAGCTTGTGAGAGTGTCGGTTGGCCATCTCTGCACAATGGCAGGCTGGAGCACTGGTATGTTTTTCTTTTTAAGGCCATACTTTGTAAACTGCCTCCTTACGTATGTTCTCTTCTGACTCCAGAACATGTAATCTTCGATCATACAAATCATGTATGATATCCCACGAACGCGAACTGTCTTTGGTGAAAGTGCCTTTAAAGTTTTTGCACTTTTTTCCTGGTAAAAATTGCAGAATCAGCTAAAATTTTACTATTTACAGACAATGAACCAGTTTAAAATTAGGATAAAGGACTACTTGAATATTAAATGCACAGAGCTTTTACTGAGCACTGCTGGAGATTATGTTGAGATGATGTTAAATTGCCAAATGTCTTTTTCTGTCAAATGTTTGTATATATATATATATATATATATATATATATATTATTTTTTTTTTTATTCCATAGAAGTCTTGGCCAGGACTCTCTTGAAAAAGAGATTTCGAATCTCAATGGGATTATTTCCAGGTAAAATAAAGGGAAATAAATAAATAATAATATCATACAAGATTTAAATCATTTAAATAGACATATCAAGTAGAAAATTTGTATGATGT